>CP093832.1:14265-1305914 GCA_033064975.1 Smittia sp. YW1114-2
GTTTAAGGCAATTTTGTAGATTGTTTTTGAGAAAAGATGAAGTTTTTGAACGCAAGAAGCTTAACTAACGAGGAAGGGATTAGAAGAAAAAGCTTCTCGAAGACACAAAGCAATAAAAATGAAAAGTAGGAAAGCAACTTCATTCATGAGTATCGCAAATAAACTTCAAAGTACTGAGGCCATTTCAATCAGTAGCATCTGCCGAACTCATTGATCCAACTGCCGGTATATGCGTCTCTGTGGCTCAGGAGTGTAGTTGATGCGGGCATGCAAATGTTGTGGTGATCCGGAGACGCTGTCGCTGTTGAAGTTGCGATGATTTCTTGGAGGTATAACGGGTGGAGGCGGTGAAGCTGACATGTACCTAATTTATTAATTTGTATAATGCAACACAGTGAAGATTTATCAATCACAAACCTTCTGTGCATCAGTGGAGATGATGAAGCGAGCTCGAGCTTACGTCGCAAGATGAGAGGACTTTGGTTGCCTCGAGTATTCCTCGGCGGTGGGTCAGGACTTCGATGTCTTTCATACATGTTCGGAACAGCGGTGGATGGCATCTTCATCGCTGTTATGTGAGGCGGCGATTGAGCAAACGGGTTAGTGGCTATTGCCGAGCGCATCGGTGAGACTGTCGCTAGTGACTTCATCTTTTCGCTCTCTTTGTTTGACGGCTGCTCTGAATTGAACCGCGACTTTATGTAGGTTCTGACAATTCCTGTAACGGAATTGAACCAGCCTGACGTGTTACCGATCGCAATAAAATCAATATGTTGTCGAGTGTCAGAGTAATTGGTTGGTATGGATGCAAGCATGTTTTATCGGACATTCAATGACGATTTGTTTGATGCAGGATGGATGTAGCGAGGGACAAAAGCGGGAAACATAAAAATATAAAAATTAGCGTAAAATAAATTTTAGAGAAACGGTCATAGCATTTGAGAAGAAGCGGGAGGTCACGAAACCGACACATACCTTTGTCTTTGTTCTTCTCGAGGAAGCTGCCGTTACTCTGAAGTTGATTCTTGCTCATCTCCAATTGATAACTACTTTCAATCTCGACCGGAAGTCGCTGATGTCTCTCATAGAAATTTGGCTTCTCCAAGTTTGCTCGCAAACGATCCAACTGCGGTGATCTTGGACAAGCGAGTTGAGCTCGTTGGATCAAATTGTCATACATCGGTTGCGGCTGCTGCTGGTGACGAAAAACAATTGAGCCATTGCCATTCGCTGCCATGCGCGATTGAAGTTGTGGAATTTGACTCTCGTAAATATTGTGACTAGCGTTGTATGTTGGCTCGGGATGATGAAGCCGGTGCATCATTTGAGCTTGTTGATAGCGTGGATTCGGAAGCGGACTGCCACTCTTTACTGGAATGCTGCTGTGCTTATATTGATTGGGACTTGGCGGTTGCATTCGGATCGCACGCAGCTGGTCTTCTTCTTTTTGGTCTTTTAGCTGGTTTTGCTGATGATAAAAACGTTGCAAGACAATTGGACTAGTATTTCCATGCAATATCCTGAACTCGAGATCCTCCGACACGAGATGACCTTCTTGGTATCGCTTCCGAATGACTGGTGAGAATGTATTTTGCTGATGCTGCTGCGGAAGTGGCTTGTAAGGGCTGTAGTTGTTCGTGTAATCGACCTCGTTAGGTGGATGTTTCCGCGGCAAAAACGGCGACTCTTTACCCATATGATTGAGCTGTGTCGATTGATGTTGAAAGTTGTTCATGTTTGGAGTAAACTCGTATGTTTTGCGCGGCAGTTGAGGCGATTGAGTGTACATTCTATTGAGCTTCGATGTTAAATGATGATCGACGACGTCGTTGTCAAGTGTTGAGTGCGTGGCAGGTAAACGAAATGGCAATTTTTGGTATCCGTTTGCAGTCGCGTGATTCGATGGTTCGATGAGATCTTCGCTCTTCAACTTGTCATTCAGTATCGTCAGCGGCGATGGTTGAAGCACGAATGGATTTGTGAATTTATTTGTCAAGTGGTCGTTGCTCGTATTCTTCATAGCCGAGAAAGGATTCTCCTGAGTGGAGGCGAAAATGTTTGCGCTCGTTACAGGCGGTGACTGAAAGAGGTCCGTTGTTGTCAATCTACAAAAAAGAGAAATAAAACCTCTAAATAGTTGATGCGATCTGTTAGAGTAAGCGATAATTATGAATCCAAACAATACTTACACTCAAATAAACTTAAACTAACTAATTTTTATTAACAAATGCTTTTATGTTAATGGGTTTTGATTGCTTAATTGCTTTACCTACGAAAAAGAAAAGAATAATTCAAAACAAAACCAAAAACTCGAAAGAAATCTAGTCACGAGACTCTAATCGTGCAAAACAATGCATCTGACTGATGTTTATTGATTAACACGTAGGTCTGCTATTGTTTCTAATCTACTTGATTCCCATCAACTCAAACAAACACATGCCTAAGGTGGTCATTGACCCGCAAGCTCCTAAAGTAAAGATAACGAATTTTCGTCTGTGCGAATGTCAAAATTACACTTCACAAATAGCGATCGACTTTCAGTTAATGTGTTAAATGAATCATGCAACATCAGATCTACTCTGTCGTGAGTGTTAATCTATTGAATCACTTAGTTCATTGGTCGTTTTGATAGTAAGGACCCCAGCCCCCGTGCTCGTGCCTACGCGTTGCGCACTGCCGGCTCATGTTTGCAAACATCCTCTTGATATGCATGCATTGCTTTGAACGCTTTGGGTCTCGTTATGCTTACCTGTTTAGCAGGGATGCTGCGGCAGTCGTTGAAGGAGCCAATGCGTTTGTTGAACACTGCGGCACGTCGTGAGTGGGTAAAATGATTCCAGCTTCGCGTGTAGTTCGATGGAACCATTCGACAACATCGACACGTAAGCTTTCGTGATATGCTAGGAATGGATGCAGGAGCAGTTGATGGTACTTTGGTCTTTGTCGATAGTCTTTCGTGAGGCAGAGTTTCACAAAGTCTCGAAACTCGTCGCTGAAGCCTTGATTCTCGGGCAGCGCTGGCGGATCGGAGTCTAATACTTTGGTGAGCACTTCGAAATCAGTTTTACAGTCTTTGTAGGGATAGGCGCCAGTCGCGAGCTCCACTAGCGTAATTCCTAACGACCAGACGTCCGCCCTAATATCATATTCAGGTTTCTTAGGATCTATTCTTTCAGGAGCCATGTAAGCAGCACAACTAAAATTGAAGTCGTAACGAAATTCGTTAGAACGAACGCTGGCCACAAATAAAATTCTTACCCAGCCGATCGAGTCTTGGCTTTCGAGTCCACCAGCCGTCCACTTATTCCAAAGTCACACAGTTTTATGTTGGCTCTTTCGTCTATCAAAATGTTAGAAGGTTTCACGTCTCTATAAGAAAAAGTTTCGCGTTTATAAATCAAGTTATCAGTCAGTGTTGTGCAGCCCTTACCGGTGAATGACGCCATGCTTCTCTTTCAGATACAGTAATGCTTTCACAGTCTGGAAATAATCATAACAACTAAGATAAGACACAGCAATTGAGACAAGTTTCTTACTGCTTCAGTCACATGTCGAAGAATTGATTCACTAATCGGTTTCTGAGTGCGCTTTTGGAGTTTGTCGAAGCAGGTTGACATGAGTTCCATGCAGATCCAGACGTCAGCTTCGGTTATGAAACATCCCAGGCATTGCACGATGTATGGACAATCATGCGACTTTAACACTACGTCTAAATCCATTGTGATCCTCTTTGTTTCTTCGTCATTGCCTGTGCGTCGCATTTGCTAAAGGACAAATTTATTTCTTATTAGAATTCAACCTGTTCGACAAGGAATGAAGCTTACCTTTACAGCAATTATAGCTCCGCTAGGCTTGTGTCTCATTTTAACTACATGGCCACTTGTTCCGTTTCCCAGTTCGCTCAGATATTCCAATTCGTTGACATTTGTTTCGTAGGAAATGCCATTAATCTTTAATCCTGTTTTCAGGGACCGCAGCTTCTTCTCTGATTCAACATTTTTCGGTCTGTGCTGGAGGGATGGGATCGGGAGGGCTGGCGTGGGCCTTCTTCGACTATTTGGCGTTAGATTTAACTCCACTACAAGAAAGATAAAGCGATAAAAAAAAAGAAATGAAATTTCATCATAAAACTTTTTGGTTTCGATGTGAATTTCGAGGTTTCGCTGGTAAACAGAAGTTGCAAACACTTTCCGCAACCTTATCAACACTTTTCCATCATCCCAAACCTACTTTAATTCGCTGGAAACGACGGAATTTACAGAATGACTTTTCTTACTTTTTGTGATGCGAAATAAAATCGGCTGTAGTCGCGCACTCCAATTGAAGAGAAAACGAGAAGCGGTTGAAGCGAAATTTGGAAGCGAACGAAACGCGGGGCCGAAAGTAGGCCAAAGTTTTTAGTGAAAGTGAAATGTTGAATTAAAGAAACCAAAGGAAGTTCGAAGAAACCTGAGTAAAAATGTTAGTTAGGCTATCACTCGTCCCTTGCTACGTTCATTCAACTTTAAATATCAAGTTAAAAAAGAGCGACTAAATCTTTATCTTTGAGTTTTGTTTTGGTTTCGAGTCGATTTTTCACTGAATAAACTTTTATGTGACCGAACTGGCTGAGCTCCTTAGTAGAAAAAAATTTAAGACGAGAGTATATTCTCAATTGATTAAACGTCGCGGTTAGTGCTGATCAATGGCTAAAGACGAAGAGAACAATAATACGAAGGAAGATGGATCGTCACAGTACATCAAAATCGCGAGTGCCGTCTTCTACGGATTATCATCGTTCCTAATCACAGTCGTAAACAAGCGAGTGCTGAGCTCACCCTACAAATTTCCGTCGTTCCTTTGTCTCAGTCTAGGACAACTGATTGCAAGTATTGTGGTGTTGTACAGTGGAAAGAAGCTGAAAATCGTTACGTTCCCACCATGTTCCCGCGATCTAGTGAAAAAAATATTTCCTCTGCCCTTGATTTATCTCGGCAACATGATTTTCGGACTCGGTGGAACGCAAGCACTGAGTCTCCCGATGTTCGCCGCTCTCAGACGATTCAGCGTGCTAATGACGATGGCTCTTGAATTATACATTCTCAAAATTCGTCCTACGACTGCCGTTCAATTAAGTGTCTACGCAATGATTGGCGGAGCTCTTCTCGCCGCTTCCGACGACTTGTCTTTCAACCTTGAAGGCTACACGTTCATCATGATCACCAATGCACTGACTGCATCGAACGGCGTGTTTGTGAAGAAGAAGCTGACTGGATCTGATCTTGGAACGTATGGACTTATGTTCTATAACTCGATTGTGATGCTCTTGCCTGCTGTTCTCCTGACGTGGATTATGGGAGACCTTAAGGATGCCTTCGAGTATGACCAGTGGGCAAACCCACTTTTCGTAACACAATTTATTCTCTCCTGCATCATGGGCTTCATTCTTAACTACAGCACCGTGCTTTGTACACAGCACAACTCGGCGCTGACGACCACAATAGTCGGTTGTCTGAAAAACGTCAGCATCACATACATCGGAATGTTCATCGGTGGCGATTACATCTTCTCGTGGCTCAACTGCCTCGGGATCAACATTAGCGTCATGGGTAGTCTGGTGTACACTTACGTGACATTTCGCAAGAAGAACAAGCAACACCACGGACCCGACAGAGAGAAGCTGCTGCCAACAAAGGTTGACGACGTGTGACACGTTTAAGTTGTAACTCACAGACTAGACTTAACCACGTTACCCGAATTGCGATTTTAGTGTACGCAATAAAATAATTAAGTGACTTAGAACCATTTAAACGACAGGTCTGTGCCATTTCCTTGCCGTCTTAGGTTGATTGCACAGCTAAGATTCTGAGGCAGCAAATATTGACCTAACTTCTCTATGAAAAACAAAGTCTGTTTTATCCGCCAAGTCATAATATTCCTGCTGGCTTACTTAGTGATAAAAAACACTTGCGAAATATTGCAATCGTGGCACCGAGAGCGAGACGAAGAAAAGAAATCATGATCAAGTTGACCTTTTTTCGCCGGATGGCAAGTGAAATTTGCGCTTAATGATTCACACTCAAGGTCAAGAATGTTTGCAAAACGCTGTTTGCCAAGCCGTGAATTTACTTCAACAACCACAACTTCTCACTTTCCTTAAAAAATCTTTTTGCCATACCAAAGTGTTGGAAATTCAACGTTTTACTTATTTATTTAGTGTCGATACTTTTTATACGAAAAACCTCCGGAGCTCCATCAATTTGGGCTCTCAATGCGATTAATGTAAATAAGTAAGCAAATGCTTCGCTAACGAGCGGACAGCGCGTGGCCATGAATCATCAACATGGCTCTGCTTAAATCCATGGATGTCATAAACACATCAGCTCGAAGTTTGGGAGCAGTCCTGGATCGTTCTGATCGTGTCGCGTCTCTTTACTGTTCATGTCCATGTTAAATCGATAGAAAATTGTAAAATTGATAAACACTAGTTAGGCAATAATAAATATCAAATATTCTTGAAACGCTCACCGTTTTCTTGTCGTGTTCGTGTTGTACAAGCGGAAATATCATCTCATCGCAAGACGAACGGGTTTGTAATTAGGCTTCGTAGTCGAACATTCGTGATAAGGAATTTACACTGGGCCAACGAAATTGCTGTCAGAGTTCCATCGACGTAACTTCTTATCCTAAAAGGTTTCTCCAGCTCTGACAAATCAGTAAAGTGACGCAATAACTAAATCGCCAGCATCCTAATCCCAGAGTCAACAAAAAATTGATTGACTAGTCTGACGATTAGGCAACGACATCATCATTCCGTGAATCTTCTCTCCTTTGTTCCCAAGAATCAGTTGGTGAATTGATGATTAAAATATTTGCTTAGCACAGATTCGCTTCAAATACTTTATGCAAGAGAGCTTGAAGGTGTCCCGAGACGTCTTCGCACAAAGACATGAGCAGCGCGAGAGCAGAGCATTAAGCGGAGTACATAACGAGATTTACACCTCGTTATAAAACCGCAAACGCTCGGCTCGAGATGAGGTCACGATCAGTTGGTGAACGATTGGTGATTTTCCGTCAATACCTAATAATTGATTGCGTTGTCGAAGGTCGCGTTTGTTTAAGAAATGTATTCAAACGATCCCGTTAACGATGCATCGGTGATTGAAAAGAGCTTTATGTTAAATTTGGTCTGTAGCTTGTCTGTTCACTCAAACTAGTTTCATGATTTTCAGCGCCACTGGTCAATGAACTTCGGTTGATACATTCAAATTATTTAGATGCTAACTCGTTTCTTTCGTTGACTCTTTTCTTTGTAGAAAAATAATGTTTCGCCTAACACGCTCCGCTCTGGCCTTGAGCGGCAAAAACTCTTCGCAGTTTACTCGGAATATGGTAACGCAGAGCTTCAAGCAACACGAACTACAACAGGAAGAGCCTAACAATGCTGATACAGGCCACGAAGAAGAAGCACTCGATCAATTTACAAAAGAATTTCTGGGCAACCAAATTAAAATTACGGACTTTCAACGACTTCTGCTGACTGCCGGGTCATCGATTGCTGCTCTGCTTGATCCACGACGGCAAGATATGATCGCGTGCTTGGGCGAGACGACCGGCGAGGAAGCACTGCAGAAGGTTCTCCACGAAATGCAGGCTACCGAAGAGGGGCAAGAGATACTTAAGCAAAAACCGAGGATCAACACAAGAACAGTCAATCTCGCAGAGTTGAAAAGCATGCCAACCGACACCTTCGGACATCATTATTACAAATTTTTAGATGACAACGTGAGTTCAAGATTTTTTTTACTCCACTCGCTGTCTTAGACAAACTCAATTTTCTGCTTGAGCAGCAAGTAACGCCCGACTCACGACTCGATGTCCGCTTCATGAAAGACCCACAACTCGCTTACATCATGACGAGATATCGCGAGACTCATGATTTAGTTCACACGATTCTCGGAATGCCGACAAACATGCTGGGTGAGTTCATTGGCTGATTGGTCGAACAATCTTCAAGTTATCTCTTTGTTTTTAGGGCTTTTTCTCCGTAGGAAAAAAACCCTTATGGGGCCACTTTGTCTGTGTAGATGGATGGATGGATGGATGGATGGATGGATGGATGGATGGATGGATGGATGTCGCGTAAGTGGAGCGAGAACGGAAGCAGCTAGAAACTTCTAGTTTTCGCCAGTCGGTAGAGAATTTTACTGGCTCCACCGAGTTCGGAGATGAGCCTGATCGGCTGCTTCCTTCTGGGGTAAACCAGGGAAGTTGTGCTGGCAAGTCCACCAAAAATTAACTTTTCTGCGATTTACTCGCTGAAATCGGCGGAATTTGTGGTTGACGTGTTCAGACGAAATGTTTCTTAGCTCAAGGCGGATTCACTGACACCAAGCTCGAGGCGCTGAGCCTGAAGCTGGAGTAGCTGGTGAAGCCACTAAACAAAATCGAGATTTGTTGAAGTTTTTAAGATTTTCAGTTCAGAAACTCGCAAGTGTGAACGTTGCTCGATTCTTAACAGCTCCACTGACACCAAGCTCGAGGCGCTGAGCCTGAAGCTGGAGTAGCTGGTGAAGCCACTAAAAAAATCGAGATTTCTTGAAGTTTTAAAGATTTTCAGTTCAGAAACTCGCAAGTGTGAACGTTTCTCGATTCTTAACAGCTCCACTGACACCAAGCTCGAGGCGCTGAGCCTGAAGCTGGAGTAGCTGGTGAAGCCACTAAATAAAATAGAGATTTCTTGAAGTTTTTAAAGATTTTCAGTTCAGAAACTCGCAAGTGTGAACGTAGCTCGATTCTTAACAGCTCCACTGACACCAAGCTCGAGGCGCTGAGCCTGAAGCTGGAGTAGCTGGTGAAGCCACTAAACAAAATAGAGATTTCTTGAAGTTTTTAAAGATTTTCAGTTCAGAAACTCGCAAGTGTGAACGTAGCTCGATTCTTAACAGCTCCACTGACACCAAGCTCGAGGCGCTGAGCCTGAAGCTGGAGTAGCTGGTGAAGCCACTAAACAAAATAGAGATTTCTTGAAGTTTTTAAAGATTTTCAGTTCAGAAACTCGCAAGTGTGAACGTTGCTCGATTCTTAACAGCTCCACTGACACAAGAAACGAAGCGCTGAGTCTGAAGCTAATGGAGCTTGTGAAGCCACTAAACAAAATCGAGATTTCTTGAAGTTTTTAAAGATTTTTAGTTTAGAAACTCGCAAGTGTGAACGTTTCTCGATTCTTAACAGCTCCACTGACACAAGAAACGAAGCGCTGAGTCTGAAGCTAATGGAGCTTGTGAAGCCACTAAACAAAATCGAGATTTCTTGAAGTTTTTAAAGATTTTTAGTTTAGAAACTCGCAAGTGTGAACGTTTCTCGATTCTTAACAGCTCCACTGACACAAGAAACGAAGCGCTGAGCCTGAAGCTGATGGAGCTGGTGAAGCCACTAAACAAAATCGAGATTTCTTGAAGTTTTTAAAGATTTTCAGTTCAGAAACTCGCAAGTGTGAACGTTTCTCGATTCTTAACAGCTCCACTGACACAAGAAACGAAGCGCTGAGCCTGAAGCTGATGGAGCTGGTGAAGCCACTAAACAAAATCGATAAAATACATAGAGAAATACTGTCAGACGCTACACACAGATAAACTCAATCGGCACTAAGATAAGAAAGAGCAAAGAAAGTGTACCAATTTCAGTTCAGTTCAGAAACTATTCAGATTATCGCTTGTATGAACGGATATCAAACATACTTATATCAAATTGTACCGATGCCCTAGCGGAGGGCCGGAGAAAAAGCCCTTTATTCGAACGCGGCACGTGGAGATTAATGTATGTCTTGTTTCAGGTGAAGTCGCAGTGAAGTGGGTGGAAGCTATCAACATTGGCCTGCCGATGTGCTTTGGCGGTGCCGTTTTCGGAGCGATGAGACTGAAGCCGAAGCAGAGGGAAAACTATAAGCGTCATTACCTTCCCTGGGCGCTCAGAACTGGCCGCGAAATGAATCCGTTGCTTCCAGTGTTTTGGGAGAAGCGCTGGACTCAAAAAATCGAGGATATCCGCGACGAACTCAACATTAAATTGCTCGAAATTCCAAACAAGAAATAATTGAGAAACTTTCATTAGAATTTCTGCTTCTAATTTACAATAAAATGCTTAATTCTGAGAGAAACCTGGAGTTGTTGTTAGGCTTAGAAATCTTCTTTAAACGGGTAGAATGGATGATTAGAGACGCTGAAAAGAAAAGAACGAAAGTGATAATTAGCGAAGTTTGACTATCGGTTCGTCGTTAGATAACCTATGAGAGTCTCATGATGGCCGGTGATTGAGATTCCATGAAAATTTCAATGTTGAATCTTTATTTTGTTTATTTAATTTTGCTGGGCTTGAGGGTCTTGCTTGAGTTAGAATTCAATGACGAAAGGATAGTGGGGGTGTTTCGAGTCGCTATTTTTAGAATTAGCATAAAGTGATGCTGGGGATTTGTTAATTAAAAATAATTCAAACTTACGCGGCCAAACGTACGAAGCGACCGTTGACGTTAAATAAATCGATGACTGTTAAATCCTCGGGACTTAGCTCAAAGCTGAAGACATCGAAGTTGCTCGCAATGCGGTTCCTCGTGACGGACTTCGGAATGACAACGTTGCCGACTTGAATTTGATAGCGAATCAAAATCTGAGCTGGTGATTTGTTATACTTTCTTGCGATTGTGAGAAGTCTTGGCTCCTCGAGCAATTGAGCGTCTCCTGGTTTTGCCCATGGACGGTCTGGCGATCCGAGTGGAGAGTAAGCAGTAACGTGGATGTTATGCTTACGACAGTAAGCGATCAGCTTCTTCTGAGTCAAATATGGATGGCACTCGAATTGGTTCATGACTGGTTTAATGCGAGCTGCATCGACAACGCGTTTGATTTGCCTAGAAATGGGAAAGATTTAAACTTTGTCATAATTTCTCTCGCTAAAATGACTCGCTTCGAGTTGAAGTTAGAAACTCCGATCGACTTAACCAATCCAGCATCGACCAATCCATCCAAAGCCTTCCATGTGTCAACATAATCAACGTTGCTAAAAAGGATTTCTTCTTTGTCGTTCTTCGGGAACAAATTGTCCCCGGATTCCTGATAGCCCATCGGCCAGTGAATCAAATACAAATCCAAGTAGTCGACTTTCAGGTTTTTCAACGACTTTTCTAATGCTGTTTTGACATGCTTGGGATCGTGAAAGGTATTCCACAACTTCGAAGTGATGAAGAGATCTTCGCGGCGCACAACTTTCGACGCAATCTTAGCGCTGATCGCATTTCCGACTTCATTCTCGTTGCCGTAGACGAATGCAAATCAAACAACGAAATAGAATAAAGTTTAAGATTGCAGACAAAACTCACCAATATGACGGTAGCCAATTTCAATTGCATCCTTCACGGCTTGCTCGACTTGACCGGGAGGTGACTGCGATTAAACATGTGAGTTAGTTTGAAGCGGTCTGTTATCAGAAGTTGTTCAATTCACATATCAGACGATTAAGCTGGCGTAGCAAATTAACTGATACTGATGTTTTGACAAAAGAGCTAAGCTTACTTTCCATGTTCCCAAACCGATGACTGGGATGTTGTTGCCATTATTCAATTTAACTGTTGGAACCGACATCTCTTTTGCTTGAATTCCTTTTGATGACAAAACGAACAGATTTACGACGAGAAAGGTTCAACAATTTATAGCATTTGTGATTGACTTGTTGGAAATTTGTAGCAACTTTGCGCTTAACTTTACCTTTTGATAACACGTATCACTTTGGTTTTCCACTCGAGACTTTTGGTTAGGAATTTGTGCGACCGGTGAACTTGAAATTTCGTCGTTGACTACTTGATTGCGAGGGTTGATTGACGAAAGGAATCTCGTCACTCATCTGGTTTCGTAAAGTTTCTGAGAGCATGTAAAACTTCGACTCGCTTTGCCGAAAACTTCGATTCTTTCACGTTCAGGAGAGGAGAGCAACTCGCGATCGTCGATTTTATTTGTTGTTTTTCGAAGTAATTTTATGTTAAATTCTAGTTAGCTGGAAAATGTCGTTTGAGGGTTTTTCAGAGTTTGAAATTCAAAAGGTTAACAATGGAAGAGCTCGAAAGCCAGACGGTAGCTACAGATCTGGAAAATTGAACTGAGAAAATAAATTCTGAACATTTTCAGTAAAGCTGGCGAAAAAGATTCCGTGTCACACAAAAGTGAAGCAAATCGTCGTAGCGAAGGATGAGAACGAGAACAGAACTGCCATAGAGCCCAAAAACGACGATGAATTATATGCAGTAGCTAAAGCGGATTCGACGGTTGACGTGCAACCGGAAATTAGCGAAAGAAGCAGCAGAATTCTTGATTTCGAGCTACAACGGAAGTTGATGGAGGAGCAAAATAAAATGAAACGAAGTCTCCTGCAGGAAGCGATAAGCAGAAACGCCGAGAAGACGCAAGCGGAAGCTAAGAAGCTAGGCGAAATCAAATCTGCGCTCGATCAGCTTGATTCGGAGCTTTCTAACGATGTAGCAATTCTCAGGAAGCGAATCGAGATTGCGACGTTACATTTCAACAACGTCGAGAAGACTTACAGTGCAATCGAAAGAAACTTCTTAAAGGCGAAGCAGGATCTCTATCAAGCCTACGAGAAAAAGGAAATGTTAACCGAACATTTGTACACGATCATCGCTCACAACGAAGATCGCAAGGCAAAGCGGCTCAGCGAGCTGATGGAGAAAGTGGGACTGACGTTGAGTGCGAACGGAAGTTAGATGAGTAAATTTATTAACCGTTGCAATAATACCTTTATTAACAACATTCTTGCCGTACTGGAAATGCATAAGTAAACAACGCTACAATAAATAAGTTAAAAGAAAATTTAAGTTCAATTATTAAAGTTATTCACAATCGCTATCAGTAAGGGGTTGCGAAGTCTTCGGTTTCTTGCTTGTCTTTTGCTTTTTGTTAGCTCTCGTCTTAATGCTTTCTTTCGTCTTAATGCTTTCCTTCCAGAAGCTCGCTTGCTTCGAGTACTCGATGAAAGTCGAAAAGTTCTGAGCGATGCTCTTCGTCAATTCTTGAACTCCAGACTCGAGTGATTTGTCGTAGTCCACGACTAAGCTTGCGAACGTCGGGTAGTTCAGAATCATTTTCTCAATCATCGGCAGTGCATCGTTTACAGTCAGCAAGTTCTTGTTTTTTCTTCCGCCTTTTTGTGGAGGCGCGGCTGTTGATGTTTGCGCCATTTCGTCGGGATCGTCGTTGTCTGCGTACTCAGCGTTATCACTTTTGCTAAAACTCACTTTGCTTTCGCTACGCTTCTCACAAATCTGCTTGAAAATGTGCAACAAGTCTTTGAACGTTTCCACTCCGTTCTCACTCACTTTAAACTGCTTCTTCTCCAACTTTTCCTTCATCGTGATGATTTGCTTGAGCAACATCAACAGATGCATTTCATTGAGATCGTAAATATTCTGAATGAAGAAGAAGTAGAGCTCGTAGCGCAGTTCTCTGTTCTCAGGGCTGCAGGAAATGTTAAGAAAATAGTAAGTTTGTCACATTATGTGAAGGAAATTCTATATACCCATAAAGCAAGCGATGATTCCGATCAATCTCTTCGAGAGGAAACACGCCAAAGTTCTCAGTTTGAATGAAATCATTAAACAAGAAAACTGATTCGAGGAAGCAAGTGTAGAGAAGATTTTTGTTCTTGTCGTTGGTGTAGGTCATAATCGCCGCTTGGCTTTTTAATTGAATGACCTCGTTCTTGTCAACCAAACAGGCAAGAAAGTTCAGCAGAACTCGTCCTTTCATCTTGATGAAATCTTGCATGACAAGATCGTAGATGTTCGCCAATGCGCAAAGTCGAATTTCCTCGTTTTGTGAGTGGAGCTTGTAAATGATTTCTTTGAACAATGGAGCCACTGTTGAAGTGTGCTTCTTGCACAAATCGTTAAGGCACTGCATCGACGTTTTGATCACGCTGATATGCAGCCTCTGCTTCTTGAGCAACATCGCAAGATCAGGAGTCAGTTCAGCTGCTAGTTCATTGTCTCGAACGGCGAATCTTGTGAGAGCGATGATGCAGCAGTTGAGTTTTCTAACTATGTCGTTCTCCAGACTTATTTTGAGTTTGTCGTACAACACTTGTCGGACGAAATTAAAAATAAAGTCGAGTATTTTTCTGTCGGGCCGTCGGGGAAGATCCGTGTTGGTTTCATTATACAGCAGAATGAAACACAAGGTCTTCTCATCGTTTGTTCGACTCTCGAATCCATTGGCGTGTTGCAAAATGTTCTGTCGGGAAATTTCATTCAATCGCTTGACAAATGCTAAAGTGTCATCTTTCCCGAAGATAATTGTTCTAGTTGTGATGCAGATTTCGTATATCCGATTCACCAACGAAATTGAGCATGAGCCTTTCTCCAAAGCATAGCACAGCTTCGAGACGATTTGAGTCTTTGAGTTGCTGTTGAACGAGCTTGCCCAATGCTGAACTACTTCAAGTATGAGATGAAGGTCACTGATATCGTAAGATGGATCGTTGTAGTTTTGAGTTAACGCGTCGAGTTGATCGAGGAAAGTCTTCACGACGATGTCAGAATTGTTAGACTTCAAACGCTTTGCAACTATCGATAGAATGCACCAAGCTTCGGATTTGTTTGATGTGAAAATGTGCGTCTCAATTTTCCTCAACTTATCTTGAGATATGAAATTCGTGGTTACGGAGTTCATAGCAGATTGAAGAACGCTTCGTTTGCCTTTTGACATAATCAGCCGTATGATTTTCCACGGTAGCACTTGCGCTTCACTAACTGTATTCTCGAACGATTCAATGGCCTGGAAAATCGCAGTTAGAGCCTTGATCGATGTTTCAACGATCTTGTTGTCGTTGTCGCGAATCAAATTCATGATGACGTCGAGCCAGAGCTCAATGGCGTTCTTGTTATTTGAATGAGTTACCACGAGAGACTTCACTATGTCTAACAGTTGCATCTTCACCAAGTACGAGCCATCGTCAGTTAAGCTTTTGATTGTTTCGAGAAAAATCTCGTCATCCAACAAATTGCTACAGTTTTGAGCTGAAATGAAACTTTATAAAATATCTGGCAATTTTTCTTTACAGCTTTTCTTACCCAAAATTTCTAAGCAAGTTTTCCGAATGTAGGTCGAAGAGTTTGTCTGCAGGAGCGAGAGCATGTTGTTCTGGAAAACCTTCGCTTCTTCTCCCAGAATTTCTACAATCTCCGGGTTGTCGCTTGTCGACGTTTGATTGAAGATCACAGCGAAGATCTTTCTGCAGTAGTCGTTTCCATTGGCAATGGCTTGCTTTAAAGCTGACAACGCTTTGAGCTTCACACTGTCGTGTTTGTCGTAAATCTTTTCGAACAGAATTTTGATGATAAAAGTTTCTCTGGGAATTTCCATTCTCATCGATTGTGCGTTGGGGTCTGGTGTTGTATTAACCTGAAGCATTTTCCCCGCAAACTCAATACCGTTGACCCGTTGTCGATGATCGGCGGCCAGAGAAAGTTTCCCGAGATATTCCACGATCGACTCGTTGGAGTTCCAATACACGGCAAGCTCATATTTCACTGCAACGTCGAGTAGCTTAATGAACTTGTCTCGCTCGAACTTATGCTCGAGGTTGGACAACAGCGACTTGACAAATTTTAATAAAACGTTCTTGGTCTTCCCTGAGTACGTTGTCAGCATATATAAGAAAAAGTCAGAAATCGATTCGCCATGCTTCGTTGAGTGTCTTGTAGTTCGTTTCTGCGGAATGAAGTGAAGATCGACGGTCCGACAAAAAATTATGTACATGATGTTCTCGATCTCGTTATCGGGAAGCGGCTTCAAGCACAAAGCTTCTAGATTGTCATAGCATTTCATGATAATATCGTGTGAAGAATTTCGAGTTATGATCGAGAAGTGTTCGAGCGTGCTGCTGATCGTCTCGATGTATCTCTGAAGAACTTCGTCCTGGTTGCTTAGGCAAACGATGTTGAAAGTGTTTTTGCACTCGTTGAGCATTTGAATGATTTGAATCTCCAGGTAGTGATCGTCATAATCGTTGAATGACGAGTGGTTTCTGAATTGCTCATGAAATGTGAACAACTTGAAGAAGGTCGTAACAAGTTCAGCTTCATAAATTAGACATCTTTTTGCTCCTGGCAGCCCCAGCAGGCAAATGTAAGTTCGGCCTGCGTTGAATGCCAAGTCTCGATTGATCTTGTCGTCGGGATTCAAGTCAATCAGCTTCATAAGAGTGTAGATGAACGAATGGTAACACTGAACTTTGAAGCCGTCTTTCACCAGCAAATCCCAATTTGTACTCTCGGCATTTCTCTGATTATCATCCATGACTGATCTGATGTTTCTCAGCAATTCGAGGCATTTCATGTCTTTACGTACCGTCGCTACAAACTTTCTTTCGTATAGACGAATCGCGGGAAACTCTTCAGTATCATCTTCTCTCAACTGTTTCGATTCTTCGAGAATTTTATCGATGTCTGTGAACTCCTCAGCTTGCGATGGAAAGAACGATTGAAGCTCGAAGACGAAATCTTTTAAGCAAGCTTGTTGGTCGCTATCACTCAGCTCGAAGGAATTTAATCTACCAGTTCGCGATTTGTGTTTTCCCATTTGAATCTCACTTTTTCTTTCAGTAGCTCAGAAACTATAATCCGTTGAGTCGCCACGTTGCTACTGCTTGCATTGCAACTGAAAGAACCAAAAGTGCTATCAAAACAGCTGCGCTTTTGTGCAAATATTCGATTTTTACTTTTTATTTTATTTATTTTTGTTTAGATTTCACTTTCTATAATGGTTCAATTTTGAAACGAATCTGAAAAATCCGTTACTAAAAGTCTCAGGGACATTCATAGATTACGTTAAGAGCAAAAAAATTCAAAAAATCGACGAAGCGCTTTCGTTCGGGGTTCCCTATCCACCCGAGGAGGGGTTTAACCAGAGTGTCTGTAAGTGACAAGGATGGTAAGGATTACTGGAGAAAGAATCATCTGTTCGATAGTCTCATTATCGAACGGATCGACGGGAGTAACAGTAGGCGCCTCCATTCCACTAATGTTGTCACCGGCGGCAAGGAAGTAATCCCGAAAAGGTGGAAATGAGACAGGTTGTAACCCCAAGAGAGCGCATCGGCTTAAATTGACTCGTCTATAAAAATTGTGGTTCGCCCACAATGTATGGGAAGCGTTGGTACAATGGGCTCTTAAGCCTGCGTGCCCGTGGAAGGACTTGGCTATCAATTCAAGCTCCTTCCCCTTCAAGTTCTAATACATACATACATACATTCCTATTTAAAAAACTAGTCACTGCACCAGCACCGTCAATTGCCATTCGCAAATCAAAGCCTGAAAGGCAAAAATATTTTCGGAGTTTAAATCGTTGCACAAATCTCACAATCTTTATTTCAATTAGATTTATTTACAATCGAGTTATTTAACATAATCTCGAGCTCAGCATTAAGGCAATGAACATTGTGCAACAAAATTTCAAGCGGGGCAAAATATTCAGAACCAAGAAGCACGAAAATAATCGAAAACGATACAGGAAATTTTTCTTCTAAGAAGCTCGAATGTAATTTTTCATTTTAGGCACTCGATCTACTCAATTTCTTATGTAACTATGAGATCATCATTTTTAAGTACATAAAGTTTTAGACTTTTAATGTTGAAGACGAGGGCAACTTAATCAACGCTTTCAGTTTAAATAAATGCTTGCGTAATTTTAACGGCAGAGTTTGGAATCATTTATCGACATAATTTAAAGTCTTACATAATAAATCCTTGACAATCGAATTTAACGGCAGAGTTTGGAATCATTTATCGACATAATTTAAAGTCTTACATAATAAATCCTTGACAATCGATTGCTACACAAAAATCAGTCGTTGGTGGTCAAAAATCCGCAAACTCCCAGAAGTTTCTTTGTCGTCTTCTGTTGTGTAAAGGTTCTGAAGTAAATGCAGTCAATGGGTCAGAAGAAAGTACAGCATAATCTACGTTGAGAACTTTGGTCACACTCGTGTTTCAGCATCGATATTCCTCCTAATAAGAAAGAGAGTTATATTTTTGATCGTAATTCAAGAGTCAGAAACCATGCGCAACCATCAACAATTCGTGCAAAAGCTTTTGGAGAAAGCTCAAACGAAAAAACTCAAATAAAACTTCCAAGAAAAACTATAAGGAAAAAGTTGAATCAGCACACGAAATAAAATCCCAAAAGCTTCACGCAACGAATTTTACCTCGGAGTCCGATCTGTTCGAGACAGTAAATTCAATTGTAAAGATTATTGAATAGAAAAGAACGAGAACCGAAAGTGAATCATTAGACATTGTGGTGCTTTTGCCAGCTCATGAACCAACTGTGAGTCAATGGAAATGGAATGAAGAAGAGTGAGGAATGTCATGAATATAATAAATGTTTAATGATGATGATCGTTTTTGTTTCAAAAAATCTTTTTCAGGAAACTTACTCGCTCGAGTCTGAGTTCTTCGTTAGCGGCGCTATATGCGACACATTGGAAGCGTGAGTCGGTGAGCTCGCCCTTGATCCTTGTCGAGACGACATTCGAGTCATTAGCACAGGACTAGGATTGTTAATGTCGTTTGCAAATTGATTTTGCATCTGCTGCCGCATGTGATCTTCCTCGGCCGTGTATGGGAAGTTGTACGGGCCATTCTTCTCTGAACCCTCGGAGTTTCTATCGGAATGGTATTCACCATGACGAGGCTACAAACAGAAAAGTTATAAGACTGTTTTCTTTTTGAATGATCGGTTTCTTACTTGGTAATCATTTCGGAGCAACGACTGCACGCTGTGCCCGTTTGTTCCATAAAGATTTGTGTTGCCATTTTTGAAAGTTGAAAAGCTTGGATTGTACGACTCAATTCTTTCTTTGCTCATGTAAGGCGACGACGTTTTCGAACCGAGATATCCCAAAGTTCTGCTTTTATCGTACAGATTAGGGAAAGAGCTTTCAGGCTGGTACGACTGCATGTGGTTTATCGTGTAGCTCGTTGGAAGTTCTTTTTCGCTATCGCCGTTTGTCAGGTAGGGAAGCGTGATGGTTTGGTAATCCCCGCGGTAGTTGTCGTGATAGTCTTTTCTGTAAAGCTCAACATTGTAGCTTTCTTGAATGTTCTCCAAGATCGATGGTTGCATGTTGATTTTGTTCTGATGCTGGTGGAGATAAGACGTATCTGTGATATCAGGATTAGGGAGTGGATTGGGAGAACTCGTCTTGTTCGGAATTTCGTTGTCACTTCCAGTCTCTTGCGACCATCGACCGATATTTGGTGTTCGCAAGTATGATTCTGGCACTTGAGATGACCAACGACCGCCATAAGACTTTGCATTTGGGAAGAGTTGTGGACTTTGAACGACGTGCAATTCTGGCGGAGCCACGTGCTCTGTGATGTTTGGAAGGTATGACGGAGCTGCACTAACTCCAGTGCTTCGGTGATGAGAGTTATTTGTGGTCGTGCTGCTTCGACCTACTCTCGACTCTTCATCGTCACTGGAGTGACTTGAAGCGAGCTCTAAACTTCGACCATCAGTCTCGGAGCCTGAATCGGAATCTTTCCGTTGTCGCTTCTTCTTCTTTCCTTCATAATTCTTCATGAAAGACGGCACGTCGCTGTTATAGTTGGACGTTGATGTTGAAGTGTGTCGCATTTGACCATCGCTTCGATAAGGACTCGAGCTGGTCTTGGCAGTGCTACGAGATGTTGTGCTCGATACACTAATTCCAATGTTCCGTCTCGAGGTGTCATAATTGCCGTTAAAGCCTGGTGTTCGGTTACCCGAAGTACTTGTGCTAACAACCACAGATGAGTCTAAGAGCGGAACTTTCTTTCCCATGCATCGTAATATCGTGTTATTGAGATTTTCTCTAACGCGCTTGTTGATGATGCAGTAGCCAATTATCGAGAAGAAAGCGTGAAGAACAATGACAGCCGACAAAGCCAGACTAAATATCTCCGAGCTCTCAGAAGCCGCCATAACAGAAAGCACCCACATGACTCCCATCAAAGGCAGCGATACGACCGAGAGCCAAAGCAAAGTTCTCAGGTTTCCGAAGCCAAGAACATGATCCTTAAGAGTGAAGGCTGCCTTGACCGAGATGAAAAGAACCATCAAGTTAACAGCAGACATGGCAGCGATCGGTCCAACAAGCCACCACACAACGCTTTCGTAGACGGAAAGCCAGCAGCTATGAAATCATCAAAGTTAATGTTTCGAATGAATTATGATGATTTAACTTACAACATGTTGTTTCCATATTCATGAACTCGAACGCCCACACTCAGTCCGACTAGGATTGCGGGAGCCCCATAACCGAGAGTGAAGTAGAAGCCCATCGGTCCGTGATTGATGTCTCGCATTTCCGTTAGCATTCGATAGAGATGAATGCAGTCAACTGTTGTCCAAGCGAATGCAGATAGCCACGAGTAATGAAGACCGATCGCGATGAGTTTGCATGGGAACTGTTGAAACAAAAGTTTTATGAACGAGTTCAGTGCGACTAGCTCAACTTACGTCATTTTCAATCAGACTTCGTCTTGCTTGCCATGCGACGAAGAACAAAAGTTCAACGGTGAAGATGCAAAAAACGAGATTCTGGTGGATTGTGTTGCTGTTTGTCTGCATCCCTCTCAGCAATGCTAAAGCAATAATAACGCAGAACAAAATTGGAAGCGAGACCAAAAAAGCTGAGAACGAAGTGATTTGAACGAGCAGCGATGGGTCAGGAATGTCTTCAGGGTCGATAATGTCAATAATCACCGCGTAGCTTGAGACGTGAGTGCATGTACAGTTGATAAGAATCGCCTTATGGCTGGCATCGTCGAGCACTTTCTCGTAGTCCGGCATTTCAGTCTGACACCCGATTCGGGTCCATTGATTGTTGAATGTGTGCCAACGAACGCACTGCGGATTGAGCCTCGCGTTGAATCTCGATTTCTCAATGTTCAGCCACATTTGCACTCGAATAGGTTGCGATAAGTGCGGCGATCCGAGTGAACGATAAGTTAAAAAGTCTTCCTCTTCTTTCTTTATCAATTCTCGCTTGACGTGTCTCTTAACAGGCTCTGCAACTTCGTTGGAGTCGTCGATTCCTTTGAACACTATCTCTTCTGCTGACGAAACCTCTGAATTGAAAACGTCAGTTCCGAGACTGCTGCTTGATAAATCTGTATGCTCGCTCATGTCGTGAACGGTGATTTTTATGTCGTCGGGCTTCACCATCGGCGGGTGATACTCGTCAATTTGATTATCGAAGCCCGGAGCTACTTTCATTCTCTCCACCTCTCTGCCTGATTCATCGGGTTTATCGAAATTTCCAAAGCTCGGAACGAGGATAGTCAACGATAGCACGGAAGTGGCAATTTTCACATCGACGCCCCATCGTCTAGTAACCGAATCATCGAACGTGAAAGGAAACAGAGTTCCGACTTCTTTGTACTGAGTGTAACCGATAATCGCACGGTAATTTTTTATTGCGAGTGAAATTTCGTCTTTTTCCGGTGGCACAATTCCGAGCATGTCCAGTGGCACAAGAACCCTTGAATGGCGATCGAACTTATTCTTATCTTGCATGTAGTTGTTGTACTTGGGGAAAGAGATCGTTGGAATTCGCTGCTTTGACGAGTGCTGAAGGAAAGCTGACGTGTCGGGGATTATGACGCTTTCCGTCGTGTATTGATTCGATTTTCCGTTTCTCGCTTTATTGTGCAGCAGTTGAGGTTCATATCCGAATAACGACTCTGCCGTTAGAATGTCCAAACCGAGTGCCATATTTTTATGAGCAACTTCGAATGGGTTCGTGTACGTGTCATGCTGTGAGCGAGCGAGCACGACTAAATACTTGTTGAACGCATCGACCAAGTCGTTAGGACCGCGTGTGGTCAACTCCCGCAGTCGCTTCCATTCAGGTATATACGTCTCGTCCAAGATGATGCTAGCCGACTCGACAAGGTTTCGAATGTAATCTTTATCTTGACTGTGGCTAAGATTTAATCCACTTTGCATGACTTCATATCCAATAAGCTCGTGGAGAATTCCCTCGGTAACAAGCAAGTCAGCGCCGTATAAGCGGTCAGGGCGAGCTGTGTTGCTTTCAATCAAATAATCCAATTCGAGCTCCTCGTTCCAGAAATTGTCACGCGATAAAAATGAAGATTCGAGGGAATACTCTGAGTATTTATTCTCTTTCGTCTTGCTGTTCTTGTTGTAGCCAACAGTTGTTGTTGCGTATCGAAGGTCGGAAGCCATCTTCACTGACAGGAATGTGTTCAGTTGAAGCTCGCCTTGCTCCATCAATGACAATTGCTTTCGCAGCTCTAAGAATGCCTCAGATGTGCAGTTAAACATGTTGGCAAGTCCCCAACCGCCAGAAGCTTCATCACAAGTTCTCGTGCCTTTTCCTCGAGATGGAAGCGGACAATTCTCAACCGCTACTTGCCCGAACGGAGTTCGAGGCCACCAAACCCCAGCGGCAAACGTCTTAGGACAAGCGTCATAAACAACTTCACATCCATTCAGAGTGACTTCGGCGTAAAGATTCGAGCAAGAGTCGCATCTTCGTCCAATGACGCCGTCTCTGCAATCACACTGGCCTGTGAGTTTGTTACAAGTACCAGTGAATGAACCAACGGTGTAACAGTCGCAAGCCAAACAAGCGGTCTCATTAACCGGCTGATAATGATTATCGCGACAGCGACACTTTCCATTCTGCTTGTTGCAGTCAGCGTGATAACCTTGCTTGACGTTGCACTTGCAGGGCCCGCAGCTCTTTTCGCCCCACCAACCTCCAGGGCACGGTTGCTGCACGGCAACTTCGCAATAGTCTCCTGAATAAAGTGTGCTGTTGCATTCGCAGTTGTAGCCACGCTGAGCTTCGATATCTACTCGGCAGATTCCAGCGTCAGCGCAAGGCCCCACCGTGCATATCGGCACGCAATCTCTTCCTACATAGCCTGGCAAACATTCGCAATGTGCTTCATCCCACGAGACTTCACACTTGGAATGAATTGGACAGCTTTCGGGGCATTCGGCGTGTGATGGACACCCAGGTTGCACGTTTTCCTTCATCATTGGCCTGTCCATAATTGATTGATGTGTGCCGATGCGAATGTCTTGGATACATCCGTCGAGATATTCATACTGAGCGATGTTTCCAATTGACTTGTCAGGGCTTCCGATCACCGTCTTGCCAACGTATAAGCCTTGAATCTTCTGCGATATCGGTAAAAGTGTTTCGCGCTGCCCGTAATCAACCGATAGCAGCACGTCAGTTCCAAGCCATTTGATTTCAATCCGATGCCATTCGCCGTCGCTCAAGAAACTGCCTGGCAATGATATCGACTCTGAGTCAAAGGTGTAGTAAAGCACGCCTTGCTTTAGACTGATTATTGCGGAGCCATTTTGACCTACTTGCACTTGCATTAGGAATGTGTCGCGCTGTCTCGTTCTAATAGAGATTGCGTTTAACCAAGGCAATTGGATTGTCTTGAGCAGCGGATTAAAGCTGACAAAGCCGTCGCCCGAGAACCGCCACGACGATGAAATGCTTTCTTGACAAACGTTGCCTGTGTAGTTATCGCGACACTTGCAAGTGAATGTGTTCCATCCGTCATGGCATGAAGCGCCGTTGAAGCAAGGGCTATTGGTGTTACACGACGATCGCTTTTCAGGGCATCCAGAAAGCGTGCCGTTATCTGCGACGTAAGAATTCATGTCAATCATCTTGTAATCCATTTCCAGTTCACTGATGCAGCCGACGAAATCTTTCGACTTTACTTGGAAGTGGGCAGGGATTCTGGGCAGGCCGCCGACCTGAAGCGGTCCCGTTAAGTCGAGATACCGGTGACAATTCTCAGTAATCGATGAACATTTCCTAGCCAGCTCGAGCTTCGTTTGATTCGCACAGTCCCAATTCGCACCGAGATTGCCACTTACTGCCAGCGCCACATCACACTCGTCAACGACGAGAGTCGCAGTTCTATTGAAATAAATCACTTCAACCGTGTGCCATTCGCCGTCCGATAGTTTGTATTTCCGTGTAACGAAAACCTTTTGAATTTTATCCCCAAGCGAGAACGAGAAAGTAGCGCGACCGTCGACAAGCTCGAGAGCGATGAAGTCGTGGAGATCGTTATATCTTCCGTTATATAACAAAAGTCCATTATCGTTGATGGTAGCGAACTTTAATTTAATGTTGAATCGGTGGCGCTGCTTCATGCTGTCGAAAGTTAAGAATGAGTTGTGCGAAAATGAACGCGCCTTCAACTCGCAGGTCTTCGTGAACGGAAGATTATTATAACTGTCGCTGGAGCACGAGTAGCCACTCTCGCATATTTCGTTGATGCAAGTTGGCGTCGTCTTCAACTCCCGCTCGCAGTTTATGCCGGTGAACTTGGCATCGCATAAACATGTGTAGCCGTTTTCTTTTCGCTTACAAACACCCCCGTTCTGACATGGATCCGAGTAGCAAAGATCGACCTCTGTATCGCATAAGTAATGCTCCTTGCTTCCTGTGAAGCCTTCAGGACACTTGCAGGCAAATGTATTGACGGGGTAGATCGGTCGGAAGAGAACTGTGTCGCTGTGGATGAAACCTGAGGCGTTTCCAAACTTAAGCACGGAAAGGCATTGCTCATAGTTCAGACATGGTTCGCGTACACAAATGTTGTCGTCGAATGGAAGAACTTCAACGTTGGCGAGGCGAGCAAGAATCGCTCGATTAAGATAAACACGCTCTTGAAGGTATTGCGTCGAGTAGAATTCCTCGTGGGCGACGTCGGGCCGTCGAGCCGAGAAACTTATGTTCAACACTCTGGCAATCACGTCGGTGTCTTCATGTATCGAGAAAAGATAAATGTTTTCTCGTGGACATGGAATCACCGCGGCGAGACCGTCGAGAAAATAGTTAAGAAGAGGCGATAGGAAAGCCTCAGCTGTCATCTCGTTCAGTCGAATCGTTACAGAGTTGAAAAGCATGTCCTCGGTCACGAGTCGGACAAACAGTTGCATCGTCGATTTTGCTTCATTGATCCCATCGGAGACGGAGACTTCCATCGTCGCGAACTTGGGAACGTTTGTGTTGAGCTGTGGACTTAGCGAGATGCCTCCCGTTGACGAGTTTAGTTTTATCAAGTTAGCGTTGTTCCCCGAAAGAATTCGATACTTCAAATTGTCGTTGACATCAGCATCGAATGCAGGAATTCTTCCAATGAAGCCGCTGGGAAAATGATCGCGAAAGTTGTTGAAAATGACGAGAAAGTTCTTGAGAACGGGCTGGTTATCGTTGGTGTCAGTTACGAGAATCTCAACATGGACATCGTTTCGCAAAGGCGGCGAAGATGCTCGAATGACAAGCTCGAATTTCTTCTGAGAAGACTCGTAATCAAGCTCGGTGTTGCTGACAATTTTTGCTCCATTGATTCCAGGCTTCGTTACCAAGTGAAAAGAACTTGCATCCTGCCCGCTAAGAATCGTGTAGTGAACTTCAGCATTAACTCCTTCGTCGGGATCTTCTGCTTTTATGATGCCGACAATTGACCCGATCGGCGAATTTTCTTTTATATAAAACATCATACGATCTGATGGAAAAGTCGGCGGCGAGTCGTTGACGTCTTCCAGTTTGACTTGAACCTCAACAGTCGAGCTTAATGGTGGCGAACCCTTATCGACTGCAATCGCGTGGAGATGATACACTGCGATACTTTCACGGTCCAGCCCACGGTTCGTTCTGATGACACCCGAGGCCGAGTCGATCGTGAACGAACCGTCTTTGATGTCTTTCTCGCTCAGTAAGTATTTGACGATTTTGTTTTCTTCTTCATCGTTGTCGGTGGCTGAGATTTGAATCACCGAGGTTCCAATTAACGCGTCTTCCGATATGGTAGCGTGATACATTGGGACATTGAATATCGGGTTATTGTCGTTAACGTCAGTGACACCAATTTCTACGATTGTGGTTTCGCTATGCGATGGATTGCCGCCGTCTTTAGCAGATACGGTCAATGAATATCCGCTTGTCATCTCACGATCCAGCGTGGTCTTCGTGACAATCGCCCCGTTTAGTGGGTTTATAGCAAACACCTCTGAGGCACTCATGCCGGCTGATGAGTCATCGTTAGATAACGAGTAAGTAATTTGAGCGTTGATCCCAACGTCGGCATCAGTGGCGGTGACAATCAGTACCGTTGTCCCGACTGGGGCATCTTCAAACACGTTTGCATTGTAAGGGGCGTTTTCAAAAACTGGTGCAAAGTTATTCGCGTCCGTAATGTTGATGTTAACTGTCGCTGTGTCAATCTTTCCACCTGAGTCGGTAGCTGTAATCATCAGAATGAAACGCTTTTCCTGTTTATAGTCTAAAGGCTGCGCAATCGTAATCAGTCCCAGTCCGTTCTGTGTGGAGATGGAAAATCTGTTCCGGAGATTGCCAGACTTAATGTCGTAATGTAATCGCGAGTCCTCGTCGGGATCGGAAGCTGTAACTGTCACAACGGGAGTTCCGGGTTTTTGGTCTTCGCTTATTATCGCCTCGTAGAACTTTGGAACGAAGATTGGATTATTGTCGTTGACGTCTTGCACAGTGATTTGAATAGTGGTACTGCCAGATTTTGGTGGAACGCCACCGTCGACAGCGACGACTTGGAATGAGTAACGATGCTTTTCTTCTCTGTCAAGAGGTTTCGTCGTGTGAATTTGACCAGTGCGCGAATCAACAGCGAACGGGAAATTTGGATCGCGCTCGGTTATGCTGTATGTGATTTCTGAGTTTAATCCTTCGTCGGCGTCGTATGCCTGAACCCGAACGATGTTGTGACCAACAGAAACACTCTCCAGAACAGTTTCTTGAATCTGTGTGGAATAAAACCGCGGCGCGTTGTCGTTCGAGTCAATTACGTTAACTGACAAAGTTGTTGTGTTCGTTTTAGATGGCGTCCCGCCGTCTTGAGCTCGGACCACGAGCCGATAGCTTTTCAATGCTTCGTAGTCGAGCGGTTTCGTTAACGATACTTCGCCACTCATCGAGTCAATTGCGAATTCCGATTTTGGGTTTCCGCCAACTATCGAATAACGAATCGCCGCGTTGTTTCCCTTATCCGCATCAGTCGCTTTAATGTGAGCTATCGTATTACTCCCGCTCCAATCATCCTCGGGAATTTCGACCGTGTAATGTCTCTCGCTGAACTGAGGATAGTGGTCATTCTCATCGCTGATTTTCACAACGACTGTAGCTGTTGCAGTTTTTCTTTCAGTTATTGGCGAAGACAAATCGTTGGCAGTCACAATAATCGTGTACACTTCTGAAGTTTCCCGATCGAGTTGGCTCCTTGTTGTGATTACACCAGTTCTAGCATCGATTTTGAATGTTTGCATATCAGCATCAGACGATGATAAACCGCCACCGGAAACTCTGTCGATGTGATACTCGATCTCTGCGTTCTTGCCACTATCGAGGTCTGTGGCCCTCAGTGTCAAGACTTGAGTACCAATAGCTATACCTTCACTGACAACCGTGTCAAATTGCTCTGTCTCGAACTTTGGCTCGTGATCATTACAATCCAAGACGTTGATTTGCAAAATCGTGGTACCTGATCGAGGCGGAAAGCTGTCGTCCGTTGCAATCACTCGAAAATAATGCATGTTAATCTGCTCGCGGTCTAAAGTCGCTGACGTGGTAACGACACCGGTTCTCGAATCAATTTTAAACATAGTTTGCGAGCGTGCATCAGATGGCGAGATCATTGAGTAGACGACTGGCGAGTCTTCGGGATCGCGTGCTTGAACAGTTGTCACTTTGACACCGGGCGTTTGTTCTTCGAGCACATTAGCAACGTAAAGCGAAAGTTCAAAGTGTGGGCTTTGGTTCTTGAGCTGACGCTTCACTCGTCTTGCGATGTCCGTGTCATTGAGCTCTTGATGATGATACATAATTTTCAGTCGGTGTTCCGCATCAATAAACTCGTGTCGGTTGCACTTCGTAGCGAATGTGACAGTAATTGTCCACGATGGCTCGTAGATGCAGACATCGCGGCTCACCACTAGGTCGCCTTGCTTCCTCTCAATCTTAAACCTCTCGTCGCTGACATCAATGAAGTGAATTTTGCAGGACTGCCGAATTGACTTTGGCAGAAAAGCGTTCATGTTGTTCACGAGCTGAGATTTCTTCAAGCAGATTCTGTCCCAAACGTCTGATGAGTGGATTGCGTATGACGCATGAGTCTCCGAGATCCACTGCTTAGCATCGGCGATTTTCCTGTGAAACTTCTCGTCAAGTGAGTTCCGCGTGTGACGTTTCTTTCGATTAAGGATTTCATGCCGGCGAAAGTTGTGCTCCTTCGAGTCGAACAAAACGTCACCCTCTTGGAAACTGTTATAGTCAGTGTGACTTTCATTGCGAGGGAAGATAAATGGAAATTCTCGGATGTAATTGTGCAGATTCTTCCCTCGATACTCGCCATATATTCTTGGCTCGTCATCTTCGTCGAGGTTCCTTTTTCTCCGCAATAAATTCTGCGGAGTCGACTCGTCGTCCTCAAAATGACGATCAAAAATCTCATGGCTATACTCGTCGTTACAGTTCGCTCCGTTTATAAAAATTCGGAGCGG
This sequence comes from Smittia sp. YW1114-2, assembly GCA_033064975.1. Lineage (NCBI taxonomy): Eukaryota > Metazoa > Arthropoda > Insecta > Diptera > Chironomidae > Smittia > Smittia sp. YW1114-2. Next base: position 42,897 of record CP093832.1, read on the forward strand.
AGGGCTGTAGTAGTTGACGCTGCGAAGATAATTGGATGTGCTGTCGATGTACAATGTGAATAAATTTGGGTAGAAAATTCCATCACAGTTTAGCTGCCTCCGCAATTTTATCTGTCCATCTTTGGCGTCGATGTGCAGCAGCTTGTGAACAAAGTCCGCCGTTTTGTGAGCGTTAATCTTGTAGTGTCGCTCCGAGCCCAGCTTGTTAACCGACGCATTGAAAATGACAGTGTCGGCGGGCGTATTCTCGTCAACAATGATTAAATAGCTGGAGGCGATGTGTATCAAACACGATGATAATAGAATTATCAATGCAAACAGTTTGTTCAGTTTTATTGGCGCATTGCCAGAACGATAGTTCGCATCCGGCATGTTGAACGTAGAATGACCTTCTGCGACACTTGTCGACGATGCATCGACTGGGGAGCCGTGCGGTCGAATTTAATGTTCGGCTTTTGTTGAATGGCAACTTTTTCCGGTCATTACTTGCTAAGCTTCAGCAAGCTTAAGAAAATCCATCTCAGCGTTATCTTTAATCCTCCGGCTTTCTTGACTTTTCTTTATAATAAACTTCAGGCGATGATTTATCGTGCTGGAAGGAATAGAAGGTAGAAAGAAACATGAGAATTTAAATAATTGTATTATTTTCAAATTTCTCCGCTTGGAACTACTTGAGGGGAGTCGGTGATGTCAAACCCCTTTTGAGATTTTCTCATCGAGAAACAATTTCAACTCTGAACGATAGGAAAGCTTTCAGAATTAATTTATTGTCTGTCATCTTTAAAATCTTCTTGCAAAGCAGAAGCAAGCTGCGAAGCTGGGAGGAAGAAGGAAATGCTTATCTTCTGCAGTATTTTTTATTGAGTGCTGGCTTTTACTCTTGAGATGGCATTCGAGATTGAAACGATAAAAATGCTCGGTCTTGCAGGATATCAAAAAGAATTTCATTAAAAGTCTTTGCAACGGTCGAAAGTTTTTCCATCTCCCAAGCAACGACATTTTCGCGATGGCATTTGACTTTGAATCCTCTCAGCAGAAAGGCATTTTGATCATCGAGTTTGCTCTAATTAAATGGCCATCATGTTCGGCTTGCGATGTGGAAAATACCTCGATATCACAAGGGTCGATTCGGAGTTATGTTAACTGAATTTTAAATGGTCGTCGTGCCATAAACTCGGAAAAGTGTTTACTTAAAAATGCCATTAACATTTTCTCTTCCTTTCTCGTCGTCAAACTTAAACAGCGTGAAAAATTGTAATAGCAAAATCGCGATCTAGGATGCTGAAAAATCAAGCAGCAATCTCACAGTCAGCTCAACCCTCGTGAAAATTGATGTTGAAGCATAAATCATAACTTTATGGATTTGTTTCGCTAGTGTCTTCAGAGCGAGAAGCTTCGAGTAAGATGGCTACGCTTGTAGTTGTGCGTGACATATAAAAGCAAATCGTGTGTGCATTTTACAATTATACGAGGGTTGAAGATTTTTGTTGTTCGAAATGCTTCTCGTGACAATGATTGACTTCAAACAAGCAAACAACGCGAGTATTCTCAACCCCTCGAACAAAAAATGCAGCATGAAAACCAATTTGTCACAATTCTTGGAATTCAAATGGCAGGAATAAGATCATCAACTGAATGCAATAATTTTTATAAAAACTCTTTTTAATTCAATAAGAAGAAAATTTCGGCCTAAATTAATTTTTAAATCAAATCTAATGCAGCTCTCAGTTCGCTTAGCAGTTCAAAGATTCGCCTCGCTTTAAAAACCGTTTTTCTATGATATGTATTTTAAAATCCGCGAGACCTTTCGACGAGCGTTCCAACAAATAAAAATTATTTTATGACTTTCTAAAAAGATTTTTCTCCGTTCAATCTTCGATGTTGAACTCAGTCTGGGCTTTGTTAGGAGCCACAACGGAAAGGTAGATGGATTCGAATGCTTTTCGCTCTCGTAACAAAGAGCAAGCTGAGGGTATTCAAATGAGTCTGCAGACTTTTACAGTAAAAGTTTTACTGCATTATAATAACAGAGACTTTAATTGAAACTTGTAAGCAAATGAAAGTTTTCAGAATATTCAACAGAGCTCAATAATTATTATGCACGAAGAACTTCGGCATTCGCCTTCATCGTCAGCTTAATTAGAATTCCAACTTTACTTGTGGGAAGTCTTTCGCGAAGAATGGAGCAAGCAAAATGAGAAAATTGTCCGAAGTTAATGACTTAATATTCAAGGAGACATCGATAACTATTTTCTGAGTCGATTACGAGCAAAAGTTCCAACAGACGTTTTGACATTTTAAAAGCTTCCGATTTCTCGTGTCACGTTAACTTTTGTCAAGTCTAATATCTCAACTCTAACTCTCGAGAGAGTTTTCCATTAGAAATTATTGAAGTTTATGAAAATTTAATCAGATGATGGGGACTTCCGCTCCTCATCTTTTTCCTCAATTGCGACCGACAAATTCGCTAAACATTACGAGCACATAAAACATTGTGTCATTCCTCCCTCACCCATAAAATAAACATTCCGTCCCGGCGAATTTGTATTTCCTTTTATTGGACGCCGTAAAAATTCTCATCTTCGAATTGGCTTCAAGCTTTTCAAGATTTGGTGTGCCTTCATATCAAAAATTCAAGCTTAAACCTCATGCGATATGTTCGAAGCTCCTTTCAGTGTCTGGGCCGCAGAGGAAACTTCGAGACTTTTTTACGAGCCATTAAGATAAGAAATGGAAATATTAAAATTCTCGAAGATGGGTCTGGTGCAGATGATAAAGCGAAGAATTCTGAGTTTCATTATCGCACGCTCTCCCGTACCCGATTCTCAGTAAGACAGTGCGTAATCTGAGAACTTTATTTCGTCGCTTTCAAGAAGTTCCTTTCAATTTGCGGTTGTTTCTTCGTTTCTTTGTTTCGGCAGAGCAGTCGAGGGAAATAAATTGTTTCAGTCTCATCCTGTCGTGTCGTTGCTTTTCAGCCGTTTGCATTTTCCCTTCCAGTTTCAGCTCAACGCTTCTGGAAACTTTTAACAGAATGTAAAATACATAACTTTCACACCGAAACCACACAGCCATGAAACTCACATGGAAGCACATTCTTGGTCTTTGCCAATGCCGTTCACGGGCCATAAACTCTTCAAGACTTAATTCGTTCGAAATTGAGAGTGAGAGGTTTGGAAGTCTAGAAGTTTCGCAATCTTGTGGTTTTGATAAGAACTGGATAAGAACCTGTCGCTTGTTATTGTGCTCGTTTCGTAACATAAAGTAATTGGCAATTGAGTCACTATTTGATGGCAGACGAGGGAGCTCTACTTTAATCTCGCTAAAAGCAGACACCATTTGAACTTCATTGAAAAAAATTCGCTTTAAGTTTTAAAAGGCGCAATTCAACCAAGTAGTAGAACGAGATACAATCATTAAACGTAAATGAACCTAAAGACTACGAGCGTGAGGTTGAATAAGAAAAGCAGTCTGAGTTAACATACGAAAAGAACAAACCGGTTCCTCGTCAGCCGCAAAATTCATCGCAGTGTTTGAGACCAACACAAAATTATGGTAATGGTTTTCATGAGGCATACGAAGGAGAGAAACTGTTATTAATTGAAAGCCATAAATGGTGCAAAGGAAAGAGATGAGAAGAAAAGAAATTAAAGTGTAAGAAAACATGATGCATTTTTAATGTTTTCTGGCACTCGTTGAACATTAAAAAAAGCAAGGAAGAAATTGAAAGTTGAGCGGGCTCATTTTCTGAAAAGCTGAATGAGCTTTCAATCAACTTTTTCTGGGCTGCAGCTATCACCGTGAAACTGACAACAAAGCGAGGCTTGACATGAACCAATTACATTTCTATTTCTGAGAACTTCTCTTGTTTGGAACTTTGGCTTTCGACGCGAGGTTTCGTGATTAGCGGTTTAATTACTCTCCCCAACAGTTATCGCTTATCAAAAATGCGATTAGGGAATTTCTGCGGAATCGTTCTCGAGGAAAAGTTGAGAAAGGATAGCATCGATGACTCATTCGCACCACGACTAGCAAATATCGATTTTCCACCCTCGCCTGGCTCGCTCTTATTCAGTTCAAAGCATTTTTTGGTTGCCGGTGAAAATGTTTGTAAATTTCTTCCCTTCTCTCCCTCATTGCAACATGTTCGGCTCTCATGTCGCCTTCGAATGAATGAATTTTGTTTGTGTTCGTGGCGGTAGTAAAATCCTTCACCCACGATACTCGATGTATCGAGTCGGTACAACAATAGAAATTTTATTTAAAGCCTATTGAACAGTCGAAATTTACGCAACTGATTGGTGATAAAAACTCTTACCGATTAGCGATCGAGGCTCAAGTGTTAATCCAATAAATTCTTCAGTGAAATTAATCCCAAAACGTCTCAATGCCGTCCGTAAGCGAGCAGAGAATTTTAAACTCTTATGTTACTACAAACACATGCACGCGATATTTTCTACCTTTCCTGATCTTATTTCATTCTTTTTTCTTTCAACATTTTTCTTCTTCTGCGATATCTCGCCGATCTATAATTTTCTCAACACAATGAAGCACCTTGCTTTTGGCTTCTTGCTCTTTCTGCTTTTGTGTTCGGCAACTGCAGAAGAAATTCATAAAATTGCTCAACTTGAGTTCGTTTCCGCGGATTCTACTAAACTAACTTAACGATTTTCCACTAATTTTTTTTGTTTAAAATTAATATTTTCATTGATGATTCTACAATCAAACAATTTTATTTCCACGCACGAGACGAAAACGTTCTTTACTCCTCGACCACCGCAGCACGAATGAGACACAGGCCAATGCGAGAGAATAACTTGCGCAATGTTCGAAAAAGTTTAGCAGAGCGTCGCTCTCAAACTGTTGAATCATTTCGAACGAATTTTCTTCCTTATGAGTCATAAGTTATGATATTTCGCATGAGATTTCATGCAAATGGAAAAATAATTCGACAGACACGGATGGTGAACTTGAAAAAGTTTTCAGGTATTTATGGCTTGATCAAGCTCCAGCGAAAAATCGCAGCAGAGATTTATTTTTTCTGCCCAAAAAGCTTGCGGAACTTCCATCAAATATTGAAGCAACAAACTGCCGGCGACTAACAGAGCGTTGATTGTAGCAACTTTTAGTTTTGAAAGTTAAAACCAAGAAAACTTTGTCCATTTCTCCGTCATCCGGCGCTATGTCGAAAATATTATCATCCCCTTTCTATCGGAAACTTTCCCTAGCCCTGAGTCGTAAAAGAGGGTTCACATCGAGTGTGTTTTATACGCTCTTGCCATTTACATCCACAACAAACAACAGCAGTTTCATAAAAAATGTAGGAAGACATAAAAATCGATTTTCTTTTTGCCTTTCGTCCCGAAGACAGCGACGAAAAAGCATTTCGTGTTGCAATATTCGGATGAAAACTTGAGCGATTTTTTGCGGTTTTATCATCTTCCTTTGCTGGCTTCTGTTGTTGCTGTTTTTACGAGGGGAAACGAACGATCTCGAGAGTTTTTAGGCAGTGAAGTGTATCGGACTCCATCAGCTTCCTCTAAGTTTATCGCACAAAGTCTCGAAATATCTCTAAGTCTCTAAGTTTATCGCATTTTGATTCACTCACACTGTGTTTATTTGCTTCGGTTTGGGATAAACCAACGTTCTAGGTGTAGCTTCAATTTCCTTATATTTATGTTACAATGTTTTACGCCGACAGGCAAAAATTTTTAGCTGATATTTATGTATGTAGCACAAGCTTGATTCATCCTCAATATGCTTCACTCAACTTGATTCCGATTCTAAATTCATTCGATTACACAAGATTTGGTTTCCCTACCCATCCTGCCTCTGAGCAGTCTCTGAATAATCTGAATGATTTGATTTGTTTGAGTTTCTCAACAGAAAGGATTTTCCTCAAGTGCTTTTCAACAAGCGTTAGCTTGTCTCCAGATACATTGAGCGAGGGATGAAAATTGCTTCGATACGCCAAATTCAATTTCACAACAAAAACTTGAAATGTTTGCTGGATTTACCTTTCATTTTCTAAAAGTTTTTCTCGAGAAAATCAGAATTCGCTGGTTTGCTGAAATTTCTCGGCGCGTTAAATGAATTATAAGTTCAACATTCAATCATTTGCTTTTTCGTGTTCCTCGAATTAGACTTCTGCCCCGCCGTAAAAAAAACATTTTCGATGCTTAGCGAGCCATGTTCCGAAGCCATAGCAGTAAATGTGCTGGCATGTCTTGAAAACATGTAATTATGGACAATTTTGCCTCGTTACAGTCAAATAACATATTCGTTTCTCTTCTTAGAATCAACAGAAATATTTTTGGGCTGAACTGTTTGAAGCTTCGGTCTTGAAGGTTCTCGTGAGCTTATCTGGTCCTTCATAACAGAAGTATTGAACTGATTTCGCTTATGAAATTTGTTGCTGCTGCTTTGGGGCAAGCTGATGAAACAACTTCTCAGTCAGTCGAGGTATGAAATAAAATACAAAGTTGACAAATTGTGAAAGCTTCTTGAATTGTGAAATTTCTTGGGTAGTTTAGACGGTTCCTAACACTCAAGAATTTCATATTTAATAGGTGCAAGATTATTCAATCTAGTTTTTTCTTCAAATCAAAGGCAAGATGAATCAAAGTTCGCGTAACTTTCTCAGCAAAATTAAGACAAAGTGACCCGAATCGAATGTTTCCTCTCAATTGATTTCAAAGCAAACTTGGAACATAAAAGAAACCGTAATCTTTTTGTCATTCATTTGCTTTAATATCCAAAATCACTACCCTAGCTACCTTCAATGTCTCTCTCGACATTGACAAACTCGGCAAATTACTCGCCACCGCTTAGAGCTCCACAGAATATTTTTGTTGTGTTTGCTCAATGAATGTGGTTTTCGAATTTAATTGAATGCTTTCAAAAGTCTCAGGCCTTTGGGTATCGAAATTAATTGACTTTTCTAATCTCTTTTCACTCATCGGCTTAACTTTTTTCCATCGCAGGTGAGGTTTGATGGAGAAATAATTTCTTTCTATTTACACAGCACATTTCGGCTTTCTGCTCTTGAGCATGATGAATCAGCGGTTTAAGCGTACGGTTTGTTCACACATTACAAAAGTTAATTATAAAGCATTGCCTTGTCTTTTCGGAATCCAAGAACACAACGAAGATGCTGCTGAGATATCAAGCTCCAAATTGCGCAGCATTAAAGAAAATCCCTGCGGGGCTTAGATTCGGTTGCTGTTTACAAAACAAGAAACAAAACTTTTCCGAAAGACAAAAACTCTCGAGATGAGTTAATGAACTCCTAATCAACGATGAAACATAATTCGACTTTTCTTGTTTATCTCATTGTCTGAGCATAGATCGTGTTTCCACACAAACATTTTATAACTGAGTAACTTAATCATGTGTTTAATTATCTGCTGACAAGGCTAAGCCCCTGTCAAAGCTCGGCATAAAGTTTATTCCCCAATAAAAATGATGCTTCGGATGCAAACAATGAGGAATGCTATGAGCTGTGTCAACGATATATCAAATATCCGTATAAGTTTTTGCATTTCTTGTGTGGTCGATGAACACGTTGCACAAAAAATAACAAAATAAGTTTTCGTCGTATCCTTGGCTGCCAACGAAAGGTCAGATCGAATTTCTGTCTTTCTTGATATAATTGAGTCTCATGAAGACTCGCCAAGCATGGTAAACGATTAACACATTCCTTACTTAAGTATATAATAATATTATAACTTTATCGCGGGTTATCGGGTTAAAATATAGTTTAATGAGCTGTGTTTCCAGCTGTCTTGCATCTTCATTAACTATGCAATGTCTTTCATCTTTTGCGAGATAGCTTCGTGGAACACTTTGCAATTGATCAATGGAAACAAGTTCAACAAGATTTCTTTCAATCGAACCGCGAGCTGTTTAAAACAAAAGCAGAGGTAAACGAAAATAATTACGAAGAAATCGAAATTCTTCTTCGTAATTATCAATTTCCCTCGGCGCATAAAGTTGAGTCGATAACGTTTGCTCGTCATATGAAAAAGCTGAGATCATGAGAACATCGGAAGACACGATTAAGGTTGGTAAGAAAGAGCGACGTGAGACGATGAAAAAACTTTTAATTTTTCTGCTTTAATCGCCACCAATATTTGAGACAGAGAAAATTAAAAAAAAGAAGAAACCTCCATCATCTCCGAGTTTGATTGTTTTTAAAATTTATTCGGTGTCAGTGTGGGTGCCATTAGCCGCTGAGAATATATAATAGAATCGAGTCTTTCCTGCTTATTTTCTCATTTTCTTTGAAGATCTCTTAATCAAACATCGATCTGTTCAACCCCGTTGGACTAAGAAGAAGAACATGTGATATTTGTGGAATTTGATTTCTGTATGAGCTTAGTATCTTTTCAGTTTTTAATGAGATTGTTTACCTGCGTGCTTTATGCCTACGAAGTCAGAAACTTGCTTAGCTGAAAGCTAAGACGATTTCGATTTTTTTCTTCTTCCCTCAAATTCCCTCGCATAACTTTGCTTCAATGAAAAGAATAAACAAAATTGCCTCAAAGTCATCCGAAATAATCAAAATCGAGACATCGAGGCGATTTTCGTGTAGCATCGTTAATTTTATTTCAAAGTTCGTAATTTTTCAAGTGAAGCCTCTCAACCCCTTTCGGGTTGGAGGAATGTTTGTTTCAAAATGGCTTCGTCTCCTCACAGTGCCATTGTTTCCATTTATTGGATGGAACACAACAACACTAGGAAATTGCTCTGCAAACGATGAAGTGAATCATTAATTTTCATTCTCGAGCCAAAACTCATTAAAAAGGTTTGTAAGTAATTTGAAACGGGAGGGTGACGTTCGATATCTCCCTATCTCGTTTCAAAGAGGATTTGAATTTTATGCAAACGAAGCAAAACCAAAGAGTTTTCCTGTGGGACTTTGCCAACCCTCGCAGTTGCTTTTAAGTCTGTTTCGTCCTTAAATTATCTCAACAATGTCATAAAACAATTTCTATTAGGTTCCGCTTTTTCTCCTCTGCTGCTGATCACGAGTAAGTCGAGGGTGGCTGCTGCAAATATTTTTTTGTCCTGTTTGCAGTATTAAAAGATCATCTTTAATTATGACATGCTGAGAGACTAGCGATAAAAACATAAATTCAAGATTGCGAAACAAATGCGCAACTTTATAGTTTCGGAATAAAAGCAAATTGTTATTCATGTAGTTGCACGAACCGCCAGTATGGCTAGAATAACAGCAACCACTTTCAGTGAATATCTGATTGAGGCTCGAATTGCACACTCTCGCATGGACTCAAAACTTGTTAACTCTCATAACTGTTCTCTACGCAGCCTGCAAAGTTCGCAGGCAATCGCAACTTATCATCACCGTAACAATTTATTGCAGTGAAATGCTAACCAATCATTAAATCGACCGTTCATCTTCCATCTTATCCGTGAAAGAGAGACTGCAAAGCAAAACAAAATATTTAAGTGCCATCTCGGCCACTTCTCACCGAACCTTGACTTCACCTTTTCATCGAAAACTAAATATTTTAGCATGCAGGCGACAAATTGCCAACACTTACGGCAGCCAACCCATCAATTAATTTTTCTTTCCATGTCTCGCGACTGTAGTGAAAAGCTTCAGTTGAATGCAAATGAACTGACGGCGAAAGAGCTAAGCTACACGCGAGTCGTGATGAAAGCAAGAGAAGCAAAACTTGTTTAAATCTGCCGCAGCTGGGGTCATAAGACTTTCTATGCTTTTTCATTACGAGATTGATTTGAAACGAGCAATAAATGCAACGGAAATGCAACGCGGAATGCGATCAATCACGAGCTAAGCAGCAACGGAAAGGAGGTGAATTATGTTTAATTACAAGGACAAGGGAAGCGAGAAAATTCATGGAGTGAAATGTGGAAACCCCAGCGATGACTCATTCGCACCACGACTAGCAAATATCGATTTTCCACCCTCGCCTGGCTCGCTCTTATTCAGTTCAAAGCATTTTTTGGTTGCCGGCGAAAATGTTTGTAAATTTCTTCCCTTCTCTCCCTCATTGCAACATGTTCGGCTCTGCATGTCGCCTTCGAATGAATGAATTTTTTTTTTGTGTTCGAGGCGGTAGTAAAATCCTTCACCCACGATACTCGATGTATCGGTACAACAATGTTTAAAGTCTATTGAACACTCGAAGAGATTTGATTGCCGACACTCCATTGGGAAATTCACGAAACTGATTGGAGATAAAATCTCTTACCGTTTAGCGATCGAGGCTCAAGTGTTAATCCAATAAATTCCTCTTTGAAATTAATCTCAAAACGTCTCAATGCCGTCCGTAAGCGAGCAGAGAATTTTAAATTCTTATGTTACCACAAACACATTGAAAACGATTTTACTCGCTTCTTTCTTTTTGCTTCCTCTGGAATATTTCTCTTTGACTCTTGCACCTGCTGCGCTTGGCAATCTGAGCTTTTCACGGACACCTTTGTTCACTTTCTTTATTTATTTCTTCAATTCCTTTGTATTTTTGCAAGTTTCAATTAATCATTTACTCTTTTAACACTTCAATTCCCTCAAAAGACGAACAAACGTTCTTCACTACTCGACAGTTGCTCCCCGAATGAAGAGAATTTCAACACCGAAGAGGAAAAGTTGTGCAATGTTCGAAAACCTTTAGCAGTCTCTCTAGCCTGCGTTCGCTCTCTTATAAAATAAAAAAGCATGACGACCTCTGGGATCGTCCATGATATTCAAATTCGCACATTCTTTTCCACTCCAAGTTCGCATCTCCCGCTAGACGATCAAGAGGCCAAAAATCAAAAAATTATGAGCGGGCAAAGCTAACTGACTTCGGCCACAAATTTCAACTTTACTGGCTTTTGCAGCAAGTATTTGGCTGGCTAAAAAGGTAGGAGACGGATGCTGGTAATCAGAGCTTGATTTTCAACTTCCACACAATTGTTTGGGCTTCGTTTGTGTTTGTATTCGCTCCGGCATCACGTCGAACTCGTTACACTTCAATCATCTTGTCTCCACGCTACGCAAAAAATCATCATTAATAACAGAGTTGATTAAATTTTTCGCAATATCAGACCTGATTTACCGTCTGCTGTGTGACACTTTTATGCTTCTTTCGCCTTAACTAGAAGCCATCACAACACCGAATGCCCATAAAAATGATATTTTGTGATGCTAAACTAGCAAACGCTTCAGTAATGTAATTTTTGTGTCTTATCGCGTTTTTAGGGCGCATCTTACCATGCAAAGCAGAAGCAAAACATGCAAAGAAGAAGTTTATGGAATATCTCGGCAACAGGTTTCAGGCTCGTCGAGTTTTCCTATAATGTTATCGCATCGTGAAGACGTTTCAGACATATGTATTTATGATCAAGAAATAATAGACAAGAGTCAGCAGCTGGCTCCAGCCACTCAGCAATAAATCTCGACTGATAATCGTGGTTCATTATTAGCTAATAAGACAATTAAATTACATGGGAGAGATTACGTAATTGATCAATTACAGAAGAATTTGCCAAGTTTCTTTTTTGATTTGATTTAATCTTCAATCCTAACATTGAAGTTTGCTTCGACAAATCGAGAATAGAAGTTAAGATTTAATCTCGCAAGCATTGAAGCGAGAAGGAGCCCGAGGACTGGCAAATTCATTATCGGGTAAACTTAGATTCATTTCAGTCGAAAGTTGGGAATCTAACACTCGTCGTAATGTTTAACGGGATCTTAAGAAGAAATAACGTGATTGAGCTGATTCATGTGATTAATTTAAGATTGGTATTTCGATGCAAGAGGAAACTCAGATCGTTGACGAGATAAGTTGAGCAATAATTCTAAGGCTTGGCCTGGTTTTTGAACATCAAAAACATCAAATCGCGGCTCTAAAATCGGTAAGTGCTGTTGATTGTTACATTTTACTGCTGTAATTAACGCCTAACATACATCGTGAGGTGGCAAGGTCTTGTAATGTGTAGCACCATTTTGATTCCACCTGATTGCAGCAATAAAGCTTTATGGCATAAATTTTTTCACTTTTCTCCGAGTGCGGAATTTTTGTTTTGACTTCATTCAAGTAAATGGTGGTTAAAATCTCATCAGAGGAGGAATTCACTTCTTCGTAGACTCTTCAATGTTCCCTGTCTCATACTAAAAAAGTATCTAACGTAAACAACAAATTATCATTGAGTGTTCAGTCTCTTTCTGACATGACTTTGTTGCTTTTCTCGAGACAACTTGCAAGTTTAATAGAGAATGATTAAGTTTAAGATTTTCTTTTAAGAGCAACACTACATCTTGACAGCTGAAACTAAGTTGCCTATTCGAGTTGTTTGTTTAGTATACTTGATGAGATTTTAACGCATGTTTGCATTTTCCTCATTTTACATAAAATATTTATCCGCTTTGCATCTTTAACAGTCTCTCCTTAAATGAAGTTATTTCTGCTTTATGCTACGAGACTTTTATGTTTATTTGAGCTAACAAGAGGAACTGCGCAGAGGAAGAACTGCGCTTTTATTAATAATCCCTCGTCACTGACGAACCGTCGGTTAATGTGAAAACTTCCAACGTCGTAGAAATATAAAGATAAAACTCTAACAAATTATTTACCTTTCATGTTTCGTCTGCTGATGAAAAGTTTCTGCTCTGTATTATTCCGACGCGTTTTTTCTCTTACTCGTTAAACATATTCAAAATGATTGAATTTAAATTTTCATTTGGCTTCGCATGGAGTGAAATTAAATTATAAAAATTAAAGGGTGATTTCATTTTGCATCAGAAAAAGTTATTGAACGAACAGCCCCAAAAATAAATGAATTTAAATCAATGAAACCAGCTTCGGTGTTTACGAGGAGATTTCGTTCCTGAGAGTTGGAAGTTTATTGAGGCGAGACTACAGGATGCAGCGGGAAAACGTTCTCTGATCGAACATACTGACTTCACACTAGAAGCTACCTTGAAGCCTTTGTTCAATCAACTATGGCTTAGAGAGCAAACAATTTGGCTTTGGATAGTTATGTATAACTTAGTTGAGCTTTGCATGAGACTTGAAAAAATCAAAGACCGTGAGAGAAATGAAATTGAATCCTACAGCAACATTTGCCAACTGACAAAGAGTTTGTTGAAAAATGAAAGTCAGCGAACAGTGTTTGTTCAAGTTTCATCGATTCCTAATCTGCAGAGAATTTGCCGCCACTTCAAAATGATATCGAAAGCTCCATTGAGTCTCAATTGTTGTTTGAGTTCTCTTCTGTGTAATCAAGAGCTAGTCAATCAAATAATGGAAAACAAAAGATTTTAAATTCAATGTGAACGTGCACAAGAGAAGAGCAGATATTGAAGTTTTGTTTCCTTTTCTTGTTTGTCATCAACATTTCGTGCATGCTCCGAAACTCATCGCAGTTTTATGCTGATCGAACGTGCTCCAAGCTTTGTATTTAGCGTTAGCATCAGCGTTTAAGACTCTCCACATATTTCTCGAGTGAATCTCACAAAAGACCAAGACAAGAAGTGGGAAAATCAATTTCCAATTGAGTTTTGTTGTACACGACACAAGCTGTCTACGTGCAAATCGAGCAGCTCAACTAATAGAAATCTTCCTCTTTATTTTTACTTGAAATTTGGCTCGCACGTTTTCGGTTCCATTCCCAGTGTGAACGAGTTTTCCTGTTACTTCAAACTTGGAAATTCAAACTAATTCATTTAAGATAAAGGAAGATGTTTAAATTACTGCTGATCAGGAGAAACGTGTGGAAAACGTTCGCCTGGCTTATCACAAACCTTTAAATCAACACTTCGCTCACCGTAATTAATTTTATCTTAATGCTCTCAATGAGCATTGCTCATTTCTCCTTCTTCTTCGCTGTCTGGCTAAAAGAACGAGCGGCCACATGATTAAAAGCTTTTTCGTTCTCATTCACCCTAAAAGCTTCGTGAACGATTAAATAATCGCGCAGTGCAATTTATTTAATTGAATCCAATGTTGGGTTGCTATAATGAAACATGTTGACTGAGGTTTACGGCTGATGCATGAAAACAATTGTCAAGCCATTTGGAAATTAAAAATGAGTGCAAAAATGAAAACGATAGACATTGAAGATAAACATCTCATAGCGAATCTATGAATTATTAAAAAAAGTGGAAACTAACTTAGTTTAACTAAGTTCTAGTTTAACTAACTCAAGAAAGAAATTAAACTCGAAACCGTTAAATTGTTAGACGTGCGGAATTCAAACAGGAATTTCGACTCATTCGAGTCGGTTTCAGTTTGAGAAAAGTTTTCGAAAGAAGTGAAAATATGTCGGACGATCAAAGTCAATTTTTCGAGCACATCTCGAAGAGCGAGATAGCGGAGTTGAAAACAAAACTCACAGCGTACAAAGGCAGTGTTGACTTCACCGATGAAAATGGTAAGTAGCCTGGTAATTTGAAGATTTTCGGTAAACAATAAATGTAACCAAAAGTAATCAAAACAAACACTGCGAATTCTCTCATTTAAAAAGTTCTATCTCGATTCTAGGCATGACACCGCTTCAGCATGCGTCATACAAAGGCAACAAGGAAGCTGTGCAGCTTTTACTGGACTTGGTGAGCCGAATTACTGAACTTCCAGGAACTTCTTTGTTTATTTCTCGATCTTTCAGGGCGCTGATGTCAACTCAAGTAAACATGAGTACTGCTACACAGCTCTACACTTCGCAGCGTTGTCGGGCAATGCGGACGTCTGCCTCCAGCTGCTTCTTGCCGGTGCCAATGCAAACGCTTTAAATTCAGTCGGCAGAACTCCAGCGCAAATGGGCGCTTTCGTTGCCAATCACAAGGCGGTGTCGACAATCAACAATTTCGTTGCAAGATCAGAGGTGGAATATTACACAAAGATCCAGGGTCTGCAGAAGGAACCATCACTTCCTCCCACACTCCTTGAATCGTTCCACAAATTTGTAATTCAGCCGAACATTCATCCCGTCCGCGTCTGTCTCAATCTCCAGCATTTCGGAATCGTTCAGGAGCATTTTCAAACGATACGAAAAGTGCTCGAGCTGATGACAGAACGTGAGATGAAGCGAACGAGCGAAATCAACGAGCTGATGGCTTTCAAGTATCATTACTTGGGGTGGATTGTCAAGGAAATTATCTCCTGTCGCGAGCATTTTTCGGCGAGAAATCAGTCGAAGGAAGACTCAAAGTCGGACTATCTTGAGCTGTTTATCAAGCGAGTTCTGAAGCCCAACAAGGAAGGGCAGATGGACTATCTTGAACTAACGATCCGAGAATGCGTTCGCGAGTTCCCTTTTAGGGAATGTACGATCTTCCAGCAAGTCGTGCGTCAGTTGGCTAGCAAAGAGAACAACTTAACAGCGCTCGAAGTCCTGAAGCAGTCGATCAATGGACAACGAGGCTTTCAAGACGTCAACTCTTTCTGCAGCACCTGTGGCGACGAGAAACCCGACAAGAAATGCTCCAAGTGCAAGCAGGTCCAGTATTGCGATCGAGAATGTCAACGTCTACACTGGTGGCTTCACAAGAAGGAGTGCGGACGGTTAAGCTCGCTTCCTGTTGCGGCTGCTGCTGCAGCTCCGAACAACGAGAAAAGAGAAGTCGACCAGGGCGAATTAAGCCAAGAACTTCAGAAGCTTGTCGCCGGATAAACGAAACGATGGCGCTAAGAAATCGCACAATTATTTTCCTTCAATGCCAATCGTGAACTCAATGTTGAATTAATCAAATCCGCTCTGTAGTTTGATGTGTTTGCGGCTTGATGGTGAAAGAAATAAAGTTTTTCAGACAAAATTTTATTCATTTGTTCTAACTAAAAATACTGGCAACAAGTCAAGGCGATATGAAGGCAAGAAAGCTTCTATCAGTGTTTAAAGACTGTTCTCTCTCTCTCGTTCTACGACTGCAAACATTTCTAATAACTTATCACATGAACTAGAAGCAAGTGTCGAGAAGACTTTGTCTTGAGAGGAAACAAAACGACAGGATAAGTACAAGAAGACATTCCGGTTGAATGACAAGTGAGTGTGTCATAGGAGTAAGATTTCTATTGTTTAGCATTGAGCAGTTTATCGTTCTCCACAGTCAGTGTGAACTTATTGTTATTGAGGTTTAGCAGTTCTTTGTCTGGCTTCGGAGGTTTCAACGTCTTCGTTCGCCCGCTGAAGTAGTCCTCGATCTCTTGTAGCGTTCGGCCTTGTGTCTCAGGAAGGCAGAAGTAGAAGAAAATAGTGCCTGTGAATGAGTTAACGCTTATTTGATTGTTATATAATTTGTCGATCCATTACTTACCAAGTAACGAAATACATCCATAAAGTTTAAAGACGCCATGCTTTCCTAGGACGTGGGTCAGCATTGGATATGTTTTGACAACGATGAAGACGAAAGTATGAGTGCAACAGGTTGTCAAACCTCCAGCCAACCCTCGAACTTTCATCGGATAAAGCTCGCCAATCATTACCCACGGAACGACTAAGAAACCCATCGTGCAGGTGATGATGAAGGCAAAGATGCAGACGACTGGGATCCATGTGAACATAGGAGCGATTCCTTGTGCTTCCCAAACTGACTTTTTATACATGTAGAAGCCGAGTCCCAACATTGTCACGCCGCAGCCAATTCCAGAAACAAACGAAAGTGGTCGTCGGCCGCATCGTCTGCAAGCTATGCACGCCAGGATTGTGAACACAAATCTTAACACTCCTAACATGATCGTGCAAGTGTATTTATCCATCGTGCTGCCGCTCTCTTCGAAGATCTCGACAGCGTAAAATGTGATTGTGTTGACTGTGTGATTGTAAAAACCATGTATCAAATAAAATTTATATGTTATACGGCTTTTGCCAGCTCATGAACCAACCTCCAGAGAATTGATACATCATGAAGTAAATAACAAGAATACAAAAAGGTTTCAGACAAGATGGTGCTAGGAGAGCTTGAAGGTATTCCTTGGGCGATGACTGCCTATGAAAGAGAAATCGATTTGAAACGTCGACTCATGAAGTGACGGTGACTTACTTCTTTGCGTTGGTTTTATTGGAAAATTCCTGAAGCTGGTCGATCTCACGTTGCAAATTGTAAGCGCTGCCTCTGAGCTTGGCTAAGCTTTCAAAAGCTTTTTCAGGCTTTTGATGCGACACGAGATAGTTCGGAGTTTCAGGCAGCATGAGCATTCCCAGGAGACCAAGAACTGGTATCGCGCACGAGATTGCTGTGAGAACTTTCCAGTGGAGGAAAGAACCTAGCGTGTATTGAAACAGAACACCGAAGCTGATTCCAACAGATGACAGAGCTGTTAGCATTCCTCGCAAATGTGGTTGAGTTACTTCCGAAGTGTAAACCCTCGCTGGTGCTCCAACCATTCCCGATCCAAGGCCAGTGCAAAGTCTTCCGATGTAAATCATGGGAACTGAAGTCGCCAAACATATTAACGACCAGCCAATGATGAGTGGAATTTCAGTAAGCACTAGCGTCTTCTTTCGTCCAATTGCATCCATTAAATATCCTCCTAAAACGCAGCCAACGGGAGTCATAAGTGATGCTAGGGAAGCTGCAAAGTAGTTGGAATTAAATCAACATAGCGTTGACTAAAAATAAATCGCAAATGAGTTTGTTGTACCGACAACGCACACGTAAAAGATGTAATTGCGATAGGTCAGTTACGGACATTTAGCTTGCAAGAGCGACAGCTGGCGATTGATTTGACTTTAAAAATAATCATCATAGCTTGTCGACTGTGCACGAGCGGCTTTAAGTGAGAGAGATGAACTCAAACATCTTGATCGTGGTTCAATAAGAGCAGAATTTAATTGTAGTCTCTTTGGATCGATGCCAACGTAAAACGACTAGATAATTAGGATTTCCTTTTCTAAAACATATCTCAAGAGTCGTGGAAGAAAGCGAAGCGCGTAATATTTTTGCGATAACACGAGGAGACGAAATCTTCCGCGACCCAAATCTTAATCACAACGTGTCTCGTTGCCATATTTTGCTTGGCATGCGAACACAAAATATTCAGCTCGATGCGCTTTTCTTTTGTCTGTCAGCTCACAACAAAGCTCGCAGTCAACAAAGACTCGTGAGAACATCCAAATCAGTTTATCCATCGCTATCAAGGCTAAAAATAGAATCTGATACAGGTGAAAATTGCTCGCAAAGCACGGAGGGTGTTTCTGATTGGCATAGCGATCCGTCAACCTTGTGACATTTATTAATTGCAATCGATAGACAATCAATGTCATTTGATTGACAGGTTCCATCAAACACTTGAAGATATTCGTTCAAGTTTCATCTGATAAAAAGTTTCAAGTGACAAGAAACCAGCGCGTCGTTTGGCTAATCAAAAGTCCATTACCGCTGTTTATGGGTCTTACAATTCAGCGTTTCTTATCGAGTAGCAGCAAAGCTTCGACAACTCTCAATGGTCTCTTATCAGCGCGTCGTCGTTATCAGCTAAAAGGTGTTTTGCGACGATTGTTCAGATAATCTTTCGGCTCTGTTTCCAAGTGACGTCATGTTCCAAAGCTCGTCTTAGTCTTATCAGCCAAACCGGAGAGTAATGAATGATAATCATTAGACACAAATAGCAATACTCCTCCTCGCCGGTCTCTCAACTTCAGACAAGACTTTGTGTTTTCAGATCAGCCGAGTTTCGCGCTTTTGTTTACTACTCCGATTCATTCGATTTCATTCGCCGACCACGTGAACTCGAAAACTTCTCATCGCTCTCTGTTTACTAGAGAGGAAAATTTTCCTGTTTACTGCGCGGTTGAAGTCCATGAAAACATTTCTGGTTTAATGCAACAAACAATCGGATATTGTCAGCCGATAAATGCGAGACAAAAAACAAAACACATTCGTCAAGATAAAACTAAGGATTTGTCTTATCTTTTAAAAGCCATCCGCAGCATAAGTGCATTCCAAGAGCGACGCCATTGGAAACTCCATGGTAATATTATTGAAAGCGCTCCCGCATCGTTTCATGAACGAATTAGCTTCGTGTTTGTTGTCAAAATAGCACGTCGCTCATCGTTCGATTTCTTTTATTGGCGACCGCCAGCCAAAGCAATCAACAATCAATTGAGATTGTCGCAACAGCTTTCCGCGATGTTGCAAGTTTTATCAATTTAAGTGGCCACTCACCGATCCAACTCTCCTGGTTTTCATCGATTTGGATTGACGATGATGTTTGTTTGAGTTGCGGAATGACCACGGCAGAAAAGCCGAAGATCAAACCAGTGTTGATCGTTCCTATGTTAGCGATGAACGCTGCGATGACTTGACGTAGAGCCTTGCCACGTTCGTTCTTATTAAACTGTGACTCGATTCGCACAGTTCCGTTTGGATTTGTTTTAACTATCTGTGGCTTTTCGCTTCCATTGCTGCCGATAAGAGAAACCTGTCGCTGCGACTTGCTGTTGATGCGAGAGAAAAAATCATCTAATTGTAATGTAACGATTTGGTGGTGGGTGGATTTTTTGAAGGACGTCGAAAGTGTTCAACTGACGCCATATAGCATAGATCTAACCACGTGACTAAGCAGTGCCTGTCATAGTGATTCGAGATAATTAAATGAGCATAATTCATTTCTTATCGCCAGCTGTCGGAACAACGAATTTCAATCGAAACGCTCGCAAATTCGCTTCACAAGATTTTCTCTTTCAATTAGCTTGGAATAGACGCGAGAAATTTTCCACTTTAATCTGGTGCAGCTGCACGTGACACTCGATCGATATGTAATACACATTGTGTATTGACAGTTTTTAAATATTTCGGTACGTAAATATTTGAGAGCAAATTTTGTTGACACATCTCGACAAATAGGGAAACTCGAGCGCGGGAAGGACGATGGGCAGTGGAACTTACTCAGTCGTCATTGTGGAAAACTTTTGCGATCCGCTTAAATATCACTTTTATCACAGGTAGTCCTAATTTGATGAACGTTCAATCGATGTTAGCGAACTGCCAACATATTTGTTTAAGGTTCTATATAGAAAAGACTTCGGGATTCTGTCTCTGGTTTAGCTAGCAGAGCGAGTTTGTGTTTGTCACGATAAAAGTTTACGAGCTCCCAATTTCCCGTTGACGAATTTACTACGATTCAATCGAACCAAATTCACTGTTTATTCAACCGATTTTCCGAATTTTCTTTTGTCATTTGAATATTTTTGGACAACGATTTCACTCTATCGCTTCAACCGTCTCGGCCGCGACTGAACAACATTTCGATTTTGCTCGCTGACTTAAATGTGAAGAAATCAGCTGTGTGTCGTCGAGCTGTGCAAAAGACGGACAACGTACAACGACAGACGAACCGAAAAGTTCTCAGCCAATGATGGTATTAATTAAGCATCGCGAATACATGTTCAGCGAGCGCTCATTCGTGTTTGATTGAGCTGTAGCTGATAGAGACGGTTAGCGATGTATGCGGAGATGAGAGGAAAGCCCAGGGAAATACAACAACGAGTAGCTTTCTTTGAATTGGAAAATCGGAAAACTCGTGTAGAGAAACAGAAACCGCTTTCAGCTGGACACTCGAGATGTCTCTTGTTTTTGACGATAAAATTTACTCGACTTTTCCATATTGAAAAGCAACAGTTTGCACTTTGCGAAAAAAAAAACAAGATTGGCATCTCGCTCGTTCTTAAAGCACTTGTGAACTTGAGGAGCAAACAGTCCGATGACAGATTGGATCGATTGACGACAGCTATCGATATTATTCGGCGATCACATGACGAGCGTAATCGCGATGATCGTGATCATAATCATTTAGCTTGATGCGGTTCAAGGCGACACTTTCCCAATCGTATAGAGGCTTGTTTAATCCAAGTGAAAACAGAGATCGACTTGATCTTAATTGTTTCCTGAAACAGCGGCGAGCAAATATAAATCGCGTGAGAATTGAACTTAAATATATCTAGTCGATCGAGTCGAGTGTATTTCTCGCTAAACTGAGCAGATGCATCGGAAATTGATAATCTAAATCGAGAATGGATCTTGATTGCTTTCTCAATCGTTACGATTCGATGAAACCAGAAAAACTAAGCACACCATATTAGTGCTAATAATCGTTTAGGACTTGAGATTTTCCTCCAGTCTAATTTTCTTTGAAATTGTGAGTGCCAACTTGTTACATGAGCACGTGCTCGCAAAATTGTTTTTGTTTTGAGGCGATTTTTGATAAATTGATGTCAATTAGACTCAATGAGTTGCAGCGATCGATAGCAAGTGATTCTCGTTGAAGGATATGTGACGAGTTGATTAGTTAAGCTCGTCGAGAATTGAGATAATATCGACCAGAGCTGTTGTAAACGTCTAACTGCTTCCAATTAATCGAGAGGCAGAGAAACTAGATTGTGAAAATTCCGGTCGAAGTCAAACTGTTTGGCGTTTTTCGATGAACCTAGCGTCGTTTAAAAGGCGACACTTTTCAATTGAATTTATCAGCAGCAATTGAAAAATGAAGTTAATAGTTTGTTGTGTATTATGCCTTTCGAGAAGTCGAATTGGATTTTCGTGATCGACACGTGATTTTATCGAGGAAGAGTTTAGCTCTCTCAGATTGTTTTTAGATGATAACGGAGTCGAGAAAACTTGTTCTCGTTGTATAGATGAAAACTTGCTTTAACATCATTTGCAAATCACAACGTTCTGCGAGATTGGACCTACCAACTCGTCTTATCTGATCTTTGTAGACTCTTGTCAATCGCTTCCGTTACTTCTTTCTTATTTAATCTCTATTGATACTAAGCTTGACGTCGGTCATCACATTCTCCAGCGTAGCGATAAACGAAAGATTGATCTGATCGGTGAAAATATTTGCGATAAACATTTTCGCTTGACAGAGAAGTGATCGTGTTAAAAAAAGATGACGCAGGAGTAGATGGCGTCCAACACAAAACCCCTTTGTCTTATTTGTTTTATTTAATATTTGCTCACTTTGTGCAATTATTAGTCGAGCTGATAAAGTTTTAAAAATAGCAGACAGTTTGTCACAGACGAATCGATTCTTCTCCGACCCTTGCCGAAAGCTCCGCTCATATAACTTGAATTTTCAAAGCTTGCAAAGCTCCAGATGAGCTTTTTCAAAGCTTTGGAAGCTTTTTATATATTCAATCAAACGCTGATTGAGCGTTAATGCCAGCTGAAAACCTCGTGAAAAATCGATCGATCGCAAACCTTAAATGTAAATTCATAAACTTGTTGCGTTTCAATACATCAGCGTGGGCGTGACGGCAAAAATAAGGGTTGAATAGCACGCAATAACTAAAATCAAAGGTTGACCACAGCCAAAGCTTTTCTAACTGTTGAATCTTATTAGTTTTCTGTAACGAATTGCTTTTTGAAGTTTCACGCATGACGAGCAATAGATCACCAAAAAAAAACAGTTGAGGCAGTTTCTTTTATCTGTTTACCCTGGAACCATAAATCATTAGTAACTCGTCGAAGAGTTAGCTGTTGTCGGAGCATGACTGTAAGTTTGTTCGTTGACATCGATAAATTGAGCAGAGCAAGCCAAATTAAGCAGAATAGTTCAGAGTTTTAATTCCACAGAGGGCTAAGAATACTGTCAAACAGCATTTGATAGTATGCCAGCGACTAACCCATCCTTAATGCATACTCCAAACGTCTTCCTGGAGCCTGTCTGGTGCAAGGAAACTCATTCTCTTCTCTTACTTTTCAACTTTGCACCGACTCAGACTTCCGGAATTTCTCGAATTAATTCTAGATTAAGGATTAGATTACGAAGCAGCTATTTGAATAAAACTTTTTCCGATCTTCTATTTACACAATGACACGTTCCGTTGTCAGTTCTCGTTTGTACATTTTGTACTTAGCGTGAGAGAAGCGAACGAGCGGTAACAACAACAGCGCTCGGCATGCATAGAAAATGCTTGGTTTTCCACTCATTCGTTGAACGGCTCCTTTCTCAGTTACGAGCGAGACTTTCAATCAGACAGACCTCATTTCATCCTCGCCTTTTGTGTAAGTATTCCAGAGTGATTAGGCTCTGCTTTGGATAACCGAAGCTAACTACGAGACAGTGCACAAGGGAAAACAATCAAGCTCAAAGGTAATTTAAAGTAGGCTAAAGTTCTAGGTGGCACAATTTACTTCATGAAAATCTTTCCACGGATCTTATAGTACTCGCTGTCACCACGCGACGCTCCATTTGTTGAGCTCCACGCCAACTTTTGATAGTTTCTGCTGTGCGCCTCCTTAAAAGTGAATTTACGATTGTTCTAACTGGAAAATCAAACCGGTTTATGTGAATTAATTCGTCAGCAATTAGAGTAATGAGACAAGCCCAGCTTTCGGTGAAGCTCTCGTTGCGTGTCGGCAAATGTCGAAATTCCCACGGCGGTGACACTTTTCGGAAAAAAAATATTGATTTTCTTCTGGTTTCTGGTTCAAGGCTGAAATCTCCGAGTAGATTTTCTCGCGTCGCTGCAAATTGTTTGCTGGTCGGTGTTGAGGCCAGCGAGCTCTAGCTAGATGTGCAGCTTATCAAAAGAGAAAACTCAGGCAAAGCCATTGGAATTTCAATGAATCGACTTGTTCTCTACAAACTCACAGAATCTTCCAACTCGTTAGACTAAAAATTCAATAACGACATAAAATCTTACGTTAATTTGTCTCGCATAATTAAACATCGAGCTAATTCCAGGCCGGATGTTGAAGCTGATTGCATAATTCTGATGTCTTGAATCAAATTTTTCGTCGACGATTCTCATTTTTTACGGCTGAGCGAGCTTGACTGGCTCCAGATAAAAATTAGCGACATCTCCGCAGACGGCTATTTTCTATTTCAATCGAAAGCGAGAGTTACCTCGTGAACTTTGTTGCGTTGATTGCAGAGTGAAATGAATAAATCATGATAGTTGAACCCAATTACCAGGCTCGAACCATGAAAATGAAGTTCATTTATACTTTTTGTTCACACTCCACAAGCAGTCAGCATAGCAAATAGGATATTTGGGTCATGATGACGAGGAGCGGAGTAACTTTTTTGTGTGCTGGAAGGATAATCACGAGGGCATGTCGGGCAATTATTTTGTACGCCGCACTCTCGACGGTTAAATAAACTATGAAAAGTGTCGGGCGAGAACAGAAACGTCACGAATCGATAAATTCTTTCCGAAATGAAACGAATTATGATTTATTCGGGGGTTGGTGATCGAGGAGGACTCGAAATTCTAGTAGTCTAGTTGAATAGGTTTTACTGAGAACTTAAAGTCTAGCCAGCCAAACTATTCACAGCGTGGAACCAAAAACATTTCCGTCTCAGAGAGAAGTTTCACTTCTTTTCAACGCTTAGAAATTTGAACAGCCATCAACATATTCTTACATAACACTTTCAGTCCTCCCAGCTATCTGTTCAATCGCAACGTTCTTGCGTGCAGTTCGAAACTTTTCATGAATGAATTCTTGCCAAACACTCGCAACGACGACAAAAGGGAAATTATAGAGCGCGATAATTCGACAAAAGGCTTAATCGGAAGTTTTCCATCAATGGAAACAATCAACTCGAACGAAATTCCTGAGCAAACTTTAAACAACTACAAACAGTTAATATCTAAATAATTTCTCCTAGCACCTCTGAAAAATGGCTAATCGACCCGTCTCCGCTATGTCTCGTCACGAGACCGACTTGATGAACAAGAGCCGTAGGATGCTCGCTTCAGGGCGTGTTGAGGATTCGCTAGAGAAATTGCGTCATTTGTGTTTAGCTAGAGGTGCATCAGGTGATGAGCGGAAAAAATTTATAAGGACTCGTAAGCTTCACAATTCACTTCTAGGAATTCTCGGGCTCGGCAGATGTTTCCGCAGGATTGACGACAACGGTGACAAGTCGTTGAGCGTTGAAGAGTTCACGAAGGGGCTAATTGACACCGGCCTTGAAATAAGTGATGAAGAAGCACAGGAGATCTTCAACCAGTTTGACACCGACGGCTCTGGTTCCATTAACATGACGGAATTTCTTCTCGGAATTCGGGTAAGGCTTCAACATCTAACTGCAAGCATTCCCAATTAGGCTTCCGATGAGCGACTCGAGTGATTAAATTTCAATTAGATTCATTTATGAATTTCAATGAGTCGCGTGAAGGATACGGGCAGACACAAAAAGCCTCGCGCTACACAGACGAGCAACGGCGAAATTTCTATATTTGCCTTGTCGGAACTGCCTGGGGTGAATCGAATATTAAGTAGAATAATTTGATTTTTTATTTAAGCCTTACATGTCCGAATCTCGTAAACGAATCGTCAACCAAGCTTTTTTGAAGTTGGATAAAACCGGGGACGGAGTTATCACTCAAGATGATTTGAAGTGAGTCAGTTTACTTTCGTGTCATCTTATTTTCGTGCTATGAGGAATAAACTTTATTTAAAGGAACGTTTATTCTGTCCGCAACAACCCAAAGTACATGAGTGGAGAAGAATCAGAGGAGCAAATTTTGAAGAAGTTTCTTGCACATTTTGAAGAAGGTGGCAACGTTGATGGATCGGTAACTCAGGAGGAGTTTGAAAACTACTACGCAGCAATAAGCGCCTCAATCGATAACGACGGATACTTCGACTTGATGATCCGTCAAGCTTATAAACTCTAATTTCTCACGCTGTTTAATTGCGTAATTTTAATCCAATTTACCGTGCCATGAAAATGTTCCAATCAGCCTATTTCACTGAAAAATAAAAAGCCGCTTACCCTTCATCCCGATCTGGTTGTTCATTGGGTTATTCATTATGAAATGTTTTTGTGAAGAGTGAATCTGGTAGAATGAGCTCATTTGAGCTAAAATGAGCTCAAATATTTGAGCTAATATGAGCTCATTCTAGCTCAAATGAGCTCAAATGAGCGGAGTTTTGAGCTAAAAAATGTCAAAAAAATTCCGTATGGACCCATATGGGTCAGCTCAAATGAGCTAATTTGAGCTCATTTGAGCTTGACTATCTACTGAATGATTTGCTCATTTGAGCTCAAATGAGCCCACATTAGCTCAAATGAGCTATCACATTTAAATTTAAAATTTAAATTGCATTCTCGAACTAGGGTTTTATAACTTAATAAATATCAGGTACAATTTCAATTTCAGCAATAGGATCACGAATAAAGCAAATGATTAGTTGTTCCGATCAAGTGAGAAATAAGAATTACTTCGATCACGCTTTAATAATGTCTCAGCTGAAATAAGGCATCAAAATAAATTCAATTCATCAAGGGTATCACGCTTAAAATTGATCTATATTTAAATTCAAGTGGATGCTGCCGCTCATTAAAGCTCATTTGAGCTCATTTGAGTGTCCACATGGGCCCATATGCGAATATGAAACACGGATTTGCGGTCCAATGGGCTGCAATATAGAAATGATTTTTACAATTTCGCAATGTCCGAATTAATTGCGACCTACACTGACGAGTACGATCAAAGTGGCATCAACGATACTCTGGGAGTTTCGTCTTCAGATCTAAGAGGGTAAGTCACCGCGTTTGATTTCTTGCAACTATGATTGCAATAGCTGCAAAGAATGTGTGATGGCGTAAGATTTTTATCATACATTATTTTCAGCTATTGCAATCATAGTTACAAGAAATCAAACGCGGTGACTTACCTTCAGTCGATTTACTTCAGTCGAAATTTTTTGCGTTCAGAAATTCCGCTTAGCGTTTTGTTTCATAACTTAAGTTTATCCGTGTCACCGGCTATTTGTTCTTCGTGGTGAGTTTAAAACTGCGGTGAACTTCGTGGTGAATCTGGCAACATTGTAATAGTAATACAAACGAACGTCGTGAATCTCATTAATCTCGCAATAAACAAGACAACAAGTCTCGAATCATTGTTTGTCGTGTTCGGGCGAGTGTGGTGAAGGTAAACAATCTGAAATTAACTGGTAGAAAGTATGGGAAAGTTGCAGATATAAAGTGCAAAGCTTTGTATGCGTGAAAAAAATGCCTTGAGCAGTTTCCAAAAATGCGATAAACAAGCGAACGATTACCTTAGGATCAGCCGATTATAGCAGAACAGCTGCTCATTGTTGTCATCTACGCAAATTATCAAAATTTTACATCATAGCAGCGCGCTTCAGATAGATGTGGGAAAATATCGTTCGACACATCTGAATCGCTTAATTGCAAATGCGGCGCTCTCGCTATAAAAGCGAAACAGTCTGCGGACAAAGGCGATCACTGGAACTCTTAATGCTCAAGGCCATTGTGTGGTGATTGATATTTCAATATTGAGACTGAGACTCTTCCTCTCACACATCGCACTGACCCAAAGACCGTCTAAAAATAATTCTCGAAAGAAATGTGTAATGAAATGACTCGAGCATCTATCTCTCTACGCTCGTTTGAATTAAGGTCAAAAGTGGGAAACGTTCTTTTAATCAGTCGTCTGGATTGGGCTTCTCCTCGAAGGTAGACTGTTGGAAGGAAAGCCAGTTCACGCTGATGATTCATTGCAATAAAAGTTTTCATTTGTTGCGCAGGTCAGACATCGAAATCTCCAATTTGAAGCGAGCCAACGTTTTTCAGAATGAGCAAAAATGACCCGCCACCGTACGGATTTGTCCCGCCCCCGTCAGCTCCACCAAGTTATTTCCAAGGTACGTTTCTCCTTTAATCAAAGAAAGAGCTATGCAGTAACTCAATGTCTCTGTAGCTGTCAACGGAGTCAACGCAGCCGCGCCGCTCACACCACAGCAACCGATTCTTACGGCACAGCACATAGTCACGTCGGTGATTCCACTAGGACCGCACTCAACGCATACAATTTGTCCATCGTGCGGAATCGAAATCAACACAAAAACGCGAAGCTCGCCGGGGCTAATCGCATACGTCAGCGGTTTTCTGATTGCCGTTTTCGGTTGCTGGCTCGGCTGCTGTCTAATTCCATGTTGTATCGATGAGTGCATGGATATACATCATACCTGTCCTTCATGCGGTAGCTATCTTGGACGCCATCGTCGCTAAGCGCCATGAAACTTTGACCACAGTAGAAGTTTATATCACTGCTGCAGAATTTCGTCTATTTACATGTTACCTATTCAAATTTTGCGTGTCTTCACACAATCGTTTATAACTGTGTTCAGATAACCAGAATCTCCTTTTACATTTTCATCTAATTCTGTAATTCCCCAAAAAAGATTTTGGTTCGTTAATTGCATTTCCCTTTAAAACATTTGAACGTGCCTCTTATTTTTCTTAACACACGAGAGGAAAAGGAACCGGACATAACTTAAAGAGAACATTTCGAATAAACCGACCCAGTGCGACCGTATTTTAATAAATAAAGAAAAGTAATTAATATCGCTCTCGTTTATTTAGATGCTAAAGTATACTTCGAAATTGAATATGAAGATTTCAGCGACCATATTCGCGTGAGACAGTCGTGATCCAGATTTTGACCAAAGTTTAACGGCATTTTTCAATTCAAATAATCATCAAACTCTGAACGAACTCAGAAAAATATTGGGACGATGTTCAGATACATCGCCGTTTTCTGAGCTAACAACTTGTGATATAGCGACGTGAAGTGTATCGTGATGCTGATAAGACCAGTGTGATGAGAATAACAAACAAATTCACTCTCGGATAGTTCCTGATTAGACACAATAAACCTGAAAAGTGAGTTGACTTCGATCACAACAACAAATCTTTTCAACTTTTCACAATTTCCGAAATAAACTCTGCGCTCTCCCGAATCGATTCAGGGAAATGGTTATTCAAATAGGAGAATAGCTCAGCGTTTTGAGGAATTAATGGAAAGTCCTGAAAAAGCTCTCACGTTCTTTCGATTAGAATTTATGGTTTGATATTTGTACGCGAGGAAAAAAATGTTTACATGACTCAGATTCAATTACGGCTCCTAATCAATAATGAAAGTCCGCTTGATTTCGTGAGTAAGCCTTTGATGGACTCGTGACGTCTTTTATCGAGCAATTCGCTTTGTGTCGACATGATAAGTTGGCTCTTTTGTGGATACATTGGATCAGTGCATATGGCTTCGTCTCTTTCTCCATCTGTGGACAAGCGGTGAATTCGCAATCTATAAAGTGTCGCGTGTAGCAATCGAGTTTTTCTGTCTCATCGTGAAGGCTAAACCGCTTAGCTTGTCTTTGTTTTAGTGTTAATCACATCAACAAATACGACACATTAAATCATGACGAGTCAGTTTTGTCTGCCATCTGATTAGATTTGATCAGAAAAAGAAATGCTAATATTCTCAAAATATCTTCGCACGACGCTAGCTGCGAGGGCCCGAAAGCAAGTCGAAAGGAATAATTGGACGTACGCAATAAGTTGAGTTAATCATTGCGATTGTGCGGTGAACGTGACGATAGCGGTTTAGTATAAATTGACAAGCATTATCAGCAGAAAATCGAACTCGATCGATCGCGAGGTGTGAAAACGGCCATAAATTTCAACTTAGCACAGCAAATTTGCAAAGAAGATAATTAGCGGAAGTTGTGAGAACTCGAAACCGAAAGCAAGCAAGTCCCACTTCATGTTGAGCTATAGCTTCATTGTCATTCTTAGTTACATGAGATTTTAACGAAGCGCTCGAGTCTCGCTGATAGCAACGCAGATATAGTGCTGATGTAGAAGTTGATTCGGAAGATGGAACGACAGGCTTCCGACTTAATTAGCAATGAAGGGTTCCACAACTCGCAAGCTCTGCAGCGTTTCGTCCGGAAACATGATCGATCAACCCATAAAAGACATCGCAGTAAATTTCACAGAAGCAATTTGACTTGGGGAAGGCAATACAGAAGCAAATTTACGATCTTTCCAGTCCTCACGATCGATTGATGGACATGATGTAACGTAAATGATTAGTCGTAAAACTGATGGTGACAAGCGACGTTATAGCAGATTATTTCACGTTAGTGACACTGCTGGAAGCATCAGGTTGCCTTGAGCGGATAACTTTTCAAAACTGTGTGATTTCATTCAGAAATTCCTCAGTGAATAGTTCGTTAGTTTCCGTGCAACGTGCTCCAATTACTCGTGACCTACATTCACTCACTGAAAGGCGAACAAAAAAGCTTTTCATCCTTTTCACCTTGCTCGATTCATCGCAAAGTAGATTTTATAAAAAAAAATCTTTCTACGTTTGTCCTCTGACATTTGCGTCACAATCAATAAAGAGCCGAGTCCATTACTAGCTGTCGTAAAGGTTCGAAAAAGGAAACACGAAATCGCATTCAGAGAATTTTATGGTATCAGGAATTGGCTTAGTTCGCCATGAGAAGAAGAGTCAGGTCGTAAATAGTCAGTCGAAACAGATAAGATCTCGAAAAGGTATCAAGGATTGAATTAAATCTTCTTGAAACAAAACCCTCGCAGTAATCTTGTTTGCGAGTCTTGAAGCAAAGCCATTAGATGATTTATTCCCAAGGAATTTCATTTCTCTCGAGACTCCTTGAAGACTCATGAACATTAATCGTTTCGTTTGTCAAACAAGAATTAAACAAGCAAAAGCTTAAGTGTTTTTCACACGTCGTACATTTGACTCGTCGTGTTTTTACACCCCCAAGAAATCACACGCTTTCAACGGCAAGCTGCTCGAAAGCCAGAAAATTCATATTTCATGTGTGAAACCGAAATTGCTTTCTTCTCAATTGCCATTTTCCGAACGTTTTTCTCGAAATAAAACATTCAAGAGCTTCACCCCAACAATAGTTCGCTCGTTTCTATTCGAAACTTCGATTCGAGATCTGGCCGAATAATTAGAAAAAACATTTCCGACACCTATTAATAAATTAAATTGAAAGCTCTCCGCTCAGAAAGTTAAATTTCTCGAGTGACACGTGTCTAGCCTTTCAAAACCGCCGTAAACTTCCCTCGCAATAAATCAGAATGGAATCCTAGCAACGTTGAACCTGTCTGATTATTCTTAACATCATCCTATAAGTCTGTAAATCTCCTCGTAAGTAGAAATGCAATTGCTTCACGATTTATTATCTTTAGCATCCAAGCTTTAGCAGTAATCCCTCAGCTTATCAATCGCTAATTCGGCAAGGGCCGACAAAGATCGATTCATTCCACTGATCGACGAGTTCTCTTACAAACTTCCTACGCTCTTATCTTTCCAGTTATCGAGCGTTCGCTTTGTTGAAACGCATCGAGACCAATCAGTAAATCGCGCAGTTGTGCTTGTCGCCAAAAGTATAAACATCCACCGACACGGGATAACTTTATTGACGCAGCGTTCGCGTCGTCACTAACAAGGTAAGAACTTCTCTCGTAACCTTATTTGAGACTGCTTCTCGTCCCATTGGAAAAAAAACTGGATGAGAATAAAAAGCTTCCCCTCGCTGCAATTTTCCCATTAAAACGAGTAAGATTTTGAGCAGAGCCAACTGGGCTAATCGGAAACTTTTGTGGGCTCCGATTGATTTTCTGTTCATTAGCAAAGTGCTTCGGGTCAAAGCGAACGCGACGTATTTCATGCACATGAATCTTCCATGAAACTAAACGAAGCCTTTGAGAAAGTTCTTTCCCTTAATAGCTCTCGTTCATCTTGTAACCGAAATGTTGAACGCAATTTCATGAATTCCTCGGAAACTTGAGCAAACCTTTTACCGCACATTCCCTCAAGTTGGCATGAAGCAAGTGAGCGATGAACTCGCTGGTTCAAAAGTCGATAGAGAATTGCATCGCTTGCAATTGATGACTTTTCTGGGGCAATGAAACGACAAGAAACGTCGTCTTCATAATTTTTTTTGAAAGAAATTTTTCCATTACACAACAACCTTGAAATGGTTGAAAAATGGCTTAATGTCTATCTTTTTCTCTTCAAGTCTCATCGCGTTTTGCACTTTAAAAATACTTTAGCCTAAATGCTCTAAGAATATGTAGAACGAGAAGTACGACTTGATTCTTGAGACTCTATGTTCTAAAACTTTAATCGAGTTCCTTCTCCTGTGAACATCTAACAGTGAGTGTCATCAGTTCTGACTAGCCCAGGGAGAAGAGAGACGGATTATTATTAGCTCGCCAAACCATCGACCGGGCATTGTGTCGAGGAAGATTGAAAGCTTTTTGTATAATGAAGCGAAAGCTCTTAAAAGCTTATTGGACCTTTAAGTGCGAAGCTCTGAACCCGATACAAAGGAAAAGAAGAAAGCAAAGGCTCGTAAATTTTTCGAAATATTGGCGATAAATTTTCCGGGCCTCGCAAATGCGAAGCTAATTTAATTTTTGTAAAACTCCAACCGCACCTAAACATGAACTTCGCAGTTTTGAATGATGCCCCGCGCTAGACCTTAATTAGCAGAACACAAAATAAGTGTTCGTCGAGTCGAGGATGCTTGGAAACGTTCAAGGCAAAGATGATGAACAACGAAAGCGGATAAACTTTTCCCCGAGTTGCTTGTTGAACTTCTTGTCTGACAGGCGGAGCGGAGAATTTCTATAAACCAACTCCGGCAGTACGAGAAGTTTCATCATTCCTTCGGGGTAGAGTCTTAAACGTTTCGCTTCGGGCCCAGAACATTCAGATAATGTCTAGTTAGTTAAAAGCTCCATTTAATGGCTATTCATTGAATCAAAACGAAGAGCCGGCACATCTTAGAAATCAAACTTCATCAACCAAATCATTAAGCCCCGAATAGCTCTCGTATCCTCCATCGCTTAGAGCGGGCCCTTAGAATCCGAATGAGTTTTCTTACTCAACGGCAACAACAGCTAATGAAGTCGAGTGTATTGATTTTTCCGGCCTTAAATAATTCTCCTGCTACAGACAAATATAAACTTGGGAACATTTCATTGCAAGAGAATTATTTAAATGCTCGACATTGAATTCTCGTCGACTGCAAAACTCGTGTGGCTTCCAGTTTTTTTTTCCCGCTCAAATGAAACTTTGACTCAAACCAGCGACGAGTAGCAACACTAAACCGGCGATCAAGCTTAATATTTGACTCAAACAGTGATAATTAGTTAGCTAGTGCAAAGAAAAGAATCGTAATCATGTCGGGAAACCTCAATCCTCAGTTCCTTGACATTGGTAAGTCATTGTTCGCTTTATTTGTTTCGTGTGAAGAGAAATTGTGAAATTCAATATTCCGATGTGCAGGCAAAGGATTTGTCACTCAATACTACGCTCTGTTCGACGACCCCAACCAACGTAATTCACTGGTGAACATGTACAACGTGAGTAAAGCTGGAAACAAGCATTGTTTCTAGATTTAAAACTGAAACCTGTGTTGCTTCAGTTTGCTTGGATCGCTTATGTTCACATATCGATATTCATTGTAGAACGAACTGTCATTTATGACGTTTGAGGGCCAGCAGATTCAAGGAGCCCCGAAGATCTTGGAGAAGCTTCAAAGTCTCACGTTCCAGAAGATTAATCGAATGATTACAGCCATTGACACCCAGCCGATGTTCGATGGCGGAGTTCTCGTCAGTGTTCTTGGTCGATTGCAGGTCAGCAGCTTTCTTCGATTGTCAACAATCAGCTGATGAGCTCGTTTTCATTTCAGACTGACGACGATCAACCTCACGCTTACACTCAGACTTTTGTGTTGAAGCCATTGAATGGAAGCTTCTTCCTTCAACACGACATCTTCCGCTTGGCTCTTCATGATTTGGCTTAGATTATTCGTCACGCCACTGTCCTATCAAAAACGCTTACTGTCTCCAAACCATTTTCAGGTCACAAGTGGCGTTTTAAGGGAAATAAAGAAATTTGATTCGTAAAGATTGCGAATGTTTATATTTCAAGAATTTCAAGTTGTGTGATTTGCCTTATGTATTCACCCCATGGAATCGTTCGAACATGGTACATAATTTCCATCGGTTTTACTGGGTTTTACTTCCGAAATCGTTTTGCTAGATTTATGGCGACGCTTTTATACGTTCATGATGTTATCGATCATGTTACGGACTAAAAATTGAAAGCATCGCAAGGACAATTAGTGATAAGTGTTCGTCAGAACGAGCATTTCAGAAGTTCTTCAAAGCTTTGCAGAGGCGAACATGATTTTCGCTTTTTCATCGCTTTGCAGCTTTTTCAAGAGTTGGGTCAAACTAAGTAGGACATTGAAGTGTCTGCATACGCTTCCCTGAAATGTCATCTTATCGATTGTTAAGTTTTACGATAATCGCTTTTGTACCTACAAATAAACCCTTGGCTTCCTTCATGCCTCATCGGTCTTAATGGCTTCTATAAATCGACCCTTCTGCTCACCAAATGAAGAACTCAGCGCCACGAGCTCGAGAGCTTTCTAACTGATTCGTGATATTGCTCTCTGAGAACGAAATAACTGAACAGTTTTTCTTTCGAGTGGAAATTTGAATCGGAAGTTCAATGATTGATGACGGAAATAAAATGAGAGGACAAGCTGAGCATAACATTCACTGAGCACAAGGTTTCTTGTTTCCTTCATCTCATCCGCCTGTCGCCCTAGAAAGAGTCGGGCTTTCCCATGATGTGTTTCAATGTTAAACGCATGTATTTCTTATTCAATGTGCAGCACCTGATAGCAAAGTGCGAGCGAGGGAATTGAGTGCTAAACAAGCAGCCTCGTTCGGGATTGATCAGCAAGCTTTGAGCGCGTGCCTAATAAACAGGATGAGTTTGTTGAAATGGTAAACTGAATTTCATTTCAATTTATCGCTCTCGCAAAAGCGTGAAAATCGATTCCGAGTGGTTCGCATAAGGAAAAGCTTTTTGTGTAATCGCGTTTCCCCCTCATGCTCAAAGAAGAAAAGTATTTGTATAAGCTGATCCGAAGTTTATCTCAAGCCGTTTCGTTCTTTTCCCACAAAGAATTTCTCATACATCAAATATCAATTCTCAGAGTTGATAGTTTATCTACCGCATTGCTTATAAAGTTTTTCTTCCGTTTTTTTGCAGGCAACCGAAGCATTACGTGAAGAAGCTGCCGCTATCGGAACTAAGGAAACGACTTTAAGTATTTGGAAGCTCGAGCGCAAAATCTACGTTTCGTCCTCAAAAGAAGGCGAAGGCTTTTCCTCGGAAAATTATTCAACGGCTCAATTCGTGCGTTTGGCACGTGCGGCTTTGAAACTTTGGAGAAAGTTTGTCACACCAGCTAAGCCATGGAATAAGAAACGTCTCAGGAAACTTTGCGGGCAGTGATTCCTCTTGCTTACATCAGCATGCGACTCAATTAGAAGTTCTTAGAGAAATTCTTGCGTTAACGAATTCACTTTTATCATCTGCGACACTGAACCAATGGCGCTAAAAATGACACCAAGGCAACGAGTCACGCGAAAGTGGCAGCTATTCCCCGGTCGGAACAAATTCTACTGCAATGGTTACCTGATAACGGCGCCCAACTCGAGCATCTTCTATCTAACCGTCGTGCTCATCACCGGCACGAGCGGCCTTTTCTTCGCCTTCGACTGCCCGTTTCTGGCTGAGCGCATCACACTGGGCATTCCAATCATCGGTGGCATTTTATACGTGTTCACAATGTTTTCTCTGTTCCGCACATCATTCAGCGATCCCGGAATCATCCCGAGAGCGTCGCAAGACGAAGCCGCGTACATCGAAAAACAAATCGAAGTTCCCAACTCACTCAACAGTCCCACCTATCGACCGCCACCGAGGACGAAAGAGATTTTCGTACGTGGCCAAACTGTCAAGCTGAAATACTGCTTTACGTGCAAAATCTTCCGACCTCCCCGAGCATCGCACTGCTCGTTGTGCGACAACTGCGTTGACCGCTTCGATCATCACTGTAAGTTCGGTACTCTGCTCGAATTGAATCGTCTTTAATGCTCTTCCTTTCTCGTTTGTTTAAACAGGTCCTTGGTAACAGTCTTTAGCATTTACCAGGAATTTTCGTAGGCTTAACAAGCTTTTCTATTTAAGGGTCGGCAACTGCGTGGGCCGTCGCAATTACAGGTTTTTCTACATGTTCATCGTTTCGCTAGCTTTCCTGGCAGTTTTCATCTTTGCCTGCGCCCTCACACATCTCGTGCTGCTTCAAACGGAGTCGCGAGATTTCCTCGAAGTCATTCGAATGACTCCGTTCAGTGTAGTCGTGTCAGCTATCTGCTTCTTGTCAGTTTGGTCTGTGATTGGACTCGCAGGCTTTCACACATATCTGACGTCAAGCGACCAAACAACGAACGAAGATATCAAGGGATCATTTTCATCGAAAAGTGGTCAGCAATCATCGAACCCCTACTCGAGGGGAAACATTTGCCTGAACTGCTTTTATATTCTATGCGGACCACTTCAACCTTCACTGATTGATCGGTAAGCGTTCATTTTACCAATAAGCTGTTTAGATTTTTCACTGTTTCCATTCAACAGACGTGGAGTCGTGACTGACCAGTACAGACTGCAGATGCAAACACAGGACAAGAACAATGGAATGCCTACACCGCCGATGATTGTCCAACCGCTTGGCTCCGTCATCGTTGATCCGATGCATGGGCACAATAGCGTTGAGGTGAAATGACTTTTCGTGTGAAATCGTCAGATCAATTTAGGTCAATTTATGATTCTTCACAGCTCGAGGTTCCATCTAACAACGGCAGCCACTTACACGGCGTGTATAGACAGCGAAGCTACGATAATCTCCAAAACGGTAAGTTCAATCGGAGTTCAATCAAAAGTCTCCACCTTCCACCGACTTACGCAAATCAAGCGAATCACCCGCTTAACAAAAAGTTCAGTATGAGCATTCAAAAATTCGGCCCGGCTGGCGTCCATCGAGGTTATTCGCCATCGCCACAACACCACACGGGACAAGCGATTCCCAGTAATTTTAAGTACGTTTCGCCTCAATCGAAGTATCAGGCAAACGTTGATTTCGATTCCAACTCGCTGCCTCGCTATCCATATCACAAGAACCGAGCGGTTCACAGTGGTAGCTATCAGCGCTACGACAGCGTCTGCATGGATTATTACAAACACAATCAGATAAGACACCCAACGACTCCACCACCGCCTCCTCCGGTATTTCACAAGAACACTGACGAGCAGAGTTTACTCCCAACTCCAACGTCTTCAACGTCGTCGGCTGATACGTGCAGCAACGAATGGGATCCAATGATTGCTAGCGGCTCGAGTGCAAAGCGAAGTGGCCTCGATCACATGGCACAGTATAGGACATGCAAGCGTCAAATTCAACAGGCAACGCAGATCTTTAATCCTCTTCCGCAACATCAAACTTATTTCGACAATTACTTCCATCAGCTGAACCATCTAAGTCCTTACAGCAAATATCTTAACTCGGTTCAGAGTCATCAACTGCAGTTGTCGCCGAACATTCACGTATACCACAATCCCGCCAAGCGTCTCTCGAATGTTTACGAGTATCAATTCAGCAACTTTGATATCAAGGCAACGCCCAACGAGAACGCTCGGAACGATTCTTAGCATACACTTCACTTCTAAGCGCTCAACTGCGTTCGTCTGCTTAGCTATATTTTCCGAGAGTTTAGGAGCTGCAGCATAACTTTCCACTTAGCGAGCTTAAGAATCTTAACAAATTTCACAAAGAACAAACACCAAAGAACTGAACCACTTTCAAGGCTTGAAAGATAAAGAACCAAAATGTTTGCGATCAGCAGGATTTCCAAAAAAAGAGAAAAGCTTTAAAGGGATTTCTATTTTATGTAGTCAGAAGAATTAGCGTCGGCTTAGGATGACAGATTGTTGGTTGGCACACGAGTCCAGAACAAGATTTACAATATAAATTACAGCTTGGGAAACGCCTCGCAGTTTGAATCAAAACTAACAAAATCCTCGTCGCTTGTATGATGATTCTGTTCATGTTCCTCTCTCTCTCTCTTACTATCGATTTTCAAAACTTCAGTCAATGTTTATTCACACAAAACCTTTTTTCATTTTCTCGTTTTGCAATCCAAAACCAAAACTTTCTTCATTGAGTTTTCCGCGTGGGAGGTTTCCTAGTAGTTAAGGAAATTTTCAGTTTTGTGGTGAGTTTCGTAGACATTGAGAAACTTACATTGAAGCCCGCTAGTTGATTTAGATTAAATCTTTTGGTTTTGCATGACTCGCACAGCAAACAGGAATCAGCAGCCAATAAACGAAGCTGCTCTGTGCAGTTATCCAGCACAATTTGACTTCACAAGCAGCTCAATCTTTGACTAACAAGCGAGTTTAATTCGCGAGAGCGATTACGAATCAATTTTATTTTCAAAGCATTTGCATGATGTGCTTAGAATAAAAACATTTATTGCCTGCCGCATTTTCCTTTCCGTTCATGCGCTAACTCGCTGTGAAACATTCTAACAAATGATTCTCGCTTTCATTGCAGATAAATCTTCGACATCAATTTCACATCTAGTCGAGAACGAGCTTCCACTTGCGTCAGTGATTTTGCCGTCTACATCGACGGTTGATAAACGACTGAGAGTGTCGCAGAGCAGTGTGAGTGACTTTCAAACGTCGCAAGACTTAAACAAGATCGTATCCGATGACGAGCACAAGAAGTCGGTCGAGGGCTGCAACAACGCGTTGTCTCGAGAGAATTCCGACGAGAAAATCGTCTTAGACGCCTCGAAAAATGTTTACAGCAATATTCCGCCCACTTCACCGAGCGTCCCAAACATTCTGAAGAACGCAGCAGCAGACCACGTTTATAGTAATATCGACGAAGCAAAAGCTGTCAGAGGGAACAGCAACGGCTACGACAACCTCGATTTGGACCTCGACGATCCTCTGTTGACGTCGTCGTTTAGTAAGAAGAAAGAGAAACCAAATAATCATCAGAGCCAAACTGCCAAGAAAATCAATCTGCCGTCAATCAGCTTCGACGCTGTTTATACGTCGCTAGATAATGACCTGCAAACGACTGAAACTCTATCTTCATCAACGACTGGAACTCAAATCACTTCGATAGAGTTGAAAAATGTGCTGAACGTTGTGCTGCAGAAGACGAACCAAGCGCCAGTCGAAGTCATAGCGTCGACTGCTCCACCAGCTTCGCTCCGTCAAACGATGATCGACACAGCTCTTGATCTGGACTCGCTTGACGGATCGAGCATCGGCAACAGCTCGCAGATCGCTTTGGTGTCGAGCAAAACGGCAATCGTATGATAACTGGAAACTTATGGCTAAATACAAGGTGTATCGTTAAATAATAAAATCACTTAAGATTAAAGCGAGTCTTCCGTTTTCGCAAACATTTTCATTTCTGAGCAACGTTCGCTTGTCGAAAGCAATTAACAGAGAGGACTCTATTTTGTACATAGCGATAAAACTTTGTGCTTAGAAGATGATCATATTTTTCCGCTTGAAAATTGGCTCACCAAGAATTTATCGCATTGTTAGTTGACGAACGTTAAGTTATTGGAAATCAGATCACAACTAAAAGCAAAACTGAGAAAAATGTTGAATTAAAGTTTTTAAAAAATGATAACGAATTGAGTTTGACTTTTGATTGAATTTTATTTTCAGCGAAAGTTTGAACATCGAGCTAAAATTTCTTGGTTTCATGGTTTGCTAACAAGTGTGCTTAGACATAAAACAAATGTGCTCTTATTAGGGCAAAGAACATTAGGAAACAAGCTGTGAGTTTCATTATCGTCTGACAATATAAGTGATGGATGAGAAAAGTTTCCAAATTACACAGAAGTGCGAACAGAGATTCTTATGAACTAAGGTTAGCTTTACATACTGTCGAACATATTTTGTATCATACATAAAATCAATGAGCTAAGTACAATATAACATCTAAGTGGATTTGGTAGTGGGCAGCTTTAAATTAAGTTGGTGATTTCAAGAAACTCGGAGAAGTTTTGTGCTTCCGTCTCTGTTTCCAACAGCATCTTGCTCAACCAGCACTGAATCATAGGCGGATGACTCATCAGTGTGTCCGGAAGCATCGTTTTGTTTGTGATTTCCTCAATCGGTGAAGCGATGGGCTTCGATTCTGCAAGACCATCGTCTGCTCCGTCCATCACCGACGACGATGTGGAGTCGCCAGCGGTCGAGATAATCGAGTAGGTTCCATCGTCTGCGTTTTCTGCTGCTCTCGATGCCGGTGGAGACATGCAAGTGGTCGCGATTGGATCGGGATATGTAGTACATAAGCTTTGATTAACAATTGAACGCTTCAACACTTCGTTTTCGGAGATCAGTCGATCGTAGAAATCGCATTTATAAAACGAGCCGCAGCTCTTGGACGTCGTGCACTGCTTGACGGGCGCGTGAGCTTCGTCCTTCATTGATTTGACATCCGGCTGTTTGCATGTGCTGTTTATAGTGAGAT
The DNA here is from genome assembly GCA_033064975.1 of Smittia sp. YW1114-2. Lineage (NCBI taxonomy): Eukaryota > Metazoa > Arthropoda > Insecta > Diptera > Chironomidae > Smittia > Smittia sp. YW1114-2. The sequence continues at coordinate 83,113 of CP093832.1, forward strand.
TCGAAATGTTCTTGAGCACGATGCTTCCATTACAGTTGTTCAATGTTAGATTAGAAATATTCTTCAGCGTTTTCTTTTTCTTACTTTCGTCGATGACCTTCACATCGTTTCTGAATTTGATCGATTTCGCGTCGTCATGGAGATCCTGCAAGTTTTTTTGGGCTTTTGGTGGATCGACTTTCAGCTTGTCGCTGACTGAAGTGACTAGATTGGAGCTTCTTGTGATGAGATTCTGAGACTCCCGCAGAGTTAGATTGATGATGGATTCCGAGAGCTTCTTGTTGTCCATCGAGCTCACGTCGTAGAAGGATTTCTCGCACAGAAAGCCCATCTCCTCGTTCTCATTCTCCAGATAAGGGAGATAGCAGTCGATGTTCTGATAAGCTCCATAATCCCTCAAAATTTTTAAGACTTTTTCTTCCTCTTGGACAAAGCTAATCTCCCCAAAATCAATTCTGTTGTTATCTGGCGCTCGGTTCAACACATCAATCTGTCGCAGCAGGAGCTTCTCCCGCAACTCAAGAGCATGTTTGAGTTTTGTAAATGAGTTTTTTACTTGCGATTTTAACTAAAAGCGCGAACAAGAAGTACGTTAATCTCCACGTGCCGCGTTCGAATTAAGGGCTGTTTCGACGTCCGTATATTTATTTGTCCGTAAATCTCTATGCTTACGAAGCATCGTTTTATGTCGGATATTTCAATCGGGCCCACAGAGACAAAACAAAGTGACTACATGACTTCGTCGAAAAAGCCCTTAAAAAATGTTTCTACATTGTGGAAAACCGCCATAGAAGAGTTTTCTCACCTGCTCCATTGAAAAGGCTCAACCCTGAGTATCTCCTGCAACTTCGTCCTCTCCACGCAGCGGTGATACTGAATTTTCCTGTCTCTGTTGTGAAGGGTTCGCAGTTGATGAAAGGCGCGAGACTTTCAATTTGCTTTGTGTCCCTCATGACTGTGTCTCAATTCCAAGAAAAATTCGGGTCTAATAAAAAGTTTAGCGTTAGGTTCTTTCGGCATTTAAGCAAGTGGATAAGTCATAAACAAGTGCGTGTTGTTCAGAAGGTAAATAAAACTGAGGGGATGATGGGGAAATAAGTCGAAATAAGACATTCAACGCTTTTCGACGAATTTCGTTTTCCTTATCAAATTTTGCAAGAGAATCGCGTTCGATCATCTGTAATTACAGCAGCAGCTAATCGCTGAGCTCTCGCATTTCTGATCATGAATAATTCAATCTGATCGATTGGCGAGTTGTGCATGGAGTGCAAAGCACTGCGAGATGCTCAAACACATCGTCGGCGGCAGGTAGAAAGAAGACAAAACTTTTATAGCTCTTTCCCCGTCCCATAGTGATAATAAACACACACGATTCCTGTTCGGGAAGAGAAACAGTTTGAATGCAGTGAAATTTTTCGGTCAACAAGAGCAATCAGTCAAGATAACAGACGTTCGAGCTTTTCGTGGAAAAACTTCACTTAAGTTTATCTTTCTTAATGGTTCTGAGGCGTTGTTTACCAAGTTCCGCCAAGCCACGAGCGGAGGAAAGAGCCGGGGGGGAGACGATGAAGAAAAGGCAATAAATATTTCATCAGATTTTATGTGTACGCGGCCCAATCGAAAATTACATTTGTTGGTGCGCACAGCAAATGTAAAATCATTCTACCGTTCGTGTTCATGCTCCTTTCCAATCCTCACCCATATTTCTCCTCTTACACATTTTCGCTGCCGTCGTCGATAGCAACAGAAGTCGGAAAAATTATTTCCTCCCGTTTTCGTGTAGCCATCAATTTAATTCTATTCTTACTCTTCAACCTGTAGCAAGTAGGCTTGCGAAGAGAATAAAGTAAACAAACAGCACGAGAAACAAGATGGCATTGTGGAACAAGCTGTTGCAGTCACGGCCTGAGGTAATGGAGCAGATTCGCGTGTCCTATGGCAACCATTTTCCGATGGAAGTGCGTCACTACCTGAGTGACTGGCTCGAAACTAGATTGCTGTAAGTAGAGCAGCTTCTCGGAACTTTCCGACCTGTTGCGTCACTCATTCTCCTTCTTATATTAGCGTTGCACCCAAAATCCTGGAACATGACCAACAGTACGAAATTGAAGCAGCACGATTTCTTAACGATCTCATCATTGAGCTCGAGCGTAAAGCTACGGAGATGTCGTCGGACGAACAGCTTATCACGGCAAAGCTTCGCTTGCTCGAGTCAGCGAAGAGCTTCCGGCAGCTTTTCTCACATAATCCGATTCAACTTTATTCGCACTTGCGCAACTGTCTGGTGTTTGAGAAGCAAATGCTGTGCTACCCGGAGGAATGTGCCATCAACCAGAACAGTGAATTTACTCAAATCTTTCAAGCCATTGAGGAGCTGATGTCGCGTGTCCGTTCGAACGAGATTGAAAACCGTAACTTGAAGAAGAAATACGAACTCTTCTGCTGCGAGTTGCACGAGGTCAGCAAGAACAACGCTCAATATGATGCTATCGACAGCCAAAACCCGGAACGCCGTGAACAAATCGCATTAATGAAGCAGGAGCAACAAACTCGCTTGCAAGCCTCACTGAACCAGTTGACCGGAATGCGTCTGAGCTTAGTCGATAAATTCAAAGGAACGATTGAGTTGACCGAAAACGTTCAGCAAAAAGTGGTCGATAAATATTTGAATCAGTGGCGTATGAATCAAGGGTTGGCTGGCAATGGCGCTCCACCATCGAGCGCTAACAATCTCGACATCATCCAAGGCTGGTGCGAGCATCTTGCCGAGATCTTGTGGAACACACGCGAACAGATCAAGATGGTCTCAAAGTATCGCAAGCAGCTGAACGTTGACGAACAGAACTTGCCCGATTTCCTTCCTGAACTCTTCGCTAAGAGCACCAACTTGCTCGAACATCTTATTACGCGCTCCTTCATCATTGAGAAGCAACCGCCGCAAGTCATGAAAACAAACACTCGGTAAGTGGGCGCAAAGTTGTTCTGCAACTGAGCAAATCATTTTAATTATCTGTTCTACTTTTAGCTTTGCATCTACGGTTCGTTTGTTGATTGGAAACACTCTCAACATAAAGATGAACAGCCCGTTGGTGAAGGTGACGATTGTTTCAGAAGTTCAAGCTCAACACACGCAACAGACCAATAAATGTTCGGAGCATTCATGTGGAGAGATTCTCAACAGCACCGGAAACATGGAATACAACGAGACGACCAAGCAGCTCTCGGTGAGCTTCCGTAATATGCAGTTGAAGAAAATCAAGCGCGCCGAGAAGAAAGGAACGGAGAGCGTTATGGACGAGAAGTTCGCCTTGCTTTTCCAGTCGAGCTTCGCTATCGGACACGGAGATTTAGTGTTCAGCGTCTGGGCTTTGTCACTTCCCGTCGTCGTTATCGTCCACGGAAATCAAGAACCGCAATCTTGGGCCACAATAACTTGGGACAACGCGTTCGCCGAGATCAATCGCACACCATTTGTCGTACCGGAGAAAGTGCCATGGAATCGTTTAGCTGAAGCTCTCAACATGAAGTTTCGCGCTTCGACTGGCCGTAATTTGACTCCAGAGAATTTGCATTTCTTGTGCGAGAAAGTCTTCAAGCTTCAAGTACCGATGCCACCGACCGACGAATATCAGATTACTTGGTCGCAGTTCTGCAAGGAGCCTTTGCCGGATCGCACATTCACATTCTGGGAATGGTTCTACGCCGCTATGAAATTGACTCGCGAGCATTTGCGTGGGCCATGGAATGATGGTTCCATCGTTGGCTTCATCCACAAGCGAACCGCCGAAGATCATTTGCTGAAATGCAATCGTGGAACTTTCCTCTTGAGGTTCTCTGACAGCGAATTGGGTAAGTTGATTTGTCATTCGTCACGAGTCGGCGGCGCTTATTATCTTTCCTCCCAGGCGGCATTACAATTGCTTGGGTCAACGAAGGCAATGACGGTAATCCGTGCGTGCTTCACATTCAGCCATTCACCGCAAAGGACTTCTCAACTCGCTCCCTGTCAGACCGAATTCGTGACTTTGACGACTTGACGATTCTGTTCCCAAACAAAGCCAAGAACGAATCATTTGACAAATACACGACGCCATCGGGGCAGCCGAAAAACAAGGACTACATCCCATCGGAAATTCGCGCGATTCTCCCGACATCAAATCCAAACAACTCGATGAGCTACGCAGGCACGCCAGCTTCATTCATGCAATCGCCGGACACACGCGACACACCTTCAGTCCAAAGCAGGTGAGTGGTATCCTGTTTCGCTAGCCGTCAGTCTTTCACTTTCTAACCCACGGCCATCACAACCTCATCGAGAATTTATTCTTCTCCAGTTTTTTTTGTTTGTAAATAACATTGGCACTAATCACCACACGCCATCTTTACCCAGCCGCTAATTTATCACCGCAAATTATCGCTCTCTCGACCTAACACAATATTTGATTGCGCTTCGTGTAAATCACGCTTCGATTTCGACAATTTTCCTCGAAGTATTTTCTTCTGCGGTGGACCAAGCGCTTTTGGAACCAAATTGAAAGAAAATTCTCGGAAGGCGTCGAGATATTCTCGATAAGGAATATTTTTTCATGAATGGAAGGCTCTTCTGGTTTTACCCATCGTTTAATCGGTCGTACGGAAAATTCTACTTTGAGGCGAGATGGGGTTAACAGTTTTATGATAACGCAAGTCAAACGTTACCGAGACGAGTCAAACGTTACTGGGAAAAGTGCCGCGCGAAAAGAAAAAAGCTGGGGAGATGGTGGCATCAAAAATCATTTTCCCTCATTTGTTTTTGTCCGAAAGTGAACATTTACCATGCTGGAGAACTTTTGAAAGCGAATCAACTTCCTTGTATATAATTCACAGCTATCAGAATAGCACCATTATGCACCTTTAAGATTTGTGGCCCCTCGAGCGTCGCGATTGTGGATACGTGACCGGTCCTTGGGAAGCAATGGACTTGCACTGAACTCAAATTTCAATTTATATTTTTTCTTTTGTTACGTTTTATCCACAAAATCTTTGTTTGAGGTATCAAAAGATTTCGTTGATGGAAAACTTAATCTGTTTTTTTTTTTCTTTTTTCTTTTTGTAAATGTGATACATTCGAATGATTGTAATTGTGATGATGTTTCGTCGGGGCGAAATAAGAACAGACAGATGAGTTTTCATCTTCAATAGATGTTAATCAAATAGCTAAAGAAATTTTAAACAAAGCTTTATGAAGCTTGTTGTGATTCGTAAGTTACGACTAACGCAAAATTCGAAATTTTTGAGGTGAAAAGTTTTAGTCAATTTGCAAAGTAATGAGTGAGGATTTTATGAACTAGAGAAACGAACCGATACAGATTAACTTCAATAATGAAAAATGTCTGTAATTATGTCTACACAAATAAGCAACGAACTTGTGAAGCTCAATTGTTTTCAATCGTGGTCGATCAAGCCCGAGTTATTCGCTCTAAACTGATTTATTGAAAAATAAATATTTTGCATGATTTGTTCGGATTTACACGTCGATGTTACTTGATTGAAATTCAAGCGTGGTCAGCTGGCAGATTGATCGCTCAAAGTGACGCTAATTTATTCTTGGAGAGCATCAACTTGTGCAGTTGCGCCCGCAGCTTACATATATTTCACGATGAACTTTATACGAAACTAGCTCTGATATTGCCAACGAATGATTGATTGTTCAACGACCATTGCGGCTGTTGATTTGACTGTGAAAAATTATCTATTCTGATTGCTCAATTGGTGTTACTGGTTGTTGTCTACCAAATAAGATGTTGATACCAGTTGATGGTTTTACTTTCCACGCAACTCACCGCACACATGAACCTGTAGTATTGATTACTTTTGGTTGCCTTAGTAGCTTGCATGAACCACATTGGACCCTTAGTCATTTAAGTTATCATTTGATTTCGTTCAAATTTTTATTTTATTTTTATTTTCTTTCTATCTTGCTCTCTCTCGATGTTTTCCTCGTTTTTCGTTCGACCTCGAAGCAGCTACGGAATGGACGACTCACAAATGGGTCACATGAACCCGATGGGAATGCAGCTCACTGACGACTTTACACTTGAGAATCTTGACATGTACACGTCGTCATTCAACTAATCGAGAACATCGTGGGACGAAACAACAGAATCAAAAAGGAAAAGAAAAACGATTAACTCTTAGTTTAACTTTTTATACTTTTTATTCAACTCGATACTAAGTGATTTTCTTAGTAAGTTTTTCTCTTCCTCGCATAACTTCTTCCAAAACAAAATCTAATTTCTTGCAATATTTCTTGAAACTTTATTTTTTATATATTTTTGTAAGGGAAAGAATCGAGAGTTTCTTGAGGGAAAGTCGTCAACGACCTTTCTGCTTTTATTTTTCATCCCTTAAGAGAAAGTTTATTATATTTTTTTTCGTCAATGATTCAATGTTTCAATTTGAATAATCTACGCACACGAAATAAATTACAATTCAATCAATGTCTAGTTTTCCTGTCGCCTTTAAATTTTCCTTGAATGGAATGCAATTCAGTGCACCTAACGCAAATAGGTTGTGCATAACTTTACTTTGATCTCTCTCCAACAATTTCATGTTTCATAGCTATTCAGTTCATTGATGTGTGCGTAGCTTGGTAACGTTAGCTCTAAGTCGACTCCTTAAATTATAAGTGCAAACTTTAAACTCGAGAAGTCATTTTTATAAGAGAACGTCTGTTGATAAAAAGAAGAGGAAGAATTCAATGAGCATTGAAACGACTCTGATGATTCAATGTGTGACATTATTATCCATGGAGATGTCAAGTTAGCCAGGAGATTGAAATTTAATTTTGTGACGAATTTACTTGTTGTACAAAAGGGAGACGAGCGGCGGCAGTTGAGGCAGAGGCGGACAACCGTTTATAAAAACAAACCTTTTCACACCAAACGAGTCAATTCGATAAAGTTCACCGCTCATCTCTTGATGCTCTCGCGTCGGATCAATGCAAAACTCACGAGCTTAGCTTACCTTTGAAGCTTTCAACCGAAAATAAAAAATTATTTTCCATCATGCAGGACAAACTACGTTGAGTGCCTCTTCATAGAAAAATTAAATGGTTTCGATTGACTTTCAATTCACAAAGCTTGAAGACGCGGCCACCTAATGTGGTCGATTTTCATTACGAAATCGATTCCGGCTAAAAAAATGATGAAATCGTGTCTTTAAACTGTGTGCCATATCACTGAGAAGCGAGAGATGAAATTATCTACTTAAAAATGTTCACGAAATAAAAATTGTGGAGAAGATGGTTGGCTTTCTCGGGCAAAATTCTCCAGCCAACAAAGTTTCTGTCCAACGACAATTATGCGCGAAGTGTAGCTGATTTGAAATGAGATTGCTTCTCTTGCAGAGAACTAAACTCGTAATTATTCAATTAATTTTACACGACATGAGATAAGTCATCGATGATTATACAAACACAAATTACTTAACTTTGATATACGTAGATAAGAAAAATGAATTGTCCAACAGCTGTAAAACTTGAACTTTGTCGTCGGGAACGGTTGCAGCACACAGCTCCTTCCCGTCACCGACCCAAAAAAGCTGGCCTAAAGACCAACAATAAGATTGTCTATTTACTTGAAAAAGTTCTCATGTATTTTCTTATCGATGGATTTCATATTTCTTCAGAAAACCAACTGGAAACAACATTGAATGAAAATCCCCTCATAAGGTTTTAATAAATGGTATAATTGTTATTCAATGTTAAACCCGACAAGTTGCGTTTCATTCGAGGCTTAGAAGTTTCAAGTTGAGCTGAGTCAAACTCACTAATTTTTGAGCTACGTCACCGTTCATTTCAGAAAGAACGTGGGATACAGGCAGATCGTCCCTACATCTGATTGTATTATATTTGAAGCAGCAGAGAAAAATATCCTTCATCTTGATCAATACTGTGCTGATTCAATCTATACGATAAGAATTGTAATCCCTGAAAATCAGCGGTAAGAATTACTTTTTCAGTGCGTCAAGATAGCGGACAAGACAATCTTATCTGCTTTGGAAGCTATGGTTCGCATTTTTTATTGAATGTTTCTCGCTACAGTTCAGCGGTTTGAACTATCCAGCTGAAGACAGAACGCTACATTCATAATTGGGTATATTTCCAGTTAGCAATCTCAATCGGTTTGATCTTCTTGAATCTACTTCTTTCTTGAATCGCCGCGCTGGCTCTTCACCGTTGGTTCTGTCGATGAATCGGTTAAAGTCCTAGAGAAGGCAGCAAAGTTCAACAAACTTCCGATTAAGAATATTCGAGAAAATCTTGAGAACGCGTATCGAGAAAATATTAAGCAAAACCCAACCGGCAATGTACGACTTAATATGAGAGTCGGACGAGGAATACGAGAGTCGGGAGTTTGCTTTTATGTAGTTTAGCATTATATAAGCGAGATTTTGGGTAATATATTCAAGAACGTTGCCCTCGCGGCGCTGTTCGAGCTTCCGGGCTAGTGCACATTAAGTGAAATTCAATATTTTAATTACGAGGCATTCTAGGAACTCTCTCGTGTATCCCATTCGTGATATATGCCTGTCTGAAGAAAACTCTCATCATAGGACATTGTTTATGCAGCTTTACCATGCTCGGTATAGCTTTAACCAACCCTGAGGGAACGGGGATCACTGCATCCTCGACAACCATTGCTTTAACTGGAAAGTGAGGCACTGTAATTCGAAACGGCTATAATTCGAAACGCTGGGATTGGCACAGCTTCTGTGGTCGCTCGTATTGGCTCGATGGTTGCGCCATTTATTGCGTCAGGACTCAGTGAAAGAAAACATTGGTTGCCTCCGGTGATTTTTGGCGTAACGGCAATGCTTGGAGCTGTTTAGATATTCTTTCTGCCAGGTAATTGGAATGACTGAGGGTAGCAGACTAAATCTACGAGTAAATTCGATCTACTCTTCTTAATCCTCTAACAGCCCTTGATCTAAATTACTGACAAATTGTTTAGAAGCACGAGGCTGCAAATTACCAGAAACGATCGAGGATGACGTGAATTTGGAATTTGGGAAAGGACAGAAAGAAGTCAGCCAACGTGCAGTAACCTCTAGCGCCATCTCGTGTTGAGAATCAACTCAGTGTGGCATCGTGTACAATTCTTCAATATAACAATATAATGTTGATGAAAAACGCTCAACATTAAACGCTATTTCTCATTCTGAACAATTTTGTGTTGAAAATTTCCTCAGTCCTCCGTCGCGTCTCTTTCGGAGAGAGTGTGGAGACGAGAACTACCCGCCGGGATTGAAATATAAATAAGAAGTTCGTAAATAATTTTTCAATGTGATTAAAAGTGATTTATCAAGCAAAGCGCGAACCGCTCGAAGACCAACAGCAGATTGTTGCGATGAAATCAATTCACTGTTGTTGAGCAATCCTGTTCTTCCCCAAATATCGTCGAAACAAGTTTCCTTTGTTGTGCACCAAAAAAAATCGTTAAAAGCGAAAGAGAAGAACGAAAGAATCGATAGCAAATCGCTACGACCATGAAACAAATTCTGACGTAAAAGGATCCGAAGAGATTTCTTCAAAATAAACTGTAAGTCATCATGGGCTTGAAGAAAAGTCCAGCGGGGAACTGTAAGCCATCGTGAAGAATCATCAACGTTAGCTGAATGTTTTTTATAAAGTGGATTTTATTTATTATTCCGGCTGGGGTGTTGTTGGGGAATCAAAAGTTGTACATTGCCTTGTTAATTCGAGGAATTCACCTGCGAGACGTTTGTCGGCGAGGGCGATGGTTTCATTCGGAATTTGTTGCGTGTTTTCTCGCAATCCCAAGCAACGTGAGGAATGCTTTTGATATAAAAAATTAAAATGAAAAAAAAATTGCGCTTTTTCGTGAGTTTGGCAACTGAAATCGGCGAGACTCTCTCCTTCAGAGGAATGTTTCAACCCACCCAATTAGGAAAAAAGCCCTCAGCGTCTTTTGTTGCGACTGCTTACGTCATTCGAAAATTTATGTTTTTACTTTAGATCAGTATTCTTGCTTTTGTTTCGACGCGGACAAGGCGCGTAAAAAGCAAGCGAGTTTCCAAAGTGTTTTTTAATTGAGTAGAGCTTCATCGTTGTTGAGCAGTTGCGTCATCGAGGGATGAATTTTCCATTGTTTCTTCTCACGAGAAGGTTTCTTCGATAAGATTGAAAAAATAGGAATCTGTGATAAATTACATGCAACACGTGTCGACGTTGCTGAGCCCCGTTGGACGAGTCGTAAAGGCCTACGCTCGGTTAATGATTAAGTCACTATAATTTTCATCGCTACGCTCGGTGATTCCAACATTCTTCGTCCTTCACGAACCTTCGATTCAAATGATTGCGGTTCCTCACTTGATTTTCAGTCTAATGACTTCTCAGACGGTTCTCGTTAAACCTTCATTGATCTACCTGCTCGCAATCTCTATCCCGAACCCTAAATAAATTTTAGTTCCTTCATTTCCGTAATTAATCTGAAAACACATGCGGAGACCTGTCAGCTCTTGAAGTCGAGCAGACCCTCTTAAATTCAAGGTTGATTGACAATTTACGAGTGGATAAACCAAAGTTTAGTTGAACTTTTGTTGTCACAAAATCAATGGATTTGGTTAATGTTCGTCTGCTCTTGTTTTTCCGCAAACAAATTTACATTGATTACTTTTTGTTCGCAGCCAATTCACTAAAGCCGATCTCGTGCTTTTGCTTGTTTTCTCTGCAGCAGCTGATGAAGTTGTCGCTCTGTCAGGTAGAAGTGATGTCATCAGACATTCGCGTCAGACAGCAAGTGAGGCAAGCACAAAATCAGTGGGAAAAGTTGTGCAATTTGTGTGTGAAAATCTAGTGAAACACAAAGTAGAAAAGTTCGAGTGAGAAAACGAATCTTCTTGATGGATTTATGTTGTTTATCATCGTCTGGTGACACTCTCGATTGCCGCCGAGAGATTTGAACTCTGTCGGATCTCGCCTTGATCTGTGACAAGAGATTTATGTGAAAACTTGCGAAGTTCAACAAACCGCTTTGCATGCGCCAGTGAACAAACTTGTGAACATTGACGCGTTTATTAGAGCGGGAAAAGCGAATCAGCGGGTCTTCTATAATCGATTATGACTTGAAGGCCTACGAAATCAAGAGATATTGAACAGACTCAAGCACAACACATCATCATGGGACACAGAAAGAACCGTCAGCCGAAACAATCGGTGAGAATTTGAGTTTATATTAATCAATCAACGACCTAGAAATCCAAATTTGACAAACGCGACAACAAAACAGTTAAGCTTGTTGGTTCATCACGTTTCGTCAATTAAATCGTGGCATCTTCTTAATTATGACGACCACAGCAAACTAATGAATTGTCCGAATCACTAGAGCCGTTGAGTTAATGAAACTTTTCTCTCAATTGATTGTCGAGAGCGCGCAATCAATTGAAACCCACGCATGAGAACATCTGACAGTTGATTCTCGCTATCAGTCGAACCGGCAGGAGAAGTTTTCACTTTCATTGCTTAAGTTTATTGTTCATGTTGGAGCTAAAAGACGAGCAAACATACCAAGTTAGAAGTTTTTTAGGCCGACAAAAGCCCCTAACGCGTGTCTTATTTTATACTCGCTCACTTTATTTAAGCCAGCAAAAGCCGTGAATTAGTTTCGTGCTTCCTTCATCGTTTCCTAGCCTGCACTTCTAACCGTAAAATCCTCAGCGGAGGTATGTTACGTTCGTTTCCACTTTCCTCGCAAGCTCAATGAATCGCTCGAATCGGAATTATGATCAGCGAAAGCAATTTCTGTAGTTAATCAAAACGAAACTGGTGCAAGGTCGTCAGCTAAACATTGCTGCGTTGATCTTTCTGTTGCGTGTCATCATGGCGACCACAAAGCGCTATTAATCCACTTCGAGTCTCGCTTTCATGATAGTAGCCACCGCAAGTTCCCATCGGGTTTATGACTCTCACCGCAAAACTTAGAAAGCCTTTGCAATGCTTCGCCTGTGTTCCAATTATCGTTAGGAGCTTGGCGAGTTCTTACCACGTTCGACGTTTAGAATAACACAGAAAGCCTCAGACATGAATCATCAGACTTTATTAACTTCACGTCAATGACCACTTGTGCACCATCAAAGGATTCTTGTATTCATAATCTGCCACCATTCTGACGCCGCTAACGCTTTAAGTTTCGGTTTCACCGGAAATTATAAATTACTCATAGATGTCAACCTGCGCGTTTCCGAAACTCTCGTCATCGTTTCTCATTTCAAATGAGCCGATAGCTCTTTCCTTACTCGTGACAAGACAGCCGATCGATCTGGTTCGCAACGAGAAGCGATGAAGAGTCGGAGAGGAAGAAGATTCGACGACCTAGAAACCGCGAGCAAACGAGCTAGTTGCATTGAAAAGAAATCAAAAGTCGGCGATTGATCTACTTCAGCTGCTGTGAATCGATTGCCAAGTTTTCACTTTCTCGCTTCGACTTCAGTTGCAGACCGATGAGTTGTGTAAAGTTTGTTTTGACTCGCGAGCCCGCAATCTGAGCCGAATCGTTGACCCGAAATGTTATTCAACTCGACGAGTGCTGAACGAGAAACCGCCAAGCATTTCGCCGGTTTCAACGATTTTCATCAAAAGAGTTGCGAAAAGAGTTCGAGGGAGCTTTGTTATCACCGAAGCCTTCCGTCTGCATTGAATGTCGGTCAATGACAAAGCTTCAATGCCAAACTCTTCAAAGCCTTCTCGACTTTCCGATGAAGAGTGCAGGTCGACGCAGCTCATGTTGCAAGGCAACGTGCTTTGATTGCAACAAGTCTACGTCGGTCTTTGCACTACATTTCACGGCTCAACAGCGTCTCTTGAACCGCGAACGTAAAACAACAAAATTCTCGTTGTTTAGGTTGCCTAACAAATTTTTCGATTAGAAAATTGCCAAGTCGAATCGAAAATTGTTTGCGTTCTGATCTGTGTCTCGCTAGTGCTTTTCGTCGGGGTAGAGGATCAATCGGCATGAATGCAATTTGTCGTTTATTCAACACACCTAGTGGTGGCCTTCCATTCAACTCGCAGCTCGAGAGACAATGAAACAATCGACGCTGAGCCAACGAATCCAAATGGAAGCGGCAGCGAATCGACAGTCGCACAAATTGTTGGACATTTTCCTGGTTCTTCTTCATCGCTTCTGGTTCCATCTTTTATCAACCAATTCCGCAAATGTTGAGACTGCAAACGTAACGCGTGGCTGGAAATGGATAATTTGTAAAACAAACTTGAAATTGGAGACGATCGAGTGCAATCGATGGCGCCCTTGACCGGATTTCTGTGAACAATTTCTTATCTTGAGACCAAAGAACAAAACTCAAGGAAATGGATTAAAACGACACGAGATGCTGATAAATTCCAAGTTGAATTCCAAGTTGGTTCTTAAATTCCTTCATAATCGCATTAACATTTCTTGAACTCGTCACCAATGCAACCGAACTGAGACTCATCTCTCTGCTTTCAGATATCGAGTATCAAGTCGATGTCTTTCTTGGCCGATACGAATCTCACCTTTCACCGATTTTCCGATGGAACAATTTCTTGCGATGGTAGAAAACCGATGACAAGCGATGGGCAAGTGTGGACGACAAACACTGCGATGGACTATAGCACAACGAACCCCACACACGAAAGCGGGTCGTCGACAACGAAGATTCTTTCCCCGGCTGACGAGACCGCAGAGGACGACATGGTGAACAAACGCTACTCCATTTACTCGTCAACCTGCAATAACTCGACGGCGAGTACACACCAACTGACTCATGGATCATCGACAATGAAGCTCATTCAAGTCAAGAAACAAGACTCGACTGATTCGAAAAACAAACAGGTGAGTTTAAATTTTAAATATCTAAAACATCGAGAAGAGAAAATTTTATTTTACATTACATTAAAACTTAAATTAAAAAAATATCACAAATTCACGAAACTAGATGCAATTTTTCGTTAAATATTAAGACGGGAAAGTTTCAAAGGAAAACCAGGCCCATCTTTAATACCGCGAGCAAGGGCTCGTCCATCTTTGAGACTTTTTCCGGCTCATTCTCCCACGTTGCACATGAAGAATGCAAGTTCAGGAAAAGAATTCCTGCATTCTTCGTGTGCACTGAGCATTCGATTGCATGTGTTTTCGCAAATTCGATAACTGCTGGCTTGATTTTTGGCTTCCCGTCCTTGCTGTGCAGACCTTTCCCTGTCGAAACCTTTAGCTGGAAAATGCCTCTTGACAGGTTTTCAGTTATGCGCTTCTTCAGTTGATTGATGGCTTCTACGACGGAGATGTGATGGAAGTCTATAAAGTGATGCGATTTATTTTTATTTTTTTTACAAAAAGTTTTCTTATCCTGATTGGAATAAAATTCCTCACGAATATCGTAGAACTGTTTCTTTAGATTTGATTTTTTTTTCGCTGAAACGCTATGACGGAACTTGTAGATTGCTGTGCTCATGCTAGATAATAAATTGTGCCGTAATATTTAAAGTCAATACTGTTGCTCGTCTGAAGAAAGACTGATTCAACTTGAGTCGAGGGAAACAAATTTATAATATTTCTAAGACACTTGTTCCACTAATCAGGTAGTAATTTTCAAGTGTGTTGGGATTCCCAGACAAAAATTTAGCCTGAAATCATTTTATGACCCAAAACAAAAGTACAACAAATTTCAAAAGAAAATCAAAAATTTTAACCAATCAAATAAAAAAATATTATCAAAACAACTCACGGAATAGAATTTATCGCATGATAAACCTAAAAAATTTCACTACCACAAAGTTTCAACGTTTGTTCAATACCGATTTACGATGCAAATTTGCAATTTTTATACAAAATCAATGAAGTTTTCATGTGAAGAAAATCGGCGCAAAGTTTTGATAGCTTGCAAAGCAGAACCGACGAGAAATTTTTATTCTTTCACTTGAAGAATTCAAAAGCACTACAAGCGTGAATTTGGTTGCTCGTTGGGCTCCGAGATGACGGTTCGTTACAGTCAAAGCTTCAATGGAGCGAAGCAGATTTCAATCAAAATCTCATTCAACTTTGAAACGTTCTCGTCAGATTCTTTTGCTTTCGTTCTGTTCTTCTTAAGAACTCGAAGAATTGTCAGACGACAAATTGAAACATCAGATTTTCCGCTCCATTCCGAACTAATCGGAATTGGCATTGAAAGTGTCGCGGTCGCAGCTGCGGGCAGATCGAGTTTTTTTCAACGCGAAGCTTGAACGTTTTCACTGAAATTGTAATCGCAATGCGATTGCCGGAAATAAAAAAGCGAAACAATAAGTCAAGAGTTTTCATTTGTCATTGACAGTGAGTAAAGGCTGAGCTGCCAGTGAAAGGTCGACAGAATATTTTGCACTACTTCGTTCGCTGAGTTAGATTTCAGTTCTCCGACTCATGTTTCATGGGATTTGACCATTATTCGAAGCTTGCTATTTCAATCGATGACAATAATTAGAAGATGTTCGTCCAAATGGCATCGAAGCTTTAATCAACCGTTTGAAGATTACGTATTTGATACAATTGAACAAGTTTGTGCCAATTTCGAGAGAGATTCGAAAGCAGATTGCTGAAGGTTCAGCTGACCATGAAGAACATCGCGAGCTCATTGTTGTCGCTCAGGTCACAAACGATAATAGTTCGCGAATATACTCAGGCCGAATGAAAGTTTTCTTTGTATTTGGTTGTTGGTTGAAACAGATATTGCTCGCTCAACGTTGCGATCTTGTTGCATCAGAAGTTCACATGAGCCTGAGCTTTGTTGGAATTGGATCATAATAAAAGTTGCGGTAGACTGCAGCTTGCTAGACTCTTGTGTCATCTGCTGGGAACTACGTCGAGCTCCTACGTTGATCAACAACTTTAATTATGATTCAAATGAGCTGCAAGTTTGAGGTGCGTTGATGACGAATTGACGGCGTGGCCTGTTCATGATTCTACGTAGGACTGCATCGATCTTCGTTAACAAGCCTCGAACCTTGAAGCTCCCTCGCGACAATAAAGAATCTTCCAAACAATTGTCGTTAGTTATTCATTTGCATCAAGCCCGCGAATCCGTTACGTAGAAAACGATTAGTGCCGAGACCGTTGAAGATGATTAAACAATCGACAGCTTATGGCTGCGCTGATTTTATCGGATCTCCAAGAGGCGTGAAATTGATCGCGAACTTGATTTGAGTCGTGACACTGCTCACATGGTCGCGATCCTCAAATTGCGACGCTGTCGTTGCGAAAAAGTTCGCCGTGCTAATTTCTAATCACAACAGAAACTCGTTGACGAGATTTTTTGTCGTCGCAAATTTAAAGCAAAGTACGCCGCGAGTTGGCTGAGAGCTATACGACGCTGCGGTTTCGCTTGCTTGCAATCAGTTGCGCCACAAAGTCAAACAATCGCGCGGTGAATCGCGATGCAAGCATTAACATGCTTTTCGAGTGAGGCAGAAGAAACAGCGAACGAAACATTTGAAGCGCTTTGGAGCATCGAATGCAGTGAGAATAATGTTGGCTTATGGTAATTTTATTGCGTCGTATTCGTTTCGACAGTCAGAGGTTGGCCAGAACAAAATAAATTGAACGACTTTCAATAAAATATTTTTAAAAGAAAGTAGAAAACATTTGGAACCTCTACCGAATCTAATGGAATGAACAAATGAAACGCTGCACGGTTAATTGATGGACACGAGAACGTGTGAGAAAACCGTTGCATATTTTCACTTGTCGTTGCGTTCGGAATTTGTGTAGGCGACGAAGACAAATCTTCCCATTCACTCTGAACCTCATGAAGCCTAATGAAGCCCAACGCTTGCCAAGCAATGAATGAACAAAATCTTGAGATCCAAGTGAGAAAGGAAGAAGATCTCTAGAGAAAATCAGATTCACCTCACGTGCAAACCTTTTCTACCTGCTCGATCTGTTCCTGAACCCAAAAAGTCAAAGTTACACAACACATAAGGCACTGGAGAGCCAAATATTGCATAAGTGAACCATCTATTTTGTGGCTTCCTGGCTTCCGGGAGGAGAAATCATCGAATTTCACAACCAAATGCTTCGCTAACAGAAAAGATGCACACGTGAACAGAACACGATCAGCGATTTCTTTCTTCGGCGATCCGCTGAGTCTTTGCAATCGTTTCGCTCTCCGAGAGACCAACTCGAGTCGTTCAGCTTATGCTTCTCCACATTCGTATTGCTTTTCTCCTCAGTTTCGTTCTCGCGCTTGAACCTTCGCAATCGATCGTCGCAGCAGTTTTGTGTCTTGCGATTCTCGAACTAAAGCAAGTTTAAAGTTTTCGGTTCGTGGAGCTTGGAAATTAATAACAAACCGAGTGAAGTTCGTTAAGTAACTGCGGACTCGAACAATGATGTGACTTTTCACGCGAACCTGCGAGCGGTTCGTTGATCGCCTTAGCGACTGCTGGCGAATGTTTGAAAATGAACAACAAATTCCGACTGCAAAAACATTGGTGAATGAGCATTTTACCCGATTCTGGTCGCCGTCGAGTCCAATCAACTTTGCCAAACTTGGCGACAAAAACCGTAAAACTTTTCCTAAACAGCTCACGCGTTCCGTTTACGAAAAATAAAACTCGAAATGAATCAAATTTGAGTATTTTGGGCTGCTGTTTGCTGCCCGATCCGACGACGGATTGACTTGTTTGCATTGACATTTCTAGCATCGTCAGCGACTGTTGCTCTGACGGCTATCGTCGAGTCAATAAACAGAATTTCACGTGGACGATCCAATCACAGTGAATTTCGATTGGGTCTGCAGAAAATTCGATCGGATCAAATTCATGCACATGTTGTGTCGCCGAACGAAGAGTGAGAACTGATGCGCCTCGGCTCACGTTCCGTGCGATCGAGAACGATTTCGACTCAGTAATTCGATCTCAGTTCGATGGAGTTCCGATGCCAATTAGTCTGTTCGAATGCGTTTCGAGATTTCTCTTCTAATTTCACATGCTGCCGAGCCGTTGAAGCGTTTGCTGGCTTCCATCGCCTTCGTCTGCCAAGCTTCTCAAGATCAAACTCCTGCGACTCTTTGTTCATGTTCAAACATTCTCGAGCAGATCGTAAAACTTTGTGAAAAGCGAAAACGTTACGACGGTTCAATTTTCGTTCAATTAGCAATTCGAAGTCGGTCATTGGATGTGTTGATCAATAGCAGTGGAAACCGCTTACCGAAGTGAAAATGAAATGAAAAGCTTCGACGAAGACGATGAAATGACTGCAATGAACTACCAGAACCACCGAGTAGCCGCAACGATCGAGCCGACGACCGCCAAATATCTGCTCGACTTCATTTATTTCACGCGCGACGATGAACAATTTCGGTTCTACAAGAAAGTGAGTGCGAGATGCTTTGCCGATGACAAAGCTAACGGGAAAGTTTCAAACTTCCTCAGAAATGGTCTGCCTCGAACTTGAATTCCTTCTTTGTTGAGACTCGAAACGTTTATAGTTCGAGATGATGTAACGTTGATCGAGCATCGAAATAATTGACCAATCGGTCGAGACGAGTGCGGCATGAAAATGAAAGGCGAAGACGACGAGCGAAAGAAATTGTAAATTATGTTCGACTTAGCGTTGAAGATTCTGAATCTTATCGGCCTCGAAATCTTCTCACATGTCAAGAAAGTCGCGTTGAAAACCCAGAAATTAAAATGAGATTAAACAACATACTAAACTTGTACATCGAGGTGGAGCACGAGACAAGCAATCAAGCTGGCGATATTATTCATGAGCTTTGTCAGACTCGTCTTCATTATTTTCATACGAAAGTGGACGAAGAAGACGCGAGAAGGCAATTATGAGTCGTCGAGCATTAGCTGGCTGAGGAAATTCCTCGGCGCAAGCTGTGTCGTCTCTCACCTTGCAATCTTGCGTTAGAATTCATTCTATTGGCATCCAAAAGAATCTCTGCAAGCGTTTCGCCATGCTAACTCACATCACTTCTCATTAGTTAGCAACGAACGACATTAATCGAGCGTCGAATTTGCACCTGTTGAGCAGAGCAATTCATACTTTAGTTTCGTTATCATTTGGCGTAGTGATTAAATGAGATTATCGAGATTATTGAGTGTTATCCTAGAACAATAATGCGCTGCAATCCTTTCTCGAGGGTAAAAAGCAATTCATCACAGCGCAACCGTCAATTAAACTTGTTTCTCTTCTCGAAGCTTCATTGTTGCTGCCTTGATTTTAATTTCATATTCTTTCTTTTCTCATTCACAGTCTCGATGTTCGATATTCAGAGGAACTGTCTTGTGCCTGTGCATGAACTTGACCTACGCCAACGTCGTCCGATTCCCTCGCGAACTGGAGCGACATGGCGTCGCGTTTCTAGTGCCATATTTTACTCTGATGCTTGTCGTTGGCATCCCTGTGCTGCTACTCGAGATGGCTTTGGGTCAATTCCTCGGACAAGGCGCCGCTCATAGCTGGAAAGCTTCGCCGTTCTTCAAGGGAGCTGCCATTGTTGGACGTATCGGATCCTGGCTAGGGACGATTTGGGTCTCAATGCAGATGTCTCTCTCCCTTCTCTACATTGGACAGATGTCTTTTAGTTCGGTGCCATTCAAGCAATGTCCTTCGTCAGTGCAACAGAATTTCAATGATCCACGTTATGAGGAAGTGGCGATGAGCGGCCAAAGTTGCTTGCAACGAACGTTTCTCCGACCCGTGTGGGAATATTCGCTGAGCTTTGGCCTCTTGGCTGTCGGACTTGTGTTTCTCTGGGTCATCGTCATGATGTGGCAAGTAACGAATTATTGAAACCTTTACAAAAACGATTAAGATTTCTTCCTCGACAGTACTCACAGTAGCCGAATCAATCGAAGGTCTTTGGTGATGTTCGGCATCGTCACGCTCGGACTTTTGATTTTCCAGACCGGCTGGCAAGTCACGACTACTTTCCAGGACGGAATTTTTCCTGACAATTGGTCGTTTCGCCTCGACGTCCTTCGTCAGAGCTCCACGTGGTTCTACGCTCTCATTCAGGTCATCTTCTCGACACAAATCGGCGTTGGAGCCATTCCAGTGATGACAGGAAAATTTCTATACAAAGGCGACGCCGTGCAAACTTGCGTCATCTTTATGTGCTTCAACTTCTTCGTGACGATTCTCGCGACAGCTTTCTACATGACAACATTTGGACAATACAACAGCTCAACACCAGCGACTCCGTTCCCTGATCTCACGACGGTTACATCGATATACGACCGAGCCTTTGTCGAAGAGCCGCATTCGAACCTTAGAAGTCTCATCCCTAGCCTCGCCTATCTAATGATTATCATCGCTGGTCTCATCTCAGTCTCCATTGCCGTTTACACATCGTCGAGGCTTCTCAAACGCCATCCAAATTATATTATGTGTCTCGTAGGAATGTTCGTTTGCATCGCTTGTCTGATTTACCCGAACTTCATGATTAGTCAAATGCTTGACCTGCGGTGGGTTGGCACAGTCGTCATCTGTGCTCTTGTCTTCGATATTATCAGCGTGGCTTGGATCTACGGTTCTAAGGATTTGGCTATTGATCTGGAGTTTTCGATCGGTCGACCCATCATGAAACTGTGGCTCGCAATCTGGTCTTCCATTCCCATCTTTCTCATCGTGTTAACTGCTTGGTGGATTGTGTTTCCTTCGAGTCACGAGCTCGATCCTGTAAAAGATTTGTTCCCTCGATGGATCCCAATGGTCGTTTGCTTGATGGTCATCACAGCTCTCGCTGTCCATGAAATTTCAAAGCAAGTCGATTACAACTTGTGCAATATGATCCACGAATCGACGAGACCGGCGAAAGATTGGGGCCCGGCCGATCCTCTCGTCCGACACGCATGGAAGCAATGGAAGTCAGTTTGCGACGACACTGGCCAACGAGACTTCACGCTGCGGCGTCGAGGAACCAAAGATTGGACGAGTTCCATTAAGAAAGGCCAGTACTCTCATGCGAGTCGGTTGAATAATAACCACAAGTACATCATAAACGGAAAGCAAACCTCAGCTTCGATTACAGGTGGCTCCAACTCTCCCAACTACAGTGGATCTGTTTTCGGAGACTCGGCGATCGAAGAAGACATGAACAGCGACAAATACCCGAACCAATCCGAGAACTATGAGTCGCGGTCGAGAATATCTTCGACGAAACGATCAACGGACGCTTACTTGTTCCATCAACGTCAGCACGAACACGCCAGAGACGAAGACGACGTGACTTTGAATATGGAAAGCAATTACCACAGCCAAAAGATTCCGATTCGTATTTCGGGACAAGACTTCACGTCTCGCATCGAAATCTTTCCGCCCGACTCACCGTCTCAGTTTCAACCGATGCAGTCGACGTTCTCAACGAAAAACCCACTCGGTCATCATCATTTGCACGATGTGAACTTCTCGGGTCCCTCCAACGACAAATACGGCCACCACTTACTCCAGCAAGATCTGCAAAATAGAATCGGCAATGGCAACGGCGGACATTTGATAAACAACATCCACATCGGCGACTGCAGCGAAGCCAGTGGAAGCCTCAGCACGAAGACTATAAACACAAGTACAACTTACGGTCAATACGAGCCCTACGCATGGCGGAAAATACTTAGGAACGCTGACGAGTTCTCGACAGAGCTCTGAATTGTCTTGACGCGATTCTTGAACGAAATTTAGCAATTTATGCAACGCCAATTAGACTTGAAACGGAATCCATTCCAAGCTATGTAAATATTTCATTCACCTCATGGTTACCCACATTTCGAGTATAAAAAAAACGAAAAGACTTTTGTTAGTCAGGTAAAAGATATAATAAAGATTGGTCTTAAATGATCTTGAAACTAGTAAAACGTTTTTCAAAGTTTTTTTCAATTGCAGATCATCAATTTAAGATCGTCGTGCTTCGAATATAGCTGGTAATGGATCCTGTTATCATTTATCAAACTTTGACGGAACCTTCACTCAACGAGAACACTCTTCGTCTCAATGAAAAAACAAATGCATAAAATGGCTATTGAAAATTTAGTGTAGAAGCTTAAGAGTTAAGTTGTTGAGTCAAAACATGAGTATTTATGCTCAAGCTGGAATTCATTGGATCTGAATTTTAAATAGAAGCCGAGCTCAGTCTGACGCTTCATGCTGAAATAAAGTGTGAATAAATGAAGGAAGTCGCAAACTGTTGATATCGAAACAAACATTTCCTTATCATGATTTAAATAAATTTATTCACAGATTATGTTACATTAAATTTTATGTCGCCTGTCAGCACTTGAACTAAATTTTCCTGAATTTTCTATTCAAGACTAATCGCCAGACATTTGGCAGTCTTCTAGCTTGAACTTATTTAAACTCGGAATGTGGGTAACAACGAGGTGAATGAAATATTTACAGAGTTTGGAATGGATTCCGTTTCAAGTCTAATTGGCGTTGCATAAATTGCTAAGTTTTGATGAAGAATCGCGTCTAGTCAATTCAGAGCTCGGTCGAGAACTCGTCAGCGTTCCTAGGTATTTTCCGCCATGCGTAGGGCTCGTATTGACCGTAAGTTGTACTTGTGTTTATAGTCTTCGTGCTGAGGCTTCCACTGGCTTCGCTGCAGTCGCCGATGTGGATGTTGTTTATCAAATGTCCGCCGTTGCCATTGCCGATTCTATTTTGCAGATCTTGCTGGAGTAAGTGGTGGCCGTATTTGTCGTTGGAGGGACCCGAGAAGTTCACATCGTGCAAATGATGATGACCGAGTGGGTTTTTCGTTGAGAACGTCGACTGCATCGGTTGAAACTGAGACGGTGAGTCGGGCGGAAAGATTTCGATGCGAGACGTGAAGTCTTGTCCCGAAATACGAATCGGAATCTTTTGGCTGTGGTAATTGCTTTCCATATTCAGAGTCACGTCGTCTTCGTCTCTGGCGTGTTCGTGCTGACGTTGATGGAACAAGTAAGCGTCCGTTGATCGTTTCGTCGAAGATATTCTCGACCGCGACTCATAGTTCTCGGATTGGTTCGGGTATTTGTCGCTGTTCATGTCTTCTTCGATCGCCGAGTCTCCGAAAACAGATCCACTGTAGTTGGGAGAGTTGGAGCCACCTGTAATCGAAGCTGAGGTTTGCTTTCCGTTTATGATGTACTTGTGGTTATTATTCAACCGACTCGCATGAGAGTACTGGCCTTTCTTAATGGAACTCGTCCAATCTTTGGTTCCTCGACGCCGCAGCGTGAAGTCTCGTTGGCCAGTGTCGTCGCAAACTGACTTCCATTGCTTCCATGCGTGTCGGACGAGAGGATCGGCCGGGCCCCAATCTTTCGCCGGTCTCGTCGATTCGTGGATCATATTGCACAAGTTGTAATCGACTTGCTTTGAAATTTCATGGACAGCGAGAGCTGTGATGACCATCAAGCAAACGACCATTGGGATCCATCGAGGGAACAAATCTTTTACAGGATCGAGCTCGTGACTCGAAGGAAACACAATCCACCAAGCAGTTAACACGATGAGAAAGATGGGAATGGAAGACCAGATTGCGAGCCACAGTTTCATGATGGGTCGACCGATCGAAAACTCCAGATCAATAGCCAAATCCTTAGAACCGTAGATCCAAGCCACGCTGATAATATCGAAGACAAGAGCACAGATGACGACTGTGCCAACCCACCGCAGGTCAAGCATTTGACTAATCATGAAGTTCGGGTAAATCAGACAAGCGATGCAAACGAACATTCCTACGAGACACATAATATAATTTGGATGGCGTTTGAGAAGCCTCGACGATGTGTAAACGGCAATGGAGACTGAGATGAGACCAGCGATGATAATCATTAGATAGGCGAGGCTAGGGATGAGACTTCTAAGGTTCGAATGCGGCTCTTCGACAAAGGCTCGGTCGTATATCGATGTAACCGTCGTGAGATCAGGGAACGGAGTCGCTGGTGTTGAGCTGTTGTATTGTCCAAATGTTGTCATGTAGAAAGCTGTCGCGAGAATCGTCACGAAGAAGTTGAAACACATAAAGATGACGCAAGTTTGCACGGCGTCGCCTTTGTATAGAAATTTTCCTGTCATCACTGGAATGGCTCCAACGCCGATTTGTGTCGAGAAGATGACCTGAATGAGAGCGTAGAACCACGTGGAGCTCTGACGAAAGACGTCGAGGCGAAACGACCAATTGTCAGGAAAAATTCCGTCCTGGAAAGTAGTCGTGACTTGCCAGCCGGTCTGGAAAATCAAAAGTCCGAGCGTGACGATGCCGAACATCACCAAAGACCTTCGATTGATTCGGCTACTGTGAGTACTGTCGAGGAAGAAATCTTAATCGTTTTTATAAAGGTTTTAATAATTCGTTACTTGCCACATCATGACGATGACCCAGAGAAACACAAGTCCGACAGCCAAGAGGCCAAAGCTCAGCGAATATTCCCACACGGGTCGGAGAAACGTTCGTTGCAAGCAACTTTGGCCGCTCATCGCCACTTCCTCATAACGTGGATCATTGAAATTCTGTTGCACTGACGAAGGACATTGCTTGAATGGCACCGAACTAAAAGACATCTGTCCAATGTAGAGAAGGGAGAGAGACATCTGCATTGAGACCCAAATCGTCCCTAGCCAGGATCCGATACGTCCAACAATGGCAGCTCCCTTGAAGAACGGCGAAGCTTTCCAGCTATGAGCGGCGCCTTGTCCGAGGAATTGACCCAAAGCCATCTCGAGTAGCAGCACAGGGATGCCAACGACAAGCATCAGAGTAAAATATGGCACTAGAAACGCGACGCCATGTCGCTCCAGTTCGCGAGGGAATCGGACGACGTTGGCGTAGGTCAAGTTCATGCACAGGCACAAGACAGTTCCTCTGAATATCGAACATCGAGACTGTGAATGAGAAAAGAAAGAATATGAAATTAAAATCAAGGCAGCAACAATGAAGCTTCGAGAAGAGAAACAAGTTTAATTGACGGTTGCGCTGTGATGAATTGGTTTTTACCCTCGAGAAAGGATTGCAACGCATTATTGTTCTATGATAACTCTCAATAATCTCTTCAGTCCCATCGGCAACGATCACCATTATTGAAAATCTTGAAATCTGGCATCATTCAAATCATTTCAACCTGACTGAGCTTTATTGCAATTTTATCTTCAATCATTTTATCATCACGCCAAATGATTACGCATGAGCTTTGATGACAGGTGGCTCGTCGAGTTCTGCATTAGACTCGTAGTTGAGTGCCGAACGCTATCGAATTATATTATTTTTGATGCTCTCGATGAAAAGAAATTCTTTAGAGCTCACATCATCGCCGTCATGTCGAACAAAACCGTTGAGTGAAGAAGAAACTGGTCGACAAGCTTAGAACAGAGGCTCGAAATAAAGTGCCCATGTTTAAGCTTCTCGATCAAAACGACAGAATTTATTTAAACAGCATCGACTGCGAAAAATATTCAAATCGTTTGATCGTAGTTTTTCACTTTTAAGATAACCGGTTGGCCCTGATGCGATCATCAGTTGACTCAGGGTCAAGCGATCTCCAAAACGTTTGAATCACTCGAAGATATCGACTGCTTGGACGTCACCGCGACTCTCTGTCGATCCTAGCAGTCGATGAGTGACGATTTGTTGCAGCACGAAGTTAAAGCTTCTGCTTAGTTCTCGTGAGTTTGCTTCCAGGCTTTAGAAGCAAGTTTTTGTTGCACCGAGCTAAGATTGACTGAGTAACGGGATTCACAAATTCAACGCCCGATTAATGTCGTTCGTTGCTAACTAATGAGAAGTGATGTGAGTTAGCATGGCAAAACGCTTGCAGAGATTCTTTTGGATGCCAATAGAATGAATTCTAACGCAAGATTGCAAGGCGAGAGACGACACAGCTTGCGCCGAGGAATTTCTTCAGCCAGCTAATGCTCGACGACTCATAATTGCCTTCTCGCGTCTTCTTCGTCCACTTTCGTATGAAAATAATGAAGACGAGTCTGACAAAGCTCATGAATAATATCGCCAGCTTGATTGCTTGTCTCGTGCTCCACCTCGATGTACAAGTTTAGTATGTTGTTTAATCTCATTTTAATTTCTGGGTTTTCAACGCGACTTTCTTGACATGTGAGAAGATTTCGAGACCGATAAGATTCAGAATCTTCAACGCTAAGTCGAACATAATTTACAATTTCTTTCGCTCGTCGTCTTCGCCTTTCATTTTCATGCCGCACTCGTCTCGACCGATTGGTCAATTATTTCGATGCTCGATCAACGTTACATCATCTCGAACTATAAACGTTTCGAGTCTCAACAAAGAAGGAATTCAAGTTCGAGGCAGACCATTTCTGAGGAAGTTTGAAACTTTCCCGTTAGCTTTGTCATCGGCAAAGCATCTCGCACTCACTTTCTTGTAGAACCGAAATTGTTCATCGTCGCGCGTGAAATAAATGAAGTCGAGCAGATATTTGGCGGTCGTCGGCTCGATCGTTGCGGCTACTCGGTGGTTCTGGTAGTTCATTGCAGTCATTTCATCGTCTTCGTCGAAGCTTTTCATTTCATTTTCACTTCGGTAAGCGGTTTCCACTGCTATTGATCAACACATCCAATGACCGACTTCGAATTGCTAATTGAACGAAAATTGAACCGTCGTAACGTTTTCGCTTTTCGCAAAGTTTTACGATCTGCTCGAGAATGTTTGAACATGAACAAAGAGTCGCAGGAGTTTGATCTTGAGAAGCTTGGCAGACGAAGGCGATGGAAGCCAGCAAACGCTTCAACGGCTCGGCAGCATGTGAAATTAGAAGAGAAATCTCGAAACGCATTCGAACAGACTAATTGGCATCGGAACTCCATCGAACTGAGATCGAATTACTGAGTCGAAATCGTTCTCGATCGCACGGAACGTGAGCCGAGGCGCATCAGTTCTCACTCTTCGTTCGGCGACACAACATGTGCATGAATTTGATCCGATCGAATTTTCTGCAGACCCAATCGAAATTCACTGTGATTGGATCGTCCACGTGAAATTCTGTTTATTGACTCGACGATAGCCGTCAGAGCAACAGTCGCTGACGATGCTAGAAATGTCAATGCAAACAAGTCAATCCGTCGTCGGATCGGGCAGCAAACAGCAGCCCAAAATACTCAAATTTGATTCATTTCGAGTTTTATTTTTCGTAAACGGAACGCGTGAGCTGTTTAGGAAAAGTTTTACGGTTTTTGTCGCCAAGTTTGGCAAAGTTGATTGGACTCGACGGCGACCAGAATCGGGTAAAATGCTCATTCACCAATGTTTTTGCAGTCGGAATTTGTTGTTCATTTTCAAACATTCGCCAGCAGTCGCTAAGGCGATCAACGAACCGCTCGCAGGTTCGCGTGAAAAGTCACATCATTGTTCGAGTCCGCAGTTACTCAACGAACTTCACTCGGTTTGTTATTAATTTCCACGAAACCGCTCCACCGCTCCACGAACCGAAAACTTTAAACTTGCTTTAGTTCGAGAATCGCAAGACACAAAACTGCTGCGACGATCGATTGCGAAGGTTCAAGCGCGAGAACGAAACTGAGGAGAAAAGCAATACGAATGTGGAGAAGCATAAGCTGAACGACTCGAGTTGGTCTCTCGGAGAGCGAAACGATGGCAAAGACTCAGCGGATCGCCGAAGAAAGAAATCGCTGATCGTGTTCTGTTCACGTGTGCATCTTTTCTGTTCGCGAAGCATTTGGTTGTGAAATTCGATGATTTCTCCTCCCGGAAGCCAGGAAAGCCACAAAATAGATGGTTCACTTATGCAATATTTGGCTCTCCAGTGCCTTATGTGTTGTGTAACTTTGACTTTTTGGGTTCAGGAACAGATCGAGCAGGTAGAAAAGGTTTGCACGTGAGGTGAATCTGATTTTCTCTAGAG
Source organism: Smittia sp. YW1114-2 (assembly GCA_033064975.1). NCBI lineage: Eukaryota > Metazoa > Arthropoda > Insecta > Diptera > Chironomidae > Smittia > Smittia sp. YW1114-2. The sequence continues at coordinate 111,009 of CP093832.1, forward strand.
ATCTTCTTCCTTTCTCACTTGGATCTCAAGATTTTGTTCATTCATTGCTTTGCAAGCGTTGGGCTTCATTAGGCTTCATGAGGTTCAGAGTGAATGAGAAGATTTGTCTTCGTCGCCTACACAAATTCCGAACGCAACGACAAGTGAAAATATGCAACGGTTTTCTCACACGTTCTCGTGTCCATCAATTAACCGTGCAGCGTTTCATTTGTTCATTCCATTAGATTCGGTAGAGGTTCCAAATGTTTTCTCCTTTCTTTTAAAAATATTTTATTGAAAGTCGTTCAATTTATTTTGTTCTGGCCAACCTCAGGCTGTCGAAACGAATACGACGCAATAAAATTACCTTAAGCCAACATTATTCTCACTGCATTCGATGCTCCAAAGCGCTTCAAATGTTTCGTTCGCTGTTTCTTCTGCCTCACTCGAAAAGCATGTTAATGCTTGCATCGCGATTCACCGCGCGATTGTTTGACTTTGTGGCGCAACTGATCGCAAGCAAGCGAAACCGCAGCGTCGTATAGCTCTCAGCCAACTCGCGGCGTACTTTGCTTTAAGTTTGCGACGACAAAAAATCTCGTCAACGAGTTTCTGTTGTGATTAGAAATTAGCACGGCGAACTTTTTCGCAACGACAGCGTCGTAATCTGAGGATCGCGACCATGTGAGCAGTGTCACGACTCAAATCAAGTTCGCGATCAATTTCACGCCTCTTGGAGATCCGATAAAATCAGCGCAGCCATAAGCTGTCGATTGTTTAATCATCTTCAACGGTCTCGGCACTAATCGTTTTCTACGTAACGGATTCGCGGGCTTGATGCAAATGAATAACTAACGACAATTGTTTGGAAGATTCTTTATTGTCGCGAGGGAGCTTCAAGGTTCGAGGCTTGTTAACGAAGATCGATGCAGTCCTACGTAGAATCATGAACAGGCCACGCCGTCAATTCGTCATCAACGCACCTCAAACTTGCAGCTCATTTGAATCATAATTAAAGTTGTTGATCAACGTAGGAGCTCGACGTAGTTCCCAGCAGATGACACAAGAGTCTAGCAAGCTGCAGTCTACCGCAACCTTTAATATGATCCAATTCCAACAAAGCTCAGGCTCATGTGAACTTCTGATGCAACAAGATCGCAACGTTGAGCGAGCAATATCTGTTTCAACCAACAACCAAATACAAAGAAAACTTTCATTCGGCCAGAGTATATTCGCGAACTATTATCGTTTGTGACCTAGCGACAACAATGAGCTCGCGATGTTCTTCATGGTCAGCTGAACCTTCAGCAATCTGCTTTCGAATCTCTCTCGAAATTGGCACAAACTTGTTCAATTGTATCAAATACGTAATCTTCAAACGGTTGATTAAAGCTTCGATGCCATTTGGACGAACATCTTCTAATTATTGACATCGATTGAAATAGCAAGCTTCGAATAATGGTCAAATCCCATGAAACATGAGTCGGAGAACTGAAATCTAACTCAGCGAACGAAATAGCGCAAAACATTCTGTCGACCTTTCACTGGCAGCTCAGCCTTTACTCACTGTCAATGACAAATGAAAACTCTTGACTTATTGTTTCGCTTTTTTATTTCCGGCAATCGCATTGCGATTACAATTTCAGTGAAAACGTTCAAGCTTCGCGTTGAAAAAAACTCGATCTGCCCGCAGCTGCGACCGCGACACTTTCAATGCCAATTCCGATTAGTTCTGTCGTCTGACAATTCTTCGAGTTCTTAAGAAGAACAGAACGAAAGCAAAAGGATCTGACGAGAACGTTTCAAAGTTGAAAGAGATTTTGATTGAAATCTGCTTCGCTCCATTGAAGCTTTGACTGTAACGAACCGTCATCTCGGAGCCCAACGAGCAACCAAATTCACGCTTGTAGTGCTTTTGAATTCTTCAAGTGAAAGAATAAAAACTTCTCGTCGGTTCTGCTTTGCAAGCTATCAAAACTTTGCGCCGATTTTCTTTACATGAAAACTTCATTGATTTTGTTTAAAATTGCAAATTTGCATCGTAAATCGGTATTGAACAAACATTGAAATTTTGCGGCAATGAAAAGTTTTCGAGTTTATCATGCGATACATTTCATTTTACTCGTTTGAACAAAGGTGTTTCGTAACCGGATGAAGTATAACAATTTTCTAGCGTGTTAATCAAATGGCAAATTTTCATTCTGACACGTGAATTGTAAATGATTTCACTTTTGTCGTTGGACTCCATGAAACGTTCAAAGTAAACTCAATCGCCATGGCGACGAAAAATTTACGAGAAAATCTTCATTCGATGTGAAACGCAAGGTCGCTATTTGAACGTTGAACCCGCAGACAGAAGAAGATGAGAAAATTCTTTTGGTGTCTGGCACGAAACCATGAAATTGTGCACGAATAAAAACGATCCGTGGTGGCTGTGGCAAGATAGACGCAGATTTAAAGACAGTAAACTTGAAAGGTGACACAAAATTTGTTATCAAAACGTTCGCTTTCGTCTACACTCAAATTACTTGAGTCGAACATCATTTGCGAATGATATCGAGTCGCATCCGCGAGTTTCAATCACGTAATGATCAAAAAACTCAACAACAAATCATTCGTGATGATGATGAAACGGCAAAAAAAGATTTTAATTTTAAACCCGCTGGCCGATGATTCTGACAACGTTTGAAAGGCAGCGTTTGGCGATTCAGCTGTTTGGAATGTTGTGATGTAAGCTCTCCCTGGAGTTTACATGGAAATTATTATAAATATCAGATAGGATTGTGATTGATCGCTAATCGATCGAGGCGTGAAATCTTCAATAGAAGTCAAAACGTTTTCACAATTGAATGATGACGAGAAGTGCGAGGAATTATTAGGCCAATTTGAAAGCAATTAAGATTCGTCGCACGCTTCACGTTTCCGAAGAGTTTTAATTTCCTTCGCAACTGGAAATTTCGATATTTTGCTCCATTGAATGGAAGTGACAGGAGACGTTCGTCTGCGACTCGCAGAGGAGCCAAACGACTTAAACGAAGGTCAACCAACATCAATCGTACGTTGAGAGTATTGACGGTTACCGAGTTTGCTTCTTCGTGCCTCGACGCCTTAATTACATTTAATGAGAGAAAAAACGTTCAAGTTCACGACGAAGTTTGTTTTTGCTAATGTTTTATTAAATGAGCAAAACACAAATACCCTTTTTGGCGCTCACTTAATTGCGTAACTCGTTCCACCCGGTGATCTACAAGCAACCGAGAAAGAAAATTTCTCGAATAACGAGCATCAAGTAATTGAATTGTGATTAACCGCCCAGGACTGTTCGTTATTCTTTTTGAACTTCGTGTACGAGTTGAGACTTCAATCTATTTGATTATCGCCTCTTCTTGTTTCGTCTAGCAGCAAATTTCATTACAAAGCAAATTGAATTGAGTATCATCGAGTGTCTTTGCATAATCTTCACACTAACTGAGAAATGAATTTTCGAATTGAATCCATTTCTTATCCTGTTGATTATTTACAGCCACTTACAAGTGCACCGGTCTATTTTAATTTTTATCTCTCTTACTTGAAGTCTGATGGTAGTCATGTGTATAAATTAAATGTAGCAAAACTAATAAGTTAAAAGTTCTGTCAGGATCATTATTTATCGTCAACGCTGTGACAACTTAGAACAACGCAATCGTTTATATGATGGCGACATACACGATCTAAAATCGATTATGAGTGCTAAACGAGCCCTTGGAGCATCAAGCTAAGCTAAAAACAATAACCGCAGACACTCTGCGAGTTGCAAAGACTGTTGAAAAAATTTGTGGAACTTTGGATACTCTGAGCGGCTTCTCGATCTTCTCCATCATATCGACCTGAGCTTCAGCTTCTTGACCATAGGTTGGAGCGTTATAACGCGCTATTTGTGGTTTGGATTTTCGTAGTTGCCAATATGATAGCCAGAGTGGAAGGAAAGATCGAAGCGTCAGCTCAGAAAATCCTGCTTAATGGAACTCGTGACACAAAAGTTCGCTAGAGTTAGAGCACCGACGATCTCACATCAACTGAGTGGTATTCAAAGTGAATTGGAAATAACTTTTATACTTCATGGGCGCTTGCAGCTCTTATCTATTCATAATTTTTCAGTTCGAGTTCAAGGCCATACCTTGAGTCATTATACTTAAAGCTCTAATGAGCAATAAAGGAAATTGATTTTGGCCAGCCATTGAAAGCATTTCGATCTCATTAGTGTTAACATGGCGAAGTCAACTGGAGGTGATGGCGACTTTGCTTATGATTTTGCGTCAATTGTAGTGAAGCTTTCTGGTTACATTTTTTACACAATTGAGACTGATGCCACAGGAATCAAATTCAAAAGGACATGGCGTGACTGCATCGTATTTGGTGTGAGCTTTTCGTTCAGCGTGGCAGTTCTATGGTTTCTCGAAGACAACCGAATTCAAAAAGGCATGAAATCTGTCATCATTGTGATGGGCATCGGATTGCTTTTTAAGATCTTATTGGCCGCAGTGATTATATCAAAGCTTATCAGCTTTGTCGAGGCGGAAAAGTCGTTTGACTTGGTGAAAGCTCTCAGATGGATTGAGCTTAAGGTGCGGAATAATCAGCTAAATAACTAATTAAGAAACTTTTGTTTCATTCCAGACAAAAGCAGCTAATCTCCAGAACGCTTTTCAGGCTACATTATTTCGAAAGCTTTCGATCTTTCTGTTCTGCTTTGGCTTGTTCATTTTATTTCTGAGCAATTTTACGACTTTTTTAGTTTTCTATCTCAACGGATTCGGGGATGAGCTTGAGTTTAAGATCCATAATGTATTGACAATCGTTAACCTGATAGCTCATCAACATTACTTTATCGGTTTCATGCTTACGATTTACATTATTTATTCAATGCTCGCGTCTCTGAACGAATCGTTGGATTTGACTGTGGACAACGACAAGAGCTTAATGGAAGAAGAAATCATTGAGCTCGTACGGATCATTCGAAAGCTCGTCGATAAAATATGCGATGTGCTGGAGTTGACCCAACGCTGCTATGCGATTAACATGGTCGCTTTCATAGTTTACTTTACTTTCTTCAACGTTTTCTGCAGCTATGGAATATTCACTTTCTTTCTCAAGGAACCGACGAAAAGGGATTTCACATTATGGCTCTTCCCCATGTCATGGACACTTTACAACTTGCCGTACTTCATGTGGGCGTTTACTGTCAGCAGTTGGATCAAACGAGAAGGCCAAAAGATTGAAGTCAATGGCTTGAGGCTACTCGGAAAGTTCGAAATGTCAGACAGGACCATTAAAAGCGTTCAATTTCTTTCACTGCAGCTCTCGCATCGGCAACCACAATTCTCTTGCGGGTTCTTTGTCATCGATTGGCAATTCTTCTTTTATTTGATAGGAATGGTGTTTTCTTATCTGTTAATTATTCTTCAATTCGATTACAAAATGTAAAGACATAAATAATTCAAAATAATGGAAACATTTTAAAGCTTGTTTACTTTAATACAAGCAATGAAGGCATTCGGTTCGAAAATGGACGATCTAAGAGTTGACGCTCGTGACAGTTACATTCTCATTTTTCAAAGCCTCGACTTATCAGAACCTTTTCACCGAATTTTTGCTGACGATCTAACCATTTCATTTCGTCATTAACGAATATTTAGATGTAATAGTGGCGACCAAAATGACCAGCTTGGAAGTAGCCGACATTTCCGATTACATTCGAATGATTATCGACAAAGCTTGTCATGCTTTGGAAATACTTTAGAAGTGCTGCGTGATCAACATGTTTTCGTTCTTTGTCAATTCAACTTTCTTCAACGTTTTCTGTGCCTACGGAATTTTTGGGTAGTTTCTGAAACCTTCTAATGAGAGTCAACAGATGGTCAAGTTTTCTTTTTTGCTGGCTTGACGATTGTGTGAACAACGTAAAACGTAATCTACTTTACTTCCTTATTTCTCGACGTCAGTTGGATCAAACGAGAAGAACAAAAGCTCGAAGTCAAAGGTTTCAATCTCTTAAAATTTGAGGTATATCAGAAAAGACCATCAAGAACGTTCAGCTTCGTTCACTGCTTCTTTATCGTAGATTGGCAATTCTTCTTCTATTTAATATGTATTATATTCTCTTATCTTCTAATCATCCTCACATTCGCCTACAAAATTTGAATTTATAGCAGTAGATTATCGATGATGAGTATGTCGCTTCGATTTCATTAACAATATCCAGTTTCTGTTATTCTTCAATTATCGGTCAGCTATGAAAGTCTTTAGTTTAGAAAATGCTGCTACTGGCGGGTTTCTGCTTACAAACAGTTTCATTAAACTTTCGGGATTTTCTTTCTATACGATAGAACTACACCAACGAAAGGCTGCAGAGTTTAAAAGATCTCGGGTTGACCTACTCGCATTCGCACTTAGCATCTCATTCAGCATCGCGGCATTCTGGTTCATGGGTGAAGAGAATTTTGATAACATTGACAATAGCTCAATTCTCGTTATTGGAGTCAAACTTCTGTTCAAACTTCTGTTGGTTTCTATCGTCTACACGAAATGGCTGTACTTTTTGAACCCAAAGAAACTTTTTGAGGTTTTTACTATGCTAAGATGGATTGATTTGAAGGTAAAAAACTAGGCAAAACTGTGGTATTACCTAAATTGTGATTTAACTTTCAGATGGGATCTACCCAAATGCAAAAATTTTTCACCGAAAAGTTTGAAAGATCTCGACGGAAATTGATTGCTTTGCTTTATGCCAATTTTGCTTCGCTCTTGTGTAATCATGTGGCATCAGGATTCTTAGCATCCAATGCTGCCGATGGAAAACAGAGTAGCTATGCTCCATTTTTCTACTTCATCAATACTCTGACTCACGAAAATTATTTGACTTGGTTCTTGCTGACGCTCTATTCGATATATTTTATAATGAAAACAGTGAATGATTATCTTGAGCTGATTGCGACGAGCGGTTTTACGTTGGCAAATGAAGAAACCAACGACCTATTGCGACAAATTAGGATTATCATCGATAAAGCTTGCGATGTTTTAGATACAGCCCAGCAGAGCCATTCGGTCAACATGATATTTTTCACTTTCTATAATTCTTTCTACACCATTTTCTGCTCTTACGAGATAGTCGTGCTACTTTTCAATGGGCCTGAGCAACAAAACTTACACTACTTAGTTTTAGTAGTCATTTGGACGCTGCACTATATTTCGTATTGCATCGCTACTTTTCTACTTTGCAGTTGGTTGAAACGAGAAGGACAAAAGCTTGAAGTCAACAGTTGCAGGCTTTTAACTTTAGAGGAGACATCACAGAAAGTTGTCAAAAGCGTTGAGCTGCTGTCATTGCAGCTCTGTCATCGTCCACCCCGATTCTCGTGCGGGTTATTCATTTTTGATTGGAAATTTGTTTTCTACTTGATAGGAATGATGTTCTCCTATCTCCTGATCATCCTTCAATTCGATTACAAGATGTGAATTTATTTCATTAAAGATTATCTGGCATTAACATTTTGTTTATCCCAGCTCAATTATATAGCGATCTTAGACACGGGAGCCTTTTTGTTTGTGCACAAGAGTGCGAGTTGTGAAGCTCTCGGATTTTTTTACTCTGTCGAACTTGGCTCGCAAAATTCGCTAAAGTTCAAGCAAAGTTTGACTAATAATTTCGCGTTCGCTGTGAGTATCACGTTCAGCATCGCAGCCTTCTGGCACGTCGGCGAGACTAAATTTAAACATTTTGAGAACGATTCAGTGTTGAACATTGGAATGAGATTTCTGTTCAAGAGCTTCTTTTGATCTTAATAGTCTACACAAAATGTGGAAATTTTATCAACACGAACAAGTCGTTTGATGTCGTGATGAAGTTCTCTTATCTTCTTATCATCATTCAATTTGATTTCAAAATATGAATCATAATTAAAACTAAATGTTTCTAAATGGCACAATAAACTTTTCTCTTCTCAAAGCGCAAAGTTTTCTGGGTAACTCACCTGTTTGTTTTTCGAATCAGTCGAGTCTTGTTTCTTGACTTGAATGAGCTTCATTGTCGATGATCCATGAGTCAGTTGGGGTGTACTCGCCGTCGAGTTATTGCAGGTTGACGAGTAAATGGAGTAGCGTTTGTTCACCATGTCGTCCTCTGCGGTCTCGTCAGCCGGGGAAAGAATCTTCGTTGTCGACGAGACGCTTTCGTGTGTGGGGTTCGTTGTGCTATAGTCCATCGCAGTGCTTGTCGTCCACACTTGCCCATCGCTTGTCATCGGTTTTCTACCATCGCAAGAAATTGTTCCATCGGAAAATCGGTGAAAGGTGAGATTCTTATCGGCCAAGAAAGACATCGACGTGACACTCGATATCTGAAAGCAGAGAGATTAAAGTCTCAGTTCAGTTGCATTGGTGACGAATTCAAGAAATGTTAATGCGATTATGAAGGAATTCAAGAACCAAAAACTCGAGTTTCATACAGACAGAAGTTTTTCAAATTCCTATTGATAATTCACCGAGTGCTCAACCTTCAAACTGTCCGTCGGCTTAAAGGATAAATTCATTCAACTTGGAATTAATGAGCATTTCGTGTCGTTTTGATGCATTTCCTTGAGTTTTGTTCTTTGTTCTCAAGATAAGAAATTGTTCACAAAAACCTGCTCAAGGGTCGTCGATTGCCCTCGCTCGTCTCCAATTTCAAGTTTGTTTTACAAATTATCGATTTTCAGTCAAGCCTCACGTTTGCACTCTCAATATTTGCGGAATTGGTTGTCAAAGATGGGACCAGAAGTGATGAAGAAGAACCAGGAAAATGTTCAACAATTTGTGCGACTGTCGAGTCGCTGCAGCTTCCATTTGGATTTGTTGGCTCAGCGTCGATTGTTTCATTGTCTCTCGAGCTGCGAGTTGAATGGAAGGCCATGACTAGGTGTGTTGAATAAACGACAAATTGCATTCATGCCGATTGATCCTCCACCCCGACGAATAGCACTAGCGAGACACAGATCTGAACGCAAACAATTTTCGATTCGACTTGGCAATTTTCTAATCGAAAAATTTGTTACGCAACCTAAACAACGAGAATTTTGTTGTTTTACGTTCGCTATTATAGAGAAGCTGTTGAGCCGTGAAATGTAGTGCAAAGACCGACGTAGGCTTGTTGCAATCAAAGCACGTTGCCTTGCAACATGAGCTGCGTCGACCTGCACTCGTCATCGGAAAGTCGAGAAGGCTTTGAAGAGTTTGGCATTGAAGCTTTGTCATTGACCGACATTCAATGCAGACGGAAGGCTTCGGTGATAACAAAGCTCCCTCGAACTCTTTTCGCACCATTAAACGAAACGTTGTGATTAAATGAAAGCAATGAAATTCTGTTTGTCTTGCTTATCTCGACTTGTTTGATGTTTCTTGGTTTCTTAGTCATAGCGCGAAAAAATTGACGTTGGCAGCTCTACAGGAATCCAAGAAGATTTCATGCGTTATGCGTGCTTAAGGCTTCGAATACATCTCAGATTCACTTGCGTGTGTCGATTCCCACGCGATTGAAAGCTCCAAACGATCTTGAAAACTTCACAGTAAAAATAAAATTTGCGATGATGAAAAGCGTTGAAACCGGCGAAATGCTTGGCGGTTTCTCGTTCAGCACTCGTCGAGTTGAATAACATTTCGGGTCAACGATTCGGCTCAGATTGCGGGCTCGCGAGTCAAAACAAACTTTACACAACTCATCGGTCTGCAACTGAAGTCGAAGCGAGAAAGTGAAAACTTGGCAACCGATTCACAGCAGCTGAAGTAGATCAATCGCCGACTTTTGATTTCTTTTCAATGCAACTAGCTCGTTTGCTCGCGGTTTCTAGGCCGTCGAATCTTCTTCCTCTCCGACTCTTCATCGCTTCTCGTTGCGAACCAGATCGATCGGCTGTCTTGTCACGAGTAAGGAAAGAGCTATCGGCTCATTTGAAATGAGAAACGATGACGAGAGCTATGAGTAATTTATAATTTCCGGTGCAACCGAAACTTAAAGCGTTAGCGGCGTCAGAATGGAGGCAGATTATGAATACAAGAATCCTTTGATGGTGCACAAGTGGTCATTGACGTGAAGTTAATAAAGTCTGATGATTCATGTCTGAGGCTTTCTGTGTTATTCTAAACGTCGAACGTGGTAAGAACTCGCCAAGCTCCTAACGATAATTGGAACACGGGCGAAGCATTGCAAAGGCTTCCTAAGTTTTGCGGTGAGAGTCACAAACCCGATGGGAACTTGCGGTGGCAACTATCATGAAAGCGAGACTCGAAGTGGATTAATAGCGCTTTGTGGTCGCCATGATGACACGCAACAGAAAGATCAACGCAGCAATGTTTAGCTGACGACCTTGCACCAGTTTCGTTTTGATTAACTACAGAAATTGCTTTCGCTGATCATAATTCCGATTCGACCGATTCATTGAGCTTGCGAAGAAAGTGGAAACGAACGAAACACGATTGCATCGAGATAATTATGCTCGCTCTGAGTTCGATTTTCCGATGGAAGTTTCTCAACGTGCATGTAGAATTGAGATCACGAGGTTAGCGGTGCGAAGTGCAGGCGAGGAAACGATGAACGAAACGAAAAACTAATCCGCGGCTTCTGTTGGCTTAAACCAAGTGAGTGAGCTCAAGCTCAGACGAGCGTTAGATGATTTTGTCGGCTTAAAAAAATTCTAGCTTGGCATGTTTGCTCGTCGTTTAGCTCCAACATGAACAATCAACTTAAGCAATGAAAGTGAAAACTTCTCCAGCCGGTTCGACTGATAGCTAGAACCATCTGTCAGATGTTCTCATGCGTGGGTTTCAATTGATTGCGCGCTATCGACAATCAATTGAGAGAAAAGTTTCATTAACTCAACGGCTCTAGTGATTCGGACAATTCATTAGTTTGCTGTGGTCGTCATAATTAAGAAGACGCCACAAAGGCTTAATTGACGAAACGTGATGAACCAACAAGTAGTTTTTGTTTTCGCCTTTGGATTTTGGATCGTTGATTGATTAATTTAAACTCAAATTCTCACCGATTGTTTCGGCTGACGGTTCTTTCTGTGTCCCATTGTGATGTGTTGTGATTGAGTCTGTTCAATGTCTCTTGATTTCGTAGGCCTTCAAGTCATAATCGATTATAGAAGACCTGCTGATTTGCTTTTCCCGCTCAAATAAACGAGTCAAAGTTCGCAAGTTGTTCACCAGCTCATGCAAAGCAGTTTGTTGAACTTCGCAAGTTTTCACATAAATCTCTTGTCACAGATCAAGGCGAGATCCGACAGAGCTCAAATCTCTCGGCAGCAATCGAGAGTGTCACCAGAAGATGATAAACACCATAAATCCATTAGATTTTCACACACAAATTGCACAAATTTTTCCGCTGATTTTGTGTTTGCCTCACTTGCTGTCTGACGCGAATGTCTGATGATATCACTTCCACCTGACAGAGCGACAATTTCATCAGCTGCTGCAAAGGAAACAAGTAAATGCATAAAATAGAAATATTTGAGTTGAAGGAGAAATAGCAATGAGGCAAATAGATCGATGAGCCTTAGAAAAACCAGATAATTACGAACTATCAACTCGCATTCACTAAGGATAAGCAAGGTAACTCGTGCAGAAAGAGTTCACATGAGGCTAAAGCCTTAGGCTCTGTCCACCGATGGTTCCTATTTTTTTAAGTTAGTAAAATTTCGTTTTCTTCGAATGTTTGCAAGAACTGGAAGAACCGCAGAGATGGAATTTTAATGAAGGCTCGGTTGGTTGGTTTTATGCGAGGGAATGCAGATTTGAAGGGTTGAGAATTCATTCGGACTCAGCAGACTGCGAAGCGAGTGAGGAACCGCAATTATTCCGCTCAAACAACTTCTCGGGAACATGTGAGGTAATCAAAGCGAAGCTAAGAGCCGGGAAATCGAAATTTTTACACAGGGAAACAAATTTTCCTCTAACAATTTTTCATGGAAAAGTGTCACGAAGAAGAAACGTGAAAGCACTTGCGTCGTGCTTTGGCCGTTAAAAGCTATTAAAGTTGCGACGATTTCTGAGAATAGTCGAGCGCTCATTAGCTCTGAAAGCATTCGCCATAAGATTTCGAATTCCTCATCGATTTGTTCATTGAAATTCCGACAAGAATTCGTCATCGAAAAATTCCCTGAAGCATCTCGTTCGACCTTGAGCAGACGTACACGTGGCTGTTTATCAGTTTTTCACATTTTCGTCTCGTTGACCTTCGAGTCAATTCAAGGCGCGAGAGCTTCTTCTTTCCCCGAAAGAATAAAAACTGCTTCGTAGTTTCATTCTAATCATACATCACGCTCCAACCGGAGTTAATTTATATGAGTCGTTCTTCCATTGATCAACAACACATAAGGAGAGTCTCATTCGTGACGCAGGCCGCAGGTGAATTTCACGACTTAAAGAGGAATCGAAAACATTTGAAGAAGTGTTTCGATTTCAATGAGAGACGCCGAGCAGGTAGCAGAAGGAAAACAGACGAGCAAACAGAACCTTCAGCTGGCGGTGATTGTGGTCTGTCGAGACTCTCGGGGATTTTAACAAAAATAGCTTCATGAGTTGCACCAATGATTTGCTATCGATTCTTTCACTTTTCCCTACCTAACGAGTTGTGCGAAGCACTGCAATATAAACTTTTTTCAAACGACTTTGAAAGAAGAAATTGCCACTTTTTTCTATCGATTTTCCAACAAAGTCTCTAGCACAACAATTTTGTTGTGAATGAAATCTGGCGAGTTTCCTCGACTCTAATCAACGATCGATGAATATTTTAACTTTTACACGGACACGAATTGCGTCAGATCGACGCGCGAACTAGCTTGAATGCGGTGGATAACTGAAAACTTCAACACGATTTCTAGAGATTGTTGTACGCTTCGATGCTGAATGCTTTTGGTGAGTTGAGTGTGTTGCTTGCTCGCATTAGTGTTGCTGACACTCAGCACTAGATGGTGATGGAGGACGTGTAAGAGGTTTTATTTGGATCAAACTATATCGATCAGAAATTAGTGTGATCTTTTATACAATTTTCCTCTGAAAGGATTCGCCAGATTTCTTTCAGATTACATATTGGTTGAAACACCGTAGCACGCGTTGTGTTTTATAACAGATAGCGGTACGCGTTGGCATAAGCTTGGTTTCTTTGAAAAGTATTGAACTATGAGTGGCAGAGTAGTTCGAAATCTGACCGAAGACTTGTCTCTTGATTTGTCATTCCTAATTTCTTCGTAACTAAAATAAACACACAGCTGAGTGGCATTATAAGCTCAATATTTTATTAAAGTGACTTTGTAGTCAATGAGTAGAGACATTTTATGGCTTGTTATAATTATGGAGTTCGCTCCTCTTTCTTCTCAGATTTTCCGAAGTTCTCGGCATCTTCGATTGTCTCTGGCAGCGTGCAGCCTCGTGTTTCTGTGATTTATATAGATTATTTAGATTGACCGATTTAGATAGAAAAATCTTTTACCTGGCAGGAAAAACACCAAAAAGGCTCCGATGATTGGAACGATTCCAAAGATGACCGGTGGAAGCCAATGAGCTGTATCGCTAAGGCCTGCAGCGACAAAAGGCGCAATCATAGATCCAACACGAGCAATCATCGACGCAGTTCCAATGGCAATGTTTCTGATGACAGTGGGGAAAAGTTCACCGGCGTAAAGATAAACGTTTGGGAAAGAAATGCACCTGAGAGTTTAGGAAAGTGAGTGGACAGTTCAAATTAACTAGATTCAAACATTACATTCCAGTCAATGCAACTGTGGCTAAAAACACAATCACAGTAGAGTTGCTAGGGTCTACAAAAGCAATGGCAAGCATAGCTACCCCGCAAACGCAGTTCGACATGATCAACGTCTTCTTTCGTCCCCAATACTTCAGCAACACAATGCAGAGAATCGTTCCTGAAAATGCGTTTTTAATTCTCTGATGGCAAGTAGTTTTTTAGCTCAAACCTGGAAGCTCAAATACCGCCGATAACGCCACGTTCTTGAATATATTACCCCCAATCCCTCCAATGTATTGCGAGACTCCGAAGAAGCACATGCCGCAGACGAACCAGTTATAATGCATACAATACATTTTTTTCCTCAAGTTTTTTGATCTGATCAAGTCTAATGCGCTTCCTCTAATTTTCTGATCGTTTTTTGCCTCGTGGATCATCTGAAGATTTTCTCGGATGTTTTCGGCCGGTAGTTTGTTGCATTTTGCTGCCTTTTCCAAAACTTTCACCGATTCATCGACACGACCAACGGCGAAGAGCCATCTTGGTGATTCTGGAATCAGCCAGTAGTAAGAGATGAGCAGAACTGACGGAATTGACAATGCGAATTGAAGTCGTTCCCAGTCGCGAATGTAGTAGGCAAACAAAGGCAAAGTCAAGTGACCCAAATTGAATGGAATTTGATAAAGCACCGAAAAAAGCTCACGCCACTTTGTGCCGATGATTTCCATCACGAGAACGAACCTTAAACCATATTGAGTTTTCGTAGCGAAAAGATGAGAATTAAATGAAAATAATATAACTTACGAAGTGACCATCGTTCCACCTGTAGCAGCGGCTGTAATGAACCTAAATATCACAAAGAGACAAAAGTTAGGCGCGAAGCTCGTTGCGACTCCAAAGACCAGCTGAACGATGACAGCGATGACCAACGGAACTCGTCTGCCCATTTTATCAGCCCAAGCGCCAAAGATCATGTTGCCGATGAGAATACCAAACATGAAAACAGTTTGCGATAGGTTCGGAAGACTTTGCCGAGTGCAGACGAGATCCCACTGCATCTGGATTGTATTGGTGAAGACGGTCGTGTTGAAAACGTGCTCGGGGCATGTGGCATCGCACTGCGAGAGCGATGTCTCGATGCAGGTGAACTCAGGCTTTGGAGCCAAGAAAATAATACCCATCTGATGCCATGCGACCGGAAATTTCAACAGGAAGATTATCGCGCAAACAAAGATCTGCCATCGACCCAGCTCGCCCATCGTGGTCTGGATCGGATCTTTCTGCGTCTTCTTCGTGTCCCCGTTCTGCGACATTTCTAGAAACAAACCGAGAAAGTTTCAATTTGTTTCGCGGATCCCCGAATTTTCTCTGTATGCCAATGTTTGCCAATTAGCACCTGATCAATGATTTCTGGTAAAACCAAAGACTTCGTCACCTGCGCAACGAAGCATAAATTCACTTGGCTTTGAACTTCAATCTAGTCAGATACGCATTGAACGACACAGGCGCGAGATTGCAAATTGAACAATTGTCGCTCGAGCATAAAATTGACGATTACATAAAAATTATTTAATAGAAAAAATCTTTAGCAATTGGATTGGGCGATGCATGAAAAATTTGATTAGGATCTAGTGGGATTAGACGTGCACAATCGAGTAATTGAAAGGTTGTCGACACCAGTCACGTGCGCTTGGCGACAGAGAAAGCTTTCAAGTGAGAGGAATAAGCAACGCGATGATTTTGATTTATTGCTATGCAAAATTAATTGGTCCTCGGATAATTGGGAGGAAAAAGTTGTTTTTTTCAGCCATTGGTAACCGCCAAAAGTGAGCGAGAATATAGTTTAGCCAGCGATGTTTGCGTAGCTTGGCCAGCAGACTTTGCGTGTAATTAACGACTTAGTGTGCATGGTCAAATCAAAATTTGCACTGAGTTGCTTAACAATTCGATTAGCCTTGCGCGCACTGTCACCTAATTGCTCCTTCTTCGACTCGATCATTATATCTAGCACTTTGAAGAAACTTTCCACTTGAATTCTTTCTCGCACTCGCCAGCGATTTCGGTCGCGACTTGACAGGTAGCTCGCTGTTTTGAAACTGAAATATTTTTTCAGCGCTGTGAGTCTGAAGCTGTAAGTCGACGTACGAGAAGCAACAAATAAGTCTGAATTGAGACACGACCGACAGAGCTTTCCAATTGATAAAACAACTTTTAAAACTACTCGTCTGGCTGACCTAGGAAATTGGGGGAGGGTCTGAGAATGTTCTTGATACTATTGTTAGAAAAGTTTCGATTTTCAACTTATGGCATTCTCGCTCTCGATCAGTCATGAAAGTGAACAGCTTGGTTGATAATTTTGAAGTTCCGCTTTTTGAACTTTGACGAAAAAGGTTGAAGCAATTGTTTACTGCTCAATAAACATTTATTTACCATCCGAAAAACTGCTGGGAATCCATTTTAATTAGTTAGTGAGCTGTTTAGAAATTAGAATCTCTAAGCACATGAGAATTACATTTTCTTTGAAAATTGTTTTGCTTGTACTCCTTCAATCTATTTTCGGAAAATAATTTTCCCAAGAATTCTTTACTATCAAGGACCAGGACTATACCAGGACTTACAGTGCTAGAAAGCAAGCAGCCTCACGATCTGCGAGACTTTTCGAGATAACTTAGTCCACAAATCTACAAACGCTCTCGACCGGCAACGCTTCATCAGAGCACGTGGAAATTCGAATGAATGTTGCTCAAAACATTGCACTAAGCTGGTGTGAGTGAAATAAACAGAGAAGTCGCACCCGTTGAGATCACAACAACAATTTAGAGTTTCCATTTTCTCTTTTTGCGTTCACTCGCGGACGAATACTCGGTCGATCCAAGCGTCATCACCAAGTGCTCTTGCCGATCAAAGCTTAGAAGTGAAAAGAAAGTCTGAAAGTTTACTTAGTAAACTTAAGTTACAACCCCGAACAAGTTAGATTAACGAAACTAAGACTTGGAACAAGCAAATTCGAAGTTCAATCTAGACTTTTCGTCTACATCAATGAGTGGATTTTATCGACTAGAGACTCACAAGCCTTTACATTACTCAGCTAGGGATATCATCACATAACAGCTTCAGTCGCTTTGTGTACGTGTTAATTGCTCGTTTAGTTGTCAAGTCACATGCGGTGATCTCATCGATTCCCCCAAAAATCTCACCAAGCACGGTTGACTGACCTTGAGAGCCAGCGACACAACAAACATCACAATAAAACATCCGAACAGAAGTTCGAATCTGGGCGATTCGTCGTCACGATGACGCATAGTCGTGCTCATGAGAGTCTAATTAAAGATCGCGCGATAATGTTTGCGTTGGCGGAAAGTTGCAGATTTCTGTTGTTAAACACCAGTTGATATCACTTCGCAGATAATAAAATACCCTCAATTGCTTAACGGTTGCCTTTTGATGCCCATATGTTCGTTCGTATTGGGGGCTTGTGATAACATTTTCCTATGTTATCAAAGCAAATCCAACCAGTTCACTTAGATCCACAATTGCTTGTTGATCTTTCTCGCTACGTCTGTGAAGTCAAACAAAGCAAACACTGAATAATCGATTGATTGGTTTTTTTTAGATGGTGAATCAGAGCAACTCTGCTGTAAACACTTTCGAGGGATCGCCAAAAGAAACGACGCCGCTTTATCGAAATCTGCTTAGCAATCAGCAAGCTATAAATAGCAATAGACGAAAGTCAACCGCAATGGATGTGGGCACGAAGATGGTTTTGATAAAAGTGGCATTCGATGTGCTTCTACTTGGCTGCGGTGAGTTCCACCACAGAATCTATTGGAACAATCTCAAACAGTTCTCGACTTTCAGTTGGCCTGCCAATCCTCATTTTCTTCCTCTTTGGTTCGGCGTATGAGCGAGGTTTCTTCTGCGACGATGAGTCTCTCATGCATCCATTCCACGAGTCAACGGTCACGCACGAAGTTCTCTATTCTGTCGGCTTTGGTGTTCCCATACTGACAATTCTCATTACGGAAATCATTCGATGGAAGCGCAGCATGGACCCGGAGCGAGAGCTGAAGCTGAACGGGCGAGACATTCCTTTCTGGATGCAAAACTGCTACAAGTATTTCGGAATTTTCTTGTTCGGCGCTGCCTGCAGTCAACTCACAACTGACATTGGAAAGTATTCGATTGGCCGCTTTCGTCCACATTTCATCAGCGTTTGCCAGCCTATAATGCTCGACGGAACGAACTGCACAAACCCGATCAACTTGCATCGGTACATCGAAGAGTTCACCTGTGGTAACACTGAATCATCTGCGAGACGATTAAAGGAGATGAGATTGTCCTTTCCTAGCGGTCACTCGAGCTTCTCGATGTACACGATGGTCTTTGCCGCTCTTTTCCTCCATTGCAGAATGAGCTGGAAGGGATCAAAGTTGCTGAAACATTTTCTTCAGTTTGCATTTATCATATCAGCTTGGTACACTGCGCTGAGCAGAATTTCGGACTATAAACATCACTGTGAGTATTTCCAGTTATGAATTTGAATCAAACTAAACAAATCTTCCAATTCAGGGTCAGATGTTTTATCAGGATCGCTTCAAGGACTAATCGTCAGTGTCATCATCGTGCTTGGAGTCTCGGACCTTTTCACAAATCGTCCTCGAAAGCGCGAACTTCCAACCACTCGATACGAGTTGAGCTCTCAACGGTCCCACAGCACAAATGGAACGAACAATTAGTAAAAAAACCTACAAACTTTTGCACTCCTAGAGTTGTCACCGCATCCACTTAGCTTTAGTTTCAACGTGTTATGTCATCACAGTTGCAAGCCTGCCGAGTCGCTGTTGCTTTAGATTTGCTAACGAAAAATTATCAATAAATAAAATTGCGAATCAATCAGCAAACTGTCGCACAGTTTCTCATCTAGATATTAGTCTGGAAAGGCTATCATTGCCCAACATATCGCCAAGTCTTGTTATTGTTATTTTGAGAAACCGTTGACAATCAAGCATTCGTTTTGTTTTAGTTATCAGCGAGTTTCTTTGGGAGTTTTTAGCGGAGAAAATTCCAAACAACCATTCCCCATTTTACAAACAATCGCGTTATCTAGTTGAACAGCTCTCGCCCTTTGAAAAGTATTTGCATTTTATTTACATTCACATTAAATCGAGCGAACAGTTGAGCGTTTTTGTCATATCTTATCGCGGCATCGAACGCCAAGAGATGGAAAGAATTACGAGAAAAGAGAGAAGGCAAAAACTTGGGAAGCAGCACAACTTAAGCTCAGTCGGCGTTTTGCTTTCGTTGAGGTGTTGATTCCAAAACTTGCTTCGTGTTTATTTTTAAAATCAAAAATGCTAATCGATTCATCGACTAAAAAAATTCTGTGGAAGATCGCGATCGATGTATCGATCCTAACCATTCGTGAGTGATTCCCTGGTGCATCAAAGTTTTGCGATAGCAGAGAAACTCGTTTGACTTGTTTCACTTTCTTATTCGTGTTGCATTTTTAATCGAATTCGCATTTCTTTCAGTGATCACCATCACTCTGCTTCTCTTTTTCCACGGAACACCGTTCAAGCGCGGATTCTTTTGCAATGACGAATCGCTGATGCATCCATATCAAGACTCAACTGTGTCAACTAGCTACCTGGTGGTCATCGCTTACGGGCTGCCGATGACACTCATTCTGATTACAGAAGTGATGCGATTTAAATTGAGTGTAGAAGACAATCGCAACGTGATATTGTTCAGTCGTGACGTACCCATTGCAGCGTGGAACGTTTACAAGTATTTTGGAGTTTTTCTATTTGCTTTTGTTGTGACGGTTTTAACAACAGATATAGGAAAGCACGTGCTGGGTCGATTTAGACCTCATTTCATGAAAGTCTGCGATCCAATCATGGTTGACGGAACAAACTGCTCGAACCCGATTAATGCTCATCGATACATCGAAGAATTCACCTGTGGGAATCAAAAGTCTTCCGCTAATATGCTCAAACAAATGCGGTTGTCCTTTCCTAGTGGACATTCATCAATCGCAATGTTTTCGATGGTGTTCGCTGTGCTCTATATTCAGCATAAGATGACATGGAACGGATCTGCATTGCTGAAGCATTTACTGCAATTCCTTCTGATAGCAGCAGCTTGGTTCACAGCTTTAAGTAGGATATCTGACTACAAACATCATTGTGAGTTCCCTCAAGTTGAACCGCTAACGAATCTCAAGTAATAAATATATTCAAGGGTCGGACGTGCTCGGTGGATCGCTGTTAGGAATTTTAAGCGCTGTGATTGCTGTCTACGTCTTCTCGGATATCGCAGAGAAGAAGAAACTTGAGCCTCATCTCCCTACACTTCACTCATCAACAACGCAATTTTAATCAAAACCAGCTCAGTATTAAAACGCCATAATTTATTCGTTCATGGTTTGCAACTTACGGATTTGCAAAACGTTTACAGTTTCTTGCTTGTCGTCAAATTTACAAATCACATTATTGCCAGACACCTGGAAGTTGTAGATCTGCGACAAATATTTCTCCCTGACGTAGACAGATCGCGGATCATGCTCGAGAATCTCCTCGATTGATTTCTGGTTGATGCTGAGCTCTTGAAGTTGGCTGATAGCGTTATCAGTGAAATTGACGGTCAACAGCTTCTTGTTGCTGACCCAAGCAGGAACTCTGACATCGTCTGTTGGTTGAATAGATTTCGCAGCCTCTGGCTCTTCTTCTCCTTCTGGTTCTTCTCTCGATCTTGCAGCTGTTAGCTCGGGAACCTTTTGTGGACAATCGTAGCTCGGAATGTAAGGTTTGATATCAATCACGGGCGTTTCATCGACCATGTCGCTGCCGTAAAAATAGATAGTTGACCCTTCTATTCTCTCGAATCTAACAAGCGACATGCCAATCGGGTTAAACCTATGAGGGCTTCGCGTTGCCAGGACTCCAACCTTCTTTCCGTCAAGCCGCGGAGGTGAAATCTTTGGCTTCGAATGCGATTCGTTCTTATGAAAATGATAAATCACCCAGAAATGACTGAATTCTTCAAGCGTTAATAAACTTTGCTCCGGATTACAAGTGTACAAATCTTGATACAACTCGATCCTCGAGAGAATCGTATCAGCAATGTTTGCTTGTCGTGGAACTGCTCGTTTTTCAGTAAACATGGTTCGGATAACACCGATTGGCTTGAACTTCACAACCGAGTCTTCTTTGAACGGCGCCTCGCTGACTTTTTTGGGAGCAACGGCACAGCTTGCACAAATGAATCCATTGAGTACACTACGTATCGACTCCACTTCCTTCCGATGAACATGGTTTAAAGAATTTATCTGAGCTCTACAATTTCAAATTACATGTTATTGATTTGTCGAGCAAGTAATTATCGAACAAACCTGAGATTTGATATTTCGTCTCTTGCTACTTTCAGCTGCGACTGAAGCTTTTCAATTTCGGTCATAATCTAGCTATTTCGCTAAAACTTAATAGTTAAGGTTTTCTTTTACATAGTTTACGTTTTACAAGATCAGATCAAAAATCTTTTTTAAGATCAACTTCAGTTCCAACTATGTAACGATCGTTTAAGATTTAGATGTTCGAATATGTTGCGGCCGTTAAATCAGTTTGAGGTTCGACTTTGTAGCTGTGTATCTTGGCGAGCATAATTTTATTTTATTTAGATTTAGGCTTTAACATTAAATACATAAACACAAACATTCACAGAAGAAAGTCATTTCTCTCAATGCGGATTGACTAGAATAATTATGGAGATGGAAAAGTCGTCGATGTTGTCGTTTCTTTTTATCAGTTTGTTAACAAGAAGTTCGTTTTTTAATGATGCTTCAATATGTCACCTAAAAGCAAACAAACAATTGTTTTATTCATGAACTCTTTTGGAAAAGAAGACACGTTACCTTTGTGGTGTTTTGGCCACATGCATTCACACGATGGAATGTGTCTCGTCTCAACCTCCCAGCAATCAGATCCGCGAAGTCGTCTTGTCACGAAGATAGTGTGGTTGAGTTGAATACAGGAAAAACCGTGATGCCCGCAGACTTTATTCCGCTGATGCATCAGAGCGTTTCTTCCGAACGGATGAGAGCCTGAGAAGGAAATTAAAAATTCACAAATGAAAGCTTCCCTTAGCATCGCATGAATAATAAAATTCCTTACATCGAACTTCCACGTAGGAGCTAGGACGGTATTCGTAATCGGAATCGGTGTTTAGAAAAACGTCTGTTCGAGTCGTTGGGCAGAGAGACTGGAAGACTGGCGGCTCCATGCTAGGATGGCGAGCAAATTTGGATCCACCGAACTGTGATTCACCTTCGGGCTCGTAGTCTTCCACGTACATATCCTGGAACTGACTATTGTCCGATGACGGCTGATCGCTCTGTTCGAAATAACTTGGAGAATTGTCCATCGGCGGTTGCATATTTGAAAACCATTCGGCCGGCGGTCGGAATTTTAACTTCGTTCTCTGTGAACTTTGCCCGGCGACAATAGCAACGATGGTGACAATCACAAAAGCTATCTGTAGAAGAGACAAGAGAAATTATCATCAATTTGAATGCATAGTGAGGGAAATTGGACAATTAAAGGGTCAACGATGAGAGAGACAGCGGCAAGCACATTTTTCATGCTGTCATCATAGCTGCAAAATTTACGACGCCGCACGTAATCGTTATTGATAACTGCTCCATAAATCTCACAGACAATTATTCAATTTGTGTACACAAGGCGTCATCGAAGCCTTAACAGATAGAAAGTGACTCGTCATTTATTGCTGTGACGTTTTGCGAGCCGAAGAAGCTCAAGTCTCGTGGCAAACAATCAATTCCTTTATAACCGTGATTCCCACTTGTCGATAAGAAAAGTTTTGCCGCTACATCGCATAAATCGTATGTGGGACGATTGAAATTTACTTTTACGGTTGAAGTTTTACCTAGTAACTCGCCTACCTTTAGGCTAAAGGCTTTAGCGTCTTGTAAATAGTAGCGTGACTTTTCTAAAGAGCCCTCGAGATTCCTATCGCAGTACGTGAAGCAATCAATAAATCTACCGCATTGACAAACTCGAGTTTTTGTCGCGGATATTTCTCGCATAAATATTGAGCGACTTTTTCTGCAATCGAGCTAGTCAAACAGGAGGCAACTGGTTGCGGGGCAGTTAAAATGCATCGAACCGAAGAGTAAGCAATTGGTGAAAGTGCTCTCAAAGCATCGACTATGTTTATCGTCCTCGTAATAAACTGCAGTTCACTACTCAGCTCACATTCAGAATCCAATGTAGCTTCACTTGAACATGGGAAAACTCGTTTCCTAACGATAATACGTAATTCCAGCTTTTTCTGCTCGTCGTCCGTTTGTTAACTTCGCACATAAAATCAAATTGAATCAATCTGAAAATTGCAGCGTAAAGTTTGACAACTGCTCTATGCAGGGAACGGGAAATTTTAAGAAGCTCTCTTTTTTTTGTGTTTCTGGACGTTCATTTCATATAAATAATTATGCTGAGCGTATCACTTTTTATTTTATTAAATATCTCTTCCGATCTCTCGATTAACCCCTTAAAGTCCAAAGCGAATTTGAAGCTGACGTCATTAAACCCTGAGTCCCTGGGAGAGTATATATTGCTTCCAGAACGTGTGAGAACATTTTTTCATCACAGTAATTAAAACGGGTAGCTCGTCACGCCAGATATCAGCGCTTCTGTTAGTTAAATTTCGAGAAAATTTGCATGTTGCATGTTCTTGGAATTATTCATTGCTCCCCTGACGAATAAGCAATTGAGATTTTCCGCTGAATTTGCTCCGCATGGAAATTCCATATCGCACGTTAGCTGCTCTTGCGGGGCGTCAGACGGAACTCGTTAATTATGATTGCGCTGAGCGGTATTCATTATAATTAATTGAGCAAACTTGGCTTCGGCGAAACCATATTGTTAGTCTGATGAATTGATATCAAATTAACCGCGCAATCCGGACGAGTGCATGTGGATAATTGAAGGCAATTTCACGATTAATTAAAGAGCTATCGATTTCTCTATTCAACGGGACTCACCAAATATCTGTAGTTATTCATTCTAAAGCTGAATCGATTTTTCTATCTCTCTCCGCAACGAGTTTTTCACGAGAAAAGTTTTCAGCAAAACTTTATTTTCCTAACACGGAACTTTCCCACTTCAGGATTTGTTTGTTCACTTTTTCACCAACTGAAAGCTTTTTGTTTGATTTGATTTTGATTGCACTAGCTGCAGCTGACCGAGATTGAACTCTTAATGAGACAGCTATGAAGTATAAATGGTAACTGAATTAACAGTCGTTAAATCGCGTTTATATATTTTTCATTATCAACAACGAAAAATTTACCTTTGGATAAGAATCGGGTGTATACCAAGGCACGAACAGCGCATTCCGATTCGTTGATTGTGTCGAGGTGTTGATTTTAATTACAGTCAATTGCGCGAAAAAAATCCCTTTTCGCTATGACGATGAGAAGACCGTTAAAGGTGATAAGAGATTACCGAGCGTACGAAGTGGATTAGTAGAGCGAACAAGCTTTCCACCAGTCGGATTGGTAATTAACAATTATCGATCATCGTCGGCTGAACGTTGCCGAATGATTGATTGAGATTGTAGCGGGAGCCGTGAAGGAGTCCCCGATCCGGACCTTTAATTTGGAGAAACTGTTGCTAGCCTTCATCCTGATCCTTCATCCTTTTGTCCTAGTGGTTGACAATAAATCTCCTCAGACAACTGGTGAAAGAGCCAGCTACTACACGAACTCCATGAATAAAACGCCTTCAACAACATTATTTTTACATCTTCATAATCTTGAGTGTCGGGAGCGTCTGCGGGGAAGGATAATCGTTTAGCGTTTATTCTTAGCACTTGACCTTTCCGCGGGACAATCACCATCACCGCTAATTGCTCTTGAGAATAATTAAGCCTTTGGCTATCCTCGACTGAACAATTCCGACATTGAATTCTCAACTGGCGGAAATTCTGTTTCAGTTGCGCGTCATTCGCGTTCGACTGATTGAATTGCATTTATGATAGCAAATAATTGCGTCACGCTACACGTGCAACCGTGGCAATTGCAAAAAAGCACTTAATTAACTTTAAGAGATATTTATGAGCTCATTTGTAATTTGTACATAAATTCGATGCGAAAATTTATGGCGCGAGGTGAATAAATCTGTCGCTTTTAATAAATCGATTTTACAACGAAACCGGCAAATGTCAAGCGACGGTAATGGGCACTACAAGGTTCCGCCGGTATCATTGGCATGTGGATAGATATTGATTTGTTTGGCGATAAATATTTGCGTTCGCTTATTGGATCAACTGCAGCTTAACGAATATTCCAGATAGCAGAAACCATCGCCATTGTTAACATTGCCGGTTCGTGTGGTGTGAGCGGGAGACCTCGAATTCCGTAAATTAAATTCGGAAAGCAAATTAGTTTCGAATCGAGTAGAAGCAAATTTGGTTATTAAATTCTAGTTGGGAAAAGTTTTCTCATTTCGTCGAGAGCTTCGTTTGATATTTTTTGCAAAGAATCATGAGCTTTAGGCAAATATAAATGTCAGAAGTTCTCGTTCTCTCTTTTTTTCCTTCAGACGCACTCCAGCAGCGCTCACTCGAATATGTATTTAGTTCCGTTTCAATTTCAAGACTTTATGTGTTGGATTTAATTTCTTTTGAAAATTTTCGAGAAATTTTTCGTTCAAAAAATTTGGAAAACTCATGATGCTCAGCAATGCCATTGTGGCTAGAAGTGGTTTTAGTAAATAAATTTTTCATATCAGCGAGTGATTCACCGTGCATGTAGTGAAGGTAGTGAAGGATTGCACAACCAGAAGCTATGCAAGCATCCTCTCAAATTCCGCATAGCTTTACAACGACTCGAAATATTTCTATCCAAATATATCTTCGGTGAACTGGATTGAGGATCTTGAGCTATGCATTTAGTGACACTCAGTAAACTTCTTCAGATTTCTGGCCAAATTGAATTGAACTTCAGTAATTTTACAGCGCAGTTTTGATCTCGAAGCAAGCTCTCGATTTATTTCATCGATTCTAGTTGAACACAACAGCATTGAAAGTTATGACGAACGCAAAATTCCTAAGCTTTCTTCTATCTTTCAAGTCACGAACTTTAATTAAAATGCAAATACTGCACTACTTTAGAAAGCTTTTCATTCTTTATTGACGCATTTGCATCGTGAAGTATGTCAACTGAAAGCGTGTCGCTCGAAGAGTCGAAACGGTCCAGGGGAAACTTTATCTTCTGTCTTAGGCAGCGAAGCTTTCGTCTTTCAATCAAATAAATTAATTAGAAACTTTCTCTCAGCTTCTCCTAAGTCTAATTCAATTAAACTGGCGTAAATTGATTATTGAATAACTCTCATCAAGTTTTTCCGACAACCAAATCCTGCCGCTGTTAAGACAAAGCGAAAGTAGCGAGGGAAACTTTCAAGTAGAAATTTCAACGAACGTTTAACGTAATAAAGAAGCTCTCTAAGAGCTCTCGTCAAACATGATAGCGGTGAATTGTTTACCTGAAACATCACAGACTCTTGATCAGGTACGAAGAAAGTTTATCTCGTCGGAAATTTATTCAGCAGAAACTCATCATTCACATGCTCGTATCTTCGACTCACGCTCGAACGAAGATTCTGCATGTTTTTACTCTCACGATAAAGCTCGCGTCAAGCACGAGGCAAAATGTGTGGGATCGATTTTCGATTTATTTGCATCGACATATGATGCTGTTAAAGAGGTTTTCGATAATTTCTGTTTCACTTAAAGGTTGATGAAGCAATTCATGTTGCCGAAATAGAAAGAGATTTATGCGAGCGCTGTAGGGCGACAACATTAGCACGATGTAAATGCGGTCTCGAGGTAGAGAGGCAAGCCGTTCCCGATAAGGATGGAACGGAGGTTGCGAGATAAATACATGCGACCGTAATAATTCAATTAGGGAGATATTGTGCAGCGGAAAATCTTTTAATCTCAACACATAAATAACCCAAAGCAGAACGAGAAGAAAACTTCTCAGACGTTCGAAAGTTTCGTGGCCTTCGCTCGCTTCAGGCGACGCTCTTCCCTTTTCTCTGCAGTGGTCAAGTGGAAAGTTTTATAAGCAGCTTAAAATTCAATTTCACATCATGAGTTTTATGAGTCCGCAGCATTAATTTAAATTCACGAAAAATTAAATTTTATTGGCGAGGAAGAAATAGAAAAGCTTTTTGCAAACTTGAAACTTCTTCATCAAGTGCACAGCCACGCTTGAATATTTTATGTCGAGTGGTTTTTATTTGCTTCTGAATAATTCGCTGGCGCTGAATGGTCGGAAAACATTTTTGATGCAAGACCTGCGGTATTTTTTTCAAATTGTCGTTGAAGCTTGGAGACTTGAAGATAATAAGGTGCACTTACCAGTTGCCCTAGAACAACTGCTGACACTCTTTGCCATTGTCAGAGAAGCTAAAGAAAATAAAATCTTTGCAGCTTTTCAACTTTTCACGCCACCTGAAAGTTAAAAAAACGTTATCAAGTTTCGTTTGAAATTTTCTAGCAACCAGAGGCAGCCATAAATATTTTATAATTGTGCCCGCAATAAATTCATTTAATTCAGCCGTTTAATTCAATGCTTGGAGATATGAAACGCTGATAATCCCTCATTAAATCTTCGGTTGATGTTGAAGACACAAAACTTTCGACATAATAATTCCGAGTCGTCGTGAGACATGCGGGAAAGTTTTCACGACATATTATGTGTCAAACAAACTTCACGTTTCCTTTGGAAGTCGAGAGTTGGGCTGGCAAACATTTGAGTAGAAATCGATAGCATGTGTCAGGCTGACAAATTGAGTTAGAAAGTTTATTTGCCCGAATGCTGATGTAAGCTCAAGCTCTCGAAACAGCTTTGGGGAGCTCATCAGAAGATGACGGGCTCAGTTTTAAACAAAAATTTTAAAAGCTACGTGACGAGTTTGTCTGTTTGTGATGCCTGATGGTCATTAAGTACAGAGAAAGCTCTTGGAAGCTTCTCGCTCTCGAAAAAAAAGATCTGAATTGTTCTGTACTTTAAAAAAAAAGTTTTTGTTCATTGTGTTTAGTTTATTTTTAACGATAGTTTCCTTACACAATGTTTCCTTTAACAAGCAAACATTTTATAAAAAGATTGATTTGCTTTTAAATTTCTTCTTCACACTGGAAGTAGTCCGAAAGATTACTAAACGTCCCGATCTAGTCAGAAATGGAGGTTTTACTCTCTGATATTTGATGTAAGATGTGATTTGTCAATGACTATCAGACTTTACGAGCGTATCGTGCTTGTAGATCAACGTCGAACATTAGCAAGCGAAAGGTAAACTTTTTCCGCTTGACCTGAATCAAACGTCATCGATGTTGAAACTTTCTCCCTCGGAAAGAGATCATTGAAACAAATAATGCGAACGTGTCTGGGATGCTTTATGTTCGTTTCATTTCTGCTCTTTGACGTCAAGATTGTCGCAGTCACATATTTATTGCGATCTAATGAACACTCGAAGAATCCTTGTTATTTCTCTTCCCGGGGGAGCTTGTATTGTGACAAGAAACCTTAAGAAGAAAAGGGATTGAATTTTTCTCAACGATGTCGCAATGGAATCGCTGGATGGCAATGTGAAGCGCTTGTAGCTGACCGGACGGAATTCATTTTGATTGAAGAGGAATTTTCTCGCTCTCCAGAAAATATGTCGCTTTTGTGTTGAATTTCGTTCATCATCGAGTCGATAATTCGACAAACATTGCGATCCCACTGTGGAAATTTCAAGCATCTCTCAATCAAAATCATTAGTAGATTTGTCATTTGCGCAAAATATGAAATTCCAGCTGAGTCGCTTCGTATGAAGATTCGCTAATGAGTCGCTATTTGTTAGTATAAATTTCAGAATAATTCCAATTATTTTCAATTTAATTCTCGCCAAGTTGCTGTGTAAAAGTCGTTTTGATTTAATTATTAAAGGTTCGGCTTGGTATCTGTTCTTCTGCTTTAGAAAATCGTTGAAGCTTTCCAGGACAAAATCTCCCTTCCATTCGAAGATGGAAAACTTCCAATGTCAAGCTCATATGTTTCGTCCGTTGGCTCAAAACCGTTCAGTGTGAAAATGAATGTTGCAACGAGTGGTTTGCTGTTCTTGCTACATCGCAGAGCTTTCAGAAATATCGCGATTTATTTTTGGTAGTGAACAATTTCGACTCGAACGAAACATAGTTTTCTTTGTACTTTTTTCAGCGATTCCATTAAAGAAAATTGTTCAAATTATTTGCGTTCCTTCCTATGGACTCTTCGTGGAATCGGTTTAACTGCTATACAACTTTGTATTTCACATTCTTTTCATCAGCATTTGGATCTGTGAATACAGTTTTTTATCATGTAAATCATCCGTGCGTTCTTTTGTCGTTTTTCATACTTCCCCTCATACTCGTTCAACAGCAATGAAAACTTTTAAGTTTCATTCCAGTTCCTTTCATTTTACAGATCAAATCAATTGAGACACAAAAAAAAGAGAATGAATTAAAGCTTGCTTTTGAATTGTCTTTGTTGCAAAAACGTGTCAGCGAAGCATCTTTGACACTGAAGCAGTGTCAAAGTGTTGAAGAGTTTCTTTTATTTAGAAGAACAGCTCTTCTTCCTTCTACCCGCAACGAGCGAAGCGTTAATTGAGGAAGCAATTTCTCCTCTTATACCCTTTGATCTCTGAATGACATTTTGAACGGAAAGACCGCAAACGAGTTGATCGCTCATTATTTGAAGCACTACGTTTGTTCAAAAGGAATTTCCTTTATACTGCAAGACTTTTATCCACGACTTCCAATCAAGCATTGATTTTTCTATAACACAAGAATCTTGTGACAAGATGAAAAATAAAAAAATCCTTTTTCTGTCGAGATACTTAGGTAGTGAGTTCTAAAGCGTCATGTCTAACGTCACCGTATTGTTGTAACTCAGAAGCTTTACGTCCGAAAATAAAAGCAAAAAATATAAATTGATTCCAGTTGTGCCTGAAGACGTCATAAGCTGATAGCATTTCGATTGTGTTTTCGTTATCGCTTGTTTAGTGACTAAGCAAAATCACAATCGCGAACACGCTTCACAAGCCGGTGAAAACAAAACTTTTAACTTTGTAAATCCCGCTTTGTATCGCTCGACGGAATGAAAACTTCCTCGTTTGATGAAATCGTGACGAAAATAACTTTTTTGACTTAGAGTTTCGGTGACTTTTCTATTCAATCCACGGTTAATTCATTGTAAGTTTCACTCGTTCAAGCCATTCTTCAATCACAGATTGAGAATTAAATTAAAAACCTCTTCGTCGAGAAGGTCCGAGAAAATCTGGAGCCCATGCGAACACAACATTTTGTTTTTATTTTGCTACTCTCAACATTAAACAATCATAAACTCGGACTAAGGCAACCTCGAGTACGTTGGCATGGGAATTTCTTCATTACTACACCATTTCTTCGAACTCTGAGGAGGCGACTGTGAGTGCCGTGTGAACGAAAATATGATAAATTTTTCTGTTGCAGCTCTCCAGGAGTGGCCGAGTGTTCAAAGTCAAAACTAGTTTGAACAAGAATGGTTTTGTCACCCATCAGATTGCTGATTCGCTTGCAGATTTGCATTAAGTAACAGTTGAACAGATATTGTTTCCAACAGCTTGTTACTTATGCATCGCTTTTGCATGAACAATCATTTCCATTAAGTTCTCAGCCGATGCTTTCAACTGCTTGAATCATGAACAAATAAAAGTGTACATTTCAGAAGCCATCAAATACCATAGACCGGAAACTACAACTGTTGTTAGTGGCAAGCATTTTATTCATCGGGCCTGAAAGCAAATTTTTTCATATTGAATTCAATCAGGATTTTAAAAGCCATCAAGTGATATTCGAATGTATTTAACCTCTCGTGCGCTCATCTATAACTTTTTGTTTCTCTTTAAAGCATCGTTGAAGAGTTTGATGTGCAACTCAGCGCCAGCTTTGTTTGCCTCTTCGTAGTAGCTCAGTTGCCTTAAAGTGGACAACCATGCGGAGATTTTAGGATAATCTTCCTCTGCGGCCGGAACAACTTGAGTGATAGACTCCATCCAAGCAAAAACGCTCAAATCAGCGAGTGTCATGCTGTCAGAGGCCAAAAATCTTGTCTTCTCAAGATATCGCTCCAAAGCTCTGTAGCCTCGATGAATAGCATCGATTCGGTCTTGCGGAATCTCAGTATGACCTTGCATCAGGACTGGGAACTGGAAGTAAAAAATTATAACAACATGATTCATCACATAATTTAATCGAAAAGGAAATGCTCACAAAAAGGTTCAGGCCACGGGGAAAGAGGAAGCCCGCATCAAAGAACAGCCGATCATTTATGGTGGCACGCAACACCAAGTCATCTCTTGGGTATAGATAGTCGTCTCGGGCGTATTTTTCGATCAGATAGAGATTGATGGCGTGGCTACGAACGGAAGCGAAGATGAAGTCTTTAAAGCTGAAGTGGCGGTTGCTTTACCTGTCACAAATGACGTTTCCATCATCGACTAGCGCCGGAATCGTTTGAGCCGGATTGATCTGTCAATTGATTAGATAGAACATTTTATTCCCAGCTGACGGTTCACATCGTTGCTCCTTTGCTGACTTACCTTCGTGAAGCTTTTCGACATGTGTTCCGAGTTGAGGAAATCAATTTCCCTAAGAAAGCATGAAAAATCTCTTCCATCAAATTTCGGATGCTTGATTACTCACTTTAGCTCCAGCTCCAAGCCAATTTCTTTTGCTACCATGAGAGGACTGCGCGCTGGAGGGCTTCACATAAAATATATTGGGACATTACCATTGGAAGATTTGCTTAACTTCTTATTGTGAATGCTGTTCGTGTACTACAACAACATGACATACCTTAGAGGATGATAATATAAAACTGGCTTTGGCATGCTGCGGCGAAAAAAAGACGAACGAACGAAAAATTCTTGATGTCGCTTCAGTCTGAAGGCTGAATATTAACTGGCGATGATAAGGCACACAATGACTCGGTGAAATTAGTTTCTGCGTGCTGCCAGATGCGAGCGACGATGTATGAATAGAGATCGCGCTCGTTGCGATAACTAACTGAGATAACTCAAGACCGTACGTATCGACAACGAGTGCCTGATTGTGTATACGTAAATCTGAACAGAACGAGTGTAGAATACACAAAACCAGATATGACAATGCAGTCGCGCTGAGGGCGAGGGTGTCAATTACACGCTAACGAAATAAAACAGACAAACAAATGGTTTTGGTAGATTGGAAAGTTCAGCCAAAATTTTGAAATATTTTCATCTATTTTACAAAACATCAAACTTTGATGATCAAAGCCAGAAGTTAATTTCCCAAAAACAGCGAGAAATTAAGTAAAGATAACCTTTCACATTGAGAGCTCGACTCGTTCGTTCATTTGTTCAACATAAAATATAGTTATGAGTTTTAAATGGACTTCTTGGATGAATTTATTGGCTTCCTCGGTTCATAACTTAATTTTCTTGATAACGACGCAATTCTCGCGGTAATAAATCGATTTTATTTAAAGGTCGCAAGCTGTTTACCATTTTAATACTTACAATCAGTGTTTTAATGAAGACAAACTGAGCGAGAAAATGATAGGCGAGCTTTGTGAAGTATCATGTATCAGAACTTGCACTCTTGACCAACCTCTGCACTCTGAAATGACCCCAAGAAAATTTTAAGCAAAGACACAAACAAATTTTCCGCTACATTTTATTACTTTTCTCGGTATCGAACGACGATGAGCCTGCAACGATACACCGAGATAAGACGAGGGTTATGAGATTTCAATAAACTGATTCATAAGACTTGAAAATTGGCGGAAGAAAATGCAAATCGGGAACTTTTCTCGCATTCAGTGAGACCAGCAAGCAATCAAATGCGATCCTTTCATCACGAGAGGATAATGGAGGAAATTGAAAAGCATTTTCGGGCTGATTATCGAAGTTTGAAGCTTTATGAAGCCGACTTTACTGAGAATTCTGTGGAGCTTCGTGGAGCGAAAAATTATGGTAGAAATGTAGCATCGGGGTTCGGTTGAAGGGACCGAGAGATTTCAAATGCTTCAACAGTCCCGAGGATTTACAAAAATATTTTCCTTCGTGGAAGTTTTCTTCGAAGTTAAAAGTTCTCCGAGTCATCAAGTTCCGTTCTTCTCATGAACTTCAACATCGTTACATAAGCGAATGCGCAATTAACGACATATTGCGAATAACAACAAAAGTCAATTGACGGTGGCAGCTTTTCACATAAAAAATAACGTTCGGCGTTTGCTCTGCTAATGGTCGAGATTTCTCTGTGTCGTCTCGCTACTTGCCTCTTGAAGATTAATAAAATCTTCTCAAAGTCAAGATGTTTTGGATCGTGAAGGAAAATTATTAAGTTAGGACGAAACTTTTAGCGGCGAATGCGGAAAGTTGTGTGGCTCGATTAGCAGCGAAGAAGCATTCAAAGTATTTTATTGCTGTTAATCCATAAAGTTGTGCAAATCATGACAAACTCGTGAATCGCGATTATTATTATCGCTCATCGAATTATGTTTAAGAAGAATGTTTTGAACACGTTTACCGAGATAAGGCGAGAATAAAGAGGAGCGGTTGTTCGGTATTCGCTTTATCTTTCTGAATAAATACAATAACGATGACACTCGGAAAGGGAGTCATCCAAGTCTCGTATTATTAATGATGCTGTCGTAATTAATGATGATAATCAAAGAAACAGAACGTTGCAACAAATTAAGTTCAAGGAGGAAACGAATATTTAGTTAATTACAAAAAATCTTTTCAAAGACCTTCGACGAGCCGTTCCCTCGAATCTCAAATTAAAGACCTTTCTTGAGTGAAAGTAATGTTCAAAGCTCCGCGTGGTCAACGAGCCAGAAGTTTAATAACGAAGATAAATCTATTTCAGTTTATGTCATTAAACTTCGTAAGCTCCTGAGAGATTGCAGATGTCTGGAACTGTTTTGCAAGTGAATGAAGTTTTGCTTACAAGTAATTTCCTGATAAATACGACTATGCAAGCGACGAATATATAGAACTGCGGTGAGCCCGCTTTACACTAGCCGATGAAGCGACGTCATTACCATTCACAAACAAGCTGCTCATTAAAAGATTAAATTGATTCGGTAAAATTCATAAGACGGAATCCTATTAAAATTTTTGAATCTATCTATTCTTCGAAGAAAGTGAGTAATTTCTGATAATTCAAGAAAGCTGACAAAACTATGATTACACAGAGACGCTCAGAAACTTCGTTGAATAAACTGAAATGAAACTTGTTAACTAGGTTTTTACTCCAGTACCCCTGAAGTTGACCGGCACTGCAAACTCATCTCTTGTCTTGCAGCTAAATAAAAATACGCCCTGCTAAATTAATATTTAATTTGAATTAAACTTTGTAATTCTGAAAGTTCGCTAGCTCAACTCGAGCTTTAACTTTGCTTTAACTTTGTTAATTACAATTATCTGAACTAAGCGAGATAAAGTTGCAGCAAAACTACTTGAGCGAATGTCCGGCAAATTGTGTCACGTTTCAATCTTAATGACGAGGAGCATAGACGAACAGGAAATTGCTGGAACTCTCACGTAATGGAATGCGGTTTGCTTTCGTCTCTAGGCAATAAAGTTCGTTGATGAGCGATGATCTTGGCGTAATGGCATAACTTTCTTCGGCTCGATAACTTGAGAAGCGTCAAAGTTCCTGAAACACACCCGGATTCACACCGAGGATTGATTGTAACGCATTTGTCATGGAACAAATTTCCGACATTAAGGACTTGTTCGAAATGTTTCTGCATAACTTAAGGAGCGATGACAAATTCTCGCTCGGGCCAAAAAGGTTTGCGGTTGAACGAGGCGAAAAGTGGATTTGGCATACTTGGAGTGAACTGCAAGCAGATGAGACGAAGAAATCTTGCTAAGAAATTTATTTCTCTGCTCTCTCGTTAGAATAATTTTAATTAATAAGAAACGCTTGTCTAAGCTGTCCATTCGTAAAGCTTAAGCTTGGCGTGTTCAACCAAGAACTCCTCCAGCTGCTGCTCAAATGAACCGGAAGCTCTCGTATGGCTGAAAAGGTCTGAAAACCTGGAGTTCTCAAAGTCCCAGCATGTCTGGACCATTCTTGCAAATCTCTGGAATTCAATAACGGCATCGTCTTCGATCCTGGCGTGGCACTTTCCAAGCTCAACGTTCTGATTGTTGATTCCTGTTTTCAATCCATCTCGAAGCGTAAAGATTTGAGGCTTCGAAGAGTCCCATTTGCCTCTAATGAGCTCGTAAATGTCTTCGATTCTATCGAGAATGTCTTCAGGTGTAAGGAATACGTTCTTTCCAACAAAAGCTCTGACAACAAACGATTGCACTTGATGGAAGATATCGTCGAAGTCTGACAATGCTTTGTTAACTTTATCGACTTCAACTGTCACTCGAATATCGTAATGATTGGCGCAGTTGCTGGCGCTAAAGCCAGTGAACGTTGTTGTTTCGTTTAAAATTCTCTCTGCCGAATTTCGACATGCGCCCGGCGAAAGTTCTTGGAAGGTTACGAGAGATGGAGCGTACAGGTCTTCAATTCTTGAGACATGAGACTCGTATTGTCCAAGTGTTTCATTCGTGCTCTTCGCCAAGACTTGAGACACTGCCGTTACAACTTCGCCGATCATGGCATCGACCTCTCCCTGGAATTGATAAAGCTTTACTTGATAATCCCATGCGGCCGGAAAAAGGAAATCGGGTGAGATTATCTTCTCCTCTGGCTTTTGTATTTGGGCCTAAAGCAAAACTCAAATCAGACAAAGTTGATTTCATAGCAATTGATGGCTTACCGAGCAGAGCGATGAGAGAATTGCGATTGACAAGATGAAAAGTTTCATTTCGATTTTTGTTTTGAATATATTTCTAAAGTTCTCCTGTTGAGTTTTCGATGGTTTCTGATGATTTCAGACGACAACTGACGACTTTTATACCATCGACGGTTTGCGATAAGATTAGTTGTTCTGATTGTTTACGTTGAAAATGAACTGATGAAATATAGAGCGGAATTGACAGCGATAAGAGCGGCTGAAGCACCGCAGGAGTAAAGCGCGCGCTGCGACAACAACAGACTTTGAATAAGGAAATGTTGCAATGCTTTTCTATCTTATCTGACGGTTAAATAGCTCTAGTTCGCGAAAAGATATGAAAAAGGTAACTTCACAGAACTGTAGCTTGATTAAGCCATTTTATTATTTTACTTCGAATCTAGATTAAGCTTGGAACGAGCATTCGTTATCGCTCATTCAGTGGGGTGTCTCATTCCACTTACTGCTAAGTGAACAATGGAACGAGTCGCTTTCTCGTAAGGAAGCGATTACGACTGACTCCTTCCTCAGGTATCGTAAATTACAACGGAATGACCACTGTCGCATAAAGCCTTATGGTCTTTTACGATCTCGTTCTCAGCATAAAATAATATTTTCGTTTGTGAGTCTCGAGCTGACATAACTTTCCATTACTTCATAAACATGAACTCTCGCTTCAAGTCTTTACAAACTCTTAACTTCAGTGGTTGAAGTTGTTGACGCTTGTCATTAAAGATATAAGTTATGCGGATGAGCTTTTAAAAGCTCAAGCTGTAAGTTGAAGCTGAGTCGATGTTTAAGTTTAACAGTTTAACTCAACAAGCTCCAAGGCTAGTCAGAGCCCAGCAAAAACCTAATTGTGACTTATTGCTGTTAGTTTAATAGCTAACGCTGATGGCTTTTGCTGGCAGCCTACTTGTCAGTGAAGTTGTCTAAGGTCAAAAGACTTTTCACGCCACACAACATCAAAGGCTGCCAGTCATATAACTTTCAATGAGACGAGTCCCTTAAACGAGTCTAATTCCTCAACAAACAAAGGAAACTGATATTTACTGTATAAATAAAGCCAAAAGTTCTGCCAACAAACAATCCTTCCACGGATCTTCCATCGTCACCTTTCCAACCGCTTTCCATTCGAACAAGGAAATCTTGCTGCCGAAATTTCTTTTACCAGCAAGCATTGTTAGTTCAACGTGTATCTTTCAATGTTAAAGACGTGAATGATTGTCGGTTCAGTATTGTCTAGCAGTTTGAAAGGAAAACTTTCAAGGCGCGTTTGAGTCTTTGTTGCGGTTTTTTGGAATTTGAATAAATTGTTTGTACGCTACGAAGAGTGAAAGTTTTTTTCGCAGTTATTCAAATAATGGATTAAATATCGAATAAATAATCGTGGCACCAGCATCAGCGTCTGATGTTACATAACTCTGATCTACTGCGAATTACAACTGCTTGTGTTCATTGGGCATGATGTTGAAACGAGATGACGTGATCGAGTCAATTGGATTAACTCTCGCATCAGCTAAAATATCAAAAGAAGATATGAAAGTTAATGGAAACGTGAGAAGGTTTCCCATGTGTAAAAAATAATTAAAGGATGAGATGAAAAGTGAAAAGCTCATCAAGTTTAAAAGGTCGCCGAAAATCTGAAAAGAACCATAAAAAGTAATTGCGAAACTAACCCATGCTAGTGCTGTGGCAAAGATTCGAACAAGCATGTGGTGGCCAAATGACCCTCTGTGCAGTCAAATTACATCAAATATCATCAAGTGTGTCTTTAAATGTTGGATTGTGCTCTTGATTGCCGGATGTCCTCCACATAACAGCGGTAAAGGTCCAAGTACAGCACTTTAAGCAAGCGAAAATAATGAAAACTCGCCGTTACGGTTCTCGTGTGTCTCGCTCTGTTTCGGATGAAGAAGTAATGCAAATGAGTCTGTATATCCTCGCCAGAGAGGACATAAGAGAGTGAAATTGTAATCATGGAAATGAGGTGGTATCCGCTCAAGCAAATTGAATCTCTTCAAGTGTGCAGTTAGGTTGAGGAGATAGTTTGATGTGTATCAGTTAGTTCAACATTGGTTTCTCGGCCGCAGAAAGAAAATCTTAATTTATCGAGGCGAATATCCTTGAGAGCTTCGAGCAATTCAGTTGGCGTCTAATTGAAAACTCGTGTTCGATTAAATTTTAACTGATGAGCCATTACGCCGTAATTATACTTTTGAGAGAGGAAGATGCTCTGGATTTTCGTCGAGTTAATTGCGGTTAAATGATAAAGCAGCAAACTTTCGTCTCTCACACAACTTTTTCCATTATAAAATGCGTCTCCTTCGAAATAGTCGGGAGAAGGGATATGTGGCAAGGAGCGAGTAGAATATGCTGGCAAAATGTGAGAACTGTCGCCGTTTGATAAATCTTCCCTCGTCTTCAGAGCAAAAGGGCTCGTTTTTAAACTACGTTGGAGCTTTCAGCTGAAGGTCGCGATGACTGGAACTATTTGAGCTCTCAACCTAAAAATGAAATCCAACCTAGTGTATGAATGAGACCATAGGAGCTCTCCTTGGATGAAACGAGACGGGTGTAAACTTTTCCTATTAAACTAATTCCGAAATCGATAGTCTCCGAAAATATCGTTGAATTTCTGTTTAAATCAAAGTTTCTCATCTCAACGCTTTTCTCCTAATGAGATAAGGGGCGAGCGAGAAGCATTGATTTACATACAAAAGGAAGAGAAGGATGGTTTAAAGTGAAAAACGAGATAATTTTTGACAAACTTTTATGGTTTATTAAGCTTCCAAATAAGAAAAGAAGCAGCCTCAGAAGTTGGTCAGGGATTGAAAAGCTCTAAGCGCCCTTTTATTCCGGATCGGAAGCTTTTTTTCTCGCAACCCACAACAGCGCAGTTAATTGATAGAAATGAAAGTTCAAACAGACAAGCAAGAAGACGAATGACGGCAACGTCTTGTCAAGGCTTTAACTTTATAAAAATGCGTCGACCGAATTGATTAATAGAAGAAAACTAAACAAGCGGTTCATTACCTTCCATCCCCTGCTTGTCTTCCTTTTCACGCTTCTTCTTTCCGTTGACGAAAGACGATTCGACTTTCTCTGACCCACATTTGTAATTGTCGAGTGGGAAGACAAAGCGATGTTCACCGCTCATGCATTGTTCTCTAGAAGCGAAGGTTGGAAATGGGCGCTTCGGGTAGAAAGTTCTGATCAAGTCAAACGGAAACAAAAGCTACCAACTACGTAATTTCATGTTGCTTGAGCATCGAAACCTTTTCAATGATATTTTTATAATTTATACAAAATGCTCCTCAGGCTATTACGTAAAATAAATATACGAGCTGCTTCGAACAGGCAAGAAGTTTCATAAGCTCCTTGCTTCCGAGAGCTTCGTCCATAAGCTCACGATAATTACTTCGGCTCAGCTCGCACAAAATTCCGATTTCTTGTTATTTTTCATCCGAAGCTCCACAACAATTTCAATAAAGTCGGCTTCATAAAGCTTTAAACTTCGATAATCAGCCCAAAAATGCTTTTCAATTTCCTCCATTATCCTCTCGTGATGAAAAGATCGCATTTGATTGCTCGCTGGTCTCACTGAATGCGAGAAAGATTCCCGATTTGCATTTTCTTCCGTTTCATCAGCTCCACAGTTTGCGTTTTATGTCGCAGCATTTATCTGCTTACGAATCAGTTTATTGAAATCTAATAATCCTCGTCTTGTCTCGGCGTATCGTTGCAGGCTCATTGTCGTTCCAATCCGAGAAAAGTAATAAAATGTTTCGTAAAAATCAGTTCTTGTTGATGCCACACGTCCCGGGCCGTGATAAAATCGATCCATCAAACGCTACGGCAGGTAACAACGAGACGAGCGAAACAAGTGATCTTAATGTCGATCCACAAAGCACGATGAATCAAAACTTTCTGATGGAAAGCCACAACGATGAACAACACATAGCGGTGATGAACGAGAACGACGAAAACTATTTTGAAATATTCAGAACTCCAATGAAATTCGGCACCGAGAACAACACAGAAGTGACAGCTCAAATTGGCACCACTGCACACTTGCCTTGTACAATTCATAGCATCGGAGAGGGAGTGGTGAGTTGAGACTTTAATTTGATGTTTGCTATGCCCCAAAATGCATTTATTATCTGACATGAAAGCGCTCGGAGCTTCAACTTTGACGTTGTGTACGCTTCGACTAGACATGAATAAAACGGAATTGCTTTCCTCTTAGGTGAGCTGGATACGCCGGAAAGATTATCATTTGTTAACCGTTGGACTCACAACTTACAGCAGCGACGAGCGCTTCAGCGCTGCGCATCTGAAAAACTCTGAAGTAGATATGAAAAGCTTTTATGTTGACACAGAAAGCATAAACAAACTCGATGATAACGATTTTTCTAGGACTGGACGCTTCAGATGAAATTTGTTCAGATGCGCGATGCTGGTATTTACGAGTGCCAAGTGACAAAATATCCGCCCGCGTCCATCTTCTTAACACTCAACGTTGTAGGTAAGCATCGCACTGACGTAATTATTGATTTTGCGTTCAATCCATGGAATGTGTTTTCGCTTAAAAGCATAACAAGCATTTCGCCATAAAAGTTTTACTGGCCCTCGCTTGTCGTTTATTTCGTAATGAAACCATGCCGACCAGACTTAAGGGGATTTGATCAAACGTCATAGTCGATAAGAGGGAACATAAATTACCGTTAGTCATCTTCGGTTGTTGTCTAACGGGGGCAATAAGTTTTGTTAATCAACATGCTCATAGTCAGTGGTATCAAAGAACAACAAGCAATAGTGAGGTAACAAAAGTTGGTCATCATATCTGATAAGAGTGTCAAGTTTTGTTTAAAAAGAGTTGCAAAAAGCGAGCTCTAACTTCAGTTTAAAAAAATCAATCAAAAGCGAAACAAGTGAAACTAAAGTTGTTAGCTAACATGAAGTCGATCTTAGCAGTTTTACTCTCAGTTATTGTTGCAATCCAAGGCGCTGCCATCGGAAACGAGGCAGTATCAGCGCACATTATTTCTCCGCTTCAGCTTTTCCCAAGCGCTTGGAGACATCATGATTTATTGAGAGACTTGCAAAAAGACATCAACGAGCAGTTGACAGCAGTTCGAACTTCGACCTCGATTGTCTTGAGATATTCGACAAACGATTCGTTGGCAAAAATCGAAGACAATTCAAACGCCTTCCTTGCTTTAGATGAACCTGTGCGAGCAGCATTCTACGCCTTGCATTCAACCGTTTGTGTCAACAACCTGAAAGTTTTGCTCAATGGCATCACAGAGTTTAGCGGCTTCGGCTCAGCGAATTGTGTCACATCTTACGACAAAAAAGTTCAAAGTGCGCTTGACACTGCCGCTGATTCAATTGCAAAGTACGAGAAGTCTTTCGGTGACGTCCAGCAGATCGTCGTTAGATCTTTCATCGGTCAGAACATTTTCATCGATTCTGAATCCATTCAGCAGTCTTTTTCAAGTCGTTTTGAAACTATCGCTGCTCAGTGGAACGAAGTTCGGCCTGACATTGAAGGGTTGATCAGCAAACTGTCAGAAGAAATTACCATTTACAATGACGCCCTCGGCTTTTGCTTCGATCAGCTTCAAGTTCAGTATTCTCCCGTTTATTTTGGTTTGTATGGAGAGGTTGAAACTTGCAAGGAGTTTGACAACTCTGGTGGAACAGAAACTGAAACGACGACTGAAGATTTCACCACAAGAGACAGCGGAAGTGGAGAGGAAGGATCTGGCAGCGAGGAAACTTCATCAAGCAGCGAGGAAGGATTAAGCAGTAGCGAGGAAGGTTCCGGGGGCGATGAAACCGAAGGCGATGACAATGATCAGATGAATTTGGTTGCAATCATGAAAGAAAACAACGCGAGTGAAGACAATTTGGATCTAATCTCAGAAGGTTTCTTAAAAAATCACGAATGAACTACAAAACTATCTTAGCTTAATCGCAACAAATGCAGTTGAGCTGCTATTTATATAATTTGAAAAACTTTGAACGTAGAATTATTTTATAAATCGATGAAATAAATTTTCCTGCGTCAGTCGGCCATCAAAACTGTAAAGCAATCAGTTGATGCGGTAGATAAGCTTGATTGTGCAATTTATTGAGGAAGCTCCAGACAGTTGAGATACTGAGGTTCGTTGACAAGCTATCATTTTCGAAAGTCAGCACTGAAACAAACGAAAACTCGAGAGGACGTTAAAGTGGTTCGCCTTAAGAGACTGCACGGGTACACTAATGAAAGTGATTTCATTATCAATTGAAAGAATCTCCTCAATAATCTTCAGCCAAGAACTTAGATGGATATCTTTTTTTTTGGGCTGGGATGAACTTGAGGACAAGAAACTGCGATGCTATTCACTTCGCTTGAGCTCAATTCACACTTTTTTGAGCTTTAAGTTCTAGAATATCATGAGGTACAAGTTTGGCTTCTCTTTTCGGGTTTCCATCAATTACAAACTCGTTACCGTTCAACATTTTTCTTCCTTTTGATTGCTAAAAGCCAAGCCAATTGAAAAAGCAGAGCAGGTCGATTAGAAGCTTCGTGGGTCCAATGGTCAGACCGCGCTATAAAAATACTAGTTACTGGCCTAGATATTTATGCTTCGAAAACAACATAAATCCTAGTTTTCTTTCAATCTCTCATCATTGAAGAACGCTTAGCTCTGACCCACATGCTGTGAAAACAACGTTTTCTGGCAAATTTGCCTACATAAACATTTTTTGCATAGGCATAAGGCCATTGCTAGCAGAACCATTCGGAATCGACGGCAGTTTCTTTCCTCTAACGACCCTTTCGGCATTCCTTTTCAGTCACGTTCGACTTGCCAAAGATTTTCATTCTTTCAATTGCCAATTTATTTTTGGCCAGTCTCCTTTATCGATTCACCTATTTACTCAACTTGCACAACCTGAATAAATCCACAGACCCGACTAATCAATATGAATGTCGCGAAAACAACCAAAGTCAAGATTAATCGATAACAGGTCGGGTGGCGATTTATCTTTGACATTAAGCCCAATCATCCTGCGCACTAAAATGTGAGTCAGTAATTCGTCGCCTTCTTGCTGCGCAAATGTTGACATATTTTGCTTCCTTATTACATGTCAACAAAATTAGTACTACATTTCCTGCTCAAACAACGAAGCAAGAAAATCGTGCGCCGATAAAAATAATTTCTCAGAATGTTAATCTCGGAATATTTATCGCGAGAAAATTGATTTTTAATTTATTGATGCCACGCAATTTGCGATCATCGACTGAACGCTTAAACAACAGTTTAACTTTCACTGGGAAAATTTAAAGTTCGACGCTTGGAGCGAGCCATAAATTATTTTCGTGAAATAAATTCCTATTTTTCCCGGTAAATAAATCTCGAGCAATTAATTTATTACGGCCGTCTTAATCTGGGAGAAGCGTTCGGATATATTTTTAATGAATTTATAGAACTTCACGTGAAAAGCGAAGCGATAAATTGCGAGTATGAACAAGCTGAGTACGCGGAAGACACTCCGGAAGTCTGATAAATCTTTATGGGAAATGGCTGCTGATAAAAATCCGGACTTTACCGCTTCGAGTTGTACTGATTCCGGATAAGCTGAACTAATGAAAATGCTTTTCTTTATTCTAACTTCATATCAGTGAACAAACAAGTGTGCCATGCGATGTCGAAAGAACCGCCGATAAGAGCGATTTCTTGTATAAAAAGAAACGTGAAGACTGAAGACAAACATCAGTCGAACAAATCAATCTGAAACAGAAGTTAAACAGTGAAGAAAAATTGTAAATCGAATCATCATGAAATCCGCTGTTCCGGTTTTATTGTCATTGGTTGTTGCCTGTCAAGGCGCAGCTATTGAAGCACCATCAAAATATGTTTCTGCTCCAATCGAACTTTTCTTGAGCTCCTGGAAGCATAACGCCTTGCTCAGAGAATTGCAAGAAGACATCAACGAGCAGTTGACAGCAATTCGAACTTCAATCTCAACCGTTTTAAAGCATTCGTCGAACGACTCATTAGCAAGAATCGAAGGAAATTCAAATGAGTTTCTCGCTATGGACGCGCCAGTGCGAGCTGCAATCTTCGCTCTGGATTCAAGCGTTTGTGTTAACAACCTGAGAGTCTTGCTTAATGGCATTACAGAATTCAGCGGCTTCGGCTCAGCGAATTGTGTCACATCTTACGACAAAAGAGTTCAAAGTGTGCTTGACACCGCAAGTGAATCAATCATAAAGTACGAGAAGTCTTTCGGTGACGTCCAACGGATCGTCGTTAGATCTTTCATCGGTCACAACGTTTACCTTGATGATGAAGCCATTGAAAACTTATTCACAAGTCGATATGAAGCTGCCGCTGCTCAATGGAACGAAGCTCGCCCTGATGTTGAAGGGTTCGCTAGCAAGTTGTCGGTGCAAATTTCAGAACTCAATGTTGCGCTCGGCCACTGTTTCCAGAAGCTCCAGTCAGAATATCCGCCATTCTACAAACATCTTAAGGGCGAAATCGCAACTTGCGACGCTTTCGACAATACAGCTGATCCATTCGCTCAGTTCCGAGTTTGAATTCTTTCCTAGAATCTATTTATTTTCCATTAAAGCAGAAAAAAATAATAAAAGTTGGTAAAAACTTTTTACTAAAAAACATGGAAATCTTGTGCTGCTCCCAAGTAATTGTTTTCCTGAAAGTTGTGGAGCAAACATTGTCTCCAGGAGGAAACTTTAACAAGGAATCGTGGCACTGTTGTGATGTCATTTTTACAGTAAAAAATTTTCAGAGAAATGGAAGAATTATGGTTGAATGTAATTAAACACTTTCTAACGGAAAACTTTTTTGTTCTTTTTTACACCCGACTCGCTTACTACGTAGAAGCGAGAGCAGAAATCGTTGGACCCTCACTGAAGTATCTCACGCCTGGCTCAACATTGAAACTCATTTGCAAAGTTTTGCAGAGCACTGAAGCAACAGCGTACATTTTTTGGTACCACGACGCTCGAATGATAAATTACGATCTTGACAGAGGCATAAACGTTTCGTCAGAAGCAGGTAAAGAGCCTTCTGAGCTGAACTTAGCTTCCGATTTTGCCTA
The DNA here is from genome assembly GCA_033064975.1 of Smittia sp. YW1114-2. Taxonomy (NCBI): domain Eukaryota; kingdom Metazoa; phylum Arthropoda; class Insecta; order Diptera; family Chironomidae; genus Smittia; species Smittia sp. YW1114-2. The sequence continues at coordinate 155,804 of CP093832.1, forward strand.
AAAATTCAATTTTCCCGCAGACTTCCACTACAGCGAGCTTACAATTCTGCACACAACAAAAAACCATTCTGGAAATTATACATGCGTTCCCTCCAACTCCCAGCCAGCTTCCGTGGTTGTTCACATTTTCAAAGGTGAGCCTCGACAAACACCCGCGAATTTTGAGCGTGTTTGCAATCTCTGAAGTATTCATGTCTAAGGTTTACTTTGCGATCATACGCGAGCGAGCGTATTGTCGGTTTGCTCGTGAGTGAAATCAAAGAAAATTAAACAGATTAAATGTCCTCACACTGACGTGTTGCTAGTTTAAACCGAACCAGAAGCATCGCGAGATGAATTTCACGTTCTTTCAAGTTTATTATTCAATGAACTTTCCGTGAAGCTTCGAATTGATGCGCTCTTTGAGATCCTTGAGTTTCCGGCTCGCTTCGCTTTTGCTTTGAAAGTCAGAAAACTTTTTGGAGAGAAATTCTTTTCAAAATTCCTCTGGAGATTTGTTGCTGATGGTTTATATAATTCAATTATTCGACTTCGTTTCAACTTTCCGGAGAACGAAGCTTACAAGGCTCGAGTTTTGACGAGTCATCTTCAAAGAAGCTTCGCAATCTTCACCAGAAGCTGATGTGTCTGAAACAATGAAGATTAGCTTGCTTTCACTCAATGTTATGTTGATTAATGATGAGAAGAAAGCTTTCAAGACATTTACTTGCAAAGCCATCAAATTAATATTTTCCAATATTGCTCATTTATAGGCGACGTCGCGGCAATGTATCATGAACATCGAAGCGGTTGCAACTCGATTAGCTCTTTCATCACCGTGAAACAGTTGCTGACTGCCATAATGATTGCTTGCTTCTTGTTGAAATTCGTTAAAGCGTTTTAAAAGATTTCGTTTCAGAGCGCGGTTGTAAATATATTTTCAGTTCTATGAAGCATGAGAATATTTTTTTTCTGAGAATTTATAATAAACGATACAATTGATGAATGGAGTAGACTTTCTTTCAATCGGAATTCTTTTGCAGGAAGGCAGCGGTGCGAGCGTCGAAACAGTTTATCAAAAGATCTAGAAGCTACGAAGACACAAATCGAATTACAAATAACAAGCATCCTCCCTCGTTTCTCATCGAGTCAGTCGATATTTCCATCAGCAGAGAAATTCAAATTGATCGAAGAAAATGAGATTGCGACTTTTTGTTTGTTCCAATCTTGTTTTTCTCTCTAATCGGCGTAAATCTTCTCACGACTTGTGGGCCACGAGCTCACGAACATCTCAACACGAGTCGGGGCAACCAGGCAACAGACCCCGAAACAAATGTTTGCTGCTATGGCAATTATTAAATTTACAGAAATTGTTTTCAGTCTCGTAAGCTCTCGAGAGAAATGAGCTGAGACGTCGAGGCACGAAGGCAAACAAATTTCATTCGTTTCACGAAACTGAGACAACGGGACTCGCGCTTCCAAAAATCTGAATGGAATTAAATGTAAACATCACTCACTCTGGCACTTTATTTATTAAGACTTTCGAATGTGTTGGCATTGTTCAAAGTAGCACGACCGCACAGCTCGGCATGTTTTGTCTTAAATTTATTTCCAACAAAATTCATATGTGGCTTCCAGGGACTCAGACGTTCTTTGGCTTGTGGAGACTCTTAAAAAAGAGTCAGAAAGCTCCAGCTCTGATTCCTTCGATGAATGGGTTTCATTAAAACGCTTGTTAATTACAGACAATACATTGAACTCACGCAGGTGGCGATAAACTCCAGCAAATTAAACAAGTCATTAGGAAGATTCAAATTTACATTCAACTCCACAATCCAAATAGTTTCACCATGAAGCGAATTTGAAAACTTTCCTCAAGTACTTGTTCTTTAAGTTTCTCTCAAACCCTTGCGACATCTCAATGACATGTTCTCAAGTATCGTCACGTTCTACTCTGGAAAGCCTAAAAGCCTCTTTGCCTTGGAGATTTAAATGGGTTTCCTCTGCGCCTTGAAATAAAGCTCGTTGCTTTTCGACTGGACTTTGTTCCATCTTCAGACAAAAGGAGACAAAATATTCCTCAGACTAATGGTATATTAACCCTTACAAATATTCATGTTTAGATTTTTCAGAGCAACACTTTAATATAAAATGTTTCTAAATCCAACCAATTCCACAAGACATAGAGGAAGAGTTAATGGAAAATTCAGATGACTTGAGCACAAAATGAAAATATTTTCTCCAGCGCGGCGCTGGCAGCGCCATTGACTGTCAGAGTGACAGTTCGTTCGTTGAGACACAATAACGAGGGTATTTCTGACGTGGAAGCTTTTTCTATTTCCAAACTCTTGAATTTCTGTGGGACAAGTGACTTTTAAGCATTCCGTAAGGAGAGGAATTTTGTCTTTTTGCTCACATTTCATCTTGCCTTTGACACAGAAGGACAAACAGGGGGCGACACGAGAAGTTACAATAAAATTGGGCTTTAAAATAGGCGTCAACAGAGCTTTTGGATTTGCTGAATAAATTTCTGAAAATTTTCAATTTCGAAACTTAGTGATTTATTCTAGTTTACAAGTTTGATCCATTGAGTGAGAAAAATCTGTCAGAGCTTTTGTTAATTAACATGGGGAAGCTCATATTCTGCCATTAGAGCTAAGCAGCTTTCACCGACCAAGCTGTTTTATGCATTCCTGCCATCACCGATTTGTGCAACCCGGAGCTTCCCGACCGATGAATCTCATGGAAATAATCTCTGTTTGCAATCTACAAATATTTTTCAAATGATGCTGGTTTGTCCCAACCATATAGCAAAATTTCAAATTAAATACACAAAAACAAACATAAAAATTATTTTGCTGATACACGCTTTGGAAGGAGTCGAAAGCGAAGAGTTTCCACGCTCTTGATATTTATGTAAATTTATGGTCCAGTAAAATATCGTTTGAATGCTGGCTAAGGACAATTTTTGAATGCGATTTTCCGCCTCTGTGCATTTAATAGGATTTGCTACACGCATCGGCCAGGCTTGCGAAGGTTTAAACTTTAGTAGAGATGATGATTATACAGGAGAACTATGTAGAAACTAAGCTTTGAAGCTGTGAGTCTCTACCAGTTCTATTGCTAGTAAGGCTTGAAAGCTCGATTTATCTTCTATTTTAAATTGATTAGTTTTCTTAAAACTATCAGTAATCCTTTTATAAACACGAGCGAATTCAGAAAATCTGAGCGGATTCAATCGAATCTCATGAGTAAGTTTTTTTTTCATCATACAGGAAATGATTCAATAAACTGATTTCATTGAGTCCTTCCCCTTCATTATCGCTTTTGAATTGTTATCCAACAGTTAACAAAAATATAATACTTGGAATGTTATCCATAAGTTAAAAGATTACGTCGAGTCTTCCTGGAAATCAATCAGCACTTCGTGAATTTGTTATCTGTTGTTTTTATGTGCATGAACCGTCATTGGCTTATCCTCGCTTCCTCTCTTCATCAGCTAATTAATCAATTAAGCTGGAGACTAAGTTTGTTTCGGTGATTTTTTATTATCTATCGACTAATCTTTCGCAAACGCGATATATTCATGACGTCGACGGAGAGACCACTTGTCGTGACGAAAAGTATAAAAACGCCTTTTCTTCAACCGACGAAAATTCAGTCGAACACCAACAGTCTTCAACGACGCTTCGGAACCACTTTAAAATAATCGAAAGAAAAAATTATCGCGATGAAACTTCTCATTGTTGCAGTAGCTCTAGTAGCTTTTTGCTCGGTAAAGCTGAAGTGGATTTAAGTGATTTAATTAGGTTTAATGGAAGATAATCTTTTTCTTATCTACTTAGGCTGATCTTCAAGAGCCAGAAAGAAAAATAATTTCCTCTGACCTGCTGTTCAAAGGCGCATGGGATTACCAATTGAAACTGCAAAAACTCCAAACAGACATAAACGAAGCTATTCATAAAATGATCGAGCTCGTGTCAGATGTTTTGAAAAAAAGCACGGCCGAGACTCTTAAGCAATACGAGGACCATGTCAACGAGGTTGAAGACCTGTACGCTCCATCTCTCGAAGCTTTTGAGCGACTTTCGCCGGGCGCATGTCGAAACTCAGCTGAAAGGGTCCTAAACGAAACTACTTTTTTCACTGGTTTCAAAGCTAGCAATTGCGCCAACACATATAACAACCGCGTTAAGGCTGAAGTCGATTCCACCAACGCAGCTTTGGTTCGCTTCGATGATGTGTACAGCCAAGTGCAGTCAATTGTGATCAAATCATTCGTGGGACAAAACGTTTTCTTGGATCCAGAACAAATCGAAGAAACAATTGTGGAGATTTATCAAATCGTTGAAGACAAATGGGCGGAAACTGTGCCAGAAATCGAGTCAACAAAGAAAAACCTTGCTGATAGAATCGGCAATCAGAACGCAGAACTCGGAAGATGCCACGGAGAGATCATGACTGAAACCAGATTCGAATACGAGCGTTTCAGAGGCATGGTTCAAGTGTGCGTTGATTTCGAGAACTCGAGACCCTCAGCCGATCGCTTCGACAGTGCCATCCCGATTCATGAGCAGATGTTGAACGAGTTCCTTGCTGAACATTCCAAGTTGAAGCTTTATGAGTGGACTGCTTAAACTTTGAAAAATTTCGATTGAACATGAAAATAAATAAATAAATTTTGACTTGAAAAATACTTTTGTCTTTCATAAATATAAATTTCACGAAAGCGTTTTACCATCTTCCAGGTGGCTTAACTTTATAAGATTTCGATTTCATGAGATATATTTTATTTTTCACTATGAAACTTGAGCTGGAATTTATGAAATTTTTTCAAAAACATAATCGAAAACTGTTCCAACGTAAAACTTTAACCTTATCTTTCGTATTCTTACCCATTGACAATCGCAGCCTTGTGTGTTTATGATTTCGTAGAACTTCAGAAAAGTTTTATCTTCAAGGTGTTCTGCGACTTGCGTGTTCTGCACGTATCAATTGATCAACTCGAATTCCTCTGATTGGTGGTCCAATGGTAGAATTTCTGTCTTCAGTTGGTCGTAGTGAGCGTCGAGTGGATTCAACTTACCGTCCACATCAAATTCAATGACGATCCTTGTCAGTTTTCTGGGAAGGCAAAACGTTTATCGAGTATAACGGGCTAATAACCACAAAAATCACCAAATTGTTGAGCCATCTGTAATTAAAAATTTATTGAAGATAAACGGAATCTTATCTTTTCAACGAATTTACTTAAACAACCGTGCAAAACGATGACGTACTAATCTTTATACCCAGCGTATAAATTAGACGAGCGGCGAAGGAAAACTTCAGTTCAATTGATTCAATCGACAAGAGAGGTTACCTAAAAGTCTCGCAAGAAAAATTAAAGAGAAAAAATGAAGGTGTTCATTGTCTTACTATCAGCGTTTGTGATGATCAATGGCGCTGCCATAGATTCAAACGAAGAAGTCACACGATTCATTGTCGCACCAACAAACCTCTTCACAAAAGCTTGGACCTATCAAAGCTTGCTTCAGGGACTTCAACAAGACATCGATGCACAACTCACAGCCATTCGCACTTCGGTCTCAACAGTTCTACGATCCTCAACCAATGTTACGTTGGAACAAATCGAATCGAACACACACCGTATTTTGGCTTTGGACGAGCCTGCTCGTGACGCAATCTTTGCTCTGAGCTTGCGGTCAAGCCCTTGTGTCAACGGATTGAGAGTTCTCTTGAATGGCATTACCGAATTTACCGGATTCGGATCAGCGAACTGTATTACCTCTTACGACAAAAGCGTTCAAGGAGCTTTGACAACCGCCTACGCCCTCCTCCAAAAATATGAAGGATCCTTCGGAGACGTGCAGCAAATTGTCGTCAGATCGTTCATCGGCCGCAACGCCTTTCTGGAATCTGAAGAAATCGAAGAATCCTTTAAAACCCGATTCGAAGCTCGCTCTGCTGAGTGGGAGGCTATCCGACCTGACATCGAAAACTTCGTACAGACACTGCAAAGAAACGTTGCTGTTTTCAACACAGTGCTCAGCGATTGCTTCAAGGCTATCCAAGAAGATGTTGCGCCCGGATACGTCTCGTTGCGTGGTGAGATTGCAACTTGCGAAGCTTTCGATAACACCGCTGATCCGTTCGCTGCGTTCAGATAATGAATTTCCTGTAAATCTGAATGAAACTAAATAAAATGAAAAGCAGAAATCAATAGAATCTTTGAACTTTCTTATCGCAGATTGCTTAATCCGTTTATCGGTGAAGAAGATTAAGAGCAGCTGTTGCCGATTCGTTCGCCATCTCCCACCTCCCATGTGTTTGCTAATCTTTGGGTTTTTCCATTATTCTCTTCTCAAAAGAAAGTGCTCGGAAGCACTTCTTATCACACCAAAGCACTGTGGGACAAGCCATGATAAACGCCATCGCTTCAGCTCAACGAGACGTCTCAACTCATCCTTTGTGCAAACATCGAAGAGAAGAAAACTTCTCGTTTATAAATTTCCGGGCTAGCTAATCCATATTAATACCTTCGGTGGTTTGTTGAAAGAGTCGAAATGTCCGATGAAGTTAAGCGAGAGAGCAAGCAAATCATTAGTCAAGTTCAAATTGAGTTCGGTGTAAATTACATCGAACGGTTGCAAATTTGCAAAACGTCGGCATTACTACTCGTAATACTTTCTAGTTATTCCAAGGGCTCATTCAACTGTGAATCACAGTATGCGATCAATAGCTCCTACTCACGCTTAATTCTATTCGTCAGCATTGCTTACAAAACATCCAATTGGATCAGGTTGAGGCGCAGAGCTTTGACGAGAAGCTGATATTGATAGATTGAACTTTGAGTATTTAAGTTCCTAATTGATAATTAGCTGACATCAAAAGATTTATGAAATCTCGTTCAAAATACAACAAATTCAAAGCTCATAAATCTCAGTTCTTTATCGTAGCAACGAATACTTTGTTATCAATCGGTCGACTAAAGCTTTTGATAAAATCTAAAGAGTCTTTCAAAGGAATGACAAATGGAAGCTTACAAATCACCTAGAAGCCTTGCTTATCACCGACAAGTTGTCAGAAATCGATTGCTAATTCGTTTCAGACGTCAGATAGTCGTTTGCCGATTAAGCTCTGCTGCCCATTAAAAATAGAATGACTTAATTCATTTCCTTTGTATACTTGACAGCTTAATTGCTAGCGAACCACTGAGCTTTTCATTTTGACAGAAACACGTAGTTTCAATTTGAAGCTAGAAGAAAATTAACCTAATAGCTTTCGATTTCCTGACGCCCCTGAAATTTGTTGGTCACTTTTAGAAATGACTAGCACTTTATAGCATTGAAACGCAGAACACGATTGGGGAAATGTTTCAATCATGTAGAAATTGAGCTAATGGGAGCGAATAAGTTCTGCCTCGAACAGAATCAAATTTCCGAATTTCCATCACAGCGTGGTCTGAAAACTCCATTCGTGTAAAATTGCCATTTTGAAGAAAAAGCTTCACATCTCACAGCGAGACAACACAAAAATAACAAGGGTATCTCATGTCACAGAGACGTCTAGCTCTCTCCCTTGCCTCCAATGCTGAACTTCTAACAGTTAAGTAAAAAGAAAACTGACCTTTCGAATCCATTGAGCAATAAATTAAATCGCCTCTCCTGCTGTTTATTTTTCTCTGTCTTTCACCATTTCCTCGCTTCCTTTTTCACGACTAAATCACTTTAATCCCTTGGGGAAACATTTTCGTGTCAATAAGGAAGCAGGAAAACTTAACGCTTGGAATCGTCGTGACTGAAAATTACGTCAATATTCGATTTCATGGACAATTTATTTGACAGCGTCAATTTGATTTATTTCTGGCAAAAAAACAAACGTCGAGCTTCGACGAGGACGCCAGGGATCTCCAGTTCATAAAAAATGGAGCGTAAAGCGAGACATGTGCTTCATAGACCTTCGCTCTCAAAATTAAGTGTTTACAGTCAAAAGCTTTCCATGGAACTTTAGGGCCAAGAAGGCTTGAGAAAAATCTTTTTATAAGCAGCTGGAGACCCAAGATTGGCTTGAAGATGAATTGATGTACATCGTCCATCTGTGAAAGATTAAATTAAACTTTTAGCAACGTTTAGTTTGGATTTCGTTCGGATAAAAAAATGTGATTCAGCGTAGATTACATATTATCTAATCCAATAATTAAATTCCAATTACAACATATATAAGTTTCATCAAGAAACGTAAATTTGAATCGCATTTACATTGCAAATGATAATTACAGAAGTAGATGAAGTGCACTTCAATCCCTGCAAATCGAAAAAGTAAGCAAAGCTTAGTACGTTCTGTCCTTACAATTTTGTGTGATTTTAAATAAGACTTTAGAGCTTCCTGATTTTGTTGTTAAAACACTCGTTTTCTCAACTACTTCTCGGCATCAGGTGGTGCATTAGAAGGACAAGGAAATATTTATGAGTGGAACGAACATTGCCATCCCTTGGACAACGTGCAGTGATAAAATCGTAACAAGATTATCCAGTAGAGACCACCAAATCTCTATAATTACAAACAGTCGCTTTTTTGTACTTGATATTTTATGTCTCTGCTCGCAAGCACAACGATCTTATTTGCATAAAATCCTAATTTCAAGTCCGTATTTGCGCCACCCGCGTTATTGAAAAAGCTCTTGCTATGCCATTCCGACAAGTATAATCGACTATCAAACATAAAATTCCATTACAATGTTACGAACTGTTCATTAACAAGGTTTCTCTCGACTCGGCTGCGTTTTGATTATTTAAAAGTGAATGGTAAGGAAATATCAAAAGTAATTTAAATCAGAAATAAAATACTCGTTTTTTCGTGCCTTTGTCTACAATAAATTACTCCTCGCTTCTAACCTGACAGATCGCGCTTCTGTTCTCCCCTCGACACACGCAACGCTTCCTCGTTTTGATAAGGAGTATGTGTATTGTGTAAATATCTCGGGGACATCTGCGAAATTATTTCCATGTTATTTTCATTTCCGAATGAGATGTGAATCTCTTTCTCTTTGACAAAGGCAGCGGAGCTCCTTCAGGGATTTCAACGATGCCTTGATCTTAATTGAAAAGAGATTTCATTGGTTGATTAAGATTTCGATTTTTCGCAACACATTGTTTGCTCGACATTTATTTCCTCGCGCCGCCTGAGATCGAGCGTTAGAAACGACATATCTGGGTTTCTAACGCTGCCATAAAGTTGATCAGGAATTATTTCTCTCATCTGTGTTACTTCCATGCCAGATAAATTCTTTCCTGCTATTTTCCTTGTGACAATAAAACTCATAAATAAGTCTTTGTTAAGGGGGTGAAGGAAAGTTCGGAGAAGAAAAGAGTGTGCGCGGTCGCTTGCCCTGTAACATAAATGTCAATAATACTTTATGTTTTACGAGCTAATAAAAGTCTCTGCACAATGGACCTCTCTGACTCGGCCTCAGCGCGATAATGAGACTTTATGACATTTCTAGAAGAGAAAACATGCCACCTTCTCTCGAATGTTTTTCGTTTTTATGGCGTTTCAAGCGTTACTAGTCGCTTAAAGTGAAATTATTGTGCGACGGTAACCGTAAAAGCTCTTGACGTCCGATGTCGAATATTGCTTGTTTTATTGCATTCGAAAAAGCAGATAAATCGACAGCGATAGCTGAGCTTAATATCTGCACGCCGGCCAAAAGTTTCGCAAGCGGGATTCACATCGATAAACAACTCGAATCGTAAGGCCAGTCGAATGAGATCACTGAGGAGGAAAAGAAATTCGATAAGAAACCGGAAAGTTTAGCAAATCTAATCTAATCTGAAGTTTACTGCTTTTCGACGAATTCCGTGAGTGCAAGACGTAACGAAGCCGAAAGAGGCTTAACCAAGCCAAGTTCACTGTCTTAGAAAATGAAGTAAGTTAGCGGAAATAGGCCATCTGGCTTTATCAATGACCACTTGTTTGAAATGTAATATCAAATAGTTGCGGTTATTTGTTGATCTGTCAATGACGCAATTGCAGGTATTAAAAATCGTTTAATTACATTGACAGAAAGTCATTCACTCAAATTACTGTTAGCTATGAAACTTAATTTACGGTTTCCATCAAAGCAAAGTTCACAAGAAGCTTGGCATCATCGAGAATGTAATTAGATTCAACTTGTTTTTCAGAATTGACGTCAACAACAGTTTCGAGTGGTATAGTAGCATAATTATCAACGCTGTATTTCCCCGTCTTGCCAGTCTGACCTGCACGCGAACTGCAATTTTAATTAAATCGAAAAGTTCCAGCTAGCGCTGCTTGCGTCATGAGACTTCGTACTGAAACTAGCGCAGCGTGAAACTATGCAAAAAGAGAAGAAAATCTTTAATCGGCAAGTGGTTCTACTCAGGAAACAGTAAATTTTGCAATTTATCAGCGAACTCGAACACGGTTGTCGGAGTGAGAAGGAAAGCGGAAAAGGGAAAGGCAAAGGCGACGAATAAGCTGAGAACATTTCTGTTGAAATTCCATGTAATCAATTCAATTCTGAAACGACATAAATAAATTAAATTGTAGCAATGCGAAGGAGGAAATTTTTCTTCAATAAAGAAATCATGTAATTTATTTCGTTCTGCTCTGACTTTATTTTCTTCTTTTGGGATCGCAGGTATTGTGTGTAGTTCCCTTCTCTATTCGACGAAATTATTTAGCTTTTAAAGTTATTGGCCTCATCTTTGTCGCCTTGTAAATCTTGTTTCTAACGCGTGGGTGTTCATAATGTCTGAGCTGGAGCTGAAATCATCGATCGTGTTATAGGAATAATATCACAACCGTCGCTGTTTTCAATATTTCTTATAATATTATTAGACAAATTTGCATGCCTCAATCTAGATGATTGCTTCTAATGACGATTTCGTGCGTTTTCAATGAGAAACGTTCGTTTTCGAATCTCATCGTGCCCATTTTCCGCATCCCCGAGATGAAAAATGATCTGAGAAGTGAGAGAAGGTTTTTGCTTTGAGGCTCCTCGGTACTAGGAAGAGGAAATGTTTTCCGGAACAGATGAATCAGATTGAAAGATCCTTTGGAACTTGAATTGAATACAAGTAGAATAAATTTCTATCAGTGATGGCAATCAAACGATGTAGAACAATGAATAAATAAAATCTGGTTTTACCGTTTCGCTGAAAGCTCCTGATGGACTATCGAAGGACCAGCAAGCCGTTTGCTCAACAAATAAATTTAAATTCATTAAATTAACAGCTCACTGAAGGAACAATCAATGACAATGAATTATTCATTCGGCTGTCAGGCCAAACCGACCAACATGTTTGAGGCTGACAGTTTATCAAAATCTATGCATCTCCACTCACGCAATGTTTGAGTCTGATCACGTGAAGTGAAACAGGGAAGCGAACGGAGACAAGCTAATGGATGAAAATAGTTTGATTTCCTCGCTTAGTTTTCTCTCGGACGTCCAGACTCAATCCCTGATCTAACATACAGCACATCAAGCAATGGACAAATAGTTTCCCGAAAACACACAATATTTCTGCTGATTATTTATTGCGAGCATTTTCCCAAGCGATTGTCTGGAGCTTTTATCCTTTCAAACTCGATGACACAGCAATCCTTGTGATTTAACAATATTTACACAACATTTATTCAGAGATTCTCGAGCTGTTGTCGTTCGTATTTTTCCTACGACAAGTCATCAAATTACGTGAGCGAATCACGAGCTTCAAAATTACTTCATTAAAAAGCGAAATGTGATAGCAATTCTGACAAAAACACGAGACAGTAAGAGGCGAATGGCTCCACATTTTTGAAGCATAATTTATATTTTGTAATGAAACTTGCTGGAATAATGAAATTTGATTTAATTGCGAGGAAAGCCTCGACATTATCGCAGACGAAAAAATGTGCTGCTGCTTCGACTAATCGCTCCCTTGTTGCTTCAGAACCGTAAAACCTTGTTTGTCAACACATTAAATATTTTTCATGTAAACGAGCCTTGGAACAAACCGGCTTATATGACGAGAGAAAGGGCTAATAAAGCTTTAACCCGCATATATTTTCTTGTTTCTCACACATTAAAAATCAGCTCATTCATCCTTCACTAAAAAAATGTCACTAACCGACCGACTGCTGTTTCCGGGAGAGATTAATCGTTCCGGCAAGTGTTCGTGCCTTTATGAAGCAACCATCAAAAGTCATAAGCTCTTTCCTCCAGCCATTAATATTTTCCGAGCTAAGAAAGCTTTTCGCTATTCTCAGATTCGACCAAGAATACGAAATGAATGAACGAAAAGAAAAGTCTTCTTAATCAAACAATAATTGGATGAAAATGTTGGCAGGGAGCGTGGCGCCAGTATTGATAAAGCCGGCATGTATTGCTGAATAACGTGCAGACATTTCGTTCGTAATTTACTTCCGTTCGTATCGCTCGATTTTCCCAAAACTGCGTGTCGAAGGAGAGAAACACATTCCATGCTTGGAAAGATTAGAAGAAATTGAGGCAGAGGAATATGCTCATTGTTATCTGACATTGATTTCATTCTCATGGAGTCTGGCCAAAAAAGCTCTCAAGCTTGCTGTAAGCAATTTCAAACAACGGCAGACTGCGGCTTCAAAAATCATAAAACGAATTTATTAAATTAAAAGCGAATAAAAAAGTTTCATGAGCCTCTCAATTCAACGCCGGCAAGCTTTTAATTAATCCATCACAGAGCGAGCATTTTACGAACAATGGAAACCACAGCGAATTGTTTACTGAATTCCACCAACAAAATTTATTCATTTGTAGCGCAAATGGGAAAAATGAAAATCGTACGAATTTTCACATTTTGCGAGAAGCTTTGAGGGGAAGTTGCTCGAGTGCATGCAACCTTTCAACTCATTCCTAACGAGTGCTCACAAGATGATTTATTTGACGCGAGAAATAATAAAGAAGCTTCGTTTGTTCTGCCAGATGCTTGAGGTTACATCTTAGCAGATAGCTTTCCCGTATGTAGAGCAACGAGCGAAATGAAATTTACGCTTCTCTATCGGCTAATCAACCAAAAGAGCTTTTCATTTCCATTCCACTGGCGCTGCTTTTGTTCCCAATTGCGAGCAAAAGAAATGCTCCTCGCCATTTCATTTTATTTCTTGAGCTCCAAATTAGACTGCGAGCATCTTTTGTTTGAACTCATTTTGATGGACCTGCTCATTTTCGGCCAAAAGGAACCTGCACGAAAGCTTGTTGATTGCAAAGCTTTCCTAATCTCGTCCTTGAGGCGGAAGCTTTTGAGAACCTTGCCCGAATTTCCATTCAATAAAACTTGATTCAGGAAAAACAAAACTCTGAAAGAACAAGGAAAGAAAGTAGATTCAAGTTTTCCTCCATTGTTCCGAGTTGTAACTTAGGAACTAGTTTCGAATTCACGGAGCCGGAGAATAAACTCTTTCCATTTAAAGTCTTCACACATTCGACTTAGATTTCTCGTTCGATAGGGCGAAGGTCCCGGCAGTTTTCGATATGTTTCCGATCGCTCTCGGAAAATCATTGACCCTTATAACCCCTTCAAAGAGAATCTTTCGTCGCTTCATTAAATCATCTCAGTTGATTCATCTGGCTTACATCTGCTGTCGATACCAAATGTTACTTCTCTCGAACTATTCCTGACAAACAGAATAAAAGAAAAACGGACTCGAGCTATGCTAAACTTTTTCAATAAAAAGGTTCTCTTGTTTGTGGGCACCTTCTCGTGAAAGGTGTAATTATAGTTGATGAAAACTATTGAATGCTGCTCACAGGATCGGACCTTCAGGCTATTGTTCCCAGCTGTTGCGTAACTCCCAGTTGAACTTTATCGTTGGAATTGAAATAGTTTTGAAATTTATGGAAATTGTTAAAACCACATATCGAACGTTACTAGCTGCGAACGTTACCGAAATTCAATAAACAACGTCGAAGTTACGTTTAACTTATAAGGGCTTTTGAATAGATTTATAGCGGGTGGCGTGTGTAAAGTTCGATTGGAAAACTTGTGCACAACACTGTACGTGAGAAAACCTGATGCTCTTCATTGCCTTTTTGCCCTTCAGTCGTTTGATTTTGCCATTAAAATCTCCGGTGAAGTGAATTTTGTGAACTTCATCGAAAGTTCTGGGTAAAACTGTTTACGGAGTTGTGCAAAGTTCGTCCACTGAAGCTGACGAATTCTCGAAGCTTAACTATTTATTCTTTGATGACAAGGGAGCTTTGAGAAGGTAATGACTTTTAAGTTTATAACTTTCGATCTTCTTTTCTATTTTACGCTCGTTAATCAGCGAATCGTTTCAAACAAAAGTCAAAAACTTCAATTAATTTTGTTGCAATTAATTCCATCGCTAGCAAAAACTGAAGATTGAAAACATTCTACATCGACAGATGAAAGATCAATAAGTTTTCTTTGAGCTGAAAGTTTAATTTCAGTAAAGTTGAGAAAAAGGAAAAACACTTAGAGATTTTTCTCTACGTTAACGAAACTGTTTGTATTGCCAGCAAGATCTCGGGCAACAAGAGAGAAATATTTAGATTTGTAGGAATTTGTTTTCTAGGAAGTTGAAAAGTGTTTTTACCGCCAAGCATTAAGTTACAAGCCGCTGGAGTTTTTGGTGAATGCGATCCCAACTTCACAACTTTTTAGCGGTGCTTGAATTAATTTGTTTCCCTGCCAACTCTTTCGTGGAATTTTACAACTTTTGTTTACCCAGTATAACATTTATTTAGTTCACTAGAGCGTTCTCACGATTCGCTCCTTAATTAACGTCTTTCCGTCTTCGCAACATCTCCACCGTTAATATCGAAAATTCGCCAACACAGTAAGTCTTATGAATTTAACTTTTGACATGGAAAGGCAATTAGCAAAGTTAAAAATATTTATGAGGTAATGAAAACATGACCTAGTAACAAATGGCACGATTCTATACAAATCAATTACTCATTATTTATGAATTGCTAAGCAAACTTCGCTCGTCATTATTTTCGATTGTTGCTAATAGGTTTATTGAAACTAAACTTTGATATCAAAGCACTCGCTAAATCTCTTCGTGCTCATCATTCGATCGAGTAATCAAATTCGTACAACTTCCACGGTTATGATAAATCTTCTGAAACTACTTTCGACTTTCGTCATTTCTCATCGTTCAAGATATTTTAATATGTCTCCTTCTCGAGAGAACCTTTAACCTTTTCAGAATTTATTTCTTGACAAATGTTTTGCCATCAATCATTTTGATCACAAGGCACATTCCTCCAAGTCTTAATGCATTCAACCCTTTCAAGCCTCGCGGCTTGTGATTTAAAATATTTGCTGTTCCGATTGAAGTTCGTTTCACATACAGGATATAATGCCATAAAAGTAAGTTTATTGGCAACAATTAACGAGTGAGAACTGAAATTGTTGAAATCCAAACATGGATGAAGACAAGGAGTAGATGGAAACGTTGATAGGAAGTCGTTACAATATATTCTCATCTATGCTTTCGGTCTCTACTCGTCTCACAATGAACTTTCTCGCTTTCCTCTTGCCGAGAAGCTTCACAACGTAAATAATGGTGAAACTACAAGCAACGAGGAAGATGATTGTTATCATTGGCTTCGTTATGAAATCATCGTTATTACTGCGTGTAGCTTCAACATGAGATTCATTTCCTGCAGTCGAAACCTTGACCGAAGATAACAATTCTAATTGGCTTTTGATTTCAGTGATTGATTGTTCCATGATTTTCACTTCCGAATCTAATCCGTTTAGCTTTTGGTCGTACTGCAGTTTTTGAAACATCAACGCCGTTGTTTCGTTTGTAACAGCTTTCACTTCGGAGCTCGTTGGTTTGTCTCTCTGCTTAGTCAAAGCGTGAAAATCCTGTCGGAGCGATGCCACAGCGCTCTTAATCACGTTCAATTCATTAACCAGATCAACTTTGGCTACAAACTTTTCCCTCGTTTCGTTGGCGTCACGCAGAATTGCCTCAACTTTTCCTGAAATCGCTCTCAATTCGTTGCGATCGCTCAGCAGTTCATGATGTTTAATGCGATTAACTGAAAGTGATTTATCTCCGTAATTCGTTTGTTCGTCTCCTTTTTCGCTCTCTGAGCACGCGACGCCACCAACGTTTGCCTTTGCCTTCTCAGCCACGAGGATGTAGATTTCAATCTTGTTCTGTTCGAGAAAGGTAATCAAGGATGAAAGGTATGAACAAACCCATGCGTTGTCACTTAGTCCTAAGACGTTCAAAGCTGGCAAAATGGTTTTTAGGTCTTTATAGTCGATTTCTTTGATTCCATTGCCTTCGATGAATAGAGTCATTAGAGTTTTCGCCGCAGACAGCTTTCTGAAATCAAAAGACTTCAATCCGTTGTACGACAAATCCAACTGTGTTAAGCTTGCTTGATGAGTAAACAAACCGTAGCCAATTTCCTTCAAGCTAGTTGACTGTAGATTCAGGATTTCAAGTCGCGGCATGTTGAGAAATGTTGTGACGTTCAAGAATGTACCTAGATCGTTGAACGACAAGTCAAGTGATTGAACTTGCCTTAACTCGAGAAGGTTCTCTAGCGATGCTGCGGTCAACCGATTCATGGAAACATTCAAGCTTATGACGCCTGCCTGATGTTCGATGTTGATGGAGGTAATCGAGTTGTTGTAGAACGAGAGATATCCTATGCTGTTCAGCTTTACCGATGTCAGTAGGTTATGATTAGCGTAGAGAGCGCTAGCCGAAATATTGAGACTCAGTTCAATGAGCTTGTTGTAAGACAGCTCGAGGAACTTTATTTCTTGAATCCGCCAGAAAGATTTGTCGGAAATTTTCTGAATCCGATTGTCGTTGAGATAAAAATAATTCAATAGTTTGCAGTTCTCGAAAAGCTTGTCATCGACGAATCTTATTTGATTGCTGCTCAAATTTATTTCCTCTAAGCTGATTAAATCTTCGAAAACATCTCCGGATAAGTTTCGCAGTCGATTGTCGTACAACGACAGCTTCTTGAGACTTTCCAAGCCATAGAAAGCGGTCCTGTCGATCTCTTCAATCTCATTGATCGACAAATCTAGAATTCGAAGCTTTTTACTGCCATTGAATAGCATTTTCTCTAATGACTTGATGTAGTTTGAATTGCACGAGAACTCTTCAAGGTTTGCAGCCAATTTGAAGTCCGATTTGAACAGTGAAGTCATATGAACGCCATCGCACGTAACTTTTTTGAGGTTTACGAACTTAGCGAACAATTCGCCGGGCAAATGTGGAAAGCGAGAATTTGTAAATTCAACGCTTTCGATGCTTTGCGAAACGTCAACTTCATTCACCTCGTCGTCGTAATTTAACTCTTTGACTAGTGGAGATGAAATGTTCACGTCGTCAAAAGCGCTAAACTCGACATATGAGAATGAGCACTTTTTGCTGTGGATTTCATCCTCGTCAGTAGTTGGCTCATCCAGAAACTCATCGCACGTCAACAGTTTTCCGAAGGTGCTCAAAGCACAGCTAAGCACACATACGATTGAAACCCTGCAGGAAAAAAGATTTCAATCGATTGAAAAGTTTTCCCTCGCGATTAACACTCACTTGACACAGAACATTCTCGCATCGCTAATCCGAGTTGTAGTTGAAATGGAACTGAATCGTTCCATGAGCACACAGATGGTCGTGTTATCACGACTTCCGCACTCGCTTGACTTTTAATTTTTATGTAAAACCAGTTTATTCTGACGCAGACAATCGACCCGTTTAATTGTGATGACTTCTGGAGATGATGTGATACTGGAGTTGTAAGCAGCCTATGTGGAAAACATTCGATTAAATCTGTGTTAAAGATATGCATAAAGTTTGTGAAGCTCTATCGCTTGATATAGCTCTACTTATGGAATGACAATAAAAGCTTCAAACTTTCACATGACGTTATATGTTTATTTTCTTATCAATTGGCTACAGCTCATCAGCATCAATCATTTTAATTATCTCTGAGCGGTTTTGTGGAATCCCCTCGAATAAACAAAACGTCAGAAGATAACTCTGTCACACAAATGTTTTTTTATTCTGCATGTCAACAAGAACCGTTACTTGGCTTGCAAATCAGACGGCGCTCGACAGTCTTAGAAAAATACACAAGCTGAAAACAAGCGAGTTTTTTTTCTGGGGGGTTCCGAGAGAGCGTTGTGAAAAGTAAACAATCAAACCGGCTTATTAGGCATTCAAGGTCTTATCAATGATTTGCTCGGAGCAATACAAAGACGATTCAAATATATAAAGCTTCTCTCAGTCTCGAAGCGAGCATCATTCCCGTTTAGATTGCCGGAGTGAAACGAGTGAACATAAAAAATGAATTACGGAGTTCTGACGTTTTTGTTGATTGCAACGATTCACGTTGCATCATCGCAAAAACCTTCTTGTAAGTTCAAAACATTTTCATCCCTCAGAGTTGTGTAAATTTGTTTTAAAAAGATAAAATTTGCGTCCCTGTCATTGTGTTGCCGGCATGCACCGAACTGATGAACAAACGGAGCGAGCTTGCTACAATTGAGTGTGTCGCTGGAAGAGACCGTGTTGATTGTCTGGATATAGTTGAGAGGCGAGAGGCAGATTTCATGGCTGTTGACCCTGAGGATCTTTACCTTGCTTTAAAAAAGAAGAACGAAGACTTCTCCGTGTTTTCCGATATTAGAACAAAGGAGGAAGCTCAAGCCGAATTCCGATACGAAGGAATCCTCCTGGTAAAAAAGAATTCTGGAATTAATTCGCTTGCCGACCTGAGAGGTAAAAAGTCTTGCCACACCGGATTTGGAAGAAATGTTGGATATAAAATTCCGATAACTAAGCTCAAAAAGCACAGCATCTTTAAAGTTGATCCCGACACAAGCTTGTCACCTGTCGAAAGAGAATTAAAAGCGCTTTCGGAGCTTTTCACACAATCGTGCCTAGTTGGAAAATACTCATCGAACTCCGATGTTAATGCTAAGCTCAAGAAAACTTATCCAAATTTATGTGCTCTGTGTGCCGATCCAGTCAAATGCGATTATCCAGACCGGTGAGTTCATTTCGCCGTCCCGCCATTGTTACAGTAGTAAAACTTTAATTCACACAAAAAGTTTCTCTGGCTATGACGGAGCGATCCTTTGCTTGGCTGAAAACGGAGGCGATGTTGCGTTTACGAAAGTGATTTACGTCAGAAAATACTTCGGAGTAAGCTGAGAGTGGCTCATGTCTGAAGTTGATGATTTATAAACTTTTCTTCGTTCAGCTTCCCATCGGACATGCTACTACATCACTGACTGAACCCCAAGCGAATCCTGCTGAATATGAATACCTTTGCGAGGATGGAACGAAGGCTCCCGTCACTGGTCCTGCATGCAGCTGGGCTAGTAGACCTTGGCAAGCGTATGTGGGAAATGGCGACATTAATCTAAAGGTATTGAATGAACCTTGCGTTGATTTATTTGGGTTCATGTCAGTTCATTTGTCTGTTTAGCAACTTGAACGTCTGCAGCGTCGTCTTAATGTTTTCTACGAAGACGCCAAGACTATTGACCACCAAAACGTGAGTAAATATTATTCGGTAATTAAATAAACAAACAACAAGATATTCTTTAAGTACGCTAAACAAATGTTGGTGAACGAGAAGAACACTGTCGTTGCTAAAGAGTCGCCAATTTTGCCTGGAGACCATCTAGCCAAAGCAAAATACAGCGACGTCATCGAACGTCAGTTACTTGATGGCAACTCAGAGGATGAGAAAATAAAGCTGTGCGTGACGAAAAGCATCGATTTGAAGAAGTGCGAGGTGATGCGTGACGTCGCATTCTCTCGAGATATCCGTCCATCGTTCGATTGTGTTTTGAAGGAAAGTACTCAATGTGTTGAAGCTTTGGAAAGCAATCATGCCGACGCTGTGGTTGTGCAAGCAGGGAAGATTGGCAATTTCAACCTTCAGAATCTGAAACCGCTTCTCTTCGAAGCTTACGATGAGAGCGATCAATATGTTGTGGTTGCTGATCAGGATATCACTTACGCTGATGTTAAAAAGGCTCCACTGTAAGCTCTCTGTATCCTTATCGAGCGAGAAAATAATTAAATTTTATTAAATTTAAAGGAAATTCGATCCGTCAAATGTGCGAAGCGTCGATGCAGCCTTGGCCTTTTCAGAGAAACGTCGAGTGGAGCAGAACGAGAAAGTCTGTCCAAACAACATTAAAAACAACGAGAACGGTAGACTGCAGGTTGTGAGCTCCAAAAACTTGGGAAAACTGGCAGCAGACATGGTTTTGGTGTGCCCGAATTTAAAAACGAAGTCGCTGAGTGAATACAAAACCTGCAATTTCGACACGACGCTGCCTGGAGCTGTTAGTTTTCCATCTGAATTCCATTCAGTCGAAATTGATTTCTAATCGATTTTCCTTTCAATTTCTCAGGTTTACATTAACAAATCGCTGAACGCCCAAAGAGTTGATGGGATTAAACACGCTTTCACAGCCCTCTCAGATAAGTTTGGCCACAAGCAAGGAGCCCTTGAAGGTGTCTTTGAGCTATTCGGGGAGTTCGAGAAAGGAAAGCACGACGTTCTTTTTGATGTAATTTATAACGAACCTTTGATAATGAGTTAGTACTGAAAGGCGTTTATTAACAGGACGATGCGATTGGTTTGACTACCGAACCCAGCCGGGTTGATGAGCAGACTTACAAGAAATTGAGATGCCTGTTTTAAGAACGTTCAACAGAAACTATGAGATTACAGAATGTTTACGATTTAAATGAATAAACAAAGAACCTCGAATCAAGTCTCTCTCTTTGAGCTTCCCAAGAATTTCCATAGTTTTACGGGAAGACTGTCAGGAAATTTGCATTCTGGCTTTTCGGGTTAGAAGAACCGAGTGCAATTTGAATAATTGTGACATCTCGTGAATATTTATGTAGCGATACAAGAATACGCATAATCATAAAGCATTATTAAAATATGCTTCGCTTGTGCAGGCTTTATGTGAAGTCTTTTGTAGAGCTTTTTAAGAGAGTCTACATTCTGTAAAATACTTATTCTTATGAAAATTTATTTCGCAAGACTTACGGGCAAGTTAGCAGCAAATTTTTGAAGCGTAGAGTTGTGAAATATTGTTGCAGGTTATTTCGTATAGCTTACGACGTTTTGTCGCAGAAACCTCAAGGTTGAAAGCTGATTATTAGATTGTAGATTTCGTTGAAAACATTGAACACGACTCAAGAATTATCAAATGCGTCAATTGAAGCTTGCTACAATTCGGTGCTAGCTTTACTAAGAAATCCCTCGAGTTACTTGAAGAACCCAAGCATAAATTCAGTTCACCTCTCTTGAAGAGAACACAGCGCAAATTAAATTCAATTTATTGCCAGAACGTATCGCACAAAAACACTCGAAGCGCAAGGAAGATGCTTTCGCC
Source organism: Smittia sp. YW1114-2 (assembly GCA_033064975.1). Lineage (NCBI taxonomy): Eukaryota > Metazoa > Arthropoda > Insecta > Diptera > Chironomidae > Smittia > Smittia sp. YW1114-2. The sequence goes on from CP093832.1 coordinate 177,211, forward strand.
CGCTGACAGAAAGAGCTTTAATGGTAGGAAATTACTATCTGACACGAGCAATCTGTGTCACAATTTTCAGCATGTTTTTGAGAAATTTATGAGTTTTAAATACATGTTGAATGAGCAGAAGCAATGTGGCAAATGTTCTTAACGCCAGAGCGATGAAAATATTCCGTGTTGTGTCACATTTTCATTTTTGTTCTCCCCCAATGATAGCGAATAAAGTATGATAAATGCTAGCGAAATCACATTCAACGCGTTCTCTGCTCGTCTTTTCGCTTCTCACTTGGAAAACAACTGTAGAAAATTAAATGTCTCCGAGCTGGCAGCCAGCGGGTGATAAATGGTGTTTGGCAGGATCGGAGCAGTTCCACAGAACTATCGTCGCTTGACGTTCCAAGCTGAATTTAATGAAATCAACTTTGACGTGTTGTCGTAATTTTCTATCGCGATGTTTTAAGCGGTAATTTATTGAGCTTTAACGGCAATGCAGAGTTCAATTCGAAGAAGCAGCAAAGACAAACGGAACAAAATTAATGTCGAATCAAATATTGATATCGCTTCTCGATTTACTGGCTGAGGATTGAAGGATTTTTCTCGTGGGAAAATCAAAAGGACAAGGCGCTCTCGAAGTGAAAAAACTTTCTCCTGCGAAACAAAAACTTTCCGATAACATTTTCTGCCCTTCTTTCGAAAGGCAAAGCCATTTTCCCATGTTCTCGAGTTGAGACGAGTTGGGAAAACACTTGGGTACACATAAAAAGAGTTACGATAACTTAATTAATTATTGAGAAAGGTTCGCTGAGACAACAGAGCAATAACAAGAGGGAACCGGTCATCGAACACGCAAGAAGTTTATATTGTTTACTTATCTTCGCTTTCATTTTAATAATCACGTGTCGAGGAATTCGCAATTTCACTCACAGCTTGCTTCGAATCAGTATTCAAGTCGTCGCATAATCTCTCGTGTTGTGCCTGCGAAAATCTTATTGAATTTCTCCGAAATCTCATAACGCTTAAAAATTTGCTTTTCCTATAGGAATCTTCACGTGTTATGTATGACTAAGAACATCCCCGGATCCATCGGCACGCTCACTTCCTCTGGAGCATCCTCGAATAACTTCAGCACGAGCCCCAGAAAATTTTGCACATGATACTCTCACGAATTCCTACAAATTGCTGTACAAAATGAAATGGGATTTTGAGATTGCTTCCGAATTCCGAGTTAAAGCGTTCGCTGTCTCAATTGTCACATGGTATTAGCATTTTTTCCGTGTTAAGCTCATTAAGTTTGTTTTAAAAGCGCTTTGTTTATTTACAAAGTTTGTTTACAGACTTCTGGATCGAAATCACATTGCGAAGTAGCAAAGGGATTACTCAAGACATTTGAGACAGAAGCAAATAATTAAGAAAAAATTACTCGAGCGCTCATGCATTTACATGAATTAGACTCAATCATCGTAAGAAAAAGAAAGTTGGCTCCATGAACTTTCGAGCGCATAAAGCAATTTAAGCTTTGCATATCTGAAAATTTAAATTGAAAATTATCGTGGAGGCGAACGGAGCAGAATAAATGTTCGTTAAATGCTTCTTATCTCATTGGCTCCGGACTGAATCTTACAATCACGTAACGAGCCTTTTCCGAGACTTTTCTATCTAAAATGGTTTTTATCTCGATCCAGGGATCAGCGCTCCAGCTGGAGCCAACACGATGAATCAAAACGATCAGCCATGCAAAGCTCTGATGTTATTATAATTCAACGACTAACTTTCCAAACAACTTTCAACGATGTGTCCGTAATTTAACAAATTCAGCCATAATTTATAAAACTGACTAATTGAGCTTTTCAGAACTTTATCAATTAATAGTTGAAGGAACGAATAAAAGTTTTATGCAACCGGAACTATTAGAATTTTTCAAAATGCCATTGAGATGGGAAAACTGAGAGAATTATTTAAAACGAGCGTCAATTAAGAACTTCTTGTCGAGTCTTTCTTAGCTAGATCGTTATCTTTTGATCGTGAGATTTCCTTGCTGAGAAAATATTCTGTCAGAAATTGACAAAACTTTCGTAAAGCCCCCACACTAAATCGGGATTGGTTTCGACCTAATAAATGATGCGATAGATACTCGAACCGAGCTTAATAGAGTTCGTGGTGTAGTGGAATAATGCATCATCTGCATTCACACAGATTTGGCTTGGAAACGCCTAACATTATTGCGAAAGCATTTTCTGAATAAATCGAGCGATACACGAGCTCTAAAATTTAAATACCAATAAAAATTCAGAGATAACGCTGAGCTTATTGCAGACATTCAACGAAATACTGTTATTAGCCATGTTGTTTGTGACATTATTTCATTTTGTTCCAAACACAATACAACTTGAATAAATGTTTTTCTGCTGTTCAGAACATTCTCGAGGGCGCTGCAGATTTTTCCTGAAAATTTTCAGACGTAAAGCATGACAAACCAAAAAAGTTGTTGCGATTTTCCATTTCACCTTTGCTTACGACGGCAGAAAAGTTCATCGTTTAATCGCGACAACAGAGCTGGATGAATAAAAAAATCAGGGCAGCAAAAACTTGCACAACTATGAAGATTGCATCTGAAAATTTTCACGAGCAGAGAGAAAAAACTTGCTGGTTGAATAGAATACAAACTGCAATAAATGACTCAAGAAAGGCGGGCATACTCGACGAGCTTCTGAGCTGATTGAATGTCTGGAGATGTTGTCTGAGAAAACATGACTGAAAACTTTTCGACTCCAGATTGTTGGTGTCATAAAGTTTCGAAATTGTTTCACGCAACGTCCCAACTTCCAGTTTTCCATTTAATTTCTTCCGTTCCAATGATTTCAAACTGTTCAGACTTTTCTGGCATGATAAAGCTAGGTACAAGATTAAGTTTGGAATCATCTCATGTGGAAAGATTGAAAGAGATTATAATAGTTGTAGTTATAGACATTGTTGAGCATTGAAGAGAAGCAAAGCTCAAACAGAAAGTTGTTTGAACAATTTCTTTAGTTAAAAATTCTTTAGTTCTTTAGTTAACAATTTCTTTAGTTCTCCTTGCGGGAAACAAGTACATCATGTCTGGAACTCGATGGTCCGAGAAGCTTTAAAAGTGTCGCTGGTGTAAGAAACTTTTCTGACGTCTGACGTCAAGGGTCTCGAGGATCCCTTGCTTGTAATTGATGTGCTCACAGCGAGCTCGGTCTAATCGGTCTGCACTCAAGAATCCCTTGTGCAGCCTCGTGTGCGAGCGCGAATCAAATATGTGCGAAGATTTATTATATTCTAACTGAGAAAAGATTCGTTATGTTGATGTGGAGCTCCAACATCCTCAATCATATCACATTTCTATTACACTCTCTGTATACTAATCGAAAATCGATTGACAAGGCGTTACTAATGGAATCTTTTTCGTTGCGTTTCGCCGTGTTCAGGTAGATCTGTTCTATTTGTACGGAATGAGATGAAAATTCCATGAAAATGAGCGAGCAACACTCGTTACGAATACTCATTAGATTGAAAAGATTTTCGACCCTGAGTCTAATACGTGCGCCTGTTTGATACTCTGCTAGGAAGCAGTGGAGCATCTTTAATGTTAAACGATGGAAAAACTCATCATGAGAATGGAAATTCTTGGCAAAGGGCTCAGTGAGAGAACAACACGAATCGTTTAATCTCACAAAGAGGATTCATGAGTTCTGTAAAATGTTTTGCCTGCAGCGACTTTCTTTGGTTATTTTGTGGAGAACTCTTTGACTTGTGGTTCTATAATCTATTCTAGCAATACAGGAATTTTCATCTATCAGAGTCTCGCATTTGCTTTTCAAGTTGGTAATGAAACTTCTTATCAAATCGTTGCTAACGAAGCAAGCATGTGAGTATAACTAAATTAATTCCAAGACATTTTCCTTCTAAGGCGAAACCCTCCCCATAGGCGAAGCGAACAAGGGAAAATGTTTTCCTATTCTTGAAGTAAGAAACAATTTTGTTTTTCATCCATACAACCTCTCGTAATAGCGGGAGCTTTTCCCCTTTTTTTTGGGTTTCCATGGCTTGTATCATTTGTAAATGAGCTTGCAACAACATGTCGAGTTCATTAAATTTCGTTTTAAATGTTGTCTCGCCATTGTTGCTCGATACGGAGGAAAGTCTCAGCGTTGTGGTGTAGGAAGCGACACCAACCCTAGACGAAGTGTGAATCTTAAGAAGGAAACTGGATTGTTGAGCTTTTCGCTTCCACATGACGCGTTCCATTAACGCCCTCGAGTCTATTCTCATGATAATGGGAAACATATTCGCTCGCTCTGATGGGAACAGCTCAGCACAAGTTAATAATCATGTTGCCTAAAGCAAACGCTCGACGTATTCTTCGTAATTGAAATCTGTAGCCTTAGTTCGGAGCGACAAGTTTCTAACTGACTATTTGTCAAATTGAATCATGCACGATCACATTTAATTTATTTCACGATTGATTTATGCTAATAGCCTGGCAGCATGTGATATGCGGAGAAGAGAAATTGCAAATCATCATGTGAGATGTGAACGAGAACGACAGTTTGATGTTGCAATCGAATATGATTGATTCGCCTTGCAATACGAGACTGGAAAGGAGCTGCACAAGCTTTGCGCAATTTGTGCGGTTTGCTGCTCACTCTTCCTGTTTGCAAACTCGTTAGGTTACATCGCTTTTTGTGAGACAAAGGTGTGTAAAGCTTGTGCTGAAATGAAACCCCACGGCGATAGCGTAAACTATTTGCTCTGAACTTTCATCAACAGAATGACAGCGTGTAGAGCTCCAATTTGCTCACAAAGCGAACGCAGTGTTTGTTGCACTGTGAATCGAAAATTTTGCATGCCTGTAACAACTGCACAATATACTTCTTGTGCATCGCGATGCGAAAAACGATGCTCAATCCTCGAGCACAATGCGATGTTCCCGTGTCTTTTATTAAAGTTTACAAAAGTTTACAAAGGCGGGACAATAAAAGGGAAAAAGAATTAATTAAACCTGTATGAGGTTATACCGAGGATGTTTCCGCTTGCCACATGCAGGATTTTCGGGGTGAAACTTCTAGCTAGCTGCTGGTTTGAGATAAAAAAGCTTAAGGCTGATCAAGGGGAAGCATCAATTTTGAAGGTTGAGGACCAAACTCGAATTGAGTACACAGAGAAAGAAATTTTTCTGATCGTTCCACTCCTAAGGAAGACTGTAGGTTTAGGCTTTGAGCAAGTTGCTCGTGTTATCGCAACAGACCGCCGCCCACAGCAAAGTTTTTCCTCTCGTACATGTAAATGTGATTAAAATAAGTTTCAAGAGACCAAAATTTCCATTTTCTATTTAGATTCGAGTCACTCGACTCTCGATATGCGGAACTGGGAAAGCAATTGGAAAATATCTTCTGTCAACATGAGATAACAAGAAATACAATAATCTTCACGTGCCGCGTTCGAACAAAGGGCTCTTTTCCGTTCTTCCGCTAGTTTGTACACTTTAATATCCTTTTGAAATTCAGACTTCGGCAAAAAAAGCCCTAAAAAACCACTATAGCTGTTATTGGAAAAACGTCGAAGCAAGGCGAGAGAAATGTGAACCAGAAAATATTGCTGGAGATTTTTCATTCTTGCAAGACTTCCGAAGCACGAGTGGCTCATGAAGTTATCAGCGTACGAAGAGAGCTAAGCCAACATGATGGATGGAGATCGCATCTTTAATTTTAAGTCTGTTATAAATTCTTCTCTCAAACAGGCAAAATTATTTTCGTCGATGAATCAAATCGAATCAATTGTCGAATCGTGATGGAAATTCCGAAATAAGCTTCAGCATCTAACGCCGACCGACAGATCGTTTTGTGGTGGAACGTCAATCTAACTTAGAAATTTGCCTTCATTCCTCGTCTCACAGCCAAGCCTTGTGATATATTTTATCAGCTTTTCTGCTTGTTGATTATCTCGCCTCGTGGTTAACGCTATGCTAAAGCCGTCGCCCTGACTAGAGAATTTCGTCTATGGCGATAACTTATTGCTCATTTAGGAGACGCCATCATTTACAGTCCTTATGTTCCCTTCAATAACCTCACTGAAGCTTTAAATTATCTAAGGAATCTGTTAAGGGGTCAGACAGGAGATTAAACTCTTGGTTGTAGTCTTCTTTGCTTTATTAATAGGCGATTAGCCAACCAGATTAAAGTTTTTGCAAAGCTTTTTTATTCCAACGAACAGCTCAGTGTAGATAGAATCAATACGTTTCAGTCTGTTTACCAAGGATTCAACGTCGCTTGGAAGGCTTTCAAACAGACGCAAACATGTAAATCTTTTTATGACAAGTAAACAAAGTAATTTGAATACATTTTTAATAATCTCGCGTGTCGCATAACGATCACTGTGCGTGTTAAGGCTGAAAGTGTCTGAGAGAAAAGTCGCCCAACCCAAGAAGTAAGAAGCAGTATAATTTGATCTCACTGCCGTTCAACAATGACGTAAAATGAACTCGCTGCGAATTCAAGAAAAATTGAAATGTCAGACTAGATTTTTTTTTTTTTGATTCATTTGAATTTTTATTTCAGATTTCGAAGGATGAAAAGTTTACTAATGAATTGAATAATGCAAAGAATTTGTTTGAACTTGAAAACCGCCCAGAGCTTAGAACATTCGATAGCTCTGTGGGTTGGCAGTGACGACAGTTCGGCTCAGCAATGCATTTATGTGTCCCCATTTGTTGGCATCGGCAACTGCCAACATCTCGTCAAGGACGTCACGCTGGAGTTTGTCATCGTAAAGCTTTTGGAGATACTTGAGCATTCGACCGTGATGCTGGCGCAAGAATGATTGCCAGATTGGCAGCAAGAGGTTCTGGAATTGGATATTGAGATTGCTGTTGCTAAGGAGCTTAATCAAAATTTACCTTTGTGTCATTGAAGTCAACAAACTTTGTCAACTCAACCGATAAGTTGTCGAGTTCGTCTGCGCTCTGTGTGTCTGCTGCCGTTTCAATCAGTGAAAGTTTTCCCATGACAACTGCTTTCTTCACATAAGCTTCCAGCAGCTGTTGCTTCTGTTTATCCATTTGTTGCTTGATCTTTGAGGCGTCGGGTCGGTTGTCGCTCTTCAAACCGTAAAATGCCAATAGAGAATCTTGGCTGATACCGTCGATGACAAGGCCTAACAACTTTAAGATTTTTTGGAGCTTTGCACGTAAAGCTTCCACATCGATTGTTGCTTCCTTCAACTGCTTGCCAAAAGCAAACGGCAGCTGATTCTTCAGCTCGTTTCCTGCTGGCGTTTCGATGCTTTGGATCAACGCGAGATGGGCGCCGACAAAATTGGGATTAGCAGCCACAACTTCGTTGTATAAAGTCTCAGCTTCATCGCCCTCGAGCTTTGCAATCATCTGGCACTGATAATCACGCAATCCCTCCTTGTACTCATCCATTTTGCTCTTGTTCTCTTTCGGAGCTCCGCCGTTTGCTTTCTTTACTAAAAGTCCTTCCGTTACGATGTACTGGAAAGTGTTCGTGTCAACTTTTCGTCCTAGCTCCTCCTTAGCGAGGATGATTTGACCTTCGAACCACGATGACTGAGCAACAAGACTCTTCGTTACCTTCTCAGCTGGCAACGGTGCAATGTAGATTGGTTTCGTTATTCCACCCAACATCGGTAGAGCTGTGATCTTCTTGTTGTTCGCCAGGATTGCGTTGTTGAAGGTTCGATAGATGTCTAAGCTTAGCGGACTAGCTAGTTTGAAAGATGCTTGCAATACAGCTTCATTCACTTTCTCTAGAAGTTCTTTCTTCTCGTGACGGACTTGCAGCTTGATGACAAAGTCTCCTTTTTCAAGTTTGAAGAAACTGCTGCCTGAATAAGCGTCACCAGATTGAAGTAAGCTCTTGTTTGCGTCAAAAAGCATCCAGAACTGCGATTCAAACTCGGACTCATAAAGAACACTGCAGAAGAGTGGTGCTTGTAACGACAACTCCTGAGCTTTGGCCAAGTGTAGATTGTACGTTAATACATTCTGGAAGATTTGCCGCTGGTTGGGGATGACATCGCGTTTTGTCAGAGCAGTAATTTTGCACTCAGTTGGTTTGATGACCATCACTGAATGTTTTAATGAAATTGACGGCTGAGCTTCTTCGGGCAGCAAAGAAGTGACATCGATTCGGTGAATGCCGTTGGCCGAGTGCATAATATGAGCGTTATTCGACTTGAATCCATGGAACTTGACTTTATACTGTAGTGGAACCTCTCCGAAATTCGACCCTAAAAAATATATTGAAAATAATATTCTTATAAATAAAATTCTTGCAAATTCAGCTACAAAAAGTACTTACAGTACTTCGCTATGCAAACTTCAAGAATGTTGTCGCCGGTGCACTTGAACGGATGGCTCGTGATGCTTTCGCCATTCACTGGAAGAATCTTTTCCGTCTCCATGTACTTGCAGAATCGCTGGTCGACAATCTGCATTGTGTGAACTAAGAATTTTCCTCCAACTTGGTCCCTTGGATCTGCTGACATCATTTCCAGAACAGCGTAAGTAGCGTTAGTTGGAACGAGGATGAAGTCGCGAATTATTGTGTTCGGCTTGCAGAGCACAACAGCTGGATCCGGTTGGAACTCATATCTTGAGTTGTTCACGACGAATGGTTGAACAACAGTAATTGGTACCTCGAAGACTGTTCCCTTATCAGCCCCAGCAATCGTATCATAAGCTCTAACGCGGCCCCGATAAACGCCTGGTTGAAGATTCTTGGGATCAATTTTGACGCAAAAACAGCGAGGTGTGTAGCAGAGATCAATGAACTTTCCACATTCTATCCAAGGATGCGAAGGGACGAGCGCCAGTCGCATGTTGAAGTTGATTTTTTCTGACGGATCTAAAAGCAACGCTAAGTAATTTTTTTAATTAGGAAAACCATTACAATTACCGGCGTATTTTTCGTTGAACATTAATGGCTCAACTGTCACGCTGAACTCTTCTGGTTTGTTCAGTTGACCGCTGCGCATGTGAATGCCCTTGTTGCCATTTCCAACGCTGATTGCAAACCTCATCCGGTTTTCCGCCTCGCTCTGATACGTTTTAAGATAATCGAAAAGCTTCTCGACGTTGAGCAAACCGTTGCCTATTAACGAGAGCGACTGGAAGTGACCGAAGAATAATTAAAAACTTTCACTACCTTGAGCAAATGGATCAACGTATGACAGAAACTTCGAAGTGTTCCAGATTCCTCGCTTGATACTGAAAGGCGTGTAACTAATGTTTAGCTGTTTTAGTGCTGATATGATCAGGGCAATGGCGCCTGCGACGTGAGGCGCGCTCATGCTGGTTCCATTCATTAACTGAGCTTTCGACAGAGTGAACTCTGGAACGCTTGCGATGGCGGCTCCTGGAGCGCAAACAGTTACTCCGCTTCCACCATCAATGCAAGGATCGCGCGATGTCCAAGTGTAAACATTTCCTGGCAGCTTCTCACGAAGAGCGTACTCGCCTTCCATCTGCAATCGATCTTTACATTAATACTCGTTTGCGTTTAAATTGAGCTTACCATTTCGGGCGAAACATAAGCACCAACGCCAACGCATGAATCAGTCGAGATATCGGGTGGAGTTCCAATAGTGCTCAATGCGGGTCCGTGATTTCCAGCTGACGCAACCCAAACGACTCCGTAGCGATTGACCAGCTCCGCCATCAATTCTCCAACGCGACCTGAACTAGACCAAGCAGCGTGTTCTCCGTAAGACATATTAATGATATCAACTTTCTTTCCGGCATCGCAAAGCTCCATGATTTTGATGATCGCTCGGACCAATCCGGTGCCAGTTTCCATTGAGCCGAGTCTGCCGTCGCCGATCGTCAGTGACACAATCTTTGCGCCTGGTGCGACACCATCAAGTTCTTGGTTCTCTGAATCGTATCCACTTGCGATTGAAGCTACGTGAGTGCCGTGAGACGAGCACATGCCGACGATTTCCAACGTGTTGCCGTCATCGTGCACATTCATCGAAATCGACAGGTAATCGTCGATCCGTGCCATATCATAGAACTTGCTGTATTCCCGAACAACGACAGCCGACTCGAGATCGCCAGACTCAGACGTGTCGAGCACAGCAACCCAGCCTTCTTTGGCTTGGAACAGAACGCAGTCAAATGTTGTCTTCGTTTCTGTAAACTTCTTATCACAGTTGTTGAAAAATTCCTGCATTCCCTCGAGGTTTTCCTTAGCAAGCTTATCCTTGAAGCTCAACGTATTTAGATCTGGAAAATTAAAATTGCGCAATCATCATCAGGACCGGAACATATGGAAATGCTTACTTGGATTCTTCGCTTCAAAGTCGTTCAGATCTCTCGAAACATCGGCCAGAACTTTCTTGTGTGACTCGTCCCACTTTTTCAGCTTCGCATCGGCCAATATCTTATCACGAACTCTGGATGGATAAAGATCCATCAAGTTTTTCAATCCTAGTCGATATTCACTGCTAATGTTGTTCGATCGCATCAGCTTTGAGAGCTTCAGCGTACGTCCCGATAAGCCCGTGATCGAATCACCGGATGCTGTTACAACGGTTGACGTGTTGATGTCACCACATCCTGAACAGTCAAATCGCTCGAAAACCTTTCGTTCTCCAGTTGGCAGAGTCTGGAAACGTTCTTTAGTACAAAATCAGATAAATCAACCGTAGAAGTGTAGGAACCTGTAATCCAGCTGCTTTTGGATCCACACCCGAGTCTAAAATTGCGATCGTTACATCCGTTCCATTGTACTTCGGATATTTAGCGAGAAAACTAGTCACTCCAGTCTCCGCTTTCGGTTTCAAAGAGCCAATAGGGAACTTCTCATTATTAAAGTCACTCATGATGCTTTTAGTTCTGAACAACGATATCAACTGTTTCACAATTCCCTTTGTTTTGGCTCTCCACTAACAAGGCATGAATTTACCACCAGGTGTCCCGTTTAGATAAAGGGCTTTTTTGACTTTTCAAATTCTAGAAACGTTTATAAAAGCGAGATTCTAAACTGAAATTTGTTAAAAATCAAAGGAGTCTCGATTTTTTCTAGTGTTTCTTTAGTTCCATCAGCTTTAGGCCCAGCACCTCGGTTTTTGGTATCAGTCGAGCTGTTTAGCGAGTTTCCTAACAGAAAGCCTTGAAAGTTGGGAAAAATATCGGTTTACTTTAGTGGCTTCACCAGCTCGATCAGCTTTGGGCCCAGCGCCTTGTTTTCGAGCCATCAGTGAATCTATCTTGAAGCAAGAAATGTTCATACAAGCGAGTTCTGGACTAAAAGTCTTAAAAAATCGAAGAAATATCAAGTTTCTTTAGTGGCTTCACCAGCTCCATCAGCTTTGGGCCCAGCACCAGAATTTGGTGTCAGTGGATTCGTCTTGAGCTAAGGAACATTTTCTTCATTGTCTTCACCAACGCGATCAGCTTTGGGCCCAGCGTCACAAATTTTCAGTCAATCCGTATCAAGCTAAGAAACATTTTATCTGAACACACGCGCCATCAATTTCGTCGTTTTCAGCGGACCTGCAAGCACAATTTCCCTGGTTTACCCTAGAAGGAAGCAGCCGATCAGGTTCATCTTCGAACTCGGTGGAGCCAGATAATTTATCGAGCGAATGATGAAAATTAGAAGTCGCTAGCTCTTAATTGAGTTATGTACATAGGATACGGACGGACGGACAGACGGACAAAACGGCTACATAAGGGCATTTTGGACTTCGTCAAAGAAGCCCTAAAAATTTTGCCGATCATTCAATGAAGACACACACCTCCTAGGACGCAAATCACGAGATAAACATTCGTCAAAGTTTCGTTCTTCGTCAAAGTTTCGTTGAGTGAAAAACAAATTTAAATCTGAAAACAAGATTAAAGGATGTGGTTTGAGATCCTCCCATCGTTTGGCATCATCACTGGCATTCTGGCTCTTCCTGGATTCGCCATTTATCATATTCACGAAGCGTGGATCGATAACGTAAGTGAAATTAGAAACTTTATGTAATCGGCGATTGTAAACAAATAACTTCGCGAGCTGAACTGAGTTGGCTCCACTGGATCTAACAATTTGTCTTCACCCTGGCAGCCCTATCGCAGAAACACTGATGAACGTTTCGAGCGTCTGATGTACATGCGAGACATGCGAGTCAATGGCAACGTTTACAAGGGAAATGTAAGTTTTCTAGCTTGATCTTTATCTATCTTCTCACTTGGAACTTTGTTTTAGGGTCTTGAAGCCATTCCCGACGAGCCAAAGAGCTCTTAGAGAAGAAACATACGTGAAAATCTATTTGTTTTAGAATAAAAATTCGTCTCGACAAATAAAGACGTTTGATTATCGCGAGCAAATTATCTCTTACAGATTGGCTGTAAATTCACCAAGGCTAAGTCACCAAGACACTTTCTGAGAAAGTCTGAAAAAGTATAGCTCGATCGCTCTGTTGGCGAGAAAAGCTCCCGAACTTAATGAAACTCCAAGCTTCGACTTTTGCTGACATTTTTATTATAAATTTTATTATAGTTTTTCTTATCCGACGCACAGAAACACTCACGAAACATTTAAATCGTCATTCCGTCGCAAGACATTTCCACGAAGAGCTTTAGAAAAGCTTCCGAGCTAAAGCTTACGAAAGCTTTTATACGAGCATCCACTTAGCAAGTCGAATAGTAATTTCTCCAGATATTCAATCAAAGTGCCTCCATCGATTTTTTTTCTCTCGCAGCATGGTGCCCTTGCGTAATTCTTTTTCTGTACGGGGAGAACTGATTTCCATGATATTTAGATACTTGACTGTTCATATTTCTACTGATTAAACATCAATCGTTATTGTAGAATAAAAATGAGTAATTGTCGATAGTTCCTGCTCTCAACCCAGTCCCGAGTTCTCATTGAAAACCAGTTTCATCTGCACCTGATTTATCGAGAAGTCGGAAGAAAATTGAAATTTATTACTCAGCTAATGATAAAAATATTTCGTCTACTGTAAAGTAATTGCCTTCAGCTGTTTAGATTTAATCTCAAGCTCTCTCTTGAGAAGCTATATTGAGTTATTTATTTGTAGTTCTCTCCCAACTATGAAACAAACGATTCGCTACAGTTTCGTGAGGGTTTCTCTTTGTTTTCATTAGAAAATAGTTTTTACTTTATTATTGTCGCGCTACCACAGAGTCAGGATTAACACTTTGTTTGATATTGTCACGATTCCGGATCCATTAAATGTCCGCTACCACTGATTAAAAATGATTTCTCTTTATTGTCATTAGGAAACTAAGTTTTGTCTGTTATTTCATTATCATGGGCACGAGGCAGATTCATAAATTTCGTCAACTAGCATCTCCTCTTTCGTTCTTCTTTCACTCGTTCCATCTCACGAATGAGCAACCTTTCATTCACTTTTCTCGGAGGCTGCGACTAGTAAAAGCTTTTCAGACGCGTTATCTATGTTGAGCACAAATTTAACAAACATGACAACATATTTTTTCGCCCTACGGAGCCATTTCGGCCTTCAAAAGTTACACCGCAAACATTTTCATTAAACTAAATACGAACGGAAGTTGGAAAGTTGTGGAGAAATGGGTTTGGAAACATAAGAAGAGCAGACTCAGCGCCCGCGTGACTTTAAAGTTTAAACCATAATTTAATGACAGTTTTAATAGCTCAGATATCCAATAATTTTATGATTTTTTCTTCGTCAAATGTGTGCGTTTCCAATTTCTTTTTCAAGTACGTGTTGTCATTTTTAATGGCTTAGATATTCTTCTACTGCGTTACGTTGACATAGATATTCATAACAAGCTTCTATCAAATGAACAACACAACGTCGAACGGATAAAGATGTGTAAAAGGGTTTTGACTAGAAAACAGCACCTAACGCGATTAGAAAAGATACAAAAGAAAAAGTTTCCACTCTTCTTCGTCGTGACGAGCACTCGCGAACGAGTGGTCGATAGCTATATCCGTCTAGGCTTCTACGGCTACGAACAATAATTACTTATAGAAAAACATTCAATGATGCCTAGAGTAATCCTAACGAGTTAGAGATTATCGTTCTTCAATATGTAATCATGTGTGTCTCTCTCTAAATGTTTAGTTAAAGCTGAACCCACGCAAATTGTATATGTTTTCAATTCTTTTCTTCTTCGTAATATCCTAAATGGGCAATATCTACTTTCCTTCTTCCGGAAACACAGAATCCCTTTGGGACAAATCAAGCTTCAAATGGAGAGTGTTGGAGCTTCTTCGGCGTGTAAATGTGATATTTTAGTTGATGTTAGGAGCGAACTTAGCCCATAGTCATTCTGAGAATAACTTGGCACGTCTCCCTAAATGTCTCAGAAAAGTGGTAAAAGCATCTAAAATATTCACTTTAAAATCTCTACGATTAATATTTGATATTTATTGTCATAATTAGGGTTGGGAGAAGTCTGAGCCTCGTGAAGCACTCGCGACGTTCCCAACTCTAGTCTCTTCATCTGCCGGAGCTTTCAACAGCTTACGAGTAGGGAATTAAAATCTCTCTTTGTCTGCGATTCAATATATAAAATTCATTAGTCACTGATTCTTCAATTATTGTCATTAGACGTTTAAGTTAGGTCAGCTTAGTTGTCCGATAGTGATGTAATTGATACAAGAATCACTTATCACCTAAGATCATAAATATGCTTCTAAAAATTTATAAAAATACATTTTCTTTAGGTTTCATGCATCATTTTGGAATATACATTTTTTTATCAGACGACTGATAACAGTAAAATACTAATTAGTGTCATACACTACCCAGCGTAATATTTTAAACTCTCCATTCTGTCTATAAAAACATCGCCAGATTTCAAAACACCTGACGGTAACATTTTACTTTATTGTCTATGTCACTTTATGTAATTGAAAGCATTTTCATCTCTGTTTTATGATAATTGAGGAGGTATTAATGTGTAAAGGAAATCACTAGTCTCTTGGCTAATATTTGATGTAATCTCCGAAATTCCGATTTATGGAGGAAATATCAATTAAAATCTTCAGCGTCTTCAAAGCGTCAACATTCTTTTAAATAGATTTCAATCTGTCTCAGTTGAATTTCAACTCGAAAATGTATAAAAATAAATTCATGTTAAGGGAGTAATTCATTTATTGCGTCATCAGTTCAATTGAAGTTGATTCGTGTTATCATTCAATTGATTTTAATTTGTTTGTGAAGAATAAGTTGGAAATGATTTGGCAAAATCAAAATAAATTGATTTTAACTATTGAGAAAAATTCTGTGGAAAACAATGAACGAAAGTTACGAAATTTTGTAAAGTTTGATTGGAATTGAACTGTCGAAATTATAGAAGATTAAATTTTACAAAACGAGCGTGAAAAACAAAAAAAGTATTACATAAATTCACTTGATTTAACATGACACTCTTCTTGTAATAATTTTAATTTTACCATCAAACTTTCTTTGCTTTCTACTTAAACATCATGACGCAATTTATGTACGCTCCCGCAACAATCCCCAAACCATTCTTCTCAGCTCAGCAGCAATTCGCCAGAACAATCAAAGACAGCTTATGGACGAATGAGGTAAGTTTCTGCTTCATAGTTCTCTCCTTCAATCTCTCAAACGTGCCTTATGCTTTAAAGAAGAAATTTTTTTCGCTACACTTTTGAATGAGCTTTGAAACTTTCCTGTAAGAAAATATCAAATTTTATTTTTTATTGTCGAAGTTTCATTTCTTGTTTATTGTCATGGATGCGATTTATGTTTGCCGAAAAAGTGTCACCGCAAACTCTCATCGTTGCCACTTGTTCGACGCAAACTAAAGCCCAATTTTTGAAGAATTTCTTCGGCTTGATTGAAAGATTCCCTTCAAAATGTTTATGCTTCCTTCTCGACGCTTTTTCAACTAGAAAGGGAAGCTTTTCTTCGGACGAAAAACATTTTCCTCCTAAAGAAATAAAGAGGAAATGGAATAATTCTCAAAACTTGAAGCGTATCATTTCTTTTGATATGCCGTTCCGTTACGAAAATGGCGACTTGATATGTTGCTTCTACATTACGAGAGAGTTAATAATTTGTGTCGGAGGATTTCACTTCTCGTGCCGCTTTTTGGATAGACGTCCGATGGGTATTTGATGTCCCTTGCCTTCGTCAGAAGACGCTCGCTTGCAACCAGCACGCATTCCAAGTATTCAAATAAAATGAATTATGTCCTTGAGGGAAAAGCAAGCGGAGATGGCAACGTGATTACAAGATGATCCTATGCAAACTTCTGACAGTTATTGGACATCTTTAACCTCCATGACTGTCGGCAAATTTGCTAGTGTGGTTGTTTATCTGGCTCAGTATCCAAGGAATATATTTGGGGACATTTGCGTATACTCCTGGTAGCCTCGGGTGAGCGCACATAATGCCCCAAGACACAATTCCTCCGACAAACCAACGATCGCGTTCATTCGGGTAGGGGCATAACTGTCGGTGAAGCATTAGATTTTATATTCAGAGTTTGCATGTTGAGAGTAAGAATAGTCTAACTCACCAAAGGTCCACCAGAGTCTCCCTAAGAATAGAAAGCGACGCGGAGCAGAGAAAACACGATTAGCGAAAAAGATTCTCAGAAATCTATTTTAGGTCATTAGCAAATAAAAATATTTCGAGGGCTTTCAGAGTACATTGAGCGTCCGAAATATTTGAGAAAAGGTCCCGTCAAAGGTCACTTGATGGATGGCCAGTCTCCGCCTCTAAATTGCTCTCAAACATCAAAAGCTCACCTGACACGCATCGAAGCCTCCGGTCTGTCGTACACAATTAACGATGATTCATGAAAGAGATGAGGAGTAAAGAGATCAAATTATTTCTTTGCACATCAAAACGAACGAGAATTTCACATAACGGTAGCTTGAAATTCCATCTTCTTTCCACGACCTTTGGAGATGAAAGCTCGTCTTCGTAGGGAAATTCAATCTTTTTCATCTGACAATGAAGCAGATTTTACCTCGTAACCGGCGCATATCATACCCTCGGTGACATTCAGCGTATCAAGCCACTCGTTACACAAGTCTCGGTTGAGGACGGGAACAACAACTTCGTTTATCGCCGGCTCGTAAGCTGTGTGATGCATGGAGTTGGGATTAGCTGTATTGATAGGATGAAGGAGAATGGAAATGACAATATGAAGATGGCGAGCCGCACAAGTTCTTTTGCGTGCCTCGACAACTCAATTTCTTAACTTGTCTCAGCTGCGCCATTAATAAGCAAGCTTCGAACTTATTGGAAAAGTGTTTCCGCTCTAATGCCTTTTTTCCGCGGTGGAAACTTTTGCAGTCATTATCATGATGCAATTTTCATTGCGCACTAAAGTGCTTCTCCGCTAATTACTTTATACTCCATCATTGCTGACAGGAGAGTTCACCGCTCTCAAAGTGTCGTCTCCGTTGCGAAAGCAATCTACCCTCGACAAACATTCGAACATGAGAGTTTGCTTTCAACAGTTTTTGGTTGGTTCTCGACAACTGAGTAAAAGACGAATTCTTCGTAAAAACAAAGCAAGTGGGTAAGAATCCAAATGGAAATTTAACTCTTGTCAACGCAGAGAGACAAAAAAGCTTTTTGTTGCTCGAGGAATTTTCTTATGGGGTGACGAATGGAATGTAATCGCAAAGGAACTCACAGTTCTTGTCCTCCTTCTTCCCCCATCCAATAACTGTACAATTAGTTCCAGCAGGGAGCTCCTTCATATCAGCGGGCGGCAGACAAACGGGTAATAAGTGATCATGGAAAGCTACACGTGTCGCCAGCTGTGTTGAGGACGAAACGGTTAAATAAGTAAACGGCAATTAAGGCTCCAGTAGGATTGAAGTGTCGTCCTTACTTGAAATAACGCAATATCGTTGTCGTGTGCAACGATGTCGTTATACTGCGGATGCGGAATCACTTTTTTGACTTTGATCTTCTGTCCATAGTGTGCATGAGAGTGTCGCCTCGTCATTCCCAGCTGAATTGTCCAGTCGTTCAGATTGCGGAGCGTGTGACTGAGAAAGTAAACGTTTGCGTTAGTAAAATTTCGTGCGAGGCGTCGTGTTTATCGTACTTTCCGATGCAGTGTGAGGCGGTCAACACCCACTGGTCAGCGATTAAAACGCCAGCGCAGTAAAAAATCTCTTCCGGCCCGCCGAGAATCGCTGCAAGGAAAGGCCAATCGCCAGGATTTGACTCATTCCCGCCGATGATTCGAGTTTTGGGAATTCTCCTTTTCTTCGTGCGAACTTTGCCGCACTCGAAGTTCGTGCATGTCAATTCAGCCACAATCTGGGATTTGTCGTCGTTGCAGTTGGCGTAGTCTTTGAGCAAGTTTGTTGTTTTCCTCTGCGACATTCTCATCCATGCAGTGGGGTCTTGATTGGAGACGATGGTGAAGTTCGTTCCTCGTCGCATCAGTCGACTCGAGTTCACCGAACTGTAGCCCAGCATCGAGCAAACCTTCGTAGGAGATTCTTCGAGAACCCAGTTTCGGATGCACGCTGGCTCCCACCGCTTCTTCCCAGCCTTGTACACTTCAAGTGTCCCCTTCCCTAAATCTCCATTCGTTGAACTCAATCGAATGCAATTTCTCTCATCTTGAGCGTATGGGCAAGTGACTGTACCATCGCAAATATGCCGGTCGCTCATGCACTTCCGTTCACCACAATGGATTGATGAGCTGTTGCAAGGTGCACAACGCAGTTCATCGGTTTGATCGAAGCAATCCACAACGCCATCACAAACGTAACGGAACGGAATGCACCGCTTCTTGTCGCATGAGAACTCGTTGCAGACGGGCTTTATATGGATAAGAAAAGAAGATATGTATGTGTTAAAACCTAAACTTTGTAGCGGCACCTAATCTGATTTTGTTTTTTTTTTCCATTACAGACCTTGCGTGTTTTCAATTCTTTCATCTCCTTCCCTCCCACGCACTCTTCAGCATTTGCGGAATCGGAAAAAAGCTTACAAGATAAATATTCTGGAAGTTCTAAGCCAAAGACATCGAAGAAAAATCCGCAGCGTCTCATAGTTTCAACACATAAATTCTTGCATGGCGGCACAGGCTGGAAGCAAATAAAGAGATGGAAGAGTTAAAGAGGAAAAGTATATCAAGTGAACAATGGTGAAGTCTTCATTATTAAGGAAGCGAGTTCGGAAGTTTCGAGTGCAGTCATTGTGAAATACATTGGGCGAGATTGAAAAATATATGCCACATGAAACTTCAGAACTCAACATGTCTGCTTGCTTCTTATCTCACCTTTCCAACTGAACTGCATTTAGGCACGAATAAAGAACACAGATACAAAGGAACTAATTCGAAGCACTGCACATCTACAAGAGCGTCGAATTGCTCAAGCTCAACTTGAGCCTCCAGCTGACCAAAGTGGCCGATGTAATTGGGAAAGACAGTGTAGTTGTAGGGAACCTTGTGATTCTGACAAAACTTCAGAATGACCGGAAGGCAGACGCCACGTGCTGGATTCGGATCGACATTCAATGTGTCCGCTGAATCCATCTGCGTTGGAACGCTTATCGTCTTGTTGACAAACTTAATCGTTGGATATGCATTGAAGTAAGCAGCTAGACCTCCAGCAATGATAAATAAAGCGAATGCGTTCAATAGGATCTGACACAACCGGAACCTCAAGCGGCCTCGCGTCACATAAGGGTTGGAGTTCTTGCGTGCTCGCAATATCTGAAGTGGATAAAAATTATAATCAGCGAATTTTATCGTCGTTTGTATTACCTTGTGCTGTAATGACATGTTTGAACCGTTGGAAAACCTGACAATGGTTTGCAAGCTCGCAGGTGTTGAAGCACTCTTAATAATGGCAGCGGAGCTATTGTTTGTTTCGACGCTTGGATCCTTTAGAATCTCATCCGGTGTTTTGTACGGTTGTTTGTCTGTGAACAAAAGCGAGTTGATTATTAGAAATGTCAAACGATTTTCAGTTCAGCGAGCTTACACGTGTGGAGTTTCGCGGCATGAGCTAACAGAGGACTAGAAGTCTGACTAAAGCTTTCGCTCGATATGCTTGAATCTTGTCGCTTAGAACCATGGGCTCCTCGACTAACGCTCCGGCTCATGTTTGACATTATAAAGCTATCAGTTGAGTTCTGCTGATGAATGTTTTTTGATTTATTTATTCTTGATGCATTCTGCAGCAGCGGCGCGTCCATCATTTTCGTGTTATACCCGGGGCTCGACATCATTGAATCGCTCGAGATATTTGAGTCTTGTCGTTGATTGATTTTCGAATGATGGATTTGGCTCAATGGCGGCGGTTTGTTTTGGTTCTCATCGACTCGATTTATGTTTAAAGATGAGTCACGAGCCCTGACTGTGAACAGGAGTTTATTGTTGTTAATCATAAGCAGTCGATTCGCATCCAACAATGACTCACTTGACTCAGCCAACTGAGATGCCCGAAGCGGCGGAGCAGGTGGCGTTCTCTGTCTTATTCCTTTCCTCGCGGGCACCGCGGGCAACCTGCGCATGGCATGAGTCTTTATTATCGGTGTAATTGACCGGTTGTTATCCGAGTCGATGGAACCGCTGCTCGAGATTTTCTTTGTCAAGCGACTCTGGTCAAAGTTGAAGACGTTGACGTTCTTCTTTAAGATGAAAGGTGAGTCGGTGAAGTTGCTTTGGAGCGATTCAATGGTGTCGGCACGCTGCAGCTCAGATGATAAATAGCTGTCGAGTGACGATTGTGTGTCCTCCGACGAGAATCGGCTGCGAAACTTCCGCTGGTTTGTCGTCACGGATGAGCGGTCCGTTTCAAACGCGGAGATATATCCTGTATCAATTGTAGTCTGCGAGCGGCTCGAGTCCGATGACGATTGGTTTGGATCGATTAATTGACTCTTCTTGTCGAAAATTACCAAGTCATCCGAATCTCCGATGTCATCGAAACTTATTGAACACAAATCGTTTGAGCTTTCCAATTTGCTGTCTGCGTCCGATAAGCTTTTGCTGGGAGCTTTTGCAGCTTTTGACTGTATGATGGTCTTGTCGTTCTGCGACGCTTCCTTCTTTGAGCCTTTCTGGAGTTTTCCTTGAAATGTCCTTGGTGGTAATGGCGGCGGAGCTAAAGCCAAGCAGTTCGGCGGCTTTCTTTCTTTGGCCTTTGGTGCGCTCAGCTCAGTTTGTGGTTGACTGGCAGATGAGTGACGTCTTGCACCATTAGATGGAGACGCTGACTTGAGATGCAAACTTTCCTCCTTTTTTTCAGGCTTCTTCAAGAGATCGACAAAGCAATCGGTTGGCAAAGCAAGACTCGAAGCCCGATTCCTATGAGTTGCAGTAAACATATCTCACAAATCTAAAGCTTAATTGAAAAGAAAATGTACCTTTTCTTTGAGTCCGAATCAAAAAACTGGAAATGCTCCACGCCCTCAATTTTTTTTACCCGGGCCGTCATTGCAACTTTGATTTACCGTTGAAAAGGATCTGCAAGAAGACAAAGAATGAAAAATTTGTCAAAGAGGTTCAGTCAGTTGATAAACTATGTAAAATATTTCACATCTCTTAGTCAAGGAAAGCTCAGTGAAGCAGTTTATGGAATGCAAAGTCATATATGGCTCGCTTTTGTATCTGTGCACCGAGCGACGTTATCTCTGAGCTTTTCCGGACCAAGGTCACAAAGAAAACTTTTTGATTAAGATAATTAGTCGAGTTACGAGGGAAAACGATGAAACGTGTTGAATGAAGTAGAGCTGCCCAGCAATTCCGAACCCATTTATCCTGAGGCTCTCATCAAATGAAGCGATACGTAGAAAGATTTATAGCCAACACGAGTGACATAATAATTAAGTAATGGCAACGCGAACGAACTCAATTCATGAAAATTGACGAATGTGTCGACGAAGCGCGGATGATTGCGTACCATGTGAACTGCTCCTCATTCACTGATAAATAAAGGATTGCTGAGAAATGAGTTTGTCAGTATTTCAATGTACATGTTATGAAATTATTGATTCATCGTAGCCTGTTTCGCTCGGCAGCTTCTAAAGCTAAGACGTTGTAAAGCTTTTGTCTAAACGAAAACATTGTTATCAATTGGCAAATGAGCTTACGTTTAACTATCTCATTAAGAGAAAATTACTCTAGTGAACATATTTGTGGTGATAAACAACCTTAAACCTTGAGTTTTGAGAAGCGGCCGACAAACTTTACCGGAATTTTAACTCAGAACTTAAGCTCGTTGCCAAAAAGACTTTTGTAATTTAAAATCAATTGAGTCCGTTTACGTGAAGGATTTGTCAATGAGAAGTTTCACGAGACGTTGGCTGAATATAAAACAACTTGTTGATGAAGACTTTCGGAATATTAAAGAGACTGGCGAGCCAGCTAGAACAATCAACATCATAGAACTTTCAGTAACGCCTTCCTCGTCAAAAGATTTATTTCTTTTTAGTCGTTTAAGAAAAAGTTGCGAAGTTTTGACTTGAAAATTTGACAAACCGGCTAAGTGTTGAATGTCTTCAAAAGTCGCTCATGAACTTCTTTACAAAAATACAAGTTTATTTGGAAAGTAAACTTGTCCCGTCACATTGTAATTGAGTACAGGAAAAGGAGATTTAATGAAATGAGGAGAATTCTATGGGAGGCACGTGAACATCAGACATCGAAGCGAGTTTATCTTAGTTTTCCTCTCACGTACTTTGCATCTACCTTCGGCAATCTTTATATTATTGAAGGTTCGATGTGCGAAGAAACTCTTTAATTAGTTTAATTGAGTTTTTTCAAGTCGCATAATAGAGAGCTGAAGAAAGTTTGGAATTGCTTTCTAAGCGGAATAATCTCTCGGAAATTATCAGTTAAATTTTCATTTGCCCGGCTTGTCATTACGACAAAAATTTTAATGAGAGAAAAACTTTTCACACTTCAGGCGACAATTTATTAATTACATTTTTTTTCTCGCAATTTGTCCCACGGTCCAACTCGAATTGAGAAGTTTATGATAAAAGTGTCAGGGTTAGAAAGCGCAAGAGTTAGCATTGACATTTCTGTCGCGCAGATTTCCTTGTCTGACATTGAAAATCAAGGCAAACAAGCGATCGACAAATGAGAGCGACGGCAAATTCCAGCAGTAAAAGGCAAACTTTATCGAAGTCTTCGTGATCAAAAATTCCTCGCAGGCAGTTCGGAAAATGGAAATCAGTAACCTGTGAAAAATGGAAGCCTCAGAGCGTAGCACGGAATACATCAATTCCGGTTCCTCGACTCGAGCAGATCTCGAAAAACGTGAGATCTGATTGCTTTTATCATGTGAATGAACAATTTCTTATTCCGTGATGACTAAAGTGTTGATGTGACGCTTAAAGAAAAAGAAATGGGACCGTGATAGAAGCTGCGAGCATTGTCGTTTGCTGCAGACTATAGGTTCAATCTACGCTTCAGATTGTGTTAGGAAGTTGCTGCATGTCACTTTTATCATTTTATTGATTGATAGCAATTCATGTTCGTTTACTTGCTCTCGATTGCTTCTTCCATTCAATTCATCATTTTACCAGCTTCAGTTGAACGAAAAATTTTTTATAGACAAACAACACGATTGAGCGATGTCTCACTCAACTCAATCGATAATTAATGAAATGCGAAAAGAAATTGCTCTCTAGTGTCACGAGCAACTATGTCTGAGCCGATAGGAAAATAAATCAGAGTCGCGTCTGGCTTGCAAAACATTCTCAAAGCAAGTTGATATCGATATTAATCCGAGCACTCGAAGTGATTATTATTGATTGTTTTCTGAGATGCTCATCTTTCAAACTTATTGACTCGGATAGATTCGTAGTCAGTTTCCAATGACTTTCATTATTTGTTCAAGTAAATTGGGGCGAGAAATCCTGTTTGATTTCGCAATGAAACTCTATGACTTCCTTTTCTTATCGCTCTTCAAGGAAATCTCAATTACTGCAGAAGCTCAAAAGGCCCCCTTCAAGAAGTCAATTAAAGCAAAACGCTTGACATCGTCCACTGGCATCATCGATGATTGATGACCAAGAATACGACAACATAGATCGCTAATTGCCGCGACTAACGCTGAACGTTTGGTTATAACAGAAGCATTATAGGCTCAACGAAATTCGAGAGTCTCCATGAGCTGATTATTTACCGCCGTCAATGAAGTTAGGAAAGGATCGCATCGCTTGACAAGGCGAGTAGGCTAAACATAAGACGACGCTCTTTGACGATAACCTTCGAGATATCACTGACCTCATAAACCCAAATCAATGACAAAGAAAGCCCTTGAAAATGTATCTTTCTTTTGTATTCTCACTTTGCCGCTCAAATGGTCACGGGAATAAATTTGGAGATTCCGCTACGAGACACCTGATCGTTTACATCTTTCGTCTAGAAGCTTTATGATTTATGCGTAGTCACAAACTTTTTTAACCTCTCGTTTGGCGAATTGCTCAAATATGACAGAAAACTCAACTTAATCAAGTCGTTCTGTCTTGGAATTTTACAATTTCTTGGAACAAATTCGGCCCTAAACTCTTTCTGCAAACTCAGCAGCACAACTGGCGTCTTTGCTCCCTGAGAAGCTCTGATCGCTCCATTAAGACTGTTGCGAGATATCCAAGATTTGATTTATGCGATGCCACATTTTCCTTGAGGATTTGCATTAATGCTTGAGTTCTTACGAACGCAAATTTCCGAGAGCTTTCTTGCTCGTTTTAAAAGGAATGAAAACTTATTGCCGAAGACCGTCAAGTTCGTGCATACAACGAGACTACATATGTTTTGCCTCTTTGCAACTTTGACAAAAAGACGGTAATTGAGATAGTTCCAAAAAGCTTATTGCTCATCTTGTCAACCATAGTCGAGTCTTGTTTATCAATTTTGCATCGCGTGTTCAAACTTTTCTGCTTTCTCGCCTTATCCAATCGTCTTTAACCCATAACGACAAGAAGGAGGAAAAGGAAAATTGTATCGCTGAAAGCTCAAATATTTGTTCAGTCAAATCAACTGTTGGGTTGTTGCTAACGGATATTTTTCCTCAGAACGAGAAGGCGAAGGCGGATTTATTTTCTTAACAACTCAAAAGGAAATAAAGGAAAGAATAAATCTCAAGGACGAGGCAGTCGAATAACACAATTTTTCTCGCTCCTTTGCGCCAGTTGGAAATGCTTGTGTCAAGCAATGTTTATGTTCGCTGCCCGAGCAAAAAACGAGAATTAACATTGTGCGAATGCAAATGAACCCCTCTCCTTCTCTCGACGTTTGAGAATGCAAAGGAATTTTATCATTCTAAAAACAATCTCAAGCATCCGAAACTTCGCGCTTCTGACTCAAAATTTAGCGATAAGCTTGATCTGTTTAACTCTCATGTAAAACTTGTTTTGTCTTCGAATATTCTTAGGAAACCGCTTAGGAAACCGATTCGAATCCTCCGGGGAATTTCGATTCAGAGTTTTGCAAAAAAGTTTCACTAATATTCAAAGCGATCCACCAACAACGAAACTTTCCACCACAAAAATGCTTAGCTCAGCATCTGGAAACTTCAAATTCATCAGAGTCTCGGGGTCGTTTTACATAATGGAAGCGCAACCTAGTCTCGATACATTTTGTTATGAAGTAGCACATTATCTATTGCTCTGTGTCATGAAATTCCTTCATGCTGCTGCCTCGTCTTGCGGCGACGTTTCGTCAATAAATAGCGGCAATCTTCTCTGTCACTCACTGCAAAGCTCGGCAAGATGATGAAATTTACTTTTTTCTCCCGCATCGCCTTCACAACACAACAGGTCCCCAGATTTTCCTTTCGCGTTCGCTTGGATTGTGTGAGTGTTTTTACGAAATGATTACCAAAGAAGCAATAAAAACAGATTAAGTCAACGCTTGAGCCTGGCGAAAGAGAGCAAGAGACGACTTTTATTTCCCTTTTCCTCGGCTAATGTCACTACTTTGCCTTTTCTTTCGAACGCTTCGAGCATCAGCAAATCGTGACATTTAGGGAGAGAAAAGTTTTAAATGATAACGAGCAAGGTGACATTAAATAAACGATTTCTCGCCAGCGACGCACAACGTGGCACGAGGACTAAATGCCGACTAGGAGAAAAACTCACTCAAGCAACGATAAAAAGTTTTCTGCTTTGCTCAAAGGGATTTCCTCCTGTCTTTCTTCGTGACAGTTGCTTCTGCTTTTGTTGCTTGCCGAATAAAACTTTAGTTATCATCATGAGAAAACAAGGTTAATGGATCCACAAGCTTGTTTACTGAAAATCCTTCAGGTTCCTCTCCGAACACTCCGTCTGTTTCTCAACTTCGCCAGTTGCGTCAAGGGATGGCATTCTTAATCCTTCAATCGAATTTCATCACAGCCAACTTTTAAATAAACGCTTTCCCTAGAAATTATGTAGATTTTCAAATTACGCGCGTGTTTAACCGTGAATAAATTTAAAGCGAGTTGTGTCTCTCCATTGATTCATTCAATCGAGTTACTCAGATGATTTCATTCAGATTGGAGAGAAATCGGTCTCGTGGAACTTTGAATGTGACAATCGATATGTAGAAAAGATTGTGAGATTGTTGTAAATGAATTGTCGATAGGCTTTTTTGATATGAATTTATCGGAAGTCACCAGCCTCAGATGCAGATGAAAAGAATTTATGAAAACGAGTCGAAAAATGCTTTGCGGTAAGCTCATTATGAAGAATCAGCTTTCCGGAAAGCTCTGAATTTCATTTATCAAATACGCTACGCTGCGGTGAATTAAACAGCCAATGGCGTAGTTGAACTGGCGAATTCGAGGTCTTTTCAATCGTTCCACGTACGTTTCGATAGACAAATTCAGTGAAAATCGAAATCAATTGGATCTTCAAGCTCTTCCACGCTCTTACTTTTGGAAAAATCCTGTTTGCACGTTTTATCTTTGAACGGTTTCATCGACGCATCAAAATCACAAATACGCGCAGTTCCGATGAACGCTGAGATTTCATTGTCGCAGAATGACGATAACGATTTATGGCGATAGAAGAAGACTGCGTATCTTCGTAAACAATCAGGCCCAATCAGTCTCAAGTACCGAGATCATATTGCCACAAAGATCCAACGCTCTAATTCAATTGCTTGCATTTATCATTCAATTTACGTTGCCAGGTTCAAGATTTTTCGAGGGGAAATTGAAGGTAGAAGCAAACTCTCCAGTCCAGAGAAACTCTAAAGATTTATTTGTGATGGCAACGGCTGGAGAACGTTAAGATTATGAAGCAGCGTTTGAAGTTCAAGCCTTGAACTTTTTTTGTGATAGTGACTTTGAACTCAGGTAAACTAATCATTGGAAAACATATAATGAAACTCGTGGCGTATAAAACGATTATAATGAAATAAATTCTTGAGCTTCACCTCGAATAAATTGTACCTTTGAAGCCAATATCGTTCATTCCATGAAGACATAAATTTTGCATTGAGCTCGATTGCAGGCATTCACAGATTGTAGCTAAAAGAACAAAGGCCGTCTAAGTTTTCAATTCAGTTGTTTAATGTCGGAATAATTTTATAAAACTGAAGGAAGCTCGAATAGTGTCTGGAACGACGGAGACAAAACAATGATGGAAGAAATATTAAAAAACTGAGGGGATTTTTCTTTTCATGGGATCGCTTGCTTACCACGGCCACCCTAAATGACAGCTTTCATATAAAGTGTCTGATAAACTGCCCGAGGTAAACAACGGGAATACAAAATCTGATAAACTTTTCAAAAGATTCTTAAATGTCATACTCGTTCATTGGTATCCTCTATTGAAATTCCAAGTTTTGCAGCTCTAAGCTCTGATTAGAGAAGTCGAGATGAGTGATTCATCAGATGAAACCTAGTCAAGCTTGTAGCAATGATAAATGTCATGTTGACTTATTTCCTCCCACGCTCTATTGCCCTTTGCGTTTGCACAAAAGTTTGCTTATAAACACTTCGACAGACGACTCCAGCCTCGGTAAACTTCACTCCGTTTTCCTCGAAGTAGATTTGTTATTTTATGTCGGTTTGAATGGTTAACCAGTACAACAAAAGAGCTCCGTTTCTGGTGCTCACACAGCCGTGCGCTCCGAAGAAGAACGAGGTAAAATCGATACCATTAAAAAGCAGCGAGGTTCATGGAACAAGCAGATAGAAGAAAGTGTGACAGTGAATACTGCTTCAAGAGTTCGAGGACATCAACATTTGTGTTCTAGCCACGCAACCTTTCCATACACATACCGACTGATCCTATTAGGCAGAACGCCATTAACAACAAACTTCCATCTCTCTTTTGTTCACTTCGTTCCTTATGCCTTGCCCTTCCATAAAAATCAATAAAAAAAAAAGCTCGACGGAGAGCTTAACGCCTAATCCATGATTAATTTCATCTAAAATATCACTCGCTGTCTCACAATCCGTTTCCGAATAATAATGGAATTTTTCTCATGTCGATTTGATGACAAGGCGAAAGAAAAACAATCGTCAAGATGATTTGAAAAAGAGCAGACACTTAATTACGTAAGACCTTCTCGCTTGGAGTCAAACGCTTTCACTCTCGAAGTAATGACCATGTTAAAAATGGAATTTGTTGAAGAGCATTAACGAAGCTACGACCAGAATAATAAAGATTACTCACTCTTTATCTGTCTCGTTCGTTTATACCCGCGACCGGGGGGCGAGGGGACGATAGAAGTCTCTCGCTTTCACGGCTGTGTATAAAAAGAATGAAATCACAATAAAAACTTGGCAGCTAGCTTTCTTTCATTTAACGGCACACTTCAACACTTTATGGCGAGGACTTTTTATGAACTCCAGGAATTTCTTTCCGGCGATGAGATATCAAATTTCATAAAACACCGTCAGAATAATAAGGAAAGCACTGGACACTGTTCGATTCTCCATCATCATCTCTGATCACAATCGAAACGAATTACAAAGGAAGAGAGGAAAAACTTTTCCCCGTGAACTTTTTTTTGCTAATTTTCTTTCTTCATGTTCGCACAAGTTACACAAAACCCCGGAAAAATATCAATCTACGGGACCGCGGCTAACGATAGGAACTGGGAATGAAAATCAATTGATCACGGGCGAAAGAAGGAAAACTGAAGATATATGCGAGAGCCATCACGCACGTCCGACTTAGAGCGGGATGATCTAGCGAGTCTTACTTCTCTTCTCCCTGTGCTTTATCCTGTGTTTTTGTTTGTGCAAATTGCTGGAGACGAAGTTCAAATAAACACGTCTTACGTCTATGACGCCCACACACGACTCGGAGTGACTCGCTGCTACATATTTCACAGTCGGATTGTACTCTCGCCTTGGAAAAATCATCGTGATTTTTGTAGTAAAATCTATAGAACAAATCGTCGTTGATGTTGGCGCGACGAGGACGCAGCGAGCCTTGTTTCTCCCTCTGGCGCACGGGAAAAGATTGTTTGAGCTTTCACACAGACAACGGAGCTTTCGTCTGGTCTTGCCGAAAACAAAATATATTGAGCATCGTGAAAAAAACGGGGAGCCGAGAGAGGAAATCTGTAGACGCGCTTGGAAAGAAAGCATAATGGAATGGAGAGAGAACGAGAATATGCAGGGTGAGAACCTACAAATTTTTAATTGATTTACTATTTCCTTTCGCCACAACATGTGAGAAGAAAATCTTTTCCATTGCCTTTCAAGTTATACGAGCTTGCTCACTTGTTGGAGCCTGTGGCTTCCTGATAACGAGGAGTATGTTTCTCTTTGGTGATGTATTTTGCCTGAATCAAAACAAGAAGGAAAGTTCCAGCAAGCTGCACACGTGCAAGAAATATGTGCGAAGGTCTTTGACCAATACTATAGGGATTACATTCGGCATAAAATAACTGATTTTTCAAAGAGTACTTTCACGCTACAAATTAAATTTTTAAACATCTTAAATCTAATAAAATCAATCTGGCTCAAGCGCGCCACCATCCATCAAACTGCAAACAATTAAATGTTTTTTTCAGGTGTTTAAGGCAAGAGATTGCTGGGCTGACTTTGCAGAATGTGTGAGAAAATACATTTTAATGTAGTAATTTACGAACTGTGTCCCACAACCGCGAGTTGCATTTAAATTTGAAGCGCTGCTTCACGTAATTGTTACGTCGACGCTTCGCAACTTTGTTTTGTTGAAAGCCGAAATTAAGTTACAATTAAATTTCTCAGTTGCTGATGTATATTTAGTTAGAGTGAAGAGGCTTGGAAAAGAAGAGAACATGGATTTCGATAAAATGGTCCAGGACAGCCAGAATATTGTCCCGAAAAGGTTGAGTTTCGACTTTCTGAACAACAGCGGAACTGCTGATGGATCTTGTGAGTTTAATACAACCGCTCACAACAGATGGTCTTATATTTCTTATTGAATCCTAGACTCGGCATCGAAAAAAAGAAAATATTCCGAGACAGGTTTAGCTGAAACGACAAAATCAACGAGGGTGGATGAGACTTTCAATAGCAGCACCGGATCTATTGGGACATGGGAATCCAAGTTGCTTCGTAGTGATTTGCTCGAAGCTCAAGCAAGAGTAAGTTGCTGACCTCGTTAATATCGAACGGATACATGATTTTCGCTCTTTTAGATTACGCAGATGAAGAAGGAAATCCAACATCAGTCAACGATTCAATCTGAGCTCGAGATGAAATTTCTCGCGAAGGAAAAAGCTCTTGAGAGCGAAAGAAATCACTTCAAGCACAAGGCGGCCGAGTACGAACGAATCCTGAAAAAAAATCGAAAGAATGAAGGAATACTGAAGGAAGAAGCCATGAAGGCGAAGAACCAGCTGAGTGTTAACAAGGCAGACTTTGACCGTCAACTCTTTAAGTTGAAGAACGAAAATGGTTCGTTAAAGGAAGCCTTGAGCTTCCAACTAAACGATTTGAAGAACCAAAACAGCGAGCTTCAGCGCGAGAATGCAATGATAACTTCGCAATATGCTACAGCTGAAGAGGAACGTGAAACTCTTCTGGCTCTAAATGAAAGCCTCAAAGAAAAGTTGGAAGGCTTCCAGTCACTGAAAAGCGAGCTTGAACAGGAAAAAATTGCCCGTCAAAGCGCTGAAATGAAGATCAAGGAGCTTGAATACCAAATCAACTGTTTCGGCGATTGGAAAGACTTGTCGAAAGCATCGCACTCTAGAATGCAGACTGTCTACGACATGGAGAAGGAGTTGGATCGCTTAAAACAGACTAACAAGAACCTTCATAACTCACTCGGCAACAAGTTACTGTTGGAAGAACGCGTTCACGATTTGGAAGCTCGTCTTGAGCTAAACGAAAAGTCAAAAGTCGATCAAATTCAAATGAAAGTCCAACTTGACGCACTCGAGAATGAACTGAGGGATTGGAAACAACTCGGCATGGATTACTCGCAGAAAAGTACTGCCATCAACCCGATAAACCTGAGATCCTACATCGAGAAACTTCTACACCGCGACTTGCTTCTTGTCAGTGAGAAGTCGACTGTCTCTTCTGAAAAGTCGCTCAACCAAAGCCAGTTAGTGGAGCTGAAGACGGTGAGTTAGATAGCTTCCAGCACAATCTATGTAATTATCTATTCTTTGACTTACAGCAAAACATTTCATCTCAAAAACAAATTGAATCGTTGAGAAAATCACTGAAAAATCACCAGTCGGTTTTAAGTAAGCTTCAGAAAAAACTTCTTCTAGTAACTGCTGAAAGAGACTCGCAGCGTCAACTCCTGGACAACTACGAAAAAGATCTGACTGGTTAGGTTTGTGACTGCTCTTCATGAATTGAGAAGTCAAATGTGTTTCATTTTAGTGACGCAAGGAGCAACAACCAGCAATTCGGACACCCAAAACCGAATTCGCATTGAAATGTTGGAGAAAACTGTGACGGGCTACAAAGATTTATGCTCAAAGCTTGAAAATGAGTTGGCAGAAGCGCGTGGACATCCTGGTCAGTTGGATGGAATCGTTCACAACGAACAGTACGAAACGTTGCGAAAGGACTTGGAAGTTTTGCGCGTCGAGAACGAGAAACTTAAGAAGCGCAAGAATGAACTTGACATCGAGATTGAGAACCTAACATTGAGACACAACGTTATGGGTAGCGAGGAGCGATACAAGGTTGTTCATTTTAAATCTAACCCTGCAGCTCTAGCTCAAGAACAAGTGGCGAACGAAGTTGTCAAGTTGAAGGCCGAAGTCGAGCGTTTGAGAATCCGCAATCAGAAGTTGGAAGCAGGGCACGACGACCTTACAGCTCGTATCAACGAAACCATGAACATGACTATGAACATTAAAGATTTCCAAAACTTACGCGATGAACATCACACGCTCCAAGCTAAGTACAAAGAGAATGAGCAGCTTTTCGCCAACGTCAACCAGGAGCTTCGCGAAGTGATTTACATGCTGTTTGGTTATAAATTAGACCGATTCGGCAATAGCAACTACAGGTTCGTATAATCGACTGATGACGTCAGTCCATTAAGATCTAATCAAGTCACATTCCAGAATCGTTTCAATGTACGCAGATAATGAAAATGACGAACTCATGTTCCAGCTGAATTCACAGGGAACTCTCGACATGCTTGAGACGGAGTACAGTAAGACGCTCGACACTCTCATGGGTCAATACTTGCGTAGCTCAACTGGCTGTCTGCCTGCTTTCACGAGTGCACTGACGCTTGACTTGGTACTGAGAGGCACAATGTCTACAGTGTAAATTCATTGCATTTTTGTATCGTCCGAATTTCGATTCGGAAACCACATGGAAGGTCAAGTCAATAAAATATTTTTTCCAAAAAACAAGATCCAAATCACTCACTCCATTTCGATTTGTTGCTGCAATCGTCAGCTGATAAAAATCCTCGGCACGGGAAACTAAGAAAACTTTCAGACTTTGTGGCGTCAAAACTGTTTTGTGTGTCTAGCTTCGTTTTCAATTTGCGCTCTTGAACAGCCAGCAAACAAACAACAACGTCTCGCTCTCACGGAACAGCAAAGCTGCGAATGAAGATGAAAATTAGAACGCTGTGATCGCGAATACAACAAGGCGAGCAAATTAGAGTCAAGTGTCTTATCAGCAAATGTATGCAAATAATGAAATGTAACTTGAATGAGATTTCATTATTTCTGATATGTCTTTCCCTCCCTACGACTTCAAACAAATTCATTTCGATAATACTTTTCTATTTTCTTTATTTTCATTCTTACGCAATCGTTTCGAGGGTGGAAATTTTATTCGAACAGTGGTCGATGTCATGAAACAGCCATGTATCGAATCGCTCTCGAAAAACTTAGTAAAATTCACAATAAAACTTCTTAGTGCTACTTAGCGGATTTTCTAAATTATTTGTCTACATATTTGTAAAACTTAACTTAAGTTTCAATTTTTCGTCCCCTGACTTAATATTTTGATTATAAACTTCTCTCATCATCTGTCCATAAAATTGACAAAACTGCAAATAAAAAAAGTCTCCCAGTTTCCTCGTGATTGTTCCGACAGCTGAGTTCAATTAAATTTCTTCGCAGCGAGAAACATTTTCATTAATTTTCCTGTCATGTCGTTGGAAGCAAAAAGTTTTCACATTTTTTTAAGCCTCAACTTAGCATCGACAAAATGCGAATTGAAATTTAAAACAAGAGTTTGGTTTGCATAGAGAGCTTCTGGATGGAAGGACGGCTAACAAATAAAGTCGAATGTGGCTGGGGTTTCCTATCATTGAAGAGCCCCTTGATTAGAAAGTTACATGAAGCTTTTAGGCTTTGTCCTTTCTCTGTATAGTAAATGAAGAAAAGCTCTCAGCCATGGTCTCAAAAAAGTTATGTAATTTACGATCGCCTCCTAACATACTCCTTCAAACTCGTTCAACAAAGAAAAGTTGGAATCGTTCAATTTCGATTAGCATCATCTTGTGAATCTTATGCGAGTTTAAGCTAAGGGAAAGTGCAGAGAATAGGTTTTGCAAAATGGAAAGTTTGCCTGCTTCGTGATTGGATTAAGAGAATTAGGCAAATAATTTTTTCGTTTGTCATGAACTTCCATCCGCATCTTAAATCTGTTGGTAAGAGAGAGAAAATATGAAAGGAAATTGCTATAGTCAAATTTTGAAACTTTCAAGCACAGAAGAAAAATTCAGCAAAATCTTATTCGAACAGAAAACTTTAAGGAATTCAGCAAAAAGTTAGCAATAATCAGCAAAAAGCCTTCAAATCTGGCCAAATTCTGCATTCGAGTGACTACAGAAGTTCTAACAATAGAATTTGGGAATTTCAAAATTATTATGAATTGATTCCTAGCTAATGCAAATGTAGAGCGAAAGTTTCTCCCTAAAGTCTTCTCAACCACAGAGACGTCGTTCATCCATCAAACATTTTAATTTCTTTTGCCGGAAGTCTTGAGCCGAAAGAAGTCTTTTATTCCATTAATCTTACATTCATTTACAAATCTTCTTCTCTTATTTTCTCGTCGCGGCTTTGAACATTTGTAGATGGGAAAGGAATTTTAATATTCTTAATGCTTTTAAGGTACAATTGATTAATTGATACTTTTGTTTTGTATTTCGTGGCCGTTGGCTGCTACACAATATAACCTTACGAACATTTCATCTCTGTTCAACGGAAAACACGATCAAGGTGGGATCATGTCACAAATTTATAATTTTACGCTTTCTATAAATTGAATTGATTTTCTGCGAGTACAAACTTCTCGATTTTGGAAACATTCGTGAACTATGACTCGAAGTTATTGAAAATTTAAAAGCTTTCATTGAACTACCGAGCTTCGAGTAATCTCCAAGCGGCTTGACATTTTAGAACTTCTGAAGCAAATCGTCAGCTCTCTCGAGAGTTTGTTGGATATACTTTCTCAATTTTCAAACGTTTCGTGCCTTGTCAGGTAAGCGCAAACACTTGAGAGCAAAGCGACGGGGCGAGAGTTCGACTTTCACCATCTAAATTTGTTGAACTTCACGTAGCACTAAACCCCATTCTGTTCATATCAGACTTTTCAGTTTACAGTCCAAGTCATAAACACGATTAGTCCAAAGTTTTCTATCAGCAGAAATCAAACGAAACATGCGAACGAAAGCAATTTTCCTAAGAGCAAACAAAAAATTTCACTTCAACAAGGCCAAAAGCTTCAACGATGTTCATAAAGTTTCTCAATTTAAATTTCTACATAATTTGCGAACGCTCATCAACAGTTAAAACGTGTTTAAAATGTTGACATTAATCAGCGAATGGTAAACACCAATCGAATCCTTTCCATTTGCCAGCTTGTCATTCTGTTTCTGGACTTTCAGTTTCTGAAGCTTGTCATTCAGTTTTTTCAGACACTTCCAGGACTGCTTCCTCAATCTAATCTAGCTTCTCATTTAAAATCTTCTACAAAATCTACTTCTATGCAGCGTCGTGAGTGTTTCCATTTTCCCCCAATCATGACATTTTAATTATAAACTTCCCATCTTTTACGCCTGAAAAAGGTCGCATGGAGTGTGAAAGTTATCGCTCCGGCACCAAAGAACGTCCGAAGATTAATTACAGCTTCTTCAGGCAATTGTCCTAAGATATCCATAAATGCAAAGAGTTCCTCGATTTTACGAGTTAAGAACTGCTTCGAATGCTCCAATTAACGTGTCGTCGTCTGAGGCGAGCATTAGGTAAAAATTAATGCTTTTCATCATAAATGTTCCAAGTTGAATCTCTCACGAGCCTCTTTCCTTTGCATCCCCGCGCCTCAACGCAAACTTTTGAATAATTCATTTTCTTTTGCTGTCACATTAAAGAGCAGTCAACGGGTTTATCTTTCCCTGCGACAAGGATGAGCCAAATTGATTAATTTATGCATAAATTTCCAGAAAACCCGTCGCGGGTAACCGTTAATCGAAGTTGCTACCTCTCTTTGTTTTACTTGATTTATTTGCCAAGCTAAATCGCTCTTGAGCTCAGCCTACAGGTTAAAAATTGAGGGAGATTAGACATCAATTGATATTTCTTCTCTTGATCCTAAATTACCAATAGCACCTGAACCATCAACATCGATTTGTCGACTTACTAGAAAAAAAAAAACTCCTTCATCTTTCACTCTTACGTTTAATCGACTTTCGCATTTAACGTTATCATACTAAAATCACCAAATTGCTAAAATTTGTCTTCTCTAACTCCAACGATGCTATTTAACGTACAATAAAATTCCTCCCCTTCCTCCTCTTTTTAAGATTAATGCGAGTGAGTTTGATTGAAAAGGAAACAGAATTGCTCGAGATATATTTCGCCTTCAATGGAAGAGAAATCGAAAAACAAAATGTTGGGGCCAGAGCAATAAAAAAAGCGAAAGCTTTGCGGGTTTCGTCTCGGTCGATTGTTGATTCGAGTTTTATGGATGTAGACTTGGCAGAGGGCGTTCATAAATTACGGGATCGCTTGGGGTTTTATTAGAAAGCATATTGCGATTATTGCTGAAATCAATCAAGAAAGAAGTTCCGGATCTTGTAAGTCGAAACTTATGAACGCCTTCACCATTATGACAATTGTTGATATCTCGCTCATAACTCTCACATTTTCCGTCACGCAGCTTTAACTGAAGCGGTGTGCTACCGTTTCCAATTTGCAAAGGGTTCACTTCTCGATTAAATTTTTCACAGAGCTTTATTTTTTGACTCAACGCAATTTAAAAATTTCGTGCCCTCGCTTTCAATTTTGTTTGTTTCGTATTCAGTCGAATGTGATTATCTTAACAAGCCTTCAAAACGTTAATGCCTTCATTATCTACTTTAATTCGCTGCTTTTAGGTTTAATTCAATTACGAAATTTTTCCTTTTTCCAAAAAATGTTTTTTGTCGCGTCCGTTGTAAATAAATTTTTCGTTTCGCTGCTCTGTTGTTTGCAGCTTCCAGTCAGTTGGATGGATGATAGATGGGCATGACGATAACTGATGACGAATGATAATGGTGCGGATGAAATGATGAGGCGGGCGCGTTGCTGGATGGTCCTTGAACTCTCAATCTTTCGCTATCTGGCGACTGCGGTGAAGAAAAACCTGCAAAGCACGCGAAGATACCTCGCTCGAACGCAGGGTTGAAGATTGAAAAACATTTTCTTTAAAAAGGAAAAAAGTGTCGATTTCAAGCCTGTTGAATCGAGTTAAGGAACTGTTGAATCGAAAAGAATAGAGAGAGTGTCTTAAGTGTCGTGTCTACATTTTTAAAGACTTAACGAACCTGCGGATCTACAGACGCGACCTTCGCTGTTAGAAAACTGTGCATGCAAAATAGTAAACTTTGAAGTACTTGACATTCAAGTTCCTGAATCGTTACAGCACGGCGCAGATGAGCGAGAAGAAAAGTAAATCAAATATAAGAAGTTGTCAAAGTACAAGGTGTAAACGCTAACAAGTTCAAAATATTCGCAAATCAGGAGCAAAAGATTGAAAACGAAAGCAAATAAAGCCGTCGCTAAGCTTACCTTCGTTTCGATTGAGCGCGTTTCTTGATCCTGGAAGTGAAGCTTCAGCTTCGATTTCCCATCATCGCTCGATCCCCTCAACTGCGAGAATTTATACTGCCAGATTACTGTCGGGTCGGCACCTTCATTTTCAGTTCACAATAGTTTTGTGCGTAACCGGGCGAAAGAACAATAATTTAATAAAATGATTTAACAGAGACATATTTATTACCTTCGGTGAGTGAGAAACCTGACTGCCAATCGAGCGTCAAGCCACCGCCACGGCCTTGATGAGAAACTGCAAACGTTTTGCGCTGCAGACAAGATAGAGTCAGACAAAATGCGAACAAACTTCATAAAGTAGTTTACCGCAAGCTTTATGACACTCGTGACGATTGCTGCGTTCCAACTATTTTCAATCCGCAAGAGCTCTTGACGTGTCTCGACTGATAAGTAACGTGGTTCATGACCGGAGCTTTGTAGAAGAAAGCAGTGCTGACGTGAATCGACTGTTTCGGACTCCTTGACAACTCTGAACATTGTCTGATAAACTTTGTAGGCGACGGCTGGTTTACCGAGCATCGCAATGTTCAGCGGTGGGTTGTCGAAAAGTAGAACTTCAGTGCCTTTGAGGACGAGGAATCGTGGCTTGTAAGTCTGCCATGAGATTTGACCGTTGAGTATTCCCTCGTTCACCCAACCCATGTATTCGATTCTCTCACCAACGGCGAAGTTGCGGTTGTAGAGCTTCATCTGTACGAACGACAATGATTGAGGGTGAACTTGTTTGGAAAACACTGTTCGTGGCGATAAAAACCTGCAAATTGGTCAATCCGACAATGTTATCAGTGATGTATTTCAGCCACGAGCTCAAAATGGCCAGGTCGTCTAGATGAATGACGCCCGTTGACGAGGCGTTGAGCCCACGAACCTCGAATGCGTTCGTACGGAGTTTATCCGTTCCGTAGATGTACCGCGTCACGTAAGCCATCATAAGCGGGACTGCAATGAGGTCGACCCAGCGGATTTCCGGCTCGGAGCACAACGAGTTGGGACGATTATTGGAGTTGTTGTTCATGCTGTTGAAGGAGCTGTTGCTGAAAGTGTTGTTCATCGTTGCTCCGTTGACATGATTGTTGTTTTGCGCCAGACGCCATCCTTCGTCCTGCTTCAATTCAGCACACGTTGCATCATTATCGTTATCCGACTCAGGCGTATCGCGTGAGACTGCGGAAGAAAAGCGATTTTGACATGAAAAATTGATCGAGACTTGTTGATTGCGCTCTTCAAGTCGTTGAATCAATGATTTAAAACTTAGCAACGAGAAAGAATCGCTCGAGGATTTGTTTGACTTTCAATCTGCTCCATTCAGCGCACTTTTTTCATGGAAATTTCGTGCATACTCACGTTGTTTTTGGAGGAAAGGCGTTGCAGCTCGATAGTGTTTAACCGTCAGAACCACAATGTCGCCGGCGTTTCGCAAAATGTTCACAGCATCATCATGATTGCAGGCTGTTATGTATTCTCCATTGACTTTAATGATAGCGTCGCCAACGAAAAGCTTTCCAGTGCGATCTGCCGCGTGGTCTTTATAGATTCGTGATATTAGTATCGGCAGTTTGTGCTCAGCACCGCCTTTAATACTGAGGCCAAGACCTCCTTCCTTTTGTCTCGTTATCTGAACCATCCTCTCTTTCGATTCTGTTGGCGGTTGGCTGCCAAGTATTGCCGCCGTCGGGGAAATAGCTGAGTGAACTTGTTCGGGACGTTGGAGCGTAATCACTTCCATTGTTAGATGAAGACGAGCAAGCTCTGGCTTGCTTTTGCCATCGCTAATCATCACCATTCCGGTGCGAACCTGTAAAAATGCGTCCTAGATCGAAAGGATTTGTTTTAACGCAAATGTTCACGCAGCACGCAATCAATCAATCTCACTTTCAAATTCTGATCAATCTTCTCTTCAATCGGTGTTGCCATTTTGAGATCGTTTATCTTCATTCTATCTGAAATTGAAAACGAGATACGAGCATTAGACGGCATTAGGACAAAAGCGAAAAGTGTGTATCAGGTGATTCAGAAAGATGAGTCAAAGACGCTATAGAAGCGACACGAGCACTAAAGGCTTAATGACAATTGACACCTAAACGATGAGCAATTCTTTTAGTTGTTAGCTATACTCAGGAAGTTTCATTATTACGAAGGCTACATAAAAGCACCAAGTCTGACTGATTTGAGAGCTGCATTCAAGCTCTTAATAAACAAACAGCGCACTGTTTCCTTGCCAGCAACAGAAGAAAAGAAACGAACGGAAGAGTGAAAAGTATTTCGTTCAGCAAACATCGTTCGAGTGAAACAAAGTGAAGAGCTTGCTTCCTCATAAATTTCAAATGGAACATTTACAATCTCTCAAGCAACTCGTGTTGCATTTTGTTTTACTCGAGAATTAATTATTCGTCCTTCCTCACTCACATAGCGAGATGTTGACGACTCTTCAATGAGAGGATTGGCAAACTCATCCGAACTACATTCGCCTTTCATTTCTATTTGCGTGCGAGTGACCTCGATTCTCGTCGTAGTCTTCAGCGTACGCTTGCACAATTTCAGACAATTAGTTTTCGCAAACGGGAAACGTGAAAAGCATGAAAATAGGGGAAGGTCACCGAGGACTATGAAAATTTTAAAACTGAATAATTCAATCAACTCTGCTTCCTGCGATTGTCAAGCGAGAAACGTAATCGTCACTCAATCGTCAATGATGCGAATTAATGAAGAGATTGAACATGAGCGGAAAAATTGAATGAAAGAATTTGTTCAACGCTGTTAAGCCATTCGTTAAACTGCTCAGCTTGCTCCACTTATTTCTGTTGAAGCTCATAACTTTCTTCAAAGCCGGTCACTGAGTCAATCAAACATTTTGAAAGCTTTTCGTGAAGAATTTTCTTGTAATTTAACTCACAAACTTTTCCTTTTGAGGATGTAAAGCTTCCAATGGAAAACTGTTCGCTTCAAACTCAATTTACTCGTGGCGGAAAATTCATTAAATTGAATTTCGTAGAGCTTCCAACGATGCACTCGAGACTTTATAAATCAGTATGAATTTCTCCCCAGCGGAACCATGCCGCTTATTGATTTTTCCTATTATTCCAAGCAAGCAGGAGACAATTTAAGCGCCATTCAAATGCAGATGAGCTTCCTGTAAGCCATAAATATTTTTGCGCAAACCGTAATTCCATGTAAATTTTTTATTACTTCATAAAGAGATAGAAAGAACACAGCGGACTACTCTTGTTGGACAGAATCACATGAAATTCCTCGCTGGAGACAAGCTTTACTTTTCCCGCTGATGACAACCCCTCACGAAGCTTGCGAGG
Organism: Smittia sp. YW1114-2; assembly: GCA_033064975.1. Taxonomy (NCBI): domain Eukaryota; kingdom Metazoa; phylum Arthropoda; class Insecta; order Diptera; family Chironomidae; genus Smittia; species Smittia sp. YW1114-2. Next base: position 217,981 of record CP093832.1, read on the forward strand.
AAAATTATTCATCAAAGCGGTTAGTGTACTAGTTTTCGGTCGTCATGATTTGAACGGAAAATTTTGAGAGTTTTGCTAAAAGTTTTTGTTGCTCCAAAGTTTCAATTCAATAAAAATTGTATAAAGAAATTTGAGAAATTTTTGAAGTGAAAAATCACGAGTTGAGTGTATTTTGATGCTGAAGAACTCAAGCTTGACTCTTCTGATACGTTTTGCAAATAGCAACGACGATCTTCATAGATCAAACGTTTTCTTTGTTCGACTACATGTGAAGGGAGCGAACTCAAAGAAACTCGAGACAATTAATGCAATTAATACAACACGCCAGGTTGATTGTCAAAGCCAACGATTTAGTTCCATCGTCCCTGTTTCGCTCAAACAAAATTCAAGTCCCACTTGAATGAAATTTAAAACGAGGAAAATTCTTCGCTGTTGCTCGGAGAGACGTTTGCACGAGGCATCTCATGATTAATTACCGTTCATAGAAGTTCGCTTTATGTTTAAACTTATCGCGATAATAAAAGGCGATAGGCGAATCAATGGTTTCACTAATTGTTGTTAGAAACTGGAGCGCGATTCAGCTCTCGAGCGTTGTACATGAAAATTTTCTCACTGTTCTGAGAGGAGAGATAAATCTTTCAAATATCTGCTGGTGATTGACTGTAAGCTGAATCTCCTCGCTGCGCAGAGAAAAGAAAAATCCACAAAAAAACTCACAAAAAACTTCAACATCAACTTTCACTTAACATCTCGTTCAACTGAGTGGTTCAGCAATTTTCCATGAACACAAGTGATGGCTTTGTTCTATGACGACGCGAAAAGTTTACGATCGGCGAGTGCGCAAGGCAACTCTCCACAATAAATTTGTTGCTATGCTATTGCGTTCATTGCGAATGCAAAAACTCGACTCCAACGAAGGCGCTACAAAAGAGGAAGATTTTAAGTTTCCGATGTTTGTGGAAATAATTAACCTTCTTCCCGCAGTGGGAGTTCCCAAGCTTCATCCATTTAGTTTATGAAGTCTCCAGAGCAGACAACACGGTTTGGCTTCTTTCTAAATTTCTCTGTCGTTCTGTCTTTTTCGGTTCATTGAATTTTACTGAGAAAATGTTTAACGATTGCGTTTTGAATGAACAAGCCTTCAGACCGGAAGTTTTTTCGACTCTTACTCAGCTGGGATCTAAAGCTCCTAAACATGTGCTGGCAAATGAATATAAAGATTCCTCAAGTATACACTTTTCGACTTTGACATCTCCGCAAAACCAACAGACAGCGCCTTATTCGCAAAAAGCTCATCCTGCTTTGGTGCATTATTCAGTCTCCGTGTGAACTTGACTTTGTTTGCGATTCAAATTAAAATTCATCTCGTTTGGTGACAAAAAATATCCGCCAGCCTCTCACATTTTCCGCCGTTTTATTGAACGAAATGCCACGACGGGCGCTCGATGATTAGATATGAATTGAAAGTTTCCCACTTTTAACAGCCGCTGGAGATTCGAGCATTTCTAACAAACCCCAATTTCCATTTTGTCTTCCGCTCCCGCTCGTAGCAACGTCTGCTCGACTATCGCCACCTGGGCTTTCCAGTTAAGCGCATTTACTTACATCCCAGCAGCATGAATGAGCGCTCTCCATAATCAAATTCTCAATCGCCACAGCCAACTGCTCGCTCGAACTCGATAATGCGGTATATGAAATTCATGGTGCGATTTCCATTACAAAATGTTCAACTTCGTGCACGTTTTTCAATTGCCATTTTTCACTTACTGATGGAAAAGCACCTATGGCGAGGGCGAGAGCTTGTGAACGATGCTCGCTACGACGACCGCTGAATAAAGAAGCCCCCGATTGGGCCGTTCACATTTTCCGTGTCAATGGACAAGAAGATTTGCAAGGAAATTGAAGCGAATTGGCATTTTTATACGTGAAGAATGAATGTCTGCCTTGGAATATTTTACAACTGAGTGGATGGCCAGGCTTTCCGTAATTTATCTCGTTTGAAATGAAAAGCTAAAGGAACGTTCAAATTTGATTGTGAAACGTTCGAATTGATTTGGTGTCGTGCTTGTTAGCAGCCATACATTATTCAAAGTAAATTCGGGCTCTGCGATGTCGGCTGAGGCAGAGACATCATTATCGGCATTCGTCGCAGCTCAATCAACTTCACGATTCTCGTATCGAGTGTTTCTATTGTGTTTCACACTCGCTGTGCTAGATCGAGACGGAGACGAGTATACGTGCATCAGACGAAAATATAATCGATGCTTTAGTCGGTTGTTCGATAGATGTAGAGCGTGACACTAAACGAGGAAAAGTTATCGCATGGGCGATTTGCTCTAACCAAAAATGTTGAGGATTCTCTCATGCCTCGCAAATTTGAAGAGAAAAACGTCCAATTTATTGGTTTTGTAATTAGTCGCCTAATTAGATTTTAATCATGTTTGTCTGTATAGTGAGCTCATTGGGAGAGCCTCGAGCGCTGTAAATATTTAGCGAGAGCAAGGTCGCTACGTTTTGCTTGCAATTCTCACTGATTGCGAATCCAATTTTTCCATCGATAAGCGTTGCGTGTGTTGGGGAGAAGAAAAAGAAAATTTACTTTATATAAATTCTCATTTCTCGCATCATTTCGTTTTTCACGAAAATGAGAAAGATAATTTTATTACACGCTCAGATATCTCCTTTCAATATACGCGACGGGAAGCTTTCAGGCGTAAAAAGCGTAAAATCATCCGAAGAGCGCCACAAGTTTTCACAGCGAAGTTGCTTGTCGTATTCAAAAAGGGTGAAGATGGAATCGTTTGCTAATCCAATACAATCTCACTTAAATGAATTGTGATTAAACAACATAAATAACAAATTTCCTTCAACCCTCAGCATAATGAGAAAGTAAGAAGCTTTGTTTGAGCAAATTAAAAATTATTTTAAGCGATAATTTAGAATCCGGCTAGCAGATTCTTTCTCTCATTAGAGCTGCCGAAGTCGAGGAATTTTCATTTACTTTGCTTTAGACATTTTCATTAGATGGAATGGAGCGATAAAACTGCTGGAGCTCTAGTATTTAAATGAAGTCATAGCGAAGGACTGAAAAGTCAGATCGAACGAGCTTCATATTCATAGCTCGGAAATTACAGCTCAAGGCGGTTGTTCCCATCAACTCTAAAAACCTTTTCAGACGAGTTTCCTGTCAGGTTTCCATCTTCAATTATGAATCGCAATTGTCGGTGTGTGTTTATGATCCGCCAGGGCAAAACGAGTCGCTTCGGGCTTTGTCCTTGGAAAACATATTTCAGGTGATTTTCTTATTTAGAGAAGGAAACGAGTGGGACGGCGGAGGTAACTTTCTGTACTCATTTAAATTTAGATCTTCGAAAAGAGCAAGACCTCGATCAAAATCCATTAAACGTTCTGAATTTTTAATATAAAAACGAGAGGGAGAGTGACCGTGATGGAGAGATTTCCGTGCGGGAAGGTTAAACGATTCGCTTTTGTTGGTACTCGAGAGCAACACATTCAACGCTTTTTCCACCATTTTTCTGACTCAACTGACACGGAAGTGTGTGGATTGCTCTTTCCACACTCAAGCTGAAAAGCTTCACTCATCCTTCTGCACTCGTCGCTTGTCCCATTTATTGTATTATGTTTCACAATGAAGTGACAATTATTCGATTGCTTCTCACTCTCTACTCGCAAGGGAGCGAACATCTTCCGCGAACACTCGTCGCGATGTAACATTTTCATCTCGAGGCAAACAAAGAGACACAAATTGTAAAGCATTTTGCATCATTTCATTTATTCTGAGTATTCATTGGATGCGAGTGAGGTTCGACAAAAGAACAAACACCGAAAGTTTCTGCCATCAAACGCACAGTAATTTAAAAATGTTTTCATTTCAAAGTGAGGTTTTTGTGTCATATTCTTTGTATGGAGGTGAAAACACGACAAGCGACAAATCATTTCCCGTCAAGACAGATCTGATTCTTGATCGTGAACTCAAAAAAGTTTCAGTCGTCTTCGAAACCTTTGTAGTTATATATAAAAAAGATATCATCAAAGCGCCGACACATCTCCAGACAAATCGCTTTTGAATGAGGCAATTTCCCTCGACTGCAAAATGATGAGCGTGATGGTTGAAGATTCTTTTTACTGACTGGCCAGAAGCATTTTGTAATCTCCTTGACAAAAATCCTTCCGTATTATGCCATTGAGACATGGACAATGATAAGAAATGAAACCTTTTCTTATCATTGAATTTTCTTCAACTCCTACACACGTTAGAAATAAGTTCTCAAGATGTTTTGAGTGCCGTTCAATTGAGACTTTCTATTTATGTTGAAATTTTGATCCCGTCTCGGTTTGATTACTTGGCAAATCCTCAGCAAAGGGATTGAGGCTCGATTGACCAGCTCGAACCCAATTGTAACCTTTTTGAATCCTGACAAAACCTACTCTCGCTTCTATTCGGCTTTTTTTCGGAAACAAAGTTCCCAAATCTCTCTTTAACAACGATGAAACGTCCATTTATCTGAACCTTTTTCATCTCTCGAATTCCCACAAAACATGCAGCCGCAAATTTCCAACTTACACCTCCATAAAACTTTGAAGCGAGCAACACAGACGAGTCGTTTGCGGTATACGCATGCAATATTTCATCATCTTTTCGGTAGTTCGGAGCGTTTGCTTAATGTGTTTGTACCTTGGTCTTTGCAATCAACAGCCTAATCTCTCTTGTTCTCCATTTTGCTTCTTTCGTTTTTATTCAATTTTGAATGATAATTTAGGCTCCGACTAATGTCTTATAAATTATCTCGGAATGAGGTAGAAAAGGAGACAGCACAGTAGAACTGTTCCATCATCGTTGCGATCAAGCGACAAAAGACCTTCGTTGCCGTCCTTTTCCTTCGTTGCCGTCCTCATTTCGAAGTGCAATGTTTTTTGGGGCTCCGAATTATCCTGAGTCACTTCATTACTCTTCTTATCAACAACCCAGACAGTGACAAGTACTCGTTCATTTGTTAGCTAGCAAGAATAGCAGTTGGAATTATCACTGTTACTTTGAAAATTGCGCGATGACACTTGTGCTTACTCAATGATTTTCATAGATCAAATCGAACCCCGAAATTTTCTTGTGCTTAAACCCACCAATAACGAACTAAAACTAATGGGATTCTTTCCGAGATAATACATACGAGGCTGAATACTTAATATATTTTATCAGTAGATCTTTAAAGAATCAGCTCATGAAAGTCTCCCAAACCATTCGAAAGCTTCGAGCTTTAAGTTAAACTACTGAATACGTCACAAAGTAATTGTAAGTAAAATAAACCATTCAAGAAATACTCAATTAAGTCAAAAACAACTTTGATTGAAATTCATTGAGATTTTCTGCTTCTCGATTCAAACATAAGATGGTTGTCAACACTCAGTTGCCGCGAGCATTTGCTTGTGATTCGAGCCGTCGAGTGTAACATACGAGTTCTGATGAATCTTGATTCACATTAGGTCAAAACCGATTCTGAATCTTATTAGTTAAAAACTTAAACTCGACGAGGATACAAGGAGTCTTTAATCTTGTTGGGTATTAAATGCTCAATGGTTCAATTTCTTTGAAATTTAATCTCACAAGTGACTGGCTTAGAAGTTTTAAATTATCTCAACCTTAAAATCCAATCAAACCCAACAAAATTCATTCAGTCAGACCATTTATTATTGAAATCAAAGTTCATGTAAAGTATTCACAGACAACAGATTGTTTGACAACCTTTAACGCGCCAAGACCGATAGCGCAAAAAAGTTATTTGCGATGAAATTGCGTAGGCCAGAATAATGCTCAAGGAAGTCGTTTGATGTGACGAAGAATTTCAATTTCCGTAAAAAATGTAATTGTAGAGCTTTCGCCGTGGCTCTCATGTTTCCATTAGACGCCCGAAAAAGGCGCAAAGAGAACGAACAGTAAAAAACATTTCAATCAATTTTCATTTGTGCTGTGAGAATGCTTCAGCACTTTTAGTGTTCCGATGATCGAGTGCATCATAGATTAAGCATCAAAGTGAGATTTTTTGCAATTAAAGTTCTCGGGAAAATGAAAAACTTTCGCATAAAATCTCTGACTCGCTTTATTATTCAAACTGCTTTTCATCGACTCAAGTTTCCTCGAGACTAAGTTCGATGAACACATTAAGTAATTCTCTTGAACGAATTGTTGATTGGACCCTCAGCTCCGCGTTAAAACATAAAACAAACAGTCGACGATGCCTTTCAATCGAAGAAACTTTCTCGATTGAACCCTAAGAAAGTTTCTCCTTTTAAATTCTGGCTATGCAATAGCCGAACAAATCATGATAAATGGGATTTTATGAGCGAACGATTAATCTTCTTTCAATGTTTTTGCAGAAATGTTCGCAGAAAAATGGGAAACTGACTCCTCGACCGTATCGATTTTGTGTGCGGCAACTTATGGGTTCAGTTAACACCGAAAGCCAGAAAAATATCCTTAGCTTTACGGCTAGAAGACCTCGACGATTGCTCAAGTCCGAAGACAACTCCTTCAGCCGTCATCATTTTAGCTGGGTTATGTGACAGATTCTTCAAGTTTTGATGGAAAAACTTGCCATGCGAAGGGATTAGAGACGGCGAGGCAGAAAACAAAACATAATTCTGTCGAGCACGAGAGCTTTACACAGAGACCTGTTTACTTACAATGAAAATCGATAAGCAAAAAATCCTTCTGAAGTCCGCTGCTTAAAGTTCTACTTGTCAGGCTTGTCTTCAGCTGATTGTATTGATTTTATTTTCCAACAAAAAAGTTTGAGCAGCCCACTGACTTTGAGTTTTCCACCTCAACTTTCGTTCGTTTTTCACACCTTGACTTTTCTCTTTGCGTCATAAACTGCGAGTGACAAATTTGGATATTAACTTTTAGCTTTCCTCGAATTTCCTGACGAAACTTGAAGCTAATTTCTTTAGAATGACTTTGAAACTTTTCAAGTTAATTAACAGTTAATTTGCCTCAACTTGACTACATATCAATTAATTTCTCCATCCTCAAGAGCTTTTCAGAAATACATTTTCACATTTTCACTTCTAAAGACGGAATGATGAAAATGGAAAATCGAGTTTGGAAAATCGCGCACCAGAGCATTGGATGCTTCCAGTTTTCCCAAGCGTTGCACGTCCTGGAAAATCCTTCTTAAAAACTCTAGGAAAAATGTAAACATAAACAACTGGAAGAGACATCAAAGCACGTGGAGCCACTCTTTCCATTGAATCATCTTCCAGACCCAATTCCAAGTTGGATATGTGTTTTATTGTAATTTGTGGTAATCTTGTTTTGTTCTCCGAAGCTTTGACTTAACAAACAAAGTAAATCTTTCATGCAAATGTCGAGAGAAAACGTTTCAGTTTGTTGGGCTTCGTAAGTAAGCTCATATTGTCCTTAATTCCATCCTTCCGCTAACGTTGGCAGTTTACGTTTTACAGGTCACTCAAAGAGATTGGAGTTGATGGACTCTTGTTCATAAGTGTGAACACTTTACTACTTCAACGACGACAGGTTGAGCGACTTTAACGACACCGAGTCGAGCAATTCATTAAGCTTTTGAATTTCCTTTTTGATGTTAATTTCTGCTCTTTGCTCGAGCAGCTTTCCCGATGATTAATTACCATGTATAATTGAGCAGCTTTACAGCATTTGCATTTGCTTAATTTATGATTTAATTCCCCACTAAAAGCACAATTTCACAGATGAAAACAAAATGTTGACGGAAGTTGCAAATTTCAATTTCGCTTAAAAACTCCAACTATAAACAATTCAGCGGTAAATTCATATACAGTCACGTGAAATGTTTTAATTACCTCTTCGTGCAATCAACGCATTGAAATGTTTGCGGCATTTACACTCACTAGATGTGAAATAGCTTTTTCTTCTACTCCTTTAACTGTTATGAACGCATTCAACTTTTAGCAAGAAAAATCAGAAAAATTTATATCTAACTCGACAATGAAAAAGACTTTTCCCGGTGAGAAATCATTTCGAAGGCCTCAAGACTCGATTGCGAATTTCACGCCATGCCTTCAAATAAAAGCAGCCCATAAATATAAGTTTGTGCTTGCTTTCGCACTTCCCCCGTTCAGAGATTTTCAATAAATTGCTCCAAGACACATCTCCGAACACGAGCTTTATCATGCGAGTGAGAAATGATATCATTTTTCGCGTCATTAAGTTTTCTTATGAAAGGCACGATAGTCGACGAAAGTGTCTCAATTCAACGTTTCTCATGTGTTTAATTTACTCTCGAACGGAGCAAAAGAAGAAAAATTTCAGTTATCTCGCTTTCGTTTTCATATTCATGTATCGAGATTAACAGAAATTACTCTCGAACAATAAATTCGTACGTAGATGGCAAAGCAGAACATTATTTCCCTCTTTTTGTAATTAATACATTTCGTTCGAGTGATGCGAAACGAGGCAATATGGTCGATTGTGCGATTGCAGAAGAGAAAGTAGAGAAAAATTAAATCGTAATGATTGTTAATTGATGGAGATGAGAGTTGTGGTTGTAGGAACGAAGCCAGTCGATAGTTTCCCTCGAGTTCTGCTTCGCCTTCGAGTTCCGCGTCTTAATGAAGGACTTTTTCTCCGGCTGTTCGCTAGGATAGCACAACAATTTGAGTCGAAAAAACCTTAAACACTATGGCGCGAACTAGCAAATTATCAAAGAAGATTAATATTGACAAGAATCAAGGAAAAGAAAGTCAAAGTTCGTTACAGCTGTCAATTGACAGAACCGAACGATTTGATCGAACTGCGTGATCTTTGGGTTAATGAAATCGTGACGAAGCAACGTTGCTGTTACTTCAAGCTTCGACGATTAAGCTTCTGTTGCAAATCGATAAGCTAAAGCGAGTGTAAATTTAAACAACCCTCAGCATTCTTGTCATAGCGCCTTATTCAATTCACGAGACTGATATAATTAAAGGAGATATTCGACAAAAAGTTTCTCTTATTGTGAAGGAAATTTCAGGCCGAGGATAACAACCTTAGTGAACGCATGCAATAGATGAAAAAAAAGAAGAAAAGTGAAACGGAGAAGGCGAAACATATTTTTATTCCTGGGACTAAAGCCACTAACTTTGCAGCAATGTTTCCAACTTTTCACTGGCTGGATTCAATACACATCTTTCCCGCCAGATATGATTTGGTCAGCCTTCAACCCATTTCGATAAAAATAAAGAGCTACAGCTTAATCCTCGTTACGATACGCTTTTGTACCTTTGACTTTTGTTTTATTCAACTTTTTAAAAACCGAGCGCCTTTTGAACTACCATTACAACACGTAGAGTTGCGCCGCATCGGAGGAAAATTTAATTTTACGGAAATCCCCAAAGTGGCGGAAGGAAAACTGAGAGAGCCAAGAAACGATATAAATCTTCATTTTATTCTCGTTCCAACCGGGCGTCGTTCTTCGCCATCGGACCATTTCAGTTTCTTTTATTAAATCACGAAACATAAATTTTGTGGCTTACTTAATGAAACTTTTGTGGCACTTCCATGACGATGGTCTGATAGCAAAGTATCAAGAGCAGACACGTTAGTGCTGCCATGTCAGAGAAAGCCACTGAAGTCGAAAAACGTGGCTACATGAGTGGACAAGGAAAACTAATCTAAACTATAAAGGACCGTTGGATACGTGACTAGTTCACAGTCGCCATCTAGTAACCGCTTCGACAACTTGTTTCGAAGTTGATTAGTTCACAGCAATTTTTTTTGTAACCGGTTGAGAAATGTTGTCTTGAAAATGTATTCAGTGTTTCTTGAAATTTCGAAGGAACCGGTTGCAGCTCAAGTCGAAGCAAACATAAGTTTCAAGTGTCGAGAGAATTGTTCGAGTGATAGCGTAGAAAAAACAGAACAAACCAAGTGCATTGCCAATTTATTGGAAAGAATATAAACAAAAATATTTCAAGCTGTGTGTCTTACTTGAAGCTGTTGTCAGTGTAATAATTCTATTGATGTGATGATAAGGCGATTAGCTTCTTGTGTTTGCGCAGGTAAATATCCCAGAACCGGCTTTAGGAATAAATCCAAAAGTCATCAGACAGAAAACATGGGAAAGCTTTCAATGAAGACGTTGAAAGCTGCCGTTAGCTGCCAGTGAAATGTATTTAATATGTCGAGTCACCACAAAGTGCTAAAGATTATAAACCAGATGAAATAATTTTATAATCTTAAGGGGGGCGATGTCGGGAATAATCATGAGATTTCAACCTGTGAACGAAACTGAGGCTCTGCTTAGGGTTTGTCTGAAGCTGGTCTCGATCTTTTCTTAATCTGACTCCGAGACTTTGCCTGTTCAGCACGAGGAACGACCTGTGAAGTGATAGCGAAATCTTTATTGACCTATTTTCCCGAAATATGTTTACTGCTTTCTCAAGACTAGGGACGTCACTTGCTGTGAGCCCTTGAAGAAATATTATAATTTTGATGGTCATTGAGAAAACTGTTATCAACATTAGCACAATTTATTCAGCGCCATCATATTGATTAGAAGAGCAGTACGAAGTCACGTTCAACTCTCCCCTTATCAAGGCGCACGCTGTGATTTCACTTGTTCATCATGTGCGAGCAATTTAAAAATAGTTTCTAGTTCGATTTGCTGCGCCGGCAGATCGTATAATGTAAATATTTTCAGTTGATGTTTTTACTACCCTCGAACTTTTCGCGAGCGCAAACCGATTAGACTTCTAGTGATTAGATAAAGCTCTTGATCTATTTACCGAGCGAGATTTAACTGCGGCAGTCTTCAACACGTTCTCCAGGTTCGCTTTCGCACTGCGACCTTGGCGCGTTTTGGATTTTTGATGTATTTTTAGATGTATTCGGTTTTATATGAAAGAGTCCACATGTGCGATCACTGGCCGCTTGCTCGTTTACTCTTCATCTTTCCATCTTCCTCAATAAATCACATGAGGTCTCGTCTTATCAGTCGAATGTATTTTTCTTCTCTGTCCAATGGGAAGATTTCGCAAAAGGAAGGCTGACAATTATACGTCATGTTTTGATGTTCGGACCTCGGAAATTTCCATTCACATTTTGGATTCCAGTTTATTATGATAACGGAATTTAAGGCAAACATCTTTTGTTTGACGAGCAATACAAAACATAAAGCTTTTCTTCGAGACGAATCAGATGATCATCATCGTCACGCCGAGCCTCCAATCTCACACACGACGACATAAAAATCATCGTCAATTTGGATTCAAATTTTGTTTTTGCGAATCAGTTTTCTTCACAAAGGGAGAGCTGACTCGAAAAGATGTTTTTCATCATGAAGATTGCCTGTTATCAAACTTAAACAAACAAAGCTTCAATTGGGGAACACGGAGATGCATTTCATTGTCAAAGTCACTTTAGCGATACTTGACCTTTGTCGTTGGAATTCACAACTTTCATTCAATTTTATTTTAATCTGTTTTCTAAATGTTTTGCTCTCGTAACACGAGCTGGAACGTGAATGCACAAACTAACGATGCGCAATTGATTAATTGCAGGTCTGTCGCGACATGCAAAGAAAAGCCAGCAGCTGCTGAAGTTGAAGCAGCAGATATCGACTAACCATGTTCATCGAAATTCCACATTTGTGAATAATCACTCGTTCCATTCGCAAGCAAAGAATAATAAACTACGCATTAAAAAAGCCCTGATTGTAACAAAATTGACCCGCTATGAATTCGAGAAAATGCGTCACACTGAGCTGAATGATCAGGAGCTCGAGGAGAAGATAAAATGTCGAGGAACAGATTACGATGCGCTCATGCATTACCACAACTTGCATAAATCGGTTGAAAGCAAAGTAATTGATTGCTTTCGACAGCACGGAGTCGAAGTGAAAGTGGTCAATCGACTGACAATCAACAAAGACCTGCTTCGATGGACTGATGTGCTCGTTCCAGTCGGTGGCGATGGAACTTTCCTTCTCGCAGCATCGAGAGCAAGTCCGCAATTCATTGAAAACTCCGTTCCAATTGTCGGCTTCAACTCAGACCCAAAACGGTCAGAAGGCAGACTCATGTTACCAAAGCAATACTCTGTGGATGTCCAAGGGGCTGTTAATAAATTGCTCACAGGAAATTTCCAATGGATGCATCGATCACGTATTAGAATCACTCTGCTCGGTGTGAACGGCCATGCTCCCGTGCCGATCGATTTACACGAATACAACACGGCGCCAGTCGAGCACAAGGAAGTCATCATCTCGGAGCCGAGTCTCCTCGACCAGATCAATGGCGGTGCCAACGGAAATGGAAAGAAAAGGAAGTTTACGAAACGCATGTTGCCCTATCTGGCGCTAAACGAGGTGAGTGATTGCTAAAAGAATTTAATAACCTTGCTCGAAGACAGTCATGATGACGCTAATGAAAGCTGATTTGTGTTGTCCGTTGTCGTGCTCTTATCGTCGTTAATTTGCCTATTGCCTCGGAGATGAATTATAGTTTTTTCTACAATCTTTCTCGTGACTGATAAGCGATGTGCACGAGATCAGAACAAAATTACTGCTGGAATCTAGGATGAATGTAACTTGAAACCTTCAATTTTTCTTCCGCAAATTGTGCAGGTTTTCATTGGCGAAACATTATCAGCGCGTGTCAGCCATCTCCACATTAGACCAAGTACGACGCAAGTCATCACGAAAACGAAGAGCTCTGGACTTTGCGTGTCGACAGGCACAGGATCGACTTCATGGCATACAAGCATCAATCGGATGTCGAAGAAGAACGTGGAAGACCTGTTGAACATTCTCAAAAGCTCAACTGCGATGGGAGAGCTCGATCCGGAGAAGATTTCCGACGAATACAACCGGCGATTGGTGTTCGAGCCTGGTAAGTTAATCTACGTACTTAGAACCCGCAAGGTCAAAAGTTTTGACTCAAAACTAAATCAATTTGTTTATCTAGAGGATCCTCGATTGTGTTATTCAATTCGTGAACAAATATGCGTGGGCGTGTGGCCGAATCCAAAGAACTTTGAGTCGCGAGGTTTCGCTCAGAACTTGTATGTTAAGAGTCGATGCATCGATGCTAGTGAGTTTATATACATAGTTTATGAGTCAGTGTGAATTCAATCTTTGTTATTCAATCAGGTTTGGTCATCGACGGTTCCGTCTCATATCCATTCAACGATGGCACAAAAGCGCTGCTCGAGGTTCTGCCAGAAGACGCCCTGCTCACTATGAAGATGAACGAGTAAATCAAGCACAATTTGCGTGTGATAATTAAATGCTGGTGATTGCTGACTGCAACTGAACTGATAAGAAATGCTAGAGAACGTCTGTTCTTGACGAAACTTGATAAGATGCATTTTTTATAGCTTTGCTAAGAGAAAAAATATTTCATACGAACTGGTTCTTCTACTATGCCTTAAATTATTAAAGAAGTTTTATTTGTAAGAGGAAATCTTCCTTTATTTCATTAATCGCGCAATAAAGAAAATCAAATGAATGTACAACGGAAAATCGAGGTCGACGATTACTTTCAATTTGCAGGTCTCGTGCTGTCTGATGACCGAGTTCCACATCATCTGACCACTTCAGCTCCCTTTGACGACTGACGTTTTCTTCTTGGATTGAGTTTTCGTAGCTTCGCTGTGGAATATCTTGTCGGTTTTCTTGGCACTCGGCAGTTTGTTGAAACGTTTGTCACCTTTGCTAAGCGCTTTCAACTTTTTTTCGGAAACTTTCTTGAATTTCTTCTGCTTTACTTCAACTTTAGTGAAGCGTTCATCGGTAAATGCAATTTTTGGTGGTCCCTGACTCTTCATCTTCTCTCGCTCAGTTTTGGCTTTTGCTTTTCCATCTTTGATTCGTCTTTTCAGCTCTTTAGCCCACTTAGCTTCTTGCTCATCAGGATCTAGTCCGTCAGCTATCCATCTTTTTCTACGATAGTTCTGCGTTCTCTCATCGAAATCAGTGTTGTCTACTTTCGTCTCTGCTTCGTGAACAGCAACGCTGACTTGCATGAAAATTCTCTCCACCAGTCGCTGATCAATTTCATGCTCCGTTAACTTCGTGTTAATTAAACTCTCAATTTCAGAAAGAAATTCTAAGTCGCGAGGGAAGCGAAAGATTGAAATTGCAAGTCCTGATCGTCCCGCTCTTGCTGTTCTTCCAACTCGATGGATATATTCATTCGGAAACTTTGGGAGGCGATGATTCAGCACAAGCTGAACGTTGGGAATGTCCAGGCCACGACTGGCGACATCGGTTGCAATAAGAATTCTTACTAAGTTTGACTTGAACTTTCCAAGTGCCGCAACGCGTTCTTTTTGTCTCATGAATCCGTGTAAGCAAACATTATCTAATCCGACGGAATTGAGTGCGATTGATAACACTTGACAATCTCTAAAATACAATCGCATGGTTAATATACTTCTTAAGGTAATCTTGCCAACTCACTTCTTCTTGTTAGTGAAAACGATAACGTTTGAATCCTCGTTGTCTTCCTTGAACTTCCTCAGCACTTCAACTAAAACCATGTCGCGATCATAGTCCGCGCAGAGAACGTAACGCTGGTTTAGTGTTTCAACTGTTTTCACTGTTGTATCCTCAGCCCACTCGAAGACGTCGTCAGCAATAGGGAACAAGCTGGACTCCTTGAGATATTCTTTCATCGTAGCCGAGAAAAAAAGATTCTGCCTTTCTTTCGGTAAGAAGCTTTCGATCACTGTGAGTGCTTCGTCGAAACTGCCACTAAGAACTCTGTCAGCTTCATCGATAACCAAGAACTTGATGGACTCAAAGGAGAGTGTGTTGCAGCCACTAAGATGCGCTTCTAGGCGACCTATAAAATTGTAATAAAGATCAGAAATTGTAATCTTTCAACTCAATGAATTCACCTGGCATAGCAACAATGATGTGTGGACGACTTTGAAGCTTCAAGCTTTCCAGCATCTGATCAGTGCCGCCAGAAACAACGCATACTCTAAGATTCATAGGCTGACCTGCCACAAGAAGTTGCTCCGAAATTTGATATGCGAGCTCGTGGGTTGGCGTCAGGATCAATGCGAAATTGTGTGTTGGCTCTTCAGATAGCTTTTGAAGAAGCGGCAAGGCGAAGGCAAACGTCTTGCCACTGCCAGTCTTCGCAGCTCCTATACAATCTTTGCCTTTTAGAATTTCGGGAATACATTCAGTCTGAATTGGCGTAGGCGCCTTTAATCCGAGCTTCTTCATCTGCTTGCAGATCCACGGGCTCAACCCGAGAGTTTCAAATGTCTTCTTGTCACTGCTCATTGCGTGTTAAGTTTGCGATTTAATATTTTCAAAACGTAAACAAAAGCATGCGAGACTTGCTCTTGAGTACCCCGTTCTGAAGGTTCAAAATATAACGACTATTCAGAATTTAAACAATTTGAACCGTGACCGTTGATCGGGGACACAAAACTTTTGCTTCCTTTTTAGTTAACGGCAAATTCTCAGAGGCGAGAACAAAAAATTAAATTTCGCGATGACGCTTCCACCACTCTCGGCTTTGGCCAAATTCGACGACTTAATGCGTTGTTCCAAGGAACTGACAGCCGGCGTTGCTGAAGAAAGTAAGTTTGAAGTGAAAACACGAAAAAAGCGAATCGTAAACAAAATTTTGAATTTTTAGAATTTCTGCTGTTTCTCCGCCAATTCGAAGTAATGAAAATGGACTATCAGAGACTTATTGACGAGGCAAAGGAATTACAGACACTTCTTGAAAACCAAACTGTTGCGACTATTGACATCGAAAGAAAATTGAATTATGCTCGAAAGATGCTCGAAGCTGAGAAAAGAGCTCGGCGTGCCACCGAGGAGAAGAAGACTGTGTTGGTAAGTAAAACTTCTTGTAAACGGAAAGAACAGATTGGTAATTCAAGATATTTAGGAAAACACATTGGAGTCACTGAAAAAATTGCTGCTTAACGACAATACTGTGAAAGATGAAACGCGCAAACACATTCTGAGCACTTGGAACTCGTACACGAAGAAACGCAAGTCGAACCATCAACACGCTGAGGAAAACGTCTGCGACGAGATCAATTCAACTGGGTCTTTCTTGTCCGATCTTTCGCTGACACAATCCGGCGATGATTTGTTGGATCCAAAGCCGTCGACGGCATCAAACAAGAAGTGGAAGAAGCATCGCCCCTCCCACGAGAACACCGGATTGCTAAACATCAGTGGCGTAAAAGGACGCAACAGCATGGATCAGCGACGAAGCATTCGAAGTAAGTTTTCATCTAGATCCTGTTATTTCAAATATCTAATTCAAACTTTCGCCAACAGAAAGCTTGCTCGAGTACGGCTCAACAGATAAAATTGTCACGCAAACGAAACTCACGATTCCAGCGGATAAACGCAAACCAATTCACGCCGAGTCGACTATCGAATCAATTCCTCAGAATATGCCAACTCCATCTACATCCTCATCCGACGAGAATCCCGACCAATTCACGCCCACGAACAAATTAGATTTCTTCGTGACACCGACAAAATCATCAACTATTTTGAACGCTAAGTATTACACTCCATCTGCTCCCTCGCTCGACGATTTGGA
Organism: Smittia sp. YW1114-2; assembly: GCA_033064975.1. NCBI lineage: Eukaryota > Metazoa > Arthropoda > Insecta > Diptera > Chironomidae > Smittia > Smittia sp. YW1114-2. The sequence goes on from CP093832.1 coordinate 234,559, forward strand.
CACAATCAATAAGTACGATCAATACGCCACGGTAATCAAGAAGAAACCAGCTATCAGCTCGCGTCCGCACACCTTCAAGCCAAAAACGATGTTGATGAATGAAATTTGTGGATTTTGTGCCAAGAGAATTGGCTTCGTTAAACCCGGCCTCAAATGCAGTGGGTGCCGCACCAATGTCCATCAGGATTGTTGTGACAAATTCACCGTCAGCTGCTTGTCTCAGAACGCCACGCCAAGCCGTGTGAAGTCAGGAAGTTCCATGGGAACGATCGGAGATTACACGCCGAACTTAGCTCCGATGATTCCGGCTTTGATCGTTCATTGCGTCAACGAAATTGAAACTCGTGGATTGAAGGAAACTGGACTTTACAGAGTTCCCGGTGCTCATCTGCACGTTAAAGCTTTGAAGGAGAAATTCATGCGGAACAACGGAATACCCAATCTCGCTGATGTTGACGTCCACGTCCTCTGTGGATGCGTCAAAGATTTCTTGCGATCATTGAGCGACCGATTGATTCCTATGAGTCTCTGGTCAGAATTCTCCAACGCAGTTCAATCATATCCAACTGACGACGACGAAGAACAAGTCCGGAAAGAAGTTTATCGTGCTGTCGAGCGTCTTCCTCAAGCAAATCGTGACACTCTTGCTTATCTGATCATGCACTTGCAACGCATTGCCGAGTGCAAGGAAGTTGAAATGCCTTTGACGAACTATGCAAAGATCTTTGGTCCAACAATTGTCGGCTACTCGTGCCCAGATCCAGATCAGAATATGCTCTTCGCCGAAACACAAGTGCAGTGTTCCGTTATGCTTGCTTTACTGACCATTCCGACTGAATACTGGAATCGTTACATCATGCTCGATCAACTGACAAAGGCCGAGGAGAAGCGCGAAGCAGAAACGTATGGATCGAGATTCTACTCAGGAACGCCTTCGATGCGAGTCGTGCGCAAGGAGCGAAAGTTCTACAACACTCCACCTTACTCTGCTGTTAACAAGAAAAAGAAATAATCCTTGCAACTTGTTGAAAGCTTTATCGCATTGAATTCATTTTTACTTAAACTCTACTTATTCATTTTCTACTTAATTTTTTACTTACGTCATCGTTTGTTCTAAGTTCTTAAAACAACTCGTCAGCATGTTTCTAACTGAATCGCGCCTTCTTAAATTCCTAATCTACTTAAACTCAACGAAAATGTATTCGAAGTAACATAATACTTATCAATAAAACTTTTCAATCAACAATTGTTCTAGTTTTCGGCAAACGATAACGGCGAAGATGGGCCGATCGACTGTTTCCATTACCCCACACGGCTGATAACGGCGTAATTGATGGCTTGACATCGATTGACACTAAGTGGGGATTGACCCAAAGCTGCTGATAGAGCTGGTGAAGCCACTAAAGCGTATCGAACGCTACATTGAAGAAATGCTACATTTTTACATGGGCCCCGTGACAGTCATAATTTTGCTTCTTTTTTCTTTTCTGACTAAAGAAAATGCCTGGAAAAGCCCTTCAAATAAACTCAGATCACGGTTATTCATTTGTTTCTATTGCTGGTGAGACGCAGTAATATTCGTATTGAGCAGTTGATGGATTAAGTGTATTGCGATATCGAACCGTACGCTTGCCTTCATGAGAACACCCAGAGGATGAAAAACTTCAATGGAATCTTCAACTCATTAACCACGAGAGCCTGCAGAGCGTAAGCGGAATAGTCAAGTTCAAGAACCTAATCGACGAAATCGTTTATCTTAACACGAATCATCCGTCAATGTTAATTAGAACATGATATTTTTCAATTCCAAACACAAGGCTTTTTCTCCAACACATTTTATTCAGACCACGTTAATTAATATGTTTTATAATTATCCTGAATTAGAGTGTGCAGAAGGTTAGTATTGCTTTGGAAACTATCGGTAAATTCTTTTAAGTTTTTAGGAGGTGAGGATTGTGTCATCAACATCCATTCACAAGCTACAATGAACGAGAGGTCAAGGAGATGAGAATCTTAGAGAAATTAACTGAGATATGAATTAAAAGTAACAAGAAATATTAAAAGTACGATTGTGTGTAAAGTTCATGGTTTACTTAAATATTTTCAGTCTATAGAGATTTTCACTTGTTTCCTTTATTAACGTTCTGTAAATTTATCTAAGATGATGAACAATTCAGGGTCAGTTTGAGTTGTAAGGGCGGCACGTGTTCTCTCAGACTGAACCAGCACGCCACAAAATGTTTGAGACTACAAGAGATGGAATGTATGCAAGAGTTGTTTGTCGACATTTAACATTGAACATTTTTGAGGGAGATTTCAGATTGCGCGGAATAAAAAACTTCTGGTCCCCGTTAACTTTCTCTCGACGACTTTGTACCAGAATTATTGTGTTAAAACAGTTCTGACTGCTCGTCGCAATTGTAAATGTGTCAAGTGATAAATCTCTTGGTTGTTTGACCAATCGGATATCTGAATCGAGTCTGTGAACTCCAAATTAATTTGGCTGCAACTCCATTTTAGTTTTTAAAATATCACGAATGCTCTTGCGAGAATGTCTCCAGCACAGGCTTTCCATGACCTAGTCGAGTGAGGGAGGAACGTATTTGTATTTGATTGGATGAGGTCGGTAAGTTGATCAGCTCTTGAGTGTCTCTTAATAATTGACGTTGCACCTTAAAGCAGGAAGTTGTAAAAGATTACATGTTCTTGTCGAACTGAACTTACCTGAGGCGCCAACTGATTTACACTTATCGTTGGGGGAAATTGCGGTTTTGCCGCGTGCTGGAATTGAAGAATTTGTTCGGATGAGTTTGGCAACTGTGTATGATACTGCATCTGTTGGAATGGCAAACTCCTAGGAGAATGATTTGATGGTTGCAGCTGTCGGTGCTGCATATTGGAGGATGATTGTTGGTTCTGGTAATGCGCGATTATACTGTACGTCTGAGGCAGAGGAACTTGCTGCGGTTGAATGCCGTACGTTTGATGTACGATTGATTGTGTCAATAGTTGTTGGCGGCTGAATGGATTAATTTCAACACGCTTTGGGCTGTTCATTGTGATTCCAGCGACGCCTGATTGTTCAAGTTGGTGCTGCTGCATTTGATGGTGTGACAAATACTCTGCATTAAGTGGCTGTTGGAACTGTGGTCTCACTTGATGTTGTCTACTGAAGAAGTTGATTCGATTAGCTTGCGACTAATTTGATCTTTGTTTTACTCACATATTTGGGTTCTGACGAACGGGAGTATTCTGCAGTGATCGGCTGGCTGAAGAGCAGGATGCCGACAAACTAGAGTTTTCCCAGTGTTGAACCAACGAGATAAGCCGACACTCCTCCAACGCCAGTTCTGTTTCACTGTTCGAATCATAATCTCGTCCTTGCGAGATCTTTTGATCGAGCATTTTAAAAAAGTTTTCCTGGCTGGAAGAAATGTCCCTGAAAAGCAGAAAGCCCATGAAAGATTCATCAAAACTTGCGCAGTTCGTTATGGCTTTTCATATCAAGATTATCTCTTGCCAACGTCGAAAGTTTAAAATTAGATTTGAAAAGCCAATGAAAATCGTTCCAAGAATAATTGCGGGCACTTAAAAAGGTGAACGGTTCACTCACGGGCTCTGTAGAATCGGTCCATTCTTCATAATTGGAATCATCACATCATTGCACGAGTTTCCTTCAGATAACTGCTGCAGATCGTCATCGTCTATAATTTGTTTTTCCTTTTGATCTTCGTCAGCTGGATGAAAACAAATAAATTGTGAGAAATATGCTTGGTGAAGTTTCTCGATCTCGCGTCTTACTTTCTGGACTTTCAACATGTTGCTTCTCATCATCTTCAAAATCTAAAAGAAAAAATGAAGTTCAAATTTAAATCAGAAAGAGAAACGCTGATAGTTTTGCGGCTTTAGACTCCCGCTCCTCATTGGCCATTAGAATATTTAAAATGTTTAATGGCCTGTGGGAAAACGATGGCTTGAAGCCGTCGTGCTCGTGCTCTGACGCCAACCGCTTGATTCTTGTCACAAGTGCAACTGACTGAAAACGTTTCATAATTTTCAGTCAATTTTCCTCGAGCTCGTTTGATATTGAACTCAAAACAATTTCCACAGAAGAATCAATAAATATTCAATCAATTATTAAAACGATCTTAGTTTACAACTTCGAGTAAACATGACCAAATCCACTTCCTTGTGCAAACAAGTGTGAAGCTGCTCAGACTCGTCCAAAAGACGCGCTTACCGTGTCCCTTTTTGCTGTTGGCTTTGCTCTTGCTCTTTCTCGGGTATAAGCTGACTTTCTTCGACTGCCCGCAGCCCATTCTAACTAAATAAGAATCACGCTTCGATATCCAGTGTGTAATTAAAGCTTTTCGATCCTATTAATTCGCCCACTTCTCCAAAACGTTTTCCAGCTCTCCTGTTGAACCTTTCCGTGAGAACGAAATCAATGTGAACTCCTTTCGATCTAAATCATTTAAACTCATTTGACTTTGGCACTCGAATCGAACATTTAACGTACGTAGAGTTCGGTCTATCTCCATTGATTTATGCTTTTACATGTTTCCTAAAGCGAGCAACATTCATCATGCTCTCGTTTCCCTTACAATGCTTCAATCTTCTTTTCCCCCCTTTGTCTTGAATAGTCGACTTATCTCGATGAACTTTCCTCCATCACATCTCTCCTCTCATCGTGAAAATCCTTTTTCCTATTCCTGTGTTGGTGTCAACTACAAATGTATTGGATCGAGTTTTCCACTTTTCATTAATTTTTCCTCCGAATATTTTGCGTAGAAATCTAAATCACATTCTCAACGTCCCGACGAAAATATTTTCACCAGAAAAACCTTTTAATATTTTGACTTATGGCATCAGGTGTAGCCTCGCTCTATCTGCCCGATATGCGCTTCGAATATTAAATAAGTTGTCCATTGCGCTTCGAAAGATTGCTTCTGATAATATGCACCGAGATGGACAACGACGAAGCGTTCAACCACTGACTCGACCACTTATGCTGAAAATTATATTTCTTCCCCCATTTTCATATTCAATTTTTTCATCTCTTTTTTCAACTTTTCAGACATCTTTTCTCGCTTCACTATAACTCATCGTGATCTCTGTCTCATTCAATTATTTGTTTTGCATCGACCTTAACAACACTTTTCCACTTTTCGCAATCTTTGGTCTTTTCCTTAGCTTTTCATCCCCAAATGTGTGCTTGATGCTTGACGGACAACATTGCCGCTGAATGATAAGAACAAACTGAGAACAAACAAATTTTTCAACAATGAGCGGAAAATATTTCCCTCGATTTTTCCGAGAGAGCGAGCGAGAGAGAAAAGTTTGTCATCCGTGTTTGTCGAGTGTGTCGTAAATTTTCTTTTCTGTATTTGTCTCCACATTTTCATCTATGAGCCGAATTGAACTTCCTCCGCCGGTCGTCGAGCGGATCACGGCGGCTAAATGAGCATTAGTTTCTCAAGCTGAGTTATTGATGCTACTTATTAGACTTAGCATTATCACTTGCAATTTTCGCTTGGCATTGTCATTCTCCACAACATAATGTTTAACGGTTTTACTGAATTTAAACTTTACAATATTTACCGTTCACCAGAAATTCAAACGCGGGGTGTCGAACTTTTATTGAAATTCTGTGGAATTATTTCGTCATATTCAGTCGATCGCAAGAAATAAAGAAATTGAGTCGTTTGTCCGCGATATTCGGAGTGCGAAATTCGAGTTATAGAAAGAGGAATCCTAGGTTGCTTCAAGTTCAGCAAAAGAGTGAAAAGCAAAGCGCGTGGATAAAAAAATATTTGGTGAACTCGTAACAAAAGCTAAAAGTGGAAAAAATGACAGAAAAGATGAAATTCGCGCTAGCAACAAAAGCTTATTCAGTAACTTTAAGAAAATCTTGATCTGTTACGAGTTAACACAATCAACCCTCGTTGATTGAACTCTTAGTTAAAGTTATTCTTAAAGTGTAAATTAGTTATGATTACTAATCCCGATAATTCTTCTTAATTTAATATCTAAAAAGAGTTATAATAATAATAACATAAACAACGTCATTCCCGTAATTAAATAAAGGATTACAATGTCTTCACCTTCGATAAAAACAGTCGCATCGTCGCCAGCTGCAGTCTCGCCGAAGAAAATGAGTGGAAAGCTCAGTCTGTTCAGCCACATTAAATACGAACACATGTTCGCTGGAGTCTCTGGAGGAGTTACCTCAACATTCGTGCTTCATCCTCTTGATCTCCTCAAAATTCGCTTTGCCAGTGAGTAAAGTCAAAAGTTTATCAGAAAGCGCGACGAAAAAGAAACTCGATTTCGTGTCAGCTGAGCAGTTTTATTTTTAAACGAGCTGGCATTCTTCTTTGTACACATGTGTCCGATCGAGCCTCTCTCGTTTTAATTCGATAATGCTAGACACTCGTGTAGCAAAGTCCTTGAGCTTTCTGTAAGACGTTATGCAATGAAATCGATGCAAGTCCGCTGCTGAAGTTCAAGCGAAGGACTTTGGAATGAACTTCCCGATGCGTCATCCATTTCGAACTTTCGCGATACTTAGAATCCTTCATAAACACGGAAAAACACTGTGGACACAGCGATATTTTGATGACGATGGGTTTCTAGTTTGGCTTAGGTCAAGTGCAAACAACTTCGTCAACATCTCAGCTCGCAATGAGATCATTCGCTTTCACGACTTTGTCAATAGTTCGTCGTCTAATAATTTCCGTTCGGCTCTCACGACAAAGAGCGTCGCGTGTTGGATACCATCCAAACATTTGATGATTTCATGCGAGTTCACCGAAACTTTGTTCATATCGACATTGCAATAACCAACCAGTTTCCAAGTGAAGCAACAACAACTCTTATCTTTATTTTTCTCGACAGTTAACGATGGACGAACAGCGGTGCCTCAATATCGTAGTCTGGGAAGTGCTTTCACTACAATTTTCCGACAAGAAGGCTTTCGTGGCCTTTACAAAGGCGTGACTGCGAACGCTTGGGGCTCAGGAGCTGCTTGGGGTTGCTATTTCATGTTGTAAGATCAACAAAACTTCGATTAGCTTTCCTATTATTTATTGATTATTCTTAATAGCTACAACACAATTAAAGGATGGATTCAAGGCGGCAACACCACTCAAGCTCTGGGACCAGCTCTGCACATGTTAGCAGCTAGCGAGGCAGGAATTCTAACTCTTCTCATGACCAATCCCATCTGGGTTGTCAAGACGAGGCTCTGTCTTCAGTTCGATAACACCATTGATCCAAAAAGTGATAAGCGATATCGCGGCCTTGTGGATGGATTGCTGAAAATCTACAGAACGGAAGGTTTTAAAGGACTTTACAGCGTGAGTTTCATTTCCCTCATTCTCTTATCTCTAGTTTAACTTTGCCGTTCACCTCAGGGTTTTGTACCTGGAATGTTAGGCGTGTCACACGGCGCAATTCAATTCATGACCTACGAAGAGATGAAAAACGCTTACAACCAGCACAGAAAACTGCCCATCGACAGCAAATTGGTGAGCCTCCTATTTTTATCTTGGGTTTATCTAGCGAATCCCACACGAATCTTTTGTGTGCGAGTGACGTTTGCTTTTCGCGAGTCGCGTGGTTCACAAATATTTTGATGCAAGTCTTCTTCTTACGCCTTAAGCTTGTTGACAATCGTTAGATTTGACGTCAGCTTAGGTGATAACTCGCTCGTGAAATAAATTGTTAGTTGAGCATCAGATTACTGAGTTCCAATAACTAATGTTGTTATAAGTTATGAACGAGCGGTTGTCTTACTAATTTTAAAAGCAAGTTCGCATGCAAATCAATCGGTCAAATTTGCAATGTTTTATTGAACTATTCTTTCTAGACAACGGCCGAGTACTTGACATTCGCTGCTGCCTCCAAACTTATTGCTGCAGCGACGACTTATCCATACCAAGTTATCCGAACGCGTCTACAGGATCAGAATCATACATACAAGGGCACCTGGGACTGCATCAAGAAGACATGGAAATACGAACGCATGCCAGGCTTCTACAAAGGTCTCGCCCCTTACCTGATTCACGTCACGCCGAACATTTGTCTGGTGATGCTGATCTACGAGAAATTCACGAGATAATAAAACGAGCGGTGAACATTTTTATTTCGGTACTCAGCGAGATATCATTATTAGAAGCTTCGGCGAATGAACCGTTGAGCTTGCGAATTTATCTTATTCCAACATCGCTAGTAAGATGATCTGTTGTATTGTTATTATTTTTATATCACTCATTTCCTCTTCAACTTTCTTCAAAAACTCTTTTCATTACAAATTAATAGCTTAATTTATCGCTCTAAGTAATCGTCTATCAATCTGTGAATCAAAATATTTTTTAACGAGACTTAATAAACTTGGAAGACAGAACTTATTTGTGTGGCTCTCATTTAATGACTCACGAAATAAGCTTTATCAGGAAGGCCGCATCTGTAGTCTTTGATATTCGAGCCTGCACCACTCGTAAACATCGTGGTATCGTCTTACAAACTAGCACAAGAACGAGGATTTCAGCGAACAGAAAACTTTTTTATTCTTTCGCAAATGCAAAACTGAGGTCTGCCGTGCCGTTGTATTTCATGTCGATCGTTGTGTTGTTCATAGGTTTCTCTTTTCCAATTTGTTCTGATGGAACGATACGAATCGAAGGACATTGACGAACACGTCGGAAGGATATCGATCGAGTTTGTAGGATGCCACAAACCTTGCAACATTTAACGCTTAGAGAGCTTTCAAACGCTACCGGCGCAGTTGAACTTTGCTTATCTGATCAAAATAAAACTTTCACCCCTATTGAACGGAAAAAACATAACCAACAAAACTTTGATAAAACGAATAAGTGAAAATTTCAAAATTTCCAGAGAAATTTTTCAACGCTTGCTCTGAGGATTTTTCTTCACATCCACAATGTTAAAAACATCAATAAGTTTAGTGTTTTCTTAGGTAGAGCTCAGTTTCGCTGTGACTGTACCAAATTTTCGCAGTAAATCGAAACTTCGTCTCAGGATCAATTTTCGTCTCATAATGGATTTCAAGAAAGTTTTGTCGACTATCTCTCCCTTGCAACAGCTTTTAGAAGATATCAACTTTCAACGGACGAAAGAGCTGCGGAATCTCATGAAAGATGGTAAGAAATCCTCGTTTTTCCAGTCGCCCATTTATCGATTTTTTTCTCCTACATGCAGATTCTGGGTTCGTCGTACTCCAGGGAAACACTCAATGGACTGAAATCTTCGTTCGTCACTTCCTCTTCCAAAATAAGAAAGAGGCCAGCGATTCTGACGACTTGCTGTTCTTTGTTCGAAAGAAATATGTCAAGATGAGCCCACGAAACGCACCAAAAGTGAGTCATCAACTTACAATCTGTTATCGACTCTTATAAGTCAAGCTCTCTCATTCATTTATTTTAGTACGACACAGAAATCGAAGTGTTTCGCAAGGACAGCAAGAAACTTCCGATTGGCGATCCCGACGTTGATTGGGAGGAAACAGTATATCTAAACCTTGTTATTCATCAGTTTGACTATTACTTAACTCTCGCAATCTGCACGAGAACTTCTCCGAAAGAGCTCCAAGTTCTTAAACGGCATTCGCAGAGAGTTTACGCAAGTCCATCTCGTCGGAAAATGGATACGAAAGGGGAGTCGGAAGAAATTACGTTCCCGCACATCTGCTTTATGGTTGACAACTTTGACGAGGTTTTTTCCGACATACTGGTGCGCGATGGCGAAATGGTTTGCGTTGAGCTAGTGGCCAAAGATCACGATGGAAGCACTCAAGGCGTCATCTTTCTCGGATCGATACGTTACGATGCACTGAAGAAAGTTTACGACGCTCGCCAAAGCAGCCTCAGTTCAAAAATGGCACAAAGAATGACGTTCGGCTTGTTTAGCACGGCGCCTCAGACCCGTTGCGAGTTCGTAAGAATGAAAGGACCGGCAGGAAAAGGCTTTGCAGAAATGGCAGTAACAAAACCAAAAGGCAGTGGAATTGAAACGCCAACAAGTGAGCCAGGATTTTGCATGACCGACATGTGGGATTCCGAATGCGAAGATGAGCTCGACGAGTACTACAACACGAGGCATCAAAGAAGGCTTAGCGATCCAAGTTCAAACCTTAATAACTTTTCTAAACAAGGATGGAAGCAGAAGCAGCCAAACCAAAGCGGATACGCCAACAGCAAGGCAATGTCTCAGAACGAGGGACTTGATTCGCTTGCCAACGAAATCTCGGAGATCGAAGCTGGAGATGTTAGAGATGGTGAGTCGAAGCTTCTATACTACTAAGCTTTGTTCTTGCATGCTTCATTATTTTGTTCATACTCCGCAAAGTCTTTGGATTTGATATCGTTTTCTCGACCGATCTCAAGATTCCAAGCTATCAAAAATATACAAACATTCAAACGTTTTTTGTCTCTTGCATCACATTTTGTATCTTTTTGTTGGCTTTATTCCCTGAAATTGATATTGTTGGATCTTGCAAGCGCACAGTGCCAGCAAGTTTCATCGACAAATGAACCGAGTATTGTGTTGAACAAGCAGGACGATTTGCGGCTCTTTCCGATTCGTTTTAATTCCATCATTTTCACACAACGCCCACTCATCCACCCAAAACACATTCGACCCTTTTAAACAAACTCAGAAACTTTCCATTTGGTTTCGCTCATTAGCCATTTTAGTGATTGTTAAGTTTCCGAAACGAATTTTTGATTCTCCCAAAACACAACTTCACTTATAGATCGTCCTGCTTCTTCAGCATCGGATACTAAATTGGCGTCGCGTCGTTTGGGTGACCTAAAATCGCCGACAGCATGTTGCGTTTGTTTTCCATCGCCGCCTGGTGCTCGAAACTCCGTCCAAATGACAGAAGTGTATTGTCCAACTTGCGCTGAATCGCCCATCGACTCTCCAGCGTGTTTAACCACGATCACAAGAAATAAACCGCCCGACCAAATCAAAACGTTACTCAACGTTGAAAGTGAAATCGAATATTCAAAGAACTTCAATAAAAAGTTGGTGATTAAGAAATCGCCCGTGAAAAGTAAAACGAGAGCGAACCAAGAAGAATATGAGATTGCTTGTGAAGCTGCTGATGAGACTGGTAAAGACTCGACAGCTGACGATTCTCACGTAAAAATTGGAATCATGACAGAGAGCGACAAGAAATTTATGATCAGAGTGAACGGTAAAGAAGAAACGCCATGCGTTCCAAGCGTTGAAGAATCTCTAAGTAAATCTAAGAAGGCAGCAACATCCGAGTTGCCCGCCGCCAAACCAAGTAACGTTAAAAAGTCTCCCAAAAAGCCAAGATGCCGACTGAGCATGTTCAAAACCAAGATGAAAGAAGTTCCCGAAGGAACAAGCAGCAATGTAAATAACAATGATCCAACTGTAAAACATGAGGCTGACAACTCGGACGGTAACAACAACAACGATGATGACAAGATCGATGGACAATTAAAATACTCTACTCTGCCCATGGTGAACAAGAACAAGCATAAACGAACAATTGCGATTCCCCAGCGAACGACTTCAGATGGAACGCAAATATTTTATCTCTGTGATCTTCCTAAGAAACTTAAAAAAGGTTTTACAATTTCTACTTCTTGATTTACTCGCTGTCGACTTTTTTGTACAAATCACTGACGGTTCGCCTTTCAATATTTGCAGAGCTCGACGACGGCCAATACAACCCGTTGTGGACAACCAAAGGATTCACTCAAACATTCCACTTTTGGAAGGAAAATCGAAGACAGTCCTCGACGCCTCTCAATGCATTCCTCACTTACATTAGTTTGCCTTGGTTCTCAATAGCGAAAGATCTGCTCGACCATCAAGAAATGCCGATATTGACTTTTTAAGAGTGATTATGTTAGATCTTCGTTTTTAATTTGATTGTGATTTTGTAACTTTCCTTTGCACGTAAAGAATTTGATTTTTCAGTGATTATTGTATGGTATTAAACTTAATTGTATCTCAACCGGGCCGTTGTTGCCCTCAATAAAAAGCTGAAGTGTTCAAAAGAACAAGCTAGAAACTAATAACACATTTTATTTTCTTTCATCCGCAAATAATACAAAACATCGAGATTCGGAGAAATGGAAGGTGGTTGTTAATACACAGATTGTAATACAATAAAAGCTTTGGTTACATTTTGAATTTTGGTGGTCTTGTTGGGAGATTCACTGTGGCAAATATGGGATGATTCATCCAATGCACTTTAGCATTGTCGCTTGGCTGTGAGGAGTTATTCTGATTTCGCAAGGGAACTCAAGCCAAGGCTCGCCATCGGCTTGAACAGGACAAGTCGCTTTGAGTTTGATCTGAAATGGAAGTTTGGACTTTAGTTGGAGCGCGCTATATCAACGTTCAAACCTCTTGCCTTTATTTCTTTTGCTCTGCCTAATTTCAGGGGCTTGGTTAGTCCAATTTGAAGCTGAGCGATGTGGAAAGATGATGCGACACCGAAAACTTCAGCCAACTGATCAGACGTCGAATGTTCCTCTGCATATTTTCTGTCGCTGTCTTTCATCATTTCAATAAGTTTCACGCCAGCGCCCCAGCTGTCGATATTCAACACGACAACTGACTGCAACTCAGGCAGCCAAACTTTCTCACCATCAAGATATACCTCAAGGTTATCATGCAGGCGGTCGCAGTCTTGAATAAGAACTTGCTGTGTTCCGTAGAAGAAGTACATGAATTTGTTGATGATCTTACTCTTGACTACATAGAGCGCACTTTCCCGTGCTCTGTGGAAATTTAAAGTCACAAGGGCGTCAACTCCAACGCTGAAATAATTGTACATGAACAATTTTTTGTCGTGGTGCAATTTTCGTACAATCATCGGCGTCGTGCTATTGTCAAATTTAATCTCCAAAAGCCAACGGTCAAGCTTGACGGTTTCCGCTCGATAAATCTGGCTCAACAGTTTGTCGACGGAATCGAGATACTCATCTTTGATCTCATATCCCCATCCCATAATTCTCGAGAGATCGTTTCCCGTACCGATCGGGATAATAGCCACAGAGACCTTGTCGTCAAGCTGCATCTCTTGGACTGTGTTCAAGACCCAAGCAACTGAGCCGTCACCACCGCAAACGAGCACTCGACATTTGACTGGGCATCTCTGGACAATCTCTAAAGCTTCTGCTGGGCCGCGTGAAGTCAAACAGACGACCTGAATCGGATTGAGGATTGAACGGAACATTGAAACGACATTTTCGGCTTCACTCGATCCTGATTTTATGTTGGCGATCACAATTAGTGGCTTCCAATTTGCCCATTCCGGAATCGGCGTAATTTCTGTGAGATGAAGCGTAGGAGCTTTTCTTGTTCTACATGCTTTCACAACGAAAGGCGGAATAACAAGTTCCTGATACTTTCCAAATCGACAAATTGTCTCGTTTGTCGCGCAATAGTCGTGGAAAGAGTTCTGACACCAACAGCATCTTGTGCCGTGAAGACCTGAAATAGTAAGCTATACAAAACTCGATCAAAATTTAAGAAATTCATTACCTGGCTCATGAACATTCTCAATTTCTTTGTTGCAATTTTCGCAAGTCGCAGTTGTAAGATTTCCCTTGACGAAAAAGTGCTGGAATTCGTTGGGGGAAACCTCCTTCCTCTCCCTTTGTTGCTTGCATTTTATCTTCTTGTCGGCGATTTTCAGACATGTCTGTTTGTCTCCAGCAACGCCACAGTAGTCACAAGCAAATCCTCCTTGAGAAAGTAGAAGCTCGCAAACGTTACAATACAAAACTTGATGGTCCTTTTTCTTTCTCCACAAATGTCTGCGTTTGCGATCACTTATTTGCACTGTTGGTTGCGCGTAGCTATGAACAATAAGCCAAAGTATGAACAGAAGAATTGATATCAGCAATACGACAATGAGATCCATCATAAATTACAATAGACATAGATACGTCACTCATCTATTGAGGGAATACATAATCATCCATTATACATTGCATAATTTCATTGGTGTGCACACGTTTGGAACTGTTTCGCTCCACCTCGATATTATGTATTGCATAATGCCGATTTTGCATTGCATAAAAAACCTCTGAGGTTCCACTGGCGTATCTTTGTCTATTGTAATTAATGGACCCATCGTGGCCCAAAAAAAGGGTTCGCAAGTACAGATTTATAATATGAAAAGCCGTTGAATATTCAAGGCGTCAACTACCTGTGGAATATTTATTCCGGGTTCAAACAGGTAAACAACAGAAAAGAAAGAGAGAAAATAAAAGGAAAAAAGGATCGACCAACCGTAGCAGAACACGGAATGTTTGAGAGAAATTTATACGACGAAATCGGAAACATAAATTTCTGCTGATGTTGAGAGCTGGGAAGCTTTTGAGATCGAGAAATTGGAAAAGACAAACTTCTTGTCAATTTTTTGAATTTACATGTAAATTGTTAAACTGAAAATCCTGATCTGCTGGAGATCTGAGATTTCAACAGACAAACTTGGCCCTTCGTATTTTGTGGATTTTTGTTGTTGATTGATCGACCTTGAAAGCAGTTGAGATTTGAAAAAGCCACGTGCGAGGCTGGCGCTCTCTCTCAAAGGGTTTGCGGCTGCGAAGATGTTCGCTCTCTCGTGAGATTTCCTCATTCGCGTTCGAGATTTTGGAGTGGAAAGTCGCTTTCGGTTTGTTATTGAAATTTATGGTGAAACTTAGAAATAGAACAACGTTACAGCCTTGTCAATACGTGTCGAATCGTGATTGCTCCTAGCGAAAGCGAGAAGAATTTTCCTGCCTTTTCAACATTAAAGAATTTTCCTGCCTTTTCAACATTAAAGAATTTTTCGTGGCACTCAAAGAAAATGACAATTTTTTAAGTTTTGATTTTTGAAGGAAAAACGTCGTAAAATTCGCGGGTAATTGCGCATTGATAATAAATTAAACAGTTTAAAAGATAAGAAAAATTTGAGGGTTTGAGGTAATTACATTGTAACTGACCTAACAGTCTTCATCGAATTGCATTGTGAGTGTACAAAAACTGCTGATAAGAATAATAATTGTGAGCTTAATATTGATTTTGATCTGTTTGTTTGTGAATCAAGTGACGACGCTGGCCTGCGATCGCCAAGATGCCAGGCAAATTACCCAGGAAAGATTTTGCGCCGGCAGGCGTCCCGGCAAACATTTACAATCTGGTCCGAGCACTCGAGCAACAGTATACACTAAACGATAAAATCTCCTTCTACTGCAAAACAAATGAAGAGATGCAACAGTGTGCCTCCTACTTTTTTGAGAGAGCTGTGATTTATTCGGATCCTAGAAAGTTCGCCGCAGTTGCAGTGAAGATGTTGAAGTTTTATCCAAGCGAAGATATTACAAAACTGACCTTTAAGAATGCGCTGCTCGGCGAGCTAAAAGTCAAATGCTACGATGCTATTTTCGAGAGCAATGTGTCGACAGAACGGGCTGTTGGGATCGTCAAATTTTTCGGCGAGCTTTATAACGTTGGACTCATCATTAGTGGAATCTTGAAGAAACAGTTTGATGCACTTAACGAAAGAAAAACTGACTGTGCTAAATCGAGAAAGTGTCTTTACACTTTGGTCGAGATCGTGAAGAAGAATGTGCGCGAGTTGTTACAAACCGATCAGTCGACCGTCGTTAGAAAAACAATAGAGATGATCGAAGAAGTCGAGGCCAACCCACAATTTTATGAAGATCCTCCGCCGCAAATTGCTTTTATTAGAAAACTGCCATGCAAACCGATAGTGCAGGAGCCAAAAACATCGGAAGAGAAGAAAAAAGCGTTTGAAAGGTTGATGACTGCGTTGAATGCTGAGAACTCTGGAGATATTATCAAGAAAATTAAAGAAAATTACACTTACTTATTTGCTGACGAATGTTGGAAGCTTGCGTATAAAGAACTGGTATTGAAAGCTCTGAAAGCGCCAGAGTTCGCTGGATCTGTGGCTGACATTTGCCTCAAATCACTGCCCAATGGAAGTGAGATCAAGAAGGAAGATTGTAGGAAACTCTTTTACGATATCTTAAAAACGACAATAGGCAATGGATTAATTGATGAGAGCGATGAGCATTTGGAAGGCGTCATGACATTTATTGATAAAATGATCGACAGGAAGATAGTCAGCATAAGCAACATCCGAGAGATTATTGACCTTATCAAAACATTTCAAGGCGATCACTCCTGTTTAGCTGCTACGTATCTCGTCCAATTGTTCAACGTTATCAAGTTAAGTAAGAAGATTAAGCAGAAAAAGATTCAGGAGCTCGACGAGGATTTGCGTAAAGATGTTATCGACATCGTCAAGAGTTCGTCTGAAGTACAAGAAAGCGAGATCGCCGAACTTCAAAAATATCTTTTTGGAGATGTGTCGAACGAATTGTCAGCTCCTTCGATTCCACATGTTTCAAAACAGATGCTGCCGTTCCCAGCCAAAAGCGAAGACAAAGAAAACTCAAGGTAAGAAGAAGAAACATTCGGCCAACGAATTGCGTGATCATAACAAAAACATTTACAGTACGACTGCGAAGAAAGTTAGAAACAAGAAGAAGGTATTTGTTGATTATTGCTTCGGTCAGAGCAGAAATGGTGAAAACTCGATTCAACAAGCGCCAGAGCCGCGAGCTGACAACGCTTGGAACAATCTTAACAGGTAACTCAGAACTTATCATTTCATCATCACGCTTTGACATTTTCCTCTTCGTGTAAAGCTCTTACGATGACATCACCAAAATACTAGATGGAATGTATGCGAATAATGGCGAAATTAGAGACATGACGAGTGCATTTACGCATAATCAAACAAATGCGATAAAAGCCACAGAGGCGGATGATGACTACAATGAGTTTATACGCAAGGAATTCCCAGATCTCGTTCAACCATCGACTGATAATTCACAGCAGGAAGCGGTTAATCAGACATCAAGGTAAACAAATCAAATAATTAAAAAAAAATGTTGCGAACTAGTTTTGATTGTCGCCTTCCAGCTCATCAAATGACGACGTTTCCGAACACTTTGACTTTTTCGAAACTGATAAGGAGAAAGCTGAGCAAACTAAGAATTCGTATGTGATAACTAGGTAAATAATACAACGATAGAAATTCTTAGCATAAGTTAAAGATAATCAATTCCAGCTACAAGAGATATCAATCTGATTTCGATGTTTTCAATCAGGACTTTCTTTTGTTTGAAACTTCTAATGACAACTCGAGGTAATTTCTGAAACTTGAACTGCTTTTGCTTAAATTTCAATTGGTTTTTTCTATCAAAATTTTATATTTTGCAGATCTGACACATCTTCGAGGTTTATGGATTTGTTTAAACCGAAACAAGCGGAACCTTTTTCCAGTCCTTTAAGTCTTAACGGAGCATCAAGGTGAGACCGGTTTGTCATTCACAATTCTCGAGATCTAAACGACTTGCCTCTTTAGTTCATCGTCGATTCGGGGATCGCCTGCTTCACCATTTGATGTTCCTGTTGCTTTGGATTCCAACGACTACATAGTACCAAGCTTCAATTTTTCTGCACTCATTGATAACTTTGCGAAGAACGAATATGCAAACATTAAGGAACTCGTCGAGCAAGCAAGTACCAGACGTGAATGGGATTGGAAGAAGTTTGCGGAAGAGTTGCTGGCGAAAACATTGAAAGAGAAGGACCTTGAAACGTACATCCAAATCGGAATGTTGGTCGCGAAAACTTCACCGAATTTTAAGAAGGTTTTAGGCGACGTAGCACTGTCAGCTCTCGGAAACGAGCTGGGGAAGGAGATTGCTCTGGATTTTGTAGTCGAAAATGAGTCGGATGACACAGCAACGTATACTGCAAACTTTATCAGTTTGCTTTACGATAAATCATGTTTGTCCGACAGCCAAATCTACCAATGTATGTCACATATCGCCACTGGAAAATTCGAAAATATTCGGCGAGTCAAAATATTTATCGCCTTATTGAGACCAGCTGCAAATAAGATTAAGAGGAATCTTAGGAAAGAAGTGCTGATTGACTACCTTCAAAACGTTTTACTTAGTGCAATCGAGCCAATGAAATCGACGGACCAGTGGACATTCTCAGAGTTAATTGACCTACTCAGATCATTAACTGCAACACTTGATGATGGAAATATTTTTCAAGAAAGAACATCTAATGTTAACAGGACATCGATGAGTAATCTAAACTCTCGCTCGATGGTATTCCCGGGACCAGTTCGATATTCACACCCGCAAGAGCAGCAAACTTATGCCTTATTTGATCCGAGAGTTTTCGCGTATCCAGTTAGTCATCACCATCTGATACGATCGCCTCCTTTCAATAGTAGAAACTCGACCAATTGGCCTAATTATGTGTACGACCTCCAAAAGGATAATAATCTGTTCTAATGGACCCCCAAACAATTCTGATGGTTAAAATATTTTTCTATGATGAAATCGCTCTTGTTAACTTAGAATCGATCGCATTTAAAAAAAGAATTTAATTAAAGCACCCCGATTCTTTATTTACATATCTAGCGAGACAATAAAATGAAACATTTTATTTTATTTATTTATGTCCTTATACAATCCATGGTTGGATAAAGGAAGTCTCGTGTTCTTCCACACCTCGCGGTTCTTTGCTTCACTATGCCAAAATATGCTGCCTCTTTCAATTATGTCATCTTTGCGATGGTCTTCCTCTCGGTCGCTTTGTTGACGGCTCCCAACTTTCCTTTCGTTTGCTAAGTCTGTTGTCGTCTAGAAACATCTGATCGCATAAATTTCTCATTCTCAACATAACTTCGCTCTCTCGCATAATTCAACGCCCCGAGAGAGCAAAAAAGTCAAAACAAGAGAATTTTATTTTTCTATTTTGAATCTTTCATTCGATGAGTTGAAGTGGAAGGTTAAAGTGGATGGTGAAAATCTATCGGATTTGTTTAATCATCACGAAATTGTGCAAACAAGCAAAGCAGTGAATCATCAAATCGTCAGAGGTATCAAGTTGCAGTTCGTTTCCGAATACAAATTGTAACATTGTCACTGACAATTTGTCAGGATATTTCCAAGAAAATATTTTATAAATTCACGATCGCAAGGCGGTGGATTTTTTTGGCAACTTGCGGCAAAATTAGTAGATATGAAAATAAGACGATTAAAAACTTTTTACATCTCAATTTGTTTAGCTCGCGTCGAGGAATCATAGGACAAAAGAAGTAGAAGGATCTGATCTTTACCAAAATCTGTGAGTTGTCCTAAATCAACATCGTTCGCATTACAAGTTTTGTAAGCAATAAATTTTATTTCAAAGACATCTTTTTTTAAAGGCCCAGCTAGAGATAATAAACAACCCTGAAATAAGAGAAAACAAAGATGAACCAGATACCTGCCGACTTCGAGAGATTCGTTCAAAACCTTCGCACCAGTCACTTGGGTCGCATAAAGCTAACGTTCGTTTCAGTCGAGGAGCTCAAGTATTGCACTTCCTACTTCTGGAACGAGGCAGTGAAACACCATGAGTTGTCAGCGAAATTCGCTGAGGCCGCTGCTAAGCTCTACTTTGTGGCACCCCCGCCAAATGAAAAAGAAGAATCTATCAACTTCCGCAAAGCTCTTATCGCAGAAAGTCAGCTAAAAGTGGAAGAGTTGGAGAGTCTTCTCGAAAGACGCATTGACGTTCCATTAGAGAAAGCTCTAGGCATAATTAAACTCTTCGGCGAGCTCTACAACGTCGGTTTCATATTCAAAGGAATTCTCAAGAAACATTTAGATTTGTTGGGATCACGAAAGCAAGAATGTTACAAGTCTAACAATTGCTACTACCTCCTAATCGAGACAGTTAAAGCTCGTGTGCGAACTGTTCATGAGACAGATTATGGTGTAACTGTTAAGACAATGATTGAAGAAATCGAGGAAGCTGAACAGAATCCAACGAGACTCACAGTGCAGATCGAGAACAAAACTTTAACTGCACGAGCAAGTCCAAAAAAGTTTGATCACGCATTTCCCAAACTGAATTCAGATGAAGCTGTGAGTCAACCAACACCACTGTTATCAATGAATAATCCAGCGACGACAAAGAAAACTTTGTTTCAAAGAGTTTTGAATGAGCTGCAACCTGACAACTCTGCTCAAATAATTCAGCAGATTGAAGAACAGCACAGCTACATTTTCGAATACAGCATGTGGCATTATTGCTACGAGAAGTTGATATCAACGGCAATAAATAATCATGAATTGGCTGGAACTGTGATCGAAGTCTGTGCAAAGCTACCGCGAGGAAAGGTTGACGCTTGGCGAGGAAACAGGAACAGCGACTACAAAAACTTATTGTACGACGTTCTCAACGATCAAATTAGGAAATTTTTCAACCAACCCAAACCTTCTCGAGCTCAATTATCAGGATTTGTTAAGTTTATTAAGAAACTCTTGGAGAAATCACAATGCAGCATCGAATATATTGATAATCTCGTCAATATTATTGCAAGTTTGAAGGATAAGAACGCTAGCGTAGCTTCTGATTTCCTTGCAGTGTTTTTCGTCTTTGTCAGGCAAACGTTTTCAAGTCAAGAGATTAAGAAGCTAAGCTGCGACACTCGCAACAAAGTTCTTGACGTTGTTAGGGATGGAAAGAAAGACTTAAAGGAACTCGACGAATACCTTTTCGGTAACAGCATAGTCGAAAATATTGGAACAACTTCAAAGGTTATAGCTGAAGGTTTAATGTAAGTTCTGTGTTCTTACTGTGATATATTTCTAAAACTTTCTTACTTTAGCTCGTCTACGAGGAGCTCTCCGATCTCAGTCAAATCATCAGCCTCTTCTGATTATAACACTAGCTTCGACTACTCGAGCTTCTGCGATGAATTGATGACTAACGATACCGCGTTTGTCAAGAAATCGTTACGCGCACTTAACTCTGAGACTCATTTCAATTTGATAAAGTTTGCTCAAGTTTTGTTCGAGAAGTCAACAAACGATGAAGCAGATGCAAGACATTTACGACTTGCTGTAATTGCTAACGAAATCCTGTCGACCGCAATTGTAAGCTTTAAAAACATTTTGGTGAAAGCAGCAGTCACAGCATTTGCGATTGGATTGAAAACTGAGGTTGAATCAAACGAGAACGCAGTTTCGATAGCAACATATGTCAGCGAATTATACAAACTCGAGTGGCTTACTAAGAACTATTATCTTCAATGTATGGATTTATTATCAAAGAACAACTTCGAGTCATCTAAGCATATTGAAATGATGAAGGCGCTGTTAGAGCCGGCGACAACGAAAATCAAATCTGAAATCATCGACGATCGCTTCATGTTCTACCTTCAATTGGTCCGAGCAAAAAGAAGTTCAGCAGCAAGCCCTAATGATCTTAGACATTACATCGGTCTGATTCAAGTTCTTGAGAAGATAACACATAACTACGAATCACATTTTGATCCAATTGTTACGCTGCCTGATCCTATTCCGAAGAATCTGATTGAGTTGCGCAGCAAAAAATGGAGCAATCCAGCCCTTCAAGCTGAACAGAAGCCACTTCCATTATTTAATCCCGCATTTCCGCCACCCAACAGAAGCGGATCCTTTCAGGAATTGTTCCGTGGCTCTTCTTTCAACACTCCCCCGCCTGTGCTGCCTCGTTTAACTGAACCCCAACAGATGGCCTCGTCAATTACATCAATTGTTATTGATTTCGATAAGTTGAAGTTTGAAGATGAAAAAGATGCACTTGCTTTCGATTTGAAATCTCACTTAACTTCAGTCGCCCGAATCGTCGACTTAATCAATGCTTTGACAAAGATTAAGTTCATGGATTATAAACAAATTTCAACTTGTGCGGATCTTCTGGAGAGACTGACAAGTATAACAATCGAGACGAAACTTGGCAAAGAAATTATGTTCAAGAAATGCTTGCTGGAAGTGCTCAACATCGAGTTCGTTAAAACGAATGGGCTTCAGACGTTCGATGAAAGCGAGAAGAATCAATTCGCAAACGTGAGCGTCTTGATAGCAGAGCTTTATCGGCGTGATATATTCACTGATGAAGATCTCAGCACTTGGCTTCTCACCAAACACATTCGAAGCGTTCCCGTTCAACACTTGACACATTTAAGCTCAATTATCACGCCGAAGATTCAAGCAGGCGAAAACCAACATTTGAAAATGATTTTAGGACTCGTCGAGGACTCGATAATCAATGGAGCAAACGAGGTTTGCAGCAAGTTTCAAAGTGACATCAACAAGCTCGCCGAAAGTATAAACTACTTGCGACAGTTCAAAGACAACAGTCGACAGAACGACTTATTATTATAGGCATTGCTCGACTCTCTATATTCTGAACAATCACGGCGTTTCTAACAAATATTTTTAATTACTCGTCAAAATTAAGACTTGCTCATCTTTCTGAACTGTTTATTAAAAAGCAAATATAAACATTCTTTCCAACAGATCCCGTGTTGATTTATGAAGTTGCATTTGGTTTGACATATCAGGAGTTCAATGATTAGTGTTGCTGATTTGTGACATTCCTTCGGTTATGATTTTGCAGTCTTTCAAGTCTTTGTTGACAGTTTGGATGAGAAGTTCCATGGCTCGCTGCTGCATCGTGAGAAAGTTCTTCATCTCTTCCACGGACTCCTTGTCCAAAGTGTACTCGCTTGTCCCACTCAGCGCCCACTGACTTCTTTGCATTCGCAATTGCGACAACAGTTCGCTTAGCTTTCCTTTGAACTGGGTTGGAGCTGAGACGAGAGCATGCATGTTCTCAAGCTTAGTTCTGATGATTTCCTCGTCGGGCGTGACTGCCAGTCCGGCCTTTCGCGCGCTTTCCTGCTTTACAATGATTCGGAGGATGCGATGGCTTAGCTCTGAGAACTTTCTACGGTGCTCCATGATCTTGGCTGACGTGTTCGCATGTCTTTGCTTTAGTTCGCCGATGTCCTTTTCGAGCTTGGCCAAGTACAAAACGTGATTGCTTGTTTCATTTTCTTGACAAGTCAATCGAGCCTTGAGATCACTAAATCCTACGAGAGGTACCGGAATAAAAGTCTTCGGGTCTGGGTTGTCAACGATTGCTTGTCGCCACATTCGTGGGTCGATTCCTTTCGGTGGAGTCTCAAGATATTGTTTCAATTGATCTTCATCTGGTGGGATGATTGGGAAGACGTCTTCGATTCCTAATGGTGTAAGCTGATACTTTAGATGAGCTTGATTTAAGAACGAGGCAGTCTCAGTGGCAACAATTCGTTTTGTTTCGTTCGAGTTTGGCGATTTCTCTTCCAAGTAAATTACGATTTGACTTGAGCTCTCGGTCAGCGCTTTTGTCGAGTCGATGTGAATCATCAAGTTTGGTTTACTGCCAAATAGTTGACTCAGCTTCGGAATGAGTTGTGATTGCATGTTTGCATCGTTTACTTGAGCGATAGGCTTGTTGAACTTGAGAGCCACTAATCCCATTTTGTTGTCTTTGCCGGGCAGATGACTGTAGCCCATTGCTTTGAACCGACAGAGGTAGTTCTGAGCATTGATGCTAACTGGCTGTTGCGACTGCGAGTAAAAAGCTTTACCTGTACCCATCAGAGCCTGAAGATAATTCCATCGAGCTAGCGTTGTGTCTCGCTCGTCACCGAAGATCGACACATTAAAGATGGCTTGAGAAAAAATTTCTTCAGGCGATAAAGTTGCTGACGGTTGTTGCTGTTGCTGTGGTTGACCAAATCCTGAAAATTATTCGTGAGATGCGAGACTTGAGTCTATTGTGAGGATCTCACCGGAAAATCCTGTGTTAGTTTGGCCGAAAGCAGGCGGAGCGGCAGTTGTGCCAAAGCCACCAAATCCTGTGTTGCCGAACAGTGGCGCCTGCGATGTTGGATTGGGCTGACCAAAGCCAAAGGAAGGAGCAACAGTAGATGTTGCTGTTGCGCCAAATCCGAAGGCAGGAGCTGCTGTCGAGGTTGTCGATGCACCAAAGCCGAATGCTGGCGCCTGAGACGTTGTAGTTGACGATCCACCGAAGCCAAAAGCTGGTGCAGCCGAAGTTGTAGTTGTTGAGAAATTGAACGCAGGCGCTTGCGTCGTTGGATTGGCTCCAAAGCTCAACGGTTGCACCTGCGCTGTTGCGGTGCTGCCTCCGCCAAAAGAGAATGATGATGATTGGCTTAAAATGAAATGAAACTGATAGAGTTGCTACGTGTAAATTAGCTGTTCGTTCTTACTTTTGCGGTGCAGCCTGTTGACCAAACGCTGGCGCCGACGTCGGAGTTCCAAACGTATTAGTTCCGAATGCTGGTGGAGCAGAAGTAGCTGGAGTCCCGAACGGACCGGAAAATCCGAACGCTGAGTAAAAGCAATTAGTCAATTTAGTTAGAACATTACGCGATTGCATTTAAGGTGGTAATTGGATTAGTTCGTTGAGGAACTTTTCTGATTTCAGTTTACCCTAAGTTTCTCGAGTGGGACAAACGCTTCGATTGCTTTCTTATTTATTATTTGAAGCGTTCAGACCGATCGAATGGATTGAAGTGCAGGTGGAGCGATACTAGAACAGAGTCATCATTTAGGCTTGTGACGAGTTTATAGGACTTCTCGAAGGATGTCAACCGACAAAATTAAACACTTTTACTACACAGTTTCATTTGTGCTATCTTGTGTCTTCATGCTCTTGGTGTTCTACGGATGCTACACGTACAGACAGTAAGCGAGCTCGTTCCATCTTCTATGTCGTTTTATAATAAAAGGTGTTGCAGGAGGAGACTCGAAAGTTTAAAAAAGCGAAGTGCAATCGAAGCTAGACGGAAGTCCAGAGACGTCTCGAGACACAACTCTAACAATCAAAATGATCGCCATTTCCAGCAGAAGTTGTTGCAAAACAATAAATAGCTTAGTTTCGTAACAGCAAAGTTTAATTGAATTAACCTTAAACTCACTTACGACGCGATCGATTTTCTACCGTTTTACTCACGTTTGGCCGGCGTACTCGTTGATCCAAGTCCTGTGGTGCTAGTATTTCCGAAATTGAACGACATAGCTTCTTGATTTATTGAGCTCTTACACTTTTAGGCGCAAATCGTTTATTTCGCGAGATCAAAACAAATTTCGGGCAAATGCGAAAGTTCAGACACAACGAAAACAAAAAGTCCTCAGTTTTGTCACTCAAAAATATTTTATTGGATTTGAAAGATTGAAATTCATCAGTTTTTAGTTTTTAGAATTAACGCTGACTTGTGTCTCTTGATCTGTATGTGATGCCGCGGCTCTTCATTTCGCGAACAATCGAGTTGGGAAGACGTCCAGAGACTGATATTGCGTAAACTCCTTTTGTGAAGCGATCTGGAATCGATAAGGATTAGAATTTGTTGAAACGAGCTTCCTGGCCATGAAACTTACTTGTTCTTTGCCATTTGCAAACCCAAGAATCTTCCGGGCTCATCACAGCGATCATTCTAAAAGTGATGATTTGTTACTAAATCTTAAAATCTCCTTTCGTCCATTACCCATCGAAATTGTTGCTGGTCACATCCATAACGCGATCCTTATTCTTCTTCATTCTCAGGAACGACTCGCAATTGTCACATCCGTCATGTTCGAACTGTTCGACCGTCTAAAAACAATTCTTTTTAATAGATGCTCTGCAACATTTCCTCCGACATATCTAAGCCGCTTATACACTTACCTTAATTAAAGAACACACCAGACACGCTCTCAAGCCGCGCAAATCTTTTGGAATAGTATCGAACGACATTCTCAATTTGGATCAGCAATTTGGAAACAAAAGTTAGTTTTGTTGATTTTTTGAAGTTGTGAAGATGCGAAAGATTGAAAGATGCGAGAAAAGGACGCGAACTTTATGAATGAAGAGGCAGAGAAGTAGCTCGTCCTTTGTTTATTGTATTAATACAACATTTAAAAAGCCATGGAAAGTATCTCTGAGACTAACGTGTTATCTAACGAAGTGAAGGGGGCTAACAAAAGCTCTCAAGAAAGCGTTAGCAGTACGAAGCATACAAATGAAAATTTGACTGATAACAACCTTATGGAAGTAAATTCTCGAGTTTCGGCTGAAGAATCTCAAGACAGCGACGATACAAAGAAGTCGGAAGGAGAAGGTCTTCAATCGACTGTCATTAATGAAGAAGATGTGGACTCGGATACACTGAAAACGATGAAGGGCGATGCAATCGGCGAAACTTTATATTCCGAACGTTTCGTACTCAAAACGCTTATGCTGGTGAAGGAGCGCAATGGAGAAAAGATTGATGATAGCTTCGAGAAGGATCTCTGTCTGCTATGGGACATGACAATTGAGAAGGCTGTGGTGAAGTTACTCTTAGATTACAGCGTTCTCGAACTGTTCACAAGTATAATTGAAATCACGGAGGATGAGCGACTCAACGAAATTCTTCTTGGAATCATCGGAAACATGTGCTGCTTGAAAGATACGCGTGAATACTTAAGTGCTAGCCCGACAGTTATGGCGGTGATTCTGTCTCAGCTCGCTTCGCCAGATCCACCGATTCTCCACCAACTTATGCGGCTCCTTTACTCAGCAATTCTTTTCGAAAACTCTGGCGACGAAGAGATTTGGTTCGAGCACTTCAAAAACTGCGAAGATTTATTGGAAAAGTTTGCTTTCATCTTGTCAAATTCAACAAGCAACACGCTGATCATTAGTACATTCGAAGCGCTCAACGCAATTTGCGCCAAATTCGCCATTTTATCTGAGGCGCCGAAGGACTCAAAGTTCTCTCAACTCTTCGTGCGCAAAACTCTTATTGATGGATTAATGGAATCTTTCAAGCAAGTCGTCCCAGTCATCAGCGAGGACGACTCATACTCCACAGATCCAACACAAAATACTCAAAAGTTCATGAACTTATTCCTCGAACTTAATCTGATTCTCACACAATACGAATCAGTTTCGATGGGAGCTTACAGGGAGAAACTGCCGCAGTTTCTTGAATGTCTCGCTCGAGTTTTGCTGCCACTTACACAGAAGATGCATTTGTTGCCGATCAACTCCAACCATCAAGGAGTGATTGAAAACATTAACGATATTTTTCAGGCATTAGGCGATCCATTCGATGCAAAGTGTTTCTCGCAAATGGTTGTAATCTGGAAGCTTATCGAAGACGACAAGAGCAAGGAAAAGAAAGACTCTGAGAGGGAGGATGCAGATGAAGAATCGACTGTCATTGATTTGGATGATTTGTGCATGACAATCCTCGAGTTTCTTACACGTTGTGGTTACAACTGTACACAGGAAGAGTTCCTCGAATCCACTAAAGTATTAGACCAGCAAACAGTCACCAAGTTGTACGAGCGTGTCAACTCTGACAGTGATGAGGAAGATGAAGTAAAATCGATCTCAGAGAAACTCAAGTCAAGCTTGAAGTCGCTGTGGGACGTTCAAGTTTAAGGAGCATTTGTGAAAGCGAAGTCGAAGGTTATCACAAGAGTCGAGAAGAATAAGATACCGCGTCTTTTCAACATTTCTTTTTTTAATGAAGTTCAAATAATTTTACATTTTACAATAAAAATTCAAATTTGTTCATAGCTCAGAGAGATTTTTTTGAGATTTCAAATGCTTCCCAGAGATTCTCAGCTTCGAGCCTAGTACAAGCTCTTGCCATGAGTGAAACGTGTGATGAGATCATACGCCCACTTGGGTTGATCGTGGGGAACCATATGACCTGCATCTCGAACAAGAACTTCAACCAGATTTCCAGCTTCGTGAACATATCCAGCTATATCATTTCCAACACGCCAGATGTAGCGTGGTCCCTTCTTCCATTTGTCTGAACTGCTGAATGGCAACTTTTTCAAATAGTTGATTGTGAGTGGATAAGCAACGATGATGTCGAGTTGTCCGTTGTAGATGCAAACACGATAGTGTTCCAAGAGCTCGCTTAGATACGGTGCAATCGTATCCATCACATCTAGCTTCAGATGCTCTTCAACTTTGTTTTCAGTATCGTCGAGACCGTGGAACGTAAGATTGCCAACGTGGATCGCTTTCCGGACGTCGGATCGCTTAAGAAAGGCAGCCATTGGCGCATCTGAACCGTCATCTTGTTGCTGGAGGTAATTAAAGTATGTGGAAAAGCCGGTCATGTTCTTGAAGAGTGAACCGCTGGGCAGCTGATCCATGTTGATAAGCTCGTCAAACACGTCGAAAGCACAGTTGAAATCTTTCTTTGTGATACATTCGCGACCTTTCTTTTCGTGCTCGTGGAACAAATCTCTCCCATTAGTGTCAATCAAGCCTAACTGATACAAGTAATCGCCATACTCTAGCTGGTGCAGCGGGTCGCACAAACCATTCCCGATTGCAAGACCTTTTAAATTGATCTTCAACTTAGCACCTCCGTTTCGCTTGTGGATCGTGTGTGATATTGCAGGAACATATTTGCCCCCGTAGCTTTCGCCAGTGATCCAGAATTCGTTTTTCTGCAGATTAGGGAATAGTGTGAAGAACTGTTGAAGCGCAGTATACAAATCTTTGCCGACGTCGACTTCATTTCTCGCATAGCCTTCCTCCTTATCAACGAAACTGAAACCAGTTCCTACAGGGTTATCGATGTAGAGCAAATTGTGATTGTGGTGCCAGGAATACTTTCTCGCTTTGACCTTTCCCGATGATTTCACTTCGAAGGGACCATTTTCAGTAAATAAACCGAAGAGAGAAGAGGCTCCTGGGCCGCCTTGGAGCCACAAAACGACTGGTGAAGTTTCCGGCGAAGCTGCGGCTGGGAAGTACCAGAAAAACATGTTCGAGTTGGTAGTTTTGTTAACTGTGAGGAAGCCGCTATAGCCCGGGAAATCCTTCAAGTCTGGGTGGTCAATAGCAGCCATTTTCTGAACCTCTGCGACGTCTTTCCCGTTCTCCAGAAATGGCGTGATAAATAATGGGCCATCATCTTCTTCAAAATCTCCCTGGATTCCACCGTGAGTTTCCAATCGAGGATAAGGATTGATAAACAGTTTTGCTGAAGAAACGGCTATTAGCAACGAACAAAGCAAAACAACTACGAACTTCATTTTTTCGACCTTTCACAACAAAATATCAACGAAGAATGAGAAAATGAAAACGAAAAAAACTTTAACGGAAATTGAATTTTTAAATGAGATGCAAAATTGAAGCGAAAAGGATGCAGAAAGTTGTCAGCTTTCGCATCTTTCTTTTCCGTAAAAATTCTCTCGCGAAGAATTTTGAGTAAGTTAAATTATTAAATTTCATCTAGAAATCCACAAAACGACTGACACCAAACCATCGCAAAATGTTCACAAACACGAGAGCTATTGAAATCGGCTAATAAAGCTGTCCAAACTTCAAGTTCGGCTCTAGATTTATGAGAAAAACTTTTCGCGATCGCAAGTTGCATGTTTTGTTGTTGACGAATTTCAGTAATATCTGACAAAAACTACCGACTTCAAAGTAAAATTAATCGAATGTTGTGTAGTAATCATACGTGAAGTTAATTAAGATAACTCAGGTTGAATATTCCAATCATTTCGCGACTAAATTGACTATAAATGTTTGAAGGTTATGTCGATGGATTTGATGTTCAGCTCGTGACGGTTTCTGGTTCTTTTTGCGCCAGTGTGTTAATGTTGATCTCCCTTTTTCAGGATATTGAGTTATCAGGATGGTAAACCACAGAGTACCATCGGTCTTCTCCAAGACTTATGTGACACCCCGTCGTCCATATGAAAAACCTCGTCTTGATGCCGAGTTGAAAGTTATCGGCCAATTCGGGTTGAGAAACAAGCGAGAGGTTTGGCGCGTCAAGTTGACCCTCGCCAAGATCCGTAAAGCTGCCCGTGAGTTGCTTACTCTGGAAGAAAAGGATGAGGCAAGATTGTTCCAAGGTAAATAGTCGGAGATCAGTTAAAAGTTTTGTTAGCTAAACAAATCTCATTCTTTTAGGTAATGCCTTGCTCCGTCGTCTCGTCCGCATTGGCGTCTTGGACGAATCGCGTATGAAGCTCGATTACGTTTTGGGTCTTAAAATCGAAGATTTCTTGGAGCGTCGTCTCCAGACTCAGGTCTTCAAGCTCGGTCTGGCCAAGTCTTACCATCATGCTCGCGTTCTCATCCGTCAACGCCACATTCGGTAAGTTCCAGATCAGAAGAGTTGAATGGTTTCTCCATATGATGAGCTCTTACTTTATATTCTGACACTTCTTGTCGGAAATGAAACATTCATAATAATGTCGACCCCCAAAAGGATTCTGATCTAATCGTCAAAAACCTAATCGTGAGATTCTTTGCAATCACTGATCTCATCTCCTTTCTCAACAGCGTCCGCAAGCAGGTCGTCAATATTCCATCGTTCGTCGTTCGCTTGGACTCACAGAAACACATCGACTTCTCATTGAAATCGCCCTTCGGTGGTGGCCGTCCTGGCCGCGTCAAGAGGAAGAACATGAAGAAGGGACAAGGCGGCAGCGGAGGAGGCGATGATGAGGAAGAAGATTAAGCTCATCACTTCTCAACCTGGCATTTGAATGCGAAAATCCTTTTTTGTAAACTTTTCCAACCAGAAAAACGGCTGAAACATTCAAAATAAAGAACACGATGGAAAATGTTTAATTAAACTCTTAAAAAGCCTTCATTTATTCATTGTAGTTTCGTTTGATTGCGCGCATGCTAATTTTGTGTAGTGAATCAGGTGCTCTTCCCCAGAATTGAACAATTGCTTTTTGCACCTCTTGGAACGAGTGAATGCCCGGCTGGGATCGGTTGAAGCATTCTGTGACGTAAACTGTTAGGACGTTTGTGTCCAGTTTCTTCTTGCGTGAACCATGGGCTCCATAGCCAGAAGTACTGTAGATGACACACACTGGAAGTTCGAAATGCATTCGCAAGAAATCTTTGACTGAGATGTTGAATGATTTTTGGCTAACATTGCGGGTAAGTGTCCATCGTCGTTGAATTAAAGCACTGCGATACTCGTCGTCTCTCAGTCTATCAAAGAACCAATCCTGAAAGATTTGCTGAATTTTAACACTAACAAATTGTAAATTCTAGTAACTTCTTACAAAAGTCGTTTCATCGGAGATGGGAAACAGACGCGAGTTTAATTCCCGTAAATCCAGTTCGCTATCTCTTGGCTCTGCTTGTTCTTGGTCGCACCAATCCACTAGATGTTCTTCCTCAAGTGACTGCTCGTTATCATCAGGTGGGAGCATTTTCTCTTCCAGTAATCTGTTCAGTTTCTGCTCAATCCGGTCGAGTTGGTTGTTGATTCTCCGCTCGGACAAACGAATCTGCTCACGAACATACTTTCTGATGCTTTTGTCGTCCTGGCACGAGCTCAAATCTTCATCTGGAATCTGCTCAGATTCCCTGATTTGCTTGATCTTTTTCTGGTAAGCCTCAAGCTCGTCGTTGACAGTCTTTGCCTGTAGTTTCAGCTTCTTCGACAGTGGAGACATGTCAAGTAACTTGCAGGATCGCGATTATGGTTTTTGTTGAATATTTATTAAAACTTTCGTAAATTTTGAGACATTTTGAATTCAAAATCTAAAATCCGTTAAATATTTTTAAGCTGTTGAGCTGGAACTTCAAAAGTTTAAGGAAATCGGCGAATAAAGTAACAAAGATTTCTTTTATTGATTCAAAACTTCTCGTACTCAAAGTACGAGGAGGAGGTCGAGAGCAAACAGCTTCCTGTCCAACAAACAACTTTTTCTTCTTATCTGACTCTCACTTGCTACAAAGTTTTATAGTTGTGGCCTAGGACGAACGGATTCTTTTTTGATGGGGGAGCTTTCGAATAATACTAAACAAAAAAATGTAAAAAAGCCTTAAGCTATTGCTAGTTAAATACAAACGAAAAATTTATGCGAAATAAAACTCGCTCGTTTCAGGGATTTCTTCATCATGAGCGGTTGAGTCGACGAATTGTGCGCGTTGGTACTAAAAATAATTGCACTTTCATTCAATGAGCTTATGGTTTTCTTCCTCTTGTCATGAAAAGTCTTCCGAGCGACTTAAATAAATTAAAGGCATCTATGTTCAAATTGTTTGATTTCATCGTTTTGTTGTTGCTGAGGCACTGATCAAGAAGTTTTCCTTTCATTGGAAATGAAATTTCTTCAAAGTTTAAAGCGTTGATCTTTATCGAATTAGTTTAGATAGTCGCACAAGATTTCTGTTGATGAATGGCTCGAGCAAATGTTCAAATGAAAGTCTGAAGAAATGCGACAGACAGTCAAGCGACTTCTCGAATCACATTGGCCCAACAAAGATTAGTTTGTGAAGTCAAAATGAAAAAATAATAATGAAGGATGAGATGAACTCTTGTACGAACAGTTGTAGTAATGACAATAATGTATAAGAAATCTCGTCGTTTGCAAAACGCGTCCGTCAAGAAGTTTAACGGTTGTGAGCAAAAGAAAATGAAAAATGATTAAATTCGTTGCATCGAAATGTTTTCAACAAAACAAAATTTTTCCACGCTTTTCTTAATCTTTAAACGAAAATTTACATCTTCTCGTGATTTTTAAGTCTGCTTGTTTTGTTCATCGAAGCGGCTCGACGTCGACAAAGTAAAGAAAAACCTCGAACGCCGCTGCCGCCTCGATTCAAGTCCCTTCTCCAATAACAGAAAACAAGAATTTATCACAAAAACTCTCTTCGACCGACGATGAAACAAATAAGCGTGAGACACTTTGATTTTGATAGGCACCATCATTGATCTACATATGCGAAGAAAATTTGTTGAGACGACAAGGGGTAGAGAGTGGACGTGAAAGAGAGAAACAGCGACAGATAGGTAACGATAGATTGAGGACTCTTACACTTCGTCGGGTGCTAATTGGCTTAATCGTTTGGGCGAAGTCGCCGTGGATTCCTCCTTGGGCTCCGTAATGTTGTTCTCTTCGTCGCGAGCCTTAGCTGCAGCTTCAAGAGCGCGAATACGATTCTCGTGCTTCACAATCACTGCCTTAAATTTTCGAAGCTCGTCTGTGACTGCTTTCATGTCAGCGGCCTTAAAGAAATTTGATAAAAAGAAGTTATGAATAATCGAACTCATTAACTCACCGTTACTTCCGGCACTGCTGGCGCCGCAGGTTGATATGAAGGTGGCGAATATTCTTGTTTATTAGTAGTTCCGCTGTCATTGTTGTCCACGGAATTGTTGTTGTTGCTTTGATCGTGGTTCGCAGTTTTCTTCGCACCCGAATTTAAAATGTTTGGCTTCTTGTCCAGCACGTTTGACTTTTTCGTGACGCTTAGCTGTGTGCCTTGTGAGTTTGACACGTAACCGCCCTGTACAATTAAAACACGATCCTGTTACACAAGAGGAGGCATTTGGAAGGCGCACAAGGCGTTTGAAGTTAAAGGTTTAGAAAAGAAAAATAAAAAGAAAAAAAGTATGTGATTAGCTTCGCTGATGCGTTGACATGTGTACACTTAGACAGACTCGAGACATGTGATTGCGGTAGCCATGACCATGAAAGAGTTTCATTTCAAAGACAAACAAAACAACGCGAAATTATTTTCGCTCAAACACAAACCCCAAAGACAGCAAACATGAAAATGAATCAAAGGTTCGGTTGATCGACTTTCTTTATGAATGAAAATGACAAATATGAATGAAAGAAGTCAATTTTTTGTCACTAAGCTTCCTGTTTCTTAAAGCTTTATCAAAATCCATTTGATAGCGCTAAGCTTAATATTTGGTCAAAATGAAAATGAGGAATGTTATCTATCACGAAGAGGAAGTTATGCTTGATTTATCTATGACTGGAGCGGTTTGATGTTTTGGATTTGTCGAAGATAAAGCATGCGGGAGTCGAGTCAACTTGTCCTTTAATTTTGAAGTCTGATGATGAATGGAAATGATGTCTGATGTACACATGTTAGCGGGAAGCTTTTCACACAATTTTTTTAGTGATAACAGCGCGGAAGCGTTGAATGAGGTTTATGAGTGGAAGAGGGTTGAGTCAAGTTTGGCATACCTTAAGTGAAATAAGCAATGGATCGGCGTTTGTTCCCCCGATCCATTCTTCTGCTGAAATCGCGGGCTCGTCCGAAAGCGTGTCCGGGTAAAGATCTTCTTGGAAGAGCTCGGACTTTCTTGGCACCGTAAATGTGATCGTTTGACACAATCCACTGTTGTTTAACCGATAGAATCGCGCGATTTCGCACGTGCTGACATCGCAGCCGCGTTTTGGCATAAGCCCAATTCCTCGTTGAGGATCAGGGGTCTGGAAGGTATTGATGTAGTGCACAAACGGCGCTTCCGGTGTGACTTCAAAATAACGAATAACTGAATCTCCTTTGCCACACAAATACACCAAATTGGTATCAGGATCATACAGCGGAAACATGACGCCGTTTGACGTGTCGAGATCGACCATCACGATCGGTTCTGATAAGGCGTCGGGGGCTCGAAGACTGTACTGACGCTCAGATGACCGGTTAAAGCTAAAATGAATAGAGTTACAACCTTTGTCGAAGCTATATAATGTAAGAACTCACCCAGTCGTAAAGATGAGCCCATGACGAAGTACAATGGCTCGTGTAGCTTTAGCACCCTCATGGCAAAGCGCTTCCGACTCAATTTCACCAGTTCGCGGATCGATGATTCTTATCTTCTTGTCCTTACATGTCGTCACCAATTGCGATCCGTCCCAATTAAAGCAAGCGCTGTAGACGATGTCAGGATGACAGTCAATGTGAATTAACACTTCGCCGGTTCCGACGTTCCAGATGACGACTTGGTTATCGGAGCCAGCCGTTAACAAGACGTTCAAGGCCGATGGATGCCATAAGACAAGGCCAACTCGACGCTGATGATAAAGCAAGTCGACCACGGGCTCGGTAAGGGTGCGCGATAAGCCGCCATCGGGAATTTGCCACACCTAGAAGTAAACACATTCCGATCAGTATGAATGATGACTTTGAGTGTTGCAGACAAACGATTTCCATGGAATCACATCACGCGAGAAAAATTAATTATGAAATCATATTTTTCTTCTTTCTCCTCGCTTTTCTCACAAATGGATGTTCTATTAATAGCGTCCCGCATCTCAGGGACGGCATTTACAAAGAAAAATCGCAATTGGAGTGTGTGATGTCTCCCCCGTGATGACTTACCTTCACGACACAATCCTCAGATCCCGAGGCGATGACATTATCGTTGTGCGGACACCATGCAATGTCGAGTACAGGTCCTTTGTGTCCTCCGACTAATGGATGATCGGCTGGGATACGACCGACCTAGAAAAGTTTGCGTAATTAAAGTGAAAGCTCCGGATTTTCTTTGTTGACATTCGAACCTTGTTGTGCGGTAGAACGATAAATGCGCCGCCGCCTGCTGACTCAACGATGATGGCGAGAAACTTTGGATTGACAGCACAGAATGTCGAGTCCCAACTGCTCTTTGACACGCGGATATTATCGTAGCACTGCTCGCGCTTCAGCGCCTGTCCATAGACGTGACGAAATTTTGAACTTCTCACAACCCGAAATGACATTTTGGCTCTGCTTTTGTTTATGTGTTTATTGCGATATGATAGATTATGATGATGCTATTCTGTAAGTAGAACGCCACAACAAGAGAGAAAGAAACACTTTTAATCAAAGCCGCGTAAAGCACGAAACGAGAATTTATCAGAAGCAAAGTAATGATAAGGCGCGCGGTTTTTATCTCGCACCGAAGAGCACAACCGAGGCACACTCTTCCTCTCCTTTCCACTCCGACTTAAACGGAAAAAATTAGATCAAACGAAAGAAAATGAGAAGAAAATGATGAATTGAATTTCTTTTTGGCAATTCTTCTTGTTTTACGGCAAATTTCACTGATAATTTAGATCAAATACGTTTAACGAGACCTTGGGCACAGGTTGACACGAGATAGAGACAGTTAGCTTGCGCGATAGCACTGGAAAACTTAGGGATTTGGTTTGATCTTACTTACAAATTACTAAACTTTTACAATCGCCAATCGCCTTAAAAGGTGAGATGCGAATTCACGGTTCGCGTCATTTAAAATTCAATTCTACAATTTCTGTTAAATTTTATTATTTGTGGCCGGAATCATAGGTTTAATCGGATTTATCTTGGAAGTTTAGCAATCGAGCCTTGCATGAAATGAAGTGAGCATCACGAGCTGCTGCGTTGTCGGGGAAAAGATGACTGGCGTTGAATGGGCATTTAGTTAGTGGTTCGCCTCTGTATGTTTGTGCGCACTTCAACAAATGTTGTGGCATACGCCACGGGACGATCCAATGCGATTTGCTGTAAGGACAAGGTAGCAGTTCATCGTGACCGCTGAAATTGCAAATTAAACACAATTAATAAATGGTTTTGGTTGATGTTTTATGTTGAACATATCAGTCATGTTCTAAAGAATTAACTTACTTCATTTTGAGGTCTGATCAATGTACAATTCTTTTACAATATCGCGTTTAGATATATTTGTTACTAGCACTGTTTCTTCGCTTCAAGTGATGCAAAACACTTTCAACCGTCGCGAGGGTCTGCAACTTTTAACGGAAATTTCTTGAGAAGATGCGAAAATTTGAAATTCTAACGCTCCGAATCAGTGAGATATTTTTTTTTTCAATTAAATTATCTCGAGAAAGCGGATCATTTGCTTGCTGATTTAGACGCTTACTAACTGACTAGGCAGGAAAGGTTAACATCAACTCGGAATATAAGTGGAAATCGTGCTAGAGATGGAGGATTTCACGAAGGTAAAAATTCAAATATATTAACAAGCGTTCTTCGACTTTCTTTCAATTTGAAAATGATAATAACAATGAAACACGAATTCAAATATCTTCAGGATCTAATCAAGAGAAACGAGGAAAGGCGCAAGGCTTTGGGACTGTCCTCGAGTTCCATGAAGTCAAATGCATCGCCGAAAAAATCATCGGACAAGGAAAATCAGAAAAGCGCGGCTAGGGTAACAGAAATGACTAAGAAGTCTTTCCCGTCACCTCGCAAATCGAGCAACAACGAGCTTACGAGACTCAATACCAACAACATTTTGACTTCACCGGCAGCTAGGACCGTGTCCAGCAAAAACAAGGACGATGCCGACGTTGGCGTTGTCATCAATATAACTTCCAATCAGAACATTCAGGTAAGGAAAAAGACAAAGAGACTCTGACGAAAGGATTATAAAAAATTAGCATTCGCAGGTTGAAGTCGAGGTTGCCGAGTGTGAAGTTGACGAAAACGGAAAAATGATTAAAACAGGCGAGAGCGAGTTCAATTATCTTTCAAATTTCGAGGGCTCGAGCGCAACATCACAGCTTCGTGACTCATCTAAGAAGACTTTGAAACGATTGGGCGTTTTATACTCTGACACGGATCAAATTTCATCTCCGATTCAGCGAACGGAGGAGAACTTTTGCGAAACAAATGAGACCGGAACGAGCAAGCCAATCAAAAAGTTTACGAAACTGGCATCTTTGGCAACAAACATCAACAGCTGGGACGATGATTACTCGCAACACCCGATCAAAAGTCTACAGCCTTCGTCTCCTGTAAAGTCAGGAGCTATTCCAAAGGCAAACTTTTCTTCACCAGCGAAAAATCAATCACCGTTCCAGTTCACATCAACACAATCACTGGCAACAAAAAAACAATCGCCATTCAAGTTTACTCCAACTGTAACTCTAGCGAAGACAGCTCAAGCTCCTGTATCGCCAGCAAAGAAACTTCTTTGGGATCAAAAGGTCATGGACTCTTTGGAGGCTCAAGGATTTTCCCGACGTGACACAACCGGACCAAAGCTTGTGTATGATTACTCAGCAAGTCAGCCATCGACTTCAGCAGCAGCTGGGATCTCGTCACCAGTTAAAAAGCTTGAAGCGTCTGCCAACTCATTTGTTAAGCCTTCAGAAGTTAAAAAGGCTGAGGGATCTGTGAAAAAAGATTTCACTAAACCATCTCCTGCTCCGCCTAAAGCTCCTCCAGCTCTTTCAAAGTCTGTGTCTGCTGCTAAGTCTACAGAACAGAAGAACGTGCGGTTCTCGAATGCTTTCGGGAAAACTCAAAAAGATCCAGCTGATCTTAGCTTGAAAGACCGAATGGCAATCTTCGAAAAGAACAAGGGAACTGCGCCGGTCCCAAAAACACCCTATGGGATCGCCGACGCTAATCCGATTCGTAGTAACATGCCAGAGTTGAGCAAGAAATTTAACTTTGGCTTTGGTGGCAAAGACAAACCGTCAAATGTAAAGCAGCCGATCGTTGTTGAACAGCCTAAAGATCCTGTCGTTGAAACGGCAGCAGCCAATATCAAACACGCTGTCAACAAACTTCTCAGCGAGAAAAGCGCAACGATCTCCGAGCAACAAATCAGCGAAGGAATCCGAAAGCAACGTGAAGAAGATATGAAGTGCATTTTGAATCGATTCAACAAGGAGACAGAAGTTCCACAAGAGACAAGCGAAGATGAGCCCATGCCTGATGAGAAGAGTGAGCGCAAGAGACGAAGCAGTGGCGAAAAATACGCAATGGAAGAAAAGAACTCTGAAGTTTGTCAGAAGTCAGATGACAAGAAACGATCGCGCGTTTCGAATCCACCTCGCTTGTATCCAGTTCTGTCCGATATCGAATCAACGACTGATTCTGAGATGGACAACTACACAACTGCTACAGTCTCCGCAACTGAAGATGCTGGAACCGATCAGCAAGATTATGACGACGAATACACAGACGAAGAAGACATCAACTTGAGTTTTGGACGTGAAATCTTAAACTCTGTTAAGA
This sequence comes from Smittia sp. YW1114-2, assembly GCA_033064975.1. Taxonomy (NCBI): domain Eukaryota; kingdom Metazoa; phylum Arthropoda; class Insecta; order Diptera; family Chironomidae; genus Smittia; species Smittia sp. YW1114-2. The sequence continues at coordinate 273,304 of CP093832.1, forward strand.
AAAACAACAATCTCTCTAAAGACGACTATCTCGACAGTACTGTGACGTCTACTGAGGTCAGCGATGCAATGGGCGACATGGACGACTATCTGAACGAAGCGCTTGAAGGCGACGAGTCGAAGGATTATGATGATAAAGGAAGCGCGTGCTCAGATAGCTTTGAGTACGAACGCTTCCCAAAACGTGTGAGCTTCAAGGATGATCTTCCGATCAAATCGAAAATGGAGATAAGCCCATCGAAAAAGCCAAATGGGCCAGTGACGCTCGTCCACACTGTAAGTTTCTATCGCCGTCAGCAGTCAGCGAGTGCAAACAATACTCCCGTGAAGAAAGTAGTACACAAATCTGAAGACGACGATGACAGCCCAGCCCATGAAATGATTATGAACCGTAAAGTGCAAGAAGAATGCAATAACAAAATCCAACGTCTGCTCGAAGAAGTTATGCGACAACAAGCAATTATCAAACAAACATCCCAAGCTCTCAATCTCTGTGCGTCGACAGTAGAGTTCTCTGGGTCATCAGAGTCAGTAGAAGGCGAACGTCACTTACTTGTGGCCTCGCACCGTCGTCTCGCATGCTTGAATGAAGTCCAACGATTGAAAATCGAAGGATTAGCGGACCGTGTTGGAGCTGCTCGAGAGAAGGGAATGCTCAAGATTCAAGAAATCATTATTCCGCTTAAGCAAACCTACATCAGTCGCCTGGCCAATGATGAGATTAACGGTCATCACTTGCTTTGCTTGTTGAAGTACAACGAGATTGTGCTCGCAACCAAAACTCTGCCGACTCTCCCTGGCCTAAAAAGCGTCAAGTTCCAGGATATTTTGGCTCTGAACGAAGTTTTTGCTGATTTCAAAATCACGTTGGAAATTTATGGCATGACCGCTCAACGCGAAATTCTTCCCCACGACATCAAGTATCACATTCAAACGCCAAACAAGAAAAAATTCAAGAGCAAACTGCAGGAATCAAACTTGACGCGACCGCCCGTTCAATCGCCGGGTGGACCAAACGCTGTTCGAACACCAGCTCTCATCCAATACGGCTACATCATCTTCTCGATCCGTGAGATCAAGCAAAAGTCGTGGGTTATCAATGAAACCGCGGCTGGGGTGAGTCCATTGAATGGCAACGTTTACTTGAAGATCGACTCGAAATTCACTGTTGATGTTGATCATTGCGGCTTCCTTACGATGTTCGATGATATATCCGGCTTCGGTGCTTGGCATCGTCGCTGGTGTCGATTGAGCGGCAATACGCTGTACTACTGGAAGTATCCAGAGGACGAGAAGAAGAAAACAGCGCTTGGACAACTCGATTTATCAAACATCGTATCACAACGAGTCGATGTTGCGCCACGCGCCATCTGTGCGCGCTTGCACACAATTTTGCTAGAGTCGAGACGTGAGAGGCGCTCTGACGATGTTGAATCTTTGGTTCTAGTGCCTCAGGGCAAGCACACAACTGTTAGGTGAGTCGTGAAGGAACAGATAATTGAAATATTCGTGACTAACGTTTGGTTTAATTGCAGACATCTCCTGGCCGCTGACACAAAGGAAGAGCGCGAGGAATGGTGCCAGCACCTTAATAAATCACTGTCGCTTCTGAAATCGTTGGGTCATTAGAAACAGCTGGACAATGCTTCGCTATAGCCCTATTAGGTTAATGAGTTTTTTTTGCCTGCATGTTCTTCGACATTTTTCCGTTTTCAATCTAACTAATCGTAATCATATATTTTTTTATTGACGAGTATTAATCGGTTAACATAACAATTGCCTTCAAACAAGCTTCGGTCGATGGCGAAAAAGGTCGCAGTGTTTCTATTCCATTTAACTGTAAAACAACTTAAAACCACATTGCTTTGGCTTGTGTAGAATTGATCTAAGATTTATTAAATATGTGTATACGTCTTATCGACTAAATAAACACCACAAAGCAACAACTGACTCGCTTATTGTCGTCGGGAATTTCATTCAGAGACAGTCTTGCTTAACAACAAGGCGCCGATCATTCAAATTTCGGAGTTTAAGCGACTTTGATTGCCTTAAGAACTACGACGGGCGCTTCGATATGCCTCTTGCTTTGGACGATTTTCAATTCAAGGTCTTGAGCCGTCGCCTTGGCCTGACCTGTTTGCTTCTCTGCTGGTAAATTGCTAAGCGTGACGGCGATGACTGATTGAACAGATGCGATGGTGAGCTCGAAGGCGCGACCAAGATCGTTAGGCATTTGCGTTGTATGAGCCAGAAGAAGCGATGCGAACAAGTCTCCAGTGCCAATCAGTTGAACGCCTCCACCTTGCTTCGGAATAGTCATTTTATACTTTTCGAAGCTCCCGTCTGCTTTCTTCGAGCTAAGAAAAGCGAGCAAGACATCGGGACCGCCTATCTCACTTGACGACAAAGCTACCATTCGCACTCCTCGCTCGTGCAACCATAACATCCCATTCCAAGCGTCAGCTTCGCTCAACACTTTCTTCCCTGTCAGCAGCTCCACCTCAAACTGATTGGGCGTAGCAATGTCAGCCAGCGGAATGATCTCGTCGCGATAAATCGGCAGCAGCGTCTCGGGAACGTACATTTTGCCAGCATCGCCCATCACGGGATCGCAAACTAAAACGAATTGCGCAATTGAGATAAGCGAGAAGGTCAATTGGCATTTGTCAATTACCATAAATCAAATTTGGATTTGTCTCGCGCAAACTTCTTATGATCTTACTGATCTCACGCAGAAATTTGTCGCTCCCGACGTAGCCAGTCAACAGATGCGAGTAAGTTCGATGCAAGTTATTGGCAGTGAGGCCTCCGTAGAGATCCGCAAGATCAATTTCGCTGAGTATCTGTCCTTTGATTGTCTTGTAGCCCGTGTGGTTCGAGAGCTGGACCGAGTTGATTGCATCAACATCAAAGTTCAACAGCTAATTGAAAGGATAAAAAGCTTTTTAGGTCAAGTTTCAAATTCGCTCTACCTTTGAGTTACCTGGAGCGGAAAAACGGCAGACTTGTTACCACAATAGCCATGTACAACATGACTTTGGATTGAGAGTACACGGTGCTGATCGACAGGCGCTGCCATCCTCTGGAAACTCGATAAACTGCAAAACTTGACAGAGAACTTGATGGAGAGCGACTGACAACTGCAGACTGACGAACACAATTATATCGAATTGCTTATTCAATTCACTGACTCTACACAATTCACACGAGAGAAGAAAAATTCTCTCGGATTGTTTTCGTTATCAGCTGACGTTGAAAATTTTAAAGACAACGTTGGAACGACCGTTAGGAAAATTCATCGTTGAACAAAGTTCAAATCAGCTGAGGGAAGAAAAATAGGCTTGCCGGAAAATATTTAATAAGTGGAGGAATTCTCTTTGGTCTTAGAGAAGCGAGACAAGCTTGGAAATCGCAGATCGTTTTAATTTTGGCTTCGAGCGATGCACTACAGAAAAATTCTGATTCTGATTAAATAGGATCCCGATCCCTCAAGATGTTGCGAGAGATCGAGACATGTCTATGTGCCTCTCCACCCGTCGGTAAATTGCCACGTTTACCAGTCGGTAGATTAGTGAAGACATACCCATAGCTCAATGAACTTTCCGGGTCACTACAGAAAAATATTCTTATTAAATCCAATGACGAAAGCGGGATCCACTATATCCGGCATAAGCCATCTCCAATAGCGCGGGCGATGTGTTAAGCTATGCGAAACTGGCGCAATTGAACGATGGTAAACCACGGAATTTACGTAATCGGTTTTAGCTTCCCCTTTGTAAATTTTCAGCAGCTCACACGACGGAAGAAATCGACCAAGTAATTACCGCATTTTCCGAAGTCGGCCGCAAATTGAAAGTGATTAGGTAAAGCGTGTTGACTTTGTTGAATTTATTTATTATCAAATTAAATGCCCAAGCGACCCAGTGAATTAAGGAAGAAGTGTCACTTATGATTTAGATTTCCAGCTTCACGGCTTGTAAGGGACGATGAGATTTTGTGAGAACTCTTTTACCGAGTCTGCTCCACGAACTTCTCTATCTAACAACGGTAATTTGATCACTAAAAGTAGAACAGTGAATTGAAACGATTTGCTTAGTTGTCGAATTTTGCGTGCTTACCGTGGAAATCATCTTCGTACAAATCGGCCATCTGGTCCAAGTATTTTGCTTGAGTTTTCAAGCGAGCTTCGCACATAGAACAAGGCGGCCCTTCTTTTTTAAACAACAGTTGGTTAACGATGATGTTATGAGTGTCAATGCCAGTCTTCAAAAGCTCTTGAATCAGACGTTCCGTTTCGTACAATGAGAGGAACTCAGCAATGCAGACGCAGACGAAAGTAGTTTGCTCTGGATTTTTGAATTGTTGATTAACCAGCCTGATCACTCCCAGCATTTCCTCTAGCTTCGAGGTGAAGGAATCCGCGTTGAAGTCGCTCATGCCGAAGATTGATCCCATCTGAGAGATGAAAGGCAACAGTTTCATCTTTAGTCGCAGCATCTTGCCGATTCCCTTTTCGACGACTTGTGGAAAAGATAGAAGTCGTAGTGTGTGCCCAGTTGGCGCAGTATCGAAGACAACAACAGAGAAATTCATCGATGAAACGAGCTTCATCACCTCTGCATAACTCATGGCTTCATCGATCCCAGGCAGGGCACCGATGACTTCTTGTAATATGCCTTTGGTCATTTTAAGCGAAGAGGCGTCCTCGCGCTCGAAATATTCCTCTGGCAGTTCGTTCATGCCTACATTAGGATCTACTTCCATCGCAAACAAGTTCTCGAATCCATTGACTTTTGTTGGGACTTTCGTGAACTTTTGGTCAAAAGCGTCAGAGATGTTGTGGGCTGGATCTGTACTGAGAATTAGAACAGACTCTCGCACCTTCGCCAGTTGAATCGCTAAGCTACAGCTACAGGTAGTCTTTCCGACACCTCCTTTTCCTAAAGATCGATGTATTAACATTTACATACATACAGATTTTCTCTCTAATCATTTTACCTCCAACAAAAACCCATTTCAAAGTTTTTTGATCAATGACGTTGCGCAACGACGGCTCTAATCCTTCCATTTCTGCATTCATTTCAAGCCTTGTTTACGTTTTAAATTATAAAAATAAAAATTGAATTTTCGTTTCTCTTCTGATTCACCAAACTTGTGATGAATAAATTTTGAGAAGCGCGCGAAAGTCTCAAACTCACCACGACATGTGGCACGAATAAAATTTCATTTTGTTTATCTTTAGTAACGCGAAGGAAAACTCTTCACTCAGGTGAGTTGAATCTGTAATTTTTCTTAGCTGAATCGTTCGAAAAAAAATATTATGTTCATCGAAGAAGCTTTATTTTAAAATACGATTTCTAATTAAGACTAAGAAAGTTTAAAAACGTTTTCAAGGATCATCTCTCTCGATTGGTATAAAAATTTTCTCGCTTGAAATTTCAGGCTTATATGTTGGCAGAGTGATGCGAACCTTCTCAGCGTTCTTCCTTCTGTTGTGTTCTTCTTTCATCGCTTCGTAGGTTTTGAAGATTTTCTCGATCGGCTTAAGATTGTCTGATGCGAACTTCAATCCCAGGAGCGATCGAACATCTTCGTCTTCCTCTTGGTCGAATTTTCTCGAACTTTTAGAAATCGAAGTGATCACGATCGGACTGTCAGTGCTTGCCATGAGATCTCTTTCCGTTGAATCGAAATTGAAAATGTTTGAAATTTGCTCGCTCAGCATTGGGAACAAAGTACTGCGGGCATATTTTTCAGCTTTCTCGAAAACATCGCCAAGTCGGTACTGGAACAATTGCACAGTCACAAACTTGTCTATTGGCTCGTCTTCCATGGCATCATCTTCGCTGGGCTCTTCAAAGTCCGAAGAGTCATCTCGAACAGCAGCAGAGCTTAAAAGATCATCGTCGCCGTTGCTCATTCCAAACGATCGCTTCTCAGTTTTAGCTTTCTTTGGCATTCGTTCACCTAAATTAAGAAATTTTTCTTCGTCGGCTTCACTCGAGATCGCCGACGGCTGAGTAATGTTACTTGAAATCAACATGGGCTTCCATGATGCATTGGTCGAGACCTTCTCCATCATCGTAGAGGTCTCAATGCTCTCTGTTTCGTTTCTTTCAAGCGGAATATGTTTGCCAAGTTCGATGACATTGAGCGTTCGTGAAACTTCTGTTGAACTCTGAGGTAAACTTCTTAGTGACTTATCTTTCGCAAGCGCCTCAACAGCAGCTTTCTCGGTCTCCCGTCTCAGCTCTTCTTCGTAGCAATTCCCGGGCCTCAAAGTCATTCTTTGAGCTTTGCCTGACTCCAACTTTATCTGTTTACACAACGAATAACTTTCTCCGAAGCTATCGCTCAAGATGACTTTATTTATGCTCCATGACGATAGCCCGCGAGTCAACCAGCCGCGATAAACCTGATATGTGACGGTCACCTTTCTAGGGAAATTCAAAGCTGGATGTGGAACAATAATTTTCGAGATAAAATCATCTGTGAGCAGCTCTTGATCGTCACGTCTACGAAAACGAAATTTGTTTTGGTTAACAAGACTGATTCATCGACTTGCTAATTTGTTCTTTTATCACTCACTCGGTAATAGTGAAAGCTTCTGTCAGGCCGCCTTCACTTTCAAGTTCAACGTCAATACGGCCCAGCGTCTTAATCGGCAATTCGTTCGGTGAGCTGTGTATCTTCATGCTGTACTGATGTGCACAGTAAGGTTCTTCTTCCCTCGTTCGTAGGTAGAGCTGACCACGTCCCGTTGACTTATCGGCATAATAGCCCATCGCGCCACATATGCTATCGACTTTATCATGGAATTTTCTGTTCAACGATCGAGAAAAGAAAGAAACGATCAACGAGATTTCTTCTTAGAAATGAAAACGCCACTTACACTTCTTCGCTGAAGTTGTCGGCCCGCATCTTTGCCTTTCTGTTCGGACAGTGAAAGCATTTACCAAGTAAGAAGTCTTCGTAGCTGTTGCATGGAAAGGCTGGGAACAGACAGCGAGGAGCCACCGAGTCTATGAAGAATTTGTAGGCTCGCCGGTGATTGCAAAGCGACCTTCCTTCAGCTTTGGCTGGTGACGTCCAAATTATGTCAGTGACTGCTCCGACGAATAAATTTGAGCAACCGGTCTGAACTCTTCCGCCTGTAAGTGTGTCCATGGAAAGTTTAATGGTTCGCGAGCTTCTATGCAAATTACCGTTTGGGTAAAAGTCGACATGGCCCATCGGCTGCCAACTTCCGAGACCACCGAGAATCAAGTTTTCGCCATTCGAATGAATCACGTCTAAGCAGAGACGAAGAAGAAGAAACAGATTTGAATCCGCAAGTCAATTGAGCTAAGCCGCCGTTTTGTTTACCGACAAAGTCAGCGTCGCTCTCGTCCAATCGAGCAGCTACATGTGCGCCTTCGAAAAGGGGTCCAGCAGGGTCGAGGCCCGTTATTCGATGTAAATGCTTTAGTTCAGCTCCAGCAAAACCTGATACGGTTAAATTAAGCTTTAAGGTCTCGCTCGAGCTTATTTATAGACTCACCTGACGCATGAGCACCCAGACTGAAACCAATTATGTGAACTTTTTCAAATTGCAGGTTGTTTGATTTGTTCAATCCTTTCAATAAGAACGCCAGCTGTTTGCCGACTAGGCGAGTATTTGCTGCTGCGCGAACATAACTGAGTATCAAGAAGTGAAGCTTATTAAGCACTTGCGGATTATTACGAGCAGCGGTTTCTTACTTTGGAAGTACAGCTCCCTTCTCCCAGTCTAAGCACATAACGAAACATTCTTCCACAGCCATTAGCGCCGCTCTCATTTCGTCGACCCACTCATGCGAGCAACTGGATCCGAAGCCATGTATCACCATTCGTATCGAAGAGTTGGTAAGATCTCCGAATTTTTCGTATACTTTCGACGGATCGAAAGTTGTTTTGCTGACAGACTTCGAGTTCTTGTCCATTCTCTGATTTGTTGACGTTTGTGTCGTTGTCGTCGTCTCGTTCAGCAGCGAGTACGGCGAAATCTCGTGGAAAGAGAATTGAAACAGCGGACTATCAGATCTGCAAGTGTCCATGGAAAGTTTTATGAATCACGAACTTTTATGCAAATCGAGGCGACTTATGCAAACCTATTTTTCGTGGAAAAGATGTAAAACTTCGTGTCGATCTCTTCCGGGCTTTGCGGAAGCATATCGATGTAACCAAATGGTCCTGAGTCTTGAAAGCAGCCCAGCTCACCATAGCAAACTATGTTGGTCTGTCTCTTATGCCTATGCTTTGACGAGCGAAGCTTCCATTGAGCCATCGACTCTTGGACTGCTTTGATCATTTCGAACTCTTCCTCAATTTCATTTTTATGACTAGAACTCGCACTCGCAAGGATATCTGAAAGCAATCGACTCAATTAGTTACAAATGCTTTTAGCTCAACGTTCAGCTCGTTTCCATAATTTCAAGGCTCCGATTCATATTATTTGCTTATTAACACTCGTGATTGCCTTTGAGCTTGAGTCGAAACCATTGTCATGCGACAAGCGAAGTCAAGAAGTCGCAAGACAATTTGTAAAGCATAAGCAGCATGTTAATCATCAAATAATTGTGGTTTGTAATGCAACCGGGCGGAGAAGATTCAGCGAACAGGAAAATGAGCGCTCGTGTCCCAAAAGGTTTTTAAACTTTGGAATTCGCTGTTTACTTGTCATCGTCGAGAGAAGACGGCATAGATCTTGCAAGGCGCGTGAGGAAAAGTCGTCAAACTCACCTTCAAAGACACTAAGCTCAATGTAAAAGGCTATGAAAAAGAGTACGAACGAACTCTTGATGTAAAACATGTTTCTGACTCTTCAATTGTCTTAACGTGCAACCGGTGACATCGTTACATAAATTTTTACAATTTCTTTTCTCCTGCGAGACTAGCAATTGCATTCGTGCAAAACGAAACAGCAGCGGCGTTTGCTGATTCAACTCCGCACTCTTCCCTCCATTGTGTTTTGCAATTGAATGGAAGCGCCACTATTAGCAAATCAAACTTTCGGGCCTGGCGGTGCAGTTTTTCGTTTCCTTCTTTGCTGCTTTCACATAAACTTCGCTTTCACCACTAGATAGCAAACAAAAGCAAAATTACTCTTCAAACACTTCGATGATCGGTCAATAATTTATGCTCTTGCTTTAAATACTTCTTTATGCTTTGTCGGGCGAGCGCGATATCACAAAGTAGGTCACTGTTTCTACCGAATCGCCTCGGGCAATTGAAGCATCACTCGGTGAAATCTCTCTTGAGACTTCTTTTCGCAATCGTCACTTGACACTGGCTCGTTGATTTCTTTAATTTATATTCGATATCTTTACATAACTCTTTTTTTTTTTCAAAACTTGTCGCGTTCGGCTCGATATGTGCTGCAGTTTAAAACTCGATTGGATTTTATTTCTTTGCTTTATTGAAAAAAAATATATTTTCGTCTGCAGCGAGCTTAAGCACATTTAAACTTCTTCAGTGCACGGAAATAACTGAAGCCCAAACTGTTCACCTGCGAATACTGGCGAAGAGAGAATACGAAACGGGGCGCTTAAGCGGAGAGTAAAAGTTTCAGTTTATTACGTTTTAACTCGCGTGTCAAGTCTCGAAAAACGTTCGCAGTGATTGTGAGCTCGGTTACCGCGTCACTCCGGCTTGTTGTTGAGAAGAGTCATGCCGGAGATCTTATAAATGAGACGAGACGAATAAATGAAACTTAATTGCAGATTAACTTTTCCCCTTGCGCAAAAGAAGAGAAACTTCTCTTTGTCTTCAACATCAAGAATTATTGCAAATTGTAAAACCGAAATCTCATCGAGAAAATATCGCAGTTCATTTGACACCTCTCTCGAGGAAAGCTTGGACTATATTTTGCAAAAAATAGTAAATCAGATAAGATAACTCTCGTTCAAATCTATTTTCTAAAACGACTTAACGCTACTAAATTGGTCATGACTGTTGAGACAGCTGATAGTCAGCCTAAAACTACAACGGTGATATTCTAAACATTCCACCTACTGCGATGACTTGAAATTGAAGAACTGGGTTGTACTTAGGTACGCGATAAGGATTGAATAATCCAGCATTTCGCGTGGTGAGTTTCACAAAAAATTTCGATAAAAAATGTTTTTAAATTTTCACACACTTTAGCGCCCCAACTTCGTGAACTCACCACAAAGTTCACCTCATTCTGAAGTGTAAAGAGAAAGTAAAGAAATTGAATTAAAGTGGTTTAACGCAAGTTTATTGAACGAAAAACATCATAAACTTTTTGTTGGAGATCCATAACACCTATTTGCATAACAAATGAATGCAATAATGGAAGTGGAGAAGCGAGATATCAAAATTAAAAGGCACGAAAAAGAAAAACCAACTCTGAAAAACAACAAGAGGCTGCGTCCAACGAGCTTTAATGTGACAGGAGTCTCAAAGTTCTTCCTTCCGGAGAAGCGGGCAAGAAGAAATGTTCGAATACCGAAATTCCTGCTTGGTGGCAACATTTCAGATCCACTGAATTTGAATTCTCTGCAGGTGAGGACTCAACACCGAACATTCTAAGCATGAGTTAATAATTTGATTTCTTTCAGAACGAGTCCGAGACAGTTGATGAAGATCAAGTTGAGAACGAGGAAGACAACGAGAATAAAGTTGAGCTGATAATACCTCCAAACATCAACGATCCTTTGAATCTGCTAAGCCCAGTTGATAAGACAGAGTAAGCTTCGAAATCATTTTCTTTCACAATTATCTCAACCGTTTTGTTGTCTTTAGATATGAAATGCAGCTGACGTGTAACGCGAACATCAAGAAGAAACGGCAGCGAAAGCGATATAAGTCTGGCTCCGAGTTCCATCCTATGAACACAAGGAAGAAAGTTGCGTTCGCGAATAAACTTGGAACTTCACCAGGGAAACCAGCAGAGAATGAAAACGCTTACGACTCTAATGTCTCGAAAGAGTCGTCTGACGATGAGCTAGCAGATCCATCGTGGGAGATTGTCGATAAAAGCGCAGTTAAAGATACCTCGAGGATCAGTCCAATAATGAATGTGAGAAAGCAGAGCAGCTCTGGAGAGGATGCGATGGCCTCTTCGACGATAGTCGCGGACACTGCTGCCACGAAGGACAAAGAAGAAGTCGCTGAAGATCCGTTCGACCCTCCGCAAGAAGTTTCCGAGGCAAAGCCAGAGACTTCCGTGGCGTTGCAGAAGAATGCGCGATGCCAGTACGGCAACTACAATCGCTACTTCGGCTTTGAAAGCCTAAACAAGAACATGGACGTGAGGTTGAAGATATTTCAGCGAAACGTTCACTTGTTCAAAAACAAAGACGTACTCGATATCGGTTGCAACGTCGGACTTATGACTCTTGCAATTGCCAAACTCCTTTCGCCAAAATCAATCACCGGTGTCGACATCGATCGAAAGCTCATCAACATCGCACGCAATAAACTAAAGAAGTATGTGGCCGTCCCTGATAGTCTGCGAGCGGCCGATCTCACGTCCGAGACTGCAAAGCGACATCGCACCGAGTGCTTTCCAATGTCTTTTCCAATTTGCTATGGCAACATGAGCGCAGCCTTCAAGCTAATCCAAAAGAAGGTGCAAACGCCACAAACGTTAGTTTCGACACCGCAAACGCCCCAGAACGAAGCACAAAATCCGCGCATCCCAGAGAACGTCTCGTTTGAAGAGGTCAGTTGACGTTAAGTTTCAAAATATTACAAATTCTCAAAGTCTCTTTTTCAACAGATGAACTACGTGCCTAAGGACGATTCAAGCTTATTCCGCGTTGCTGGAAAATACGACCTGATTTTGTGCCTCTCAGTCACGAAATGGATTCACTTAAACTATGGTGACCAAGGCATGAGATTGACGTTCAAGAAGATCTTCTCTAGTTTACGTCCAGGGGGAAAATTGATTCTCGAACTTCAAAACTGGCCGAGCTACAAGAAGAAGAAAAAGATGACAGAACAGATTTACGAGAACTACAAGAGCATCAACTTTTCACCGTCGAATTTCGCTGACTTTCTGCTGAGTCAAGAGGTCGGTTTCAGTCATTATTACACGCTTGGTGTGACGCAGCACTTGAGCAAAGGATTTAAGCGGCCAATTTACCTCTTCGTGAAAGGTGAGTACAAAAGTTTCGCTCAAAATTCTTATGATGCTGATCCAACTTCTTACAACAGGCGAGTACACACCAAAAGCAGCGCAGAAATGGTCGGACGTTTACTTCCCTTCGACAACTCCGTACGCGAGGCGCTCAATGGTTTACGCACAGCCAATGATAATGAACAAATATGCGCCTTCTTGGCTGAGTCCTATGCCATCTCCATTTCCTTACAACCGGCCGAGCCATACGCCGGCATATGGAACTCCATATTACAATCCACAGCAGTCCGATTATCTGCCGAGCTACGACGAGTTTCCGCGAAGTCAATTTGCGTTTATGTCCCCAAGCTCGCATTCATCGTCGCCACAATCGCCTAGCAATTCGAGCAAACGAAGTATCGACGAGGAACAACATTCGCCATCGGCTTCGCGACATCATCTTTACCATCTCATCACAGATCCACCGACCAAGAGTTCAACCGACACCAATAGCAATGATTAAGTCGCTTCATTTGGAACTTTGTGTTTCTTTATCTCGTTTAGTTATTTTTTAAAATAAAGTTGAAAATAATTCCTAGCAAAGAAAATCTCGTGTTTGCATCAAGTTCCTTCTTTCAGTTCCGTCACGTAAACATTCAATTTGCATTCACGCTCAGCATCTACTTCTGTTATGAATGAATTGCATCGAAGATAGCGGCGAGGAAAAAAGTTTAATTAAATTTTCCAAGTCATGAATGCAAAGTGATGTTGACGATGTTCTCGCAAGAGAAACTTTCTTCGGTTGTACGGCAATAAAACGTTGAAGAAGTGCAAACTTTGCAAGGCTAAAGTTTTAATGAAAGTTTTAAATTTTTCGATGAAAAATGTGAGAGAATTTACTGGCAGTACGAGACGTTCCATCGTAAATATTTTATCAGACGACTTTGGTGACCTATCGGATGTAACTAGAAGTCGAGCATCCCCAAGTCTACTTTGCGGGACGAAAACGAGCAATGGGTAAAGCTTGAACTACTGGGATATTTCTTATGTTAGTTTCTCCTCGAAGAGACTCAGTTGTTCCAACTGCAATCGGCTAGCACATCAGAAACTTTAACTGGTCGTACTTTAGCAGTAAAGCTTCCGAGTTGATAGCTAAAGTTTGTTAGCGTTTCAAATTGCAAGTAAAAACTTGATCGAGATTTTCATGATGGAAAATTCCTGTAAATGTTGAAGCAATTTTAATACCAGAGACTATCAGACTGCAAGTCTGTAAGTGGTCGATCAACAAGAAAATGAGAAACATAAATTGAATCATCGCCTTCCGAAAGCTGGATGAACTCGATTCGATGCTTTCTCTGTAGGAGAGCCTGGAGATATTTTCCTACTATCGTTTAGTTAGTTTTACACATGAATACAAAAACAAATCTGCAATGACAAAGCATTGAACTTAATGAAAATTACAAAGCCTGCAGAGCTGAAAGTTCTTCGACGAAGAAAAGTGAAATATCCAGCTGTGAATTACGTCAATAATTGACAGAAGAACATCTAACAAACTTTTTAGTCTAAAGTTCATCGTTCAGCGAGCTTTGAATTACGAGAGATGTGTCAGAGCTTTAATTTAAAACTTTTTCCGCCTCGACAGCTTGGAAAATGTTAAACCTTAAACTAAGCAAGTTGATCGTGCAATATGAGACAATAGTTGTTATAATAGTTGTGACTTCTTGAGTGCCTTCAAAGAATGTTTGATTTAGTTGGTTGACTGCAGTAGAGTAAGGAGAGAATACGTGAACTGAACAATCTGTAAAAAGGAAAGAAATAGAAGCTTCGAGACTAAGACAATCGACCACATCAAACCTTCAAAAAAGTTCTCATTGAGACATCGTTGAAGATTCCATTGAAGCCGTTAATGTTTTGTGCCATCGTTAGCACTATAGAACAATCTTTCCGATGGTCAGTTCTCATGGTGTACCAGGGCAAATCGTAAATTGCTGCAGCAAAGGTTCCAATCCGTTCGTTGACTCGGTCGCCCATCCAGCAATAGACAAACAACTGAACGCAATAAATCGGGACGAAGAAGATGACGAGGGCCGATGGCTCTGTCGTTAGGGAACAGAACAACAAGCAGAGGATAAACGAAAGAGAAGTGAATTCCAAAAAGAAGCTGAATTGTAAAATATCCTGAACAGACTGTTGATACTCCATGACTCTGTTGCTCTTCTCGACGATTTTTTTCAGCTCGCTGTAGTCGTATTTTCCCTCGGCGAGCTGAAACTTCTTTATATCCACAACCAGATCGTCAAGCCCCCAACAAGAATGATTCATAAGAATAAGCGTCGCTGGAAAATATGAGAAAAGGTAGTAGACGGCGTTTAGTTCGAACAGGGCCTGGTACAAATAGTTGATGAACCATTTTAAAAAAGTTCCGTCGAGCGGCAAAAACACTAAATAAAGTTTGAACGGCAAGTTGGTGTCGTTGATTTTCATGAACAGAACGCTGGTGACGAACAACGCAACTGTTATCGATCCGTTGAAGATCAAAGCTGAAATTGAGAGGAACTCAATTCGGCAATACTCTAACGAGTTGCTCCAGTTTTCGGGAGAACCGCGTGTCGAGTTCCTGTCGCTGATGATCCTGTCGACCATAGATTTCATCTTGTCATTCCACAGATTGATTAAAACGAGATAGAGAATGTTTCGAACGATGCAAACTAATTGGGGATTCACATTAAAATCGAGGAGGACTCAGTAAGGGTTCAACTTACGAAAAACTGCCATCATCTCAGTTAGCTCGAGGAAAGTGAGCTCATCGTCGCAGTATCGTTTATAGATGTAAGAGAGAATAGCAAATTCCATGCTGATGTGGAGGCACATCGAAAACTTTGCTCTGAAAGTTTGAGATTGTAATAGAAGCTCTGAAAGTTTTCTCACGAATTCTAACTTGAATGAATATTTTCGTTCGTGTTTCTTCAGATCGTAGGGATTTAAAATGTTCATGATAAACTTGAACCATTTTGACACTTTGTCCAAGTAATCAGTTTTTGCCATCTTTGCTATTCAACGTCGACTGATAAACTGATTTTAATTTAGTTTAAGCACTCAATTAATCTGCTTATTCCATAAGTAGTTCATAGCTCACTTATTAAGCATAACGATTTCATTTAAATACGAACCGTTCGTCAGTTTGGTGAATCTCAAAAAGTTCTTAGCGAGCGTTTGACATTATCATCATATGACGAAGCTTATGAAAGTATTTCTATCTCAGGATTTTGAAAAATCAATCAATTAAACTTAATTATTGTTATTAATAATGGAGTATCGTGAGTCTACAGCACTTGTCTCGATTACTTTAGTCTGAATATTTAAGCTTTCGCTATGTCGCTATTTTTATTACAACAGAGAATCAACTAGCTGCAAGAGTCACAGAAATAAAAGTTCCAATGCAATTCATTATATTCCTCACGATCATCACATACGATTTGTTCTATTTTTCTGCCGATTTCGTTTCCTGTTAGCTCGCACACCCTTTAGCCTCGTTTACTGAGCTTTTAAAAGCTTCTTGTTTGTTTTCTCTGCATGGAAATTTCTTTCTTTGACAAACGAGACGGCAGAACGCTTTTCTCAAATTGCAGAAAATGAGATTCAACAAGCTGTGAAATCAGCTCGAGGCTTACTCGTCACTTCGTTTGTTGTTGTTTATTTTTGGTGCTTATTGCAAGGATCGTAAAATGCATGTGGAGGAATTTTAATTGAAGTTAGTGAGTTCTCTTAACGACTTTTGTTTGTTACTTAATACCGCAGAACTTAATGCACCAACTGTGCGCCAAAGAAATTTACACTCAATTTACTTCCGGATTTCCGGAGCTGTTTGAAACAGCCTGTTTCCGTTCCTTAACAATTGATGGAAAGCTTCGTCATGAGAAACTTTCGCTAGAGCGCTGGCTATTTTGAGAGCAAAAAAAACGCAAACAACACCAAGTGCACGAGAAGGAAAAAGGGCGAGCATCAATTTTCGAGGAAAAACCATTAAACTTTGATGCTAAGTAAATTTCTCTTCTGTGGAGCTCGTTAGCAAGTTTTTGATCAAATTTTTAATGGCCACAGGCTCACTGCTTCGTCGTCTCTTGCGTTGGACAGCTTCTTCATCATCCCTCAAGGATATGACGCGCAATTAAGTTCTCACTATTGTTGAGCTGACACGTGAGGGTCCTTCCACGTTGATTCTCAATTACGTCTATTGGCCTCTCTTCGTGATTACGAAACATCGTTGCGCAAGACTCCGGTAATCGAATTTAATAGAGGATTCTCGTTTGCACTGCGATGGCAGCAGTACGTTCGTCGAGCTCCTTTCGCTTAATTGCCATAATGAAAAGTTATGTAACTCGATATAACGAGATCCTAATTGAGGGCGACGGCTCTCGAATCTCGTTGATCTGGATGTCATGTAGATACTCGTCCGTGTTCATCTCGATAATCTTAATCATTAGTAAGCAATTAGATGGAAACACGCAAAACCGCCTCGAGCTCGAATATCGAACTTTTATCTGTTGACCTGACCGAGAAAAATCAGAGAAAGCAAATTCAATTGGTGTCCGTTGCTTTTTCCACGTATTCATTTGTCAGTTGCTCAGTCGTGACTCTTTTAGGCAAAAAAGGAGAACTTTTTTCCATCACGCCCACACGTCTAGAGTTAGTGAGTCTCATCGTCACGTAGCGAGAAGAGCTCTCAGACAATTCGCCCATCAGCAGCCCGAGAATAATTAAATAAGAAGCTCAGGGCTGCTATTGAGCAAACAGATGGAAGGTAATTGATTGCCACAGTCTTTTCGTTATGCAGTTTTCGCGGTCAGCGTCGCTCTTTCGTTGATCGTAAAGTTACATAATTAATTCAACGCTGAAATATTTTTTTCTTCTTAATTTTTCGTTGCTTGAGTTGAACTAGGTTTTCGTTGAAGTAGGTTAGTGTTTTGAGTTCAGCCTCTCGTTTCGTTTCTCCATTTTCTGGCTCCACATTGCAAGCATGTTACATCGAAGCAAGCAAGAGAGAGAGAAGCTTGTGTTGGTGCTTTATTGTCGTCAGCCCGCTTTACTCTGCAACAGAGCTTAAGTATTAAATACAAGGTGAAATGTTTTAAGTCAATGGATCCATTGTTGATGATGATGGGACTATTGCCTTCTACTCTCGTGTCTGCTGAATCGTGAAATCTTGTTAGGCGATGCACGGTTTTGCAACGACTGAGGATAATTAGTGATGATTGTATCATGGCTTATCGAGATTAGGTTGAAGACAGTTCGCATCAATCTCGAAATGAACGAAAAGGCTTACGATGAGCTTAGCTTAGCTGTCACAACCCAAATCTTGACTGATGCGAGCGTTTAGCTCAATGAAAAGTGAAAAAAGAAATCTCAAGCCGTGTGTCGCAAGAATTGTTGCGTCACATTCTCCTGCGCGTTCGTTTGCTAAATCGCGCGAGAGACTTTTATGACTTTCGCAAAATTATTGCAGGCAGTGGCCACAGTTTTCTACTTGCTTCTCTCTTCCCTTGCATGCGAAATTCTCTGGAGACTTTCAGGCAATAAATTTTTCTGTTTTATGCTTCAAAATGTCATGATTGCGAAGCATGTCGCGGGCTGTTTTATTGTGTTCCTCATCCCTACTCGCCTTGCTATTAACATGAATTTCTCAGTCCGCCCGCTGTTGCTTGAACCTTTCAGCTTTAAAAAAATTATAGAAATCTATATTTTAAATTGAAACATCTATTGCGTGCAGTCGCCAGCAAGAAATTTTTTATGAAAACATTATGAACAGTTTGAACTCGATTGTCGAGCAAA
The DNA here is from genome assembly GCA_033064975.1 of Smittia sp. YW1114-2. Classification (NCBI taxonomy): domain Eukaryota; kingdom Metazoa; phylum Arthropoda; class Insecta; order Diptera; family Chironomidae; genus Smittia; species Smittia sp. YW1114-2. Next base: position 291,235 of record CP093832.1, read on the forward strand.
CCTAATGGTTTGAATTTCAGCGCGATAATTTATGGTTCTGATAAAAGCAACGATATGCACTCTGAAAGCGCATTAAGTGCTGAGTCGTGCCTCGAATGTGGCGTGTCGGGGAATCTCAAATGTCTTGTGATCCATAAAAATGTTTCTTTTCTCTGCAATTCATCGATCCTAAATCGCATCGAAAATTTTATTGGCATATCTGCAGCTTTGGGTGTTTTATGGACGAATCGAAGCTGCCAGTATATCATCTGAACGATGCTCGAAGGGAGGTAAGGATAAAAGGGTTCTCAATGTGTGTCTCACGTCGTTCTGCAGCGCAGAGCTTCAATTTATCATTGCTGCACGTAGCATGCAGATTTGCAAGACGGCAAGAACGGAGCAAATTTATAACGATGATTATGAGACGATCTTATGCCAAGACGAGACTCAAGATGTGCTCGACCCGCCGCATAACGCTTTGCTGCATGAGTTGCCATCAACGAACGCTGCAATAAAGAAAACTCCGCTCAACAGGTAGCAGAGCACTTTTATTTGCTGATTATGATGAGATAAATTGTTCTTAATGGCCTTGTTTTCTCTCTCACTCACTTTGTGTTCACATTGAAAAACTATCATGTGAAACCTTAAACTAAGCTTTGCCATCATTTGTTGCTCTCGGTGTTGTTTGCAAAGCAACTTTTGAGCTTTTTCTTATGACCTGAGAAATCTTTTCGGGTGAAAAAGTAAAATCGAGATTAAATCACAACAGCAAATAAACGAGTTTTCATGATTTAGCAACAATTTCATTGGAGAGAGACCCCAATAAGATCTTGAATATGAATCGCGTTGAGAAATTCACTTGCAAGTCTCACGTGCGGCGACGAAGTATTTCTTTGACTTGCGCAAAATTCATTACTTCACATTAACTGATTGTGTCGCTCTAGCTTGATGAAATCGCTTGCTAGCCGCGGCATGTGCCGTAAGTAAAAGAACCTTTTCGTGTCGTAATTGCTTTACATAACGTAACGAATGCTCAGAGCAGTTTTTAGAACTTGAAAGGCTTGTGGGGAATCGAATCCTATGTTATGAAGTGAATACGAGCTTCCTTTAGAGCCTAACTTCCTTTAAATGGCTCCGGATCATGTTGTCATTGAGTCGTCAAACTAACAACAGAAAGATTACACAACATGAAGCCATTGGATCATCCGGATTTCAATGATTAGAAGGACGATTTGTTATTGAAGTGATTTGAAGTTCGGGCTGATTGTTTGATGAATTATTTATTTCATTGCGTGCCTTTCTTAACATGAACAAATTCACAGACAAGTTTACAAATCTTGAAAACCTGCCAAAGTCACAAGGAGCTGCTAGCGACTGTTGGACGTGACTTAGTTTATTAACTCTCCTCAACCCTTATCTTGGTATTTAATGATCTGGTTTCGGATCTTTTGAATGTTTTTTTAAGGCCATTGACGGACAAGAAAAAGGATAAACTATCAGGTTTCTCAATGTTTTCGTATGTTCGTAAAACTTTCGCTTTATGGAAGGAAATAAGGTTCCAGATCGCAATAAAACTGATTGTCGAAACACGTCTCAAAAAGAAAAAGTTTACTTATTTTCTTCTTGCAAACTTTACGAGAAAAACTATCAACATCGTACGGTTTGATATTTTTAAAACTAGGAACTGCGTTGGTTCCGCTGAGTTTTCTCATAGATCTTCACGTCGAGAGGGATTTAAACTAATTCAGGGAGAAATAATAACGGACGATGCGTCAGCAACGATAAACTTCGCAATCAATCGAAATTTCTCATCTCGAGACTGCCTCGACTTTCTTTCGGCTCTTAGTCATATTTTGGCAACTCGACAATTTAAACTTTCAAATGTTTTGTTTTGGGTTGATTCAGAGAGGACCAAGTTTATTTATGGGCTCGCTTTTTGCTCTCGATGTTTGTGATGCGAACGCATAATTGGCTAAGAGGAGACGAATTTGCTTCCTTTCACAAACTCAGCGTTGGAAAGCTTTGGTTTTCATCAAAGCTGTTGTGCCTCTGCTTTCCATCGGGTACGAAAAACCGGAAGTAGAATTAACAAATTAAATTTTGACTGCGAAGAAAATTTTACTACGCAATCAACAAAAATGGTCGTTGGCCAGACGACCAACGTTGAGAAGAACATGTGCAAGCTGCTTTATGGTGATCGAGATGCTAATAAAACGAGGCATGAGATGGCCATTCTCATCTCGTAAACTTTAATTCGACGCCTTTATTGCAAACTTCGCGCTTCCATCGACTAATGCAGACAATGCACGTCTCGCTACATACTTGAACTCTCACAAATTACCCACTGCGAAAAACTTCGATCCGGATTAGACGTGATGATTGATTGCTTTTATTTCACAATGCGACGACCCCGTCGCACTCGCGTGTGAAGATTTAATTTCGCAAATAATTCTCAATTAATTAACGCCGCGCAATTTAATTAAAATTTTCGTAATCCCCGCAAACACATGTTCGACTCAGATCTTCGTTCGTATGCACAATGAGTCTGAGACAAATGAATGTTTTGCTCATTAAAAATGAGAAGACAATAAGCGCGTCTGCTCATCGAGAAAAATAACGTCAATTTCTCAGTCGTCGTCTTGAACGAGAGCCAAAGCTTATAAAAGAATAAATTTAATTTGTTATTAGCGCGCGTCTCTCACTCCCGACGTCCTCTGCCTTGCGGAATTAGTTTTCTCGTTGTCTGCCTATTCACATTTTGATTTGACATATTGATTTATCAAATGCTGACAGTCGTCTTCGCCTTCAACGCATAATCCACTCAGTGGTTTCTGCAAACGATCAGACCAATAAACTTTGCTGTTTATTGCGACAGTCAGTAACAGTTCACAGAAAAGTTTTTTTTGTTAATTGCTTTTCGCTAAATACTTCCTCGTCACTCGACTTCGCTTTTGCTCTCGACTTCAATTGGAATTTCACTCCGAACGTCAAGAACGCGAGCGAGTTTCCGCTAAGAACTGCTACATCTAAATTTTTAGTTTCAACTTAAGGAATCATCAGCAGAAGTTATCAAAGGACATTAAAATTTATTTTCATTCCGACATTGCTCGAACAAAAAAATTATTGGGAACAGAAATTTTCAAGGAAATAATCTAACGCTCGTTCGAATGTTACAACTTTGGGCTCAATGTCTGGATGAAAAAACGAGAACGAACATTAGCACGTAATTTTACCATTAAATGCTCTCGAGATCATCTAAGATGCGACAGAACTGCAAATGCTGGCTGTGGCTTGACGATATTGCAAGCAATTTCTCGCTCATCACAGAAATTTCCTGTGCGCGACGGGAGCGACGACGGCTTCGTCTTTATTCCCCTTCGTGTTCGTAGACAAATTATCGCTTCTTGCTTATAAAATACTGCGCGACATTTTCTCATTTTCCACTTTTCATAATTTTTCCTCTGTCACAGCAAAAGCTTTATTGACTCTTGCTGTCTCCCTACGGTGACTAAAAAGCAAAAGGCAGCGATTTGTAAGGAAAGTAAGGAGCAATCGCTGCTATCGTTCACTTTATCGCTATGATTGATGGCGGTATGTTACATAACTCAAACCACCGAGGGCGAAGCGACAAGAGATTCTAATCTTTTCACATTTATCCGATAACAAATTCCTTCTGAATTCATGAAATTAATTTCATTGTGACTTGAGGTCAGCGACTTAGCAGTGACACAAAACAAACAATCTTATAAATCATGCTTACGAGTGAACAAACTTCCCACCATCGACCATTGTTTAATCGAGATCTTGACATGCAATTTTTGTATTCATAAAGAAACTCCCAAAACATCGAGCCGAGCTAAATAGAATGAACATTTTGCCTGTTCTAGGGAAATTTACTCATTCCGATTCAGTTGACAATTAGAAAAACTTTGTGTTTAAATCGGTTCTGCTTTTTCACACCTTTTCATTTCACAATCGTTATACAACGAACCCAAATTTTACCCCCGACGCGTTCGCTTATTGATTGTTATCCGAGAACTCACTCGCTGGTGTCGTTTGCAAGAATTATTAGGAGAGTAAGTGCTCAAACAGGTGTTTGAAACAAACTCCTCCCGTTCAATCCCGAGCCAGCTGTCTTATCCAGACAGCCATGACTTTAACCCCTGAATTCTTCATGTCTCGCTCGGATTTAATCACAAAATCAATATTTACTACACGCTTATTCTTCGATGGTAGCTTCTTGTATGAGTTTAATTTTCTTCGACAAGAAAGAATTTTTCATCATGGTAGAAATTTGATTTGGAGGATTACTAGAGATGAAATAATAACAGCGAGGAAAAACTTTTATTAGTTTCTGGTGAACTGAAAAGAGAAGCTTTGTTGAAGTTTCTATGAAATCTTTAATCTCTTCCTGTGGTGTTTTACTTTCAGTTTTGTCATGGAAGAGCTTCGAATGCTCGGTAGCATTCTATTGTTGCATTGGCAGACTTGGGAAATGCTTTGAACAGCCTTGAGCGAAACTCCCAAAGTTTGTGAAATGTGAACACTGTGAGTAAGCTCAAAATAGCAGAAACATCTTTTGTTGCCTCCGCTTAATGCACAACAATCTTCCTCTCAATTTTATTTGTCGAACGTTTTATTTTCACACTCAAAATTGCTCCGTCCCGTAAAAATTGATACTTTCCGCTTTGCTGTTCTCTCAGTGTGTTCCGGGAAGCGATAGCAGAAGTCTGATGTGAATTCCAATTCCCGCTACACCGACACTGCCATCAGCTATCCTTAACGAAATTAAGTTGTGAACACTTGCACAATCTCGCCGAATAGCGGAATTTTATTTTTAGGATAGTTGCATCATTGTGCTCGGAAAGGGGGAGAAAATTTAATTTGCAACCTTCACACAGATTTTATTTGCAAGCGAGCAACGTTCTAGACCAGAGAAACAGCAAACTTCGATTGAATTTGTCGTTTCCGCTTTAGAGTGAAGTTTAATGCGCGTGACAAGTCGAGTTTGTCTATGAGTTACGGTGAACTTCCTGAATCTATAACGACGTTTGATCAAGGTTCATATGCTTTTTAGCTATTTTCATGCAAATCGTTGAATAAAAACCGTTGAATTTAGTTGCTCTCTTGGTCTAAAACAACACGAAGAGTAATCGTCACTGTCGGTATGCCTTGACGCTTCATGCCAATTGTTCTTTGAAATTACTTCAGCTCAAAGTGAATGTTGAACAGCTCATCCATCATGATTCAGAAAATGCTCGAGCAGAAAGGTTGGTGAACAAAGAGCTCAATGAGCTTGTTTGTTTTTATTTCTTGTGGCGTATTACGGGGCTCAAAATCTTCGCCGCTCGAACGAGACAGTAAAAGTCTCTGCACCTCGTTTGCTGATAATTTTCATTCGCTTTACAACTCGAGTATTAATAGATTGTCGAAATTAATTTAAACGGGAGAACTCATGAGAGTTTCTGATAGACAAAGAGTGTGCTTGACTTTCAGCACGTAAGCTATTTGAGGCCGCAGTAATTTATGATGCAAAAATATTTAGATTCGTTTCGCCAAAATTCAAATTTATTTTAGAAAAGTCAAGATTCTTCTCAGCAAATCCAAGCACCAACTCGTTATCGCATCGTGAAGAGAAATCGCTAAAATATGTCATCGAAACGATTACCCAATCTAATTATTGACTGAATTTCCTCAACTTCCTTACGCGAGACATTTGTCTCGTAAGTTTCACTTGTAAAACCTTTTCCACATGAAACGTTTTCTAATTTTAGCGAGCATGTGGAAACGTTTTAGATTCTCTTGAACTCGCTGATTTTCTTATGCATAAACGGGCCTCAGACTAGAATTTAAAATATTAAGTAACAGGCGGCGGAATCGGGAGGAACAGTTGGTGTCTCGGGCAAAATCTGCTTTTATGTTCTCGCAAACGCTTTTGCAACAAGTGTAGCTTCAATAAAACGTTTGAACAAGAGACGATCGGCCACATTTTCTGGCAGTCGATGGTTTGAAGCTAGTTTCACAAGCCGAGCTGCTGCTAGAGCATTTAATTTAATTCGCGAGATTTATTCTCTGCGACATGGCTAATGAGATGTTTGACGGAACAGGCGAAGGCTGTCAGAGAATTTCTCTGCGATTAAAATGTGATGAGACTTTCAACAAACAAACAAAGTAGTTTCTCGCATCAATTGTTTGAAAAGAATCTCTACTAGAGATAAATCTCGGAGCGCTCGGACTTGTGAGATATTTGCGCCTCAAGCGCAAGAATGCTGTCTGTTTATCTTCCGACGAAGCATCGAGCGACGATTCAATCGCTGCTTGTTTTCTTAATCAAACAAACTCCGCAATAAATCTTGCGATAGCACGAAACTTTGTCGCACCTATGATGAATCTACCTTCAAGTTTGTCGATGTGGGCAGTTACCCAATCGATAATTATAAAGGGCAAACATACGAGAGAGAGAAATGCGGTTTGATTGATCGATGGCCCAACATGAGCGACGAGAAATTCTAGTCGATGATGTATGCGCACGGTTTTCGTTTCGCCTTTGTGTCATCAACAAAGCTAAACAGATTGCTTTTCAGAGCTTTCCATCAGTCGTTTATCGCTAATGTCATAAGTTTCTCTGTGCTCGACGCTTCCCGCATGCTATCCCAAATTTTATTAAAGCTTTTCGCAGCTATCTTCACAACTTAGTTCTATGGAACGAATTATAGACTGTAGTGTAAACGCGAAATGATACATATTGTCTCATAAATATTCAAAGAAATGCGAAAGGGGGCCGAGGCAGAGAAAAAATTTTGCCTGCGAGTTTTTTTTTTTTTTGTTTCGCGGTTTATTCAACACTTTTCATTACGTATCAGGTCTTGCTGTTTCTTTTCGTCTGTCATGATTTGGGTCAAGATCATCGGTCGGAGTAGCAGAAACAGGTTTTGTCTTTCGTCGATTGAGTCGAGACTGAACTATGGAGCAGAGAGACAGCGGCTCGGCAGCACGAGACCAGAGAAAAGTTTTTTCTTGTTTGCTTTTTATTGGCTAATTCCGTAATGTTGCAGAATCAGGTTGAAGTAAAACGCTGAAGAAAATCAATGAGAAATCATTTTGCTTGGCAAGCACATTCTCTTGCTTCTGCAGTTTTAATGTGATGGTGGCTTCGGGTAAAATAGGGCAATGCTTTTAAGATCTCAGCGTCTAACAGGAATTCTTTCGCTTCTTCCTCCAGCGTTCATAAAGTTTCGTAACATAATTGCAAGTGCTTTTGTAATTCCATTTATTCGTGTTCACGTTAACTGCCTTAAACGATGTTCAGTTCTTCCACGAACTTCATAAATCATGCAAGTTTGGATTTTATGAATTTTTAAAAGCTTTTTTCTCCCTCAACCTAATGATAATGGTATGCTCTGAACTTTTATATTGAAGACGTTCCCGAAGCTCGCTCACTCTTTTAGTCAATGTTAAAATTTGATTTTCTAGATTTTCTCGCAACGAGTTTCGCTCATGTCGGCAGACAAGTTCAAATTTGATTAAAATGCTCAGAATACTTGCAAAGTTGTGCGATAGCAGAAACTTAGTGTCAGACGAACAGACGAAAGTTACATCGAATCACACGTGAGCATTGAGTTTTACTCTGTGACTCAACATTCGCGCGGAAACTCCTTCAAGTTGCCAAATTTTTTCCGCTTTGCATGAACGTCAAATTGTCAATCATAATTATCAATTACTTAAAGCGCTCCCCAATACAGACAAGCAGCCGTGGAAACATATCCAAACATGTGTCTGCCTATTCAATTTTTGCCACAGTTTTATTGAGAAATCTTGTTATACAATCATCAGCTCTTGATATTTGCTCTCGATTATCGGCAATTTTTGGGCTGGAATATCTGTCGCCCTCAATTAAAGACTTTTGTAATTGTATAAGGCGAGCTTAAGCAATAGACAGTTCTGCACTTTAATAAATTATTCATACAGATTTCCTCCACCCACACACTTTGTAATCTCAAACGGTAAGGCACACACAAAATTGGTTACGATCGATCATGGTTGGTATTACATGGGCGAGATCTTGTGTCAACTATATGGCAAACAAAGCGTACCAACAAATGGAAGTGAGGCAATGTCACATAATACAAATTTAGGCCGAGTTCAGGAGTTCACAAAGAACCAGAGGCTGAAATAGAACTTTCTGGATGTAGGTTTTCCCTCGTGTTATGTCACCCAATTGCGTAAGAAACAATAAGTTACTTCAGTCAATGCAAAGACCGATATTCTTAGCACAATGGTTTGTTTTCGTCTTTTTCTAGGTGGCAGTTGAAATACTCAAGGCACAGTAATTACCGCGTCTGATGACTGTGGAATTTGATATTTGCACAACACGTGCTGCTAACAAGGAATGAGAAAAGCGCGACCGAAGAACGAAAACCGTTTCAATCATTTATAATTTGCTGTTTCGAGTCTAAAAATATCAGCGGATCACTCGACTAACGTATTGTTTACAGTTAGAGAGATTAATCGCCGTATAAAAGAAACAAAAGTCGCAATAAGTCGATGTGGAGTGATTAGGTAACGCTAGAATATTTCTAGTTGAAAACTGAAACGCCGCGAGTGATGGCATTGAAGTGCACGCCGTTTACATAACACCGACTAACACCATAATTGAGCTGAGCATGCTAAAAACTTCTAATTAAGCTGCAGATTCGTAAATTTTTTCGACGGAGATGAGAAGAGCGCGAATAAGAAGAGGCGACAACTCGGTTATTTATAGCTCCCGTACTTACACCCGAGCAATGAAATAACAGATGAGTTTTGCAATTTAATTTCTTCATTTCGTAAACAAATCCAAGTCGCTCACTCTTTCATCGAAAGCGGGCGAGGAACAAACGAGAATGCTCGGTATTCAAATTACAAGTGACTTCAATTTGACCCTCGCCGGTAGCTCGCGAAATTATTCAAATTCCTCGCAGATCAAATAGTTTAAATTGCGTGTCTCGTTTGCCTTGCTTCTTCTTTCCGCCTCAGATAAAAAGCTTTCTTGGGCCGCTGTCGCTATCGACGAAAAGCCACTGTTTAAATTGACTAAATTGGAAACGAACACAGCGCAAAATCAATTGAACAAAAAAGAGAATATGAATATAAAAATAAATATTCATTTCCTTTTTCTGAGTTCAGCCTCTCGTTGCCCCCGAAAAAATGTTTTTGCGGTCATTATACATTTGACGAGAAAAATATTTCGCTCACAAGAGAGAAATGAGCTTATAATTTCACTTGCCTGATAATGTCAATGACTTGTTGATCGTCTCAAATTATTTCTTGAGTGTTCTTGAGTCTCGCTCTCAGCTGATGATGCTTCAGGAACTTTAAAGTCTCGAAGTCGAGCTTTTTCGTATGACTTATTTCACATTCAAAGCCGCTCGAGGCTCCTACAAGTTCTTCGTGTATGCAAATCAACAGCGTCGAAAGTTTCAAGGGGATATTATTATATAGTTTGGATTGCTTTCCGGAAAGTTGAGGCTTAGGGGCTCTGCGTTCGCTCGACAAAATGCGAAATGTGTTTCAAGCATTTAAAAAATTGTTGTTTACGAACAAGCAGACGTAGACTGAGGTTTGCCGCTATCAAACAGAATGAGTTCGACGAGATTTTAAGAAAGATTTTTGCGGTGATGTGTCAGGCAATGTTTACACAACAACGACCAGTCATAATTAATCTTAGCAAAGCCCTCCCCGTGTTTGTTCAAGTGAAAACATAAAAGAATATTTCCGTTGCACGCAACTGAGTGTCGCTTATGAAAAGAAATTTGCCTCCTCGAATTCTATTCTCAGACGAGAATAATCTCGGCGGGTCGTGGTTACCACGGCAATTTCATCTCGGCTGTGCATTGACAAATTTGATTATCCAATTGGCGCTTTATGTAACTCTGTGGTAAACATTATGATGTCGAAACAACATTTGCTAATTATCTGCTAATAAATTATTCCAATGAAAGGATGTACCGAAGCCTGTCTAAGCCCTGTTTCAGACGAAATTTTAAACCTTTGCCACAATTGTGATAGGTAATTAGTCAATCCGTCTAATAGAATGACTACCAGCATTAACCACGTTTAACACAACATAACGCAAATTTAACTGCTTTGAAATTGCATTTGACATCAAGCGCCGCGTCATTTATGATTCATAACGCTTTTATAGTTGCTGAATCGCTGAATTTTCATCATCGCTAAGTTTTCACCATCATCTCGAGAATTGTTTTGCATGAATCATTTCAAAGTCTCGGCTGTTAGATGAGCAACACATTGAAAACTGTTTGCAGAGTTGCCTTTCTTACACTGCTCAAGTCTCGTTGTCGGTCACATAACAAGAGGTTTTCCTCATCGAGAATATCGCTTTAAATGTTTCTGCTTTGATTACCCAATTCTGTGCTCAACGATTGCATGAATAAAAGTGATCGAAGGATTGCCATGCACACAAAAACTTTATTCGGTAACGTTGACCTTCACGAATCTCGTAAGCGTCGGCTTACGACAAGCGCGCGTATGTCTCAACGTGATTTTACTGTTTCGAAGTCGACAATGTTTGGGTCGAGCGCGATAACTTTATGGACTGGCTCTTGTCTTTTTACATTCACCGATTGTGTAAGTAATTAACAGAATTTTCACATCGTCCATCATTTTTTTAGAGCTTGACTTGTTCTTAAAAATCTGGCGAGATTGGATATATTTTATTGTGATCAACTATTGTTTGACCTAGCTTAAAATGTTTGAAAATATTTCTAATGCATAATTGACCTGACCTTTATGTAATCGCGGTCGTTATGCAGCGACATCGAACCACATAACGATTTTCATCTTGTTCTCCGCTATTCCTCATCTCTCTCGTTGTCTCTCTATTAATTTCCTTTCAATTTCCCCCATAATCACCAGTCAATGTTGCTACTAACAACGAAACATCAAAACGCGAACTCCAGTTTTAATTCAACAGTTTAGTTGCAAAAGCACCAAGTGAATAAGAAAAAGCGAGAAGCTCCACCGTAACCCAGAAAACCAAGCCCTCAAATTACAGTCAGTAGTGTAATAACTTATTTCAACTTCATCGACATCTTCGTCGTCCCAATTTTTTTAGTCTTCAGCTTAAAGTTTAGGTATGCAATATCGAATGTATAACATAATCACTTATATGACTACAAATACACGTTGCGCGCACACCACGGTTATGAGTCCGGGGGAGCAACAATGCTATTGACTGCCAGAGAGAGAGAGTGGAGCTTGCTGCTACTCTCATAGAATCTTTCGCCAAAACGAACACAAGCCCCAACTCATAGTAAAAGCAAAACATGCCCGACTACAAAGTCAACGTGCTCGACTCATTTTCTCCTCTCCAACGCTCTCGGCGGCTCTTGTGCAATGTCTTACGAAGAGAAGCAGAGAGACAGAGAGCTCGGATCGGTGAAAAATAAACTTTTTCGTTTCATTCACATCATTTTTAGCGAGTACTCGGTCGAGGAAGGAGCATTCGCAACGTAGCTCGATAAAGTTGTTGTATAACATTGATTACAGAACAGCAAAAAATAAATGAAAAATCGCCTTTTCTCAGTTTGTGAGCGAGCAGTTTGTGCAATTCCAGTAAAGTTCTCGGTAATTGCGTGAAAAGTGATGAATAAAGGCAACTAAAGCCCAAAAACACAGCGCAAAAAGTGAATAGCGAGAGAAAAATAATTTGTGAATGACATAATATTCTTATGTATACATTTTCGTTCATAAAGAATTGAATAATCATTTTGATACCTAAAATATATGTGAGTGTCGTTATATAATCCGACCAGTTGAGAGCGAATTCAAGTAGCTGGGCAGTGTCGTCCAGGCATCCTCGCCATCCTTGTTGCGATTGCCCGTTTGTTGATTACATTTCGGCGGAATATCTCGCTTTTCATGTGATTGCGCGAGAGGAGAAAAAATCTAGAACGAAGTGATTGCATAAAATTTGTGCTTGGTTGAATCATCATCTCGGGTGGCTTGCATAAATCCGGCAAGGAAAGCAAAGCAAATATCAACGTGTGAAATAAACCGAAAATCGTTCTCCCGAGTTCTTTTTACTTTTGTGTTTCGGGCGGCGTAAACAGATTGCGATGGAAAAAAGTCTAGAAAAAGCTGTTACATAATAATATCATACACGTATAGAATTTTTGAATAATAAATGTTGAGCTCGTTACATCATCGGCCGCGTAGCAATTAAACGTGTATTAACGATTGAAGGAGTCGCCTTCAACCCGGTGAACGAGAAAAGAAAATGAAAAATCTATCTCGTCTGATTACATAAATGATTCAGAGAATATGCTGATGACATAACATCGCCCCGGCCGTTATCAAAGTGAACAAAGGCAAAGTTTCGTTTGATCGCGAAAAAAGAAAAGAATTTTAATTCAATTAGTAGAGACACAAGTGGATTGATAAGAAAGAAAAAAGTGAAAATGGCCACACTATTAGAGTTAGCGAAAGATGCATTTAAGAACCACAATTACATCCTTTCGTGCGAGATCTATGAGCGGTTGCTGCGCGAGAGCGGTCGCAAAACCACAGACCTCTACTTCGGCTACGGTGACTCGCTCGCGAAATGCAGTCGTATTAAAGACGCGCTCGATATCTATTGCCACATCTGTTATCAGCTGTGCGAGATCATACCAGTCGAGAGACTCAAGTGTTTAGCTAGTTCTATAATTGAATTTATAATAAGCAAACGGACCAACTCCGCCACATCCAATTCCGATAACGAACACATCGATCCATTATGTTGTCCGATATGCGAGGATGTTCTAAAGTATCCCGTCACTTCATTATGCGGTCACACATTTTGTCGCGAGTGCTGCTTCGGCAGAACGAAGTGCATTGTCTGCGGACAGAAATTTCCTGTCATTACCACTCAAACTCAACTCGAGCTGCCATCATCCTCAACACGCATCACCGCTGCGACATCGTCATCAGCGACACAAATAATTAAAAACTCAACAATTACATCAGAACTTTCCTCAATCAGCAATGAACAGAGTGGCAATCGCTTTGTTGAATCGAGCGGAAATGAAATGGATGTGTTTCACAGTGTTGACAGGAACAATGAAACGGGTAGCCGCTGCGGAGGGTTCGAGCAGGACATTTTGATTCGGCGACTGGTGGAAAAGTGGTGGAGTCCATCGCTGAAAGCTTCAGAGCTGAACGAAGAGGGACAAGGATATTTAGAAAGAAGCCTTATGGACGAAGCGCTAAAATGTTGCAATCAAAGCTTAGAAGTTGGTGAGTTGAATTTAGTTAAATAATACTCTTCGATTAATTCATTATCGTCAACGGTAATTTCCAAGCGCGCACACTTCACCTTCAGCCATTTAATTGTCGTCGTGCTAAAAGCCTGAATAATTGAATGATTGGGTATTGCGGTTGCATAATTGTGACGCTTGTGAATGAGCTCCGTCTCTAGAGTGGATCGCGTCGGATGATGACATAAGTCCTAAAGCTCGGCCTGTTCTTATCAAGCTAATGACATTTCACTGCTCTATAAATTAAAGCGTGAAAAACAAAGGAATGAATGAAGTCTCTTATCAGCCGAAGGACGGAAATTAAGCGAAAACACGAACAAAAATTATTCTTCCGTCTCGACTTTTGTGTGAGAATCCTGACCTACATACTTGATTGAAGATAATCAGTCATCACCGTCGTCAATGTTTTGGTTCGCAAGCAATTATTCCGCTTGGGCTTGCGAAAACATCTGCGCCACCCTCGGGTGCGAGTCGACAGGAAAATCGCTAAGAGCACTTGATGGAATAAAAGCGAGCAACTAGATGAAGATTTACTTGCATTTCGTGTTACACGGTAGTTTACCGCGTCTATCGTCCGAGACAAAGAGAAAATATGAAGGCAAGCGAGCTCAGTCTGAGCGCAGTCGGTTGTGAAGCGAAGGTTATTTGCAGCGGATTTGAATTAATTTCTATATTTCAATAAAATGTTTGCGTTTTATTACATTTCACCAATAAATCAATCATGGCAATGGATACATCGTTGCGCTCATTGCTCGGCAGGATGAAAGATTGAAATATTTATTTATTCTCTAGACGTTTATCGAGATCGTCTGCCTCATTTCGTGGCTGTTCGGTCATTAAATGAACGGAGCTTTGATGAGCTTTGGCTCGTGTGCGTAGTTGCAGAGGCTAAAATTATCATCCTGAGAAAGCTGAGGGAAAGAATCTTGGTCTTGAAAGAAGAAAAACTGGCTGAGAACGCGCGACGAGACAAAGAAAACCTTGAACGGGCCCGAAGAATAAAAATAATCTTTCATGCACAAGAACGGTTGAAACTTTTGTGTTGTCGGGAGTTTTTATACAACAGCTTGTTTTTCTCTTTGTGTTACACGAACTCCTCGCTTACGGCTTCGGTCAACTGTTTTTTCCTGCTCAGAAAACTCGAGATTGCTTCTGAAAAGTCGCTTTAGATTTCACTTTTAAGGTCAGTGATTGTAGAACTTTGCAGTAGTTTAGCGAGAGAAATGTTACGTAACCTTCCGGAGATGAGAAAAGTCTCGAAACATTTTCAGCAGCTAGCCTTCGAGCGTTGATATTCTCCATCGGGTTACGCAATCACTTAGATTTATCAGCGAAATTTACTCTGGAAGTTTCTGAGGAAAAATAAACTCACATGGATTCTGCGACCTCGTTCCACGCTCGAAAGGTTAAAACATCCTAAGATGAATACTCTACTTCTGCTTCTTTTCCTCGACGTTGCTTCAATCATCGCTCACTGCGAGAAAATCGCGACGTTCCTCGAGCTAACAATTTCGATTCATCGACAGCCTTAAAAGGAAATCGTTGCCGATTTAGTTGTCGTTGTTGTCTGAGTCGAAAGCTTCTTTGTAAATCGTTTACTTGCAACACGAGACGTTTGAGACTGGGTCGAAAAGATGGACGGGTAAAACATGATTGAATATTTTGTTTCGCCACCTCTCGCTCATTGCAAAACGATAAAAATTCGATACGTAATCAATTAGGGCTTTGTTGCCTTAACTTAGTCGAAACAATTGTAAAAACAAAGCTTTGCGCGTATATCGTAACATCAACGAGACCTCCAAGAGGGAAACTTTGATGTAGAGCAACATTGAATGCGATTCGCTGACCAGCTTCGAGTAGCCTGTTTTATAAATAGCTTTCCACGTTCTCACCACTTCGCTTGTTTGGCTGGAAAAGCGTTTTATAATTTTTTCAGAAAAAGAGCATCACGAGCACAATTTAAAAATCTGCTGCTGATGCATAATGCATTCAGTGGTGAGTGATATAATCAAAGAGAATAATCAAGTGCAAACGGAGGTGAGACCTTAAATTAAAAAAATATTTTATGGCTACTGCAGTTGAGCGCTACTCGAAAAACTTGAAGTCAAAATGTTTCAATTTTCTCTCTCTCGTACGCCAGTCGCTATTTGAATCTACTTCGATTGCATAAGTCGTCACGTTTACGCGTTTATCTATCGCTATTTACAAGTCAACAAGATTTCCGTCTAGGCCAGCGCTCAGAATCGAGGAAGTAAACAAGTCGAGGAATTGATAAGGTTCTCAATAGCTCGTGCATGTGACGTAAATTTATGCCAGCAGCTCTCAATATTTAATTTGGACGAAAAAACACTAAATAATGCACTCACGTTTTTCCACACAACGCGCGAATTTTCAATAATTGACGTCAGTTTTCGGTCGAATAATGGAAATATATTTTTCTTCAGGAAAGTGACGACGATAATTGAATTATTAGCTAAAAGAGTTATTGGTTCGGCGGAAACAGAGTCAGAGCAAGTTAGACAACAACTTACTCATCCGCTTGCGATGACATGATTAAAGTCTTAGATAGTTTCGGAAAACAATTTGTCGTTTGGCTCGTAGTCTCGTGCCACCATTAAAACACTTTTCCGTTTTTAATTGGCTATCATAAAAACCAAGTAAATAGCAATTTATCATTTGGCAGTTGCCTTCGTGTGAATTAACCCGCTTTTACAATTCTTTGAACTCCGTAAATTTCCCCTGAAACACTTTTAATGACCCGATGAAAACTTCTGCATAGTTTTAGTCCGTCGGAAAGAGCGACAAGAGGGGAAACACGTGAGTCACGTTACACGTTAACGATCGACTGATAGCGCTGCTGTGTTTTCCGGGCGAGCAAAATATTTTTAATGTGCGGTGTTTTTAAAGTTCCTTGGAGAAATTATATTTTGCTCGGCCACAATAACAATAAATTTCAATCCATTCCTCCTCCTCGAGGTCTCAGCTACCGAATTTATGATGTCATTTGCTTCTCATTTGCCAGCAAGATGAAATTTAAGGCTGAGCAATTAGCAGTTTGAAGTTATTAAGTTTGCGAATAATTTGTGATTTCTTGGGAATATTTCCAAGCTCCGCAATCTAGTTATTTATTTGCAGATTTAAACTCTCGCAGTTGAACTTTGTTATCCGAATCAAACGGAGCTTCTGCCACTATCTGTGTTCTGCTTGATAAATGACGAACACACGCAACGGGCGCTTTTTGTGATTCAATAATAAATTTAATAAAAGCTGCGAGTGCAGATACGGATGGAAAAGTCTCGGGTGCGAACAAATCGACATTGTTTGCAGCTCTATTGCGAGCGTCTGTTGGATTTAAATTCGAGCTTGCATTCAGATCAACAGCAAACAATGCTACGAGCATACATTTAATTCATTTGCATATTTTCGCAAGCAGAAGCAGTCCGATTGGCTAATTGAGGTTGACAGATAGAAGAGGTTTATTCAACGATCGATGCTCTCGACCTTTCCTTTGTTCAAACATTCATTTGGAGAAGCAAACAAGATGTCCTGAATAACAACAGATCTGAATAATATTGGACTACGTTTTAAGCGCCATTCAAGAGGAATTATGACAGAAATCATTAGAAGATTTACTTAATAGCTCTAACTGAACTCGAGGGTTTGCTCATAACATCTGTCGACGATGGACCATCAAACATTATTAAAAACAATTTAATTTTGATAAATTTACTTTGCGGGAAATGGAGAAATAGCTACGATACATCATCAGCGCTATGTGTGCGAACTGGAGTGGGTTTGGGGGAAAAGTGCATAAATTTTCCACGAGACAGAGTTATAAGCCTGAAAAAAGAGCATCAGCATTGCAGATATTCTGTGTGTATTGTGTGCTTGACTCCTTATTTTTATTGTGAAAATGAGAATTAATCATGTTCTTCAGAGGGGAGAAACGCTTTGGAACGATTTTCATTTGAAAAAGAAAATTGGGATTCTTGAATTATGCTCTAACAGATCCCTTCATGCCTTAGCTAAATTGCTTTTGCAAGAGACTGAATGCAGAATGAATGAGTGTTGGCAATTTGGAGGTTGAGTAAGCCCGATTGCGATGAAGTTGTTGTGAAAAGCACGAGGTTGGTTTTTATGTTGCTCCATGCACAACTATGTCTTTGCAAGGCGAGCTCTTGCACATGTAAATCACTAGCCTTTGAAGGATTTATGGCGGGTGCTTGGTGAATAAAACAGCGACCGAGTGAAGTTTGGTAAATGCTTCTGACCTCGATTTGTTGCGCCCTGCTTCGTTCTCTCGCTCGCAATCTGATTGAAACTAAATATCCGTGGAAAATTGTGCTGGAGTTTCTGCTCGACGCTTGTATAAGTAATTTGGTGTGTTGTTTTCAGTGTAATTCACACAGAAGTCTTGCACCAAACAGCAACTCTAGCGGTTAAACGGATTTCAGCAAACTTCTTCGTTCGAACAATTTCAACAAATTTTCGCTTAAGGTCAATTTGCTTTACAACTTTAATTACTGCTCACGATTTAATTTGCGAATAATTAATTTATAATATTTTGTTCCTCGCCACTTCGTCGAAATGCAGAGAACTTAAATGAGATAGAGAAGATTTTTGGCAAATGAAAATCTGTCGGAAAAGTGATATTGCTTCACAACCAAAGTCGTCGCGAATCGCGAGATTTCTCTGCAAGCTCTTCAAAATGTATACAGTTCATTCTGGCATTTCTTCCTTTCGCTCTGCCTCGTTATTTCTGTCGTCAACTCTGTGCTGCGTGTTTCTGTTTGCTCTTTTTGAAATTCGCTCGACTCGAAGAACTTTGAAGCACGAAATAATTTTTTCGATCGCTATCCGGACCGCTCTTTTTTACAGCCGTTGACATTTTTACGTTTTCGTCTAGCCAGATAATCCAATTGAGCATGCAGCCATATTGATGTAGTTTAATGAAATTTTGCTGGAGAGGATTCTGTCGTAATCCATTCGGTTTACAATGTTGTTACATCGCTGACTAGATTGTAACTATTTCTGTCTGCAAAGCATCGCATTAGACGACGTTCATAAATTTTATTATGATTTTATGTCGTCGACTGCAGTTTTTGAGCTGCTCGCCTCGACAACTTGTATCATTTGAGTGGAAAAGTCCTTGCTGGTTGTTCCGAATGTCCCTCCATCTCTGCAAGAAGCTCTTACATTCAACCAGCGCTGTTCAAGCTTTCATGACTTCACAGTAAATCACTGACAAGCATCAGCTAAAAGAACATTCCTAATTGATTTTAACGAGCAGCAATAACAGCGATCCAATGAAGAAATGTCTCTGAAGCAGAATTTTTAATAGTTTTCCACAAACAGCAACAGCCCTGGCCCAGCAGCAGCTAGCAGAGAATTTTGCATTTTTTAACGGAAGACAATTTATGCAGATTTTTATGCGACACATAAAAAGACTTTATATTGCCCCCACTTGACATTCCCAAGCTCCTGGATCCGAACCGACACTCACTGCTCGAATAGCGTTGCGATGAGTGTTTCAATTTATTAATATCATTCTAAGATGATCATGAAGACGTTCTTGTTGTTTTCATCCTCGAATCCGACGTGCAAAATCCGAATTCGTTTCGAGAAGCGGCGGGGAGTAGCTTAATATTCATGTGTGACAACATCGAAATGCCATCATAATAATTTTTCCAGTTTGTTGAGAAATTGCTCCAGCTTTGGCTCACGTTGACAGTTTTGATGCAAACAAATTTGTTTTTCCTCGCCTCTCCCACTCGAGTTTCCAATCGAAAAACTAATTTTCCTTCGCCTCTCTAACTTCGAATCCAGAACGTCGAGCATGAAAACGCGCCACTCCTTGACTATAAATCATTGGAGTTTTTCAGATGTGCGTTTACTCGGTTGAAAAGAGTTCCAATGAGAAAGTTATTTGACCTCCTCCGCCTCCGACTTTGAGAAGTTAATTTAAAAGAAATTTCTCTCGTCGCAAAGCCGAGCATTTCAACTTATAGGATGCTAGAGCTTCTTTGCACATTGAAAACGAAATTCAGAATTTTAAAGGAAAGCAAACAGTCGCATCACAAATCTCTCTGCAAAGAAGAAGACGTCGGAGGATTGAAAGTTATGAGCGAGTTAGGAGCGCGCTCTCTATCGAGCTCTGATTGAATATTCAACAAATAGCTCGCTTTCACGTGAGTGAGCTCCTTGTTATTGCGGGAAAAGCATGCTCATGCTCGTTTGAAGGTGAAATAGGCACGAACATAAAACACGAAACTTCTCTTCCCTTGTTCCTGATCGTTACCTTAATGCGATGCATGGCCAAGGATCCTTTTGTTACTTTCTCCGTCTCCACGGAAAATCCCAAATATTTTTCATGAAATGGGTGGAAAATAAACAAACACCGACGGTAAAAAAAGTCCCAATTTTGTTGATTGTTTCTAGTCTTAAACGTGTGGTTTACGGTTGAAAGGGAGTGGTACCTCGAAAACCTTCATGATTATTTTCTTCATTTTTCTCGGAAAGCAAATGAAGCTCTCGTTACGTAACAAGGCTAGATTTTTATTGCGAAAGCAAGTGGGGGAGAGAATAGATTAAAATTGTTTGCACAATAAAATTACGACACGTTGAACTCATCGTTTCACCCTCACCCTCTTTGAATTTTACCAAATAAGTTCACCGTTATCTGAAGTGTTCGAGATTAAAGTTACTGCGAAAGTTTTACCCTTGGAACGAAGCTCTGAACTGTCGTTGGATGATTCAAATGACATTTCCATAGCAATACCACGACAAGTTACATTTTTCATTACACGTTGTGTGTACGAAGGAGAAATATTTGCTGGCGAATTATCAGACACTCTTGTGTCTTCATATTTGATATTTGCTTTCTGACTTAATTAAATGAAAATGTCACTCAAACAATATTTGTGTCGCGATGGGAAACTCAACACTCGATGGCAGAACAAATCTGCGTTCTATTCGCTGCGGCTTCGGTTATGTAATCAGCTGGCGAAAAGATCAAAACATCACATGAACGACGCCACTCTTTTTTACAAAAGCTTTTGTGTATATTTTTTGTTCTATCAGCGGCTCCATATGTTCGTTCCTCTTGCGAGTGGAATTTGATTAACCAGAAACGTAAATAAACGGAGCCGAATATTTTCTCGGTTCACAGCGTCTGTCGACTCCTCGTTTCGTCGTTTTCATGATTCGGGTAGAGCAGTTAATGCGGGCACATAACCGGCTGTACTGACTGATTGCACAACCCCGATAAAGTTTAATTTTAATTACAGTTTTTCTCTTATTATTTACACATGGATGAAGATAAATATTTATTGAGCTTGCGATAGCGATAGGCACGGTTGTGAGAGAGAATCGCTGGTAGACATTTGCGCACTATCGATACTTTTGTTACGATGTGTTGTACACAGAGCAGCGTTTGAAACGATAAGAGATAGCAAATATAGGAAAATAATCAGATTACGCTCGTAAGCATCGGCAATGAGAATCGAACTCATTTCGGTCGAACTTTTCCTCTGATAAGAGCCGCAACGACCGGCGAGGCTTTTATCTTTGATAACGAAACTCGAGCATATCTTTTAATAAACTTTATTGCAGTCCCATACGATGCTCTAATTTGGGTTTATTTCGGTATTATTCGTTTGGCTTCTAGCCGAGGATCACCGTCAATCCGGCTTTGATATGCTGAGCTGTGATAAACGTGAGCGGGAGTTTGATGTTTTATTAAAAAAGAGGGAATAAACAAAAAGGAGATGACACTTTATGGTTGCGACGGAAGTTTTGAGGGGAAAGCTCAACACGATTATCATAATGAACGTCATGTTTCCTATTTTTTAGATGTTTCTATCACCGAGCCTTTGAAGAAAAGAAGTCAAACTTACGTAACAAAATCAGCCAGGACGAGGAGAAAAAGTTTGTTTAGATATTTATTTACAGTTCGAGGCACAAGTTAGACTCATGTCGGAATAAATTTGCGACGAGATGATTAGATTAGGTATTCATGTTGTAAGAAAAATATGGCAGAGGGGAGCTTTGCTGACGTGTGGAACCTCTTCCATATCTTCGCTACCGTTTGAAATAGTCCCAGACCGCTACCACTTTCCATTAGCAATTTATAAAGTTTCGAAAGTCTTATCGAGCATTACTTTTCTTCGAGAAGTTTTTGTTTTGTTTCTGAGACTTTTCTCCTTACTTTTTCGTCTCGGTTCCAACTGCGAAGTGATTTAGATTACAATTTGTGAACTTGAGTCTTGTCGAAAGTTCACTCGGGTCGGGAAAGACCTCAAAAGGGTTTTATTTCAAATCAGATTCCTGCTCTGTTGAGCTAGATAAGCTCTTCTGCCACGACGAGTCGAGTCCTCCGGTGCTGCGTAATTCGATTCAAAGGAGTGGAAACTCGACAAAGCTCGCAATTTGATGTTCATTTGGGGATATCTTCCGTTTTCTCCATCGTCAGTTCGATGATAATTTGCAGACAGAAACTTTCAAGATGAAGCGAATAAGTTTTCTTTTCATTGCACAATGAAGCAGCGGAAGAAAAATATTCCTCGGAGCCAAGAACTCAACTTCGAAAGAGTGTGGAACTGAAATTATGCAAATAAACTGCTAAAGCATGCAGAAATAGTTGAGCAAAAGATTCTCATATAAAACAAAACTTCTTTCATCCCGAGAAAACATTAAAAATTTCCAACTCATGCATAAAGTTTTCTTTTGATTATCCTGCTTGTTTTGTGAATTGATTAAAGATGGAGGTTTCCGTTCCTCGTGCGGCGGTAGCGGAGATTATGCAAAGTTTTCTCGTTTTCTGGCAGAGCGAAACGTTTCTGCCTGTGCTCCTAAATACTCGAGTGCGCTCTCGAGTTTAAGTATCGGGTGAATCGGGACTAAGGGATGCTGATTGAAATGATAAGAAGCTTATTTTATTGCTCTTCAAGAGCGCAAACTTCTCCCCAAAGCATTGCCAATGAGCTTAAACTTTAAACTTCTTTGTTCAATTGTTTTTCCAACACTTTTTCTCCGACTAAATTATTCCGCTCAATAAACTGAAAATCATTTTGATATCGTCGTCGTCGAAGCGGGAGGATTTCAATCATGTGAATAAAGAGGAAGCATGTTCGGGAGAGTGGCGAAGGAGAGAAATGGAAATTCCAAGGGAATTGTGGAGAGAGCGTTTGATTGATTACGTAACGTCACATTTCTTCTTGTTTGAAGCGGCTGAGAAAACAAACTAAAAGGAAAAATTTTATTCGTTCGGAAAATTTTCACTTCAGACCAGCGACGAGAATCACGACATAAAAAACTTTTTCATGTTTTATCCTAATCTCTGAACCATAATTTTTGACTTCATCCTCATGCTGAAGCTTTTATCTCGAAGACGAGCTCGTACAACGAAGTAAGAGCAAGTAATTTAAATTTATTCATATTTCTTCCCGAAATTCATTAGAAAGGCGCCAATTAATTCTCATTTAAGAATTACACAACTGAACAAGCGGAATATTAAACTTTCGTATCCTGAAGCGTTGGGGCTTCAGAGTTTTTCTAAGCTAATTACCGAATTCTACGCTAGATCTGATAATGAAGTTTAAAACTGAAAGTGATGAGAAATTTCTCTCTGCAGGGCGATGAGAGATAAACTCGTGTGATTTATGTTTAATTAATTTCTTTAGGAGAGAATGAAAAAAAATTATGTAAGACGCTAACGAAAAAATAACAAATCTTCCTTCCAACCTTGGTAGAACGCTAGTGTTGGTGTCGAGAGAGAAAAAAAACCGAACAGTTTTCCGAAAAGCTGTAGCGTTCTGTGAAAATCAATTGAACAACCTGTTGCCGGCCGCCACATTTTAGTCTGTAATCCACTATGGAAATCGCTAGCAGATTTGTCCAACGAGTCGATACAAAGTAAGACAAAGCCGCCTTCGCGCGCTTCCCAGACTGAACGATCGCTCATCGGTGGCGTGGTTCCGTCTCAAAGCAACACGCAACGGCGACTGGGTGTTCAACGATAAAAATTTAATGTGAATGGCTTCTTCTTCGATTTCGTATTCATACGTCAAAGTTTCCGTTGTATTCGCTTTATCGTCACTTTTTTGCGCGTTTCCTGCTTTGCTGTTTGTGAGTGGAGATATTCGACGATTGCAAGGGCATGCGACTTGTTATTTTTGTCATTGAGATGTGCTTTACGCAACAACCTAAGACAATGTCGAGTGATTGAGCTTTTCTTATCGCCGCTCTTAGGCGTCGGCGTGATGTTGAAAAATTGACGATAATTGGTTTGACGATTATTCGGTTAAATGTTGCGAACATGGCTTTCTCGCTGACGGCAAGAATTAATTCGATGATGAACGTTGGCGTTTGATAAATGATTATGTTCCTCAACATGAAAGCTCTCGAAGTTTTGAGATAGATGAAATCGGCAATAATTGAGCAATCAGACGGCTTTGCGCACAAAGCGACGCCAAGAGCTTTCAAGGTCAATGTCTTGCTATCGCGTCTCGTACCGATTTGCGGATTCCGGCTGAAAACATTCACCATGCATAACACCATGATCGTGCGTAACAACCGAACCGTAATAATTTCATAAATTATCCTTAATTTCCCCGGTAATAACTTTCAATGGAAGCGGTAGGAGGGCGAACCGCAATCGAAACAACAGTCAAAATCGCGAGCAAAGCTTTCTCGCGATCGAATATACTGATTACGATAGGAAAACTCTTCTAGAAATCCCCGTCTATTGTAGTTGGAGTGTGGCGTATGTTTACGTTACCCTAACGAAAAAAAATTGTTCGCTCACTCTTTTTTCGTTTGTTATATAAAGAGGTCAGTTACCTTCACACAAGCCACACACAGACTGAGAACGGAAAAAATTGAGACTTTAATGTTGGAGGAAAGAAAAAAGATTGATGTGGTCGTAGATGATTCGACGCTCGTGTCGATACAGAGCCAAGCGAATTTATGAGCAAGAGAGTAATCAGGCAAAATTCTAAGCGCGCCGAAAGTAGTTATGTAAAGCGTGCGCGTCTCTCAGCTTCACATAATCATTCCGGACTCGTTTATAGCTTCTCAAACAAAAAGCGTTCTCGAGCTTTTTATGGGACGCTAAGTGATGATTGCTGAAAGCAATAAACTTGTGTAAATGAAGAGCGTAATGGCTCTAGCTGGAAGGCAAGAACAAATTGTGCCTCGCAATGCTTCGGTATCAATGAACTCTGAGCAGATCTCTCGCGCAGCGGAGCGTCATCAACCGTTTTCACCACTGATTGCTAAGCAATGCGACGGGCGAATTATGCTTTCCTTGCATGAACAGCTCTCATAGCAAATTATGGCTTTAGAAAATGCACATTTTTCTTGTTGCTCTCTACCGAATGGAAAAGCCAATTTCACTTTCGTGGTGAAACTTCATTCAACCGCGAGGCACTTGGAAAATATTAAACGAATAATAGAAATTGTGAAGAAAATAACAGCAGCGTAGATAAAAACGAAAATACCAGCACGGCCAATGTCAATAACACTTTGTGGCATTGAAAATATCACAGCGGCTCATTGCATTTGACGCGTGCAAGGCGAAGCTGATAATGAATTTCCTTCTTCTTAATTACGATGATCGCTGTCTAAAGTGGCTGATGTGGTTGTTGATGACGCTGACGGGTTGGGATTGCAAGCTCGTGTGGCTAAATGATAAATTGTCGCGATTATTTGGGCATTGTTTCGTCTTCTTTTCCTTCTTTTACCTCGTGTGCCAAAAAAGTACAAAAGTTTTTCATGTTGGCACATTGTGGTGTCATGGATCGAGTGGAACAAGAACTTAAACTCTTTCTAGTTTCCCGAGAAAAGTTTAAAGAGGACGCAGGTCTTCATTTTATCCATGACGACGACAAACTTTTCCCCCGCAGCTTTTTTCTTTTTAATTTTTTATTTAAACAATTTCATTATTTGTTTCGCTGATAAACATTTTCCGCTTTTCCGTTTTCCCTTCTGCGGCCTTTTGCGGTTGATATTTCATCGCATGATTAAAGCGCAGCACTGAAAAAAGTTTCACTTATCGACGACTGAAACCGAGCACATGATTTTCATCCGATTGAATTTACAGAGAATTCAATTAGTGTCAACACTCTCCCGATGTGTTAATGGAGACTCGAGCGAAAGTGATAACTTTTACAGTTTTTGCATGCAGTGCTGTGAGTCAGCTGGAGTGAGTCATTTGTGTTTAGCGAAACGGAATCAGCGTTGATAAGTGAGAATCAGCTACAGACGGAGTGGAAGAAAAATTTTAACTTTTGAAGGTTGCGGACTGAGCGTTGTCTGCGTTTTCTTTTTCTAATACCTCTACGAACATGTGCGTTCGAGGAGCGACTGTTTTCTCTGTTGTCGTCATCGCATTTCTCTCTAGTTCGCTTTTCTTTTCTTCCAACCACCACCGACAAAGTTTAATTTACGTGTCTATTAATTTCCTGTTTGCTTTTCATCTCTCTTTTCAGCACCCAACAACTTTAAAGGTTTATTGCTCCGCTCGCATGTGCTGTATCGATTGAAGCACTACCAGAGTTCGTTGGCCGACGTCGACAATGCCCTCAAATGTCGACCATCTTCTTACAAGGTGAGTTACTTACACATTTCACTCTCGTTCGACGTCATGAATAAATTATCAGCTCCACGACGAGAGCGCAACAAATATTAATTAAAGTCAAATAAATTCATCCATTACTCCACCTGACAACACCATAATAAATCAAAGTAGAGAGCCGAACCGAGATATAAGCTGCGCTTCTTCACCACCCACGCCTTGATTCGTGTCACGACTCTCGGAGGTGTAGTGCATGAGCGAGGCGACACTCGAAGCGAATATTCACTAGGGACTACGTGCTAACATTGAGAATCTTACTCGTCCAAATTGAAAAACTTTTCTGCAACGACCCACGCATTTCCAACACGTTTGCATAATTAGAAAGTTCCGCTCATTATTTGGCTCTGTGACGAAAGAGTTTAGTTCTCATTCTTATCCATTGTCACACGTTTTACTAATAACCAAAGTCCGTTTGCATGCAGACTTATTCGTGACACCGATATTGTTTACGATTGTCTCCAAAGAGCTTCAAGAGAGTGGCAGAAACAAAGCACCAACTGGTAGTTGACAAATCCGTTCTTTGCCTTTTGATTCAGCGAGAAACTTTATTAGAGTGCGAGAACATTTTCCAACGTGACAACTTGTTGGGACCTCATAAATTTCGTTGGTTGTCCTTGTTGACGTTAAGAACACAATTCGAGAGAAATCACGACAGAGCTCTCGAGATCATCACGTAACGAGCTTCTTGAGACACTTAGGCTTCAATCAATGCAATCTTCCACGCGCATCCGTCAAGGGGAAATTTATTCAAGACGCTTCAGTTCTCCGCTCTCGACTTTTTGCGATGTTTCGATAAATAAATTATTTTTCCATCAATCGATGAATAAGAAATGAGCCGAAAATCGAAGCGGAAATTTATCGCAAGAAATGCAATTTTATGTCAGAAACAAAATCAAATTTGTACAGGAAAATTTTGTCCCAGATAAGAAATTACTTAGAAGAAAAGCTCGAATTGGAATTCTCGCCCTTATGATTTCTTAAATTTGTCGAGACTACTCGTAAGCATCGTGCGATTCACTGGGGTGTAGTAAGAAAATATCGAATCGAAATCTTCAATTTGGGACGAGCTAGGAAAGCTCAAAAAGGAGGAGACACGTCGAATGACGCAGACAGTGGCGCGAGAATATTCAACGGCATGAACAAATGATTGAAACCTACTGGGACAAGAGGAATAATGCGACGGAAGATGACAAGATCGACCTGGTCGAGCTTGTGTCTTCATCGATCGCCCTTGCACGTCAAACAACAGAAATTGATAACTCTGTCATATCTCACTCAAAGCAAACATAAACAGCAAACGCTTTATTTTTAGAACATTGATGTAACGATGGAAATAATGACATTATATTTGGCTTCCAACAGAGTGAAAATCTCGGAAGAAGAGCGGAGGGGAAATGACGAAATCAAATTGAAAGAACACAAAACAGTCATTGGAGGGAATCCGGGCTTGAGCTTTTGTCGAGATGGAAAAAGAATGAATCGCTTTGCTACGTAAGATGACGCATAAGCCTCCGCAATCGTACTGACTGACTCAATGTTATGTTAAACATAATTCTTATAAATCTCTTCCTTTCTTTTGATCAAACTGCCTTTCTTGTCATCAAAAGAAAAGTTTCATTCACAAATGAAAAAGCGAGAGAAAATTTATCTATGAATGGAACAGAGTCGCTCTCGCCTCTCCCTCGTTTGGTCCAAGTCTGACGCGATTTATTGCTGCGTCCTGTGGACAGAGGAAAAATATTCACGCGTGCCAAAAGTTTAAAAGAAAGTGAAATAATGAAATCGTGCCAATGGTCGGCGTGTCACCATGAATCAGCAAGAAAATATAACTGCTGGCCGCAAGGTTCAAAGCACTCCCGCTACTCTCGTGCACGAAGGCGAGAAGCAATTGGCTTGCGATTTGGAAAGGAAACCGTTCTTTGCGATAATAAAAGTTCTTCCTTCCACCTCGACCAATTTCTCAATGCCACACAAATTGGAAAATGAAAGAAACCCGAAATTAAATTGTATCCGAGGATGTTGAGTTGGCCTTTGGGGTTGGAGAAATTATTTTCATCTCTCAATGAGTCGGAGACTTTCAAAAGAATTTACTTTGCTTTGTTGTCGCAGACGAGATTGAAGGCGAATGAATAATTTATTTTTATGCCTCGATAAGAAAATCCTAACGACTATCACGGGAAAAAAAACAATTGACGTGTTTTCTTTCCGCGTTGAAAACGCCATTCTCGATGTGTAAGCTTGTTATAGATTAAATCTACCTCCGCCTGAAACGTGATGCCCTGACATGTCAAGCGAGCGTTATCGCAAGCCGTCAAAGAGGAAGAAATTCGCGAATGACCAAACGCCGCCGTTGGCATCAGGAGTTCGCTAACGAAACGCTATTGACAACGCTTCAGTTCGAAAGTTCATTTGTCTAGAGGGTCGCGACTGCTGTTCAGCCTGTTCAATTTATTTCGTGGCTTTAAGCCTGAACAAACTACAAACATGAAAATATTTCAACCCGTCGAACTGTTGTCCGTATCTGCGACTTTTTTCCAGAGCTTCTCTGTGCAAATGCGTTCTCGAAGGCAAACTGAATTCAAGCAGATTGAATTTTTTTTCTCGTTTCTAGAAAACGTGATTTATTTCATGTGTCAAATATGTTTTCAAGAGCGAGTCCGATTATTCAATGGGGATCGTTATGTAGTCCTCTACGGCTTCTGTCGACGTTTCACGTTCTTTCAGTCAACGAAATCTAAAAATGTTTTGCGTAATGAGTCAAATTGCAATATTCTCACTCTCTTTTAGAATGAATTTGCGTAATCAAGTGGAAGTTCCGAGAGCAACCGTTGGAGTTTCTTCTTAATTTAGATTTTTTCCCGGAAAGCAGACAAAACGTCTTTGCTGTTCGTTATAGAACTAACATCGTTGCGCTCACGACTTCAGAGAGAATATTTAATCACGAATTACCATTTGCCTGCACACAATGAAAGCGTAATGCACAAGCATTTAATCACAGAGAGCTGTGCTGAAGATGAGGGAAACTCTCAAAGCTTAATGACTCATAGCTTGATTCTTCAAGTTAGTAATTAATTTGTTCGATATTGAAAATCAATTAGGCTGAAGTCTTTAAACTTTAAGTAATTGAACATTCTTCTACCCTTCTATTCCATCACGGCTGGCCTTCGCATAAATGCTCGATGAAATTAATTGACTTTTAATTGCAGATCGGAAGACAATGATGGACGTCGACATTTCGGATAATGCGACGCGAAAGTTACCAATGATGTTGTTATTGATTTCTTTCCACTCGACTCTTCTCCAACATGATGATTTTCAATTAACATTCTTCATCTTTCCACTGTTCTGATTGTTTATCTTGAGCGCGGGTGGGGGCAGAATGAGAAATTATGCAAATAGACAAGCTCCGCCATAATCTTCGATGCCGTCTTGTGTATTACTTCTCGATTCGAAAACGTTTTGTGCGCGGATTGTTGTAGATTACGCGCTCGTCTCTCTCTTCTTCTCTCTGTCTCTCACCCGTCCTCCATGGCTCGATGTAACTGTAGACCATTATCGTCGTCATTATGAGAAGCGATGGTTGCCTGTCGCCTACGATTTGGGTGTACTGTTTGTTTGCCCATTAAATATAATGCTTCGGCTTTTACACTGTTTGCACAAAGCTCCATTTTACTGCTCGCCTGTGACGAAGGAAGGCAAAAAGATTCCTTAATAGAAAAAGAATCGTCTCGAGGTGGCGAGCGCGAATAGTGGTAACAAGACTTACGATACAATGTCGATAAGCTCAAGCGTAATAGAAGAGAAAATGTACGAATCCCTATCGGAAATTGAATGCCCGCTTAAGCCCTCGAACGTTGTAACAGTGACTCATTGCTAAATAATCTGCCGAATGGTTATCGAACTTCTCCGCAATGATAGACAAAAGTCAATGAAAAGGAGGCCGCAATTTCATTTGCATAACAATGGCCATGAGAGTTTGCATGAAGAATCCTCTTGTCGAGGGTTCATGCGGCAAACTTTAACGACGTGATGCGTTGCGAATAATCATTGTCGCGTAAAAGAACAATCGAATCAACTCTATTCATCCGACTCGGTTTCCTCTTACGCGAGCGTGTGTGGGAGGATAACAGAGTTCAGATTCTCGTCTCCATAACATAGCTCGCATGACGTTCTGCTTTGTGTGTGGTGAAGCTCGTAATGAGTGTGTTGTGTAACAAGATGGCTTGCAATTCGTCAAGATGCTTTCGAGACTTTTGCAGCAATCGACAGCCGTTCGAATGAAGAAATAGGAGACCTTTCTGAGCTCCTTTATATAATTCCAAATGTGCTTTGTACTTCAATGTAATTGAGTTGCGAGAACAACAAAGTAACGACAGTTAGGCTTTCGTCAGTTGTCATAACAGCCTTAGAGCAAAGCACAGTTCATAATGCACTTTCCTTGTTTCTTGTTTACAGACACATTATCGAAGAGCGTTGGCTCTTAGCGGACTAGGACGAATTGAAGAGTCATTCATCGCATATTGCGTATCCATTTGTTTGGATAAGCGATCGGAAAACCTCACAAACTCTCTGCGGTTTGATATGTCAAGGGTAAGTCTAATTTTCCGTTGCTTCAACATAACTTAATAATTCACTGACACCCACGCTTAGCTTCTGCAACGGATCCTGATGTCAAACAGATCAATAAACAGTCATTTGTTATCAACATCATCTCCTTACGGGCTGTCGGCACGCAGACGACGCCAAAGATATTTCAGCGAGCAGCAAGAGCACCACGATTACCATCAATTCATCAGTAACAATGAGTTCGATTACGAGGATGGAGGCAACTCAAGGTAAAGTTAAAATCAATTTGACGGCTGCGAAGCCCATTAACACGTTCTCGCTCACGCTCACGGTGCCTCCTTATTACTTTTTGATTTATAAAGTTGCGGCGAAGGAGAAGAGTATCATCAGTTTCTTGATCGCAACCGAAATCGTCACAATCGCCGACTGTTTCGGAGACTCAACAACATAAATCACAACCACTTAGATAGTCAACAAATCATTCCAAGACAAAACCTCCGATTGCGATCATTGTTCGATAGAGTTAATCAGGAAATTGAAAAATATCGACGTAAGTAAAAGAATTGCTGATAGAATCTGAAATCCAAATTTAAACTTTTTCTCTCGGTCTAGGTTTGGAAGCAAAGCCAACGCTCCTGCATGTGAGCCCTTCAAAGATCGAACAGTCAGATTTTGATTGCGTGTTGTGCTGCCGAACGCTACACAGACCGGTCGTGACTCCGTGCGGCCACACATACTGCTGGGTAAGTAAAATAAACAGAATCACTCAAATACGTTGCAAGAAAGATACGTGTAGACCCGTGTCGCCATCTTTGCAATATTTCTTGTGTCGAAAGCTCGTTTCTAAAGCTAAAATTTTCTCCTACTTGTTTCAGGTTTGCTTGGATCGTTGCATGGACTACTCAAATTACTGTCCGCTGTGCATGGCTCCGCTCATCGAGCAGTATCGAAATCATCTGAGTTTCAACCAGATTCAAAATCCGACTTTGCTGTCACTTTCGAGACGAAGCACAACGAGATTCATTGAACTTGCGATGAAACGCTACATTCCGAAAGTTTACGCGAAGCGACAGTTGCAGGAGTTGGAGAAGGAACCTGCTTTGCCGATATTCATTTGCACAACAGCGTTTCCATCTGTGTCATGTCCGCTGTTCATCTATGAGCCGAGATATCGGTTGATGGTTCGCCGTGCTATCGAGAGCGGCTCAAGACAGTTCGGAATTGTTTTGGCCCAGAACAATCGACAGAAATACGCTGACTATGGGACCATGCTTGATATTCGCGATTGCGTTCAGCTTGGCGACGGATGTTCCATCCTCAGCACATTGGGAACAAGGAGATTTCGAGTGTTGCGACGCAGCGAGAAAGACGGTTACGATACAGCCAACATTGAGTTCATCAAGGACGAAACGATTGGCGAGGAGAACTACAAGTCAACTATAGATCTGCATTATCGCGTTATGGAGAAGGCGAAACAGTGGTGTGAGAATCTCCCTGACAGCATCAAAGCCGAGATTCTGAAGAGCTTTGGACAGATGCCAGATCTCGAAGTCGATTGGGAAATTAGCAATGACGGCCCCTCGTGGACTTGGTGGATCATTGCCATCCTACCGCTGAGCCCACTATTGAAGGTTAGACTTGACGCTGACTACTTAATTGAATTATATACTAATTTTGAATCATTTTAGGTGAATATCCTCGCTACGACGAGCTTAGAGAAGCGGTTGAGAGCGATAGACAAAACCCTAATTGAATACATGGCCGCTCAGCAAAAGCGAGCGCTGTGTCTGTTATCAGGCTGCGAAGGCTTGCCAGCCTGCCAAGCTATAGAATGTTGCCAAAGAGCTACCTCCACACAGAATCAACTTCAACTAGACGATAGTCATCATCATCAAAATCAGCCGACCGAATATCTTCTTTAAACAAATAACAGATGAAACAATATTTTCTTTTTCCAAAGCCACAACTCTTTACCTTATCTCAGCTATTATGAGAACAAATCACTTGAAACTATCATCGAGACATACACATGTTGTTATGGTGTATCAATAATTATAGTTTAAAGAACTTACGAAGCAATCTGCATTTCAGACTAAACAATCTTATGATAGCTGGGAAAGTAGTTACAACCAACTCTCACACTCTATAACCTTCTTCCAGTATAACTCTTCTCCTTAAGTATTTAATCATCCACAAGTTTCTCGTAGATAATGTCAAAGTGATTGGAGGATATCAGACATGGGTTTCCTTAAATGTTTGACTTCTGAGTTTTAGAAGAACCTAACTTTCTTAGTCTAAAGCTTTTGTCACTAGCAAAAGAATCATGGCGAAGCTTTGGAGTGTTATCGTAGAAGTTCGTTTAGCTTGCATAATAATTCATTAGGTAAATTTTGATAATCGTTGAAAGTTTTCATATGAAATTTAACGCACGAGTTTCCCAAAACGTTTCTCTGAGTTTTCCACTCAACTCGAACTTCAAAAAAGCTCCTCCCATCACACAACGGCGTTACCTTTGATCAACTTTGACTACATATTTTCAAGCGATAAAACTACCAATCTTTATTCCAGTAACTATTTATTTCTTTCGTAAAGTCAAGCTTTAAAGATTCCTCTTTTTTCTCGTCTGTCGTAACTTTTCTTCTCCAGAAAGTCTTTAAAGAAAAAATAGTTCGGAAACGCGAAACAAATAGGGTGCGACAAGGATCCTACTTGGTTGCAGAAACATTTTAAAATATCTCGTGAAGCTGGATAGAACTAAACTTGCATGTAAAATGAATGATGGCGCTGTGATTGTGTTATGTAACCGACAATCTTTTAATCTAGGAAAACAAAAGAAAATATTTATATTTAGAATCGAACGAAAAAACGTTTAGTAGATGTGATCGAGAAAGAAAATCTAAGCTGAAGGACGAAACTTGAAGCATAATCGACCAATTAGAGAAACACGATGGCATTAATTCTGTGTACACATTTCGAGATCTAAAGTAGTCTAGAACACTTAATGTCTTCAGGTACAGATCCTTTCTTCTCTCCTAGGTAGACAGAAACAAACCAACAACAAAAAGAGCCATTTCTAGAGATAAGATCATTGACAGTTAATGAATGCAAATCAAATTCCATTTTATCTTTCTTCCTTTGTGTGTCAACATCCTTCATCCCATCTCACCTTCCCATTTCAAACTAAAGCTGTGAGTTGTTTCTTTTGACAATGAAGATCTGAAGGAATTCAATCTGCTTTGTTGTGTTACGTCTGCTTAAATTTTGTTTTCTTTGTGATGCTGTAACCGAATGGTACGAGTTTAAGTTTAAGTTGGACGCTCTCGGTTGAGAATCAAATTCTTTTCAGAGCGAGCATTTAATTAATTTGAGCATAAGGACGATTGAGTAATTTATTGAAGTTTAATTTATTGCTGAGCGTCGTCAAAGTCATTGTTAATCCTGTGAGCCTTCGACTACTCTCGCGTTCAAAGCTTAAAGATAAATTGGATTAAGTACAGTTAAGCCTCTCCCCCATCTTTTTGTATTCGAAGAAAAAACTTAATTTAACATGAGCTTTTTTCTATTTTTCACAAATAAATCAAAATCAAATTTTGAAATTCAATCACTAGTTTCTTATTTATTCCGGTCCCTATAGCCATGCTGGAGCGCAGACGATACGCAAGAAGAAGCAAGTAAACAAGCGCGTACAAAGATTTTAACCATTCGACTTGCAAATCCATTCACGTCTGTGAAACACTATTCAATTGTTGACAGATTGATAGCGACTCGAAAGGATTGGAATGAATTCAGCAATTCAGGTTAAATTACAATCGCTCGGATGAAGGATTTAAACTGATCACTTCTTATGGACTTTTAAATCGAAGTGAACAATCTAGTGTCGGTTTTCTTACAAAGCAGTCTCAGCAATCGAAATGAATTTAAGTGAACTTGTCAAAGTGTTGCGACAAGAATTGAAAATTCTAAGAACAAAAATATATTTTTGAAGTTAAAATCGTTCCTTCGCCATGAGCTCTCCGTTTGAGTCTCTTCCTGTTCCAGTGATAACTATAATTTGCCGTCATTTGGCGCCTCGTGATGTAATGAGTTTATCAATGTCGTCAATTACGCTTCATACAGTAAGGAATTTCAAATGGAATTACGTCGAAGCAGTTCGAATACAACATTTTTGCATCGTCGAATGCAACTTTTCTCTAATCTGTTTCGCTCTTCTTATTGTGACTCAAGATTTGCAATTTAAATGACATTTGGAAGAACATCTTTGATCGCCATTTGAGAGTTTACTGCGGTTACGAGGACTTTGTCAAGTTATTACAGTGCGAACACTGGAAGGATGTCTGCTATTTGGTTTATGCTCGGCTTTCTGACAATCCTAATTTAGAATCTTTATTCTGCGGGACTCAAGATCATGGTCTGTATGACTTTGCCGGTAGAAAGTGTTCTGAAATTCTCTTGAACTCCTGAGCACTGCCCACAATTTCAGGTCTCAAAACTTCCAAAAACTTTATGAACCTTTCTCAAAATGAAAACATTTCCGAGTGTGACACGGATGACGCTGATGCTTTCATTGATAAAGTGATTCACACGCAACAAACGCATCGTTCGGCTTCACTCACAACGCTTGTATCCGATGAAGAGGTTTTCTGTATTGTTAACTCTTCGACAATGAACGTGATGGCTGCTTCCAAGGACTCCGTGATGCCTGGAAGAAAATCAAATGACCCTCAAGGTGGCAAACGAAAACGTGTGGAAAATTGTGGAGATGATGAAACACTTGAATTCACTCGTGAGCAGTTGGTGAATCGACTGCGCAATCTTGTCAAACTTTCGGACCAAGTTTCAAGACTCGATCCAGAAGTAAACCTATTGAAACCCCCTTGAGTGATCTTTACGTAATGATTTACTTTCTTCAGAACGGTTTACCGGGCAACAAAACGACAAAGTTTGCTTTGAAACATCGTAAAGCGAAGTAAAGTTGCAAAGTCGAGAACGAAGAAACATTTCAAGCTTTCAATTTATTTGAAATGAATCCACATTGAGCTTCTCCGTGAAAATAAATTTCTTTTCCCATTCTCTACCTGTTGATTCAAATGTTTGCAGCGTGAGCATGAATTGCAACGGTGAAAATTTTCCACCCTTTAAACCCTACCATAGCAGTTGTATAACGCTCTGATCCCCGTTTTAATTGTTTGCTCATCAAACGTCGAGAACACGACTGCGAAAACTGTTCAGTTACTCAATAAGGAAATTGTTTCATCACCGGATAAAATTTTGAGACTGTAATAACTGTCATAAGGTGAAATGAATGAGAGGTTTATGATTGACATTGATGTTGTCATGGGGAAATAATTCGGTGCGCAGGATTCAATCATCCCTCGCATTGTTTGCAATACCTGCACATAAATGTATTCACTGGTAGAGCGAAGAAAAGAGTCAGAGAAAAACAGAAACACATTTGAATTAAACAACTACAGCTACCGGTTGCTTGGAGTTTTCCTCATTCCCCGTCGTCGTTTACATTTGTATGGAACGTCGTTCACGGCCGAACACATCTAGAACGATTTATTTGCCGTTGTATATTGGATTAACGAGAAACTTTGAGTAGTCTTGCATCGGATTCCTGCGGAAAAAGTCGTAAATGAAAAGTGGTCGTCGCTTAAGTGAATTAATTCGCGCTAAAAATTTCTTCGCTATCAAGCTCGCGAAAAAAACTTACCAAAATAGAAACGTTGTTCTGCATTGAATCAATTGCAGATCTTTCGAGAAGAGTTATCATTAAAGAACAGCTTTGTTAAGTGATCGCAAATGGCGGAATCAACAAGCTTCAATAGGAAAAGCACGCTTCACTAATTAGTTTTCGAGCAGATGATTGTGTGATTAGTGAATGGAAAACAAATGCAAGTAGGAAGAGTCAGGTGCTAAGACTTTTGTCGAAGACGACTGCTGGAAATTCGTAACCGCTGACCATATTGATGAAAACTTGATTTAAGGAAATTCGTCTTATTCGTGTGAAAAACATTAAGTTCTGAGTATAGATGAACTCTTTGCACCAAAAGGTCGTAATAGAATGTTTACACGAGCGCTGTGACGTTTCAAAAGTGCAATTCATAAGATTAACAGAGTGATGTGAGTGAGCGATTAACTGCAGCGTAAGCGAAAATTGGATAACGTTTCGCGTTCATTCTGGTGAGTGAGAAATAATAGCCGACCGTTGATAGTTGTCAGCAAGGTTGAAAATTTATTATGGTTTGTCGTGTGAAAATTCATAAATTTGGGTTAATTGAAAAGCTTTTAAATGGTCAATTGCAGACTTGATTATACGATAAAGAGCTCAAATAAAGAGCTGGAGTCTTTATGCTACTTGTTGGAAAGCTCTTGTAACCGATTTTCAACGAACCACCCGCAATCTTTCTCTTTAGAAAACACAGCGCCTCGTATTCGATTCAGTAAAGCGACAACGTCAGATGAAACCTGAGACACAACAGAAAATTTATGTTTTCATATTACATAACGAATTATTTTTCGAAGCAGCAGACTTGTTGATTACGTAATCTGATTTCCATGCTTTTCCTCTACTGCAGTCTGAGGTCGACTGTAGTGTATCGGCGTGCGATTATGTAAAGCGCTCACTCCACTTCGTTGTTGCTAGAAACTTTTCTTTCCAAACAGAAACCTTTTTCAAACTTTTTATTAAGCAATCACTGCAAACTTCCTTTGTCGTTCTTCTTCAACCGAGTTGAGCAGTTGTTTGATTCTAACTGCGAATTAAGTCTACTCAGCCATTCAAAATACCGAGCCGCATGTTAATACCAGATGCATCGCCAATGTGTTCCGCGGAGCTTTCCACGTGAAGTATCAAGCCTGCAACTCGTTTACAATTTGTTTACATCGCACGCACACTTACCAATTAATAAACACGATTGCAATCAGAAGCAATTGCACTCGAGCGTTATGACATTGAACTTCACAGAATTGCTTACAATGTATCGACTTAATATTGCGCTGTAGTAATCGTCAGGCGCCTGATAGACTAATTTGAATTGGAACATGCAAAACGCTTCTCGTGATTTCCACTCACACGACAATAGAAAAATATTCACAAATGCAAATATCAAGCAGCGAGTGTGTTGTTATGCAAGTTGACAAGCGGCAATCAATCAGCTTGGATTATTCAATCGATAGATATTTATTTACCGCTTGGAATAAGCAAATTATCCTCAAGCCTGTTGCTTGGCAAATGTTATTTAATCAACAGGGTTGTGACACACTTTACGTTGTCATTCTAGATGCCGTTGACTGATACTCCTAACGAGAGTAATTTTCCCTTCAAACCGAGAACTCTAAGACTTTAAGATTAGTTCCTACAATTATTCCGTTGGTGGGATGGAGGATGATGACGAGAAGGATGACACGAAAAGAAAATCCCGCAATCTCAGCGAGAAGAAACGAAGGGATCAATTCAATTTGCTTGTCAACGAGCTTAGCTCAATGGTCTCAACGAACAGTCGTAAGATGGACAAATCAACGGTGCTGAAGTCAACGATCGCATTTCTTAGGAACCACAACGGTAACGTTGGACAGTCTTCATTATGCAATCATATTTCATTGACGCAGGAAATAATTACAGAAGTAGCAGTTCGCTCGAGGGTTCATGAGATTCAAGAGAACTGGAAGCCTTCGTTCTTACCAAACGAAGAATTCACTCACCTTATCCTTGAAGCCCTTGACGGGTTCATCATCGTTTTCTCATCTTCAGGGAAAGTTCATTACACTTCTGAGAGTATCACTTCCCTTCTCGGACATTTACCTGTGAGGGAATCTCGTGTTTAGGGTTGCTAGTTAGTGCTTGTGCAATAGTGTTACAAGTACTACGTCAGTCCGTTATCAATAACTCTTGCCAATTTTTCTCCTCTTCAAATTCCACAGAATGAACTTCTCAATATGACAATCTACGACATGGTGTACGAGGAGGAGCAGCAAAGCATTTACAACATACTTTTAAATCCTCCTAAGACTGTCATGGATCCGCTGTTAACCGGGATCAGTCCAGAAAACCAAGTATCATTTTTGTGCCATGTAAAGAGAGGATCGATGGAGAACCCGCCAAAGATTTCGTACGAATACGTTCGCTTCACTGGATACTTCAGTAAGCTTAAAACGCGTCATTTCAAGATTCAAACTCATATTTTATTTTCAGGGGATAATGTTGATGTCGAAAACATAATTCCATCAAGTCGTTTCAGCAGTTACTCTGGCGAAGCAGACTCACGAACGCTGTTTGTGGGTACAGGTCGGCTCATGACGCCTCAGCTTATTCGAGAAATGTCAATAGTCGACACAAAGAGCGAATTCACATCACGTCACAGTCTCGAGTGGAAATTCCTTTTCCTCGACCATCGTGCGCCTCCAATTATTGGCTACTTGCCATTCGAAGTGCTGGGAACGTCTGGCTACGATTACTATCACTTCGATGACCTTGAGCGAGTGGTCACGTGCCACGAGGCGCGTAAGTTGAATAGTTTTCTGTGACATTCCACTTCCATTTCGTAATCGCGAATTGATTTTTCATTAGTGATGCAGAAAGGCGAAGGAACGTCGTGCTTCTATCGATTTCTCACAAAAGGACAACAGTGGATTTGGCTTCAAACGCGTTTCTACATAACTTACCATCAATGGAATTCGAAGCCTGAATTTGTCGTTTGCACTCATCGTGTTGTGAGCTACGCCGATGTGATGAAAAATATGCGTAGAAATAATGGATCGCTTATAAGAAGCGACGAAGATACCGACAGTCCCGCGGATGATAAAAGAGCTGTGGTTTCGACCTCTAGCCTCATGGTCGCCTCTCCTTGGAGTTCTCGAAGCTCCAGAGCAACATCGAGGTCACAAACTCAAACAACTCAAGAGTCGTACAGTGTTAAACAGAGACGGACCTACTCATATCGACTTGATTCAGATTCAGCTTCTATGTCCGGCGACTCGCCTCTAAGCCATCACTCAATGTTGACACAAAGTACATCAACAACTAGCAAAGTAAGACTTGAAGATTTTTGTCGTTCAAAAAATTACTTAAATTCGTTTTAGCGCTCAAAAACTAAACATACTGTACCAATATCTCAGCCGTCTGGTATCACTCAACCGCCACCGCACTCGCATTTCTCTCAGTTCAGCCTACCTCATTCTCAAGTAGCAAATCCTTTGTTACAGCCCATAAATAATCCACAACCGATAACGTTTCCACCACCAATCGCCGCTCAAATAATTCCAAATCATCAGCGACCATCAACTCAAGTTATTGGCCCGTCCTTTCTCGATCAATCACCACAATTCCTTGCTGCGATTCCTGTTCAACCAGTCTACTCATCAGCTGGCTCTGTCATAGCTCCAATTCAGCCGTCGTCTGACTACGTTGCATCCAATGTCATCATATCGCCTGCACAAAATCAAATTCAAGATCATTTACAAAGGAAAAACGAGGAACTACAAAAACTTATAGTACAACAGCAAGATGAACTGCGACGGGTATCAGAGCAGCTTTTCATGGCTCGTTATGGAATAATCCCGTCAATTGTTAACGTTTCTCTACCTTACGTGGCTCCTATTGATCAAACAGACGGCGGAGAGAGCAGTCGTAGCATCATGACACACCCAACGTTCGATCAGCACGCCATGAGTCAGGTCTCTAACGCACCTCAACCGAATCCACAGATTGTGGTTCATCATCCAGGACAAAATCAGCTTTCTAACCTTCAGCAACACCCGCCGCATCATCCCACTATATTCGATCTCAAGCACACGTCGAGTGATCACACAATGGAGGATGAACAGCAGAACGAAGATATCATGCAGTACATGCAGCATCAAGCACAGACGGTCAACTCTCAGCCCATTCACTCGATGCATCAGCAAACGATCGGTAACGATGATTTTGAACTGATGCCATTTCAAATGCTGAACCAACAAGCTCAGATTCTCTTCTCAAGCGGCAACGTAAGCGAACGAGGCGAGAACAATTCGAGCAACAAATGAAGTAATTTTGTAAGTTTCCTCCGATCCAAAGCTACAAAGTCTGGAGCTGTGCAAGTCAGACGATAAGAAATGTTTTATTTAAAAATTTGTGTGTGAGATGTGAACTTGAATGAACCAAATAAATTAAGACAAAATAGATTTCTTTCTCGCACGTCGTCTCATTTTTCGTGTCGCGTCATGAGCAGATAAGACGCTTAATTGAATGACAATTATGCGCGTCAAAGATGTGATTTGGGTTATCTGGTTCGATTGCGCCTCTGATTCGTGCACAATTGAGCGATGAGTGTGATCGGGGGTAAAGCAGTTAATGCTTTCAATGTCTCGATTGACGAAATATTTCACAATGAACTTTTTTTATTTATTTAATTACGCGTAATTCTTATAAAGAAAATTTGGGTTAAGTGTGCGATGCATCGATAAGAATAATTTCCCGTCTGCGATTAAAGCTTCTTCAAGGCGTTCTGCAAAATGTGCATTTCCAAATTGATGTTGCCGAGCAAATTGTCAAGCTGCGGTTTCGAGTCAAGCACCTCAATGCTCTGCGTGTACGCATTGTAACGAACTCCGAACGGTCGAGGAATCGTGTCAGCGTATTTACTGAGAACGAAAAGCATGATGAAATGTCTCAGCATTAACTGATCATTATACTTACGTCATCTTCTCGATCGCGCTCTCAAAGCTGTCGGAGACGAAGTAGATTGGCTGATACTCGGTGATTGGATACTTTTGGAGGCCAGTTACTGCCGGATCGAACTCTTTAATTTGCGGCTTGTCGCTCAGGCAATATTCAAGCTCGCCGAAACTTGATAGCAAACCGGCACCGTAGGCCTTGAGTTCGCCGTTTTGACGACACATTCCGTACTCGACCGTGAACCAGAAGCAAGTGGCAAGTCTTTCAATATAGTCGTCTGGTGCACCGAGCGATGCCAATCCAATTTCTTGAGAGAATTGCGCAAATGCTGGATCAGCAAACAGCGGAACATGTCCCAGCAGCTCGTGAACAACATCGGGTTCCGGAGTGTAGAGAGGCTTAGAGGGATGTCTGATGTATTGTGTCGAGTGGAAGACACGGAAAGCTAAGCCAGCGAGGAAATCGCGGGATGACAAAAGCCCTGCCACTGGTCGAAGTGTGAAGCCTGTACAATCTTTAAGGAAGTTGGATATGTCCTCAAGCTGAGGAATGTTGTCTTCGCGATAGCCGCAGTTCTCGATCAGGAGAGGAAAGACGTGGTTGTGCTCGCGACAAGCGTGCGTTGGATAAAGCTTTGTAAGATTTCTGAAGATGATACCCCAAGTCGCCGTCTCCTCCTCGCTGTACTTAACGAATGGCAGCTAATTGAAATTTAAATAAGTTAACATTTCCTGACAACCCGCATTGATTTGAATAAACGCAAATTTGCATTAACAACTCACCGGCTCGCCGTGCTTGTAGTTGTAAGCGATGTCTGCGAAATATTTACGGCGTTCTCGATAAACGGGATCGGTAAAGCCAGGATGGTCGGCATTCAGCTCTGACCCATACGAAAGAATTTGATTCGCAAAACGATCGAGCTCACGGATTCTCCGAGGGAACCACGGGACAACATCGCCGTCATCAACAATGCGTTCATCTTCATGATAAGCTCGCGAGATGACTTGGAAGTAGCCGCACTTTTCTTTCAGCTGCTCGAGCGCATCTGGCAGTTTTTCGTTTGAGCGTGCATCGCATTCCACCATAAACTCGTAGCCTATCAAATCATTTTCTCATTAGCGGCTGAGATTAGCATTCACCTTGAATTTTAATCACCTGGTCCACGTGTCGACGAGCGAGATTCGATGTGCGTTAAGTCAACACCGAAATCGTCGAAAATTCTCAAGAACTTCGCTAAAGTTCCTGCTTGATTGGGATCACTTGGCGAGAATACGATGGACGTCTTGCCAGCATCCCCTGAATGAGATTCCATAATGTAGGATCCTCCCGTCTTGAGTTTTGGCTAGAAATTATCGCAAAACGTTTTAGAACTTTACTTAAATAGGTTCAATTTTCGAGAAGGTGAATTGAGTGCAACGATTCGCTTCGAGAGTTAAAAGTTAACTGCAACTGCAGAATCGATAAGCAGTAAAACTCAACAATCGTTTCGTCATCTGTTGAGTGATTCGAGCGGCAGTTAGCTAGCATTAGCTAGAGTGAGGGAAAAAAAACTCGTTTGATGTTTGTAGAACGCATAGTTAGAAGCAAGAACGTTTAGTGATACTAACGATATGCAATTATTGATGCGCAGTTCTGCGACTTTAACGAAACACAGACAACTTACAGGACTTCCCACCACTCCTCCGTTGGTATTTC
Source organism: Smittia sp. YW1114-2 (assembly GCA_033064975.1). Taxonomy (NCBI): domain Eukaryota; kingdom Metazoa; phylum Arthropoda; class Insecta; order Diptera; family Chironomidae; genus Smittia; species Smittia sp. YW1114-2. Next base: position 334,061 of record CP093832.1, read on the forward strand.
CATTCACTTTCGCGTACATTCCTTCGCGCCTTTGTTCGTTAGATAAACTTCCGGTGTTGTAACACGTTCACTTAGATTTGTTTACTTGTCTTTGCCAGTTATTTTTCACTTATTTTCCTTGAGGCCAATTTCGAGTTAATTACAGCGCGTCAACTTTCATACTGAATATGAAAATAGCTTCAATGAGACTTAAATACGAAAACAGTCGGAAACTTGATTTCGAACGGGATCTTGTTTGTGCTCGAGACAGCGAGACGTGAAACAATAAAATCTCGTACACAACCGCGTCGAATTTTAATGTGAAATGTCGCAGTGATTCGCGGATCGCCATACAGAAAAATATTTTACATTGATAAGGAAACGTTGCCGGCCAAGATTTGCCAATGGGCGTCGCGACCGTTCCATTCTCGACCGTTATTTACTCAAGCACGTGTCTGCCGCGCTGTGGATTCACTCTAGCACATTGTCGTGAACGATTCCATCTCCCCAGCTTCACCTTGGTCTAAATATAAATCGACAATTACTGGCAATGAATCGCGAAATCTCAGTACTGTTTACGCCACCAAGAGGCTCGTTTCTGACCTCGACAAGTCGTAAAACCAATTCAAGCTTTGATTATTCAGTCTCCCAGCGAGAACACGAGATCGCTCTTATCAATATCACCCTATTCAATTACATATTTACCATCAAGCATATTTTTCGGGAAAGATTTGCCTCGTTGAAGAATAAAATTCATTTACATCGAGACTTGTGTCGGTGGATGGAGGCTCGGCAAATTCCGACTCCGGAATCTTGTTTACGATTCTGGTGTTTATTACCATAAGTTTACTCCTCTGCTGTTTACTATGTGGGGACAAGTTTGCTGGTGACGCATTTACGATGTTGTTGAACGAGTTCTATGCATCGAAAATAAACAAACGGCAACAATTATGAAGCAGAGAAGAATGAAGACTGAAAGCTTCCATTGAAAGCTTTAAAATGTGTCTTGGTTGAAAGCTTCTTTGAAGGATGTGATTCGAAAGTCGGATGTTGCTGACGAGCTTTCGTTCGTGAAGAACTTCGTATATAAAAACTCAATCGCAACAACCTCTGGTGGAATTTATATATTAAAAATCATGCAAATATTTCTTTGTTGCACGTGGCTCCTACAATAACGCCACACAAGGTGAAATCTCAATCAATGCATTTTCTCGAGTATGTATTTGGTCTACAAAGTTTATATCCATTTGAGCTCGACCAAGTTTCTATTTTGCTACCCCACAAATTATCCCGCCGTTTCTTGATTTTCGTGATTTCTTCTCCAAAGATTCGTCGGATTCCGAAGATTCTGAACTTGAACCAGATTTTGGCTCTGTTGACTGCGAAGATCCTGATGAAGATTTCTTATGCCAGTTGCAGTGGTTGCGGTAACATTCGCCCAACAAGGAATTTAAGTCTTCTTGTTCGGTCAAATCGACAGAGACGTCAGCACATCGGTTGGATTTCAAATTGAGCGAGGCGAGTGTTCGCAAATTGTTCACAAAGTCTTGATCGATCAACCAAATTTTATTCGAATGCACATCCAAGCTTCTCAGGTTTCTGTTGTTTGAAAACAAGCGAGCATTTAAGCTTATTATTTTGTTGTTATCGAGATGAACGTTCTCCAAATTGATGTTATAAGCGAAAACGTCATCGCTTAGCGTTTTGATTTCATTTAATCCCAAATCTATTGACTTCAGTTGCCGGAGGTCTTTGAACGCTTTTGAGTGAACTTCTTTTATCTCGTCCCTCGTCAATATCAAAGCTTTGAGATTAGGAAGACCTTTGAAGATGTTTTCGCCAACCGTCTCGAGATTCGTCATGAAAACTGAGATTAAAACAGTGTTCGGTCCAAACAAGGGAACGCCGACGTTTTTTAATCCTTTGCAGCCTAAAATGTTCACTTTTCTAAGCTTATGAAACGGTTGAAGAAATGGCGTTGGCTTGACGAACGTTGAGTTGACGATATCAGCCCAATGAATGCTTTGAGGCCGAAGATGTATCTTCGATCCAGATAGTCTAAAATCGAAATCATTTTCACACTCCTCCCGTTCAATTTCCACTTGTAAATTCTTGAAGATACAGCCAGTGCTTTCCTTCTCTACACCTATGTTACAGACATAGGTTGAGTTCACTTTAACGATGAGCAACGTAAACGCAATCCAAGCGACAACTTTCATTATATAGTGCACGAAGTTGCAAGTTCAAAGTAAGATCTGGCACTGAGCTGCAGCTGATTAGCCATTCAGGTTTTATATTAAATGCGAAAAATTGACAAACAAGTCTTATCTTGATGTTTTTCCTACGAAATTCTGAGATTTACTCGAAAATTTTAATTGACAAAATTTTACTCGCCGTTCATGAAATCATTCAAAAAATTGTGATAATGCTTTTAACATTCATAATATTTTTATTAATAAATTTTTTTATTAATCGTAGGATTCGTTTTTCCATATTATTCAAATTACTCCGAGAACTTCAAACAAGTTCCTTTTTTCAAAGCGGCAAAGGTCAAAGAGAATCCTTAGAATTAGCATCGCCGCTTTTCATTCACTTGCTCTCTTCAAAATATTCGATTTGATTTACAGAGATTGCAGTCGCTTTGAAGACTAATCATAAGAAAATAAAAACGCATAGCAAACATTCATTCAACTGTAAAATCAAATTACTTTCTGATTCGTTTATTTAGCTCGATAACTAAAATTATTTGATCGGCCACTCTTGGACGGAAAATTGCATGATACGCCAATTCACAGCAAACGATGTCGTTAAACAAATAAATGATGACTCGAAATGAGATGAATCCAGCTGCCTGAATATTGATCTATACGGCGAGCTTTTGCAACCGTGCATTGTTTGGTACTGAATGTGATTAGAAATTGGAAATGCATTGGTTTGTTTGTTTGCTTGTGGACAATAAAACTGCATGAATTACAATTTATGACTTCTCATTCTTTGGTTTCAATTCAGATTATTACAAGTTTTGTGGTCAAATTACAGTTGGGAAGCGATTGAATGAGAGAAGCAATTTAATTTTGCATTGGAAGCTTTTTGCTCTAATCTCACGTTGATCGGTTCGACACTTTGACCTCCCGACTACAGATATTCAACAGCTATAAATTTAGTAGCTTGACTACGACCTCGACGCTGACGCTTCAATTTTAATAAGATGCCATCGTGATGATATCTGACGATACCAAATTCCTTCGTATAGCTCTGGCCCGTTTTCGGTGGAAATAGAAATTTATTCTCTTCAAGATAAACGAACGTCGTACATTTATTTTTTGCCAGCCACTCAAGTACGGAAATAAAGTCCATTTAGCGAAGACGATAAGCCAAAGCGATGAATTCTTATGTCCCGTGCATATTTCTTTATTATCAGCAAACATTTTGTTTCGCTCTCGAGCGGAGATGCTCCTCGATAAAACGCTTTCCCTTGCTACAAATTTCCGCTTCACCTTCGAGCGTTCGGAGAAAATTAAGTTTATCAAAGATGCTTCGAGCGAATGTTTTGTTAAAAATTTATTGTTTATTACGTTTCTCTTCCCTTCTCCTATAAAAGCATGTGTTATTTATACTATCCGCCAGTTAAGGTTCGCCTTTTCTCAACCCGAGAAATTAAAAGCGGAAAATTTATGTTAAAACATTTCCCCGCAAAAGCTCGAGCGATGCGCTGCTGCTGGAAAACCAATTGTTTCCGCGTGCTACAAATTTTCATGAAAAATGTCTGAAGAAAATTTTAGCTTTGTGAAAATTCTTTTGAGTCGCGCGACGTCGCGGCAAGACGAAATAATGAAAATGTATAGCAGCGGGAAAACTCTTCTCTTTCATGTTTCGTTTTTCATTATTCGAGCTTTCTTTGTTTTTCGTGGAAACTCTTCGCTGCTCATTCATCATCCTTTTGCATGCTGGAGAATGTCGAGCGTTAAATTGTATTTTTCTATGAAATCTCTTATGTCAGCGCGAGCTTTTGTGGCTGTGATATCATCTTCAAAACAACGGCAAGCACTCAGATCGCAGCTAGAGGGAATACTTGCTTAGCTCATTCTGAAGAAGTCGTTTTCATTACGCTCGAACTTTGTAATTATAATTTCAAACTTTGAAATTCAAAGTATAGAGGAGAAGTATTCAAAGGTTTCAGTGAAAATATTCTCTTTATCATGTAGCATTTTCTAATTATCGAAAGTTCTGGAACTGAAATTAGAAAAATTTTGTTGCAACATATCACAAGTAAACCACGGGGTTCAATGTCGCAGTGAAAGTGAGAACAAGTCGAGCAAAAAATATGATGAACGGCGTTCGGGCGTCAACGAGGAAGAAAAGCTGGATCGAGACTGAACAGCAATGGCAAATAAGTTGGTGATTCAAAATTCTAAAATTCCAAAAGGAGATTGAAAAATCCCAATCAGTTTTAGCTCAAGCAGCTACCAAAGCTTTCGTCGAGTTTTTGACTCTGTTATTGTTTTGTTGATTGTTTCACGAGAGCGATGGGATTTTCTTTCTCTGCAAAAGCTTTTACGAACGAGTAGAAACGTTGACGGATATTACATTGGCGCTTATTATTCGTTCACGGCTCTTGCAGTAGGACACTTTTCATACCCATCTAATCAATTGTAACTAAACAGCATATTTATTTGATTTTTAAATCGACCTATGGAGTGCTATTTTCCATGCAACTACTAGTTGTAAAACGATAAAAGGTTTTGTCCGGACTTATTTATTAACACTATTATTGCTTGTAACAACAATCATAAGATTTTTTTGATTAGACAGCTGAAACCACATTCACGATATGAGCACATTTCAAGATTTCTTTCCTCTAGATTTTTCAAGCTACGGCTTCGAGTCAAGCATCTCAATGCTCTGCGTGTCTGCGTTGTAACGAACTGCGAACGGGCGAGGAATCGTGTCAGCGTATTTACTGTGAGTGAAAAAATACATAACTAAATGTCTGAACTTGAACTGATCATTATACTCACGTCATCTTCTCGATCGCGCTCTCAAAGCTGTCGGAGACGAAGTAGATTGGCTGATACTCGGTGATTGGATACTTTTGGAGGCCAGTTACTGCCGGATCGAACTCTTTAATTTGTGGCTTGTCGCTCAGGCAATATTCAAGCTCGCCGAAACTTGATAGCAAACCGGCACCGTAGGCCTTGAGTTCGCCGTTTTGACGACACATTCCGTACTCGACCGTGAACCAGAAGCAAGTGGTAAGTCGTTCAATACAGTCATCTAGTGCACCGAGCGATGCCAATCCAATTTCTTGAGAGAATTGCGCAAATGATGGATCGGCAAATAACGGAGCGTGTCCCAGCAATTCGTGAGCAACATCGGGTTCCGGAGTGTAGAGAGGCTTCGAAAAATGTCTGATGTATTGTGTCGAGTAAAAGACTCGGAAAGCTAAGCCAGCGAGAAACTCTCGTGGAGACAAAAACCCCGCAACTGGTCGAAGTGTGAAGCCTGTGCAATCTTTAAGGAAGTTGGATACGTCCTCAAGCTGAGGAATGTTGTCTTCGCGATAGCCACAGTTCTCGATCAGGAGAGGAAAGACGTGGTTGTATTCGCGGCAAGCGTGCGTTGGATAAAGCTTTGTAAGATTTCTGAAGATGATACCCCAAGTCGCCGTCTCCTCCTCGCTGTACTTAACGAATGGCAGCTAATTGAAATTTAAATAAGTAAACATTTCCTGACAACCCGCATTGATTTGAATAAACGCAAATTTGCATTAACAACTCACCGGCTCGCCGTGTTTGTAGTTGTAAGCGATGTCTGCGAAATATTTACGGCGTTCTCGATAAACGGGATCGGTAAAGCCAGGATGGTCGGCATTCAGCTCTGACCCATACGAAAGAATTTGGTTCGCACAACGATCGAGGTCACAGATTCTCCGAGGGAACCACGGGACAACGCTGTCATATTCATAAATCTTCTGCAAAGTTCCAGCTTGATTGAGATCGTTTAACGAGATCTCGATAATCGTCCTACCAGTTTCATCCAAATGATATTTTATGACAAAAGAACCTCTCGTTTCGAGTTTCGACTAGAACCACTGATGATAGTCCAAAAGTCGTTTCAATTTTTTTTTTCAATTTCAAGTTGATTACAGCGCATCAACATTCAAACTGAGCATGAAAATAGCTTCAATGAGACTTAAATACGAAAACAGTCGAAAACTTAATTTCGACAGAGAGACGGCGTCGAATTTAATTCGTAGATCATTCAACAAGAAAATATTTTACATTGATAAGGAAGCGCCGTCGATCAAGTAAAAATTCTTTGACCTCGACAAGTCGTGACATCATCTAATAAATCTCGCTCGTTTCAATTACATATTTACCATCGAATATATACTCGGAGAAGACTTGGGTCAATCGCGACAGAGGCTTTTCAATCGGGCTAAAATACACGTAGGTCAAGAGCCAGCAGTTCCCCCTTTAGAGTCCTAAGAACCCTCAACAATTTAGGTTTACCACGAGGTTGAATGCCGCATCGAAAGTGAGAATGAGTCTTGCGAAGGCCCCGAGGGTGATGATTATGATGAACGGCGTTTGGACGTCTACGAGGAAGAAAAGCATTCCGAGCCTGATCATCAATCTTCGACTGTCAAATCAGATGTGCGCACTGAATGCGATGATGGATCGAGATTAGACAGCGATGGCAAATGCGTTGGTGAGTCAAATTGATGAAGATGACGCTTAATCGAATGGTTTCTTTGTTCAACAAAGTTTGTTGTGATTTAAAATTCACAATCAATCAGTTTGAGCAGCTGGCGAAGCTTTCGTCGGGTTCACTACTCTGTTATTGTTTCACTGAATGTTTCCATGAGAGCGATAGAATTTTCCTTCTCTCAAAGCTTTTTGCTAGAGCTTTTTCACTTGAAATCTTTCGAAGAAAATGAGAGCGAGTATAAGTTCTAAAAACATTAACGGATTTTGCGCGGCATTGGCGAAAATTGTTTATCCTCGGTTCGTTCCAGGAATTGATGAAACGACGATTCAGCCTAGGGAGGAGACCTCATCACGCCCAACTCCCCACTCTTCCACATTTCAGCCCGAATGCCAGCATGTTGATGGCGGTAATTGTTGATTCAGTTTTAATCATTATCGTCCTTTAGCATAATTAATATTTAAATCGACAAGTTCAACAAAAGGGGTCGAATGCCAAAGCTCCGTAAAGCTGCGAACTGTTAAAATATAACAGCCAGAACACACAAATCTTCAATAAATAGGTTTCAAAAATATCAATCACTGCTGAATTCTCTTTCACTGAATGCTTTTAATTTCGTCATAAAACTGCAAGAATGTTTCAAAGATCGAATCAATAATCAAGAAACTTCTGCTGTTATACAGCTTGAGGCAGTTTTTCCCAGAATTCTCCTTCGAAATTCTTAACGATGTCATTAATTTTCATTACACGGCTTATTATAATTGTACGCTGCTTACATTCGTCTTTAAAGAGACGAGCATATTTTTCTTGAAAAATTGAGCCATTAATCATTAAAACTCGAATAACGACGCGATCGATTCTGAGTTTGTGTAACAATCTGTTGATAATACGTAAATTCGCTAATTTCAAACAATCCGGCAAAGTGTAGCAAGAGAAATTTCTCGATCACTCGAGGAGAATTTCGCTACTGAAGCTTTTAATAAGAAATTTTCCTCTTGACGCTTGTGACAGTTCTCGGGGAAACTGGGACAACTGCAGAGCTATCATAAAATGTTTTGAGATTGCAAGCTTTGTAGATTTGAATCAATCGAAATATTTGACATTTCTTATTTCGATTTACATTTTTGATAAAGTGTTTGAGACTCAAGCGAGCGAAGTTTTACTGTTGGATTAAGTCACGTTTCTATTGAAGTATGCATGGATCAGCGAGTCTTTTATTCGCTTTCAGTTTGCATCACGAAGCTAGTTCAAGACACAATGCGAGGGCACGAAGTCTGCTTATTTTTGGTCGGTTTTACAATTTCAGTGACAACAGTTTTAAGCTACTTTTACTTTAATTTCCTTCGGAGGGAAAAAAGCGCACGGCTGTTTAAAACAGAAGCTGTTTTGTTAAGCGGTTTACAAATTTCTAGTGAAGTTTACAATAAAAATTTGTCAAAGCTTTTGTTCGACGAATCTAAAATTTTGTGCATCGTCCTGACGCAACCGAAAAATCACAAAACAAAAGCAAAACACGTTCAGAACACTTGGGGTCGACGTTGTAACAAACTACTCTTTGTGAGCTCAGAACCTGATGATGAGTTGGAAGTCGTTCTGTTTCCGGGAGTGGAATCGAGAGAAGGTTTGTGGAACAAAACTCTGATTGGGTTTCAGTTCGCCTACGACAATTACATCGACGACTTCGATTGGTTTCTGAAGGCTGACGATGACAGGTATTTGGTTGTTTCATATCCCTATCGCATCATGCATATAAACTTCTTTTTAGCTATTTGATCATTGAGAACTTGCGGAGTTTTCTGTCGCAGTACAACCCGAAGACTTCTCTGTACTTCGGCCATCGTTATGCATCGCAGTGGATAGACGAAGGTTACATGGCGGGCGGTGGTTACATTTTGTCCAACAAAGCGTTGCGAAAACTAAAAGAAAAACTAATCGGCGAGCCAACCTGTCGACCAAACAACGGATCAGAAGACTTAGGAATGGGAAAATGTCTAGCTCATTCTGCGATTTTCGTCGATTGCAGAGATGAGTTGAAGCAGAAAAGGTTTTTCCCGAACAAGGAAGGAATCGAGCTGCACGTGGCTCCTACAATTGATCCGAAGAACTTTTTCAAAATTTTTCAATATTATAACGTCACACAAGGAAACCTCGATTGTTGCTCAGACAGACCAGTCGCGTTCCACTACGTGAAACCTCAATCAATGCATTTTCTCGAGTATTTGGTCTACAAAGTTTATCCATTTGGGCTCGACCAAGTTCCTGATTTGCTCCCTCGCAAGTTTTTACTGCAAGAGATAATTCAAATGTCAGATGTTAAAAGCTCTGGACCGTACTTCATCAGCCATAAAATGGAACATAACTTCGACGAAACAGAATTTTACTGACATTCATCGGTAAAGCAGACTTGGATATCTGAGATATTTTCAAATATCTAAAACGCACCGAACTACAATTTTGTCCTAATATCCGAACATATGATCGCGAAGTCTTAAACAAAAATTAAAACAAAATTGAGAAAAACATTTTTAGTCTCCTGCAGTTGTCGGTCGTTGGCCCTTTGAATAACTCGATGGCGCAATGAATTAAGCTCCGCAGAACTCGTCGTGAAGGCACCTGTGTTTGTTTTGGCTCGCTGCAGCTTGTAAAAGTTTGCTTTATTCTCTGATGCAAGTCAGAAAACGTTAAACTAAGGACAATGGAGGTGGATTACTACAGACGAAGTCTTTTCATTGAAACGTTGCGAAGCCAGCAAGGGTTTGACAACAAGACGAAGCTTCAAAAGGCTGCAAAAAGTGAGAATCTATCAATTGATAAAATTTCATGGCTCAATCAAATTTTCCGTAGACTCGCTCGCTTTGACGCAAAGGCTAAAATTAGACAATGAATTGAACGTTCACAAAGGTTGTGTAAACTCGATTGTGTGGAACGAGAGAGGCGATAAGATTTTAAGTGGATCCGACGACCAGAAACTTGTAATTTCCAGTCCTTTCTCGTCGAAGATTTTCATCAAATACACGACGGTTCATCGCAGCAATATATTTTCAGCAAAGTTTCTTCCTCAAGGCGACAATCGAATCGTTAGCTGCTCAGGCAATGGCACCGTTCTCTACACGGATCTCGAGAGTGTACCTCTCACTCTTGAAGACGAAACACTTGTCGGTGGAAGTTACCGAGCCTCAAACGAACAAGCAAATTTTTTCAATTGTCACAGCGGAACCGCTTACGAGGTCATTCCGATTCCTTCTGAACCAAACTCGTTTATGAGTTGCGGTGAGGATGGAACTGTGAGGTTCTTTGATCTGCGTATAGTTTCAAAGTGTAGCCGTCAGTATTGTCGTGAGAACATTTTGGTATACGCACCAACAAGCGTATCAGCACTCGCCTTGTCACCAGTATCTCACAACTACCTTGCCGTAGGATGCTCAGACTATATTCGTATCTTCGATCGGCGTTTTATGAAACTCGTGGAGTTTCCGCAGCACGACCCAAGCAACGCATCACCCCCAGCCTCGTTGAACTCATACGGTCTTGACTATCACACGAAAGCTGTTAAGCTGTTTAAAATTCCTCTGGAAGAGAAACGATCCTACCGAGTAACTTCTCTCGTTTACAGTCACGATGAACAAGAGTTGCTTGTCAGTTTTAGCTCAGAATATTTGTACTTGTTTGATATTAGCCAGGAAGGCATCGCTTTGGATGGCGCCATTGTTGGCAAAGGTCGACGACGCAGACGAGACTCGCCGAAAGTATTGCGCAAACTACGACTGCGGGGCGACTGGTCTGACACAGGTTCGCTGACATTACAATGGCACGACACTTAAACTTAATAGAATTTATTTTAAAGGTCCCGAGGCTCGACCACTGAGCGAAGTTTCAGCCCAATCGCGGCCACAACTGAACTCAGGCGTAATGAATAGAATGACTGGACTGTTATCGAGGATGTTGAACGATCCTCGCCAGCGGCAAGCCAATGTGAGAAATGACGAGAATAATTTCGAACGGGTGGCTGAAGGAATTTCGATTCTGTTTGGTAACGAGTCTGGCAGTGCGCCATCGACCGATGATATTCCATCGTCGAGTGATGACGCTCCTTCAACTTCAGCTGCTGCAATTGGGAGTGAAGCGCCTAAAAGCCCAGAAGTTCATGTGGAATCATCAAGCAGTAGTAGTGAAGATGACTTGATGACAGGCAAGCCTCAGTACGACTACGTCAAACAAAAATTCCTGGGTCATCGAAATGCAAGGACGATGATCAAGGAAGCAAATTTCTGGGGCGACGACTTTGTAAGTCAACTTAATTTAACTTTAACTCGCAGTATCTTACGAGTTTTTTGTTAGATTATCAGTGGAAGCGATTGCGGGCACTGCTTTATTTGGAACCGACACACCGGAGAACTCGTCAACTTATTACAAGCTGACCGACACGTTGTAAATTGCGTTCAGCCTCATCCATCGTTGCCAATTCTGTGAGAAACTTTCTGAACAATGATTGCAAAACCTTTACATTTCGATATTTCAGGGCAACATCAGGAATCGACTACAATGTAAAGATCTGGACGCCTTCGGAAGAAGAAAGTGTCTACAACGAGAAGCAAGCTAGTGATGTACGTTTCGATATCGTTTGGATTTGATATCGTTTATTATTTATCGTTTTACATCTTATAGATTATGCAAAGAAACCGTTTAATGCTTGAAGAAACCCGAGATATTGTCACAGTCCCTGCTAGCTTCATGATTAGAATGCTTGCCTGCTTGCACTCGTACAACAGAGCCAACAACAACAACAGCACGACAGAGAACAACGACGAAGGTAGCAGCTCATAAACACGCAATGACCATTATCACAAAGTTTTCTTGATTGCTACGATTTCTAGCGAATACTCAATAAATTTATTTTTCCTCGCTGTGAGAACTTCTGTACCGATTCGATTTCTCCAGAGAAAATAAACGCAAGTTTTTGCGCAATTTGTCTCAAAAGATTTTGTTGTGAAAAAAGAAAGAAAAATATTTGATCTCGACTGTTGTGATAATACGGTGAAGAGGGAATCGCTCCCGAGCCCACTTCTGTCGAATGTTTATCGGTTTATAACTTCGGCTTCGATTTTCTTATCTCAGCGAAGCAAAGTCTTACGTGTCGATAGAAAATTCATTCGAGAATCAAAGCTCAACATGAATATCGGCTTTCTATTTGTTGTGATTACATTCCTCGTGTCATCGGTGGCTGGCAACGATGACGACAAGTCGATGACACTGCATAAGAAGATGATTGCGAGGAGGCGAGAGGTAAGCAATGACTCGATTAAACAGCGACCCGCTAAATCTTTTTGTTTTCTTTCAGGAGCATTTTGTGCTAATGAAAAATGTGGCGAAAAATACGAAATATGAAATGCGATTCAACTTAGTTCAGGTTGGTCTGGACAAGATTTACGAGATAATTGGGAAGAACCGCGAGGTTCTTGAAAAGGAAGGCGAGACGGAGAAAATTACGGAAGCTAAGATGACGATAATCGAAAACACTTGCCTTCTCATGGATATGATAGTTAATTTTAGCACCGACGACATGATCTATACTGTGTTCAAGAAGCTGCGAAATAAGCACTGGCTCGGAGACCTAAGCTGGAGCTTGAAGTTCACTGAGAAACACCTCGAATTGCTGGATGACCTGACGACCAAAGAATTTCAGTTTGTCAAAGAGAATTTATCGAAGATCATGAATGAAGAGACGCTCCCTGAGTATCCTTTTGAAAACAGCGTCAAGTCGTTCCTGCCCTCACCTGAAAAAGTCAAAGAACAGAAAAACAAACCGAAGAAAAAACTGAAGAAAGGTCCGAGTTTAATGGACCCAATTAAAATTGAACTGTGAATAAAGACAATTAAAGAACATAATGTTGATCTTAAAATTTTGTCTACATAGTTGCTTAGATCATGGCTGGAATGTCGAAGGGGTTTTTCGTATACATGATCTTGTAAAAAATCAACTGAGCTCTTAAGGGCGACTAATCATAAATAAAATTCCAGAATGCGAATAACATATGAAAGATTTGACGTTAGTTATCATATATATTTAATCGCGAAAATGTCGAATAAATGCTCGCCATGAATTAATGAAAGCAGAAAGTTTGATGAGAGGTCAAAGTTCAAATGATAGCAAAATCATCGAAACGGAACTGAAAATTCATCTAATTGAAAGTAATCGCGCCATCAAAAATGTTATTCGAAGCAATGGCAACATTAAACATTTCATTCGCATTTATCACTGGACTGTGAGTTTCCCAAATGACAAAAAATATTCGAGCAAAAGCAAATAAAACAAAATTTCCCGAGATCGCAAATAAACAATGGACGAGCATGGGAGTTTCATCATAAAAAGGCAACAGAGTTTTGTCGAGAGCAAAAAGTGCTGCTGATGAGCGTAGAAAATTCCCCCGTGTCAGTCTCCCACGAGAATGGCAATGAGGTGGAAAGCTTTCGATGTTTATTGTTGATGAGCTTTAAGCAAACATAACGTGAGCTGCACAAACAAAGATTCGACTGCAGCCAGACTGAATCTGTGGTGAAGACTTTCGTTGGGTTGTTCGATGGCAGAAATGTTGTTCTGTATAACTTGGAAACCTCAACGATACAAAGTGAAGCATTTTAAATCACCGAGAGTTTTCAAGTTTTATTTGCTCGTCTAGCAAAATATTCATTCGTAAAGTGCTCCCTAAACGTTTGAATCATAATGAAGATCGTAATGAAGATGATATATTTGCACGATTCTGAAAAAAAGCAGGAAAACCGCATCATAAGTTTCGAACATTTACAAATTACTTTTTCTTCGTGTTTACCAAGAAGTTAATCTTGTTCTATGCTTCTCTGCATTCGCGTTGAATTTTTCATAAAGCAACAACACATTTCTCTTTCAACTTCGTGATGATTCAAAACTTCGAGCTCACTTTCCGGTAAATTTACATCATCATTCTTCCCATAATTCATCTCGCAAAAATTCATTTCCCTTTTCTGCTCAGTTCACTTTCGTCGTCTTTGTTAATGCTCTTTATGCAAACGGTTCCGCTTTTCCATGCTGGGTGAAAAGCAGAAAGGCTTTTCAGGCTAGAGAAAGTCGCAACAGTGAAAGCAAAATCTTGAAAGAACATAAAATCGCTTTATGAGACAGCATTAAAATATTTTCTTAGGCGGAAAATCGTCTTAGAAAATAAATAAGATTTTATGCTTGGCAAAAGGGTTTTTAATTAAAATTTTAAGTGATTCTGCATAAAAATGAAAGTTTATGAACTGTTTCATTGCGAGGGCCTCAGACTTTTAGGGGTTTCCGAGCGAAAGATTCAAATGGTCTCGAGGAAGTCTGAGGATTCAAAACTCTTCAGGCTAAACTTGGATTTCTCAAATAAAGCTCATAAAGAATTCAGCCCCTAAATCAAACCAACGCCATGAAGAGTAAAACAAACAAATAAAATTCCCATTGCGGGAATGGAAGAACGCGTGTTATTCTGAGTGAATCACATGCTTTATCTCTCAAGTAACACTCAGATTCTTGGAATTCATCAAATGAAATATAAGCTTAGCAAGGAGCAAACCAACAAAATGCGGATGCAAATAAATTCATCAAACCAGCTTTGTAAATAATTCAGTCGGTGAAGCCAAGCGGCAACAAGAGAAAGCTTCAAACCGTATAGAAATTTGTAGCCCGACTAGAGCTGGGACATTAATCTTCCGAGAGGATTTCACGAGTGTCAAAGAGCCTTACACAAAGTTCATTCATAAAGAATTCTTTAATGTAATCTGAAGCTTGGAAATCCGCTCGGAAGAAGCTTAGGGGTCGACGGACAGCCTGAGTAATTTTCTAATCGAAATGAATGACGAGAAGTGCTAGACGAGCAACGTTATGATTTGCTCCTCAAAATTGAAACCATTAATGATCTCCAATTATTTCCGACGCCTTCTTTCGACCCCCAACACCTTTTCGACCCTCAGCGAGAATATAAAATCGGATTGAAATCCTTTGAAGGAAGTTTCAGTCGAGCAACAATCGAGCCAGCTTCAGACTTCGAGCTTGAACAATGGCGAGTCACCGAAAAGGTCGAAGAAACGAAAAAGTTTCCCGAAACGAAAGAAGAAGCGAAAGCGAGCAAAGCAACAAAAGGCAAAATTTGAAAGAATCGATGAGCACCGTCATCAGGACGAAGGAGACTTCATTCTCAGACGCGAAGGAAGCAATTATTCAGCTGCGGAAAACAATTGTGAGAAAAAGCGCTGAAATTGTTCCGGAAAAGTTGCATTTGATGGAACGAAAATTGATGAGTTCTCGTAGCAATTCTGCTTTGCGGCTTCGTCGAACGAGAATTTGTGCAGGCAACAGAAAGTTTTTTAATAAAACTCAGTTTCCAGTTTGCCTGAGTTGCAGCTCAAGTTGTTTTCGTTCCATCAACGCTTTATTATGTGAAGCCTCAGAAGCTTCTCCGAAATGAAATTTAATTTGACGAAGCTAAAAATTGCTGATCGTTGTTTGTTCCATGTTTATGGACTTTTATCCTCCTAGCAAAGTCTGTGAATGTTCGAGGCGACAATGAAGCCAAAAGCACGGACAAGTCGTCGATCGTTATGGAAATGGTGGAGGCAATAATTATGACGTAAACACGAGCTACTCCACTCGCCACGATTCAAAGTTGATACAAAAGACAGAACGTGACGACACCGCAGCGGAGACGACACTACGTGAACCAACGGAGCCGCAGCTGTCGAGGGAGAAGACAGTCAACGCGAGTCGACAAAGAAAAGTTAACAGGAAAGGTGAGCCGGAGAATGAGAAGAGCTCAAAGCTTTCAATGTAGCAATGATAAACTTTTGATTGCATTTCATTTCTCAATTAAACGTCGTTATCCTGAACATTTGCAGATTCGACTCGGACGAGCGCTCAATCGTCAAGCGAAGTGATTCCCGAGAATGAAGCAAATCGAGCAAAAATCAATAAGCGCTTAAAGCGACGGAAGAAATTTATGACTGGCGATTTGTCTTGCATGAAATCTGGCTTTGTTCCTGCGCCTCGAATTGCTAACGCAAACATCAAGTACATTAGGTGAATTAACGGGACACAAAACTGTTCTCTCCTCCTCTTGCTGACAATTCCGTTTCGATTTCCGCAGGAACGAACTCTTTGGCATCGAGAAAAGCTTCCTCGAAGCGGAATATCATTGTCGCGATGGCTACAAATTGATCCGGAGCCCAAAGCGAAAAACATTCATCAAAAATAAAAACTTGATTTGCAAAAACCGTCGGTGGTTCGGACAGAGACCTGCGTGCAAGGAAATTAAATCGAAATCGAAACATCCATCGGGGTCAGCAGCGTCAGAGCAACAATGTGATATTCATGAGGCTCAGCGATGCGAGCAATTGTGCATCAAACACGAGAGCGCGGCGGAAGCGACGTGTCATTGTCATAAAGGATTTCGTTTGATTGGCAATCGCTGCTCCGGTAAATTAACGAGGAAAGTTCTCGCTGACGCTGTTAAAATATTCTCTTCCGCTCTGCAGATATCGACGAATGCAAGGAAAACAGCAATACTGACGTGTGTGGGAATGGAAAGTGCATCAACACGATGGGATCGTTCAAGTGCGAATGTCAGAAGGGCTTTAGAGTCCACAACTCCGGCAAGTGTGAGGGTGAGTTGCTAACGAATCGAAACTTAGTCTTCTTGATTGAACCGCAGAAGTTTGGCCGACAATAATCCAAGAAGGGGAAGAGTTGTAAGCCGAAGATGGGCAGATTAAATTTGTAAGGAAATTGATGATGTCAATAACGACCCAGGGAAAACAAGTTTCACTCAAACTTTCCCATTTTCTGCTGTTTAAGTAATTCATGTTTAATCCTCGGAAGATTAACTTTGCCTTCTCTTTTTGCTGGCATCGGCGTCGCTTTAATGGATGCTCGAACATCTTTCCAGAAATTTATTTCGACTTAAAATTGTTGTTCGAGTGTAAATATTTAATTAGGACACGGCAACATCGCCACCGGCTTTGGAATATTTCTGAGAGAATTTGGCTTTCGAAGCGAGTGAGTTTCGCCTGTGGGCGGAAGGTTATTCGCCTGTTTGGGAATTCGGTACTGAAAGGGGAGGGAAACACTTTTATCGCCATCTCCGTCATAATCTTTCATAATTTGTCAACTGATATTTTGAGAAGGGATTAACTTTATGATAAAAACTTCGTTTTCTTCTTGTTATTAAAGACGTGAACGAATGTTTTCTACGTGGCGGACATGGCCCGTGTCAGGACGAGCGCAGGAACACAGTCGGCGGCTACGAGTGCTCGTGTGGGAGCCTGAAAGGCACGAAGCTCGCTAACGACGGGCACAGCTGCGAGCAAATAGATTTCTGCCTCATTAACAACGGCGGATGCTCGCACACTTGCCTCGATACCATCGGTAATTAGACTCCAAAGGCTTCCTCTTAACATTTCCTTCGTTAAAATTAATTAGAATAATTTCACTTCACTCAGTTGTATGAACAGCTAGATTGGCTGCACATAGCCGATCCTTCAAAGAACCATTCATCTTAACTTTATGAAATTCTTAGAGAGCGAAGCTATTTGCGAAACTGCTCTTGTAATTATCAACAGACGAACAAAATCTCGTTTCCACTTCCGAGATGAAACTCAATCTTGTTAAGTGAAGCTACGCTATGTTTCCTTATTCATTTAAGATTACGAATGATGAATTCGAGTGCAAACTCCATGAAGAATCTCTTCTTCATTTGGATCTCGTTGATTACTGCCACGAACTCTTCAACTTCAAGAAGGCCGAGTTAAGTAAAAAGATTGAGCTTCAACCAAAAGCCTCGAAGAGCTTCCGCCTCGAATTCATCAACTTCAACTTTGTACCTTTTCAATCCATAGAAATTAAAGCCTCGCAATGAATTTTTTATTTGCCTCTTTTTATCCACAAATTTATTACGTCATAACGGAGAGAAAAATTTCATCGGCTTTCGCTCGTAGATATTGAAAAATTCAACATGTTGTGTGTAAAGAATGTTTTTTATTGGATTTTTATGAGCTTCGCAATCGATTGAAAAAAGTTGTTTTCCTCTCTGTTTCTTCAGCTCCATTCACAATTGTTCGGCGATAAAACGAAACGTGTAATAAATTTTATTTCCACTCCTGAAATTACGTAACAGAAGCCTTTGTGAAACCTTTCGGAACGCGGAAAGCAATTAAAGCAACTTCAATGGCTCTCCAGATTGGTTTGGTTCTTCGAGCAGAAATTTACTCGAAGGTTTTAATTGACTTCCACCGTCAAATCGACAACAGCTTGTGCTAGGGATTTCCCAGTGCTCCTTGTTGTTGTGTAGCGAACAAAAATCTAAAATAGATTCCACAAGCAGCTTCAACCAATTACGGTCGGATGCTGCTAATTGCTGATGTTGGAGATTTATTTCATCGATTCATGAAAATCGTGATTCGAACGACACAAAGCCAATGACTAACAAGATGCTTTCACGTCGAAAAATGCCCCGAAAGTGATTTTTCACTTCCTTTCCAGCTTTCCCCGACGGAAGCTTTATGATTTACCATTTCAGTCACGACTCTTCGAAAAGCCTACCCAATCACATATTGGCGATAATATCTCGTAAGGATTCACTGAATCATCTTTTATGTTTCGTTCATGGCTATAAACGCAAGAGGTGTCGAGCAGAAGTTGAACAGGAAACCAATTTAATATTTCATGGCTTCAGTAAAGCTTTCTTGCTTTTTGCCGCCATATCATTCATTCTTGATCAATGCTGAAGATTTATCACTGGCGCTTTAACGATTCATCGCCTCTAAGGGAAATGAATTATTGAAGAAATAAATAAAGAATCATAGCCTTGACCTTGACAAACTTACCAGATTTCCTCGAGCATTGCAACAAACTTTAAAAGATTTCTTGCTGTTGCGCTCTGGAGAGCGAACGAAACTGGAAACAAAATTATCACAGCAATAAGCTTCGCCGTTGATAGCACGATGTTGGTTGTCAGACATTATTTAATTAAAGCGGAAGCAGCACCGCAATTTAACGAACGGAATAGTTTGTGGTTTAAACATGAAACTAGTGAGCTTGCGATCCTTGAATGTTGAATGAAATCTCCAGAAGAGTCAAGGAGGAATCTGTTTCACGTATCTAGAAGAGAAAGACATAACAAAGCTTCAAGGATGCTTTCATAAATTTTCTCACTTTTTTCCCTGACGATACGTCGCATTAAACCGTCGTATCTGAACTTGATACTCTCCCATCGTTTTAATGCTGCCAACAACCGAGCGACATAAAAAGCGAAAAGAGGAAAGTTTTTTATGTGCAATGAAGATGCTCGTTTTGGGACATAAAGATAAATCCATTGAAATAAAAGGAGGAAAAGCTAAATAAATTAGTGAAGCTTTTAAATGCGATGACGATATAAAACGAAATTTGTGAGTCGCACGGACCCAAAACAATTCAAACTGATGTAAAAGTGAAGCTCGATAGAAGAGAAAATAGTTTTCTTATGATCCTATCAAACTTCAATAAATTAAGATTGGCCTTTCTCCACGCTTTGTGATTTTCTCCGCCGCAAGGTAAATTTTGGTTCTTTCGCCGTGAACACAGAACGACGCGATGGTGCTATTACCTACCGCATCTTAATTATAATGTTTGCTCGAATATTTCATGCGAGACGACGAAGCTTGGCGCTCTGCTAAAATTGGAAACCATAAATCTTCTTAAGAGATTTTTCCGAAAACGGCTTATTTGTGTGCAGGGGATTTATCTCGAATTAAAATATTAATTTTCCGTAGAAGATTTTATTTAAACTTCTCTGCCTCGTTTCGGATGGAGCGGAGCAAACACTGCTCAGACTAGAAGCACGTCCTTCGAAGCAATATTTCCTCAAGGTGCTCGCTCGACTTTCTAGGCAAACTTTTACGTACCTGCTTGTTCCTCGTTTATATTGACACTAATTTAAGCGAGGCTGCTGGAATGCAAATGCGAGTCCTCTTCCTCTTCAACGATGTTGTGTAAGGATCAACAGCACGTGTCCGTCTTGTAGGCAAAATAGTTTGTGTCAACATCATGCGATGGAAGGGAAACGATTTCATATTGCACCATAAATTCGAATTCTTGGAATAACTTTATATGAGAAAATTGTGAAGATGGACAAGTCTAAAGAGTTGTTGAAAGCTTTTGAAATGTATGCAAATGATGGGAGAAAATTCCCTTGAGTGTTCAGAATCTCAACTTGATAAAGAGAATAAAAGTATTCATGTTTTCCCGTTGAATCATTTTTCACAAAAGTTGTTTGAAGAGTTCCGACGATATCCTTGGGTCAAGTTATTCCATCATTTTCTTGTCTGGAACATTTTCTTTTTCTTTATGAAACTTAAAGCTTAGTTTCAATATAATAATGAATCACGTTGATGGAGTATCGTTTCCTTAAATTCCTTTTATTAAAACTTATTCTGTTTTTACATTAATTATTGTTTCAATACTCTCACACTTACTTCAAGCCTTCCTAACGCCGTCTTTCCTTTTAAATTATGACCTTAATTTTAAGAATTTTTTGAAAGTATAGAAATCATGTTGCACGCCGTAAAGACTAAATTCGACTACTAAATCTTTCCTTAGTGCAAAAGAAGTTTATACCGAAAAGATTTCCTTCTCGTCTTGCAGGTGTTTTGTAATCATCAAGCGCGTCAATAAATTAAAATTTCAGAAAAGTTTTCCTTCGTCTTCGAAGCAAACAGCAAAAGAGATTTATTAGTTGTAAAATTTATTCTTATTCTCGATCGGGAGCTTGAGCCCTTCACGCCGGGGTGCATTAACGACGACTTTAAACGAGCAGCGCACTGTGAAGCCAGCTGCATCACGAGCTTCGTAAATTATCTGATGGCTTCCCAGACCGAAGAGACTCCCCGGATCCTTTTGGATGAATAGCGTAGCGGAGCGAGAAAAATTAATTAAATGTTCATTAAGCTTTGAATAATGTAGACTTACATTCGTTTTTGAAACATCAGTTACTCGCACGTTATCGGAGAACTTTGGCTCGACCCAGAAAACGTTCACGTTTTCATGATACTTCTCAATTTTATATTTCTGCGTGGGCGGGCAGAAGTCGACCGTCGGTGGCTCTCCATCTTAAAACAGAAAGCGAGAAACAGCAAGCAAGTTAAATTGAAACTAATTGTTCATTTTAACTTCATCGTTGTGAACCCACCAACAACGTAAATTGTGGTCGTGCAGGAAGTTGTTAGCTTCGAAATTGGATGTCGTGCTGTGTAAGTCACGTTTAAAGCTCCTGCCTTCAGCATAATTCGCTCGCTCTTCACCCACGACGGCTTAACCGTAACATCCCGTTTCATGTTCAAATCAGTTTTTGGTCTTTGAATTTTAATTTCGACTGCCTCGCTGAACGGCGGAAGCTCAGCGAGGATGTTTGGCGGACAAATTAATTTCGGCGTTGGATACTCTGCGGATATTAAAATGTTTATGAAGCGGAAAAACATTTTTCCCTCGCCGACTCACTTATACAAATTCCATCATCATCGCCCATCCAGTTGCCGTCTTCACCGCAAGTTTTGATAAATGTCCCCGAGGCTCGGTAGCTTTTGATAAAAGAAAGAAACATTTTTAGCATCGTAATTTTCTCGGAACGAGAGCGTAGCGAAATGAAATTAACCTGGTTGGGCATCGCAAAACACACTGACTGTTCGGCCGATTTGTAATCTTAAGGCGTCCTGTTGTCGTTCCGCTCGAGTTATCGACGGGTCGACTGCACTCGAGGTAGCCGTGGAGTGGCGGAAAGAGCGGTGGACAGGCGATGTTGACTTTAGCCGGTATTATTTCTGATTCTCTTGTGGAGTTTTGATGTTGCGCTGCGAACGAAAAAAATCAAACAATGCGAAATAGTTTGCCAATTGATTTGAATTTTTTCTCGCGTGGCTTTGCAAATTGACCGAATAAAAATTCAAATCATTGACCTAGAAAGAAATTCTCTTGTCGATCGAACGTCCAATTAAATTTAGAGCGAGATAAGCGTCAATCAACTCAATGTTTTTCGACCAAAATTATTCATTGATTTTTCCTTCACTCCTCTTAATTCAATTAAGTTTAGCATAGAGCGCTTCACAGCTCGCAAATAGTTTACCACGGAGCGACGTTCAACCGGCGAACTTTTCCTTATCGCATCAAGGAAACGGATGCTCGAGGGAGAGATAGAAGAGGGAAAACTTTCTCATCTACTTACGAACACATTTATATCGATCATCCTCAGACATGACAAAACCTTTGTGACAGGAACAATAGAAACTTCCATTAGTATTTACACAGGTCCCGTTTGAGCAGTTTCCATTGTCTATTTCACACTCATTTATGTCTGTTTCGAGAGTGTTAGGGCGGAAGAAAGAAAGAGCAAGAAAAATCATCAATTTTCACATTTTCTTTTCTCGTCCGACGTTGCGATACGTAAAAGGTAATGGAGGGATTTAACGACATCATCTTCCACACCCACCATGATCGTTGTCATTATTATGAGAATTAATTACAGCAAATTTTCCTCACCTTGACAGTCTCCCAAAGTTTCATTGAAGTAATATCCATTGGAACATTCAGACACGAAGCTACCGCCTTCAATGATGTCATAATTGCCCTCCGAATCGTACGAGTCTTTGACACTGTTTGCTTCGGGTTTCATGGAGTAATCATCAAAATCCTCGATGTTGATCGGCTGATCCGCTCCAACATCGGAGCTATCGACGCATTTGAAAGAGCCTACCAAGTTGATACAATCGTAATTACATCGTTTCTCCGGCAGCATTGTTAGTTGAAGTTGGCATTCGTCAATATCAACGCAAGTTTTCCAGTCGGAATCGAGAGTATATCCTTCAGGGCATGAGCAGAAAGCTTGGCCTATGTTTTAGTTGAGAGAAGAATGGAGCTTTAGAATTCTGATTATACTAATTAATTTTAACGAGGGAAATGTGAAGAGGAAGCCCTTAGAGTCTAATTACCGATGGTATCGAGGCAAGTGTGCGAGCATCCGCCGTTGTTGATGAGGCAGAAATCTATTTGCTCGCAGCTGTGCCCGTCGTTAGCGAGCTTCGTGCCTTTCAGGCTCCCACACGAGCACTCGTAGCCGCCGACTGTGTTCCTGCACTCGTCCTGACACGGGCCATGTCCGCCACGTAGAAAACATTCGTTCACGTCTTTAATAACAAGAAGAAAACGAGGTTTTTATCAGAAAGTTAATCCCTTCTCAAAATATCAGTTGACAAATTATGAAAGATTATGACGGAGATGGCGATAAAAGTGTTTCCCTCCCCTTTCAGTACCGAATTCCCAAACAGGCGAATAACCTTCCGCCCACAGGCGAAACTCACTCGCTTCGAAAGCCAAATTCTCTCAGAAATATTCCAAAGCCGGTGGCGATGTTGCCGTGTCCTAATTAAATATTTACACTCGAACAACAATTTTATGTCGAAATAAATTTCTGGAAAGATGTTCGAGCATCCATTAAAGCGACGCCGATGCCAGCAAAAAGAGAAGGCAAAGTTAATCTTCCGAGGATTAAACATGAATTACTTAAACAGCAGAAAATGGGAAAGTTTGAGTGAAACTTGTTTTCCCTGGGTCGTTATTGACATCATCAATTTCCTTACAAATTTAATCTGCCCATCTTCGGCTTACAACTCTTCCCCTTCTTGGATTATTGTCGGCCAAACTTCTGCGGTTCAATCAAGAAGACTAAGTTTCGATTCGTTAGCAACTCACCCTCACACTTGCCGGAGCTGTTGACTCTAAAGCCCTTCTGACATTCGCACTTGAACGATCCCAGCGTGTTGATGCACTTTCCATTCCCACACACGTCAGTATTGCTGTTTTCCTTGCATTCGTCGATATCTGCAGAGCGGAAGAGAATATTTTAACAGCGTCAGCGAGAACTTTCCTCGTTAATTTACCGGAGCAGCGATTGCCAATCAAACGAAATCCTTTATGACAATGACACGTCGCTTCCGCCGCGCCCTCGTGTTTGATGCACAATTGCTCGCATCGCTGAGCCTCATGAATATCACATTGTTGCTCTGACGCCGCTGACCCGGATGGATGTTTCGATTTAATTTCCTTGCACGCAGGTCTCTGTCCGAACCACCGACGGTTTTTGCAAATCAAGTTTTTATTTTTGATGAATGTTTTTCGCTTTGGGCTCCGGATCAATTTGTAGCCATCGCGACAATGATATTCCGCTTCGAGGAAGCTTTTCTCGATGCCAAAGAGTTCGTTCCTGCGGAAATCGAAACGGAATTGTCAGCAAGAGGAGGAGAGAACAGTTTTGTGTCCCGTTAATTCACCTAATGTACTTGATGTTTGCGTTAGCAATTCGAGGCGCAGGAACAAAGCCAGATTTCATGCAAGACAAATCGCCAGTCATAAACTTCTTCCGTCGCTTTAAGCGTTTATTGATTTTTGCTCGATTTGCTTCATTCTCGGGAATCACTTCGCTTGACGATTGAGCGCTCGTCCGAGTCGAATCTGCCAATGTTCGGGATAACGACGTTTAATTGAGAAATGAAATGCAATCAAAAGTTTGTCGTTGCTACATTGAAAGCTTTGAGCTCTTCTCTCTCTCCGGCTCACCTTTCCTGTTAACTTTTCTTTGTCGACTCGCGTTGACTGTCTTCTCCCTCGACAGCTGCGGCTCCGTTGGTTCACGTAGTGTCGTCTCCACTGCGGTGTCGTCACGTTCCGTCTTTTGTATCAACTTTGAATCGTGGCGAGTGGAGTAGCTCGTGTTTACGTCATAATTATTGTCGATAATTGCCTCCACCATTTCCATAACGATCGACGACTTGTCCGTGCTTTTGGCTTCATTGTCGCCTCGAACATTCACAGACTTTGCTAGGAGGATAAAAGTTTATGGAACAAACAACGATCAGCAATTTTTAGCTTCACCAAATTAAATTTCATTTCGGAGAAGCTTCTGAGGCTTCACATAATAAAGCGTTGATGAAACGAAAACAACTTGAGCTGCAACTCAGGCAAACTGGAAACTGAGTTTTATTAAAAAACTTTCTGTTGCCTGCACAAATTCTCGTTCGACGAAGCCGCAAAGCAGAATTGCTACGAGAACTCATCAATTTTCGTTCCATCAAATGCAACTTTTCCGAGACAATTTCAGCGCTTTTTCTCACAATTGTTTTCCGCAGCTGAATAATTGCTTCCTTCGCGTCTGAGAATGAAGTCTCCTTCGTCCTGATGACGGTGCTCATCGATTCTTTCAAATTTTGTTTTTTGTTGCTTTGCTCGCTTTCGCTTCTTCTTTCGTTTCGGGAAACTTTTTCGTTTCTTCGACCTTTTCGGTGACTCGCCATTGTTCAAGCTCGAAGTCTGAAGCTGGCTCGATTGTTGCTCGACTGAAACTTCCTTCAAAGGATTTCCATCCGATTTTGTATTCTCGCTGAGGGTCGAAAAGGTGTTGGGGGTCGAAAGAAGGCGTCGTAAATAATTGGAGATCATTAATGGTTTCAACTTTGAGGAGCAAATCATAACGTTGCTCGTCTAGCACTTCTCGTCATTCATTTCGATTAGAAAATTACTCAGGCTGTCCGTCGACCCCTAAGCTTCTTCCGAGCGGATTTCCAAGCTTCAGATTACATTAAAGAATTCTTTATGAATGAACTTTGTGTAAGGCTCTTTGACACTCGTGAAATCCTCTCGGAAGATTAATGTCCCAGCTCTAGTCGGGCTACAAATTTCTATACGGTTTGAAGCTTTCTCTTGTTGCCGCTTGGCTTCACCGACTGAATTATTTACAAAGCTGGTTTGATGAATTTATTTGCATCCGCATTTTGTTGGTTTGCTCCCCGCAAAGCTCGCTGCTCTTTTATTTTAACAGTTCTTTTTCCGCTGGAAAATCAACCTGCGTCTGTTCACTCGAGATAAGTGAAGAGATTTATTCATAACATTTGTTTGAACAAGCTTGCGTTCTCTATTCATTCAGTTGGTTGTTTGCCTCGTGTCAAAGAAAAATGATTCAATTCCCTGGCTTTAAGGTATTCAAATTTGCTGAATAGCAAATGAATCGCTCGGATCTGCCGCTCTTCTTACGTAACCCGCTCAATGTTTGTTTTGCGAAAGGTGTAAAAGCTTACGAAGGTGAATAACATGTGAATCAAGCGTGGGAGGGCAAGAACGACGAACTTTGCCATTATCGAACTCAATGACGAGGCTGTGTGTGTAGAGCAAATTTTAAGGATCTCGTTGAGCATAATCGTAACAGTTTGTGGTTAATAAAGCAGGAGATAAAATCGTGCTTACTTTCCCTTTAAATCTGCTACGGAATCGTCTTTATTCGTGTAAAAATCATTTGATATGCTGTCATCTGCATTATCACTATTTAAAGAGTCATCTTTGTTGATGGTGATCTGAATGTCCTGGCTCAAGAGATTTCCATCGGGCGTTTCGTTGAGCTCGCTCAGCTTTCCATCGTAGATATAGAGCTTATTCTTTGTGGATGTGACGGAACCTTAATGGGTAAGAAAATATTTTCAAACAATGCTCGCTGAACGAGAGCTCAAAAGCAGATTGGTCGAGACAACAAGAATTCACTTCACATGCTAATGCTGAGCTCACTAAGCGAATAATCAATTCAGCTTCACGACAGGAAAAATATTTTTAATGCTGTCTCATTTTGTGATTTTATGTGCTTTCGGTGCTTTCAACGCAACAAAAGAAGTCTCCCCTGTTCAATTTGTATTCAGGCAACTCTTCTTTTCACTCTCGACATCGCAAAGCAGACGACGGAAGCCGTTTTCATAAGGAGCATCACCAAAGACGAAGAAGGTGAAACGAGAAGAAAAGGAGAAATGAATTTTCTTTGGTGATGGAATGATGATGTAAATTTACTAGAATGAGAGTTTGAAAGGTCTCAAGTCGACAGCAAGAGAAATGAGTTCTGGTTTATGAAAAATTCATCGCCAACGTAGACGAGCTTGGAGTAAGATTTACTTCTAGGTAAACACGAAGGAAAAGTAATTTATAAATTTCCAAAACTTATGATGCGGTTTTTCGGCTCCTGCCGCTCTCTTCATTTCAATGCTGTGCAAATATATCATCTTCATTTGCAATCACTGCGGTAATATTTCACCGAAAAGTACTTTTCTAGATGTTTGCGCAAAGGAAAAGTAAATAGAAATTGGAAATGTTCGGTAATTTCAAGTGGAACGTTTTTTGCCTTCGGCATCGTCTGTGTAGCTTTGAGGCAATTTTCAATTTAATGTGACGCGAGGAAAAAATTCTACTGAGAATTTCCGTGAAGGATCTTGAAGTTGTTCATTTCTTATACATTCTTCAAACTCGTCAGATCTCTGGACGTTTTGAGACTCGAGTTCATCAGCCAAATTAACGAGAATGATTGGATAAGTTTTGCAATTTACAATAATTTTAATCAATCATCTTCATTCAATGAACATCATGAATAATTATTGTGTGGAGCGCTCCGTGTGATAACAATTAGTTGAGCAAAGAAAATAATTATTTAACAGCTCACGATAGACATCAAACATCGATAAAATCCATTGACTTACCGAAAATTATTGTCAAAATAATTGACACGAAATTAATCCAATTCAAAGTAATCCTCATGTTGGGTCGGCAAACGATTTTACAGAAATACAATTTGGCAAATTTTCATTTTCTTTGCGTTAGCGGAACCGATTTGCACTCGACTCGAGCCGGAAAAGCAAATTTTTGCTGGGTTTATCTTGTGAACTTTGGCTGTCGTTGCTACATAATCATTTCCCTAATATTTTCCTCATAAAAACACAATAAAACTTTCCGGAACTTTTTAACTTGTTGATTTGGCTCGGAGATGAGAAGAAGACAAACATCAAACATTATTTTCTATTTGATAAAATTTCCGCAGAGCTGGAACTAATCATTTTCATTGTTTGCACGATTTTCTCAAGTGACAAAATGCTCGGACGATAAAACTTTTCTTTCAGTTTGCACAAACTTTGAATTTTTTTTTTATCTCTTTCCCCACATTTAATTTGTTTCAAAACTTGTTAAAATTTCGCAATGATTTGACTCCACGACCATGTTGACTGAAAGCTCGCGAACGACTGAGGAAGTTTTTGGTTTTCTCGCAGATCATATCTAGACGATTTTGATGCTGCAACATTCAAGTTTCAATGTTTTCGCCGAGTTTGAGCGAATGTTCTTGTTCTAAAAATGTTTTATGCTCCGTTGTAGCTTCAACATTTGCAATTGATATCAAAATTAACTGGTTTCAATGAATTTTCAATTTAGTTGATAATCTGCTGTCAATAAAAGTTATCTCCTCAGAAATGTTTGAAAGTCTTTGGAATGATGAGCTTAGGTTTACATCGAACAGAGTTTCGCTCATCTTCTTCGGATCATCTTCGTTTTATCGGATCTATTATGAAGAGCTTTCGACGATGATACAACCTTGATCTTAATACGTTTTGAAGTAGATGCAAAGCGGATAACTTCGATACATTTTCAGCTTGTCTGTGAATCATGCTCGAGATAGTAAACATTTGAATATTTATTTCTGTGCTTTACCGTTAGAAAAATGAGCTCGCGTTGATATCTCGCCCACGCGTCAAATAAAATGCACGAACATAATTTAATGTAAACATCGGTTCGTCGGTGAAGCTGCAGACATCTACATTAGACGATATCTCATATTAGACAATCTCACGGCGGCGATAAATTTTATGATCTTTAATCGTTTCTCTCTCACTTTAATTTCTCGCGTCGTCTTAACGACGATGCTTTCTGTGAATGAAACCACATCGTGGTCCGCTTCTTGTGTCAAGTTTATTTACATGATCATCGTAGTCATTAAGTGGAAGTGAGTCGAGAAGAAAATTAGTCAGCCTATCGATTATCGCAGCAGTGAGCAAACAGCAGTCAAGCCGCGTCGTTCGGATCAATGAAAATCAATTCGAGTGAACAAACAGAAGCAAGAAAGTCGAAAGCAATTAGTAAATTCTTGAGGAATTCTCACGTCTGCTCGACTTCTCCGTATAATTAAGATTTTAATGTCGTCAACCTGCTTAGCCCAACGACATTTCTGGAATTTTCTCGAATTTGTTTTGAGCGATAAACGCGTGAATTATTTGACAACGCAGCGGCGTGGACTGTAGGTGTTGTGAATGGTCTGATATGAAGATCGTCGTGGAAATGTTTTGTCTAAAGTTTCGCTGCGGTTGCGAGCGAGAAGAGGAAATAGTTGCGAGCGAGTTTAGTCGCTAGCGTTCAGGGGAGAAAAAGAAATTCGATAAATTTATATCCATTTCGATGATAAATTTCTTGAAATAATTTATCGCCACTCGGAGAACAGAAGAAATTGTGTTCGACATCGCTTCGAATCCGCATTGCCGGCTTTATGAGAACATCGACACAATCTGGATTTTTAATCACCGAGATGCGCGTTGGATGATGAGCCGCGAGACGAGTGAAGTGAAACAATTATTTTTAGCGATTAGAGAGCGCCAGCAAAGTTTTTCGGGAAATCAATCTCTCGCTCCTGACAACTTTCGAGTTTTTGCTCGCGGATCTGAAAATGTATCAAATGTTCAGATAAATTTATGTGACGATTCCGAGGCGTTTGTGCGATCGAAAAAGGTTTTATAGCTTCCACTTCGGCTCATCTTTTAATAATTGCAATAAATCTGTCATAAATTCGTGAATAATAATCGCCGCCGCTTCTCGGCTCGTAGCTTAGAGTGTTCAGTTCCTCAATGAAATATGAAACCGATTGGCTTTCCCGACTTCAGATTCGCCTGCAGAGGCAAAGCATGAAGATTGTGAAAAGCCGCCCGAAGTTGAAAATGCATCGATCGTCGTTTCGTATGACGACAACGAGGAGTTTGTGACGGCCGCGTATCGATGTCACGATGGATTCAAGATGAAAGGGAAGAGCGAGATAACTTGTGAATTGGACGCCGACGAGTGGCAGGAGTCACCACCCAGCTGCGACCCAGGTAAGTAACCTCGAGTTTAATCAAATTGATTTTCGTCCATGAACGCTTCGCAGTTGCAGCCACAAAAAGCTCGACGCAGAAATCTGCTGTTTGCATTAAAAATTCATTTGCTAAACAGAAATTTGATTTATTTCTGCTATCTGGAGCGAGTGGTGGAAAGTTTGTAATAAAATAACAATTTCAAAGCTTCGGCCTCACACTGCGAGCGACGAGAGTCGTGTCATAAATTATTCGCGCAATTCCAATTTGGATTTTGGCAGCAGATTGTCGCAGCTTTTGCTCTCGCGAAAGTCCGAATTAACACGAGGTGGGCGACAAAAACTAGAAAAGTCAACAGAGCAAATTTACGGCTAGACGAAGAGTTTCTTGAATGAATTTATTAGTCAAAGCTCGGAAGTCTCTTGAGATCGAATTTCTTCAAATCCAATTCGCCGAAAACGTTTCGACGATCAACTTACAATCTGCTTTGGGCTCAAGTCTCCTCTTCAATTGTTGTCACCACGCTCAACTTGCCTTCGACTCTGTTTGCCTAATGAACTTGAAGCCGTCGTGTGAATGAATTGGAAGAGATAACGACGTGCTTTGCTCGCGCCGTTTGAATGCTCATTCATCCATTTATGGTGAATCGCTGTCGAGTCGCGTGAACTGCCGATTCTTTCCTTCGATTCTTCTTTCCAACTCGCATGCCGTGTAATCGAAGAGAAACAAATAAATTAGAGCTCAAGTGGCACTAGGTTCGAGATAATTGGGAACTCTGTGAATGAACAAAGAGTTGTTGACTCCGTGCGCTGCTTTGCTCGAGAAACGGCGCCGCATGGATAATTTCATTCGAGCCGTGTGACTCACAAATTGCCGGCTCGGCAGAGTATTGATTGAAAAAACTTCTAATTTACCATATTTGGAGCTCGCTCGACGTGCGAGCAAAAGCTCAAAGGCCATAAATTAGCTTTAAACTATTTTCCAAAGACAAGCGACACTCTTGGCCATCCAACAGCGTTCTGAGGTGTTTCAGGGAAAGGCCAAAAGAGATAAACTCGATTTTATTGGCCCAACAAAGTCGTAGGCTTCAAAGCGGGTCTCGACGCATGTAGGTCAGAAGTGCGTGAGGTTCTGTTTGTTCTGACGAATCTCAAAACTCTGCGCGAGACTTTTCGACTTTCGCTGCCAGCAAATATTGCCAAACCTGGCTGAGCCGCTAATTCGAATGATAATTCGGTTTTAATTTTTATGGAAGCGAAAATTGTCGATCGTTTTGGCGCGTGATTAAATTATTGAACTGTCGGCGGTTGTTTACAACTCTCGAGTTGAATCATTTCATAGCTCAAATTGAGTGAGAAAATATTTACGGAAATTTCAATTTCTCCCACACTTTCTGGAGCTTACGAGAAGAAACTTCCAACCAACGGCAGCTCGGCCGGCTGCCCAAAATTTCCAACTTAATTAACCGAACGAGATGAAAGGTTTCCGCCAAATTAATTTGATTTATGACCCGAAGTGGCAAACAAACAATTAAAATCAACATGAAACAATCAACAAAACACCAATTTGGGTCGGGAATCGAGTCAATCAGTCGAGTGAAGTCAGAAGCCCCAAATCAAAGTTAATCCTCACTAAACAAGCTTTTGTTTCATCAAAGCGGTTCTGCCTTGGCGACAACTTGCGAATGTGTTTCTGGCTCACTGAACGAAGTGTTGAGAGAGTAGTTTGGTCGGACGCGCTCGGATTGACCATAAATTCTAAGCCGCTGATCGCGTGGGCGTCTAAGAAGAATGTGCTATTCGTGACACAAATTACTTCATTCATTGCGAAAACATAAGCCAAGCGAGTGTATCAAAGCTCCGTGATTTATTTATTGCTTCTCGACTTGTCAATTTATGCGGAAAATTATGTTTCATCTTCGTTCTTTTATCTCTTTTTACAGAAGGCGACGACGAAGACGATAAATCAAGTGTGGACAATAAAAAGCGGCGGAAAAACAAAGTGCACGAGATTAAAGAGGAAACTCAAATAAGCGGCGACTTTGCTCAGCACTTGGATTTATCGTGCATGAGCAAAGGTCTCGTGAAAGCCCCGAGCGTCGAGAACGGATTCATCGCAAAATATAACAGGTGAGCGAAGCGTTGGCAACTCCGCGAATGGTTTCTTTGAATCTAGGACAAAGGAAAGTTTGGGTGAAAGCTCGTAAAGAGATTATCTGGAACAGGATAAAGCGCAATTACATCTAATCTCTTCCAGTTCCTTTCATAAATTTCTTAAAAAGTTTATCTCAATTTTTGAGTCTCTTTCAAGTCTTTGAACGACTTGTGTGGTTCGCACATTAAAATTTCTTTTAAATCTGCAGGCGGCGCAAGGGCGAGAAGTTGTTCCTGGTCGCGTTCTATGAGTGCGACGAAGATTATGAGCTCGAAAACTTGGAGCAAGATCGTCTCTACTGCAGCAAAGAAAAGTGGGTGGGCGGCACTCCCAAATGTAACCCGGTGAGCGACGACGGGGAAGACGAAGAAGGTGAGCGAAGAAGAATTTTTAATTGAAACATGATTGAAGAGCTTAATTGATTGACTCTTCTCGATTTTGATTGCCTGTTGATGTCGCTAGAGCGAAAGAAAAAGATAATCCATATGAATGCTATGATAGTTTCACGGCCGAACAACAAACATCTCGCTGCCTAAAATACTTTCCGTGTCGAACAGATGCATCGACGTAGAAGATGAGAGAAGACGCGCCAGTTGTTAATCTGATTACAAGATCGAGGAATGTGTAAATGATTCTCCGAGCAGATTAACAACGGTTCAATCTCACGCGCTCTTCTTCGCGATGCGTCTTAAGTTCCACGTTGTCTCAATCAGCAAGTTGAGCAGCGTGAAATTGAATACTGTTTAAAGACATCTCGACATCGCCGCTACTTATTTTCTGACTGTGATAAATCTCTGATAAATTACGAGATATCACAGTTGAGAGTCAACGAAACTGAAAACTAAAGTCGAAGATTGGAGAAAAGTTAAATTTTGTTTGCTTTTTCCTTTTCGGGCGGAAAAAAGTTTCTGAATCAACAGAAGCAAAAAGTGAATTCAGTCGAGAATGGAAACTGAGTCAAGCTTAGCAAATCTTGATTTATTGCATTCGATTCCAGCTTGAGCGAAGGAGAAACTGTCGGAGAGTGAAGTTATCGACGAGAATCATTCAATTACGATTCAGATGATGTGCAGCAATTTTCATTGACTGATCAATCGAAAAGCGTCGAGTCAATTTTACTTAGATTTCCTCGTCTACAGACAGAACATAGCAACTCTCATAGTTTCATAAAAGGAATTCGCATATAAGGTTCAAAGAGTTTGAACTTTGATTCGACTATCGTCCCGTGACTTGATGATGCTGTTCAGTCACTGATAAGCAAAACCACTTTACTCGGACCGTCTTTTGCCTTCTTCTCGCTTTCTCATGCGTTATGGAAAACGAGAGGCTCGAGACATTGAAAGTCACTCAACGAATTTATGGAGGCACAGATGGGATTGCGCTTGAACTTTTCCCATCTCCGGCTCCGCAATCGATTCCGTTTCACTTTTTACACTGATTGAAGTTACCGGAAAGTTCGTAAAACTTTTACTCGCAACCACATCAACATGAGAGTCTCTGGTGATGGAGGAATATTGGAACTGAAGAAGGAATAATTCCGCCGCTGGCTTGTGAAAATATTGATTTTCGTCGTTATCTCTGAAACAAAACAGCAGCGACGGATGAAACTTGGTGCGAGAACGAGTGAAAGAATGAGAAATTTGCCCGTGAATAAATTATGAAAGCTTCTCCTTTCTCACCTCCTTCTTGTCTTTATTGTAGATTACAGCGATGGCAACGCGAACGCGTCAGGCGGTGATTCTGATCGCGGTGGCTGCGAACACGAGTGCCAAATGCTGAAATACTATTTCGATCCTGAGCCGACGATCCAATGTTCATGCTACGAAGGATTTCTTCTGGACGAGAATGACGGCCGCCGATGTCACTGTAATCTGAAAGATTATAGTGGAAGCTCAAGATTTACGATTTTCATCCCACAGACGTCAACGAGTGCGACTCGGCTCACGGATGCGAGCAAATTTGTAGCAACCTGCCTGGTTCGTTCGAGTGTGCGTGCCATCCCGGCCTTCAGATAGACTCGACAAACAACAAGAAATGTATCGGTGAGTGGCGCTTTGAATTTCTGCTGCCCTCGAGTATCCAAACAACAAACAAACCAGAAATCGCTTTTCTAACTTTCAACGCATCTGACGTAACAGAGACCAAACAAACAAATTCGGGATCAAGCATTTTAATTTTTTCAGTCTCGACTCGATTCATTCTCTAACTCTCAAAGGAAATTAAGAACCGAGCTGAAGAATTTGTCGTTTGTCTAAATCTGAATTTATCTAGAATTCGATCTAGATCGTCTAAATGAATTTTGGGATTCCCGACGTCAAGCTTTTTCAAACCTTCGCGGGAACACCAATGTCAGCAGCTCATCAATTTCCTCCGATATTGCTTTTCGTATATTTTTCGCGACGGCTGGTTTATCAAAGAACAGATGTTGGTAAAAAATGAACAACTTGTCAATCAGCTGATCAATCAAATTGTGAAAAATACATTTTCTATGAGTTTATTGACGTCGCTTCCTCGTCAATCGATGAACCGTTTCGGGGCTGTTTGAATAATAAACGGTGAAGCTACATTTTAACTGGAAGTTTTATTGAATTTAGCACGAGCTGCTCGAGCCTTGTTGATTGAAATAAATTATCGAAACTTCCAAGCTGATAAAATTTTGATTTTATTTGATGTAGTGGAAAGAGATTGAATGAAGCTACTGCGGATAACTATTTTCTTTTTGACTAAATCGCTTATAAGACTCGGCTACCATCAGAAAACCTTCACTGCAGTTCAATGACGAACTCTACTCTCGTCGAAGATAATAATTATTGTGAATATCTTTTCGGTTATGAATATCTAGGTAACAACGAGTTCTCGTTTTCTACTGATGATTTGAAAGACGTCAAATTGTGCAGTGATAAAAATTCTATCATAAAAACGACGTGAGTATTTAAGATGATTAGGAGCAATTCTCACTAGACGTCATTGTAATTATTATCTGGTTATATAAGAGGCCATATTTCTTGAAAAAATCTATTTGACGTTTAGAAATAAAAAGATAAAAATTTTCAACAAAAACCTTCCATTTCATAATTTCAGGCAGAATATTTAGTGTTAACCATCCAGTTACCGTTGAATGTCATCATTAGTAGTGCTTATAATAATTACAACTACAATGTCAGGCGATACCACTAAACCGCGACCACGCGAACGCTACATCTGCTGCAAACCAATAATTGTAATTTCAGCATCGCAAAAGGGTACAAATATTCAATGACGAGTTGACTGCAGAATAGCAATTCAAGCTTCAATGTTTAAAAATTACGAATAATACGCAAAGCTTTAAACAAATGATTTTCATCCTGAAAGACGTTCAAGCTGAGAATTTGCTAACAGATAATCTCCTTCATCCTTGCGGCTCCTTTAGCTGATACTCTTTCTTTTCTGTCAGTTTGACGCCCAACTCTCTTATCATCCGCTCCGACACTCGATTTGCAAGAAAGACGAAGCTCGCTTCTCGAGTGCGTCGTTCCATTAAATTGAAAAAACATCAGTGCAAGTGTTCAGCCGTCGAGGCATGACGTTCAACGAACCTGAATTGAAATTATAACCCGATACGATGTCGAATCGCC
The DNA here is from genome assembly GCA_033064975.1 of Smittia sp. YW1114-2. Lineage (NCBI taxonomy): Eukaryota > Metazoa > Arthropoda > Insecta > Diptera > Chironomidae > Smittia > Smittia sp. YW1114-2. Next base: position 369,502 of record CP093832.1, read on the forward strand.
GAAAACACAATCCGAAACACTAAATGGCCATTGCTCCAAAAACTTAATTGTATGCCAATTTAAACCTCATAAATAATTGCCTATCAATGAACGGTTTGTTGTCTAGGCGTCTCGTCTAGGCTAATTGACAGCGCAGAACAAGAAGAAACTACTCTTCTAGCACATCTTTAAGATTTCCATAGGAGAACAATAACTCGTGATCTTGATTCGACTTTATTAATTCTGCCTTAGATTTCGCATAGCATTTATTAGGTTCAATTGGGTTCCGCTATGGTTATTAATTTTTATGAGGTAGTATGGTTGTCGCGAGTTGTCAATTCGTTAACTTTGAGCGGTATTGTATTTAGTCCCAATGAGCAACGGGTGCCGGATCTCGTAGAATCTTATGATGGATGGGCGGGGGTTGCTGTCGAGGCTGTTGATGCTGGAGCCGTTGCCTCTGCTGTTGACGATGCCGTTGATGTTGCTGTGGATGCTGTGGAGGATCATGATGTTGTTGCGGAAGCTCTTGGTACGTCTGACGAGATTCTGAATGTACTTGAGGCTCGTAATGTATTTGACGGCCAACATGATGTTGCTGTGACTGAGTTTGCGAGCTCGTTCCATCCCAGAGCGAGTATAACCTCAATCTGTTGTCTGCAAACGAGCAATGTCGCTTATGTTACAAGAAAATGTTCAAAAGTTTCAAGTTAAACTCACTTTTGCGGTTGTTTTTTGCGGCTTCGAAGTTTTCATTCTGTCCGGTTACAACATTTTCCTGTGGTTGTGGTCGAGCTACTTGCTGCTGATGGTGCTTTCTCAAAGGACGCTCTCGTCGAGGGTGAAGTGGGTTTTTTGGCGACTGCACCTTAACATTCTTGATTACACATCCACGAGGCAAGTACCACTAATTGATTTTAAATTGAAAAGGAGAAACAGTCAAACGGAATCGTCGTCGAAAAGGAGGAAATTAAAAAGTTTTCGGTAATTGAAATTCTTTGTTCGGCGCTCCCAAAGAACAACAGGCAAGAGTTTCATGCTGCGAGCTTTCAAGCAAAATTAGTTTTTAATTGCTTTAAATTTTATTTCAAGACGGCACAAAACTGAAAATTCGCTAGGGAGTGAAGGACGAATAAATGAACAGCAGCACCAAACAATTAGGCACACATATTTTAGTTGGGAATGGGAAATTCAAATTATAAATTTATGTCTCCATCGTGATACAGGACATTCAATTTGTCAAAAATTAGTTTCATGTCGAATTGAGAGGAAGTTTAATGGTTCTACGAGTCGGTCGCGATAGAAAGTTAGGTGAAGCCAAAGCTTGATTAGGAGGAGACAGTTGATAAAAGTGTAGTAATGTCCTGTAGATTGAACTCTAGCAACGATGGAAGTCTTAAGTACTGAGACGTTCTGCCGCTAGCTTGAGAATGATTGAACGCTTTTATCAAAGTTTAAATTGAAAATATTTTGTAGCAACAAAACTTCCGGACAATCCTGCAAAGTCGATTCTGATATATTGAATTTTGGAAAATTAATTGAACGTGATCCGTCCCCAATCTATTGCATAATTCATTAATCAATTAAAAGCGAATATGTGTCCGTGTGTCAAGCTGTACCCGAAAGCATTAAATTAGCCAAGAGAGGAGAATCGAAAAGGGAATCAGTAATTAGAATGTTCACAAATGAGTTTTTAATGAAAAATTGATTTATTGTTAAGCTCTTCTCTTATTCAAACAAAACTCTTCTTAATCCTAAAGGCTGATAAAGTTTGACACTGAATAATGTCGTGAAATTTGAACGAATGATAAATGAACTGTCGTTGAAAAGGGTGACATTATTCTCAAGCCAATCCTTTTGCATGTTACTTCGGTAAATTGGGTTTTTGTCATAAAAGCAGTTTATCATGATTAAAACAATATTAGGCGAAGCATTTTTCGGGGATAAAAATAAAATGAACCGTCAACTCAGCCCAAGTTTCGCAAATCCACTTGCTTGTCAATCACTGTGAACTTTCAATCGAGTGGAGCAAAGAGATTTTCACTGAAGCCTTTCAAAAATTAATTAAAAGTCAATGTTTGCATTAAATTGTTATGTTTGAAGCTTTAAAGCAAAGTATATGTACGAGCGGCGTTCTGAATCACAGATTTTTCAGCTTTGATATTTCATGCTCGTTCGCTCGAACATGTTTATTAGTCTCCTGTTCGAGAACTCACATAAATTTATGATCGAGATTCGTTAAATTTATTAAAAAAGCAATTAAATTAAACTTTATCGTAGCCTCGATTAAACTCTCGTTAGTACACAAAATATGTATTTGCTTGTCAAATGGTTTCGGGCTGGAGGTTTTTGTTTCGTAAATTGCTCAGAAAAGTTATTAATTTTGATTAGAAAAATATTTATTTTGATTAGAAAGGTTGACTTAGAGTTTTCTTGGATAAGAGAAACATCGGTGGGCAATTGTATTCCTAATCATTGAGCATCCTTTATGGCTTAGCATCATTGTGATTTTTATTCGTCCTCTGACTCAATTTACGAACTCGTCCAGCCTGGACATCGATTGAATTAACTCGGTAACAATTGTTGATTTTTCCATCGAAAATATTTTTTATCGAAACAATGAACTGCAGTTTGTTAAAGTTTAAATTTGCAGTGTAAACTTTTTCCCTCGAATTTCCACGGCAAATTTGTATTCCAATGTTTGCAGTTTTATTATTCACTTGAGATGTTCCTGAACCAACTTTTGACTGCATTTATTTTGTGCAGTTAACTATTGACTTTTCTCTGCAAATAATCAGCACTTTTTGCTCTCAACTCTGTTGTTAATGTCGATGAAATTCCCGTGGGAGCTTTCGCTCGTCCATTGTTTATTTTCGAGCTCAGTAATATTTTGTTTTATTCACTTTTTACTGGAATATTTCTTGTCAGTTGGACGGCTCGCAATCCAGTGATAAATGTGAATGAAATGTTTAATGTTGCCATCGCTTCGATTAACATTTTTGATGGCGCGATTATTTTCAATTAAATTAAATTTCAGTTCCGTTTCGATGTTATCGTTTTTGCTTTGACCTCTCATCAAGCTTTCTGCTTTTATTAATTCATGGCGAGCATTAATTCGGTTATTCGGCTGATTATCGCGATTATCATAATTATCGAGAAATCCTTCATCTGTTATTTGCACGTCGATATCGTTGCCATTGCCATTATCTCCTTCCTCTCGCTGATGGTTCTTGTTTGTTTGGCTTGCGGAATTATCAAAATAAATGTTGATACTCACGGGCTGATTGGCTCCGATTTTAATTGGATGCTTTCCAGGACACATGAGAAAAGATTCGTGATTCTCCAGCGGCTTCGGTGCGCTCTCGTACGAGTCAGTTATCGTGTTTGTCTCTAGGGCAATCCTCTGACTATGGTCCACAGGCATCTCATGAACTGGAAGAGTTTCAATTGCAAATTCAATTAAGTTAAATGAAAGTATTTATTGCTCCCTGTAGCAGGAACTTTGTTGGAAGTAATACAAACCTTTAACTGTAATCCTGAAGTTGCATTTAGCCGACAATCCGTCCTGAGTGCTGGCCACATACGTGATTGGATGAACTCCTGGCCCGAACCGATGTCCGGGAACTTTGGACTTGAAGACTTGCTTTATTGGTTGTTTGCACTCGAATGTCGCTTCTTCCCAGAAGATCGGACGTGACAGTTCATGCGGAAGCAAATTCACAATGAAGGGTTCGGGACAAAATGTCACGGTCGGCGGAGTTGGATCCACAACATTAATAATGACACGGCAAATGTCAAACTGATTGGAAGATGAACTTCTGGCACGGAAAGTCACCTCTGTGGCTCCAGAACTCAGTGTCGCCTCCAATCTCTTTGCCCACACTGGTTGCGAGTCGACATATTTGTTCCAATCGACATTTGTTTCGGGCTTAGGTATGCGAACCAAAATTGTATCCTGATTTTTGGGTTTTATTACGGAAATATCTTCAGGGCATTTTATCGTTGCTCGATGCTGCTGTGGCGTTTGTTGTAGCTTCGGGGCTGCGACGGATGTTAATTGAACGCTCGGAGCTCGCACGGGCACACATTGCAGCTCCGCTTTCGGGTGCCATTGTAGATTGTTACAAACGGCCACACGTTTTCCCACCGCTCTGTAGCCAGACGGGCAGTGCAAGAAGCATCTTTCACCCGAGAATGTATCGCCGTACATGCAATTCGCCGGAAGAATCGTTCCAAATTCAGGTTTCACTAAGCGTGGGCAAGCGATTGCTTTTAGAAAACAGAGAGAAATGAGTTGTTTCAAAATGAAAAGTTTGTCATTTATCAAGAGGCGGGGAAAGTTGCGGCAAAGTGTCACGGTGAAAAGTTAAATAAAACTTAAACCTCAACGCTGGAAAACTTACGAAGGCAAGTGGGATCTCCCATATCGTCCCAGTGGCCTGTTCCGTTACAATGCTTAATCGATGGTCCGTGTAATTTGAATCCTTTAAAAGAGAACGAGAAAAGATTGTTAAAGGCTCATTGCTCACGAAACGAATCTCGAGTTTGGTTTCCTATGCGAAGCCATCGAACATAAATTAGACCAACCTTTGTCGCATGAAATTGCGCATTTCGTTCGGTAGAAAAGCTGTGTTTTGTGTCTGAAAAATGTGGCAGCAACGAGTTAGGGAGAGACAAAACCAAAGCATAATTCAAATGGAAATCGAAGCAACTTTTACCTCGATCTAGTACAGCGAGCTTCACCATTCTTCACGGGCAGAGATTTACATTCATTTTTAATTTCAATGCATTCGCCGTTATCCCGTGATAGCTTAAATCCGTCCGGACAAATGCACTTGTATGATCCTGCGGTATTAATACACTGTGCGGAATTGGGACATCGGAAGTTTGCCGATTTGCACTCATCAATATCGATACATTGATCGTTTTCATTGAATCGGAAACCGGGGAAGCATTCACACCGGAAGCTTCCGATTGTGTTGACACATTGCTGTTGACATCTTTCGAAATAAAACGAGAAAAATTAACTTTTTATTCGAGAAATCCAATATGGAACTCACGTGTTGTTCCTCTTGCATTCGTTGATATCAATGCACTGCGTCCAGTCGTTTGAATCAATCTCGAAGCCATTCCGACACGAGCAAACGATGCGGTTGTGCTGGCTGAACTCGCAAAGCTGACTGCAGCCGCCGTTGTTAATCGAACACGGATCGGAGCTTATACACGACTTTCGATCAGATGACAAGAGCAATCCGCTCGAGCAGCTGCAAGTTCTCTCATCGTCATTGAGAACGAAGCCCTCAGGACATTTGCAAACGAAACTGTGAATCAAAAAGTTCCCAGATAGACGAAGAAGGGAATTGAGTTTTATTACATCCGCAAACCTTTTCTCAATGTTTTCGCAAATATGCGAGCACGGCGAGTTGATTTCACACTCATCGATATCTTCGCAAGTCATTGAGTCGTCGCTCAAAAGCATTCCCTCTGGGCATGAACAATTGAAACTGAACACAAGCGGAGAACAAAAATCAGCGCTCAAGAGTCGATTCGAGTTTTTCCAGCTCATGTGTACTTACCCGCCTTGAGTATTTGTGCAATGATGGCTGCATGGTTCGTTGAGGCATTCGTTCTTGTCGACGCAGCTCATTCTGTCTTCTGACAGCTCAAAGCCCGCGCTGCACTCACAGCTAAAAGAACCGATTGTATTCACACAATGGCCCTCGATGCAGGGCGAGTCGAGGCACTCGTTGATATCATGACAATTGAATTTGTCGTGTCCCAAAATGAAACCATTTGGACAAGCGCATTCGTAAGTTCCTTCAGTGTTGATGCAGATATGCGAACAGTCGTGCAAATCCTTGCATTCATCCACATCTTGACATGTCAAATTGTCGCTGGCCAACATAAATCCAGCTTCGCAGGCACAGTTGTGCGATCCGATGAGATTAATGCAAATGTTCGAGCAATTTCCATTGTTCTCGACACACTCGTCGATGTCGCCGCATGAGAATCCGTTCTTCAGCAATTCGTAACCGGCATGGCATGTGCAATGTGACGACCCTTCGTTGTTGATGCAACTATGTTGGCAGCTTAACCAGAGAGGGAAGTTTGTTCATTACGTTTGTGGAAACAAAGAAAGTCCAGTGCGGTTCAATCAGCGAAAGTGGCTTGATTTATTTAACCACCTTACAAACGAACTCAACTCACGCTTCAACTTTAACATCACACTGACAATCAAACAAAAGCTTCCGAACAAGGAAGCTTCATCAAAAATTTAACATACCCGCCATTGTTCTCCTTGCATTCGTCGACATCGACACAATTTTTCTCGTCGTCATCATCAACCTTGTATCCCTTGCGGCAGGAGCATAAAATTTTATTGTCGACAAAGTCACATTCGTGGGCTGTGTGTGAAGATTGAAAGTGGAAAAAGGACGTGAGGTTGAGTGAAAGTAGCTTTTAGGGTCATTAATTATGCATACCACAGCCTCCATTGTTAAAGTCGCATAAATCTGAAAAGCCACAAGTGTGACCGTCCTCAATTAGAACTTGACCGTAAGGACATCCGCACTGATATGACCCCGGCAGGTTAAGACATCGGTGCGAACAGGGTGAGAAGTCGCGTGCACATTCATCAATGTCAATGCAAGTTCTGTTGTGCTGTGATAGTTCGTAGCCGGGATGGCAATGACAGACGAAAGAGCCGTGCGAGTTTTCGCAATGGCCATTCGAGCAGACATTGTGATGCTCGGAACACTCATCAATATCAATACACGTCTTGCTATCGTGCAGCGACAGCTTGAACCCTTCGCCACACTTGAATTCCTCTTCGCAATTCAGTCCAGTGCTGTCGAGAGCGTGTCCAGGAGGGCAGGAGCAAATTGGATCGGAGGTGGAGTCGCAGAAGTGTGAGCAACCGCCGTTTGGGACGACATGACATGGGTCGCCGCTTACGCACGTCTTCATGTCTTCATCAAGATCCATTTCATCAGGACAGAGGCACACGATTTCATCGTGGTGAGACCTGCAGGAGCTGTGAAAGAAACGTGACCGTAAATCCATCAATTATTGAGCATTATCGATTTCCATACTGCGAGCACCCGCCGTTGTTTCTCTCGCATAAGTTAGGCTTGCGACATTTGCCATATTCATCAATTTCTTCCCCGTCACCGCAGATACATTTGTAACTGCCGTAGGTGTTGTGGCATTCAAGAGTTCCGCAAATTTCTTCATCGTGCGAGCACTCGTCGAAATCGTCACACGTCTTTCCGTCTTCCGATAACTTCAGACCGTTGGGACACGAACAACGGAAGCTGCCTTCTGTGTTATGGCAGGAGTGGCTGCATTGATGCGTTCCATGTTCACATTCATCGAAATCTACACATTTTCTTGATTTCTGTGCAAATCCGCTGGGACATGAACATTCCTTTTCCGTTCCAACGACCACGCAACTTCCTGGACTGCAATGCTCGTGATCATCTGCCGAGCACTCGACAATCGATTCCATTTCATTGTCGTCGTAATCCTCCTTCTCCCACTGCTTTTCAATCTCGTTGGTTTCTTCCACTCGAATGATGTCTTGCTTGCATGTTTTGTAATCGTTTTGTAATGTGAAGCCAGACGGGCATCGACACGAGTAGCCTTAAAGTGAAGCTCACGATAAAATCTGAATCTGAGAATTGCAACTTCCGCCCACAAACCTTCGTGTTCGTCAACACAGTCGTGCGAGCACTTAGTTTTGTTCAGTTGAATATTGTCCAAATCAACACAATAGTCACGAACGCAGGTTCGTTGGTCGTCATGAATGTGGAAGTTTTCGGGGCAGGAGCAAACGAAGCTTCCTGGGAAAGTTTGATGATGCAAAAGCCATGAACATAGTCGAAAAGTAAATGTTTAGACTCAGCAAACCTATTAAGTTCGTGCATGTGTGAGAGCAGAACGTGGCCCTGGCCGATCTCTCGACTTCATCGTCTTCGTCGCCTTCTTCAACATCATCATTATCGTAAATTTCGCATTCATTGATGTCCTGACAGAAGCTTTCATCGTCTGACAACTCGTAGCCATACGGGCAATGGCATTCGACCCCTTTTGTTGAACATGTCGATTTAAAGATTAATTATGCTAATCGACGATAATGATTAAAACCGAATCAACAATTACCGTCATCAACATGCTGGCATTCGGGCTGAAATGTGGAAGAGTGGGGAGTTGGGCGTGATGAGGTCTCCTCCTTAGGCTTAATTGTCGTTTTATCAATTCCTGGAACGAACCGAGGATGAACAATTTGCGCCGATGCCTCGCAACATCCGTTAATGTTTTTAGAACTTATACTCGCTCTCATTTTCTTCGAAAGATTTCAAGTGAAAAAGCTCTAGCAAGAAGCTTTGAGAGAAGGAAAATTCTATCGCTCTCATGGAAACATTCAGTGAAACAATAACAGATTAGTGAACTCGACGAAAGCTTCGCCAGCTGCTCAAACTGATTGATTGAGAATTTTAAATCACAACAAAGAAACCATTCGATTAAGCTTCATCTTCATCAATTTGACTCACCAACGCATTTGCCATCGCTGTCTAATCTTGATCCATCATCGCATTCAGTGCGCACATCTGATTTGACAGTCGAAGATTGATGATGAAGCTTGGAATGCTTTTCTTCCTCGTCGACGTCCGAACGCCGTTCATCATAATCATCACCCTCGGAGCCTTCGCCTGACTCATTCTCATTTTCGATGCGGCGTTCAACCTCGTGGTTTACTTGAGTGGTTGAAGATTCTGGCGACTCTGAAGAGTAAATTTCTGGCTCATGTGTCGAACTAGTTCCAAGAACTTCATTATCGATCTCAGCTTCCTCGTTTGTCCTCTCAACTGAATTGTCAGTCTCTCCCTCACTTTCATGTGACCTTTCGATTTCTCGTTGAACTTCAGGAATTTCATTGTTTTCCGACTCGTCGACATCCGATCCTTCTTCGTCGTCATCTTCACCTTCTAACGAAGCTTCCGTAGTAGTCGTCGTTGTTGTGAAAGCATTGGTTGTTGTGCTTGTTGTCATAGCTTCTACCGTTGTAGTCTGTGGCTCGATACATGTGTACGTTCCATAAGTGTTTTCACATTCGTTAGCACCGCAAATCGACGGGTTCTCCAAGCACTCGTTAACATCTGTTTTGAAGAGCGGTGGGATTAAAGTTCTGTTGAAGCTCAATAACAGTCGTTAGTGCAGCGTTAGTCGAAAAAGTCAAGCGTGAGATGTGTGTAAACACAACTTCGTTAGTGTTAATTCAACAAACTTTCTTTGAAAGCAGTTGAAATGAGGAAAACTCAACACTTTATCATTTTAAATTCAAACATAATCTTTTTCATGCTTTCACCTTTATGCATGCAAACTGTTCAAAGAAGAGAATGTTCAAATGGATTCCGTTCCCACTCCTAACGAGCAGAACATTTTCATTTCTAAATGCATTTAAATCTGCCTCCACTTCTCAGTCTCTTCTGGAACATTTTAATTTATTTTAATGACGAGATTTCCCGAGCTTCATCCTGGGGAGCACGAAGGCAGATGCAAACAGCATTAGCGCGTTTGTAGGCAAATGTTTGAAACACGAAAATGCAATTTGGCAGAACCTCGGATGATAAGTGATGAGAACGTGCTCGAAGACGGAGCGCAATCGTCTTTTCTCTAAATCTTATTACCTAAGAAGTATTTTCTTCGTCGGAAAGTTCAAAACCTCCGGGATGAAGACAGAGAAACTTCGTCGCCCTGAGAGCTTCTCGAGGGTTCTCAGTTATCTCCATAGCTTATCCATTAGCCGACAACATTTCATTCTGGAAAATGCCCTGACAAGTCGCCACGTCGGTGAGACATTTCACAAGCACTCGTTCATGTCTGTTCTCGTTTTTCTTGACGAGAAAATAATCTACTTCATAACTCGGAAGAATGTGAAACGTTGAAACTGTAGACATGACAACGCAGGCTAAACTAATTTCAATTTGCAGAAAAAAGTCCTTGCAACATAAATTTCCATGCCAACCTTTCAGAGGCTCTCGTGAATTTTTTAAAGCATGGAAATGGCTTTTCTGCCGCCGAACCTCCCTGCAGTGAACTTTACCTCCCGTGTCGTAATCCCGAGTTTGGTAAGATTGAAAGTTAGAGATAACAAACAAATTCCTCAGCTTGGTTCTTAATTTCCTTTGAGAGTTAGAGAATGAATAGAGTCGAGACTGAAAAAATTAAAATGCTTGATCCCGAATTTGTTTGTTTGCTCTTAGTTACGTCAGATGCGTTGAAAGTTAGAAAAGCGATTTCTGGTTTGTTTGTTGTTTGGATACTCGAGGGCAGCAGAAATTCAAAGCTCCACTCACCGATACATTTCTTGTTGTTTGTCGAGTCTATCTGAAGGCCGGGATGGCACGCACACTCGAACGAACCAGGCAGGTTGTTACAAATTTGCTCGCATCCGTGAGCCGAGTCGCACTCGTTGATGTCTGTGGGATAAAAATCGTAAATCTTGAGCTTCCACTATAATCTTTCAGATTACCATGACATCGGCGGCCGTCATTCTCGTCCAGAAGAAATCCTTCGTAGCATGAACATTGGATCGTCGGCTCAGGATCGAAATAGTATTTCAGCATTTGGCACTCGTGTTCGCAGCCACCGCGATCAGAATCGCAAGGAAGCGTTAAGTTTAAAGTAGATTGAGGCGTTGTGGCTTCGGTCGTTGATTTCTCAAATTCGCGGTGAGTTTCTGATGGAATTTCGTTCGTTGATGTCTGTTCTTCCTCCCTTTCACTTTCACCGCCTGACGCGTTTGCGTTGCCATCGCTGTAATCTACAATAAAGACAAGAAGGAGGTGAGAAAGGAGAAGCTTTCATAATTTATTCACGGGCAAATTTCTCATTCTTTCACTCGTTCTCGCACCAAGTTTCATCCGTCGCTGCTGTTTTGTTTCAGAGATAACGACGAAAATCAATATTTTCACAAGCCAGCGGCGGAATTATTCCTTCTTCAGTTCCAATATTCCTCCATCACCAGAGACTCTCATGTTGATGTGGTTGCGAGTAAAAGTTTTACGAACTTTCCGGTAACTTCAATCAGTGTAAAAAGTGAAACGGAATCGATTGCGGAGCCGGAGATGGGAAAAGTTCAAGCGCAATCCCATCTGTGCCTCCATAAATTCGTTGAGTGACTTTCAATGTCTCGAGCCTCTCGTTTTCCATAACGCATGAGAAAGCGAGAAGAAGGCAAAAGACGGTCCGAGTAAAGTGGTTTTGCTTATCAGTGACTGAACAGCATCATCAAGTCACGGGATGATAGTCGAATCAAAGTTCAAACTCTTTGAACCTTATATGCGAATTCCTTTTATGAAACTAGGAAAGTTACTATGTTTTGTCTGTAGACGAGGAAATCGAAGTAAAATTGACTCGACGCTTTTCGATTGATCAGTCAATGAAAATCGCTGCACATCATCTGAATCGTAATTGAATGATTCTCGTCGATAACTTCACTCTCCGACAGTTTCTCCTTCGCTCAAGCTGGAATCGAATGCAATAAATCAAGATTTGCTAAGCTTGACTCAGTTTCCATTCTCGACTGAATTCACTTTTTGCTTCTGTAGATTCAGAAACTTTTTCCGCCCGAAAAGGAAAAGCAAACAAAATTTAACTTTTCTCCAATTTTCGACTTTAGTTTTCAGTTTCGTTGACTCTCAACTGTGACATCTCGTAATTTATCAGAGATTTATCACAGTCAGAAAATAAGTAGCGGCGATGTCGAGATGTCTTTAAACAGTATTCAATTTCACGCTGCTCAACTTGCTGATTGAGACAACGTGGAACTTAAGACGCATCGCGGAGAAGAGCGCGTGAGATTGAGCCGTTGTTAATCTGCTCGGAGAATCATTTAGACATTCCTCGATCTTGTAATCAGATTAACAACTCGCGCGTCTTCTCTCATCTTCTACGTCGATGCATCTGTTCGACACGGAAAGTATTTTAGGCAGCGAGATGTTTGTTGTTCGGCCGTGAAACTATCATAGCATTCATATGGATTATCTTTTTCTTTCGCTCTAGCGACATCAACAGGCAATCAAAATCGAGAAGAGTCAATCAATTAAGCTCTTCAATCATGTTTCAATTAAAAATTCTTCTTCGCTCACCTTCTTCGTCTTCCCCGTCGTCGCTCACCGGGTTACATTTGGGAGTGCCGCCCACCCACTTTTCTTTGCTGCAGTAGAGACGATCTTGCTCCAAGTTTTCGAGCTCATAATCTTCGTCGCACTCATAGAACGCGACCAGGAACAACTTCTCGCCCTTGCGCCGCCTGCAGATTTAAAAGAAATTTTAATGTGCGAACCACACAAGTCGTTCAAAGACTTGAAAGAGACTCAAAAATTGAGATAAACTTTTTAGGAAATTTATGAAAGGAACTGGAAGAGATTAGATGTAATTGCGCTTTATCCTGTTCCAGATAATCTCTTTACGAGCTTCCACCCAAACTTTCCTTTGTCCTAGATTCAAAGAAACCATTCGCGGAGTTGCCAACGCTTCGCTCACCTGTTATATTTTGCGATGAATCCGTTCTCGACGCTCGGGGCCTTCACGAGACCTTTGCTCATGCACGATAAATCCAAGTGCTGAGCAAATTCGCCGCTTATTTGAGTTTCCTCTTTAATCTCGTGCACTTTGTTTTTCCGCCGCTTTTTATTGTCCACACTTGATTTATCGTCTTCGTCGTCGCCTTCTGTAAAAAGAGATAAAAGAACGAAGATGAAACATAATTTTCCGCATAAATTGACAAGTCGAGAAGCAATAAATAAATCACGGAGCTTTGATACACTCGCTTGGCTTATGTTTTCGCAATGAATGAAGTAATTTGTGTCACGAATAGCACATTCTTCTTAGACGCCCACGCGATCAGCGGCTTAGAATTTATGGTCAATCCGAGCGCGTCCGACCAAACTACTCTCTCAACACTTTGTTCAGTGAGCCAGAAACACATTCGCAATTTGTCGCCAAGGCAGAACCGCTTTGATGAAACAAAAGCTTGTTTAGTGAGGATTAACTTTTATTTGGGGCTTCTGACTTCACTCGACTGATTGACTCGATTGCCGATCCAAATTGGTGTTTTGCTGATTGTTTCATGTTGGTTTTAATTGTTTGTTTGCCACTTCGGGTCATAAATCAAATTAATTTGGCGGAAACCTTTCATCTCGTTCGGTTAATTGAGTCGGAGATTTTGGGCAGCCGGCCGAGTTGGTTGGAAGTTTCTTCTCGTAAGCTCCAGAAAGTGTGGGAGAAATTGAAATTTCCGTAAATATTTTCTCACTCAATTTGAGCTATGAAATGATTCAACTCGAGAGTTGTAAACAACCGCCGACAGTTCAATAATTTAATCACGCGCCAAAACGATCGACAATTTTCGCTTCCATAAAAATTAAAACCGAATTATCATTTGAATTAGCGGCTCAGCCAGGTTTGGCAATATTTGCTGGCAGCGAAAGTGGAAAAGTCTCGCGCAGAGTTTTGAGATTCGTCAGAACAAACAGAACCTCACGCACTTCTGACCTACATGCGTCGAGACCCGCTTTGAAGCCTACGTCTTTGTTGGGCCAATAAAATCGAGTTTATCTCTTCTGGCCTTTCCCTGAAAACACATCAGAACGCTGTTGGATGGCCAAGAGTGTCGCTTGTCTTTGGAAAATAGTTTAAAGCTAATTTATGGCCTTTGAGCTTTTGCTCGCTCGTCGAGCGAGCTCCAAATATGGTAAATTAGAAGTTTTTTCAATCAGTACTTGGCCGAGCCGGCAATTTGTGACTCACACGGCTCGAATGAAATTATCCATGCGGCGCCGTTTCTCGAGCCAAGCATCGCCTGGAGTCAACAACTCTTTGTTCATTCACAGAGTTCCCAATTATCTCGAATCTAGTGCCACTTAAGCTCTAATTTATTTGTTTCTCTTCGATTACACGGCATGCGAGTTGGAAAGAAAGAATCGAAGGAAAGAATCGGCAGTTCACGCGACTCGACAGCAATTCACCATAAATGGATGAATGAGCATTCAAACGGCGCGAGCAAAGCACGTCGTTATCTCTTCCAATTCATTCACACGACGGCTTCAAATTCATTAGGCAAACAGAGTCGAAGGCAAGTTGAGCGTGGTGACAACAATTGGAGAGGAGACTTAAGCCCAAAGCAGATTGTAAGTTGATCGTCGAAACGTTTTCGGCGAATTGGATTTGAAGAAATTCGATCTCAAGAGACTTCCGAGCTTTGACTAATAAATTCATTCAAGAAACTCTTCGTCTAGCCGTAAATTTGCTCTGTTGACTTTTCTAGTTTTTGTCGCCCACCTCGTGCGACTCCAAACGCATAAAACAGATTCTTTTGTTAAATCGGACTTTCGCGAGACAATCTGCTGCTAAACAAAATCCAAATCGGAATTGCGCGAATAATTTATGACGCGACTCTCGTCGCTCGCAGTGTGAGGCCGAAGCTTTGGAAATTGTTATTTTATTACAAACTTTCCACCACTCGCTCCAGATAGCAGAAATAAATCAAATTTCTGTTTAGCAAATGAATTTTTAATGCAAACAGCAGATTTCTGCGTCGAGCTTTTTGTGGCTGCAACTGCGAAGCGTTCATGGACGAAAATCAATTTGATTAAACTCGAGGTTACTTACCTGGGTCGCAGCTGGGTGGTGACTCCTGCCACTCGTCGGTGTCCAATTCACAAGTTATCTCGCTCTTCCCTTTCATTTTGAATCCATCGTGACATCGATACGCGGCCGTCACAAACTCCTCGTTGTCGTCATACGAAACGACGATCGATGCATTTTCAACTTCGGGCGGCTTTTCACAATCTTCATGCTTTGCCTCTGCAGGCGAACCTGAAGTCGGGAAAGCAAATCGGTTTCATATTTCATTCAGGAACTGAACACTCTAAGCTACGAGCCGAGAAGCGGCGGCGATTATTATTCACGAATTTATGACTGATTTATTGCAATTATTAAAAGATGAGCCGAAGTGGAAGCTATAAAACCTTTTTCGATCGCACAAACGCCTCGGAATTGTCACATAAATTTATCTGAACATTTGATACATTTTCAGATCCGCGAGCAAAAACTCGAAAGTTGTCAGGAGCGATAGATTGATTTCCCGAAAAACTTTGCTGGCGCTCTCTAATCGCTAAAAATAATTGTTTCACTTCACTCGTCTCGCGGCTCATCATCCAACGCGCATCTCGGTGATTAAAAATCCAGATTGTGTCGATGTTCTCATAAAGCCGGCAATGCGGATTCGAAGCGATGTCGAACAGAATTTCTTCTGTTCTCCGAGTGGCGATAAATTATTTCAAGAAATTTATCATCGAAATGGATATAAATTTATCGAATTTCTTTTTCTCCCCTGAACGCTAGCGACTAAACTCGCTCGCAACTATTTCCTCTTCTCGCTCGCAACCGCAGCGAAACTTTAGACAAAACATTTCCACGACGATCTTCATATCAGACCATTCACAACACCTACAGTCCACGCCGCTGCGTTGTCAAATAATTCACGCGTTTATCGCTCAAAACAAATTCGAGAAAATTCCAGAAATGTCGTTGGGCTAAGCAGGTTGACGACATTAAAATCTTAATTATACGGAGAAGTCGAGCAGACGTGAGAATTCCTCAAGAATTTACTAATTGCTTTCAACTTTCTCGCTTCTGTTTGTTCACTCGAATTGATTTTCATTGATCCGAACGACGCGGCTTGACTGCTGTTTGCTCACTGCTGCGATAATCGATAGGCTGACTAATTTTCTTCTCGACTCACTTCCACTTAATGACTACGATGATCATGTAAATAAACTTGACACAAGAAGCGGACCACGATGTGGTTTCATTCACAGAAAGCATCGTCGTTAAGACGACGCGAGAAATTAAAGTGAGAGAGAAACGATTAAAGATCATAAAATTTATCGCCGCCGTGAGATTGTCCAATATGAGATATCGTCTAATGTAGATGTCTGCAGCTTCACCGACGAACCGATGTTTACATTAAATTATGTTCGTGCATTTTATTTGACGCGTGGGCGAGATATCAACGCGAGCTCATCTCCCCAATGGTAAAGCACAGAAATAAATATTCAAATTTGTCTCTCGGGCAATAATTTATGCGCGAACTCCACGATCGAATTTCCACTTTAGTAGAAAGTCATGTTATGCACAATTTCAATTATTTTTATGACAGTTTACACTTTCATGACAGGTCAAGAAATGTTTTCCAATTTTTATTTTTGCGTTTCAGTTCTTGTTACACTTCAACTCCTTATGCAATAAACTTGTCACAAATTCGTTCCTTTTCGATTCCACACTTACTCGATATTGAAACCATGAACAAAAGAAACAAAACTTTTAAAGATTTCATTTCTATCAGCGCAACATTGAACACTTCAACAATTTAAATCACTTCGATGATTTTTTTATTAAATTTATTTCTCTTTTCGGTTCAAGTTTCCTCGATTGCTATTTTTTTTCCCTTTCGGAATCAAAATTTTGTCTTAAAGTAATCTACTACACAGATTATTCCACTTCAAATTTGCCTAATCCAAATTTGGCAATAAATCCAGAGATTGGTCGTCGTGGAGTTTTTTTTCCCCAACTGTACAACTCGAGTGAAGATCGCGAACTGAAGATTATTTCGTTGATCACGTAAGTTTTTATTTTCCTGAAACTTTGTTTCTGCTTCAGATTTTTTTCTCCTCTTCTTTTTGACTATTTTTATCGCTTCACTACGATCGTGTGTCAAGCTTTGCGACGAGCTTCGGCAGTTCGGAGAAGAAGAAAATAATCAAATTGTTTCTCCATGTAAACGACAAATCAGAGAAAGAAAGATTCTCAAACGTTTCAGGCTTTTGCTCCTGCCACTTATTAAGATACGCAAAGCGACAGTTCTGAATGTGCTTTGCAATGATTTTATGTGGCTGATCAGCATTTCATATAAAAAAGGTTCGAATATTTCATTTCAAAGCTATTCACCTATGATTTTTCTGAGAGAAATATTTAAAGCTAATCAGTTGTCTAAAACAATATTTAAGCTTCAGTTTGAAACATACATCTTTGAAAGTTTTGTTCGAAGATTTAGGAAGATAGCCTTTCTTCACAATTTTTGTGTTCGTTGATCTAGTTGTCGACTGATAATGGCTAGAATATTTTCAAAGCTCTTTGTAAGCTTTTTCAATAGCTTTCCACGAGCTTTCTGTAATGTCCTTACTACCATATTTTCTTTCGATTTTCGAAAGTCTCGTCCGAAACATCGCGAAGAAACCTTTCCTTCCATTTCAGTTCACGCGTTTACACAGACAAGACGTGTATATTGTTTATTATCAGATTTTTTTTAAAAAAAGAATGGAAAATTGAAGGATATTCGATATTTTGTTTAAGTTTGATGTTAACAAAAGTTTGAAATTGCCTGCGAACGACCATAAAGTTAAGTGATTGGTTAGGACAAATCGTCTGATTAGAAGAACCAGACGTCTAGAGCGAGAAGCAGCAAATTGGCAAATCATGTATCTCCAAGAATTTATTTCACTGGAGTGGATATCCGAAGACAACTTTTCACTGTTGACATTCAAGTCCTGTCAGTAGGCGTACTTGTTAGGTAAATATCAGACGTTCATGAGTGGATCTTCCCTCTTACGTTATTGAGCTGGTGGGACGAAAATGAACTTTTGTTTTGCCATAAATTGAACTTGAACTGACGCTTTAAGGCAGCCCAAGGTCGATAATATAAAGCGTCTAATGCGGTGTAAAGATAGAAAAGAGAGAGGACAGGAGTTTTAATCAGTCTCGTAGGGATGACAAAAATGTGAAACCCCTTCTGAGCGTTTAATTCTCATTCCACCCACGCGCTGTTCAAGATGTAAAAGCTACAAAGCATATGGAAAATTGAATCACGAAGTATTGCCTTTATTTAAATTCCGCCTCTGTCAACGTTTTCACTTAAATTCTTTGACGATTTAGCTGAGAGTTTCCGTGATTCAGCAAATTTTCTCCTATGTCAATGTGAGGAATGAATAAACGATGCGCTTTGTTGTGTCGCTTGCCGTGAAGTAGAATAATCCGACGAACGAACACCGCTCTGCTTCGGTGACAGAACATTTCACTTTTTGAGTTTCAAATCGAGTTTCCATCGGAAGGGTTGGGAATTTAATTTGCAGTCAGAGCATGTAGATTGCGTAATTAATTTAATGGAAAAATTTAAGGACGATGGGAATAGTGTGGAGTGGAGAGGTGAAGGAGAGGCGTTGACACTGGGTTGTTTGCTCATCGTTATCGCTGTCGAAGGAGAATGTGCATGAAGCGTCTCTCCGCATTTTTATCGATTTTATATCTTTCTACGCCGCTCTTCATCTTGTTCGCTCGAACTCGAGTCAACCCGGCGTAGATTCATAAATGCTTCCATTCATTGAACCACCTGTTGAGTAGATGATTCCGTTCATATCATGAAATTTTGGAGCTGCACGCGAGCCACCTGTAAGCTTTCGATAAAAGCTATGGCGTTGCGCCAATCATTCTGTCAATCATCATAGAACTCCCGATTAGGGTGTCGGGTGGAAATCTTTTCTTTCACCATGAGCTTTTTTGATTTGATTTGGAGAAAACTTTAGAATCGAATGCAATTTTCTTTTCCTTCAAGCTCCATTGATTTTTTCGTTGAATTGACGCTTTATTGCATTCGATACCTTCAATCGGTGTTGATATAATCTCGCAGTATATTGCGACCCTTTTTCTTCTGAGTTCTTTGAATCCTTTCAATACAAAGAAATCTCGGTTTGCCTTAAAGCGTTTGTGTCTTTTATATGAAGATACGTATACTCAGAAGTAAAAGAACAGCTCAGAAATACTGAGACATCCAAAGTTTTGGATGAACTCAAAAACCTTTAAATGTTAGTGGAGAATCTCCTGATCAGCGCAATTTTTCGAGATAATTCTATAAGCTTGCCTAACTAGAGCCACCAAATCAATAGCCAATCTAATAATCAATCAATGTGATAGTGATTTCTTCCATTTGTTATCAGGCCATACACTTAACTTAAGATTAGCTGAATTGCTTTGATAAGACTCAAAAGCTTCATATGAATGTGCACAAAAATATATTTCGGCTGCAATTCAAACTTTATTCAGTTTCTTCCGAAGCTACCGAAGATGCTTTGCAACAGATTATTAACAAAGTTGTTGATTGATTGGACAAGCTCTGGAACAGAGATCGGGCGACTTGTTGGTGGAACTTGAGTCGTAGTAGATGTTGCTGGCGGCGTGGTTAGTGTGACAGGTGGCGAGACAGTTGTTGAAGTTACAACCGAGTCACAGTACATTCGATTTACTCGTGCAATGTCCTTTTCACTAATTCTCAAACGTTGTCCCATTGTCTCTCCATTTAAATCCCTCAAGGCGACAATTGTTGGATTGCCATTGGCTGAACCACTAGTAGCACTATAATGCTATTCAAAAAATTTGTAAATTTAACTATCAATTGACTTATAAATGCAGTTACCAAAACCGATCCATAATCGTAATCCACACCAAAATGGGTGATGATATTGGAGCCGTAAGTGTTGAAGTTGCTTTCCACACCGCTTTGCATATTTTCCCAAACGATTCTAACCCATTCATCGCGGTCAGTAGCAGAATGCATGTGATAGAAACCAAGAGCATGGAGGAACTCGTGAACAATTGTGTAAAGACGGAAACAGCCGGTCTCGATAGCGTAAGGCTGCAAGTTCAGGAATTGTTGCCCACCGCGACGACCGACTGAACTTGAGCATCCGCTTCCTGTTCCTCTAATGTTAATGAAATCTGTGTGGATGCTTGAGTCGTAAGAAACGAAGGTTAAACAAGAGACTTCTTGAATTTTTTGCGCGCCAAGATGAATGTAGTCAACCTGTTCTTGAGCTATTGTTGGATGAAATATTTGATGAATATTTTATGAAACTATTTTCACAAACTCACTGAAGTGGGACTCGTTAATCCAGTAGGGAACAATGTTGTTAGGCCATCGGAATCTCGTGTCAATCAACCCAGTTTTCGAACCTTTCGGAGATTCTAATTCCTTGATCTCAGCATCGGACATAATGATGTCACCTTGATATTGTCCGCTCAACTCCTCAGCCAAATCATCTTTGCCGAGATTCTTCAACTTTTCAACTGATTGGTGAACAGAAAATTGAAAGAACACTGCCACTTTACGCTTCACTGCAACTTACTGTTGAAAGGCGTATTCGGTCTGATGAAGGCTTCGTCATTGCTCACTTCGAGGGTGGGAGCGCAGTCAATGAACGAACTGGAAACCGCCAAAATGGCGAAAACTTCAATCCAAAGCTTCATCTCTCTTCTCTGTTTCTGTAGAACGACCAAGAAACCAACTAAACCTCCGACTTGATTTTGCTCTATTTATAACAGAACAGTAGCGCAAGATTGCGTTAATCTAATCAGCTTCACTCGATGACTGATGAATTCACGTCATAATGAATAAAGAGAACCCAAAACAAATCAGTTGGAGTGTTAAAGATTTTCCTACATTACTGCTAGAAATATTATGAGCAGGAAAAACGCTAGTTCAATTGAGGAACGTTCATATCCCTTTTTGATATGTAAAACTTCTTTTTAACTAAACAAATCAAGGTTTTTTTTAAATTATCGAATGTGATCAAAACCAAACGATCAAATTCTTTTTAACTTTTTAGTTTCACGAGACTTTTCTTCATCGCTTTTCAAAACACATAACACGAATTGATCCCAAAATATCTCGGCATCATCGTCTCAATTTCCTCTGAAAACAAAACTGGCGAATGAAACTGCAGAAACCTTAAAATTGGCTTGTGATTTCAGCTTGTGAAAATCATTTCAATTTAATTATATTTCATGTTTTCTTGACTGGAAACTTTATTCTGTTCAACCGTTCAGGACGCTTCCAAAAATATTTTGCAACATTTGCTTCAAGAAAGTTCTCATAGCGCGGAGCAGATCAGCGATGGTAACGGGTCGAGTTGGTCTTTCTGTAGTGTGGCTCTCTTCACCGCAATACATTCTGTTGACTCTGGAGATATCACTCGTTGAGAGTCGCAATCTCTGTCCCATTGTTTCACCGTTCAAATCCTTTAACGGGATTATCGTGTCGCTGCCATCGATAGAAAACGCAGTTTTGCCGTAGTGCTAAATGAAAGCTTCAGTAACAATTATGCATGATTGATATTTTAAGCTCACCATGACTGATCCATAGTCGTATTCAACGTCATAGTTCGTAATAATATCAACGCCGTAAGCGTCGAAATTGCTTTCGGTCCCTGACTGAATTTTGTCCCAAACGATTCTGACGTAATCATCGCGTTCTGTCGCTGACTGCATGTGGAAGAATCCGATGGCATGGAGGAACTCGTGAACGATTGTATAAAGACGGAAGCAACCCAATTCCCTATCGAAAGGCTGCAAGTTCATGTACTGTCTTCCCCCGATCCGACCTACGTAGCTCCAACATCCACTGTTCTCACCCTGTCAATTTCATTAGATCATAAACTTGATACAAATTTCCAACCCTCGTTTTCAATACCTCGATTGTTATGTAATCCGAGTGTTGACTGGCATCATAGGGAACAAACTTCATGCACGTAACCTCCTCGATACGTTGAACTCCGATATGAATATATTCGATTTGGCTGGCGTCTGTGGAAATACGGGAAATTAGGCAAACGGTAGCGATTACATTGAAACAAATATTTACTGAAATAACTTTCGTTGATCCAGTAGGGAACGGTGTTGTCCTCCCAGCGAAAGTCCGTATCAACAAGTCCCGTTTTCCGATACCCACTCGTGTACTGCTTCATCTGCTCCGGCGTGAGGACAATGTCGCCTTGATACTGTCCGCTGAACTCTTCAGCTAAATCATGTTGGCCGATGTGACGCAAACGCTGTGCTGGAAAGAATTTCCTGTCGAATTAATTCTAAAATGCTGTCGGTTAACATTTATGCTTACTGTTCTCCTTCGAATTTGGCTTCACAAAACTTTTAATGTTGTAGCAATGAACACTTGCAACGATGCAGATTGCCAATGCGGCAAAAACGTTGAGAGATTTAATCATCTTCAATGAGGTTGAGTCGTACCGTTTGACTGTGACTGTAATCGCTGTGTGGTTTGAATTTATAACGAATCAAAGACATCTTATCGACCTTATCGATAACTTTGACTAATCTTATCGGGTACACTCAATGGCCAATCGAATAATCAATCAACGTGAGAGTCATTTTTGATTTGTGTTATCGAATACTCGAGGCTATAGTTGAGGTTTGCTGAATGGCTATGATAAGATTATTGATCAATGACATAAGAAGGTCTGTCGCATAAACGTGCGCAAAAATTACTGTGGCTGCATTTAAAACTTTATTCAGTTTCTTCCGAAGCTACCGAAGATGCTTTGCAACAGATTATTAACAAAGTTGTTGATTGATTGGACAAGCTCTGGAACAGAGATCGGGCGACTTGTTGGTGGAACTTGAGTCGTAGTAGATGTTGCTGGTGGCGTGGTTAGTGTGACAGGTGGCGAGGCAGTTGTTGAAGTTACAACCGAGTCACAGTACATTCGATTTACTCGTGCAATGTCCTTTTCACTAATTCTCAAACGTTGTCCCATTGTCTCTCCATTTAAATCTCTCAACGGAACGATTGTGGGACTGCCATCAATTGAGAAGCCAGTAGCGCTATAATGCTGTCCACAAAAAACGTGTAAATTTAACTATCAATTAGCTAATAAATTCAGTTACCATAACCGATCCATAATCGTAATCCACACCAAAATGGGTGATGATATTGGAGCCGTAAGTGTTGAAATTGTTCTCAGTTCCACTTTGAATTTTGTCCCAAACGATTCTAACCCATTCATC
Organism: Smittia sp. YW1114-2; assembly: GCA_033064975.1. Classification (NCBI taxonomy): domain Eukaryota; kingdom Metazoa; phylum Arthropoda; class Insecta; order Diptera; family Chironomidae; genus Smittia; species Smittia sp. YW1114-2. The sequence continues at coordinate 392,395 of CP093832.1, forward strand.
GCGGTCAGTTGCAGACTGCATGTGATAGAAACCAAGAGCATGGAGGAACTCGTGAACAATTGTGTAAAGACGGAAGCAGCCGGTTTCGATAGCGTAAGGCTGCAAGTTCAGGAATTGTTGCCCACCGCGACGACCGACTGAACTTGAGCATCCGCTTCCTGTTCCTCTAATGTTAATGAAATCTGTGTGGATGCTTGAGTCGTAAGAAACGAAGGTTAAACAAGAGACTTCTTGAACTCTTCGAGCGCCAAGATGAATGTAGTCAACCTGTTCTTGAGCTATTTGGATGAAATATTTGATGAATATTTTATAAAACTTTTTTCACAAACTCACTGAAGTGAGACTCGTTAATCCAGTAAGGAACAATGTTGTTAGGCCATCGGAATCTCGTGTCAATCAACCCAGTTTTCGAACCTTTCGGAGATTCTAATTCCTTGATCTCAGCATCGGACATAATGATGTCACCTTGATATTGTCCGCTCAACTCCTCAGCCAAATCATCTTTGCCGAGATTCTTCAACTTTTCAACTGATTGGTGAACAGAAAATTGAAAGAACACTGCCACTTTACGCTTCACTGCAACTTACTGTTGAAAGGCGTATTCGGTCTGATGAAGGCTTCGTCATTGCTCACTTCGAGGGTGGGAGCGCAGTCAATGAACGAACTGGAAACCGCCAAAATGGCGAAAACTTCAATCCAAAGCTTCATCTCTCTCCTCTGTTTCTGTAGAACGACCAAGAAACCAACTAAACCTCCGACTTGATTTTGCTCTATTTATAACAGAACAGTAGCGCAAGATTGCGTTAATCTAATCAGCTCCACTCCATAAGCAATGAATTCACGTCAATCGTCTTTGTTATTATTATGGATCAAGTAGAAATCAAAACACTGTCGTTTAAGTGCCGAGAAAATTTCCCACATAACTCTCAAGATTCCATCCTTCAAAGCTCTCGAACCATAACATTAGACCATGAAACGGGAAATTATAATTTAGCAACAGTCGCAAGCCATCATTAGTTGACTTTCTGCGCAAACCGGAAGTTGAATTACCCAGAGATAGCAAGCGAGAGAAAGGAAATCCGGCTCAGATGTCAAAATAAGAAATAATTGTTTCGCAAGGAGCAATGATCGGCCTGATAACATGTTCAAAGGAGGCTAATAAGAGCTTTCAACTCGTTCCCTCGACAATAAATATTTTTCCGCTAAGCGATTATTCTCGTTGCGGAAATCCTTTCGACTGTGTTTATTTTAAACGAGCAGAATCAAATTTCCTCAAAGCAGATTTGCTACACAAACAATGATACAAATTTAAATTATAGCTCGGCCTAAATTTTCAGAGAGAAAACTCCTCTCCGAAAATTTACGGATAGCCACAAGACAATACAAATTCATAACAAGCTTCAACACATCCCACATTACACTTTTCCAAAGAATCAGAGAAGCCCGGTGGATACCCACGAACGTCTGTATCGTCATACGAGTTTTCCTCACTGCGAAAGCTTTTAAAATCAAAATTTTGAAATGGAATGAAAATGCGTGGGTGTATAAAATCGACGAAATATCAAAACTTGGAGTCGTGAAACTTGTAATAAATCCTTCTAAGGCTCCGTGACCGCAAAACTGCAGAGGAAAGCTATTATCATTAAGGCGAGGCACGTCGACTTACTTCGAACGGCTATGAGAAGTACCAGCAAGAACGAAATCAAGACTCAAACTTCTTATCGAAATAGAAACTAATTTTCTACAACAACAAACTCTAACCAGAAATACGCTCAGTGTGAATAATTGATCTCATTAATGATTCACTTGAAATTTCAATCGCCGAAAGAATGTTCGTTTATCTAGGCAGTGTAATTAAACTCTACTAGTCGACATCGTATTCACAGCCCAATTATTTTTGTTATACAAGCCACTCCTATTTAATCAACAGCTCTTGCATGAATGGTTATGCTAATGGCTTTTTTCGTCCTGATAGATACGAGAAGCAACAAGGGAAACGTGCGACTGATAATCATGACGAACATAACAACAACGCTCTTGGAGATACTAACTGTGAACCATACCACCGAATGGCCGGTAGATATCACTGGCGACAATTACAGTCATGAAACAGGCGATTTGTCACTCATTATCGCACCCTTGGCCCTCATGTCGAAGCATGGCAAACACAATACGCATCTGGAATACGTCTCTCCCGTCTTGTTGTCTTCAGAATGGTCGCGCTTGGCTCGACTCATTTTTCTAACAATTCTATCTGTAATTGGAAGCGTGGGCAACATTTTTATGATCTCCTCAGTTATGATCGAAGACCATCTCAAGAAAGCGGGTAAGTCGTCCGGACTCTTCGAAATCTGTCGCTAAATTTAGACCGAGTTTCCCTTCAGAATGTTTATTAAATTTTATCTTATTCATTGTCAATTTGTTTTCGAGGCGAATGATACAAACAGAATTTTCACCTTTAGCAAATTCAACTGTTCGAGTTTCACTCATTTTCCTCGATAGCACGAAAACATTTTTATGGGATTCGTCTAGGGGTGACTAGGATTAGTGTTGGAACAAAGGATGTTTCATTTTCACAGCTTTTCATAGCTTGAAGGCACTTAGAGCTAGTCGCCTCAAGTTTATTGAAATAGCTTTCGCTGTAAAGCTTTTGTTTCCGACGTGAAGATGCCTTGACAACAGAGCGACAAAAGGCGCGATTGCTTTCCATAAAAAGCTTTGCTTCGTCATGACGAAAGAAGAAAGCGCAAAAGAGATTAAGGAAAATTTATGAAACTCATGATTTATGCTCTTAGTCTCAGTTAATCGTTTTACATTTCGCCATCGTGTTAGAACCAAGGCGAGCCACCCTAGCGAAAAAAGCGAGGTCATGAAACATTGCGTCTAATTGACTCAACATTAAAATTAATCGCTTTGTTCTGTTGACGATGAACTTGACTATCTCGCGATATATTTTAGGCGACGCTTGTATACTTTCGCTAGACATAAATCAAAGAATTTGATCAATCATAATCATTGACTTTTCCTTTATCCACACTCTTTCTTTTGCCATCCACGCACACCAACAGGAAATAGCCTCATAGTTAATACAGGATTGAGCGACTTAGCTGTTTCCATTGTCATATTCCCTATTTCGATCATCTCATTGTTAGCAATGAGTAAAGAGGAAGATTTGGCGCCATTATCAGTTTGCAAATTTCAATGGTTTTTAGCTGCTTGTACATTTTTGATTAGCGTTTTGACTTTGACTGTAAGTAGTTGAACAGTTTTCTCAAAACTTTGAGCAAATTTCACTTTGCTTGGAGTTACTTGACACACTTTCCAAGTGTCAGTTAATCAACTGTATCACGATTCCTTCTGCGCTCCCTGCAGGTGACATCGATCGAAAACTACATGAGACTGTGCACCACCCAGGAAGGTCTGTTAAAGTTGATTGTGCCTTACATACGCTGTAGGTAACTTGTCTTAATTTCACTATATGAAAAGGTCCTCAGTGGTTTGGCCGTTCTAATGTCACCGCAATAATTCTTCTTATCTGGTTCATCGGTTGTGTGGCTTCCGGTCTGCAGTATGTTTACGACGTCAGCTTTGACTACTGCAACAGGCTGAACAACAAGAAATTGCTACCGATGGAGACAGGTGAGCTTCACCGGGCCACAGCTAATTAAAGCATCATTACTTTTAAACAGGTGTCATCGTAACGTTGATTTTGATCCCGCTTCTCATTACGTTCCTCGTTCATATCCGAATCATTATTGATGCTAAAAGGTTCATGAGTCAGCCTAGCTTCAAGCAGAGCGCTGCTTACAAATCCGATTTCTCGCTTGTTCGAAGCAACTTTTACAGCTTTCTAACCTTCGTCTTGTTCTGGTTACCATTCGCAATCGTCTTTGCCATCTCCTTCTCTACGTCCCCCCAAAATATCAGCGACAAAATGTTCTACTATACGGCATGGCTAGGACTGTCAAAATCGTGCTTTCATAACATCATCTACTGCATCACCAACCGACACTTTCGGAACGCATATTTTAATTTATTCAACTACTGCTGTTGCAAAACAACTGTTTCGACAGCTCGGCGGCGTCAAGCTGATCCATCAGCAGCAACGCGTTCTGACGTCAGGGTCCACATTATTCCAGGCTACAACATGTATTCGTACACAAGTCCACAGCGAGGCGGCAACCATTCTCACTGGGCAAAGCGTGACTGTCATGAATTATGATCTGAAATGTAGTTGTAAGCTCTGAAATAATTCATGAAAAAGCGTTTAACATGTGCTGTAACGTAAACCAATGTAAAACTAAGTGTTTTGTCAAGGCAAATGTGTTTAATTGAGTGTATGAATTATCGTGTATGAGATGTTAATCGGCAAGCGTAACGCATATTAATAAAAGGAATACAAAACCTTTTAAGATGTTCTTATGATATTGACTGACATTTTTAAAGAAGAAACTAAACTGTTGACAAACGGAACAAACACAAACTGCTCGATGCACCAAACAGCAAACTTACAATATGAAGTTGAATCGTTAAAAATTTTACGGATCCAATAAAAAGCAATAGTTACTCAATAGCTCGACGTTACCTTTCATAATTTTACGCTGCCGGCGAACGATGCGATATTTCCATCATTAAAGAATCATTTGAAATCGATCGCTTTTTAAAAGTATTTGTTTTCAATGGTGAACTTACTACGGCGATACGAGATTGGTCTACCAAATCGCTTCGGTTATTTTGGCTTCCAAATCCTCTGGAGAATTTTTTAAATGATTGCAGATCATTTTTCAATGTTGCGGATTTGTCAAAATCGTGCAAACTCATTCTTTGCCTGAAAAAATCAAACTGATGAATCGATGACTAAATAATTGAAGGAATCGTTCTATCTGCATTGAGGAAGCTCGAAAGCTGCTTAAACATTTTTCTTCCTAATGCTCAACAGACTTTTTAATCAGAACGAAATTAGATTTTTATGTTAGCATACAAATGAAAATTCATCTAAGAAGAATGGTTCATATGTTTTGCTATTGATTTATGAGATTTGGTAGAAGAAAACAAATCAAGTGAGCTCGTGCATCGAAGCAGTGTCGTAATAAGGAGAAGGTAAACTTTTTAACTTGTACTGTTACATACTTTGCTTTTGCTTGAACAGTAATATGAAAGAACTGCAACTTTTAATAAGCTGTTAACCTTGTCTAAATTTTACTGTTACCTCTAAATAAAGATGCCAAGGAGAAAGCTCGAGTTTAACCGAGTTAACTCGACGGTAAACTTAGCAAGTTGCAAACTCGAGGAAGGAAATTGTTAAGAAAATAAACCGGAAGAATACAAGACAAATGACAGCTAGATAGCGAATATTTTTCTACGCAGATCGTAGAAATATGGTTGTCTAGACCATTGAAATCTAGGGTAGAAACATCTAGACGAAACATGCCTGACCCCTCCACCATAAGGAAAATTACTTTCTTGCGTGATGTCATAAAACATGGCAAAAAGTGAACCAATATTTATTTATCAAGAAGATTTGTAGACAAGATCGTGTGTCTAACATAAATAAATATGTTGGATGTTTTTGCGTGTTTCAGCAAAGCGATGAACTGAGGAAGCGCTACGCGAGCAGACAAAGCTTTTAAAGAGACAAAAGTGAAACATACCATTGTTATTGAAAACTCATATGAAAGCAAATTCTAAATGTTGAAAGATTTACAATAGAAAAGAACATTTGATTGGACGTTATTTTTTCATAAGTCTTAGAAGAAAGTGAGGAGAAAAGTGGGAGAGTCATCAAAATATAATATGTCAACATAAATTCGTGTTTGACGAAAAACTGGAACGTGTAAAGTTGGAATTCTCTTGACGGTGCTTTAACTATATGTAAGCTGATCTGGTTATCGTTTCTCTCTGCTTTTTCGCCAATTTGAGCATCTGCGACTAAATTGAGTGAAAATCTTTGGTTGTATTTGAGTTCAGAAAGATTCAAGCAAAAAGAACGGAAGTATCCTGTTAATGGGACCATGACTTTCCTCAAAACAATGTTAATGCTAAGTTATGAGAAGTTCTATTAACTTCGCAATAGCAATTAACTGTGTTAACGATATCAATGTGCTACTAAGTGTTCAACTGTTTACTGGGAAAAATGATGAATAAAAAATGGAAAATAATAGAAATTCGACTTCTAATTAAATGTCATCGAACTTCTGAATACAAAATTTGACGAGAGATTTTCTGATGATTCATTTGAAGTTCTATCCTCAATGCTTGCTTATTCGCAGATTTTTCAGCTATCAGGCTAAGCAACTTACTGGAGGAATAAATATGCTAAGAAGGAGTGGTTGTCTCGCTAAGTTTGCTATCGTGTTCCTCACTGAGCAGAAAAGCGATATTCAGAATTGCATCAGAAATCAAAAATATATAAAAAGCTTTCACACGAAAGCTTCGAGAAAAAAGCTCGCTATTTGAACTAAAAAAGCTCGTTAAAATTCGATGACTCACACATTTTAAAAATTTGCATTCTTTCTAGTTCAAGTTGAAATATGTATTCACATCTGAAAAACATAAAAATAAAAATCAACGAGTTAACTCTCAATTAGAAGCTTTTTATTCAGGGCAGTTTCGACCATCATTTGAATTTTCAAGGTGAAAGCCATAAATTCGACTTGAGTTCGCATTTACTGCCTTCGCTGACTTTGTTGAATCGCTTGATAGATGACATCGCGTTGTTGATCAACTGTTTCTATCCTTCCTTCGTCCTTAAGTTTCTTGTACTGGGGGTAAATTGGATCGGGGAAGCGTCTGAGTAAGTCCCTCAATGTATTGATGTCAGGCTTGGCGGCTTGTTCTGTTTCAAAGTAAGAAATAATTTGAATTTTCTATCCGTGAAAGTTGTCGTGTAAACCTACGAGATGAGGCATAAGTGGCCATCATGCACAAGGCGAGCAGAACTAATCCCAATTTCATTGTAAACGAACAACTTCTTTCTCCACTGACGATTGCTGTTGAACTGCGGTTGAAAAACTTATTTTTCGATTTTTGTAGTCAACCGAAGAGTTGAGAAAACAAGTTTGAATTTCGGAAGAAATACTTAAAATGCGCGGATGTCGATAAGAACTTGTTAATCATCTTGTCTCCAGCGACTGCGTTTGAGCTTGCTCTAGAGCACGAGAGAAAAACCTTTGAGTTTATTTTTCGCTGTCGTCTGGTTGGTGAGTCAGCCATTAATTTTTGGGAGATTTTGCAGAGTCGAATAATTTTATTTTTTTTTGTATCTCGTGGTTCGAAGAAAAATTGTGCTCGATAAAATGAGTGACGTCAGTAACTCGCTCGTGGTCGATCTGAATAATTTTAAGCAACCATCGGCAAGAAACGCACGTTTAACATTCTTTGTCAAATCTGTTCTAACCAATTAAGACTGCAGAATAATTAACTTTTTTTTTGCATAAAATCTTTTCTGAATCTACTCAAAGTTTCCGAAGAATTCGAGCGAAATATACACAAAAAACTATTTATTCGAAAGGATTTAAATTTTATTTTTGCTCAAGACTTTTGTGTTGAATTCAACTGGACTGATCGCATTATTTCCTACCGCACAGCGATGCCACACAAGCAGCACTTAAACCTGTTGAAGCACGGAAATTTAGCAACAAATTCTTAAGAACTGAATAAACGTATTACCGTCGTCCGTGTCAGGATCAGCATATTCATCCTAAACAAAATGAAATGGTGAGTCAACGCTTTGTTTACCAAATAAATCAAAAATCGAACCTCATCTTCTTCTTCTGCAGCGGTTGTTGTTTTAACTGTTGATGTAGACAAAGTTTCAATGATCTTCGACGTCTTTGGCTTATCAACAGAGTCCACCTTCAACGCGGCCACGCTTTTACTGTCATCGCTTTCAACCGGTGATGAGTCTTTGAAGGAAAGCACGTCTTGGCTTGAAATTCCAAATATTGAAGTAAAACAACTCACAAGAGAACTCAACTGCGACGAACAAACAAAGAACAACGATGGACAACGCAATTTTCATCTTGATTATTAGCTTCTCGCTAGTTGAACAGACGATAAAGAACTAAGTTGCTTCGTCTGATATTAACTCGCGTCGGCCTCGCTCGCTGCGTTGAGTAATGAAACTTGATTTTGTGACCGGTGAAGATTCCCGAACTGTATTTTCTTATCCATCTTAATTGCGCTAGAAGTCCAGACAAGGCAATAAAAAAATCTTGTTTGGTGAACTGCGAAAAATCTAAAAGACGCTAAGAGTGCAAATTGAGAACGTTATCTCCGACTTGAAAAACTCGTTTAATTGCTGAGGTTGAAACGGCCGCAAACTGAAACTGCAATCAAGCAAATCAAGGAAATTGTGAACGTTTAAAATCGCATTGGTATTTTATAAAATGAGACGAAATCTTTGAGATTATAAACTGATCTTATAAATTGAAGAAAATTTTATTTCGAATTTTTTTCATTGAGAAAGCTTTTAATTTCCTTTTCGAGCTTTTGAACGCTAAAAGCTCAAATATGCTAAAAGCTTCAAAATAAATCCAGAAAAGCTGTTGGCTGTGATACATTTGTTCAAATAAAGTCATGATTTCCTTCATTAATCAGTGAAATCAAGCATTGAGTTTTCCTTGAATCTTCAGGCTTTCAATCATCTCGCTCTCTGTCATTCGATCAGTAACCGAATATCTTTCCTTTAAGCTCCGACGTATTCCACTCAGCACTCTAGGCGTTTCTGCCAGAACTCTCATAAAGTCGGTTCGCAGTAAAACGAGTAGCACTGTTTCTTCTGTGGCCACATAATTCAAACTCGGCTGTAATAATACGTCAGAAATGTAAATATTTCCATATTTATTGCATCTAATGCTAAGCCTCACGTAATCTACTTCGTTGAGCAGGAACGCGACTTCCCCGAACATGTTGCCGTCGTGCAAATGAGCCAGCTCGTCTCCTTCTTCTGAGTAAACCGCTACAGTACCGCTGACAATGAAGTGGAGTTTCTGCTTTTAAAATCAAGATTCTCTTGTCAGAAAGAAAAGGAAACAGAATTTTGCAAGTTTCACCTGAGTTCGCGTTGATTCTACTTTGCCAATGACATCGTTGGTTAGATAAATTGCTTCTTCCAAACAATTCGCTATCGATCCATAAAGCTCTTCGGGAATTTGTTTGAAGATGTAATTTCCAGTCAACAACTGCTGACATGTTTCCAAAGTAACCAACTGTCTTTGTTCATTTCCCAACAGCTCAGCGATTTCTCGCTTCCTGAAGAATTTTCCGCGGAATGAAAAATCGTAGAAAGTCAAGATTCTCTGTTGAGTGGCAGTCGCCAAGCCCTTAAATGCCATGAATGTCTGCATCTGATATCGTATCTCTTGAAATCGAACTGTTGTTGAGTAGACTGTCCTGAGTATCATATAAGCCTTAGACACCAACCAAATGTGCACAACAAAGCCGATTAGTGTAAACACAAGAGCTATTGTCATCTGGAGGCGGGAAAACAAAGGCTTCGATGTACAAAAGCTGTTAAGTATCGTCATTAACGTCTTACATCCACTTGACTTCTCTCTACGATCTCACTAGCGAACAGCGTTATTGTGTGAGTCGTGTAGTATAAGCAGACGACGTATCTGTCATCTAAGAGAAAATGTTTTCCATAACACGAGAGCGAGAGCATTTAGCGAAAAGAAATAAAAAAAAAGATGATGTCGTTAGAAGGCAACCTGTTGCTTTACGATAACTTACAGCTACTCAATTCTTGAACGAATGCATCGATGGGAAGCAGGCTGCTTGAATCAGTGGGCTCTTTTTTCACTGTTGTCGTGAAGAAGAGCCGAGTGACGACGAAGCTCAGACAAACCACAAAATGATACCAAAAGGTGAGAGACAGTAAATTCTTGACAGGAATGTAGAAAGCGAGATGATTAAATAAACGAGATGTCCTTACCTTGATAAACCGAATAACGTAGCTACTAATTTTGTGGTGATGAAGAAGATCATTTAGATATTTGAAGAACGAAGGCATTCGGAGGTATTTCAACAACGACATGATAACGATAAAATCCCAATAGCATTGGAATAAAGCCAACATCTTGTCATCGTTCACACACTGGAAGAGATCGTACTGAAGAATATATTTCGGATCCACACTCAGCTGCAACGGAATGAAACCCAAATGTCAACCTAATTGATTGTTTCTGACAGAAGATCCAAGGGAAGTTCCTTACAAAATTTAAAACGATTCGATCTGGAAAGGAGCTTAACAGATCGACCCAGAAGAAGTATCGAACGTAATGTCTGGCAATCTGCCGTCCCTCCAGCACTATTCTCTTCGTCCGATGATCTTGATATGCAGACCGAAAGTTAATTGCGATGTCCATCAAACAGATGATATCTGGGAGCGAATCAAAATCAGATTTTCTTGCGGATGGCGTTTTGAAAGGACTCACCGATGAGTGAAATCGTATAGCTAAAAATCCGGGATGAACTGAGACGCCTCTGACCATAGCAAAAAGCAACGTCAAAAGGGATAAAGACAAATGCCAGTCCATAAGTAATCATCATCACTATGTCCCAGATGTAACTGTGAAGAGAGAAGATAATGAGTGGTGATTGCGCCACAACAGCGTCCAGGCGTCGCCAGTCTTTACCGAATTCTGCTGAAGCAGTGGATCACATTGCGATGGAACAAAAGATGACGCAAAGTCTCCGCTTTGATGACTGTGAAACTTTGAAGTTGGTTCTTCACGTGAGCGCTGGTGGCTTTTATCGTCATGCACCGAACGAAGCATCGCTTCAATCTTGCTGTCGCACTGTCACCAGGGAAATTTTCAGAAAAGTAACTTTCGATTTCGTCCATCACAATTTTTTTCCAACAGTTGACTGAGATGATGAAATTTTGGCACAAAGAATTTCATCGCTTAAGTGGCACGATGTGTCGTTCGGCATCGTTACAAATTTTTACTGTCGGATGAACCAAGCTGAAAGCTTTTATCGTGAGTTTTGCAGAAAATAAAATTTAAATTTTCCGTCTGAACGATTCTTCCGATCCCGTAAGGTTTGATTATGAATCGTGAAAGCGAAATATTCTCACGAGATCGAAATTTTCTTTCTATTTCAGCTAACATTACAAAGAATGAATTTTGCGCTCGAGGGAGCCGAGGTAGATTCGATGATTTATTTAAAAGCTCGATCTGATTTTCCATCTCGCTTCCACGTTTTAAAATATTAACTTGATGGAGCTGCCGGTATCTTGCTGGAACTTTACCGGAAACAAATTCTCAGAAGAGTTTGTTAGGAACCGAACGACAGTTCCGTGCCATTAATTGACTTTAGACTGATTCACTCTGCTCGAAACCGTGTGACGGTAACTTGGAAAATTGCTTTAGGTTAGAAACTTCCTTGCATTGACTTTGTCTGCAAATTGCTATGGCTGAACTAAGCAATTATCGCATGTTCTTTCGCTCTTGTGCTTTCTCGTAGAAGCTAGAAAATTTCATAAGCAACTTCGATAATGAACGTTTATCCAGCCACTGATGAGTTTCTGGGAATGTTTAAATGATTAAATAGCATGAATATTTAATATCTCGAAAGAGGAAATTCCGGAAAACTATTGCGAGAGCTTTGCGTTCCTGGTAGCAAAATGAAAATGAACAAAGCACAAATTGATTTAAAATGTTATTTCATCGCAGCCGTTTGCAGAGGCAGAATATTTCCATTTGCATGCGGTTGCGAGCTGGCTACATGAATTTTAAATGTAATTAAGAGTTCAAAGTAAATTTTTTTGCACAAACACTCTCGAAAGAGGAAAACTGAGGGAAATAAGGTCCCGTTTCCATTAATCCCCGAAAAGATCGAAATCCTGTGCCGAGCAAACCGACAGCACCGCAGATTGAAGCAAACAAATTTCCTGCTCGCAAAATCGCAAAGTTTCATCTTCAACTCAACAACAAATTTATATTCAATAAAACTTCGGGGAATTTCGCCGAAAGTCGTCTGGCGCAAACAGCACGAAACATTCAAAAGACGAACTTTCAGGAATCGCTCGAAGTCGTTAATTTAATCGCAAACATGCTGAAACTCCCTCGATTCGGTCGGTTAGGTTCGCGCACAACAAGACGAGATGTTTCTAGTTATGAACAAAGCTTGAAAAGTTTCCTTCGAGGTTCGCATGAACTTTTCGGCGTCAAGCTTCGTACAACTTGCAGGTTTTCCCTCGAATCGATTTGTTGATGAACAAGTCTTAAATTGATTTACTTGAAGGGATTGGCCGTGAGAGTGATAAAGCGGAAATTGCTCTCAGTAGAACGAACTCAATGGCTCAATTAAAAAGTTCTGACATTTTTCAATCGAAGCCTCCAGGGGTTTTAAGCTGCAAGTAGTCGCCCTAGTTAAGTTGGATGTATCATGAACGAATTGAAGCATCATTCTCGTTCGCTACTTCATGACTTTCCGACACTTTTCACTAGCGCTTATCGAGTAGCAGCAATAAGGCACAATGAAACATAAATTGAGTATTATTCGCCGAAGAAAAATCTTCGTTCTCATCACCGTTGACTATGTCTCTTCGCCCAAGCAGCATTAAATTTTCTCTCGCTCACAAATACAACTGACGGAAATGCTGAACGTTGTTCCGTTCCTCGGAGAGAGAAGAAATCTTTCACTAGTTGCTGTCTTCGCAGCCGTTCAAAACGTTGCTGATCGAAAGTGTCAAAGTTTTTGTTTACAGCAATAGTTGAAAGGAGTCATTAAAGCCTTCACTCGCTTTTGAACTTTTAAAGACCGCGCGCAGCGGTCGGCAAGCGCCAAGTCTCTCGTGCTTTTGTGTCGTTTGGATGTATTCTCCATGACTGTGGCACAGAAACGAAATCTATTTATTTTGTCGAAAAGTATTTTCGCTTTTAATTTAGTGTGTCAAAAGTCTTCTATCTTAAAAGAAGAGTCTCCGGGTTCGTGGTAACTTTGCGCTCCTTATGGCAATACCGCTGACAATATTTTAACTGGAAAATATTTTCCTGACGCACAGTGAACAGTGGAATCAAATGGATTTTCGCTCGGTGATTTATTGAGGAAATTTATTCAGGAAAATTTGAATGCAAAGTGGAATGCAAATAATTATCAGACGTGATTGTGAATTGATGGGGTTTTTTTATGGGAGCGAGCGGAAAACTCTGTGATTCGAGCCATTGCGGTTAAAGTTTCTCCAGCTCGTGAGACTGCATGATTTAGCCCCGAATTTGTTGAAGCCGTGCCAACAACTAAATTGATTTCTCTCATCGGGTCGAATCTAAAAATCTGGAGAGAAGCAAAATGATTTGCAGATGCGGCGCGTGTATGTGATCAAGAATCAGGAAGAGTTAACGAAGCGCGCTCCGATTGAAAGCTATAAAAGTGTTGAAATAAATAATTGTTTTTGTTAACATTTGACATGAAATTATATGCGCGATTTTATTATCAACAAATTGAGATTAACGAGTCAGCCGAGCAGCGAGTGTGCGGATTCCCGGGTGGATTGTTCGTAGGTGAACGTTCCGGCATGCGACCATGCCGCGTCTATTTATAGAAGCTTTACAGAAAAGTATCGATTGCACATCACTGCGGCCCCAGAATTTTGTTTACACTTATCGTCTACATCGCGCCATGATCAACTGGTGTCAGTTGTCTTATCACGCCAAGACACACAATTCGCGCTTCCAGTCAGACGAGAAGACAAATCTAAGAAGAATGATTAGCATGAAAGGCTCTTATCGCGGCAGTAGCTCGCTGTGTAAATTAATTTCATAGTCGTTTACAATTGAGATTGTGATAAAATCATTTTGATCTTGAATTTGTTTTCTTTCCAAGATGAAATTTTCCTTGTGGCAAAGCTACAGCGGGTCGAGAGGTTTGAATCGATTGAGAAATGTTTATGGCGTTAGAAATTGATCAATTCAACTAAGCGGCGTGTCTGCTACAATCTCGAGTGTTACAATTGCCCTCTGATCTTGCTATGAATCTTAAAGAGCTTTTCAAAGTCTACTCGAGTCGAGCAGCTCGAGTCTCAATCTAATTTCATGCAATTAATTACAAAGTCTTTGTCGCAAAGAGACAGAAATCATTGATGAGAAATCATGTCAATTAGAGTGTAATTACAAAGTAAATATATAATTTAATTTCCTTAAAACATAAACGTTCTCAAGAAACTTGAGATTCTTTCTTCTCGCTAGCTTGTCGACGTTTTAATTGCTTGAGGAAACGGAACAAAAAGTGGAAACACAAGAGCTAGTAAGGGGTGCGAGCGAAAGCTCTCTTTGACTTTTCTTTGCTTTAATTCGTAGCTGCTTGTCATGTCCTAGTTTAACGCTCAATTGAAGATTAAACAAAGCGAAGAAAGCTTTAATTTATTTAACAGTCAGAACGCATGACTTCCTCGAATAAGGAACGAACAATTTTGTTGTTTAATCTTTCGAACTGCAAGCAGCTAAGCTTATGAATTCTCCGCCCAGTTCATCCCTTTTCAAATAATTGCTGTTGAACAGCAATTGTTGTGAACACAAAATTGATATTTTGATCTCGTGAAATTTTCGTGAGGGCGCGGAAATTAAAACTGTGTGATGTGGCTGCGATTTTTTATTCCGTAAATCGCAATTTATTTAACTAGATCGCAATAATTCGAATAAATAAATAATTAAAATATATTTCAACCGGGTTGTTTTCAGTTTCGCCGTGAAGCGTCCGCTCAATGTTTATATTGTTTCATCGAATCTGACGCAAACCGAAAAATTTCAGCGGCGATCGAAACATTAAATTTTTGTCCTTGTCGATACAAGCGATTTCAAGAACGATGAAAGCATATCGATAATTCCCTCAAACGTTTATCAAAATGTCAAGCATACTCACGGACGCAACGAACTTTTTTGTCTGACAAAGAGCAATTAAAGAGTCCGAGAGAGGTTCGGGCGCGCCCTCGAACAGCTCTAACTAAAAACGATTTTTTCTTTCGGGAGCTTTTATGGTAATCGAATGTGCTTGCTAACAACGACTTTTAATTAGCTCTAAAAAATGACGACTTGGGTGGCGGCAATAATTGCAAACTCTTTTATGGTTATAAACAACAAACAAGAGCTGTTTGCGGCGCGGGTAGAATTTGAAAGCTTCCACTCAGACGCATTATATTTAAATTAGCTCGAAGCGTTGAAATATTTGGAGAAAAATGAAAGCATTACATATAATTGGAACATTAAACGCTCGTTACATGATACCATGTGAATCATAAGTGATGGAACTTGACTTGAGCTTTTACTATGTTGAGGTTTTTCAGTCGGTGACTCAAGTTGCTGACGGAATCCAAGCATTTCTTTTGAAAAGGTTGAAACGCGATTTATGAAAACCGGATTTTCCCCCGTAACCAAAGTAGAGATTAAAAGCTTTTTGCGGCTCGATGACGGATGTGGGTTCAACAATGTATCAAATTTAACTCGAATCAATCAGAAGGATAAATTGAAATGAAAACAAAAACCCCTCGCTTCGATGTAATCATGGCGACGTTGTTCGGCTTGTTTGTGACGAAATTTAATTGGCAGATTCGCTCGCAGTAACAGCTGAATCCTTCTAAAGCTGAACAAAAATAAATCACCAGCGAATTTCCAGATGAACTCAAAAAACTTTCAATGTAAACTATCAATTGACAAAAGCTTTTGAACTTTTAGTGGTAGGAACCAGTTTGAAAAGTGACTAATGCCGAGCTCAAAGTTTGCTCGAACATCGAAATAATGAAACGAAACTGACGAAGCACTGATTGAAATTCAGCATTCATGTTGCCTGCGACTTCGTTTGATCGTAATTCGATAAAAGTGGCGGCTTCAGAGTTTCCTGATTTTGCGAACTTCACATCGCTCGATGCTGAAGACCAGCTGCACAACTACAACAACACCGAAGAGGAAAAATGTGCGTTAGAGAGAAAGGCGGAGGAAGCTCTGAACCTCGTGGTAATTAAATTTTCCTCACTTTAACACTTCTCAATTGCTCGACACAAAGAGAAATGCAATGATTTCTCTTCGGCTTTTCTAGTACGATGGGTCGTTCTGTAACTCATCGTTCGATGGTGTTCTTTGTTGGCCCCGAACCAAAATCGACATCGTGCTGGCACAACCTTGCTTCTCCGAATTCTTAGGCGTACACTACGACATCACAAGTAAGTAGAAGACATTTTCAGCTTTCATTCGCTTGAGTTATTGCTTGCCTGGATTACGCGGATCATCTCAAAAGAGATTCCACAAGAAAAATCTTTTGAACTCATCAGAAAAGTTCCATTAACATAACTCGGGAGAGGTCTCGGTACCAACTCAGCCGTAAACTGAAATTTGCTTTAGGCGATTACAGATGACGAGTATATTCACAACGACAAAAGCTATCCGAAGCCGCACAACTAATTCTCTCCAGTCTTTTATTTCGCCTTCGGTTTGTTGCCAGCAAGTTAATTATACTCGAAATGAGACATTGCTGCTGTTTATTTTTAGCATTTACGACTCGTGTTTCCTTCGTCCCGAGGAGAGCGTGCAATCTCTCCTCGTTGGCTAATTATATTTTTTGTCGTTGTTGGCTCAAACCGAATAGCAAATTATCCTACACATGTTATCATCTTTACGACTGTTCAGAGACCCTCTTCGTTATCGCATGGTATAAAATTCGGAAGCTCTCACGTGAAGTTCGTCAAGAGTTTTGTGTCGATAGCAACGCGCCCCTTACTCGAATAAAATCGAGATGATTGCTTCAAGTGCTTATTGCGTCCTGTTCATCCTTTTTTCGAAGCAACGAGCTTTTGATGATTAGACCATTATCGATTTTGAAGTATTCTCGAGCCTTTTTCTCAATGATTTCCTGTCGATTGCGTCGAAAGGTCTCCCCGAGCTCGTTTACCGTCCAATATTCAAAAGTACTAAAAATTTACGATAGTCTTCCGTTACCATTATCTACATTGTTATGGGCGAATAAATCTAGTGATGGCTTCTCCATCTTACCGCAGGCGTTCGCTCGTGTCATTTCGGCTGTCATGTCGACGAGAGGTTTGGGAACACACCGAGATTCCCAAAAAGGCAACTTGGGTGGATTTGCAATTCCTTCTGCGCACCTTTCTTATATCCTCGGGGACAAGAGTTTCCTCCAAATGACGCTTTATTGTTCACTTTATTACTAAAGACACAAAATTTCCAATCTTGTTTTGGTTAACCGAAATCAGCCTTCAATTTTGCGAACAGCATAACAATTCGATCTGGATTATCTCGCGAGCGGTGTAAATATTTAAATTTATTATCATAATCAGAACAGATCGATGTTAGTTACGAGAGATATTATTGGCATATCAGCGGCTTTTTGCGCGTGACAGCTGTATAAACGTAAACAAGTTAAATTAATTATCGCCTACCGTCTCTTCCAAATAGATAATGCGACACGTTATTGCAGCTTAACAGGGGAATGGGACAGGTCTGTTTATGATAATTGCCATCACATCAACAATAGCAAGACGTGCAATGAACTGGACTTTGACATTCGCTGCTCCGCGTACGCTACCAGCATTATATACTACGTGGGCTACACGATCTCGCTGGTTGCGCTCATACTCGCGGTGATTGTCTTTATAAATTTCAAGTAAGTAAATATCCTGCTCACGACTGTTGTCTCACTCCACACAAAAATTAATTTCTGCTCCGCGTTACTCGCGTAATCTTTTCCGTTTTGCGACATTACAAAAGAAAGCCGCGTCAAATTTTTTCACCATAAAATATTGACGATATCCAAGTTGTTGACGACGAATTCAAAGCTCCCCCTCGTAAAATCTTTAATTCGTTTCAAAGAGACTCAAACCTGGAATGGCTTGAATTCTGTCGTCGCCATAAACTGAATTCATCAGCCGTCGAAAGTTCTTGTTTACGACGTGTTGTGTAAACATGTCTTTAACACGTGTCTTTCATTTCGTTGCAGAGATCTCCGATGTTTGAGGAATACGATCCATATAAATCTCTTTTTGACTTACATTTTATCGATATTTTTATGGATTCTGACGTTAACTTTGCAGGTGAGGTTGACGAGAAACTTTTTATGGAATTCCTTTTCATCTCGCAAAGCGAGTTTGATTGAAAGCAATGAAACGTAAAAGACTGGCAGGGAGCGAAGAGAACAAAAAAGAACATAAACAAGCTCTGAACGTCGTTCGAACTGAAGCCCTGAGATGATTTGAAAACTCGAGCACAGGAAAAGCTCTGTAATTGAAATTTTCACGCAATGGAGATTGATGCAATTTAATCAATTTACTTTTCAGTGTCAATTAGAGTGACACGGAACAAGCTCCGCTGTGTTGAGCACAGTCGCACCTAAATTGATATGGAAACAACAAGTTCTTGAACAAATTGCATCAAACTTGAAAATTTCAATTCGAAATAATAAGCTTATCGTTATGTCGCCCTGAAGAAAAGTCTGTTGCCACTGGCAGATGAGCTTTGCGATATTAATATTCAAACTTGTTTCATCAAAAATTGATAAAGAATTCCCCTGAAACATTTCCATGACTCGCGAGAATTCATCGTGATTCGATATCATCCCCTGAAATCAATAAGCTTAAATTTAAATATTGATTGAATTTCAATTTAATTTTCTTTTTAATTTCAACCGATGACCAGATGTTCATGGGTAAATACTTACGTGGCCGTTATCAATCAGAGACGATTTTATTTTTCTTCTTATTTTCAGGGCCAGGAACAGTTGGGTGCATTTTTCTAGCGATATTTCTCCATTATTTTGTACTGACGAATTTCTTCTGGATGATGGTCGAGGGTAAGCAGCCAATCAGTTAATGCTTTGTCACGACAACGATTGTTTGATGAGTTTTATTGCTCGTTCAAACTGTATTCGACTAGATTAATTGAGACTTGTAGCAGTTTTCATGGTAAACTTTTTTTTATCAAATGGTTTATAATGAACTTCGCCTTCCATCGTCGTCCATACCGCTATCGTAGCACGGAGAAATGGTGGAGGGTGACTCACCTGAAAAGCCTCAAGCGCCATCGGCCATGGCCATCGCTCCAAAAACACAAAGCCCAATTAAACATTTTCTCAAGTTTTGGGAAAGCAAATGAAGGAAATTTATTAATTAAAAGCCCGCTGATTTAGTCTTCTGAGTTTGAATTCAGTCCGCTGGATTCAATTCCATAGCTCTGAAAATTCAATTAACGAGGGATTAAAAATTCTCGAACACGATCGTTATCTTGAAAATCATTCCATTATCAAGCGCGGTTGAACAAACAGCAAGAGATTGTTTGAGTTTACGTCTTCTTTGTACTAATTTTACTTTTTCATCGTCTAGGCCTTTATCTTTATATGCTCGTCGTGCAAACATTTTCGGGTGATAACATAAGGTTCAATCTGTACGCTATAATTGGATGGGGTAAGTCTCATTATTCGAGTTGCAAGAAATTTTTAACTAACGGCTGGAATGTCGACGATTGAAAACCGATATATGCAAGGCTTTCGAGTCTTAAAGAAGTCGTGAAATTCTCGAAGACGAATCATTGATGCGAGTAACGCGGAGAGCAAACGTTCACTTCTGGTTTCGTATTTATTTACCACTGGTGATTTGAAGCATAATTTATCTTCAAACGATATTTGTTCGTTTGGTTAACAACGCTTGTTGCTCGTATAGACGAAAGTTTATTTAGGGTTTGTGCGTTAAGAGATTGTTTGCTCTCACTCATTTCAATGTTCACCTCGGTGGTCGGTACGTGAAAATTTCAGAGTAAACGCTCCATTTACCACTCCCAGCAACCATAAATTCTCATTAAGTGGAAGGCAGAAGTTCAGGTGGAAAACCAAGCAAATTTTACTTGAAATCTTTAGCTGAAAACTTTCGGAATCTCATGAAATTAAATTCCACTGTAAAAGCTTCACCTGTTTGAAGACTTTCTCGCATTCATGAAGACGCTTAAAGAATGAAAGCTTTCAAAACGGACACGCTTGCTTCTTGTGATAAAAATGAATAAATCTTTTTGAGTGCTTTGAGTGCTATGTAGAGCGAGATCAAAAGATTCTTCACTGCGAATAATTTCAAACGTTGTTATGAACTTCTGAACGCTTTCCATGTACTTTAGTTTTCGTGAAACTTTTTAATTAAAATTTTCCGCGATGAGCGACGACGCGTTTGAGCGGAGGCAACGAATTAATCTTCTGCTGGCGGAGGAAAAATGTTTGCGAGCTTAAAATGTTTAGAAATGTACACCCTACAATCAGCGCGTGTGACAAAGCAGTAATGGCGACCCTTTTCACGATTCAGGCTTCCCAAGCATATTCGTCGGTTTCTGGGCAGTGGTCAAAGCGTTTTCCGACGAAAACTTCAAACAAAAAGAGCTCGAGTGTTCATGGATGCGGGAATCGAACAGTGATTGGATTATTCAAGCGCCAGCCTGCATCGTTCTCATCATTAATCTAACATTCTTGGTTAGAATTATGTTTGTGAGTAGAATAAACTGCGATTATCCTCAAACCTAATTGGAATTCTCATCGCATTAACGTTTATACTTTTCATTATTTCAAGGTACTAATTACAAAATTGCGATCAGCGAACACGGTTGAGACACGCCAATATCGTAAAGCATCCAAAGCGTTGCTCGTACTTATACCGCTGCTAGGCATTACGTATTTAATTGTTATCGCCGGGCCCAACGAGGGACTTGAAAGTCATATTTTTGCGATATTACGAGCCATTCTTCTCAGTATTCAAGGGTTCTCTGTCGCACTTTTCTATTGTTTTTTCAATTCAGAGGTGCGGCAGGCTCTTAAGCATCGTTTTAATCGATGGCGCGATTCAAGAAACTTGAGTTCGAACAATTCGATTCGAAGCCGCCGCTACACCATGTCCAAAGACTATTCACCTCGTTCCAGAACGGAGAGCATACGGTAAGTCTCCAGTACCAAAATTGATTTCGTTAATGTTATTCGATCTCATCTTTTATTCATTTTTCATTGCGAAACTTTTCAATTTTTTGTTTTCTTCAATTTTTAGCTTAACTACAACTCTTCCTATCACGTCGTAAATTTATAACTAGGTTTCTTTCGTTTAAAAAGACGCCTTGCACAACCAAAAATGTTTTTGTATGATTTCTTTACGTTTCAATCGATGGTAAATAAATGTAAGTGTTCAACTTCTTTCGTGATTTATTTTGATTTGTTTGTTCTTGCCTCCCTTTTGACTCAATTTAGAATTCCATTAGAGCATAGACGAAGCTCAGTCGGAGCGTTTTTCCCATGGCATAGGTACAGATTTATTAGTTTCACCTGTCGCTTTTAATGGCTTTGTTCGGTGTTCGTCAATTTTCCTTTGTAGAATGTTCACAAGTTACATTTTATAAGTAATTTGTCAAACATATTCTTGGAAGCGAAAAAACTCTGCTGTGACAAAGCTTGCGAGTGTTCCTCGATTTTGCAATATTTTTCACCTAATCGCCCATTAAATCTTTATTCAACATTCTGCCACTTTGCTTTATCACGGCAAAAGCCATTTCCCAGTAAAAAATATAAAATGACATTGCATGAATCAGGTAAAGCTCCCGTCACAAACTGCACAAAGCTTTCACGAGCATGCTAAGCACAAATTGAAACGATAAATAATCTGAAAACTGTTCGAAGCACCTGTGATAAACTTTTCAGATAAACTCCGAAAGTGTTCATCAAACATTTATATGAGCCGATGCATGAGCAACTGAAGCTGACTGTTTAATTCACGAACAAAGCAATTCTCCAGCGTCACCGAGAGTTCCTAGTTGTCTGCTAAAAGCTTTCTGCATTTTATGTAAAGTTATGTTCGTTTGTCTCTGACAACGTTCCGTTTGCTATTCGTTTTGCTTTTTATATTGAATTGTTGTATAAACGGCGTGTTATGGTACAGAAGCATGAGCTTTCTCCATGTAATGGCAAAGCTGATTTGTACGATGAACGAAAATTGGAAAAACATGTCTCACAATGGTTTGCTTTCAGAACGACACAGGAATATACAGTCATAGTCAAAATGACAGAGCTATAAGTATGATCTGAGAGGACGACATCGAAAAAATAATTCAGTCGAACGAAACTTTGTGTGTTTGTTATTTGATTTATGACATCAACAAGCATCAGAGGAAAATGTCACAACGGCGCCCGGAGGAATTGAAAACATAAATGCTGGAATGAGAAGCGTTTCATTGTTCACCGGACCGGTTTCTCGTGCTACTGACGACAGAATAAAAAGCATCAATGCTCTCCGATCTTCAGCGTGTAGTTACCACTAGAATTCTCTATTTATCTAAAGCTTTTTGCCCAGAGCAGGGTTCGCTAGCAACTCGGCTGATATCTGCTGAAAAGGGAAAAGTTCTCTTTGTCAAATGTCAAGCCATATCAATGTGCCATAATTCAAAAGTTGTCAAATCTTTATCAATGTTTAAACAAGAAAATATTTTTTACCCGAATCCTTCAAAGCTCTCTTTAAATAGAGAGGAAGACTTGCTTAATGTAATGTTGATGTACGAACCAAATCATAATCAAATAAAGTTTAAAGAAGAATTTGTGGAAACATGAATGTTCTTCTAAGTTCCCACTGTAAACGCAGACAAGAGGCAAAATGAAGCCACCAAGGACGTGCGCAGCAAACAAAAAGGAATTTTATGCAAATGAACGAAAAATGAAATCGCAAATTTTCGTCTATCACACCGTGTGCAGTCGTTCGTGTTTAAATAAATATTGTTGGCTGGTTAGGAATTTGAAAGTTGACAATAAAATGTAAACAGCCAACTTTGAAAACAGGAAGCTTTAGACAGAATAACTTTGAGCTAGAAAATTGTTCCGGTTACAATATTAAATATTCTACGAAACCTTAAGCCTTGACTATCTGTAAATGACAACTCGATAGGAACGATTGCGAACCCTTGATAGTTGAACTTTGATGGAAGCGGTTTAAGCTCTTGCCAAGAAGATTAAAGTATTGTCGTTTGTCTCCATAAATTTAATTACCATTCAAGTCTGCGAAAGTTTCTCAACTGTAAAACATTCAGTTCATCAGACTTTGTTTATTTGGAAATTAACGACAGTTTTTTGAACTTTAGGAATCAACAAACTCACAGTCACTCGACGTGAAAGATGCGCATTGCCAAGCTCATGTGTAAATTAGCATCACCGTCAACAACGCCACGAGCTGTTAATGAAAACTCGACCAATCTCAATGAATTATGCAAAGCTCTAAATGAATGATTCAGCTCTTCCGCTCGAATGCCTCGACCGACCGCAGATGATGACACCGAGAAGATTTCACAACTTTTAATAAAAATCCCTCAAGTTCGCTTCTCTCTGTAGTAGCTTTTGACGGCCTTCTTCTGATTGAAATGAAATTGGGTTGCTCCAGCTTCCTGACTTAAATTCTCAACGCATGCTTGAAAAAAGGTTTCTTTTCTATAAATAAAGAAAAGCTTGGGTCAAATGTAGTTTCTTTCTTCCCAAGCAAGCCACAAAAAATCATTTTTAAAGCCACAAGTTCTTCTTCCAAGCGGTTTCCGGCTCAATTTGGCGTGTTTGGGGAAGAAGTGAAGTGATTTGCTCGGTCTGAATCCTTTTCTGAGTGAGTGGCAAACAGCTCGACTACGAACGACAAGCACGGATTATGCCGCTCACGGTAAAAACAAATTCTGCTGCTAATAAATTCGAAACCTATTGCGAAAACCCTCGACGCTATTTGTATTCACTTCAGGCTTTATTATAACATAGATAAAAGCAAACGTTCAATCCCTGTTCGCTTGACGTTGGAGAAAGTTTTGAAAGCTTGAAATATCCTTACTCGGCGCGACTTCTGGCGTTGAATCAAAACAGTTTCAGTAAAATACGCGATTCACGAATCGATACTAAAATTTCCCATGGAACGCGATTAAGTTTTTTCTTCTTATAAAACAATCTACTGCGTAACTGTGAACGCCTCGACAACATGTGACGCTTGCATGTACTGTTTAATAGGTTTATTTTACAATTTCTCATTCGATATTAAATATTCATGTACACATTCAGATGAAAGGAGCTGATTTAGAGCGGTGCGATGCAGTTATGAACAGAGAGCGTTGATGATGAAGCCATGAGCAATGGAAGAGTCATTTTAAGTACGAGAGGCCGCTCAACATGACCCTTTCCGGATGACGTTGAATTCTAAAATGCGAAAATCAAAAAGTTAAAGAAGATTGATTGAAATGTGTCACTCACTCTCGTCGCTAGAACATTCGTTAAATGTTCGGACGGCACATTGGTTGGTGAACGTTCTTCGGACCTACAAAAGCTTAAAGTTACTCTTGTGATACACAAAGCACATATGTAATATATATGAGACCCATTCAAAAATGGGGAAATGGAAAGGAAACGCGGAGAGGAAATGCAAAAAAAAATGTGAAAAATTACTCGGCCGTTAGTTGCACAAACGGGACGTATATAATGCGGACAGGCTGTTTGACCGCACGTGCTTGGCGGCTTATCACAAAACACCGACAGAATACACAACACTAAAGAGACGAGAAGCGAGGAGAGAAGGAAAATATTAGACGTCACCAGCAACTTCTAGAAACTAATTTTTCACGTCAGACCTATCAGTACGATACAATAAAATAATTTCATGTTCAGTTCTGTTTGGTGAGATGCACGAATAAAACAAAAATAAGATTCACAAAAATTTCCACTGCGACTTTTGATTCTCTTCTGTTTCGTTTAAAAGTTCTCTCGCAACTGCCAGTGCAGCCAGCGAGAAGGAAAAACATAAAAATACTAACATTTTGTTTGCGGGGCTCGCTGTAACTGAACACACACAAAAACTACTCTCTTACTTGTTCATTCTAAGTATTGCCCTTCTTTCCTGCGACGATCTCTTCACGAAGAACAAAACAACAAGTCGTTGCTCGTATTATCATGCGTACGCTGTGATATGAAACAAGAAGACTATGTGTGTCGACTTTGCTTGAATTTTTCCTGTACCCATAAGCTGGGGAGACAAGAAAACCAAATGAGGCAGATGAGAATCTTATGGCTCGTATTCATCGCAACGTTAGAAATCTCAAACTGTCGACTTGTGACTCGGAGAGTAGCTGTTCCCTTCAATTTGAACAGAAAGTTGTCCCAAAAGGGAAAGAGCTTCCGGCTAATTAATCCTCAGTTAATATTAAATGGTTCAGGCTTGAGCTTTCAACTCATGAATAATTTACTCGTCCGCGGATCATTCTTCCTTGAGCCTTTCAAGGGGCTGCTGCAAAGTTCAGAAAGCCGTCTCTCCACCTCCCATAGCTCTCTCGGCGTTTCATTTTGATTGTGAGTAACTTTTTCTTTCCCTTGCCTGTATTGACGCCGTTCTCATTCAGCAGAAAGCATGAACAGCAGAGAGAAGGAAACATTTCCAATTATCTCTGTCGACGACACAACAATATGTCAACGAGCGATTTTTCCTCTTCCGAGATGCTCTTCGAAGAAAGAATAAATGTCTTCCTGGAATTAAATTGTGCAGCATAAATAAGTTAAATGCAAGAGATGAGCGACTTTAAAAAAGCCGATGACAAACTTTAAAGGCGAAACGTTTCCTGCAATGTAAAGCGTTGAGTAAGACAAGGAAAAGTTCCAACAAGCTTCCTTAATGCACTGATAATTAACTTTAACACTCAACGTAATGCTGGCGTTGAAGGAATCGAGTTGATCAAGACTTGTACTTGGAATTTTCTGTAAACCACCAAGAAAATATTGTTTATCTCGCATCATGAATCAATTTATAAACTTTCCTTAGTGACGTCTTCGAAGGGAAGAAATTCTTCAGCATCGCCGCTCACACGGCGGCAACGGTTTGAGAAATGTGATGTGTCACTTTGATGATGCTTGTAAACATCTCGCTGTGCCTTCCGGGGGTTGAAACCCGTCGGAATAGAAATCACAATATTATCATTGCATAACGGCAAATGTCACAAAGAGAGGAAAAAGGAAAATCACCTTGTAGATCCAATACGCAAGCCTCACAAAAAAGTTTTATTTATCTTTCAACGTGTTTTGTGTGGGCAAATTTGTTGCTTTTGGAGCCGCTCTTTTTAAAGCCGATACTGGAAATGAAACGGTTTTCGGACAAATATAAACTGTTAAGGTCGCATTCGCCATGATTCAATTTAACAATTAGATCTTGTACCTTGGTATCGAGATAAAATTGTAGAAGCTTTTTATTCAACATCTGTAATTCGATTCAAAATTGCTTTTAAAGTTTATGCTTCTACATTACGATTTAAATAAGTTTGCATTCTCTTTTCGAAAACAACAACCGAGTAACAACCACATGATTGAGTATGCATCAAAAGTTGAAATATAGTTTTGAGTAAAATGTTAGGAATGTTTTCCAATTATTTACAAGTGAAAGATTGAAATATTTCTAAGCAAATTTTAGCCTTTAAAAGAAAAACTTTCAAAGACCAAAGTGCTGTTCGATGTTTGCCATTTGGTTTCACAAACTAGATGTGCTCTTCCAGAAATTACAAAAGGCAATATATTTTCATAATTGAGCATAGAGGAAGTGAGTTTCTGAAAGAATTTTGTCCTAAAACGCCCGACACTAGTTTCAACAACTATTTTCTACTTTTGTGGAGATTTAAGACTCGATTCAATCTTTTAGAGCTCAAAATGATCACGAAATTTTATCTTCGGGTTGCTTTTTCACACTGTATATGATAGTTTAACGAACAACATCATAAAATTCAATGGGTTGTCGACATGAAAATTAGGTTTCGCATTTCGTTTTTCTCTCTCGAGAAGCTCGTAATGATCCCCGATTTGGAAGTTGAAAGGAAAAACTTTATAATTAACCTCCATTGCAAAACTGGAAGCTGATAATGAGCGAGAGCCAACAGAAGAATAAAGTGATAAGCCCCACAATAAGTAACAGCTTATCATTTGAAATCCTCTTTGACGCTGATGGTGCTTTTACTGAGCGGTTCGCCCTGCGAGTGGCAACAAAGCGCTTGAATGAATCTACTGCACTGAAAACATTCTGATCTGTTATCAACTGTCTGCCGCAATTTGCTGGAACGCTTTCACTCTTATCGCTCTAATGGGATTTTCCACCTTGTTTTCCTTGCGTCGGAATTAATTTAAAATTGAGTCCCTTTGGAGGGATTCAACGATGGAGTAATTGCGTTCATGCAGTGATCTCGCCTCGTTCAAAGTGCCTCGTCACTAGTGACAATAAAAACTTATTAAGTTCCTCAATTCCTAAATTGCATTTCATCATCAAAGCAAACAAATAAATCTTGAAGCGCTTTCCGAGATATGAGTCAACCAAGATTGTGCTTACGAAGCGGCGAATGATTCATTTTACGACTCAAAAGGAAGAGAAATGAGAGCAGAAGATATTTCAGATCAGTGAAGCTGCTTGGAGCAATTGAAATAAATTATTAAGTTTAATTAGGAGATGGTGACCAGACCTAAAGCCTTTAGCAACAGCCGAAGCAGGCTCGATATGATAAATCAGAAGATCATGTTTGGTTGGACGTGAGACGAATTTAGAATTGTCTGAATTCACCGGCACGTAACTTGTGTTGTTCAGATTGTTCCGCGCTCACAATTTTCCCTTGTTCATTCAATAATCTCAGGAAACATGAGCGTACATAAATAATCTGGGCGATGATGATATGTTTATTTCTTCATTCCGTTATCAGTTAACTGAATTATTTCACATCCACCACACAACAAGATTTTCTCTCTCTCTGACGATGTTAGCGTACGTTTTTAACGACGCGCAATCTAAAGAAGCTCATACGATCCAGCGACATGTTTATTCATTTATCATTTTGCTTTCGTATATGACACGTCACAAGTGGCGTGCGAGATCTCTGGCATCCTCATCATCACTTCGATTGAAACACAATGAGAACGTGGTTCAGTTCTCTCGCTTTCAATCGTATAACGATCCTAATGGAATATTTCAATAAAACGTCGCGTCTGAGGTGAATGAAGCTTTTGATTGTATTTGATATCCTTTTTTTCGCATCAGGCAACTCACCCGACTCTGTCTCGCTCTCCGCAACGTACGCAAGTGTTTTGTGATCTGCGTCTCTCGAGAAAATGAGTGCGAAGCTGATAAGAGAAAAGCCGAGAGAGCGAGAATTTTCCTCGGAATTTCCCTCGCTTCTGTTTTTCTGTGTCTCCTCTTTGTGCTTTCGGGCCGACGGTTGTGCCACTCGTGTCTGCTGTGTGTTATCGAAGATGCACATTTTCAACAAAAATATATGTTTTACAGTTCTTCGCTGGCTTTCAATGAGTCGACAGTCGTCGCGAAATCGTCTCGTCGGGAATGAGAAAGAAGTTAAATCAAATTAGTGGCAACCAAGTGCTTCAATAAAAAGGCAAACTCAGTGATAAAAATCTCATCGTGTCGGAAATAATTCTGCCAAGAGACTTGATGAGTAATAAAATTCGCCAAGTACAGCAAAATCGATTGAAACAAGTTTTTCTTGCATTAAACTGAAGAAATTCATTTCTCTGTCGCGCTCGATGTCATAAAAGCTCAAGATTTATTACGTTTATCAGAAAATATTGTTCCAAGTGCGAGTAGATCGCTCAAATTTGCAACAGCAAACAAGAGGATTCAAGCAAACAAGAGGATTTTAATTACACTGTTGGTGCGAGCTATTGAGCTGTGTAAGCAATGAAAGAATTTACGGCTCTCGAGTAGTTCAATATTGCGAAGTGCAAAATGGATTGTTCCTTAATGAATTTGGATTTATCAGTGGAAAGGCAGAGCAGCGGCAGCATGCAATTTGCCGTTATTTATGGCTTTGCTGTCTCAAGGACGAGGCGTTAGTCTACATGAGTGCACTTAGGAAAGCTGTCTAAGGCATTCAGACGGCTTCAAAGCTAGCAATAAATCTCTAGCTGATCGCAATCTTCCAACAAGATTAAATCGCCAAAATCTCCTAATCTTCCTCAATTGAAGAAATTCTTTAGAAACTTCAGAAAAACGCAAGAAGCTCACTTAGGTTTTTCCAAAGCCGCGATAAATCTTCGCAACAGAGCAAAGCAAAAGTTATTATCCAGAGATACCGAAGAGAAATATTTATAGCTCATTTCCATGACTCTAAGGCAAACATAGCTAGATAAGAGAAAATGAATACTTTGCGCCTCCAGAATGAAAACAGTAAAAAATTATTTCGAACCGTTTTCAGCTTAAAGTGATAACGAGATAATAAAATCATGAACTTAGAGGCTTTCGACTAAAGTCGTTTTCAACGCTTGGTGACTTCATCTAACGTCAGACACATGCACGCAATAAGTTGGCGATTTGCATAAAATTCTTTTATTATCTGAGCGTGGGAGGAATGTCTCATTGATGAGCAACGACGATCACTCATTCCGTCAGCAAAGTTCTCTGTCCGCTCCGATGAAGCGTCGCTTAAGAGTTGAGACAACCTTCAACCTGCGATAATTACAAATTATCATAATCAAGTCGAGTCGAGGCACACAATCGCTTAGTTTTCCTCACTCTGCCACAAAATAAAAAAGTCATTTGTTATCACGTCCTTTCCATTCATTTCTATTGTGCAATCAATAAAGCAGCAAGAGCACTCTGTTGTGCTCTATATTTATTTAGTTTCATCTTTGTCATTGTCACGTGAAACATTTCCCAAGACCAATTTGCCTTTGCATCTCAATTCATTTTCGTTTTTATACTCGCAAAATTTGTCAACAAACTTCGAGCCCAAACAAACAAAGCGGTAGAGAACAAAACAATTAAAGTCAATTACAGTCCGGTGACCCAATTGTCGTTATGAATGAAGTTCTCCGGATATCGGGGAGACGCTTGGTAATATAGAACGTCTTGCCCTCGAAGAAATCTCTTTTTCCTAAATGGAAATATCTTGCTACATCCTAATAGAATTTCTCCAGCTGCTCTCGACTGGTCGATCGCAAATGGGGCGAAATTTAATAAAAGAAAAATGCGCTGTTTCCTTAAAGGCTTAGAAGTGCATAATTTATCGGAGCGGCAATAATATTGCAGATATTTTGATTTGGATGGCACAGCAGAGATCAATTGCAAATGGACTCAATAAAGGCGGGGAAGATTGAATTGCATTGACACTCAACGGCCATAGAAAATCCATTTATTTTCTCTTTTAAATGAACTTCAAGTCACGATTCGACGAGAAATGACGTGGAAGCTTTTCCAATGCAATCGCCTCATCGCCGAGAAACTAATTTACAATTCGATGAGCCACGTTCAGGCTTGCGAATTGAGTTCCAAACATTTTACACTACACTGGCTTAGCTTAATCGAGGCAGGCAACGGAGCTCAGAAATCGATACTATAATTAAGACCCCACAACTTATAGCGTTCGCAATGACTAAAATACATCAAACGTTTGGTTTGCATAAAATTTTATCAAATAGCTATTTGTGTATTCTAGAGAGAGCTCGCCAAATCACATTTTAATTACGAAATCCTACCGAATTTAATTGAGTTCAAAATTTGCGTTGGCGTTCCTCGATCAGATTTAATGGAGAAAAAAATTGTCGTTAAAAGTGAATCATGTAAAGCTCAATAACATCAATTAGGAGCGCCCACCCTCTGAGTTCGTGTCGTTTCATATCTCCGAGGATTTGCAACTGTCTTCGCTCAGCTCGATTAATATTCTTTATGCTGAGATTGTTTACTGAAATCAATTATTCAATTCTTCTGAACTCTGCTGAGGTAGAGCATGAATCAGTAAGCTGGCAGTCGTCTGCTTAGCAAAGATGACAGACAGAAGAGAAATTAAGATGCAAAACCACGTGAACTAAAGCTTATCTAGCTCTCGTCCTAAATTGCTAGCATGGATTAGAATGAGGCATAAGAGAAACGATAATGCGGCGTAATCTACGAGTCCATTGAGCAAAATGATCCAAACGGAATTTTCCGATTCACGGTTTAAATTCGCTTCATGTGCAACGATCGAGAGCGGCAGAGCTAAATGAAATTTTTTTATTAAATTTAATTAAATTTTACGCTCAATGTGTCAACAGTTGTTCGTCAGATTTAATTAAAAACCTCAAATGAGCGCAATGCAAGCTACGAGAAATGCAGTGAAGTTAAACTAACAATGTGCGCTCGATTCAACTGAAAAACTATAAAAAAAACTTTTACATAGTGGCTTCAGCCGTAGATAATGATTTCCACCCACACTTGGATCAAGGGTTCAACCTTGATTCCAACCAAACGCAATCTGGCAATTTTACTGACTATGATCAGTTGCTTTGCTATTACGACCACCATGAATCTCTGGTAACGCTCCCAAGACGCTGACCATATGGGCAGCGATTAAACCTTTTTCAATATTCCAGACCAATTTCAGCGGGTGCTATCCAACGCACGATAAGATTCTCTGCTGGCCTCCAACCAAGTTTAACTCATTAGCTGTTCAGAGTTGCTTTACGGAGCTCAATGGCGTACACTACGGGAGCACTGAGGGTAAGGCTTGATAAATATTCATTCAGTGTTAGCATCGCTCGAGGCAAAAGGAAAATAGGATTCAGCAAACATCGTAGGACTGTCGCACACTTCATTCACACTTGTTATTTATATTCAAAGCTCGCTCGAGCGCATTAGATGACTAGACAGTTACGGAAATGAGCGTTCAATAATACATTCTCCACAGGGTTCTGTCTGTTTACGCTTCCTTACCGCCCAGCCTTTATAAACAAAGCATAAACAATAATCTAATAAGATCAATATTAGCCCCACAATTCGAGAAACGAAAGCTCCACGAGCGTTTCGTAGGCAAATCTTTAATTTGCCTCGTCTGGCTGTGTGAAACAAATTAGACAATTTATTTCGCATCGAGGAGGAGATGAAAAATAAATTTCAAATGTCTTCTTTGCTCGCGCGAAAAAGCTTTTGAGCTGAGTAAATCCAACGATATTTACCGAAAATAATCGAGTAAACGATGAACGATTTAATTGCTAGATAAGCTGTACGAGTTATATTCAGATATCAAGTCACCAAGAGAACTCAATTAGCTGTCATAGAGAAGCTGTCATAACGTTAATCTCGTGATGTTTTTGCAAACTTTGGGCAACTATTTGCTCGACTGATTGATCTGCTTAGGACTCAGAACAGTAAAGCTTTTTATTATACAAATTTGTGCAAGGTTGTCCTGTGACCTTACCAGCAAACTACCCCAGTAAATAATTCATGGTTTTTTGAGTTAGACTGTTTAACTTAAACAAGTCTGAATTTGAACAATATTTTTTCTTCTCCCTCCTGATACTTTTTACTCGCGATAGAAAGCGATATCCGTCGAGAGCTTTGAAAGTTATTTAAAGATCTTTTTATCACTTCTCTGTTTCGAACCGATTAAAGAGAAGTTTACGACTTTGAGTTCTTACGCGAAGGAGCAGATTCTGGAGACAAAGCCGGCGAGACTCAAGAAAGATTTAGCAGAAAAAGCGTTTTCAAAACTTGAAAATTCTAAGGTGAAAGTTCTGGCGTCCCAAATTGACTTGATGGCTGAACGAATTTTGAACGAGACACTTGTAAACCTCTTTCCATGTTTTGTACCTTGAACTCGAGTTTATAGGAACCCTCGACACTTGACATCAAAATAAGGACAAAGATTCAAAGTTCATAAGCCAGCATTTTTGATCCAGGAATTACTTGATGCGTAACCAAGTGCCGCGATGAAAGGAAAATTCGACATTCAATCAATTTACCGCAAGAACGAACTTGTTCATGAATTTTTAAACGAAACGCCTCCGTAACGCGCTGGAGCCCTCAGAGGATTCCAATTCAAGGAGTTCTGAAGTTTTAATTAACTCGCTTCTGTTTGCGCGACGAATTTAATTTTACTCCCTTGTTCGTAAACGAGAGTTTAGGTCAACAGTGACAACGTTTAGCAACGTTAAATTGCCTTGTAGCGATTTGAGCTAAATTTCGTTTTCTTTCCAGAGAATGCAACGAAATTCTGCAGAGATGACGGATCGTGGGAGAAAAGTTTCTACGACCTTTGCATCAAGCCAGGCAATGAGACGATGCAGCCACAGGACGTCGAATACAACACTTTGATTTATTGCATCGGCTATTCAATTAGCATCGTTGCTTTATCGCTAGCTGTGATAATTTTCCTTCATTTCAAGTGAGTCATAAGCCTTTCGTTGAATCAACAGCGTCGACGATTGCCCTCGTTTCCTTAATCACCGGCCTAATATTCCTGCAAACTCTTAATCGGAAAGATAAGGCAAAACTTATTTTCAATTAAGACTCTCTAAGGGTTTACAATCTATTATGAGGTCCTGCCCGCCCTGGGAAACTTCCACAAATTAAGCTTCATTCTTATCGACGTCATAAGCAATTTTGGGTCTCAAGCCAAAAAACTCTTTTCTTCTGATTTAACTCTATTGTGAGCGCTTTCCGAAGTAGAAACTTAGTGAATCAAAATTTTGCAATCTTTTGTTGTCGATGCAGAGGGAAAAACAAAACTTTCGCCAGGCTTTTTACCTGTACGCCGGGGATAAGGTTTCCATAAAAGAAAATGTTTTCGTGTTTTCCAAATCCATAAAAATGAAATATTCATGTTCGAACCTTTTTAGAGAACTCCGTTGCTTGCGTAACACGATCCACTGTAATCTCTTCTTCACGTATATTTTTTCGGCGTTGTTATGGCTTATGACACTATCATTTCAAGTAAGTGCTTCCAGCTCTGTTCACTGGAGAGGAAAACTCAATCTCTGCTCTAATGTTCGCAGATGTCTTCTTCTGCCGGGCTCATCGAGTGTATGGCTTTACTGGCGCTTCTCCACTTCTTCAACTTAACGAATTTCTTTTGGATGATGGTCGAAGGTAATCAGCCGTTCAATCATTCAAACTTGAGTGCTCCATCGTTTCTTCTTAGGTCTTTATCTCTATCTTCTCGTCGTCGAAACATTTTCACGCATCGAAGTTATTAATAAGTTTGTCATCTACGCTGTCATAGGCTATGGTAAGTCCTAAGTTCGTAAGTTAGTAGAACATTTTGAATCTAAGCTGACAAAACTGCTTCACCAGTTTAAACTTGAAGTTTAAACGTATCTTCATCACAAGTTATTCGAGGGAGAGGCCAATCATCATTAGAAAAAGTCCTTGCTACATAATTTATTAAAGCTGAGAGCCTCGACGACGTAGACAGATTTATTATTACATCCGTGTCGAGTTGCTTGCTCAGCAGCAAAAGCAGGATTGTTGCAATTTCATTTTCTTCGTTACAAACCATCAGAGTGAAAATGAAAGTTTTGTTTCAGTCTAGCAAGTCGTCAGCTTGGAAATTCTCAGTAATAAATTGTTTCGACACCTCACACCCTGAATTTCTTCTTCAATCTCAC
Source organism: Smittia sp. YW1114-2 (assembly GCA_033064975.1). Lineage (NCBI taxonomy): Eukaryota > Metazoa > Arthropoda > Insecta > Diptera > Chironomidae > Smittia > Smittia sp. YW1114-2. The sequence goes on from CP093832.1 coordinate 426,754, forward strand.
TTAAAGGTGTTCCAGCTATTTGTGCTTTGAGTTGGTCTGTAGTAAAAATAGTTGTTTCGGAGAGGGAGGGATTGCACGAGGCAGCTAGCCAGGTAAGACATAAAGCTTAGAAAGTTAATCTATAGAAAACGCTGTGTCTCCAACTTTGCAGTATCAATTTGGCTGCCCTTATATGCAAGAGTCGCAGGTCGATTGGATTTTTAAAGGTCCTGCGTGTTTAGTTTTAATCATAAATCTAATTTTCTTGTTTAGTATAATGTGGGTGAGTAAATTAGTTTAAAACAAAATTCACGCTTGGCTAATTCATTGAACATTCCGACAGGTGCTTATAACAAAACTGAGGTCAGCCAATACAGCTGAAACGAAGCAGTACCGGAAAGCCTCGAAAGCTCTTTTGGTCCTCATTCCTCTTTTTGGGCTAACTTACTTGATTGTCTTGTACGGGCCGAACGAAGGCATAGGGAAGAAAATCTTCGATATTGCCCGAGCGCTTTTGTTGAGCACACAGGTGAGTCGAACTGGGTCAACCGAAAGCCATCGATTAGGTGCGGAGAGATAATAAATTGCGTGAGAAATTCCAATCTTTAATTGAAGCATTTTGTTTTATGCTTTCAATTAAGCCTTCGACATGCAAACAGCAATTTATAGCACGTTGGCTGTTCATTAATTTTGTTAGGCTCTAATCTGCGACAGACAAAGTTTATCTTCAACACTTCATGAAAGCCGCAGCTTCAGAATTGCTTACTTCCAGAACATGTGTAAACAGACTCCTTACTGCTGTGTCTCTGGCGAGAGTAAATCATCAGCGTAATCCATTTTACCCAAAGCAATTTTTCATCGCTGTCACAATTTCCCGCAATTCATTAAACTTTATGGCTTTTCAAGCCGAGGAATGAACAAGCAGATTAATTAAAGAACTTTCGTCAAAGTTGGCTTGAAGAGGAAATTGCAATGTTCACGGTTCGTTACGTTCATCACTGAGATACGTGCAACAAACAAAGAAAGTTTTCCTTGAGCTCCGCACGCGCTCAGTTTCTCCCTCAAATGTTCTTCAATCTCGTCTCGTCTGTGTAACATATTTCTACCAGCACATGCTGCCATACTTTTTCATCTCTGAGCTTACTAACATTTGAAATTGAATCGCTTTGACTATCAGCAAAGCTATAAAAGTTACGAATTTATGACCTTTTGCTTTAATAGAAGCAAATCATCGACGTTTATTTTTAGATTCGGCGAGCCCCGATTCGTGGATCATGAAGAAGAAATGAAAATTTTAAGCTTAATCAGGGCTATAAAACACGCGTTTGTGGCTTTGATTGTTCAGCTTAGAAAGTAACTTTTAAAAATCAAAACCTCCCTAACCCTGGCCAAAATATTCAAGCTCGTGTTGCTTCCACATGAGAGGCTCTCGATAAAATTTATGACTTCGCAACAACTTGGTAGTCTAGCTGGAAGCAACGAGTTCGCGCAATCATTCCATCGAGAAAACCTTCTGGCTAGATTCGTGGCTACGATTTCAAAGTTGGTGAATATTTAATGAACGCAACAGCTCTACTGAGCCATAAAAGCTTTCAATCGAGGCTGTCATGCTGGAAACCGCAGCTGTGCATTAAGTCGAATCGCAGAGTTAATGAAATGAGCAAGCTCAAACTGATTTAAAATTTACAAGTTGGAAACATAATGAAAACAAGAAAACACAACTTACAAGTAAAATTTAGCTACAATTTATTACAGCCGCTGTCAATCATCCCTTATCTCTTCCTTTCTTCTCAGGGCTTCTCCGTTGCTCTGTTCTATTGCTTCCTCAACTCCGAAGTTAGAAAAGCAATAAAGAACCGCATACATCGGTGGCGCGAGTCACAAAACATCAGACGCTCGCAGTTCCGCCAAACTCATCTCAGTCGTAGGTTAGACATTTTTCTTTCTATGAAATCGCCTCGAACTCACTGCAAGCTTAAACTCATTTCACTTTTACAGTCGCTTCTCGAAGAACGGAAAGAGCACATCGCCCCATTCTCGCACTGAGAGTTTGAGGTAACATGAAAGTTTCCACAAAATCCCTCCTTGTTGACTAATAAATTGCTAATTCCCTTAAAATGACTTTTCCTTTTGACAATCACCAGACCGTTAACTTGCAACATCCAGAAGCGTGAGTCCAGCGTTACAACAACCACAATACTGACCGAGGTTCCCACGTCGTACACAAACTATCGTGGATCTAATGGAACCCTTCAAATGACATCGAATGCGAGAGCTGTGAGTCCTTTGATGGTGAGATTGCCTCGAAACTTGTTGCATTAAGTCAGCAGAAGGTTCATTATCTTAATGTCAACTTTACATTTTTCTTCATCGCATTACAGAAAGGACTCGACGAAAACTCAGTGTAGAAGACGAGTGTCAACCAAATACAATGAATCAAAAGTCATTTTAAAGTTCGTCTGCAAAAATATATTTGTCTCTCGACGATTGTCTGATCTTTAAAAAGAAACTCAATGTGCAGCAGAAACTTAATCCAAGACTAAACATTGACTTCAAAGTGAAAATGTTTTTATAAGTGTTACATATTCTGAGTGTTTAAGGTTGATATGAATGTAAAAGAGACGAGAGAAACTATTTGAATAAAAAGAAAAGATAAAAGCAATTTCGTTCCTTCGCTTTGTCTTGCGCTCTTGCAAAGGAGGTTTGTATGCGATGAAAATCTCTGGTGTTGCTGGGAACATTTTTCATCGCGGCGAAGGAATTGCGCCTCGGTCGGAACAAAGAATTCGCTGCATTGAAAATGAAAAAGTTTCATTATTTCTTCGTCTCGTGCATTCAAATATTTCGCTGTCCAACCAGCTGCTGATCTGCAAATGCGATGGTCGCTTTGTTATAACAGCAGTTTGAGATTTGTTGAGGTTTAGCAGAATTTCGTCTCGCCAGCAAGAGTCAACGATGACGGGTTGAGTATGACAACAATAGATTCGTCTGGAAATCTCTTCGCATCAAATGAAAAGGTTTTTCACAGCCCTGAGATGCTGCGATAAAATCTCCGGATCTCGTACGATTTATATGTCTTTAATGAACGCAGCGCGTGCTGCTTCCTCTGCTGAAATATTATTTCCAATTTAGTAAATGAACCAATCAAGAAGATTGAGAGCTCCACCGCAATCGGATACAAAAGCTTTTTCCATGAGCTTCAATCGACTTGATAGTTTGGGTCATTAGCTCTGCGACTATCAACAAAAACAAGGCGATGTCATCAACGCCCTCGGCAAACAATCCAGCCAACCTCTCCCTTTCATAGCTCACAATAGTCGGGGAAGCTCGCTAATAAATTATTTTCTTATTAACTCGGTTTGCGAATCAATTTGGTTTTCAAGTTTCGGCAAAACGAAAAGTTTCGACGGAAAATGTTTTATTCGCCGAAAATTGCTTCAGCTTTTGCGAGCTAAGAGAAATGAAAATATAGCCGTCCATAATTTTGTTTTGATTATTGTTGTTTATTAAATTTATGTGCGCACAACATGAACACTCATCGCTTCCTTTCAACCCTGCCTTCGCTTTGTTTTCGCACATATCTTTGAGCGTTCAAAGCGCTGTCGATGCTGCGAGCTAACAAGTGTTTTCATCAAGCTTTTTTAATAAGGATCATAATAAGGCTAACAGCATCAACAGCCGCCACATTCTCTCCACGAACTCATAATGTCTTGTAATTCTGTGTTGCTAAACGGATTAAGCGAAACATGACGACGCTTGAGTGCGCGAGCTTGTTTGCGATTCAAATTATTAATTACCAGCAAACTTCGCTCGAGCACTGCCTTTAAAAAATTACGAGCTTCACACGCTACGGAGCAATTTTCAGGGATGAACGTCAAGAATAAATGTCAGTTGGCACTCCGAATGCTCTTAACCTGTCACCGTCACGTAAAATATCATTCCTATCGAAAGGAATGGAAAGCACGCTCGCTTCGATACGGAAACTTCCAACTAGATTACCAGGCAACGCGTTGATTGGAGAAGTTGCTGTTTATCTAACCAAATCTCTCGAAGATTTGTGTGACGAACAAGAAAATTAATTGCTTGAGTTATTAATTGATTATGCAATCTTACGTTAAACGAATTTAATCCAGCGCGAATCATTAAACAGTAGCGCTGTCAGAGTTTGAAGGAATTCTGCGATAATTAGTGCGGTTGATGATCTTGTAGAAGGCGAACACGCAGACTGCAGCAATCACAACAATGGTAATAGCGATAACGACCCGCAAGACCAACGATCCGTCTACGTCAGGAAGTTCTGTGGTTGTACTCGGCTCGCTTGACGGATCGGATTCGTCTGTAGTCGAATCAAAAGTGAACGATGAAAAATATTCAGCTGTAGTCGAGACGGTTCCGGTTGTTGACTCAGAAGAGTAAATAGTTGTCGACTCGAGGTGGCTGAAAGTGGAAGCTCGAGTATTTTCTGTTGATGTGTCGGTCTGCAAGGTGGTTGTTTGGTTTATAGATGACTCGGACGTGTTGGCATCTGTTGTTGATTCGGGATAATCAGGGGTAGTGAAGGGCTCAGCTGATGTTGTTTGAGGTGTCGTTGAGCTCATTGATGGGCACGTCCAGTGTTTAAACTGCCACGGCCAGCACCATTCAAACTTTTCTAGGCCTTGATCCGTTGATTTAAGAAAGAATCGATCTGGAGATTGTCCTAACACTTAGGATTGCAATTAAGTTTCAAGAAAGGTTTGCACTTCTTTTCGTCTATCTCACGGTGAGATACTCACCTATGGCTGTTGACATTTGAACAGCAAAGAAAATCCAATTAGCAGAAATAAAAACTTTCATTTTGATGTGCACTTGTTGAACTTGAAAACATGAATAAACTTGATAGTAAGCGGATTTGCATTATCAGAATGAGTTCATGAGAAGCAGTACCGCAGCAGTATCAATTCAAGCCGCAGTTACAGCCCGCAAATGACTCTGTCCAATTAGTCATAACGAGCGAGATAACAGCAAATTCGCTTTCTGACTTTGACTTCAAAAATTACTGGAGAAAATTTGCACAGCGTTGAACATCAAACGCTCGTCTTGCTTATGTTCCGAGAAATCTTTCTCGCAAGCGGAAAAGGTACTGAAATTTTAATGGAATTGTGCTCACCTTTCGATATATTTTTTTCGCAGGGCGGAAATCATATTTTCACGACCTTTTCTCGTCCCAAGAAATCTTCAGAGTGCACGTTTTTGCGTGAGCAAGTGGCTGGTGCGTCTCAATGACTTTAAGTGCTCTCGAATGAGCTATCGGGCAGTTTGGCTTGAATGTTGAGTCAACAAAGGGAAAAGCTCTTCAATACTTTAATAAAAATACATTAATCATTCGTGTCCCCATTAACTGTATCCGGCCTTTCTCATCCGCAAATTCATTCGCATCCCGACGGAGACCTTTCGAGACGCGCAAGAAGAATTTCGGAAAGTCATTCAACCGACCCCAAAGTTTTTCTTTATTTTGACATTGATTTCATGAAAAATTCTCACGCTTCGGAGGAGCAAATTGTTGGGAAAATCCCCGCCAATTTGCATCTACTCGCTTTGGTATGCAGAACTGCTGATGTAATGGAGCTGTTAAATTGGCGACAGTATAATTGAGCAATCTTCGATTTGTGATGCAAACGCTTTGATTTTCAAAAATCTTTCCTGCTGAACGAGCTGCTGATGCAGGTGCTTTCTAAGAAAAACTGATTAAAGAAAAGGGGACGGCGAACAGATCGAAAGGAAAGGAATCCACAAACAGGCGATGTCGTTGTTACAAAATGTAGCCTTCGACTGTGAAGCGGAGTGATTGAAAACTGTCTGAGTCCCTTATCGTAATGCAAATGTGTTTTCCAATCCATTCGACGGATGAACGACTCTGACAGGAAAGTGCCTCGATAGTAGTAAACGCAGCTCACAGAAAATCAATCAAGCAGTTTCGGAGTTTTGATTGATTTGAAAGAACGTCGTTATGATAGACTTCAAGACCAAAGTGCAGTCATAAAGCGTCTTGAAGACGTGTGTCGATGATTTCTGGCAGCTCATCAGCCACTTTGAAAAATGGTTCAATAGGAAACGGGAAATGAAAGCTCGTTTTTTGATGAATAGCTCGATTGCCTTGGACTTTGACGGATTGTATGGAAAAGAAGAAAACTAAAAAACTAACAGTCTCTTGCCCGAGATTAGTCTCACGGAAACCAACAGAAGTCCAATACGAATGAGAGCAATTTGTATATAAGTAACTACGACGCTACTCTTATCATTTTACAAGATAGCGACTTACTGAATTTCTTCTGGAATGGAAAAGCAAAGCGAGACGAGACGTCAAATATTATCAAAAGCTTTGACGCTATTAAAGCAAAATACTTCCGAGAAAAAAAAAACTGTCATCACCTTGTCGATTCATGTGCCTCCAATTAAAAGTATTTTCATCATCAAACGAGCGCAAGACGGCGGGTTTAAATTTTCCAGCTCATCGCAATCTTAATGATAATTAGGGGTGAAAAGATTCATTAAAAGAAAAAACTTTGCTGCTTTTCATGATTTTTTTTTCCTGTGGAGCTAGAACTTTTGCACGATTCCTAATCCGAAAAGTATTTTTGAAGTTGCGAGCTTCCCGAGAAGTTATCACTGCTTATCTACCTCGGAATTCACAAAAACTGCTAAAACTTTGAACTCAAAACGTAAGCGTACGAAAATTTTCCGAGCATTCAAATTTAATTTCCTACACTGTTCCCCTCCCGGTTTAAGAAGCTTGTTCAGAGCTGAGTTTAAATTCACTTTACATTCAATGCTTTCTAGTAAGTGGAACTTTTTTCGAGTACAACACAGTTCTCCTCGAAAGAGCTCAACTTCAACGATCCTTGCAGGCGAAATTGTCTCTCGACAGTTGAACTCGTCAAACATGCTTGTTATCTGATCTGTCTGCAGATTCAGCGCGGTTAAGGGTGATGAGACAATGAATGCTTCTTTAAACATTCAAGCAGCAGTCTTCGAAGAATTCTATGCTAAAGGGAGAAGCAGACAAATGAAAAATAGCGCGGTTTATGTTGACATTGGAAATATGAGGTTCACGACTTATGGTTCAGAAGAGACTGAAAGCTTAAGGCCCACATAATGCGACACTATCAATATGGAAAGATATTTCCCTTCATCGTATAATATTTCGTTTCAACCTTTGGTCAGGTTGAATACATCGACGATGCCAAATGATTATCTGAGGCTCAAATAAACGAACCCAAGGCATTTTTTTCTTATGAGGAAACAATTCCAAATCCCACCTCAGAATAGATAAACGGAATCGTCTTCGATCATGTTTCAAGTTTCATCGATAATGCTTAAATCAATTTGAGTTCGATGGAAATCTAATCCTCCTCAAATATATCTCAGAAAACTTTTAATAAAATTTCCGGGAAATTGTAAGATACACTAAAGCGCAAACGACAACATCGTATTTCAATTATTAAATTCCATCTGCAAAGTATCATCTCATCATTTTGCTTCTTCGTTCCTGCTTTCATTTCTCATCATGAGCTTATCGTTTTCCTTTCCGCTTTCGTCCGGAGGCTTAAAGCTCAAATTTGTAAAGAGACTTTAATCTGCTAAGACTTGCTCTGAACTTAGACTTTGGACGAGATTTTAAAAATTCACTAAGTTGAGATAAAGAAAAAGTTGTCCAGTCCGGAATCGTCAATCTGATCCGTTTGTTCCTTTCATTTTCCGCTTACCTGGAATTGACAACGGACCGAAATTTAATTTCCTCAAAAGCATGCGACGCTAATTAGTCAGCAATTTTATTAGTTTCTCCGTCTCAAAGCTGGGTCATGTTTTCTTTGCGTCCGGTCGACCTCGACGAGAAATTGCTTTTCTCTCAAATCGACCGTCGTTAAACTTTTTCGCACACAATCGAATCACAAAAGGGGGGATCAGCTCCACTCAAAGCACTTTACTCCACGCTTTATTTTCTCCTTGAGATTTCGTTCTGAAGAAAGTTTTAATTTCGTTTTCGCGAAGATGAATTTCCACCTGAATGGGCGCGCTTGCCAAATCTCAACTCAATCTTGCTCTGACGAGCGTCTCGAGTCAAATCGCTGTAAGAGCAGATCTCGGATGAAATTGCTCGCAATGAAAGTTTAATTATTGCCGGTTCAGTGGAGTTCCTAGCTACTTCTTACGGTTAGTTCGATGGAGCTCAAAGTTCGACTAAACATAACCGAAATTGTTTCCTTACAATTACTCGAACAGATGTGAACGAGAATTTAATCTGCGGAACTTCAGTCTTTCCCTTGTTTTTTTGTTTATCATCCAACAATGTTGCACAGCCTTCAGCCGGTAAGACTATGAATAAGCCTATCGAGGAAGTTCCCATCTTCTCATTTTAATCTCCTTTCTAAAAAACAAAACTGCTGAGTAATTCATTGCGAGATCTAAGCAACGTCACTCACGCGTCAAAGAACGTGGAACCTTGTTTGCTCCGATGCCACGAGTTAAAGAAGAATCTTTGCCGATAAACCTCGAGAGCTTTCGAAGGTTAAATCAAATGAAGTGCTCGCAATTAATTTCATCGCTCAGCCATTCATCACACGATATCGATGGAACTTCAATGTGGCAACCAGATGGGGCACTAAATGAAACAACAAACGTCTTATTCACACATATCAAGCAGCGAATCGTTGGGAAATTAGCTTTTGAGCTAGCGAAATCATCGAAAACTCTTGCCTCCAGCAGCGCGCTGAAATTTTGACTACAAAGCGATTGTTCGCTTCACGGATGAGTGATGGATTTCGAGAGCGCCTAGAGTGCTGGTTGAGTGTGTCATCGGGTCGTTGAGTCATCGATCTGAAACGAATCCCAGAGCGGCAGCCACTTCATTTGCTTTTTTCGACATCAAAACAGAAGAATCATCTCATCGACCTACATTTATGCTACTTAGAGCCACGAGGAAGCGAAGGGCTTCCTTCAGTCATAATTTCAATAAAACCTGATTATGTTATTCACAACAAAGAAGAGCAAAAACCTGCTTGGGATCGCTGACACGAAAAATCAATTTTCCTGCGTCGCGATTCTCAAAATATTTTCCTCACAAACGAAATTCAATTTTCTGGTTGATTTTGAGTAGCTTTGATTTTTCTTAAAGCTTGAAGCGCGAAGTTTGAAGGGGAAAACTCACCTTGAAGATTTTCAAGGCGTGCGTTTGCCGAAGATCGAATCGGAAATGTTTCAACAAGCTTAACGACAATATTTACCTGGCTCGATGACTTGAAGTCTCTGCGGAGCGAGGAAGGCGAAAACATTTTCAGTGACAAGAAGGGACAAGAAATAAGTTCAAGAGGAGCCTCTTCAAGCTCGATGACGAAAGGAAAATAAGAAATGAGAGTTTCCCTATGGAAATGGAAGCGTGTGTGTGCATAAAACTGTTAGCATAGCCTTGTTGATTGAGATATTTTCGGAGCTTTCGAGCCGCTTCCGGTAAAACATTGAAACCAACAGCTTTATGAATATTATTCTCATTCCATTTTGTGCAGTCAGGACCAATTGTGTAATCACGCTACTCATTGACGCCGTTAATTAAATTATCTTGTCGAGTTCCAAAAATAATTTACTACCATCAAAGGTTTTCGTCCTGATTCGTGCTTCCGTTCGGTCTTAAAGTTGAATTTTATTCAATCATGGAGTTTTGCCTCGCATTGTGTGAACCAAACTGGATTCGCAAATTGAAGTTCTGTGAAGAATTGCATTTGGCTCACCTGGAACCCCCCGCGGAATAATTTCCGAATTTCAAATTGTTCGAGTTGGATTCGCGAGAAAGCCAAAAGTAAACTTTGAACACGAACGCCCGAAGGAATCGCTTCGTATTTTTCATTTCTTTCTCCCACCAGACATGTAAATCCACCGTAAAGGTAACATTTACGTTCTCCATCACAAGTTGCCATTCAATTTTTCAACTGACATTGAATTGTAAAAACGCCCGCGGTCAAAGCTTTCCTCCTGTGATGTGTTGTTCGTTTATTATTGGTTGCATGTTCTGACGAGTCTTGTTTTCCGTGATTAATCTGACACAGAGCTTCGCAGCGAACATTGCAACTGACAGAACTCGAATGCGAGAGCCAAAGAAAACAGTGGAGGATGAAATGTTCAATTTGATAAATTGCAGCATGCAATCGAACAGGAGATTTTTTCGGGATTTTCGCTTTATTTTCTGATCTCAAACGATTCCAATTTATTTTTTTACGGAGGTTACTGTTACTGTTTTCTGCCTTCGACCATTATAATGTGGTAACCGAATTTCGTCTTGACGGGCGGGTTTGTGTACTGCGGCTTAGCGATGGTGGAGACGGGAAGGGCAAATGCTGCGTCCTGGAATTCACCGACCATCGCTCCTCTGATCTGCCAGCCTAAATCACCGCCTCGAGTAGCTTTGTCCTCTGAGTACTGTGTAGCCACGTCTGGAAACTTTTCGCCGGCCTCGAGCTTTTGCATTGCTTCAAGGATCTTAGACTGTTTCTCACACAAGATGTGTCTGACCTTGATTGCGTTGCATCCTCCTCCTTTCTCCTTCTTGTCTTTTGCTATTAAGGAAATTACAATCGACCGGCAAACAAGATTTCATTTCTCAATTACCATCGCTTCCTCCTCCAGCTGCTTTTCCTCCCTTCCCAGCTTTTCCGTCTTTTCCTCCGGCCTTTGCAGCTCCTTTGGCATCCTTCTTGGGAGGCATTTCAATAGATTTAGATTTTAGAAAACTAAACGTAAGGTAAAATATTCTTCGAAATATCTGAAATATCCTCAGCTGGTTTTCCCCTCGATGAAAAGAAATTTCGAAAAGCAGAATTCGTTGAGACAATCCAGCTTATGAAAAGTCTCGAGAATTGTTAGCTGATTTAACATCAATTTTATTGCAATTACGTCATGTTTTTTACAATGCTTCAAGTAGTTTATGATCCTTCAAGTTTGTCCATCAATTTCCATCTCATTGTCAGATAAACTTTCGTTAACGCTTTTCATACCTTTTCATTTCGTTTCGCGAGCTTTACATTGTTCAAGTATGTAGCTTTTTGATTACTTTTCTTTCATAGACGCAGACTAGCTGTTAAATGGTTGATGTTATTTTACTGGAAAGTTTTAAGTTATTGTTACGAGCGGAAGTCAGTGGCGGCAATCGCCTTGTGTGAAAGTCGATAAAGGCACTAACAAAGATGTTTGCTCAAGATTCACTTAATAAATTAAGGGGATTAAGTTCTAATGAATGGTATAAAAATAAAGTGTAACCATGGAGTTTTTCTCCTTGATTATTTACAGTCAATTGGGAGAATTAATAATTTAGCTACCATCATCGAAAAGATTATTGTGTTGTCGTCGCTGTGCGTTCATCACGAAGTTAAGATTTGCTCGTTTAGATATCTTCAATGAGTTGCCCGGAAACGGTTCCAGTTTGATGGTAGCGTCGTCTTGAGCTGAAATCTTCGTTCTCTTCGTTGAGCTGCGATTGCGTGAGGTTCACGTTGACATGAGGCGTGACAATCACTTGTTCGTAATCATGAACTTTTTTTCTAGAAGAAAAATGAATTTTAAATTTGTTTTAGATACTGAAAATTGCCGACAAATCTCACCCGAAACACTGGAAAACGACTCCTTTGAGCCACACAAAAAACCTGAACTCGTCAGCGATGCCGGGCTTCACAGCAGGATTTGCTGTACCAACATAGAACCAGACCACAAACACCACAGAAATGCAGACAAGTGCGAACACCCAGTTGACGAGCATCATGACAAGAACTTTGATGCCAGCCTAGAATTAAATTTCAGACTAAGTTCAAGTTATTCGAATGAAGAAAGAACTTACTCCCATCAAAGATGCCCATCGATTACAAAAACCGCTGTACCAGTTTTTCGTCTTCTGATGGATCGGTGGACGAATTGGTGCAATCGGTTCGTCGTCGGCATCCCCAACTTCTTCATTGAAGTTGCTATTGGTCGGATCTCTTATAATTACTTCGTCCTGATAGCCATTTTGAACTTGATTTGTACCGTCGAGTTGCTGTTGAGCTGCTGAACGTTGCTGATGATATGGAGTATTCTCGGGACTAGAAAGATTTTTGTGACGCGTTCGCTCTGGGAAGAGCTGGTCGAGGTCGTTTTCCTGATAATCGTTTGTGGCTCCATAGTTTCGAGACTCGTAGAGTGGTGATTGAGCTTGGATTCTGAAACGTTCCTCTCGTTTCGTTTGAATATCGAAGGTTTGAGCAAGAGCAAAATATGAGTAGTCTATGCAGGCGTAGGTGAGCAGGAAGGGCATCGTTACTATTGGAGCTAGAGTGTTGATGTCTCCAACCATGATGAAAGCAATGACAACAAGAGCGACAATTCCCATCGCATTTAAAGGAACTTTGTTAGGTCCTCGGCCAGCTCCTAATTTTCCCATTCCTGGGATCACTGACTCGTTTGCAATCGATTGAAGCACTCGAGGTGTACCGTACATAGCGCCGAGGCAGGAACTCATTGAGCTAACGTAAATCCCGGCTAGCAACAGAAAAGTGATAGCAGAAACGTGCGATGCTATCATCATTTCATTTAACAACGTCGCTCGCGTTACCGTAGCGCCCAGGAAAATCATGAAAACCATGTAGAGAAACGTTGATGTTGATAAGGCGGCAAGAGTTCCATTTGGAATGTCTGTTGTCGGTGCTCTGAGATCTCCGCTCATGTTAATTCCTGAGAGAACTCCAGTGATGGTCGGAAAGAAAATTCCGAAAACTGTGAACCAGTTCACTCCTGCGCTGTATTGAGGTGACAGATTTTCAATGAAATTACCACTTCCCCAGCCTTCGAAGCCACTGCCATCTGGGTCGTTAATGAAGGAGCCCACCATAAAGTCTAAAGCCGACAGCAGCAGAATAATGAGCAAAGCAAACTGAAGCTTAATAACCCATTTCACTCCAGCTACGTTGATTGATCCGAGAAGAATAACTGCTGCCGCTGCAAAGCCTCGAACGGCCCATTTGTTATCATGAAATCCAAACAGACCTGCCATCGATTCGCCGAAACCAAGAACGTTCAAAGCACATCCTACAGCCTGGCCGAAGCAGTAAAGGAGGCCCAGAGATCCCCCAAACCGCGACCCGAGTGTGTTGGCTATCAGAAAGTAGACTCCTCCTGTTTCTACTCGAATTCTCTCAACGATTCCGATTGCTGATAAAACACTGATCAGTGCAATGCCAACGGAACAGATGACGACCATGATTGCGTGGAAAATGCCAGCCTGCCCAACGATGTATCCCGATCGAAGGAAGACAATTACTCCGAAGATGTTGACCATGCAAGAGGTGAATACTCCGTCCCATTTACCGAAAAGTGTAGGCTGTGAGATGAAGAAATGTGTTCGCCACCTAAAATGTTCAGTGTGAACAGCTTAGCGGGACTTCCACAAACAGTTAGTGGCTTAACTCACCATGGCTTGTCGCCTTGTTCGTTTGCGAAAACTTCATCAGGACCTGAAGGCTGATGGCCAGCTGCTGCATATTCAGATTCGTTTCCAAGATCAACAAATCCACCAGAAGCGTGACGAGCTCTTGCGTTTCTTGGAGTGTCATCGGGATCGAGACCGTATCTAAAATCAGCAATGAATCACCAAGGATCTTTTAGGCGATGTAACCATTTACCGATCCCAATTCATGTTCCTTCTGTCAGTCGTCATGTTTTCGCTTTCACGACGGAGTAAATAATAAATGAAAGTTTCGTGTTTCGAAGAAAATAGAAAATTTTGCCAACCAAACTATCGAAAAATATTCGATTCCATTCAGTTACGCATATTGTCGTAGTGCTTTCACTTAAATCTATGAGCTGGCCACGATGTTAGCTCGTTCTTTAAATCTTCTCGCCGCCTTCGTCTTGTGGGGCAAGTTGAAGACAAAAATCTTGAATAAAAACAAATTTCTGAGTCACGAACTCTTCGTTGAATTTCTTCGTTTAGTTTCAAAAAAATTCTGGCGGGAAATTTTCCGACGGAACTTTCGAAAGCTCGTCATTTTGAAAGCTCCAAGCTCATAACTCTGAAAGCTCTTGGAACTTGCCATGCGAGCTTTCGACAATCTAGATCGAATGGTATCAATTAACAACAATTGGCCGATAAGCATCGCCGGAAAAGCTGGTGACACTTGTTGATATGATTTTGAATTATTCAGTCAATTACCTGCGGCGCGAGGGCATCAAAGCTCTGAACAAACATATTTTACGTATCATTATGGAAATCACGATAAAAGCTTTCATGAATATTTAATAATATTGCCTATGAAAAGCGATTGCTTTTGCCTTTGTCCTCTACTGTATGTCTGATTTTCATTGAGTGAGCTTAAGCTGTTCGAAGACAAGAAAAATTGGAAAAATGACGAACGTTTTCTCTCAAGAAATGTCGAGTTTTGTGAATATTTTTCAATTGTTTTCGCTTTTCCCGTATTCCTCGAACGTGATGGCCAACATTACGCTGAAGTTCTACTCAGCCGTCAGCCTATTCATCATCGTGCTGCTTTTCATCTCAGCGTTTTTCATCCATCCAGTGCTTGACGATTCCGAGTCGCTGTCGCTGCTTGTTGGCGGTTTGGTGTTCGTTGGACTTCTCATCACGCATTTCTTGAATATTCTTCAAGCTTTCTCTTCACGTCACGAGCAAATGATGATTTACCAGAAGTTCGACGAGATTGATTTCCTTCTGCAAAATCAACTGCTGGTCAACATCAATTACGCTCGCCTAAGAAAGCGGCTCCTTTTCAAGTACTTTATCATTGCAATCATCGTCCTTGGAATCCACGCAACTTCAATCGTCTCTGTTTCTATCAATGGGCTGTTTTTTCGCTATTACCTTCACTTGATCCTTCCGATTGCAATCATCCGCATCCGTTGCGTTCAAAATATGTTTTATGTAGATTTAATCAAAGAAAAATTGAAGCTGATCAACCAAAAGCTCGACGACATCATAAAGAAAAACCGAGATAAAATGGCTTTCATCATCTTCGCGGACAAGTTGCAGAAGTTTGACAAGAAAGACTCGAACCAGCTTATGACGCTGAAGCAGATCTACGGGAAGATATGGGACGTGTCGAACTTGATTAATGATTGCTTCGGGTGGAGCTTGCTGGCAATCGTTGAGTGAATGAAAAGTTCGTGTCATTCAACGTTTTATTTTTGTTTTCTATTGAAGGTCACGCACTACTTTATCGAGTTTACATCAAATGGCTACTGGCTTTTTCTCGCTTTGGAAAGCGTTCTTGATCAATCGATTGCAATCCAAAGTTTATGCAGCATTTTCCCGATCGTAGTAATTCTAACGTCAATGGCTTATTCTTGTTATCAATGTGCCGAGAACGCTCAACAAACAGGCGTTCTCATCCATAAGATTGAGCGAGATATCAACAACGATCTGCAGAACGCTTTGGTAAGATTTGCTTGACGTCGACTTAACTCTCAATTTAAATTTTCGTCGCTTAGATCCGCGAGTTTTCCCTGCAAATCATTCACGAGCCCATCGAAATATCAGCGAATGGATTCTTCAAGATTGACTTCACTCTACTTGGCTCAATGTCTGCAGCAACAGTTACATATCTGGTCATTCTGATTCAGTTCCAGCTAAGCGAGATTAAGAAGTCGAGCAATTCAACAAGCACCTAATCTGACGTTCACAGTGTTAAAAATGTAATTTATTCGGAATTTTCTGATCTTACACAACTTACACAAATTAAATTGGGGACAAACGAAAAAGATAAAAAAAAAACATCCATGAGAGGAGATTAATCGGCGTTGTTTGAATGAGGATCGTTGATTGGAAATCTGAAGTCGATGAGGATGATAAGAATTGAAGTACACAATAAACCGCATAAATTGTGTGGAAAATACTTTCGTTCCAAGGCATTTGAGTTGCAGTCTTAAGGCTAGACAGTTTAAAGCTCCTTCGTAGCCATAATTGGCACGAGGATGCTTGGTGGACCCGCTTGAAGAAGGAATGGATCAGTCAGGAGCTCCGCAGCAGTTGCACGTGACGCTGGATCTCTAACTAGCATTCGATCGAGGAATCGTCGTAAACGCGACGAGACTTTGTGAGCATTTTTCAAAGTAGGAGGAGGCATGTCCCGGATTCTTCTCATCGCCTGCAGAGGTGGCTCGTTGAAGAAAGGCGGTTCTCCGTCGATCATTTCAATGACCATAATACCGAGAGACCAAACTGTAAGTATAGAGAAATGAAATTTGCTGACTGACATGAATGATGAGTGTTACTCACCATCAACCTCAGGGCCGTAGAGAAGCCTTGAGATAACTTCCGGTGACATCCAGTAAGGCGTACCAACGAGAGATTTCCTTTTCGGTAGCTCTTGCGAAACTTGAGCACAAAAGCCAAAGTCAGAAAGTTTCACTCTGCCGTCTGATGCCAGGAGGATCGAGTCAGATTTTATGTCACGATGAATGACACCCTGGCTATGAAGATATGATAAGGCCTTGAGAACTTGCTTGCAGACCGTCGCAATCTGCTCTTCATCCATTCGAGAATGAGTTACGATGTCGGTCAAAGCTCCGCCTTCAAGATACTCCATGACGACCCAGAGCTCGTCGTTGACTAAAAAGCTATTGTAGGTCTCGACGATATTCGGATGATGATAATCTCGAAGAATGACAACTTCATTGAAGAGAAGCTCGCGGCGTTGTTGCTTACGAAGATCCATTTTCTTAACGGCAACTTTTCGCTCTAAAATAAAGCAAATAAGAAAAGAATTCACAACTACAGCGGATTGCTTACTTGTGTTCTTTTCCATAGCAATCCAAACAGTACCCGTTGAGCCTTCGCCAATTTTGATGAAGTTCTCAAGATTCTCCCGAGGATCTCCAGGCGAAACAACCATTTGAAGCGCAGCTCGGAACTGTTCGTGAGTCAATCGCTGCTCTTGTTTATTTCCATTGAGTCCAACGGCAGCTGGTGGGCCGATTGATTGTATACCCGTCGAGTTTACGCTGCTTGTCACTGAGCCACGTTGTGGGTTGTTGTTTAACACGTCTTGTTGCAGTCGAAGTGGAGCATTCATTTGATCGAGCTGTTGCTGCTGCTGAAGTTGCTGTTGTTGCAATTGATGTTGTTGGAAATGATGCTGCTGAAGCTGAAGAGGTCCCATCGGCCCAGGATGCGAGTGAACTGCTGGCGGGCCGTATCCACCAGACTTGTTAGGTTCAATATGCTGCCCACCTTTTCCATTAAACACGTTGATTGGCATCGTCGGATGATTCGATGCATGATTATTGTTACTAGGCGGGAGCTTTCTCGCGTTTGTATCAACGTGATGTACCAGTGGATAAGGCTGGGAATGAGACGTAGGTGTCGGCTGTTGCAGGCCTTCTTCCTGAACAGAGTTTGGAATGTGAGGTTCACGATGATGAGGTCTCGGTGGACTCGAACAGCGCAAAGAGTTGGAGCGCGCTACGTGGGATACTTTGGGCAGATTCAAGCCGTTATACGAGTTCTGAAAGCTGTCTGGAGCGCCCATTGATGACATTGTGCTGTCGATACAATGAGCCATACTGCTCTGTGGTCGTACGATAGTTTTCAGGTCAAGAATTTCTGTGGGCGTAATGGCTGATGGATCGACGAGCTGAATTTGATAAGGAATGTTTGATAAATTTGTTCCTGTTTGGTAGAATAAAATCAATGGCACTCACAGGCATTGGTCTATTGGAGCTCTTGAGCACTTGGTTGTTTCCGACGACGCTCTGCCATTGTAATGGCAAGCCAATATATCTAAAAGAAGGAAGATTTTTCAACTGAGTCTCATTTTGACATGATGAAGTCAACAATTTATTGTGCAACTTGAATCTTTGGGTTTATTACTTCCAATTTCAACTTTCAATTTACCTTCCTTCTTTTTTGTCAAATCCGGTGTGAACTCGGTGCTCGAAATTCGACGGCAGCGAAATTTGTGGTTTCTTTTTCTTCGAGAACATCTTGAGTCTGAGTTGAGCAAAGATTTACAAACAATCGAGGAATCTAAATTGCAACACGACAACAAGAAAACATGCCGTTGTTTATTCGTTGCTAGACAACAGCGGCTCCACTTTAAGCCGGCACAGCGAGCGTTGATCAATGGAATTAATAAAACTTAACGAATCGTATCACGTAGAAACTGATATTTGAACGATTAACAAGGGAAATTTAGGTAAATAAATTCTTCGTGTCCGAAAGCTTTAAAAAATTAAAATGATGCGAAAATTGAAGCGAAAGTGAAGCAGAAAAGTTCTTCGAGCTTTAATGTTGACGAGTAAAAATGTCGCAAGGATGTTTCATCTGTGCAAACGACTGCGGGAGCTCAACCCCGAGTCTCATAAACCTAACGAGCAAAAAGTACAAAACCAAGGTCACCACGCTGATCGGAGATTTCATTTCGAATGACTACGAGCTGAGGATAACAGAGGAAAACAAAATTTGCAGTTACTGTGAAATTATTCTTGAGAAGTACGACGAGCTCAAGCATGAAACGAAGATCATAAAGTCGGTGATTGGACACCAGATGAGCCAAACTTACCTAATAGAAACCAGCGAGCCGATGGTATACATGGACAAATCGAAAGTTTTCACCGCGCTTCCATCAAATTCGGAAATAAAATCTAAATATTCGTGCAGATTTTGTCCAAAATACACTACAGACTCTTTAGACCTCATCAACACACACTGCTTGTACCATAAGGTGCTGGACGAAATCAAAGTAGGGGCAGCTCGAGTGACCAGTGAAGTCGCTCCAATTGTGAAACGAAATCAAGTCATAAAGCGCCAAAACCCTGTGCCAGCACAGCCAGAAAGGAGACCGGTTCAAGCCCTGCAGCATCCCAGTTCGAGCCACAGTGAGCGGAAACTACCAACCCAAAGGACATTTCGACCAGTTCCAAAACCTGATGACACGTTCATAAACATCCAGCAAGAATACGACGAAGAAACTCTGGCACAACTTATTGATCTCGACTTGATTGAAGATCCTCTCTGCGACTCCAATCTGAAGCTAAACACTTGCTCAATCCCTAGCTGCAACTACGAGTTCAGTTATATCAATGAATACGTCAGACATCTCAGACTCTTTCACCAATCAACTCTTAACTACATTTTCCCTGTCATTCGAGCAAGTATCGATCGACCGAGGAAGGTGGATAAGTTGATGTGCCCCTACTGCTTCACCAAGATGTCAAATATTGAGTCACTCAAGATGCATATTCATGAGCACGAGGAAAAATCTAAGGGAAAGCTCTTCATCGATCGATTCGGCGAGTTTGTATCAAACCTAATGAGTTCCGCACGCTGCAAGACCTGTGACTGGGAGATGACAGATCCTACTCTACTTGACTGCAGTCATGAATTCGCGAAGAACTCCTCAGTGCCGAGAACAAGTTGTTCATATTGCAGTCAAGAATTTTACGGTGAGAAGCTCTATCACAACCATCTAGCTTTGGAACACGGCAACTGTTTCATTTGCGGACAAGAAAGTGACGACAGGAAGGTTCTTACTGACCATATCCGCTCACATCTCAAGTAAGTTTTTCTAAGATTCTCAATCCTTGCGAACCTAACACCTTTCATTATAGACACACGGAGTTCTCATGTCAATTTTGTCAAGACATCTACCAAACGAAAGATGATCGCTTGGAGCATATGAAGCTCAACCACTCGGAAAACTGCTGCCCGCATTGTGATGAGTGGGGTTTAAGCAAAGAAGAGAAAGAAGATCACATTCGATACGCTCATGCAGATAAGCGAATGGAAGAAGTTAGTTTGTATTTGTTACCTGTGCATTAGAACTAGAAATATTCTTTTCTTTTAGATTGCACCAACGTTTTGTGACACTTGTGGTGCTAGCTTCAAGAACGTATCGCTCTTCAAGAGTCATCATAAAACTGAGCACCAGAAAAAGAAGACGTTCTCTTGCTTCATTTGCAAGAAAACTTTCCCTTATCTTTACGTTCTTTTGAGTCACATTTCGAAAGTCCACGATAGAACAGTCGTTGACAGCGAGAGTAAGTTCTACAAATGTTTCGTTTGTACGCTTGGCTTCAAACCTCAAGAAAGAAGTCTCTTTGTAAAACATCTCAGCGATCACAAGACCGCGGCTAGGTGCCCTGATTGCAATATCAGCCTGGATACTATACATGCAAGCATGCAAGCTCATCGCGAACGATCCCATCAAGACTTTTCTCTACTCGTGGATAAAAAAACGTCAGCGCTTTTACCGATAGGAGCCCCGAAACCTGTTCCGAAACTGCAACTGGCTGAACAGCAAGAAGCAGCATCACCAGAACCTGCCGAGATTGAACAAGCTATAGAGTCGGAAGAGCAACAATTTAGTCTCATTGACCACGAAGAACAACAGCAGGAAATCATGGTGCAAACTGAAGATGGCAGCCTTCTCAACATGAATAATTTCATTCTGACCGAAAACGGGGAGTACATCCTTCAAAATCTTGACTGCCTTTTGCCTAATGATCAAGCGGTTGCCGACGATTCGTCCGGCGAACAAGTTCATATCAGTAATTTGGAGCAGTTCCTACTCGAACAAGGCTTATCGAGTAGCACAGAGATATCCTACATTCAGCAAGATGAAAATCAAGTCATTGTCCAAAATGAAGACGGAACTGTCAGCCAAAGCAGTCAAGACAGTTTGGTGCAAACCTACGACGAGATATTTCAACATGATGATGACATTCCAACTGAGTTCATTGTTACGTCTGAGATAAACGATGAAAACATAGCTCAGAATTTGCTACTGAACGGAGACTTCCTTGTGCAATCGGTGCACCGCAACGGAAACATTGTGGAACAGGTAGAAACAAAGAACGCTCAAACAGTTGACGCCAATCAGTCGACGCTTGATGAGCTTGGAGATATTCTGCTCGAGGTCGCCGCCGCAGCTGAAAAAGAGAAAAAGCCAAAAGACCTGCAGCAGAATTTGGCTCGAGAATCTTTATGGGGGGCGAAGAGACAGAACACGACCGTATCGCTTAAGCAAGGAGCTCCAAGGAAACGAGCCGCTGAGGTTTCTCTTGACAAGTTTGAACAGCCAGCAAGTAATTTCTCGCAAGCGTACGAATTCTTCGTTAAAGGTTTTGATGCCAAGAAGCAAAAGCAAATGTAGAAGTCTCAAAATGTGAAGAGAGTGTGTGGCCTTCAATTTTCTGTACAAATGTCTCGGTTTGTTTAATGATAAGATTTTATGCGAGCAACTTCTTAGTTTTCACAATCAGATTTCATTTTCGTTCGATGCTGAAATAACGCAACTGAAATTAATAAACCAGAAATAAACTGTAACTGTTCGTAAGTTAGTTTCCAATAAAAGTTTTAAGAAATATTTGATGAAACATTTTGTCAACGCTTGCTGCAAGCGGCTTGCACATCTCCGAAGAGTCAAATAGCTTCATCTGCGCTCCGTTCATCTCTTAAGTCAACTGCGTAATCAACTTTATTGCTTCAAACTATTTGCTTAGAGTTGATAAGATATATTTTTCCTTATAAAAAAAGCCCACTCAACAAGTGAAGCTTTCAATTGCAAAGATGAAGTGTTCGGTTCTTCTCTTATTTTGCGTATTCTTCAGTCAGAACTTGGCGCTTGAGGATTTTAGCGGTGAGGTTTTCCTCGAAGTGATTCAAAATTTTGTTTTTTTGCAATCTCTACAGAGATGAACGACGTTCTTGTGACACAAACCAACACGAGTCCGATCCTTCCCGGAGGCCTTGGCTGTTCTTTTCTCCGGCTACCTTTCGTATGCAACATGAGATGCTTACTAAATAGATTCTACGAGGGAGGTCAATGCTTCAATAATGAATGTGTTTGCAAGACTGCAACTGTTTGATTAAAAAATCTCACGGAATCGAAAGTCAGAGATGAAAACTAAGATTTTATATTTTCTTTTTGCACATAATTTCAAGTTTCATCGTTGACAAATTTCGTGTAGATTTTCCTAGATTTTCCGAGTGTAGATGAATTCAATTTTAGATCTTTTCAGTTTTTTTTTGTCGGAAGTTTTGACGGAATGACGATTCGACGAACTGTCACTCCTTGACGCTTTCTCGCTTGAGTCGACTGCTTTAATTTCTCTTCTGAATCGTCTATGATGTTTGTTTCAATGACCTCTGAGAACTTCACAGACTTTTCCTTTTGAATTGGCGAATTTATTTCGATCGATCCAAGAATCGGAAGCTGACGCAGCTTGAGCGGTGACTCTTGGTGTTGTAGCAGCTTTGCCTGTGTAATCTCAACCCTTTCGTACTTATCGTCTTTCCTCAAATTTTCCTTGTCATTCAAATCTTCGCTTCTACTACAAGAACTCGATGGAATAAGCTTGGCTAATCTCTCGCGACCTCCGAGCAAGATGATCGTGCTTTCATTCAGCGTGTCGTCACACAGTTCTGATGAATGTTCTTCAACTCCGCTCACCTCCTCAAACTCTTCCGATTTAATTCCTTCGAACACTTCATCGTCCAGAGCAATGTCGATGTAATCATCCTCGCAAATTTTGATGCTGTTGGAAGCGACGATACGACTCAGGAGAATCTTGAGCTTCACGCAATCGAGACGAATCTTCGCAAGTTCTTTCTGGTTTTTGTGTAGATTTTCAGCCATCGAAGTATTTCGCAGCATTAGCGTCATCTGTTCGCCTCTTAGCTTGCTTGTTTCTTCATTGGCAGTGGAAAGCACCGATTCAACCCAACCAAGATTTTGCTCAGTCGCGAGATCAATCAGTCTTCGCTCGGTGGCGTACAGACGGTTATTGAGCTCCTTGCACTCTTCTTGCTGCTTCGCAATTTGGACCGACATTGCCTCGATCGCAATCTGCTCTCCACGTCTTATAAGATCAGAGCACGCGAGAATTTCCTGTTTGATGTTCATATTCTCTCGCTTCAACCGTCGAATTTCCATCTCTTTGGCATTGCAAGTTTTCTTCATTTCCAAATAATGAGCGCGTTCTTCTTGCAGAACTGTTTTCATCTTTTGACGCTGATCATCAACTTCAGCAAAAAGCGAGTTTCCTTTGCGATCTAAAAACGTAAGAGTTGAGTTATCAAGTCAACGATACTTATGTTTTAACTTACTGGCATTGTCTGGGGTTGTTTTGAGTACTGCGATCTCCATTTGGGTGTCATGGAGTTTCTCTTGAAGTGACTCAATTTCCAAGTCCTTTTCTTCAACTTCTAGCTTCTTTGACTCCAGATTATCCTTCAGGCACAGAAATCTTTCGTTGATCTCATCCATTTGCGATCGCTGATCTTTGATCATTCCATTTCTCTCGCACAACAGCGATTCCACTTCTTTCAAAGTTTCTTTGAGAGTTCTTACTTCTTCTTCAAGAAAGTCGGATGATCCATCGGAATACCTTTGCAATGGCTTCTGATTTTCGAGCTCGAAGTGAAGATCATCGCTTTGCTTTTGAGCTACGACCAATTGTTTGCTGAGTTCTTCGACAACTGACTCGAGTTGAATCTTATCTTTTGTCAACTCCCGGACGTTATTCTTTAAAGCTTCTGTTATCGCATGACTTTGTCTTTGATTGTCACTCAGCTCTTGTCTGTGTATTACGTGGATATTGTCTAACTCACTCTGCAGATCATTTTGCGAAGCGAGCAGCATATTTGATTGAAGTTTTGTTTGATGGAGTTTTTGTTTACTCAAATCCATTTCCTGCTTCAGGTTCAAGTAGCAAGTGGCTAACTCGTTGTACAGCTCAACCACATCATCTTTCGGAAGCAATGAAACGTCTGTAACAATGCTTTGTCTTTTATTTCTAGACATTTTGAACCGACTTAATTTTTTTTACTCAACGGATTCTCAGGGTACGAAAAGCGCCCAAAGTTTTCTTAGTTGTCGACCCTTGAAATTTCGAATTCTAATTTGTCGTTAAAAATTCCAACTCATTGAAAGTGAATATCGAAATTTCCATCTGATCGAATCATTTTCTGTCAGCCATCACCTGCACCGAATGCAACAATTAGCTATCCGGCACGTTGGGGACTTTGCAAATATGCATGTGACTTATTCATCCCGCTTTTAACGTCTAGAATTCTATCCAATAAATCGAGAAATTGCGGAACTTCGCCAATCTTTCAGTCTCTCCTCGTTTGCCACAACTTTAAGATGGAATTAAAATGCGTGTAACTAGGATCAATATATATTTTCTTAGATTATTTCAATCTGCATTCACTGCATGAAATCACAATTAAAATAATTAAACTTGATTTTCTCTCTGTAACACTTTTTCTTTATCTGCTTGGGGGGACTTGAATTAGATAATTGATTATTCCTTTGCGGTGCTTACTCTAGTTAAAACATTTCTCAACAAGTTTTAAAACGGTGAATTCTTCTCAATGTCTCGTACGAGCTTTTCCTCTCCTGATATGACTACTTCTTTCACTATGAAGTGATAATAAATCTTGTGTTTTAGGCGATTACTGCAGATGCTCGCGGTTATTTATCAGACATGACTTTGAAGAAGAAAATCCATTTGATTAACGACTAGTCGCTAATGTCACGAGACTCGTCAGCCCGTAAAACCTTAAGAAACAATAAATGAAGTATCATTTTCACCATTAAAGCCTCAAACATCAAAGTGAACAATCGCTCCATCAATAAATATTTTTGTTAAACGCTTTCCAACTCTTGCAGAAACCAAAACGAGACTTTTCCGTTCGTTAGAATATCAATTGAAGAAAATTAGAAATAAATGTTACGGCCGAAGTTTGAACAAAAAGCAAAATCGCGATTTTGAAGCTTGAGCTGTCTTTACGTCTTCAATTTTGATTCTAATGGAACATTAAGCGTCGCTTGTCTATTAAATTTTGATTGGGAAATCGTTTTACGCGCCAAAAATTTCACAGCTAAATTTCGAAGCTTTTGCGATGGATTCAAGTGCTGCTTTATTCTTCATCTGTGTCTCCGTCAGATAAGTAGCCGGCCAACCCGATCATTTGTGGTCCGCGGAATGGAGGTGAGATGACTTGTCTGTTGTTTTGAAAATCGTGTTAGCTCTGAGTAATGAATGAAGTTTTGGGAACTTACGCTATCCGCCGATAATGATTGAGCCATTCTTCGAGCATCTGCGCAACAAGAAGAGGTCTTTTGTGAAGCTTTTGTTGAGCGACCATCAAGCCTCCTTCGGTGAGGCAAACATCCAACCATTGTTTCATGATTGTCTCTTCGTGGCCCATCTAAAAACGAACATGAATTGAAGAAACATTCATAGTATGAGATGATGAAACTTACTTCCGATTGTTTGAGAAAATGAATCGGTATGAGCTTGTTTTCGCAATCCATCAGCGGCAGGAACGTGACATCTTCTTCTTCCTCGCGCGCTGCGTCTAGCCTTTGGTAAGGTTCTGAAGGAACTAAAGCACTAAAGTGGCCTGAAACAGATACAAATTTTATTAATTTATTCGTGTAATTGTGCGATCAACAAACCTCTCGTGTAACCTAGTGTGATTGGCGAACGAATGCAAAAACTTGGCTCCCACAATAAAGGCAAATACAAACCTGAAATCGACAAGATCAAAACTCTGTTTCTTCTCAACAACTTTTCCTACACTCACCCTCGAATCTGGCGTATCCGATATCTTCGCCTCGAAAACTCTTCACATACTTAACGCCATAGACGATGATTGGTCGACGGAAAATATGAGCCAGCACGAAGATGTGGAGTTGTTCAAGTGAGGCGCCAGGCTGACTTGCGAGAGTGAGGAGGGTTGACCAATCCTCTTCCCACTGGGTTTCTTCTAAAGTAAAGTGTAAGAGTGCAGCTTGTAGCATCTCGTACTCTTTCCAGCGAGGATAAAAAAGGTTTCCACACTGATGCAGGCTGTCAGAAAGGGCACGTCTCAGGATGTTGTCACGATCGAAAACGCCCCAAGTCGATTGCATACAAGAGTCGAGAAGACAATCGCCTGCACTTCTATTCCATAGCACCATTAAACGCGAGCCCAATCTTGATGTAATCTCGAGCGACCAGTTAAGAGCTGGCGGAGGATTTTCAAGTTGTTTCTGAGCGTCGCGGTCAAGAAGTTCTAAAATGGGAACGGTAAATATTTACGGCAAAGATGAAATCAAAATATTCCTACGCTCGTAAAGTTGTTCTTGAACGGGCAGAGGCAGTTCTTCGATGTCTGCGGGCAGTGAAAATGTTGCATGTTCGTTAACATAATTACAGCTAAACGGGGCCTTGCGCACTCTTAATATTTGACCGAAATGTCGTCGGATGTCAGTGGCAATATCTGGAGCAATGTATGAAGGAACGCATTTGATCCCCGAAGGCCCGCTCGAAGATATTTGTGCGAGGAGACGTGGGAGAAGTTCGTCTCGATGGAATCGAATCGCGAGATGAATCAACGTATGTCCGACATCGAATGCTGACGGTCGATTCAATAGAAGAACTTCACTGCTGGTAAGAGCTCGAGCAACATTTCCTCCACGCGCAAGGAAATGCTCGATCGGGCCAAGATTATTCTCCACGACGCCAATGCAGGCGTTCAGCCAACTCCAGTCAGCCTGTCGTTTAATCTGTCGAATTCTTCGTTCTTGATGAGCTTCCATCTCGTTGGTACTTAGTTGATACTTAGCGCTATTATTGTTATTGTTGCTATTATTGTTGTTGATGCTGGCAAGATTCGGATGGCTGCTGCCAATCTCGTAGTTGTTCGGCAAATTCTTCAGGTTGTTCTTGACCGTGTAAATATCTTCGGACACTTTCATCATCGCTGACGAAGCGTTAGTGATCATGTTGAAGTTGCTGGCGCCACTTATCAGATCGTCAAGGTCATTTTCGATGTACTCATTCTCGCTCGTGATGATCTTTTGACTGCTGATCGCCGATTCTCTTCGCGCGCCACACATCGAGCATTTGATGCTGCGCGGATAATTTTCATATGTGCAAGTCTAAAAAGTAAAGCAAAATGAGTTTTCGCTACAAAGTGCAAGCGATAGCCAATATACCGAACAATGCCACTTCAGTTCCGACTTCCTGCTATTGTTTTCGTTATTGTTGTTGCCGCTCAGACGAAGACTCTCGACGACTGGATCTGGTTTTGACAAGTTGCTGGATGATGCGAGCGGGCTGTTAGTCTTGTGGCGTCTGCTGAGGTCTGGATTTGATGTTCGTATCTCGAGCTTCTTCACATCGTCAACAATAGCAGCGATACTCGGTGGCGGAGAATCTCGTTTAATAAACTGTGAAGTGTTTGTGTTGTTTCGATTAGCTGGGCTACTATTATTGCACAATTCGCTGGGCTGAGACTCGCAGCATGCCTCAACCAAGGACGTTATCGATGCCTGCGGTGTGGGGCTGAGGCTGGTAGAGAATAAATGAAGAAGATTAGGCATCCGTTTCGTATAGCAATTTGAACAATTTTTTCAGTCAAAACACAAAAAAAAATTAGAAAGTCTGTTTCTGCTCACCTAAAAATTTCAACTGCTGGTTTCGACTGGAGACACATGACGCATCTTATCGACTTGTTGTAATTCAAATAGGTACAAACACAACACTTCCATTTCGACTGACTCTCGGCATTTTCCATCACGCGTTCGAGGAAAATTTAGATTTGCTCTCTAAATTTTTCGATTTCCATCAGCGCTCCGCAAACTTCTTCGCGCCCCGCGAATGAATTTGAATTCAGTTTTACCGTTAAATGTGAAAGAGAGAAAGAGACAAAAAATTTGTTTACGTTCTACTCAATTGAAGGAAGTGAAAGTTTTAAATTATGTTAGTTAAGCTTTTAGCGACAAGAGCGAAACGGGCAATCCAAGAATCGTTCACGTTCGCGCTTCCAAAGGTCAAAATCAAAGTGGAACAAGGAATTGTACGTGGCTGTGAAGAAAAACTTCCGAACGGCGACAAGTTCTTTAGGTTTTCTGGAATTCCTTTTGCGAAACCGCCAATCAACGAGCTGCGATTCCGTTCACCTCAGAAACTACACAAGTTTGATCGAGATGAAATCGACTGCACGAGGGAACGAGCTTGTAGTTTCCACAAATCTCCTATTTGGAAGAATTATGTTGGCTCCGAAAACTGCCTCAACT
This sequence comes from Smittia sp. YW1114-2, assembly GCA_033064975.1. NCBI lineage: Eukaryota > Metazoa > Arthropoda > Insecta > Diptera > Chironomidae > Smittia > Smittia sp. YW1114-2. Next base: position 454,815 of record CP093832.1, read on the forward strand.
TGAATGTCTACGTCCCAGCCAATGCCAGCTCAACGAAGAAGCTTCCTGTAATGATGTTTATCCACGGCGGTGGATTGGTATTCGATAGCAATAGCCGAGATTTGTAAGCTACCTTGAATATCAGTTGAACTTCCACTTACTTTGATCCCTTAGTTACTCACCGGAATATCTTCTAATGGAAAACGTTATAGTCGTCACTATAAACTACCGTCTCCACGCTTTAGGATTCCTAAGCCTCCCTAACGTTGGCATCTCAGGCAACGCTGGCTTGAAGGATCAGCAGATGGCTTTGCAATGGGTGCACGAGAACATCTCCAACTTCAACGGCGATCCAAAGAAGATCTGTTTGTTCGGCGAGTCAGCTGGAGCTGCTTGTGTACATCTACATCTCATGAATGATATTTCAAGCAAGTTGATAAACAGCGCGATCATGCAGAGCAATTGCGCGCTTGCTGGTTGGTTCATGCAAATGGATGGCGAAGATAAATCTCGTCGTCTTGCTCACATCTTGGGAGCTCAGGAAAATTCGAATGACGCAGAGTGCCTTGAAGTCTTGATGAAGTCATCTCCCCAGCAAATATTCGATAACAATATCAAAGCAATAGATCCAAAATCTGACGATTTGCGACGAAATCTACCGTTTGTGTTCAAACCGACTATCGAACGAGATTCTGATGAAGCTTTTCTCTCAAAACATCCAGCCGAGTTACTCAAGACAACTCAACATAAAATCAAGACTCCAATCATCCTCGGACTAAATAACGGAGATGGAATGACAATGGCAAACTATTACAGCAATAAAAAGCTTCATTGGTTTGACGGTGACTTCATAAGACTCATTCCTCAATCAGTGAACATCGATCCAAACTCAGACGAAGCGCAAAACCTTTCAAGAGAAATCAAGCAATTTTATTTTGGGGATCAACCAATTGATGAGAGAAAAATCGTTGAATTCGTTGACTACATGACTGATTTGCATTTTACAATTCCTCAAACGATGGCGAATCAACTCCACGCACATCATCACTCGGAAGGAAAGCAGTTCGTTTACGAATTCTGCTTTGATGGAAAACTCAACGCATTCAAAAAACTGTTAAAGATGGATCACGTACCAGGAGCTTGCCACTTCGATGAAATCTTTTACTTATTCGAGGTCAAACTTTTGGGTCTGCAAGTTCCGAAAGACTCACCTGAGTGGAAAGCAAGGCAAACAATGTGCAGGCTTTGGACAAATTTTGCGAAGCACGGCGATCCAACTCCATCTGCCGACGCGTCACTTTTGTTTAAGTGGAGTTCAATCAATACTGATGATTCCAAAAGCATTGACTTTGAGTATTTGAAGATAGACAGAGTGGTAGAACCGAAGAAAGGCTTGTACAAGGATCGTATGGAGTTCTGGCAGGCAATTTATGAAAAGTACAACGGTGGTTTCCACTAATATAATCGCAAGCAATATTTATGTAGTTGAATTAAAAGAATAAAACTGTTTGGTAAAAAAATCTGTGTTAATTTTCCTTTAATTGTAAGCGTCAAAAACTGAACTCTTATCCATTATTACGATGTTCGTAGTATGTACAAATATCTAACAAGTGAACTTATTGGATTTCTTTGATAAAAAATAATCAGATAGATATTTACGATGCTCCGAGAAATATTTGCTTCAAGATTAGCCGTAGTAAACAAACGAGAGTCTACGATGTTTGCGGTAGGTCGAGAATCAATTAGATATTTTGTCAATGAAATTCGAAGGAAACGCTCAGGCTGGGATTAAAAATCATTTACGATAAAGTTAAGGTAACGACGCATGTAAGTTCCGCTTAAATATCCCAAGAACTGTGGAGGCATTCAGTTGTAAGTTGTCGTTGAAAGCTGTAAGCAGACTTCCAAGTGAGACAAAAATTAAAATGCTAATGCAGTTGCTTAAGACTCGAGCGAAACGGGCAGTCACAGACTCGTGCACCTTCGCGTTGAAGAAAATCAGAGTGAAAGTGAATCAAGGAATTGTAAAGGGCTGCGAGGAAAAACTTCCTGATGGAAGATCATTTTTCAGATTTTCTGGAATCCCTTACGCAAAACCGCCAATCAACGAGCTTAGGTTTCGTTCTCCACAGAAATTACTTAAGTTTGACAAAGACGAAATCGATTGCACAAGAGAGCGCAACGCGTGCTATCACAAATCTCCAGTGTGGCTTCGATTTTCCGGATCAGAAGATTGCTTGAACTTGAATGTCTACACGCCCGCTGATTATGTTTCGACGAAAAAGCTTCCTGTCATGGTATTCATTCATGGTGGCGCGTTTTCATTTGATAGCAACAGACGAGATTTGTAAGTGGCTTAAGTTTAAATCTTTACCCTTTAGTAATCATTCTGCGATAACCAACAGTTATTCACCGGAATATTTGCTGATGGAAAACGTAATAGTAGTTACGCTGAATTATCGCCTTCATGTTTTGGGATTTATGAGCCTCCCGAGCATGGGAATTTCAGGCAATGCTGGCTTGAAGGATCAGCAGATGGCTTTAGAATGGATTTACGAGAACATCTCCAACTTCAACGGCGATCCAAACAACATTTGCTTGTTCGGCGAGTCCGCTGGGGCGGCATGCACTCATCTTCACGTTTTGAACGATAAGTCCCGGGCATTTCTATCAAAAGTTATTTTACAAAGCGGCACTGCGCTTGGCGATTGGGTTTTGCAGCGAGATGGTGAAGAAAAGACTCGAAGACTTGCTAAACGTTTTGGCTCGAAAGGAAACTCAGATCATGACCATTTCGAAGCGCTGATGAAGGCCACGCCTAGGCAAATGTACGAGCAATGCACAAAAGTCATTGATCCTGACGAGAGACGACGTAACATGCCGATAGTTTTCAAGCCAATCATCGAGAGAGAATCTGATGACGCGTTCATTACAAAACTTCCTGTGGATATTATCAAAGAAAAGGAAGGTGAAATCAAAATTCCGATGATAATTGGCCTGAACAACGGCGACGGCATGACTCAATCAGCTGCTTATCGGAAGAAGCTCGACGTTTTTTCAAACGACATGGTGAAGATGATTCCGTTTTCCGTTGATGTCAACCCAGATTCTGAGGAAGGAAGGAAGCTTGCGCAAAAGATTGACCAGTTCTATTTCGGACGACGGGGATTGACTCCACAAACTTTGCCTTTGTTCGTCGAACTCAATACCGACTTCTATTTCTCGGTACCCATGACAATTGTCAATGAGCTCTACGCTCGCTATCAGCATAACTGCACTCAGTACGTTTACGAGTTTGGACTAAGTAGCGAGCTCAACTTTTTTAAAAAAGCATTGAAGATGAAGGACGTACCTGGGGCTTGTCATTTTGACGAGCTTTCTTATCTCTTCAGGTAAATTTTTACAGAAATCTTTCAAACATTAACTAAAGATTTTGTCTCTAACAGCCATAAAATTACCGGTCTCGAATTCCCTGAAAGTTCTCGCGAGTACAAATTGAGGAAAATGATGTGTCGATTCTGGGCTAACTTCGCCAAGTACAGCGACCCAACCCCGAACGATGACGACACCACTTCGACCAAATGGTATTACACGAGATCTGTTGACCGTGATGCCGACAAAGTAATTGTTGAGTATTTGAAAATCGACAACGACGAGGTTAAGATGCATAAAGATTTGTACAAGAAAAGAATCGACTTCTGGCGTGAAGTTTATATGGAGCATAACAAATCGTTCTTGAACCCGAAATTCCCGATAAAAATCTAAATTCTTTTCTATCGAATAAATTAGTAAGTTAAGCGTAGAAAATTCAAAAAATAATAAATAAAACTTTAAAAGCTTATCGCATATCAGAAAGCTTTTCGTTAAACAACAAAATATTAATGTTACGTTGTTTTCGTATTAATGCTGCAGCGCTGCAAACAGCTGTTTGTGTTCAAAGTTCGAAATGTTTTGGTTCTAGAATAAAATAAAGTTTTTGATCAAAATGTCATCGACAAGAGTCAAATTGAGTGCGGGCATTATACGTGGGTGTAAGGAGAAACTTCCCGACGGTCGTTCATTCCTGAGGTTCTCTGGAATTCCTTACGCAAAGCCACCAATCGGCGAGTTAAGGTTTCGTTCACCGCAAAAACTAGAAAAGTTCGATGAGGAAGAAATCGACTGCACCAAGGATGGCGATGCTTGCTACAGCCGCAGTGTCTATGAACAGCAAATGGTTGGATCGGAGGATTGTCTTTACTTGAATGTTTTTGTGCCGCCAGACTCAAAAGCAGAGTCTCCACTTTCTGTTATGGTTTACATTCACGGCGGAGGCTTCAACTTTGATAGCTCAACGATCGAATGGTAAAATATATCTTCAATGTCAGGCCTAAATTAAATAAAAAAACTTTTAGGTATTCGCCGGAATACTTGCTGATGGAAAACGTGATAGTAGTCACGCTGAACTATCGCCTTCATGTGCTCGGATTTATGAGCTTACCGAGCATGGGAATTTCGGGAAACGCTGGCTTGAAGGATCAACAGATGGCTTTGCAATGGGTTTATGACAACATTTCAAATTTCAACGGCGATCCAAATAACATTTGCTTGTTCGGAGAGTCGGCTGGTGGAGCGAGTGTTCACCTCCAAGTCTTGAACGCAAAATCAAGAAGTTTGATCAAAAGCGCAATCTGTCAAAGTGGCTGTGCTCTCGGTGACTGGGTTATTCAAAGAGACGGGGTCGCTATCACGAGAAAACTTGCAAAATTTCTGGGTTGCGAGCTTGACACTGACGAAGCTGTTTATCAAACACTGATGAACGCGTCTGCCGAGGAACTATTTACGCTTAAAGCGAAGCCACAAGATCCTGATGAACGGAGACGAAACTTAATTTTTACATTCAAGCCAATCATCGAACAAAAGTCTAACGACGCTTTCATGTCGGAATCACCAGTAGAGCTAATAAAGCTCCAAAGAGATCAGATTAAAATTCCGATTATGGCGGGAACGACAAATATCGACGGCAACGTGATGACGTCTGCGTACAAGTCGATAATTAAGTCCTTCGACAAGGATCCAGTAAAACTAATTCCACGCTCTTTAAGGATCGATCCGAATACGAGCAAAGCTTCAATAATTGCAGAACAAATTAAAAGTTTTTACTTCGGATCGCAGCCAATTTCTCTTGTTACTGTCCCAGAGCTGATAAACCACATGACTGACTTCCACTTCGTGGTCCCACAGGCAATGGCAAATGAGCTGCATGCTCGATACCAACGACATTGCAAACTCTTCTTATACGAGTTTCAGTTCGATGGCGAGTTGAATCATTACAAGAAGTTTTTGGGAATGGAGGATATTCCAGGTGCCGGACATGCTGATGACGTTTGTTATTTGTTCTAGTGAGCTCCATGTTCATTTTGTTCGAAGAATGCTTCAAACTTTTCGTTTTAGTCAAAGGGCTATCGGAGTTCAAGTTGAGGCTGATTCCAGGGCCAGCAAGATGAGAAAGACGATGTGCCAGTTATGGACCAACTTTGCCAAGTACCAAAATCCAACTCCATCCCATTACAATCCAGTCTCTGTTACATGGGAAGCGAATCAAGCAGTCGACCCGACTGCCAAAGAAGTGGATTTTGATTATCTCGTCATTAACGATGAGTCAAAATTGATCAGAAACATGAACAAACGTCGTTTGGATTTCTGGAGAGATATATATAGAACGTGGAACTCGAGTTTCCTCGCGCCAAAACTTTAAACGAATGGAAATAAACAAAACGAACAAAACATTGAACAGATGACTGCAAGGTCGTCGAACGGGTGATGGGAACAAATTTTGCTACAAATGATGTAATAAATTTTTTGTAAATTAGCAAAACGTGGTATAGATAACTAGCCTGAAATAACGTAAAAGTGTTCCTCCTCGTTACACACCAACGTGATCTTATTAAACCTCGCTGATAGGAATAAAGAGTGATAAGAAATGTTTTGGCGTATACAGTCGGTTTCGAAACTAGTTCTACGTCAAATGTCGACGATAAGAGTGAAAATCAACGCGGGCACTGTGCGTGGCTGTGAAGAGCGTCTTCCGAACGGTGGCTCATTTCTGAGGTTCTCTGGAATTCCTTATGCGAAACCGCCCATCGGTGATTTGAGGTTTCGTTCACCACAAAAACTAGAAAAATTCGATGAGGAAGAAATCGACTGCACAAGAGAGCGCGATGCTTGTTTTCACAAGTCGACTTTGACCGGGAAATATACTGGATCAGAAGATTGTCTTTACCTGAACGTTTACGTACCAAAAAGCAATGATTCCTCGAGGAATTTCGCAGTTATGGTCTACATCCATGGCGGCGGATTCAAATACGACTCTGGCACGAAACAAATGTGAGTGAGTTTGCTTCATATGGCTCTGGAACTAATTTTAAGGACTTTTAGGTATTCACCGGAATATTTGCTAATGGAAAACGTGATCGTGGTCACTCTAAACTATCGACAGCACGCCCTCGGATTTATGTGGATACCGAGCAAAGGAATTTCAGGAAACGCTGGCCTAAAAGATCAGCAAGCCGCTTTGCAGTGGGTGCATGAGAATATTTCACACTTCAACGGCAACCCAGACAAGATTTGCTTATTTGGAGAATCGGGAGGAGCTGCGAGCGTTCATTTTCAAGTAATGAATCCTAAATCTCGAAAGTTCATAAGCAGCGCGATTTGTCAAAGTGGAACTACTCTTAACGACTGGGCGTTCTATGGCCAAAACGAAAGCACAGTGTTAGCCCTCGCAAAACTTCTAGGAGCTAAGGATGGCTCTCTAGATGAAGCTTACGAGACACTCATGAATGCTTCAACGAAATCGCTGTACGAGAATTGCGATAAAATATTAACAGTTAAAGATCAAAACAGTGCAATCAGGAACAAATGGCGAATGGTAATCGAAGAGGAATCAGACGATGCGTTTATCACTATGAGTTCAATTCAATCAATCGTGAGCCAAGAGGGGCAAATCCATCTTCCCATGATTTTTGGTACTAATGACGGAGATGGAATGATCGTCGCCGCCTCTATAATTTCTCGGAAAAGACTTAAACTTGTCAACGACAATTTTCATTTCATGATCCCTCGATCCACGCCGATCGAGTCCACTTATGAGGCAAAAACACTTGCGCAGGAGATCAGAAAATTTTATCTGGACGGGCAGGACTTGTCCGAAAAAAATCATAAAGAGTTTGTAACTCTCAGAACTGACATTGATTATTTGATAGCCACTACTATGGCCAACGATCTCATCGCGCGATATCAGCCGGGATGTAAGCAATTCTTGTACGAGTTCCAGTTTGTAGGAGAGCTCAACCTTAAAAGAAAGCAAATGCGAATGGAACACGTTGGTATGGCAGGACATGCTGACGACGTCTGTTACCTGTTTGGTGGACAACTTACCGATAAGATTCAGCTTACGGAAGACTCAAGAGAGTGGAAAATGAGAAAACTGATGTGCAAAATGTGGACAAACTTTGCGAAGTTTCACGACCCAACACCCGATCAAGATAACCCATTAGGCTTCAAGTGGAAACCAGTGACGCCTGCTAGTAAGGATGCCAGAGAAATTGATTTCGACTACCTTGTTATCAACGATCAGCCCAAAATAGTGCGGAATTTGAACAAAAAACGCATGGACTTTTGGCGCAGAATTTATAGAAAGTATAACGACGAATACTCAAAAGCAAAACTCTGATACAAAATAATTGTGGAAAGTTATGTCTTAAAGCGTGCGTGAGTGTCGAATGATCTTAGGCCTGTAATAAATTCGTGTCATTGTGATAACAGAAACCAAAGATAAGAAAAGCTATCAGCATACGTTTAAGTTTCGCTTTCAATCCATTTTAAAATGTCATCGGTAAAGGTTCGCGTGAATCAAGGCATTGTGCGTGGCTGTGAAGAGCTTCTACCGAACGGTGGCTCATTTCTGAGGTTCTCTGGAATTCCTTATGCAAAACCGCCCATCGGTGATTTGAGGTTTCGTTCACCACAAAAACTAGAAAAATTCGATGAAGAAGAAATCGACTGCACGATGGAACGCGACGCTTGTTTCCACAAGTTCACGCTGACCCGTCAGTATGTTGGATCGGAAGATTGCCTGAACCTCAACGTTTACGTACCAAAGTCCAGCACTTCAAAACCTTTGACTGTAATGGTTTACATTCACGGCGGCGCCCTGAAATACGATTCCAATTCACGACAGCTGTGAGTTCCAGCAGTTTTATTTGTCTCATAACTTTTATTTTGCTTTTGTTGCTAATTGATAATTTTAAGGTATTCGCCGGAGTACTTGCTGATGGAAAACGTGATAGTAGTCACGCTGAATTATCGCCTTCATGTGCTCGGATTTATGAGCTTACCGAGCATGGGAATTTCAGGAAACGCTGGCTTGAAGGATCAACAGATGGCTTTGCAATGGGTTTATGACAACATTTCAAATTTCAACGGCGATCCAAATAATATTTGCCTGTTCGGAGAGTCGGCTGGAGCAAACTGTGTTCACTTCCAAGTGATGAATGCGAAATCTCGGAGTTTTATCAAAAGCGCAATCTGTCAGAGTGGGACGGCCTTCTCAAGCAGTTCATTCAGAGGAAACACTGATCGGGATGTGCGGCAAGTAGCAAAGCTTCTCGGCTGTGAAAGCGATAAAATTGAAGATGTTCTTGAAACACTCATGAAAGCGCCCGTCAAGGACTTGTACGAGAATTGCGAAAAAAATCCGTCTCCGACTGAGCGAACACATCGATACCGTCGATGGAGGTTGGTGATTGAAGAAGAATCCGGGGACGCTTTCATTACGAAGTCTACGATTGATTCGATGATTGCGCAGCAAGGTCAAATCAACCTCCCGCTGATTATTGGGACGACCGACGGTGATGGGATGCCGAAACTCGCTGAAAATATCAAACGATTGAGTGAAGTCAATGATGACTTTGCAAGGTTAATCCCTAAAAACTTTCAACACTTGAGGGCGAGCGACAGGAAATTACTGGCTGCGGAAATTAAACAATTTTATTTTGGCGACAAAAATGTGTCGGACGAGACGATTGAGTTGCTCAAGATAGCTTACACGGACGTCATCTACTTGATGTACCAAACAGTTTGCAACGACTTCATTGCTCAGTATCAACCAAAGTGTAAGCAGTTTCTGTACGAGTTTCAATTCGATGGTAGATTGAATATCCAGAAGAAGCTCGTGAAACTTGAACGACTTCCGGGCGCCTGTCATGCTGACGATGTGTTCTATCTGTTTGGTGGAGAGTTGGCGGACAAAGTGCAGCTTACTGAAGATTCCAGAGAATGGCAGATGAGAAAGCTGATGTGCAAGATGTGGACGAACTTCGCCAAATATCACGATCCTACGCCCGACCACGACGATTCTATACACTTCAAGTGGACACCAGTCCAACCAGTTGCGAGCAACGATTTCTCTAGAATCGATTTAGACTATCTCGCCATTACCGATGACATAGGAATGGTTCGCAATCTGAACAAAGATCGCATGGATTTTTGGCGTGGAATTTATAAAAAATGGACTCAACGTTCGCTTATTTCAGTATCGAAGCTTTAAATTAGAGGTATCCAACTTTTTAGTCGAAATTTACGTGGCTAAAAGTAACAAATTTAAATAATTTTTTTGATGCATTCCAATAAAAATCGAACGCTCGACGTCATCCACGAAATGTAATTTGACTTGAACTCCTTGACTTGGTCAGCAGTCAGCTCAAAATGCACAATAACGTTGAACGAATAAATTTTTTGAAGAATTTTCTCGTCCTGAAACTTCTGACGTGTGCAATCTTGAGCTTTGGTCGCTGACAACCCAAAGAAAGTGTTTGGCTCCTGAGCCTCATCATCATGAATTTTGAATGAGTCGTCAAGTCCTTCAAAGATTTTCTGACAGTCCGCTACGTTCACCACTGGGCTGAGATTGTAATGTGCGGGGTCGACGATTTTGTTGTCAAACATGTATTTGCGAGCACATAGTTCAGCTTCGAAGTCGTTTGAGTTATTGTTCTGTCTGTGTGATTCATAGCCTTCGTCGAATTCTGTTGCGTATGTCGTGTTAGCCATACAGAGAACTTTAACGGCTTTCAGCAACGCGTCAATAGACTCGTCAACGTCTTCCTCGTACTCGTCGTTATTCGACTTGTTGTTGAAGAGATGACGAACAAGTCCTTTGAGATAAACATCGTTGATGTGATAATGATTGAAGGTCTTTAAGATGCAAACTTGGTCATCCTCTGCAACCAGCCGAGCCATGACATTGCTGGTGAATTCAGCAGTGAAGTTCTTCAATATTTTGTCACATGCTTCCAGATCAGACTGCGAGGCTAGCTTCACATTTTGATAAGAACTTTCGATGCATCGTCTCTCACTGATTTCACACATGACGGAACCGACCGCGAGACAAACAAAAAGAAAAATCTTCATCTTCACAGCACGAAACTAGAATCGCGAGTGATGAGCTAAAGAGAATCAAGAGAAGTGAACAATCGCCAGCTAGGTCAAAGAGCGGCATGATTGAATCAGAAACAAGTTTTATTTTTCTCAGAAGTGTTTTTAAACAACGTTCGCGCTTCCAGGAGATTTCGTTCCACCGTCCTCGTGCCAGCAAGCATCTACTGCAGTTTCAACTGTGTCTCCGATTTCCTTGTCAATCGCCTTCCTCAGTTCTTCTTTTTTTTCAGGTTCGACTTCAAGGCCGTAAAGTGCATTAAATTTGAAACGCATCTGATCGTAACCAAGCTCGACAATTTTGTTCATAAAGCAGTCAAGTGTCTTGTTGTTTGCTCCTTTCTTTTTGAAATCCTTCCTCAGCCGCTTGTGAACTCGTAAGACATATTCTTCCAGAATAGCTTCGCAATCAATGTCTTTGATGTCATCTTCAAGAATCGACGTGTACAAGTTCTTTGGGTTGACAAGATCCAGTGACTTTTCCTTAATGATTTTATCAGTGATGCAATACATGTCTGTGTTAATATTGTAGATCTCATCTTTCGTCAGCTGATCAGCTGCCGATGACTCGCCAGTAGCTTCACCAGTTGTTTCAACGGCAATATCACCGGAACAAATTAAAACTAAGGCTAAAAGTGCCAACGTTACTCTCAACATCTTTCTTATTTTAAATCAGAACGGTAACTAACGAGATTATTTTTATTCGCCTCTTATATGCTCGAATAATTCAAGAGAGTTCTGATAATTCGTATTGAAGGTGATAAGGAAATTCAACAGAAAAATAAATCAAGAAAAAATCAGCCGGAGATTTCAAAAGAAAAATTGCAAAAAATGTTCGCTGCGAACAGGATTCGAACCTGTGCGGGCAGAGCCCAATTGATTTCGAGTCAATCGCCTTAACCACTCGGCCATCGCAGCCAGTGCGACCTTATGAATCCGTCGACAAATGAACAACAAGAATCGAAGGCAAAATGTTTCACTTTCGCTTTTCTGTGAGAACATGAAATGAACGAAAAATGAAATATTCTTGCGTTGGAATTATCTTGAACCTTTTTTCAAATAATTGATGAAGAAATTTCTTCGTCTGTTGTTGAGCGAAACGCGAAAAGAAGAAATATCCTAACACTTCTCATGGCTAGTTAGGTGGAAAACGACTGATATCAACCGTTTATGTCATTACTAAGGTTTTATGGAGGTTAATAATATTTCATCAGCTACGATTATTGAACTGTTACGAGAATAAAAACCAAATCATTGCTTCACGAGTGTAATCAAGTCAGGGGGCAAAAAAGGTTTTCCGAATTCTGCAGCTGACGAGCCGACAAGCTGAGCTTTGGAGTTTATTCGTGATTTTGGCATTGACTCATTCAGTCGACATGAAGTTTTTCTCAGTTCTCGTTCTTTTTGCTACGATTCTTGTAGAGGTAAATTTAATTCGTTTAATGAAGTTGACAGTTCAAACAATTTGCTTGTCTTCTTAGTTGTCGATTTCTTTGCCACTCGAGTTAAAAGGTGAAGGATCCGATGCTGATTTGAGATTGAGTAAGATTTGATATTCTTCTGAATTATTCATTTATTGAATCTATGAAACTTTCTTCAAAGAGCGCGAAGTCAGCGACCCAAACACTTATTCACGGATGACGGAGCAGGTGGGATCGCCAGCTGACGGGCTGTTAGCGAGGGGTGGACCTGGACTAATGACGCAAAACTCACAAATAAATTACTGCGCTCCGTTACCCGCAAACTCGAACTAACCAAGGACAATCGCTGAGCAATTTTTCTATTTTCCTATCAGAAAGGATGAGCAATAAAGTTTGAATCACTAGAAAAATGTATGAATGTCCGTGACTATAACGACTCATCTCTGTCGTCATCCCGTTCGTCATTGCTATGGTCGAAGAATTTTTACATTTATTTGTTTTCATGTTTTTCTCCTTCTGCTTGTCAAGCACATTTGTGGATGGGAGCGTGTACCCTTGAATCGCTTAACTATCTGAGTTGCTCCAGCATTGACCGTATTTTGTTCATCACTCAAAAAAAGTTCATATCCACCACAAAAATGAAGTGAATATGTTCATCTATTCCAACAACCCACACAAGCTACGCAAATGGGTTAAGTTTATGAATATCAAATTTTTACTCTCCTCAGTCAGACCTGAAATTTGAAAGCCGCAACAAATCAAGAGGAAAATTTAAATTTTATTCTAGCATGCGAATTTTAATTGCATGCAGCCTAGCCTTTCTACTTATTCAGAAGGTAATTTGAAACTTCAGCAATTAGATTGATGGGAGGAATTTGCGGTTTTAAATTCAACATCGAGTACAAAATTCAATTGCAGGCACAGCTTCATTGGTGGGGACATCACCGAATAAATGGGCAAGGACTTCCATACAATTTTCCGTTTGTTCCAACTCCGCCTGTCCCTGGACTCTTTCCTGTCTTCAACCTCTCGACACCTCCACCAGTGATAGACCCTCGAATCAGCGCAATGTTGAACGAGACTTTCGTTATAAACTGATAACAATCTCTTTTCGTTGTTAACTATCAGTTAACGCGTGTATTGTTACGATTAGGGCAAACATTTTATAATTTTTTCATTTGTAAAGATTGAACAAAGGCTCGATGAAAGAGTTAAGCGGACACGTTGCTGTTTCTGAAATGATATTAATAATTAAACTTTTTCTTCTGCACCTCGTGTTTCTTGCTTAATTAAAAATATCTTTCTATCCTTTCCACTATCATCAGCTTGGGCCATTATGAAGTTTAACAATGCTTTGCCGGGAGCAGGACGTGACATGAGAAAGGCTCCGACAAAAGCATTTTCACAACGAGTTCAAACGTCGTTGGACGAAAAAATCTTGATAGAAAATCCAGTTCGTTACATTGTCTTAACATCTTTTGCTTGAAGCTTAATTATGCTTCGCAGACGCATCTTAATGAGAACTTATGATTCTTACAACAGTCTTAGAGAGAGGAAGGTTCGAAAAATTTACGCAAGCTGTTCGCTAGGGCGTGAGGATTGCTTTAATCAGATTCTGTTCACAGCAGTGGCTTTAAGTGGCCTCTTTAGAAGTTCGTCTAAAGAAGCTACGAGAAAGAAAGTAAACAAAGGTTTTAGAAATTATAACCCTAAGCTTGAACATCAAAGTTTATTCGCTGTAATTATTCTGACGATGCTTCTTCGCTGGCCTATTTCTCGCCTACTGCTGACTCACTCAAACGTAACGAGAGCCCTTTGAGTGATGAAGAAATTCAACAATTCAACTCAGAGTGCACAGGAAATGTTACAAGTTCAATCTCGAGTGAATCCTTTGACTACTAAAACGTGTTAAGTATCGTTCTCGCAATGTATTGTGAGTTTCCGTGAGTGCTTCGTTACTTAAAGGGGGCGTGGAGTCTAATCCAGATCATAACAGATTCGAGTTTCAATCTGCGGTTTGACACTCCATAAGGATTTTAGCGGTAAATGCATGATGAAAGAACTTTACAACACAACATCTTCCTTGTTGACATAAGCTTTGAATAAGCTTACTGAACTGAATGGTGTCAAAGCTCTGTAATATATTTGAGCTCATGTTTTCACAACGATTAATTCGCTAAATTGAACAGTTTCCTGAAATAATAAATTATTCCACGACTGATTTCGTTTAGCTTCTACTGCTTCGGTCTATGAGATAAATCGCTCCGACACTTTCAATAAACATTTATTTACTCCGCAGCGAAAATCGTGCGATAATAAATTCTCCACCTGCCAAACGCTGCTTGTTGGGCTCGGTTAAGTTTCAAACTGAAGAGATTTGTCTAAAGAAATTATGAAAGTTTGCTTCGCTTCGACGTCAGGTCCAATTAAGATAAGCGGATGTTCGTTTCTTCATTTCGCCGGAGATTCCAAAAACATTTAGCCTAATTAGTTTAGGAGTTATCTTAAATATCGAGTTTCACGTCCCGACGCTTGCAGCCGTAGATGATTTACCAAATTCTCTGGAATTCCTTGAAATTTGAAGCAATATTTCTGATACTCGAAGCAAATGCAATTAAGCGAAAAACTAATAAATAACGTTTTCCTTTGTGCCATCCGATATGTGTATACAATGTGTTACAATCGATCGTCCTCTCGAGCGCAAACAGTTCGTCGCAGTTCAAATGAGTGGAAAAATCGAAACGAAATTGTTTTTTTCTACAGACAAATCGAGCAAAATATTAGTTGAATGTCTGATATCATTTTCCTACCAACGCGTTAATAGAGATAGAAGCATTTTCAGAGCAACTTCCCTTGCGAATTCCCAGGAAAATTTTTTCCTGTGAATTTTTTGCGTTGCACGAACGGCGAGATGAAATGCGAATTTAATTTGAAACCAACCTCCCGTGCGTAGGGTGAGGCAGATTACAAGATTGTATCAAATGCTGTTACATCTCATCGTTGAACGCTTCATAACACTCATCGACATTCTCACAATAAATCTTCGCCTTTGAGTTTTCACGATTCGCATTGATGAAGAAATAAAGCTGAACAGCAGCAAGTTTTATTTACAAACGTAATTCCGCATCATGTCGAGCGGGAAGAAAAGCTCACGAGAGAAGCTGGCAAAGCTTCGTTTGTCTTCGGCAGTTCGAAAATTCGAAATAGCCGAGAGAGAAAACGTGAAAAGCGAGGAAAACTCTCCGTGCAGCTTTCATGATTCATTTACTTTCCGATCGTGCTTTATTATTATTTTCAGAACTTTTCTTTCGACATTGTGCAGCAGAAAGGAAAGTACAATCGAGCGTTTTAGTCTCCATTTACGTGCGGTCGGACGATGTTCTCAAAGCGCTCGCGGATAGAAATATCAAAAATTATCATTGTTGGAAATTGTTTTCTTTAGTGACATCGCAAATATCAACTTTAAGGACGGTGTTTTACCAATTAATGAGGGGACACTTACCTGATTTCTGTGTGTTGGGCGGTGAATGTCCCGTTGAAGGTCGATAAAAATTAGATAATAAATTTTTAATCGTCGGGGGAAACGGACCACATGTGAAATATCAAAAAAGTGTTCAATTAATAATTCACAGGGATTGATGAATACTTCATAAGGTGAGCGTAGTTCGATGCTTTACGGTTGGCCGTTCGCGACACGCTCTGACCTTCTCCTTACGCTAGTCTAAATGATGACTGACAGGACGCAATTATAACTCGCTAAAAGACAACTACAGGAAACCTAATTGGGGCATTTAAAGGTTTTGTAACATCCTTCCGTAAAAGTTGGAAAAGTTCACACAGCGGCTGAATAAATTTCGTGCAAGCAATAGTTTCCTTAAGTGAATTTAAATATTCATCGCGAGAAACAGTGGAACGACTTCCCGGATCTTCAAATCTCGACAATAAAAATAGAAGCTCTGAAAATGCGATGGAATTCTTACGATGCTCTCGGGATGTCGAGCGTTTGCCTTAATAAAATATTGAAAAAGATCGGGTCGAATATTGATCCGTAGCGAGTTTAGCTACTTAGTGCCGCTCTGCCAAGGCTCGTGCAACAACTCAACAAGGTTTCTATTCAACTTTATCTTTTGTTGAGTACGAAACTTTTCGACTTTAAGGATGGATGAGGGAAAATAACAAGCTTAGGTTGAATGAATTTCGTTGAACTGAAGAGGAAGAATCTCTTCGGGATTTGCGGAACTGAACATTTTCTTCTTCTAGTTCTGAGCCTTCGCTGCACTCACTTCTAAAGCGTCTTCGAAGAAATGATTTTAATATTTGAGGGCTTCAGACAACAACAGAATAATGCTTTGGGCAGAATTTCTAATCAAATTTCGGAAGGTCGAAGAAAAAATGTGAAATTGTTCTCCTTCATTAACACTACGTCTACTCTAGAAATGAATTATAAATCTCATTCTAAAGCGAAAACGGCATCGAAACGTCAACAAAATTTCCAACACTCATTAACGCTTTCCCGTCGTTTCAAGGCAAATCATTCGACGATGGCGGGAACAGATAAATAAAAGTTTTATGCTGGTTTATGACATTAAACGTTAATGAGCGATGATGAAGCAGCGTTCAGATGAAAGGATTTCAGAGTTTCGGGTCGTTGGGAATCGTCATGCTGTGACATATGTGAGATTGTTGCTTATTGACTCGGATAAATAGCCGTACGGGACGTCTGGGGAGAAGGTTAATGACAGCTGAACATGTAAATATTTATCGGAGCTTGTTGTTCTGACGATGGCAGTAAGATAAGAGGACAGCGACTAATGTCGATCTGTCGTGGCTGGGAGACTATTTGACTAATGTTTTATGTTCAGAATGACCTGAGGCCAATGCGTTTATTCACTCTGCTGTTTCGTCATCCGTTCTGTTTACACCTCGAGGCGAGAGATGGAAAAAGAAAATTGTGATAAATTAATTAGAGCAACGACAGAGACAAACACACAAACCATTCACGTAAACTGATCAAGTCTTGACATTGCTTCGACTGACTTGAGTAAATTAATCAGCTTTGATAGCATCACGAGCATCGGATCCAATGAGCATTTGGATTGTTTTTTGTTCACGTTTCCTCGGCTTTTTACATCTCGATTGAATTCGATTTTCACTCACATGCAACTCTGTTTTCAAACTTGTTTTCCACGAATGAAACGCAACATTGCTGATTGAAAAAATAATTGAACACATGTTGGCTCAAATTGATTTTTTTACGCCAACACGGGAAAATTAAAAACTCAAACAAAAGCGACGAGTTCGTAAATTTCTGCTAACAGCTTCTGTGAGCAGTGATGCTTGTTATTCGCTCCGCTCGAATTTTTTTCCGTCAATATTTGCGATGCGACAGGAGAAATGCATTTGCCACGACGAGAATCAATAATTCAGTAGACGAAGTAACGAGATTTGAGAGCTCTCGTGGCCATCAGTGGCGTCAAAATGAAACATCCGATAGGAAAAATCAAATATCCGACGCAACATGTCAAGAGAAAATAATGCAAAATTCTCTAATTGAATCTGTCGACCAGATTCGAGTTGCTCAAAAATTGAGCTGACTCGGTCAACGGATTTAGAAGCATTGAAATGGAAAATTGACTTTCGGTCCTTATCACCGTAGAGACTAAGAAAAAGTATCAATTGAAGTGTTTAAAGCTTCCTAATGGTTCATACGTGAGCTGATACTACTTTAACTAGCATGAGGTTGGTTGGTTCGTTTGACAAAGGAGCACTCGAACTGCGCGGTTCAAGAATTCTGGAAATGACTGAACGTCAAAGTGTGTCAAGGCAGATGATTGTCCATTATGATCGTATGAGATATGAATTTGTTCAGAGGCACTCGGAAAATCGATATTTTGATAGAGCAGTCAGTTCAGTTATAAAAATAGAAAGAACGGCCTGACGAGTAGATTTGAATGTCAGATCCAAACAGTTTTACGGGTCGCATAAAGATGAATTGGATCTGAAACGTGCTGTGAGATCCAAAGATTAATTGAATAAGCTTTCCTTATGCCAGTATCGATTTGAACTCATTAAGAATGAGACGCAGCCCGAAGCCATAAATCAAGCGTTGAAGCAACACAAACTTTTCAAATCTCTTGGGACAGAATGAAGGAGGTTGGGAACTTGTCTCGCTACGTAAGCTATTAATAGGCGATGAAAAAATTGATTTTTGCGATGATTGTGCGTTACGAATTCGGAAGACGACCCTAAAGTGAAAAGCGAGACGGAACAGATTCAAGTTTTTCAACTTTTAGACAAATTTTAGGAGCAAATCGATTTGATTGCACTGAGTGACTCTCGTTCTCTTCTATCTTTTCAGGTTTCTGATGTAAATCGAGAGCAGCACGTGGAGGGTTTGAGTAGACAACCGTCAATTATAAAGAAAAGAGTCACGTGCACTAAAGATTACTGCAGCCTAATGGTAGTGCTCCAGCTGAACAAAATCAAACGAATAATATCGATTGATCAAGTAAAACCAGGTCGGAAAATTCCAGCAAACTTCGTTAGAAACACAATCCATAAAGTGAAGTGGGATAAAATATTCACGAGCAGTGTAGGAAAACGATAATTAAGAGAGACTTTCCCTTGCTGTCGAAGGATTTTACTTCCAAATATTTCTTCGTTGTTTCAGGAACGAGACGCATAATAAACTCAAAGTGGAAAAGGGAAAATTAAAATTACAGACGAAAAGAAAACTGTGATAAATAATTTATTTTAACGAAAGCTCTCGTTGTCTGTAGCGGAAGAGTTTCAAAGCGATGTCAGTCTCGCTTCGTAAGCAAGACAAAAAATCCATCTTTTGATGTCCCTTCGCTTGCTTAGTGTGACAGCAAAACAGTGTTTGGCGAAGTTCGTGTGAAAAATGAAAGAAGGAGTTGTTAGCTTAGGTGGCTGAACCGTTTAAGCTCCGAGCACGTCGAGCCAGCTGATCGCAAATTGCTGCAGTCGTCGAGGACAAGAAGAAGTGTTGGAATAGTCATGAGAAAATTGTAAAAAAGTGGAATTCAAATGGAATTCTATTGCGATTGAGAAAATTGGAAAATTTCTCGTCGTTAAAAATAAAAACTCTACTCAGCGAAGAGAATGAAAAAAGACGAAGTAGAGAGCAAAAGTCGTAAGGTGTTTTCATGAAAAATCTCATTCGATAAATTGAAACAAATGTGGCTCGTGGACTACTCGGGCGGCAGCATCAGATAAAAAAAATTTGTAGGGAGCACTCGGTCGAACATGCTCATTTTTGCAACTTTGTTGGCGATTCATGCTGGATTTGCTGGTGAGTTTTACTTTAAATCTAATACAATTTGATGAAATTGCGTTAGAGCTTTCAATCTGAGTTACTCCATCATTTTCACCCTCAAATGAACCCATAATCGAATTGTTGCCCCTCGTGCTCAAATTCTAACCGCTTGGGATGACACAAGATTGAACAGAGCCTCGTAGCAAACGCCGTTACATGAAGCTGGGGACCTTCCTGAAAATTGTTGAAACTTAACTTCAAGATTTCATAGAAATCCCACAACAAACGCTTCTCGTCCTCCTCTTTTTACATTCACGAGAGAACCAGTTTAACTATTTATGCGTCCGGTAAATAATTGATTTTCTCGATCGATTTTCTAGTTACCGACTTTGTTTGTTTTCTTCACTGAGACTACAAGCAGCTTAGAGGTTCTGCTTAACTTTAGTTACATGATATTCAGTCTCAACAATTGAAGCAGTTTATATTTCATTCATAGCGAAAATTAGTCGTGCAATGACATGCGAATTCCCTGTGCAATCGAAAACATGTTGATCAAGCCTATGGAAGATTCAATCTGAGGCCTACAAGCATGTTTTATTCGAAATGAAAATTAAGTCATCTACAATTTATCAGCCGATTACATTTTGCTGAGATTTTATTTCCCTTCGTTGCTCCAAGCGAAATTCTTGCTCGAGAAAGAATCTCAAAAAAAGCAAAGACAGAGAAACACTTCAATACTTTCCTCCGCTTGAAAAACTCCGACATAAGTAGAAAATACAAGGAAATTTTGAAAAGACTTTTTTCATGACAGAGAGAATCTTTCAATTGAAGCTTTTGAAAGGTTGCAGCAAGAAGCTTTTAGCGTAAAAAGGAAAATTAATCTCGTTGAAAGCTTATTGATTTACGCTTTATTTGTTCTTCAGGTTCGATTCCTGCTGCTCCAGAAAACATTACCGTGACTTTCATCAATCCGAGTTCTGTTCGCGTCAGCTGGCAGCAACCGATGGACATCGCGTTTCCCATCGAGAAATATGATGTCACCTACAAACCAACTGACGCCAGGTAAAAGCTTTGTGACTTTTTGAACGAAATGCAGGCCACGGCCGTTCCGTGTCGCGATGGTGAATTTGAATGAATGCACCCAAGGGAATATGACGCAACAAAGCACAAACGACCCGTCATATTTCTCGTTTAGATTGTCAAAAATGCTTTCATATTCATAACTCTTGATAATTGCAAGTTTATTCATGCTTTGAACTGTTGTCATGACTTCTAACGATGAGCGATAAATTTTCGATTAACTGGAATTGGATGGCATTACTTATTGCGCAAGGCTTTCAATTTGAATTTCCCAACTAAACATTGCTCTCGTTGACGATATTGAAATGATTGCGATGAGAGATAGCATAATATAAGATGAACGACACAAGTAGACACTTGAACTAGGCGAATATGCCATTTGTCGCGTCGCTTTAAGCACTTTGTTCTCACACTGACTCACAGGGGCAACGAGACCGACGACGTCGAGTTGTGAATTATTAACTGCTGCATCGGTATCATACGAAGGAATATCGATTCTAAGTTTATTTCGATGAATCCATTGAAGCGAGCTATAGCAAATGAAGAAGTCAGCACATAAAATATTTGTTTGAGAACGTACCGTTTTTTGGGTTAAAGAGACACTCGATGATGACGACTTTAATGTTCAAATTTACGGTTCGTAGAACGCCCCCCTCCCCCTCTAGGAGGAAAGTTTGCTTCATTCGCAAGGCTCGTAAACTTGATGATGGCTTTAATGGTCAAGCCTGCTTTAGGTTGCTCGTGAAAGAGACAATGAACCTACCCGTAGCCCCTCGGGGATCTTTGCGTTTTGTATTCAACTGCGTCAATTCTTTCTAATGACGACGAAATCGTCGACAACAACTCGATTTTAAAGCTGAAAGTGGGGAGATAAGTTCCGTTGTGATTGCTAACTGTTCTTGATTAAAATGATTACAGCATACTTGCATCGTGCAGGTTTACACATTTCAAACACAGATGACACGCGCTTCTGACCGCAAATAAAAGATTTATGTGCAGTGAAGGCTCGCTTGTCAGTGATATATTTAGCGTTTTGAGGATAGGCTGTTTGCATTATAATTAATATTACATTTTTCGTCAATTGACAACAGTCGCGCTCAATGACTTCACTTTTCAATTAGCTGCTGTCCGTCATCAGATACATTATTGATTTTGTTTGTCATCAAACTTAGAGTTGGTGTTTCTGGAGTTCCAAGTCGCAAATTATTTTGCTATTGAATTTCCCTTCGAAAGTTTTTAAATGACAATAATTGACTAAACCTTAAAAACTGTCGGCTAACTCGAGCATGGCAAGACGGAGTCGACAGCTTTTTGCACAGTTTAATTAAAACTATTTCAAGCTACCAGATTCTAATTCAACTTGAAATTCTATCGCCAAATGTGAAAGCAACGTGACAGTTTAAAAGCACATTCCAGATTGAGGAAAAAGTGAGTGAACAATGCAAGGCAGGAGGGAAAACTTAATCGAGAAATTCCCTTGGAAAATTAAAATTTATCGTTGAAGCTTTATGACTTTCATTCAAGACACATTTCGAGAACAGGAGAGGAGATTGTGCAAAAAATATGAGGAAAGAGATTCATTGTCTCTAAACATAACTTGATTGCCATTTCCATCCTTCCTGGGTCGTGTTGTGTTCCCTCGAGTGGAATGATAACAACGAAAGCTTTTTATATCTCGCTGAGCTTATTGCAAATGAAAACTGTGATGAAATCGCTCTTAAGCTTAAGACACAGAACTCTTTCGAGCTCTCGCTGACAAGCTCAGGAAACAGAGAAAACTCATCACGAACTACTTAGATTTAACGAGTGTCGTGCCGAAAAGTGTTGCATGAAAGCTCGCACGGTAGAACTCTCTGATGCGCTCACATACGTGACTATTTAACAACGGCGCCAAGCGAACAGTGACAAAAGTGAACTGATGTTTTATTCTAATCGATATTATAAGTTTCAACTCTCAACATGACTCGGCAAACTTTTGATCGGACTCGAAGACTTTTATCGATTTTCCTCTTAGCTTCTGTAGCTTGTCTGCGTTTCCTGAGGGTTAATTTACATTTTACAGCGCTCCGTGTAGTCGCTTCATGTAAAGTGTGTTTTTACTCGTTTTAATTATGTAAAAGTCTTCTAATCCCACCGGTTGAAGTAAACGCGACGAAAACCATTTTATTTAATTGTGCACCAACATGTTCGCTCGCAATCGATTCTCTTCCTCGTGTGAGTTTTTCTCTCCGTAAAATGAGTTTCGCTTTCGACGTAAAGTTTTCGGTTGGATTGGCTTAGGAGGTTCAGTGTCGTTATGTGTACGCGACTCCGCCGCTGTTTCAGATATATTGCCTTGCCTTCCGATTACAACAAACATGTAAGGAAAGCAAACGTTCACATTGAAGCAAACTGCTCACTTCAGTTTCCAGTAATCGTTTGGCGTTTGAAGGGAAGACATTAAGCCAAATAAATTTTGGGTTATTGAAGAAATCCGTCAATTTGACGACGATGCTCATTGATGTGGATTCAAGAGCTGTGAGTAACGAGGATTTATGAGATAAACGTTGATTCGATTGTCATGTTCTTGTGGAAAGTCTGAAACCTAAGATTTTTGAACCTTATTGAGACATTCTTGAGAAAGGTGAGATAAGATGAAAATCTGAAAACATTCTTGCAGCTCCATAAAGCTTTTCATAAAGATTGGGAAAGTTTTCTTCCGCTCAAAAGATTGTTTTCGAATTTTTGTGTGAAAGTTTTTCTTCGCCGCATCAGGAAGAAGAAAGGAACGCTGAGTGAAAAAATTAAGCGAACTTTCCTTTCTTCTTTTTTACCAACAATTTTCCACGAGAATTACTTTAACATTTTTAAAATGTGAATTTAAGAGAGAATGCTCGAAAAACCGATCATGCAAGAATCTGAACAACTCAAGAGGAATGCTCGACGCTGTTATATTTAATGATAATGATTTGTAAATATTTGTCGCCGCTGTCATTGCCAATCAAAACTTGATTTGATGGGCAAAGTTACTCAAAGACTCTTATCGAGGCATTTGAATGCAAACACACCATGCCGTCACAATTTCTCCCTTGCTCGCTCAAGCTCTTATTTGATGTTTCAATTTTCCAGCTTCTAGAGTTTACACGAGCGACTGCTGCCAAAGCAGCAAACCCCGTTTCTAAATATAAGCTCAAATTATTCTACGAATATTCATGATTCCAGCCTGATGTTGTTCGAAGAATAATGGCTCCAAGTCTTGTTCAAGCTTTTCGACTTCAACTAAGAAACAAAATGCTAAAGCGATAAATTTTTTCGAACACTTTTATTCTCCTTGAATGTTCGACTGAGATTAACATTGAATAAGCACTTCGCTCAAATATTCATAGGCATGTCAAACAATTCTCTCAGCAGCAACATATTATGATTGAGTCGAGAGAGAACCAAACGTCTTAGAATTTTGTCTCTGCGTTATCGAAGTGAATATAAAATAACTCGCTTATGTTCAGCTGCTGCTTTATGCGAGATCATCGACCATAACACAGAGTTCGTTCACTCAAGGAGCCGTTATAGCGTCGTCATGACAGCCAGCATCGTTTCTTTTGATTTCGTCCTAATTAGCACATCAAATGGAGGCTGCTTCTGCTTCACGTCACTGATTTTCTCATTGTGATTGATGAGTTTGTTCTTTCCAATCAGATGCCAGCAAATTCGAAAGCCCTTCATAGGAAGAATAGTCTAATCTCAAAATTCTTGGGTTATTTGGGAAAAAGGTTGAAATCGGAATGGTTTCGCCTGAAGGATTTCCTATAAAATAAGCTAAATGGATTGTTGTAGAGTATTTAATCAGATCCGAATTGCGTTGATGAATAAATCATCCTTGGCGAAATTATTCACGGCTGTTGAATCTGCTGAAAGCCAATAATTGAAATGGAATGTTGTAGCGCGCGATAATTTCCACTCGATGAAGCATTGAACAACAGGTTCGCTTAATGTATTTCCACAAATATGGTTTTCATAAAGAGCACTAAAATATTTGCAGAGATGTAAATTATTTTCATGAAACTTCTTCTTCGTTTGAAGTAAAAGTTTCAAGACTGCAGTTTACAAAACAAATTTGCAATTCAATGGAAACCGGAAATTTCCTCAGCAGCTCTTTGAATTTTCTCATGAAATCTTGAAACTTTTCCCTCAAATTAAAACTTCACTTCATTTCTAGCAACTCTCAGTATTATTTCTCTTGATTCTTCCGAGTTGCATTGAAACTTTCATACAAGAGAGTCTGTTTCAAACTGTTGATAAAGTTCAAGGCAATCAGAGAAATGAATTGTTCCTGATATAATGAATAAAACTCAAGGAATGTTCAATTCAAACACCTTCTCAATTGACCATCCTCTAAAATCAATCGACAAACAGCGTATACTGCTAACCTTGCATGCAGTTCGAAATTATAAAATCGATGGCACACAACTGACAATGCTCACTTCTCCCAGTGAACTCTGGCACTCAATAATTTTCCATGGCTTCTCAACATTAACGACGGTTAACATTCTCCTCGCTTTTGCTTTAATTAAAACTGATATGTTACTTTCTCGATGACCTGGTTTTACCTTCGAGCATTTTTTATTGTTGCAATGTTTTTGCTACCGTGACAGGAACTATTTGTTGCTTATCGTCATCGTATCGCTTCATATTCATTTCATGTAGAGTTTCGCATAGAAAGATAATTGAATGAATTGAAGTTACAGGGTCGTTGCTGTGGTTGCGGGAAATAGCGAGGCGGTTATTCTGGGTGGACTTATTCCAGACACTCAATATCAGCTGACTGTGGCTGCAATTTGGAGCGGAAGAAAATACCGAAGTCGTGCGATTGTGTTTCGAACGTTAGGTGAGATTGAAGGTGACCGTTGCTCCTTTTGATGACTCGTCGAATTGAGTTGCAAGTAAGACAGAATAACTTATGAGCTTGGTTTCTAGAGTCGCCACGAACATCACCGCAACAAGATTTTCCAATGGATGGTGGGAATGGGCCACCGTTTCCTCCCTACACTGATCAACACAACAATAAAGAGGGGATCCACTCAGCCAACTCGACAACACGAGAACTTCCAACGGTAAACTTTTTATTATTAAACTACTTTTCCACTTTGTGTAAGAATTGAAGCCACTGGCACACGCCGCTAGGACTTTAATTAATTCATCTTGATTAAACAAGCCAGCTGGCGTTTGTTTACAATCCATCATTACCCCATGATGTTCAATATCAATCGACACTTTCATTCCAACAGATACGCGGTGTCGAAATAGGAATCGTAGTTTTAGTGCTCATGGTGTGGGCAGGCGCCATCGGGCTGTTCTTCAATCGCTGGGGGAAGATACGGATGCTCCTTCCCTACCAGCCCGACTACAAGCAAGATCAACTTAAGGTGCCGGGCACTGGAGTTTGCGCAGCGGGTGCTTGTAACGGACAGCATTCTCATCAGGTAACACCTCTGATGGTAATAAACAATTCTCTCTCGAATTCTCTTATCAATTATTTCGCTTTTCAATTAATGCAACATCAACAAAACTTTCGGTGAAATTGAAGCGTAAAACGAAATTGAGTCGGTTTAATCCATTGTTAATAGACTCGCTCATCGATGTATTTTTGTCCATCCAATCGATTATTCATTTATGACGGTTCCCTGTTTATTACTGCGACGTTCGATGGCTTTTTTTTTCATCGCGACAAGGTTTTTCCTGTGACGTTCGACTTTGCTCCAGTATTGAAAAGAAAACTTCAGATTTAATATAAAAAAATTTATTGCTACTCTAAAGGGTTGTCATTCCTACACTGCAATGAAGTTATTCTTACATCCTGATGAAGATTTATATTCACACAATCGATTTGCTTGTGTCCCGCACTGACACAGCAACAGTCAAATCAGCAGTGGGCTACGAACATTAAATTCGATTTGGCAGTGAAAGCTTTCACCTTGCCAGCGACGACCAGTCAAGTTGAAGAAAATTTCATGAAATGCATAAAAATCTGCATAATGTTCAAATGAAGCGGAAAGGCAAAAATACTCGTCAACACGCGAAATATTTTTCGCATGCAAATGAGCGTCGAGAGAACCTTTTTAGTGCAGTTGCTTCGTAGAAGAAACATGCTCCATCGGAAATTATCATAATTCTTGCCTCGCTCCCCGGCAATTTTTCTTCATCGTTGAATACATGACAGGAAAGTTCGTTAGTGGCCTTGCTTTAGTTAACCTTCGACGAAGCTTTCTTGAATTAAAATAAATGCAGCTGCCCTGGAGCGACTAAGGACTCAGCCTCATTCAAAACTTTCTTGCGAGCTTCGAAGCGTTTGGTGCTATTCAGAATTGAGAGAAGATTGACGTAGGTCGGACTTGGATACATTATTCGGAGCTCCAGGGTATCATTTGGGTCGAGAGTTCAGTTGGAACTGACGACAAACTCCGGCGAGAGATTCAAACTTTTCTTTCTAACTCGATGAATCTTTTAAAGTTTCCATACATCCAATCTTACTTTAAAATTTAAAGTGCTGCTGAACAGCGACAAACTAATCAACTTGAATTGTCTTGACACAATTTCCATACTCGTTTGCGGTTGAAAATCGATGAAGATTTGCATCGCGTGAACATCGATCGCATGAAATTTAATTTTCCCTCACGATTGAAAAGTCGCTCAGCTTTTTTTGTAATTTAATAATTCTGCCTTTAAGACTCAATTTCCATAAAGAATAATTTATCGAGCCATTTTCGGGGGCTGCAAAGCGCGCAAAGAGTTCTCGGGGGCGAAAAAGTTTATATTTTAAGACTTGCTAAGCAGCAGATTGCATAAACATTAACGAGGGGAGTATTTGCTTCGGGCTGATCTTCAGCAAAGGCAACGTGAATATTCGAAATTTATTTATTTCATCTGATTGTGCTGATTCAATTGTTTCGAATGTATGGTAAAATATTCGGCGAATTACATTTTCTCGAGTGAAAATAATGGATTTTTTATGTTGTTCCTTCCCGCGCCTAACTTTCGTTCCGCTTCAATGTTCCCGCCGCCAAAGACGAGTTTTATGGCTTCGCGTTATGTGTTTCTCGGCGAAAATTAAAGTCTGAGAACTGATTCAATCAATTTTGACGACGTCAACATGTGTGTGACAATCTTCAATTCGCGCTCGCACGTCGAATCCATAAAATTTCTGACAAATTATTTTCCAATTGGCATGACGATCGTTCTATATTTCTATCTATCTGTGTCTCGCTAGGAGTGCAAAATGTTTACTGCTAAATTGTCCTCTGACATTTCCATGTCTTCATTTGATATTCTTAGGTATTGACACTTTCGTTTTTTCTTCTATTTTTTTTGCGTTCCGAAACAAAATAAAACTCAAACAAAAATTACCACAAATCTTTTTGAAACAAATATTTGCGGGAACACGACCGAAAATCGACCATGGCAAAATCAATTTGACTGACAAATGTGTCAACAAAATCAAACATTTAGTGTTTACCGCGCTGTGAGGGTTGCGGCTTGCTAGAGCGTTGCTTTCATTGTCCATCGCGATCGAGAGACTCACGTGAGTGCGGCTGCCAGTTTGCGCTGCTCCACCGCGCTGACACCGAGTGTGGCAGCTAGCATCAGGATCACGAATCAAAGCACTACACGCAGCGACAAAAACGATTAATGTTTGCTAGCAGCGGATCGCGGTCTGGCAACGGCACCAAGGCAAGTCGAAGTTCTCGAAGTCGATCCGATCACGAAGAAATTGAATATTGTGTAAGTGTTTAAATAACAAAGCTTGACGGTGTTTTTGTCGACCCAATGAAGTTTGTTTAATTCGCAAACTTTCTTCCCTCAAAACCATAATCTGGTTGCAAAGATTTATGAGCACTGAGATACAAATGTTCTGACATCGCTAGCGCGGCTTTTAACACACTCGAAACCCCGGTGGACGCAGCGACTGCTTCCACTTGTAAGTTGACACAAATGATTCATCTAATTCACTCACATGCTAAACCTTATTAACTTACTTACTTAACAGTCGAGATTTTGTAGCTTAAATACTGCAATTAATGATGAAGCGAGTTTTATCCAAAATTCATAAATCTTTGCATTTGCTCTTTGTCTGTAGCAATGCTATTTATTGTTGGGTTGCCTGGATCCATTTAATACAGTTCATCAATAGTAAGACTCCTCGCTGAACTACTGTTATACGTCAATGTGAATTGACATTGTGTCCATATTCATTAGTTCGCCCTTTAGTGATGTCTGACATTTTACCCTCGCTTCTCCCTTTCTCTTGTAGTTGAGCCACTGATATTGTACTGTCTCACAACACGTAATGATGACCTTTCCTGTACAGCTTTACGCTCAAACACAGCTACACAATAACTCTTGTACTTAGAGGTCTTTGCTTTTTAATTTTGTTTGATGTGGCTTCATCTGTATAATCAAAAGTCGTAAAATATTAAACGCTTCAATTAAGCTCCCTTTCACATTGAAAACTCATTTCATGCTTTCTTCACGGCAATATTCAGTTTTTTTTTACCTGACCGTTTGGAAAACTATTGATTTCTCTCGGAAAGCTTCATCGACAAAGATAGCAAACGGCTTTTATGCTATGCCATAAATTTCTAGTAATTGACATAAATATTGTAAGCTTCGTTATGGCAAATTCTGTTTATGGGTTCCTCTCTGAGATCGATTGCACTGAACAACAAGCTTTGAAGTAGAATCTGCTCATACGCTGCAGGAATTTCAATCAACATCCGTTCACTAGGATCAAAGCAAAAAGAGAATTCTATCAACAATAAACAAGCACATCGAAAACTGATTTGACTTTATCACAATTGCACCAAAGTTCAACGAATTCCTGAGAGACTCAACTGCTCGCATGTTTTGGAAACGCTCATGAATATTGAATTAACTTCTGATTCCCTTGCTTCGGGACTAAACCTTAAGGGATCAGGAACTGACTTGAATAATTTGCCTGAGCGAGTCTCCAAACATTTGAGTACAAATTGAATTCAGGAGCTTTAAAGCTTTTAAACTCAAACAAACTGTTCAGCTCTCCAAATGAAAAGAACTGATGGCAGCTTCATACAGATTTAAGAAAGTTTTTGTTCAATTGTGCATTTGACAGTGCACTTCAGCGAGTGGAATTTAAGTTTAATTTTTTATTCTTCTCTGTTCTTTGCTTTTAATAAAATTGTTTTTATTCGTTATTTTAATCAACACATTTTGCACTCTAGTTGATTCTACGATATTAAAACATTTTAGCATAAATTACTTTAGAAGCCTTCGGCAAAAGACTCCGCAGCAAAATCTCGGGACAGAAAATTACTCAAGTGAACTCTGCTGTTCATAAGCGTTGTGTGTCGCAGCACTAAAGTTTGAACCGCAAACTTTCTGCTGCGCTAAACTCGGCGAAAATACGATGCCATGAAATTAAAGCTGCACATAAAGCTCAGCATTGTTTCATATGCAACAGCGATCTAGGGAATCCAAAACCCGATGAATCAAGTTACGGAGGAGAACGACCACGAAACAAGTTGCAACTCACAAAGCGTCTAAGTATAAATCTAGATGGAACAGCTTTCTGCCAACAACTCTCTGACGCTATCCAGATCAGGAATGAGTGGTGCATAATTTATGTGATGCGAGCTTTCTGTTCGAACGCTAAGTTATTTCCATCGAAAGCTCTGATCCGAAGCGTGTTGAGCAACGATAAATGGAAGGCTTTGAAGAATTGTGTTTTAATTTAGATCTTTTATTTATCGCGTCTGGGATTGAGATTGGACTGCAAACGTTGCTCGTGAGCAGCAAAAAGTCGAGCAATTTGTTTTCTTTCGGAATTAAACATCTCAATCCCTCTGTCTGTCCGTTTGGAATGAACTGAATTTTGGGATTCACTCGCTGATCCCATGAAGTAATTTTAAACACGCCCTCAAAAATAAATTTGATGAATAATTCATGGGAAGAGCTCCTTCAACATGTTATATTGATTTTTTTCTGTCCAACACGCTTTTGTTCGATGTTTTGAGTTAATGTGAAAGTAATTATAGTTTTCACCTCGAACGCAGGTTTTTGTCCGACACGTTTCTCACAGTGAGCGGGTTTTATGACAAGCTTCCGCACTTTACAATCCGATTAAGTAAATTTAATTGCAAGCGATTCGAACACTAGCTGACGTTCTCTCCCCAGCGCATTCAACCATAAATTATACGATCCAATTAATTAAATGAAGTTTATAGCTTGTTTAAACTTTTCTAATGTAAATAAGCTCTTCCTTCCGCTTTTCCTTCTCTCTTTCTCTCTTGTTGCTCCACCATGTTCGAGTTTTCTTTCACAGTCGTTTGATTTCACAGATTCTGTAATTTCTCAATTTATCCTGTTCCTCCAACTTTGATAGACTTTGTATACACGCTTTAGTTTGTTTACTCAAACAGTTGCGATAAAAGTGTTTTGCTGAACAAGTATTAACTTGTCTCTGTCTTCCGCAAACTTGAAACTGCAGCATATTCATCCTCACTGGGCGACGACTGACGAGCCATCAACTGTGATATCGGAGCGTTGTCAACGAGCTAGAATAAATTCAGCGATCTTTGTCTCGTCGGAAGGTCGAGGCTTTGACAGTATAGAATTCATCAGACGTTATGGATCCCAGAGCGTTCTCTGTAGGAAAGCGAAGAGCGCTGAAAACATTCCATCGGGCAACCAAAATGTGAGTGAATTTATTTCCCGCTGGCGCTTCGCTGAACTGGCAAATATTTTTATTTGAATGTTTGCATTCTGATTTCCCAACAGCGTCGTTTCTCTGAAAATCCATCGAACAAAATTTGGGAAAGCGAGGAAACTCCGCAGCGCGAGAAAGTTGAAATGGTTGAGTGTCACAATGAGCCATCGACGTCAATGCATAAAGTTCCAAACAGTACAAAGATAACGCCCAAGAAGCTTCTGGCTGCTTTACCAACACTCTCCATCAGTGGACCGTCACCAGCACCATCCAGAAACCAATCGCCAACAACGCCAACGTCAGAAGGGAAAGAGGAGCAGCCGGAGTTTTTGTAGCTGAACGAGCAGCTCAAGCTCTTTGTAAATATTAGGAGTGAACTCAGTGAACTGCTAGTGTAGCGAAGCTGTGAAGAGCTGCGAATCTTGAAAATTGCCAATTTATTCATCCGTCGAGTCGTTTGAAGCTTATTCGACTTATTCGCGCGACTAATTGACGGGATATTTCTTTAAGGCCTCGGAATTCTGAACGCCCACGCAAAATGTAAACATTTACTTATGTAAATCATCGACAGACGAATTGGATGGTATGGACCATTAAATTAGTTAATCGATTCATTAAAAATGTAAATTAATGAATGAACATAAGCAAACAATCTCTCGACTGATAACAAATGGCTCGAAGCCTATTAGTGTTTGCAGATCGATTGCGCTAATGGATTTTTTCTGTTGCTTATAAACACAAAAGTGATACAATCGGTGGATTATTCAAGGATTCATCGTAAATTACACACAAAAATATCTCAATTCAAATTTGATTGATTTCACCGATTCAAGAGAGTTTCGAATATCAAAGGAAATTTCAATTAAAAAATTTCATTACCTAAATATTTTTCGTCTTGATTTCCTGGATTAGATTACCGTGAAAGAAAATTGATCACGAATTCAAACTGAAGAGCGCTAAAGAAATTGAGCTGTAAATACACAAATCTGTAAAAATTGTATTGGAAAAACATAAACATTAGCTAGACATTCAACGATTGTATATAATAATTGAGGAAAGTTTTCGTTTACTTATTTGCGCACACACATTCTGAAAACACCAGATAAAGATTCATCAAACAATTCATGTTTACGGCTAAATTATAAATCTAGGAATGCTCGGCAAGCTTAAACAAATACACAAACTATGGATTGTTTAATTGATGGGCAATGATCACGTAATCGTTTAAATCAAATATCTGATCAAAAGATCCCTCGAAACTAAAAATATCAGAAGATTCTTTTTCAAAGTTCCGCGGAGCAACAAGCAGAGCTATAATTATTTCGACAAGAACATCGAATCAACATCAATTTCCCGTTTTATTGATTCCATAAAGAATTTATTGATTCCTCGCTTCCTCTCTCAACCGCAACAAAACTCTATCTAAATGATAGTCATTAAAATCGAAGCATATCGTCAAAGTAAGCTAAACAGATTGTTGATGAACAACAAATCGGAATCTTCGTTCACTTGATCGATTTAGGCTTAGCATGAATACTCTGTAGGGAATTGACTAAAAGTTAGTCGCAGAGGATTGCGTAAAAACGCGCTCATTAAATATTCAGCTTGTGAATGAGAGTGGAAAAATCCACGCATGGCATCCATAGTTGACAGAGTGCTCGATATTTTCCCTCCGACCAAGCATAATACCAAATCGATGACTCGGTTGAGTAATTGAAATTGGTTTGAATAAGTTTCTGCTGATTAATCGGACCGCGACATTTGGTGGAAAGTCGTTAACGACAAAAATCATCAAAAGGTCGACTTCATTTTCATTCTTGCTGACGCATCATTAAAATCACAATCTGTCGATTGATCTCTCGTAATGATTCGACCTTTCGATTTTGGGTGGTTAATCAAAATTTTTATGGCGGGACGAGAAGCAGCGAGGAGTCAAGACAGGCATAAAAATAATTATGGGAGTTCGTAGAAACTCGCTGAGAGCTGCTGACTTGATTTACGACATCTTTATGCTTTTTTCATTGTGAATTTATCAGAGTATTTTTATGCCTCTCCCTTCACAATTACCGGTAATAGGCTTTATCAAGCAGGAGAAAAAGGAAACGTACGCCATATCAAAACGTGCATATTTTCCAAAAGAAAAGAAAATCAATAAATATCAGAAGATTGCTATCAGCAAAACTTTATCCCCCGACAGATAAAGAAACTTTTTCCTTTTCCTTCAATCGAATTTTTATGTGGGAGCTCAATATAAATTTCTTACCTTGAGCGAGTCGAGAGGGTAAAAAGTTCAAGTGGCGAGAGTCGAAAAGTAATTTGAAAGCTCTCTTAAAAACCTCCTTTAATTCAATGTGCGGTGCTATTCATCGTTGATATCATCTCCTTTCTGAGAATAATACTATAATTCCTTTCGTGTTTTCCACTGTTTAGATGGAGGGCAGAAGTTCTGGTAGAAAAGCTTTTAAAAGATATTAAAAATTAATATCGACAGTATTTCCAAACCAGATTTTTATAAAAAAAATCCGCGAATCGGGACCACATTCATTACGGTGTCTTGATGTGATTCGAATAAACTTATAGAGAGAAATCCCTCCAGCGTTATTAGAAGCATGGTTTGATTACTGAATGAAGCAGAACCAGTGCTTGGATTCGACTTGTTCTTTGAATATTAGGGAAAAATTCCGTGAAAAATCGAGACGAGTCCAAGGACTGGCTAGAATAGGCGAGAGACGATGAAATATTTTCATATCCAGTTAAATTACTTTCCAGCAACACCAAGTGAAAAATATTTCCTTCCCCTAAAGCTGTTAACGAGACCTTAGCATTTTAAATCCGAAGAGAAATTTATCGCGTTGTTCTCGACATTGCCTTAAAGTCCAATGACATTTTAAACGATCCTATCTAACTCAAATTGAACTACGGAACCAAAAGGAACTTTGCAAGAAGTAAACTTGCCTCATTCACATTGAAACAAGATGAAAAATCCATGGAAACCCATTGCAAAATAAGAATTAAGGGATTCACGGAGGTTAATAAAATGAATTTGTAAAAATTTTCTCAATAGCTTTAAATATTTGTGTGAGAAAAAACTGTTGAGAACTGCCATCGTAAGATCTGGTGTGCTCATGGCAACTGTTTATCAAGTAGCTAAGGCCACGTCATGTTGATGAAGGGAATCATAAGTTTCCAGTTAGCTCAACTCACTAACAGTCCCATTAGAGCAGTCATGAACTTTCGATGGAAATTCTAAATGTTTTATGAAGTTAGAAGAGACAGCAAGCTCGATGATAGCTTTTAAGTATCACAACAACTAGAAACGAATTAGAAACTTACTTGATTTTTGTTGTTAAGGCTTGTTTTCTAGAGTATATCTTAAGTTTTCTAAATGAACAACGTCTGCTGTTGAACTAAGAATGATTTTGTTTCTGTTTATAACGAGATGATTTTTGAGGAAATAATAAACGAAACTTTAAATTACTTTTTTTTTCCTTTCGAACATGTCGATGGCAGAAAATTGTTTGTTCCTTTCTCATTAGAGACAAATTATCATTTAATTAACATCAACGTTGTTTTCACGAATAAGCGCCAGCTTCGACGTCAGTACTTTATACATTCGAATTTAACTCTAGTAGATGCAAATTGATCCATGAAGTTTATTTTTTTTAACTACATACTTGACTCGGTTAGAAGCTTAAAACGTTTCTCCTCTCATCGTCTTGGATTCGTTTGGCACGTTGCGGTTTCGCTGTAATCCAAAACGTGAGAAATTTCTTGAAGACACGGTCGTTAATATTCCCCCGGAAATTCGTCACTGTATAATAAACAACTTTAGAGAAACCTCAGGCAAGACAAATCGCTGTCAAAAGCTCAGGAAGAATATTTTCTTGTTGAGAAAACTTTTTTGACTTGACACAAGAGTTTTTGCTTCGGAAATTTTTGATCGCTCTAGCCAGCCATCTCAGTGCGAACTTCAAGTTTCAATTTCGTTTTCCAGTGGAAAACGTGAGCCGGAAATTGTTCATGAGATAGCAAAGAAAGTTAGCTTTGCTTCGCTTCTGCTTTCAAGAACTCGCAGCAGAACGGTGATAACAATTATGTTGCTCGTGAATGTTCAAAGCTTTTGCGTGAGAGAGCCCCATAAGCTCAACTTCTTGAACTGAGCCTTACATAATGATTATGCAATTATTTCGCCTGAAATTTTTATGCACAATTCAAGCATTTTATGCAAATTGCTCAAGAGAAGGTTGAATGGGCCGAGTGAGTTTATGTACGTTGAGTTTATAGAACATGAAGCTTCATCGAGAAAAACTTTAGTATCAAAAGTAATTTTAAAATTGTCAGACTCACGAATTGTGTCCTACATAACAAACGAGGGTACAGAGAGTTCGCTTGTCAGGACTACGACATAAGCAAAAAACTGCTGTCGGCAAGAAATCCTACCCAGCGTGCTTTTAAGTTCGGATCATTTTTCATCGCTTGGCAATCGTAAAAGTCAAAATCTCCACAAACAACGACTTAACATAATTTTCCAACCACTCAACTTCGCCAATAAATTTCCAGCCCTGATGTCAGTCGTGACTTTAACGATTATCGCGCAACAAATGATGATGGATCTCTTTCGACGACGTGCGAGTTGTTGCTCCACAATTCTGTTAGACTCGGCAACTTCCGGTGAATTTATAAATCACGCACGGCCTTATCTTCGACTTTTATGATCCGAAAAGACTTTGGATGTTTCGCTTTTCTGAATTTATGGCTGGACTGGAGATGGAAATTTTTTTCCAAAGGATTTTTTTTTAGTTCAAGACCTTCTTCAGTCAAATTTAACGTTTGCAGAGGAACTTCACATGCAAATATAGTTGGAAAGCTAGTTTAAAGGCGAAAAGTCTTCCAGCTAAGAATAAAGAGTTGTTATTCAAGCTGGAACTCAGTCAGCTGTAAATGAATTCACGGAAGGGAGAAGACGATAACATAGTAGCTAGAAAGGCAAATAATTTGCATTCGTTCCAGATTGAAACGTCTGATGGATGGGCCGAGAAATGTTCATGCAAATTTCATCAGATGGACGAACTGAAATTCTCCAAAAATGCTTCACGGACCCAGACCGGACCCGAAATATTAGGACTTTGAAATTTCGGATGCTGTTGTTTGCTGCTGCAGTGCTGACTCATACCGAAGCGCCGGTCATGACCTTATGTGAATTATTTGGAAAGAAACCTTCGTTAGGATTTTAGTAATATTAGAACTGGCATTTCATTTTGAAGTCTTCAAAGTTATGAGTAAATCCGATTTTTGGTTTTTGGTATAATAAGCTCGACACGCCTTGAACTTGGACTGTAGACCTTTTTATTTTCCTTTTCATGTTGTTTGTTGTCTGTAGCAGCGCTTCTCTTTCAAAGGAAATTAAGTTATCAGCATTACCTCTCCTTCGACCCTTACCCTCAACACGCTGAACTCTTTAAAACATTTTCCATAGACTTTTCTTCCCAATGTCATTGGCAGAATTCGTTAAAAGCATCTTTAATCTTTTACAACGAAACGCTTAGTCAAGCGGCTTAGCCAGCGGGGCTGGAAATTCTTGTTTTCAAGAAAGAAGTAAACAAACCGATCAGACGCAGCTAAGAAACGTCAAAACAGCTCCCTTCAATAAAAGCTCTGCGAAAAAGTTTTCATCAACAATTTTCAACTTTATAAAATGCTAAGAACATTCTGCAAAGAACAGATTGAAGTTCTGGCATGAAAACTCTCTTTTTGATGATGGAAATAGTAAAAGTTAAATGTATTTACATGACTTCTCCCTTTGATGTGGTTCAAATAAAGGACGAAGTTAGGCTTTCGGGTAGAAAACCAACAAGACCAAATAATTTTCATCGTTTTGATTGTTGTAGCGACGATTGAGATGAAACAATAAATAAATACAGAAACGTGTCCTCGAGCGGGAACAGTAAAAGTCAACAGAGCAACGCTTTCAGAAGAAAACAAAGTCTCATAACATTTTTAAGCTTTAATGTTCAGTGAAAAGTTGGTGGAGATAAAATTAGATTAGATTGACAAAGAATTAGTGCTCGAAAATCTCTGAAAGTAAATCAACGACCCATTTCATAAGTTTGTCTACAGTCGAGTCCCTAGTATTGATCAAATCAAGTCTCAATTATTTTGCGGAAGTCTGGTCGCTGAAAGGAATCTCGAAATTCAATTTACATTGTTTGCACTCCAATTGCCAATTCGATTTCCTCTTGTGATTCTTTCATGCTTCCATTCAATTTCATTGTTGTTCCTAAGATTTGTTTAACAAGACCTAATGCTCGCTTCTGAGACGCGCCGTTTCCTCTTGTTTTGTCGAACGAATTGTCAATAGTTTCGTAGGTCGGCAGTTCATACTCGCTGTCATTGGAAGGATTACAGTCAAACCGTTGCCACTCTTTCGTAGAATTGTTGACTGTTTGCCCCCAGAACGACATTTGATTGATTCGGGATTGAAATCGTGACGGAGTTTTGTCAAGAGATTCGATTGCGACACAAGAAAGCTTAGGATTGTGAATGTTGAAATGGAAAAATTCATAAAAATTTGAAAGCTTTCTCGTTATGATCGACCTGATATAATCAAAATCGAGTTTCGTCGTTCGGTTAGGAATCTTTTTTATCACGAGGAGATTCTACACATCGAAGCGACACCTGAAAAGCCGCAGCCTCATGAATATTTAGAAATCAAATGAAAAAGCAACAGTTCTTCGAAAGACAGAAGCTTTTATTTTTGTGCCAAAACTTTTAACTTGATTTGCTTGATAAAAAGAAACTTTTTAATTCAACAAGCGACGAATGTTTCACGACAGCTTTCTTCTTTATTTTTCTTTTTTTCATCATGTTGTTTCATAAAAACAACCAAGCAATCAGTTCCACGATTTCAAGCAGAACAAAGTGCAAACATAGAAATCACTGGGGTTTTATGTTGTATTTCTGCTATTATCCACGTTTCAAGGGATTGGTCCATTAGCATCAGTCATAAAATTACTTTCAAAGCTCATGTGAGTCTTGAGATGTGATTTTAAGTTTCCAGGCGTTCGGAACCTCGAAGAGCAGATCGAACATTGCTCTGGCTTCAGGTCTTCGTGTATTCTTTGATGGAACTTCAAACTGCTCGCACAGCTGAGTGTTTTTCCGCAAACCTCGCACGTCATGAGCTTCCGACCTCCTTTGTGGGTTTCGACATGTCGATTCAATGTGCATTTCAAAGAAAACGATTTGTCACACTGCTCAACAGGGCACACAAATGGACGTTTCTTCTCATGCACAGCATCAGAATGTCTTCGCAGGTCGATTGGCTTTTTGAAGCGTTTGCTGCAAACTCCGCAAACGAATTCATTGCTCCGCAACGTCTTTTGAAGCGAAGCGTGACTTTCAAGTCGCTCATCAATCTCGTCTGTCGATTCCACAATTTCTGCATTGCCAATCTCGAAGTAATTTATTTCCAGCGTTGACGGTGAGTCGTTAGGCGGTAGAAAGCTTTCATCCAATAAATCACACAATAAAGTTGATTTGTGAGTAATCTCCCCATTAGCATGTTTGATATTGCTTCGGGCTGGTTCATTCACTTCTATTGTAGTGATCGCCTGCTGATTCACTTCTATTGTCAGACAACGAGAGTGTCGTTGCATATGTTTCATCAGACATTTCTCGGACTTGTAGTTGCAGAGGCAAACGTCGCAAGTGAACGTGGGGTTTCTGTGCGTCGTCGAGTGCTTTTCAAGAGTGCTTTTTAGCTTAAAGCTTTTCCCACAGCCGCTTTCTTCACATTGAAATAATCGCTCGTTCGTGTGTGTTTTTATATGTCGTTCGAGTTCTGATCGTTTCAAGAAGCTTTTATCACAGTAGATGCAGACGATGTTTTTCATTTCTCGTTTAGTTGGTTCATGCAAGATGTTTGAAGAACTTGGCTCAAGTTGTTTTATTGCCCTTCGAGCACAAACATTATTCTTCAGATGATTCTGGAGCGTGACATTCTGCGTGAAGCTTTTGTTGCAAAGCGAGCAGATGAAGAGCCTTGACTTGCTGTGCTTTGAATTGTGGCGGAGTAAGAGACTCGGCTTATTAAAGGCTTTTCCGCACACACAAATGAACATTTTTCGCGGCTCTGTTTTCATTTCGAATTCTAAAAATTTGTAACAGACGCGAAATCTGAAGCAGAAAAAGACGCAAAACTTGACGCGAAAAGTTGAATTTCCCTTGTTTTGCTTGAAGAAATTAATTTCAGTTAGTCGGTGAATTACATCATGGCATCGCAAAGCGGATTCTTCAAGTACTTCGAGAGCGCGAGAGGTCGACGTTTCACCTTCTACTCTTCAGTTGCCGCGGCGGTGGGGGCGTTTTCAATCAATTTCGTGCCGCACACATTTCTCGTGAAAAAACACCGAGAGTTTGTAGCAAACTACAGAGAAGGAGCCGAGCGACCGCTTCCTGAGACTTTGAAAAAGAAGTTTGATATTGCACAAGACTATCTTAAGGTCAATGACTTCGACCGAAAGCTGATAAAGCCATTTTGCGTGACCGGTTTCGATATGTATCACATTGGAAGGTAAAAAAGTTAACGCTGAAAAAAGTTGAATCAAATCTGACCTGCAGTTTTCTTCAGCACGAACTTTCGCTATGGAGCTCTTGTCGGCATTCCTATCAACTACACTTACACAGAACCCAGCGACATTGATAAGTCAGAAATCATCATAAGAGGAAATCCTGTCGATTGGAACTCTCAAGGTGGATTGCTGCTCGAAAAAGGATTAGTGCTAGCGGAAGACGAGCAGATCTTTGGAATCGTTAGAGAAATTCTGCAACTTCAAAACAATAGCGTTTACCTAAGGTCCTTCTTTGCGACTGGTTGCGTTTTTGCTTATTACTGCATCACCAGCAGTCTCAATTCAAAACTGAGGTTGTTTTATCGGCCGCTGAGTCTCCGAGTCGTTCTATATACTATTGCTGGACTGTTTGCTTTTGGAAACTACGCGTTCTTCAATGATTACACTCAAGTGAGAATGCAATAACTTCTTGTAGTGCTCAAGATTCTAGTAATATTTTATTTCAGGTAAATTATGACATCGAGACAGACGAAAAACTTGCAGCACTCGGTAAAGGATTTGTCGATGCTGGCATTAGGTTTTACGACAAACTTCTTAAGAAAAACATCGCCTGTCGAGAACTGACAGGCGACGATAGTCAATACACCGCGTTGGGCAACGAGAACTTTCTGCTACGCATGAAACGGCAGCCGCTGACGGCTCGGAAAACTTTCTTCGAGCAGAAGCTTAAGGAGATGATCGAAAAGGAGGAGAAAGCCGCTAAAGAGGGTGCCTAGTAGAATTAGATTTTTGCAGTAGAATTTCGATTACAATGAATGAATAAACGTTATTCACTGATCCAATTTTGTTGTCTTAAACTAAGTTACGAGTTCAAGCTATCGTCGAACTGGATCAATATAACAAGGTAAGTTGTAATGACTCCGACCAGTGATCCGATGAACGTCAAGTCCAGATGAATAATCCCTAATGCGTTAGGAGGCATCGTCTCGTGTAAAAGTTGATCAGCGAATATCTTGAGCATAAAAATTAAATTTCGATCCTTAATGTTTTTTTCGGTGACTTTTAAATCGAAAAGTAAATTTCCCGAAATCTTTTGTTCATTCGTCACAATATTCATAGTAAGCACTATCAGAAGAATCTTAGCCATATGAAGAATAATCCAAAGTGTTGTGTAGAATGACAAGATTGTAGTGTACTCGTTGATCCCGACAGACATTTTATAGAACTCGTAGAACTGATTCGAAACAATGACGAAGCCAGCGGTCAGATTAACGACGATCAATATCCCGAAGCACTCGTTCAGAAGCTCCACTAGTCTCGAAAGTCGCGCGTGCTGCAATCGTGCGATGTCCAGATTTCTAGCAGTTTCACTGTGATTTCCTTTCGCTGACATCCAGAATATTTCTGCAACGTTCACGCTAGTTGAGCTCCTGATAACGAAGTTGATCGCCTGGAACTCGCCGCGTATAAAATGTAGAACCATCGCATACTGCAGGATTGATAGAGTAGAAATGATGTTGGGAACAATGTAGACAGTCACATTCACGATAAAATATTCGAGATTCATTTTGCTGTACACCAAGTCGACCGAAATAACACCGATGAAGAAAGTGAAGTAGACTATCATTGATCTTCTTAAGAACAATTTTGTTGCTGCGAAACTGTTTTGACTTCCACACACTCGTAAGTTCTCGTGAACGGCAACAAGCTTAGTGAAAAATATAAAATAGAAATTCCGAAGGTAGTGACAGCTGATAATAGGCAATAGCAAGTTAATCACTCCGATGACATATTCGCCATTATAGAGCATTCGTGTAAGAAAGTTTTTCGACGATTGGTTGTTCTTTATTTTCATTACAAGCGCGTAGCTGACACACGAGCTTAAAACTAAGCTAAATATCAGTTGTATCATTGTTAATATTCCATTCTGAGTTTTTCGCACAGGTCTCGAGAGCAGATTGAGATTCACTGGCGCCACACAAAATATTTGATTCAGCCGAAGAAATTTTTTAAAGGAATCAAAAAGCTCTTCTTGAACGCTTGACATTGCATCGACTTTTCAAACCGGAGCCAATTGTATAACTAACATTAACTCGAGCTCTAATAATTACAAAAACGATGTTACTTTCACTTTATGTTCAATGGAAAGCACGCAAGAATTGTGAGCAAGAAAACATTTTAATTTTAATAGCAATCTGACATCAAAACGTTAAATATGAAATCGTTCAGCATTACGGATCTTCTGCACGATACGATTTTAACACTAAGCAACGTGACAGTCATGAGCTTTTGATTGCGTCCGGCTCAACGTTCTGGTCTGCTCAAGCTACGGGAAAATTGTATCAGCATAACGAGATAACCACTGACGTTTTCAAACAATGTTCCGATGAAAGTCAAATCTAATTGAATGATATTCAAAGCGTTTGGAGGATAAGTCTCATGAACAATCTGAGACGCAAATGAATTGATAACTGAAATAACATTTGATTCTGCTTTGAATACCCC
This sequence comes from Smittia sp. YW1114-2, assembly GCA_033064975.1. Lineage (NCBI taxonomy): Eukaryota > Metazoa > Arthropoda > Insecta > Diptera > Chironomidae > Smittia > Smittia sp. YW1114-2. The sequence goes on from CP093832.1 coordinate 496,836, forward strand.
AGCGAAATTTATTTCGAATAGTAAGTTTCCTGAATGTTTTTGCTCTGCAATAGCCCAGCTCAAAGGGCAGAGAATCAGAAGAATCTTAGTCATGTGTAGAATAATCCAAAGTGTTGTGTAGAATGTTTGCAATTGAGTTTTCGCCTCGTTGATCCCGACAGATATTTTATAGAACTCGTAGAACTGATTAGAAACTATGACAAAAGCAGCGGTCAGATTAACGACGATCAATATCCCGAAGCATTTGTTTAAAAGCTCCACAAGTGTTGAGGCTTGAGCGTGTTGCTGTTGTGCAATATTTAAAACTCTAGGAATTCCATTGCGACTCACTTTCTCAGATAGCGAAGAAATATTATCAGCGTTGAAACTGCTGACGGAGCTTTTAATTATAAAGTTGATTGCTTTAAATTTCCATCGAATGAAATGAAGAACCATGGAGTACTGAACAATTGATAATGTTGATATCATGTTGGGAAGAATGTAGACAGCCGCGTTGACAGCAAACAAAATCAAATCCGAATCGCTGTAGAAGTACTCGGTTGCAACACAAACCCCGAAGAACAAGAAATATATTTTCATCGACCGTCTCAAAAATCGTTCCGTCAGTTCAAAGTTTGTTTGAATCCCGGTTTTTGCTAAATTCACATCGATTGCATTGAGTCGCTGGTAGAAAAATGAGTAAACGTCTCGCTGATAATGACAACCAATCATCGGTAGTGTCAGATTGATTAATCCTATCAGATATTCGAAGTTGTTGAAAACTCGAGTAAGGAAATTCGTCAAGCTGTGGTTGTTGTTAACAATCCAATAAACAGCGTAGAAGCCCCACAAGCATAAAGCTAAGCTGATAATTCTTTGGAGCAACGTTAAGAAGCCAACTCGAATTTTTCTTACAGATTTCGAGCGTAAGTTGAGATTCACAGGCACGACACAGAAAAATTGACTCAACCGGAGAAAACTTTTAAATGAATCGAAAAATTCTTCCTCGATGTTCCTCCAACCATTCACCATTGCACCGGCTTTAAGGCTCAAGAGATAACTAGTTTGAACTCGATTCGACGAAGCTCCTGAAGTTAATCACAACGTAAATTTAATGTGAATATTTTTATGTTTGCGATTTAATTGTTGTGTCTACACGTCATGGTAAAACTAGTTGCTGCTAATGCAATTTAAATGCCAAGGTTCTTGAGCTTCGACCAAGTCTCATGTTAAGGATACATATAAATTACATATGTGCCGGTTTTGATCGATCCTTCGAGCTAAAGTTTGCTAGTTAAATGATAATGTGAATATTTTAAATCGTCTATTACTGAATCAGAAGTTTCCTCGCTTTTCAGAAGCTTCAAAATAATATTTGAAGCCAATTCAATTTCTATAAATCAGTTGTCAAGTAGAAACCATGGAGTTCGAGCAGTTCTTTAAATTTAGCTCAAAGTGTTTCAAGCTGATAGGTTTTGATATTCAGAAGAATTTCACTTGCGAAACCAAATCAGTTATGAAGTTTCTCTATTTTATGTTCCTGACGGCAAATTTGTTGCTGTGCGGAACTTTGTCTGGGATTTTCATTTTCACACGCTTCGATGAAGTCGATGCAAGTCCGATTGCCGTTGTGAATTTTGTCATCATCAATCAAACAATAACGAAAACGCTTCTGGTTTGGTATCATCGCTCTGACATCTGTGAAGTTCTTTCGTTGCTGCAGCGGTCGGATCCAACAAGCCTCGACCAGCTTCAAGTCAAAGCTTTTGTCAAAAAGTCCTTTAGAAACTTCAATAGATTCCAGAAATTTTACTTCATGGGAATGATGGTGTATGGAATCGCAGCAGCGTTCAGCGGCCTGGCCAAAACTTCTATGATACGGTTCGATAACGATTTACTGGCTCATCCCATGTGGTTTCCCTTTAAAATCGAAAGCGTTTGGAGCTACTTTGCAGTGTTTTTCTGGGTCGAATCCCAATCGCAGATGAGCAAGTTCTTTTTACTCGGCTCCGAGATGACGCTTGCTGCGTTAGTACTTGTTACATCGATTAAATTTGAAGTCATCGGCATGGAGCTGGAGCGTCTTGACGAAAACGAAACTTACAGACAACTAACAAGACTAGTGAAACAACATCAACATGTTCTAGAGATCAGCAAAAGACTCGAAAGGATTTTCAGCAGCTCAATTTTCCTGACATTTCTTGGAAGCTCATTGATCTTGAGCTTTCCAGCAATTCAAGCAATCACCGCGAAACAATCTATGGACATCATGAAAAGCTTCGCTAGTATTCAAACATTTTCGGTGCAGATTTTCCTTCTCTGCTATTATGGGGAGAAACTGAAAAGCGCAAGCTTAGCAGTGGCCGAAAAAGCTTCGCTCTGCAATTGGTACGAATTCGATGACAGAAGCGTCGACGCACTCAGGTTAATCATTTTAAGAGCGCAACGACCATCAGAGCTCACAGCTTTCCAGTTCGCAAGTGTCTCGATTGAAACGTTTGGAAATGTTTGTCAAGAAATATTGTCTGCTTTGGAAGCTTTTCCATTAATTTTCTTTACAGATTCTCTCGACTGCTTACTCGTATTTCTCAATTCTGAAATCATTTCTTGACTAGATATGTCAAGAGTTTGGACTCAGCAACGCGTTGTTATTTGTTGACAGCTTATAGTCTACATTGTTTTATACAGATTCTTTAGATTTATCTCTCGCACTTGCATCAAACTGAATAAGAATTATTAAATAAGTGGTTAGCACGCCTATCATGGTCCCTACGAGTGTCAGGTCCAAATTGACAATACGCATTGCGTTTGGCGGTGAATTCTCATGAAGAAGCTGATCGGCAAAGGTTTTGATCATGTTCCAGTTTTTGTCATCGGCCAAGTTCATCTCGAAAAGAATGTTTCCAGTTCTCTTACGCTCGTCGCAAACATCATTGATGGGACAAAGGATGAGAAGAATTTTTCCGCTGTGTAGAATTACCCAAAAAACTGTATAGATAGTTAGCCAGATGTCGGTAGCTTCAAATCCTTCAGTCATTTTGTAAAACGCGTAGAACTGAGTCGATAGAATGATGTAGGCAGCTACCATAATCAGAAGGATCAGGAGTCCGAAACATTGGTTCAGGAGCGCAATGAGCCGTGTAAGCTCCGCATGTTGCTTTCGTAGAATATCAAGGACTGAAGTGAAGTTGCTGTTCTTACGAACATCCACAGCAATCACTGAAATTATCAATCCATTTTGCCGATTAATAAAATTACTGTTTAACACAATTTTTTCAAGCAGCCTGTTGATCGAGCGAAATTTCTCGCGGATGTAGTGGAGAACTGTCGCGTACTGTGTCAAAGCCAAAGTTGAAACGATGTTCGGTATGGTGTAGACAGTGGAGCTGCTAACGAAGCTTTCAGCATGCATAGAGTTGTACATGAAATCGATGACGATTACTCCGGCAAAAAATATAATATAAATTGTCATTGAACGTTTCAAATAAAGCTTCGTGCTGGCGTGGTTTGGTTGAATTCCACATTTTTGCATGCTGATATCAATATCGACAAGTCGCTGATAGAAAATCGCGTAATATTTCTTTTGATACTGGCAGCCGACGATGACAAGCAACAAGTTGAAAGTACCGATAAAGTATTCGCCAGTGTATAGAATTTCCGTTAGGAAACCCATCGCTCCATCGTGCTCTTGAAACTGCAGATATGTCGCATAACAGACGCAGCCACAGAGCGCGAAACCGAAAATCATGTGAACGACCGAGCAAAGCGCGTCGCGAATCCGCCTCGGAGTATCTTGCTTCTTGAAAAGTTCCGAGCAAACTGGAGCAGTGCAGAAGACCTGGCAAACCCAAACGAATACTTTGAACGAATTGTAGAACTCAACTTCAACTTTCTGTCGAGAGCTTAACATTTTTCCGACTTTGCCTATCGGTTCCATCGCTACAACTGTGCTCAAATCCTTTGAGAAATGTCATCAATCACAATAGCAGTTTGTAATCAATATCGAATTTAATAGCTAGACGAGCATTGGCAAGAAATGTAATTATTTACAAACGCGAGCTTGAATGACAGTCTCGCTTCATAAGAAATTATAGCAATTATGTAGAACTATTACCGCGGAAAATTTCCGAGGATATCCACACATCGTAAAACAAATTCCCATTCTAAGTGCACAAAGCGTTGCATTCCCCACACAAATGAATTCTTTCGACTCGTTTAATATTTTTTTAAAAATGTTTTTATTTAGTTTTCGTCGCAAGTTTGACAGCCGTAAGTTAGACGAGAAGTATCGCATTGATGCAACCATCGTTTTCTGGATTGTTGGTCACCTGTGCGTACTTTCCCCAGACCACTTTGCCTGTCTGCGTCACTAAACCGAGCTCTGAGATATTGACTTCAATAACTGTTCCTTTCGTAATGACGCCAAGACTTGTGTACATTGGAGAGTTGGGATTCTTCTTAACGCCGATGATTGGCAGGTAGAATGTGGCTTTGAGTTCTGGATGTGTAACGTGAGCTTTGTTGTATCTAAGAGCCATGGGACGAATGAATCTTTCGAACTTTGGTGGCTTTCTTGTGAAGTTCTCGCCGACGTATGTCACTTTCGTGACCATTCGCTTCCAAGCCTTGCGTTTGGTCTTTCCACTGCGAAGCACCTTGAACACTTCGGCGTCAGCCTGAGCTCTAACTTTTGGAATAGGCACGTCCCACTTTCCAGCCTTCTCTTTACGCTTTTGTTTAATCATGTTGGAAAGAACCTTAGCGCTCGACTGAATGCCACGATCCAAGAGATAAGTGGGCAACGCTCCGTCTTCAACTTTCTCAGCTTGCTTTTTGACCTTCTTCTCTTCATGCGCCTGGATCTTGCGTTTGATCTGAATCTTCTCATTGCGACGTTGTTTCTGGAAGAGTTTAGCCTTGATGCCTCTCAATTCACGGGCCATCTTTGCTCGTTTCTTCGGCGCACGAGCCTCTTTCTTGCGCTGGCGTTCTTCATAATCCAGCCGTCGACCATAAAGCTTACGGTGACGTTCCATATACTCATTCTGTGGCATTTTAGTGTTTCTTGTTTACCTAAAATAGAAGATTAGATTGCACTAGTTATATCTCGGTTAATTTCATAATTGTTAAAGGAAGTAAACACGTTGATTTCACGGCAGATCAAAATATTTGATATAAATCGCTATTCTTGAGGCTGAATTCAAGATATATTATCCACATCAACTTCTCCCACTCGTCTTTTAAGTTTTGCAGCCTCAACAAAGCTTATATCACGAGTAATTAATCAAAATACGTACTTCGAGAAACACAAAAATATTAAAAAGAACGCGGCTGAACAAAACGAGGACGCGAAAGAAAAGTTTCAAAAATTATTTCTCCGTTAAATTTTATTCAGAATATAGAAGAAAACATTTAAATATTTCTCGCTTGAAATCTTGAAATTAAAAATACATTCCACAATCGCCATAATTTGCGATAAAGAGTAAAACGTAGAAAAACATCTGTTCCCCATTCTAGTGATTGGGACGCGAAAAGAAAAACAAGCGGTTAATGTCACAGAAATATTCACAACATCAAGATGAGAAAAGAGATCTGCGTTGTATGAGATCACAAATATCTAGCACCCATCTGATCACGAATATCTCTTGGTTTCTCTCCCGCTACTCAGATCGCTGCTTCAAACTCTCTTCTCTTGTTTCTTCTACTTCTTATGTACAAAGTCGCACGGCAGCTCAAGAAACACATTCTCATTTTAGCTTCGGTCGTTGAATTGCGAGAGTCATAAAATATCGTGCTGAATAATTTCTTGCTTGTTGCGCGCTTCCAAATTAAACGAAAGTCAAAATTTGCATCACAGTTTCAAAAGTTTAAAAGTTATCGAGCAGACTGAGAGCGAAGCGGATTCGATTTCTGAATTTACGTCATTCGCGTCGTTGTTTACTACAAAAGGCGCTGATAAAGAAAACATTTCTACAACAAAAGCAAAGCTCATACGCGAAATTGCTCCGCTTCGAATTGCTCCAGCTGTATGAACCGTTCCTAAACCTGCAAAGCGCTAAAACCAGCCCGGTGATTCACACGCTTACGAAGTGGTAGAGAGAGCTCAAATCGTCACAAAAATTTCCTGTCCTACGTCATTACGGGCACAACAACAAGACCGAAAAGCTGCCTTCCACTTGTTGAATATTCGTGTAAAGAAGAAGTTCAAGGATTTCGTGCACGTGCTTCAACGCAGTTCACTCACCGTTTACGTGTTGTGCAATCTACAGCTATAGCTGCCTATGAAACGTGATATTCAGTAATTGAATAAGAAGATTTGCAAATTAAACCTGGCGATGCATCATCACAATAAGGAGAAGTTCGAGGAGATTTGCGCTCTGATAGGCAACGTTGATCCAAGCGGCGACTCTATACGATCGACGAATATGTATAAAGTAATCAGCGAGAAAATTCATGACACGATAAAGGATGAGAAAGTCCTCAGGTGAGTCAAACAAGTTCTTCGACGCTCGTTCAAGTTACATAATTCAATTGTATCATTTTAGTGAGCTCTTTGATATGTTCAACATTCGCGCGTTGGAAGACGATGAATTCATTTTAAGTCTCGTCGCTGTCATCACGTCGCGGCAGCTCGATTCGTTCACCATCAACGGGAAAGTCCTCCGACATGCTATGCTCAGTATTCTCCAGAAAAACTTCCAAAACGCTGATAACTTCAAACGTGACAACATGAATAAGTTCTACAACTCGATCAAATTGCTCGGCGAATATTTCAATAAAGCGCGACTCACGAATGGTTCAGCGATAAACATCATTGGCCAGTCGATGCTGAATCTCATTAATGTGGAACTCGAAAAGGAATTGAGAAACATCTGCCACCTGAAAACCGACGACTTTGCTCGATTAGTTTTGTCGCAGGTAAACGATCTGAATGAATGTGATTTGACTCCCCAAGTCATGCCGACTTTCTTTTAGATTGCGTTAAACGGGAACCTCCTGAAAACGAGACACAAAACGGAGATCGAACAGGTGCTGCTTACGATCCGAAAGTGCAACATTGAATTACCGTCATTAACGCCAAAGACACGAGCGTTCTTCCATATGACACTCGATCTTTACTACAATAACTACGCAACTGTCGGGGAAACTTTAGAGAAACTTTACAAGACCTACCTTATCGAAGACGTGGGAGTGGGCATAATTTCGACACCGGTTGAGAACGGTCGAGTAGCCAAGGCTGCCGATAACGGGTCAGTGCAAGCGTCGCTTGAGAAGATGTCAATAAATAAAAAGATTGACGAAGTCAGAAAACCAAGTGGACCGCCGAGAAACCTTAAAGTGCAAATCAAGAAGCAAGAGCCCTTCAGAACAGGTTCAGGTCCAATGTCGCCTCAGAAAGGCTACAGAGATTTAAGTCTACCAAGATCTCCACAAAAGAATTACCGAGACTTGAGTTTGCCACGATCTCCTCAGAAGAATTACCGAGATTTGAGTTTGCCACGATCTTCTCAGAAGAATTATCGAGACCTGAGCCTGCCGAGATCGCCACAGAAAAATAATCGTGACTTGAGTTTGCCACGAAATTCGCAACAAACTTCACCACATAGTCGATTCTACTCGCCGTCGCCAACAACTCGGTATGGTCCGAGCATAGAGAAAATTAATCCGAAGTCGCCGTCGAGTAAATTCAGACCAAGATTTTCCTCTTCACCTACCCGCAATGTCCCTCAGAGATCAGCATCACAGCCACCAAGTAAGAAAGTGTCGCCTCAAGAGTTGAGAAGTAAAAAATCTCCCCATTCTGCGAGCAACAATTCGCCAATCAAACCTTCGAGGAGCTCGAGTGCCATACGAAGTCCAAAAGCCGAAAGTGTAATGAGCAACGACCACGCAACGACGCCAGAGAATTCTAATCAAAATAGTACTGACGATTGCATTCTCCGACAGCTGAATTCTCGCAGTTCGACTCCGTCATCATCAGCACTGCCAGCAAAGTACAAAGTTAACGACAACAAAGTTTATTTCCGCGAAGAAAACGTAGAGAATTTGACTTGGCATGGTGACGGATCGATTGTCGAGGGTGAAGGTCCCGATGGATCGACGTCCCCCAAGGTCGTCAATCCCTACTCGAGCTCATTCCTGAACTTCCTAAGCAGCAACTAACGTGACTTAAATTGAAAAATTGACTTACTTGAGCTTTGACCTAAGGCTCAATATTTTTCTACTTTAAAAGTGAACTTAGAAAATGTTTTGTTAACTCAAATGTGAAATTGAAAACGAGTAAGACTAGAAATAAAAATCAAAGTTGTTTTATTTGATGCTTAAAATACGGCACAGCTCTAATCTCTTCCCGTTTCGAAAATCATTGCAATTTCCCGAGGAAGAGAATCGTTGCAAAAAATATGAGACAATTTAAAGGCACAACCGAAGTCATACGAGAGGGTAAACATCATGTCGCCTCATGGCACGATCTCCCTTGAGTCGTTCATGTTCCTTGTTTCTTATCGCAAATTTGCATAATTTGACTTTACACATTGTTGAGCAATGACGTTGTGAATTTCTTTGCCACGTTTTTTCAGACACTGAGACATACTAATGCGAGACAACTTCAATATTCGGTGCAGAGCTTGTCGAGAAAAATATTTTCATCCCAAACTTTTCTTGAGGAACTTTGAACCTTGCGAAGTTGAACAGCGACAAGCGAAGAAATTTAATAAAAATGTCAATCAACTTGGCAGTCTATTCGTTGACAGAGTTACCAAATGTTGAAACTGACAATGAAGGGCGCTTGACTCTCGGTGGAATTAAATTTCAATTAAAACTTTTGTTGACGAAGAGCATTTTTCATTTAATTAAACATCAACAAACGAACTGAGCCTCTTACTCTGATAACAATCGCAACAATGAATGAGATTTTAATTCACCAGCCGCACTTTGTCTTTCGTTCGTCTTGTGCTGTCGACAGTTCCATTGTCACACTCTAGGCGTTTTAATTTGATATAAACTCAGTTCTGAAAATGACAAAGTATTTTGAATGAGATTTTCATTGAAACTGGAAACCGTGGTTTATAAAAACAAAAATCTCGCAATAATTTATCAAGACAAAATCATCGATGGATTGTTGAGAAGTGACGCCAGAACAGACGGCCAAAATAACTTGTTCAGAGCCCAACGATAAATCTTAAATGATCTTCAATCTTTTAAATTTTAAATCCTTGCTATTCTAAGCAAGTTTGTTCGAAGTGTTGCTAATTTAAATTTAATTTCTAGGATGTGGGACGAGATACTCGTAAGCTCATGTGTTGACATAGGCAAGCGATGGAAACTCCGAGTAAACGTTCACATGTCGCAGCTGGCAAAAAAGTTTAACAGCTTGTCGGTTGCGTGGCGAAAACGTCGAAAAGTTTTTCCTTGCTTTTGGTTTTCTCGCTCTACGTTTAATCCTATGTCATGTTCGAATGAGTTTCTTATCAATTTCAGCTTTTCAGCGAAATCTTTCAAGCATTATAAATCAATCGGAATGTTTCAATTCGTTTCGTGATATGAAAGATTCATTAATTCTCAATAGCAACTAATTGATTTTCTCTCCCTCGACTCAGAAAATGATCAATCATCGCTTCCAAAGATGTGATCAAATTACGTGAAAGTTTATTCGAGCAGAGATGGAAATCAGCAGACTCATCGTAAGCTTCTCAACAGCGTGTTAACTCATTCCTTCAAAAGCTTTCCCCTCACATGAACGATCCTATTAAGCAAGCCCGACAGCATGAGAACAAAAGTTTCGAGTTTCGTCAACAAACATCCAACTTTGTTTCACACAAAAAGTTTCCAACTTAAGGGTTCCATCGAAAATCCCTTAATTCCAACAACCTTCCAGCATGTTTGAGCACAGTAAGCTTTTCATGCTCTGAGTGTTACGTGCGTCCTCGGCCTCATATCCATTTACTCGTCAAATCTCTTTTTAATTTCTGTTCCGGAACGAAAATACTTTGCAAACTCTCCTGAAAGTGCTTTACCTTCGAGCTCAAGCAAATGTATGCGATTACGAAAACTTTTTTTATGGAAAAAATCTCCCCTGACGCTTCCTTTGATAATCTCTTTTTCCTACGCTGGGGAATAAAATGTGAAATCAGCAAGTTTCTGTCTGGCAGAAGGAATCACGTTGCGCACAAATTTGTACCATTAAAACGAGACAACGACGCCACGGAAGAAAATTCTTTTCTCCAGCAGATTTTCATCTCTTTTCCATTTCACGCAACGGTGGGCCGACTTTGATGAGACTTGACTTGTTTTCACTGTCTACGCTTGTTGAGTTTCCTCTTTTTATGAGTTCACTTTTTTGTGCGCTCCTCAAATAGAAAACTCACAGCCACGTTCGAGCCGAGTATGGTTTTCAGATCAACATAGAATTCGAATTCGCGAGTGGCACGTGAGGCAAAAAGATGACTTCAGAGTGGGATAGCATCCGAATGGGAATTTAATTAAAGGCTCCCGGTATCCCGATGAGGTAGCGAGACGAGAAGAGTAATTTTTATGTAATTAGACAAGCAGGAACTTCTCATTTGCTCCATGCCACGAACGGTAGTTTGTTTCACAACGAGTAATTTGATAGCAAAGGTTAAACTATGCAAAGCCCTAATGGCTGCACTCAAAAGTCTCATGTATATGTTGCTCAATGCTGCAACGATTTTTACTACTATAACATCCAGCAACTCAACATGATACCAATTGCATTAAACTCGTAATTCGATTCGAGATTCAAGATATTTGTTGTTGCTAATGAGAAATTGAGTTAAGTACTCGATGCTAAAACTTCGACTCGACTTCAAACGATGCTCAATTAATTTGCTTGACTCAATTAAACGACAAGATGAACGCTTTCTGATGCTTTTTATTAAATCGACACTCTGTGCTGTAAAACTTTTCTCTTCTCGTCTTTTCCGCTTTGGTGTTTAATCTTCTCGAAGATATTTCTCTTGCCAAGAGAGATAAGACTAGAAGAGTCATTTCATGGTTTGATACCAAAGTCGTCTTCGAATCTTTATTATCATTTTGTCTCTATGCTGTCACACTCAACAGCATGTGAGGCTTTAAGTGCTGTATTAGCAGTGCCAATTTGGCACGTTTAGATCGATGAAAGCCTCTCAACAAATGATAAAATAGAATAATTGGAAAACCAATCAACTTGATTCAAGTCTGCTTATGGTTTCAAGTCGTCTAAACGTTACGAAATCTCATTGAAATTTAGCCTCATCAGAAAACCCCCTTTTGCTCATTGCATCGAGAATGGGGTGATAAGCAATGAAACTTCATAGCACAAGGTTAATTTCTAATTTGTAAAAGCAGTCGGATGAATTGCAATAAATTTTGGAATGCAAAAATAAGAATTAATCTAGCTGACATTGATCCAAATTGATATTTATTATTCTGTAATTATCCAGCAAGGGACTCTTTCTATCTCTCTCCCTCTCTGGTTGATTGATGAAATGGAATCCTAAAATGAGCTCGATGAAGTTGTCAGAACGAGACTAAGATTGATATAAGACATGCCGCAAGGAAGTATCGGAATGGACAAACCGCAAGCCGGAAGAAAAAAGTTCACTTCAATTCCGTTTAACGATGTTTTCATTTCAATTTATCTTTCTTCCCTCATCCTTAATCACTCCGCTGTTGAGCTTCCTTCTACTACACTTCGAATCTTGATTGCATGAAAGCCGAGTCAAAAGCTTTTCTCCCGACAAATGAGCACTAATCCATCTTAACGTCAGTGTAGAGGCCATTACATTAATTACTTCAATTTGAGTTGTGAGCGTTAAAGCCTCAACGTAATGCGATACATTTTATCATGATTTCAACCGACTTTCAACACCAATTCAGTCGACGAAAGTAGAGCTCTTTACTCATATATTTCATATAATTGCAATTCTGAATAGCATGAATTTCAGCTGAAAGAAGAATTTGCATTCAAAACTTTAACTCAACCCAATTTTTGTAACAAAACATACATCGTTATTTTTTAGTGGTTTTTGTAAAGCTGAGCCGTGAGAAATGTTTCAGATTGCAACGAATGTAATCCTCATCTAGATGAGAACGAATTACGAAAATTCCTCTTCGTTATCACGCAACCACAAGGCCTGCGAATGAAAGCATTCCTATTCCTCATCGTAGCACTCAAATTATTAAAGATTTGGCCAATCCATTTACCTCTCTAGCCCCGAGCGTTCTACACAAAACTTCATCCGTATTCATTTCTCATGACAGAGTATGCGCTTGAATGGATAGTCGGAGATTAATGAGTTTAATGAAACATGAAAATATCATTTGCAGCCCTCAAAAAGAAGAAGGCTCGGGTGAGAATAATTTTGCTTTATCTCTCGAGCCAATGTGCCCCACGAAATTCTCACAGAATATTTGATTTCGCACGAAATCATTTCCGTGGAATTTCTCTTTGGCAAAATTGTTACGAAGCGAGAGCAATTTCAACTCATTTTGCCGCAAATCAGGAATTAATCGAATCGATAAAGGAACTTCGCACGCACAATTTCATTGCGATGAATGAAAGATTATGCTGTTTGATGTGTGGGCTGAATTCAATAACTCGACTACGGGGAATCAGATGCTTTGATTTGCCTGCTTTTACTTTCAGAGTACTAAAATTGTTTCAACATTAATCCTTTTTCTTTGATGGTATTTGGAAACCATTCAATTCAATCGATAGCAAATGAACCCATATTGCTATATTGCCTCGTCCTTGAGGCCATCTAAGTGTGAACATCAGTCAACTAAAAAGCTTTTTCTCGGTCTTTCATTGCGAAAGTGAATGAAATTACTCTGATGACGACAAGCACCAGACGTTTGAGAGCAATATAATGTGATTTCAGAGAAATCTATAGAATATTTATTAACATTTCATTTACAAACCATCGCGCGGAATGGTTAGCAAGAGATGGGAAGTTAGATGTAAGAACTTTGTAAATTGAAAGATAAAATAAGAGGGCCAACAGCTCGTGAATGTTGAACGGAATGCCGTTTGCAAGCAGCTTTCATTTGAACGTCATATCAACTACAGAGATTTGTAAGTTGCTAACGATGCAAAGTGAAAATACCCTCGATGGAAGAACAGCGAGTTAAAATCTGTCTACACTCGTAATACTAATAAAACATAGATCTCTGCGCGGTTGTGCAATTGCTAACTTGGCAGATGATTCGCAGTAAATAAACAATGTTACCTAAATTCATGCTGTGATAAATAAATCGAATTAGCTTGCAAAACCTCAAATGATTCTCAGAACATTCCAGAAAAGACTTCTAAAACATTCTGCAATAAATAAATTCAACCATATTTAATGTGAAGAAACGGGTAGGAAAATAATGCAAATGTGGCTTGGCAGCAAGTCGAAACTGTTGAGCCGTTGTGACGAGGAAGGCGGAAGCTCCAGTAGAAAGAATTGAAGCTCTCCGAGAACGAAAAGGAAACATTTTCTCTTCAGAGAAAATTTTCCGGTAAGAGAAAATAAGGAAAATGAGAACGAAGCGAGTTCTACACCAATCCATGTGACTTTTGGTGATTGTTTTTCAATGCATAGCTTGCGAATCCCAAACAGTAGCAGTATGGAGAAGGTCGCAGCATAAATTTCCGCTCATCGTCAGGACTCAAGCGAGAGCCTGTCTCACTAAGCTTCGAGCTATCATTCGTGTCGGACGTTTTCAGATTTTATCTCGGGTCGTTAAACGTAAAGCTCAAATTGAAAGTTAAATGTGGAGGAACGGAATAGATCAAGTCAAGTGGTAAATCGAGTTCTGACGCTTGTGAGTCTTCAAACATAAAATTGGATTAATGTTTGAGTGTTACATTCGTGCAAATGAAATTCTAGGAAAGTGATACGTTTGATTAATTCCTAGAATGGCTCAACTAAATTGTTGGCTTCTACAGAGAAACAAAGCTCGTTAAAGCATAGAACGCGTTTTATTGTGATTAAAAAACTTCGCTAAATTAATAAATCATTAAAAATTATGAAACTGGCCATTAAAATTTAATTTTGTTCCCGATTATGTTTTGTTCGACGAGCATGCAATTAAAATGCTAATGAACAGGCGGACGGATTGAGCAAAATTAATTATTCAGTGTCACTTAGAGTTCTCGATTTATATCGTAATTACGAATTCTGTCTCCATAAATATTGATGGCAAATTATGCTACGATCGAAAAGATAAATCTGAGTCAGAACTGGCCCATAAGAAATTGAATGGTTCGAACTCTTTAGGCTTTAAAGCTCCGACATGACCTGACACTTTCGCCCTTCTCAAGGATTAAGATATCAATAATGTTTCTCGCTTTCATATTTCTCCGCTCTCATTTCCTCAATAAATAAATCACAGTGATTTCTCAAGTGTCATCTTAAGATGGTGACGATGATAGAAAACTCAATACCCTCGTTTCTGAGATGCATTGTGCTCATTCCTCTGGTCTTTAAAGGGACAATTTCACTCTCTGACAATAAAGTTTTCTCTTATGTTCTGCAAACAACAAAAAGCAATTTCAAGCTCAGCGCAATTTGGAGAGAAATATCAAATTTCCTGTAAACTTGCTTTATAGCAAGCGCTTTCTTTCATTTCCCTCACATCGCTCCCGCTATGTGAACGACCGACAGCATTTAATAAAAGGTTGCTCGCGATAGCAATCGTCCGCTCGAGTGTCGTGGGGAGCTTCTAAAACAATTTTCTCGCGGAAATTTGGCCTTCGCTTCCACCTCGACAAAAAATCTCAGAATCTTAATTTCTCCTAAGCATTCTCGAGCAGGCAAAGCTCAAGATTTGACTTGCTAATCTCTTTTGAACTGAGCTTTACTGAACGTGATTTCTTTTTCAAGGGAAATTGTGTTTTCCTTGTTTCTTTTTTCCTTTCTGCGGGCAAAAAAAGAAACAATTTAAGAAAAAAGAGATCGATAAACTAATAGGATTTACCGATATACGAAACTTTTTTCAATATGCTAGAGCTGTGCAAACATATGTCGGAGAGACAAATATTTGGGAAAAGTCTCAACGAATTTTTATCATCGCCGCAGCAGTCATTGAACTCGAAGAAAAACCTATCAGAACAATTTAAAGCTGAATTTGTCCGCCTAACATTTGAAGACAAACATTTGGAGCTTAAAAAATTCTTGATGAAAAGTTTGTTTATTGAAAAAGTTTGAAACTTCCGTCCAGAGTTTGCCGCAATTATTAAAAACTTCGGCCAGTCAATCAAGAAGGGAGCTTATCAAGTCAAAACTTCCACGACTTGACTTGTCGAAAAAGTTTTGATGAAGTCATTTGTATGAATCGTAGCAAAGCTAATTAGGATTTATAACATTGAATTTTGACATTTACCTTCTCGGGAAACGTCCAAAAAGCAACACTTTTTTTTTCAAGTTTCTAAAACTTCCAACTAGCAAACTTTTTAGTTTTTGAAATGATCCAATTCCATGTTATCCAATGTTAAGCAAAGTTTGTTTCGTAAGATGAAACCATTAAATTAAAGGAAAACTATCAGGAAATCCTAGCAACGCGCTCAGCTCTCGAATGATTTTTCGTCTTCCCAGTTTTCTGCAGAGAAAAGTTGAAAATTTCCTTAACGAGTTTCCGTGCAGGGATTTTTATCCTTCTCGAAAGAAAATTAAACTTTGATTTAGAAAGTTTGTGTAAATCAAATAGATAATTGCTCATTGAAATTTATGTTGCAGTTGAAACTACGCTCAGTAACTTTCGAAGCGAAGTCGCAAAACTTAATTAAAAGCGAAGCATGTAAAGAAAACTTCCTCGAGCAGCGAACAATGTGACTTGTGGAAAATGTGGATTAATTCTTATCCTTCTCTGCTTTGCTGCTTCGTCCTCGTCATCGACGAGATAACCTTCTCGAGCGCTACGAAGTGTGATCGAACACCAGACGGCAGCTCCACTTCTCGTTCGACAAGTGACGGGCGCTTCAAATTACGAATTTTAGGCGAGCCGGACCGATATATCCCCCTGGAAAATTACACAAGTAATTTTAAACAAACTTTCATCGTTTAGCGTTGTTGACTTTACGAGATGAATTTTCTCTTCTGTTTTACGCAGTCAGCCTCGAGGGCATTTTGCGAGCATCTCATGGCCTCACTCACAAATTCACAGGCTTTTTCATTACTGTCGAGAGGGACTCTGACGAGGCGAAAACACCTTCGGTGAATAATGAAGATGGTAGCGACGTGGGAAAATTTCATATCGTCATGAGCGCGATATCAAAGTTCTCGGATAAATGTCGCAATTTGGTTACACACACGAACTCGGCGTTTGCCAAGAGCGACGTTCCCGTAAGAGCGATGAAGCGTTTAATGTGAGCTTTATGATTGACGGTAACTTCACAGGTGGCTTGGACGGCGCCAGCGGTTGGCAGCGGTTGCGTAACTTTCAAATCAACTGTGATAGAGCACAAGGATGTGTGGTATCAGGATGAAGGAACATTGAGTAAAACTTTGTGTGAGGACGAAGGGAGCTCGGATGACTCTCAGCCACTCATCCTCGAAGAGTGTAAAGCATGTGATGAGGCGAAGTATGAACTGACGTTTGAAGGACTTTGGTCTCGACACACTCATCCGAAAGACTTTCCTTCAAACGGATGGCTTACAAAGTTCAGCGATGTTATCGGAGCCTCTCATACCACTGAATATCGGTTTTGGACGTATGGTGAGCAAGCGAGCGAGGGATTGAAAGAAGTTGCTGAACATGGCTCAACGAGACAGCTGGAAAGGGAACTGAAAGAAGAGGTTTGTGTTTAAAACTGTCGATATTACAAATTCGAATTTCTAATCGAAAATTTCTCTCGACGTCAGAGCGAACATATCAGAACAATTATCAAAGCTCGAGGCATTTCATATCCGAATGTGACTGGCAAAACTTTTGCGGTGTTTCGTGTCGACTCGAAGCATCATTTGGTTTCTCTCGTCTCAATGATTTATCCCTCGCCTGATTGGTTCGTAGGCGTAAGCGGATTGGAGCTCTGCTTAGCAAACGGCTCTTGGGTCGAGCAAAAAATTCTCAACTTGTATCCGTACGATGCTGGAACCGACAGTGGACCGACTTACATATCTCCAGATCAGCCGACGATCCCAAAGGACTCTATAAAGAGAATTAAGCCCAATCAACCGAACGATCCACGTTCTCCATTCCATGATTCTGACAATAAAGAAATGAAACCATTGGGGAGGATTTATCTATCGAGACAGCGACTTTACGAAAAAAACTGCGATGCCATTATCGCTCAAGACACACAAAACGATTGCTCGTAAGTCTTCTAATCAAATTTACCCCAAAGAGTCTAACAATGAATTCCCACAGCGTAGGCAAGTGGACGGATTGGTCAAAGTGCGATAATCCCTGTGGAAAAGGAAGACGTTCGCGTAAGTAGAAGAAAATTATCAAGAGTATTTGAGCTATTATGTTTTAATGAGCTTTCCTTTAACCATCTTAACGCAGGTCAACGTTATTATCTCAACCCTCAGTTGGCCTATCAGAAAGGCTGTAAAAAGAAGGTAAGTCTCTCTGGAATCATTCAGTTTTCATCTAACGCCAAAGTTTCCATGAAGCTTACAGATCATGAGGAATGCCATGGCACGAAAGAGAATTGCGACGAAGAGCCAGTCGAGGAAGATGAAAGAACCAAGAAAAGCTTTGATCCCAATTGCGCTCTAACTAGCTGGACAGAGTTCAGCGAGTGCTCCAGTGCCTGTGGCAAAGGTCAAAGGTCAAGAACGAGACGATACCGGATCAGAAAGAACCACAAGAAGTGTCAAAAGCAAGATCCCATGGAGTTGGAGCAATTTTTGAGTTGCGTCGGCATTAAGTGCGCCGACAACATTGTCATGCCGAAGGAAGAGAAGAAAAAGGTAAGAATAGGAAATTTTATTCATGAAAAATTGCTTGAATGCATTTCGTAAATCAAGACCAACAGCAAATGTCGAATGACTTCTTGGAGTACCTGGTCACCCTGTTCAGTAACATGTGGACTTGGCGAGCGGATGAGAGTTAGAGTTCCAATCGAAAAACACTCAACAGCAGATGAACATCAGCAAAAAATGATGAAGCTCTTCAAGAAATTCAATTCGCAGCACAACAAGCGTCATAACGACATTAGTGTCGAGAACGAAGAGGAAGAGGATAACGAGACGGAAGAAGAGTCTCGTGAAGAGGATTCGAGCGATCTGGAAATTCTGGGAGTCTCTCAGTCAAGCCACCCGTGCATAAATGAGATTTTCGTGGAGAAGCAGACGTGTGGCATGAGGAATAAGCCTTGCGAGCACGAAGTCTACGGCATACCACGTAGGGACTATTTATAAAAGATAACTCGTTCTGGGTCTCATCACTCTTATTTTTTGTCCTCTCATCAACAGCGCTGTGTTTGCTCGAGCCAAAGCCCGGCGCATGCAGAACACAAGCAGAAAATCGCTGGTTCTACAACAAGCTCGCACAAGACTGTCAGATTTTCCCCTACACTGGCTGCCATGGAAACAAAAACAACTTTGAAACACAAGAGCTCTGTCAGCAAACATGTTCTCGTAAGCTTTTCATGTAATGCGATTTATAGTGCTCACAGCATCTCTTCTCTCTCTTCTCATTCATTCGGCCGACAGGGAAAATTAACGGAGGTCTACAGTCTTACTCGCTTGTCAATCTGAAGCTCAACGAAAAAATAGATTGTGAGACGACGGAGTGGCAGCGGACGAAATGTAATTCTACATGTGGCGACGGATACCGATGGAAGTCGAGAGCTATTATTGTGAGTTTATGACACATACAGGAATCGAATTATGCTTCACAACTTCTCTCTACTCTCGCAGAAATATCCTCAGAACGGTGGTCAAGCTTGTCCGAAGAGATTATCACGCTTGGAGAGATGTTACGTCAATTGTCCTAAAGCCGTCGCGTTAACGTCATCGTCAGAGAGTTCAAGCAGCTCGAAAATTGCTTGCGAGTATGGGCGCTGGTCAGAATGGTCTCCATGCAGCAAAACGTGTGGAGACTCTGCTGTTCAGATACGGACGAGAGTCGTTGTCAACCATTTAGATGTAAGCGACTGCACGGAGCGACTTGAGAAGCGACAATGCGAGATAATGCCTTGTCTCGTCGACAACGGATCCGGAATTTACTTCAATTACCATTGACAAGGTTTAGCAGCACACCGCACGTTTGGATTTATGTCGAAAAAATTTGTTGTGTAAAAAGTAAACGAGAGGAAGGAATTTTCTGTTTTTGACATTTGTAACGAAATCACAACAATAAACTCGGAATAGGAAGAATTATGGAAGAATTGCGTGTGACAAATTAGTTTTTATAGCGGGACGTGATAATTCTCTTTCCATCGATGATGTTTCTGTTTTCCGTTTCTTAAGCTTCTGATAGCTAACCAAAGCTTCTGAATGGAACCTGCTCTAAATCCCTGGTTGTTAAGCAATGTCTCTCGACGATATTATTCTGCTGCAGGGTGTCGTCGAACTCCCACGTCGTACATCTCGTTTGAGCAAAGAGCGATATCCGAGCTTTTGAAAACATTCTCACGTCCTGACGTATTTATCGCTGCAGCAATTTTTCATTTCCAACGATTCGAATGTAAAATAAATCGATACATTGCCACCCTTCGCTATTCGATACTTCAACTTTACGTTGCCATAAACATCGACAGATTCATGGATGTGTAACGGGAAACAACTCTCGCTCGTCGTCGTCCGCAGTTCATCCATTTTGCGGACGATCGAATGATGTTTAATAGCTGTGATGCTATACAAAAAGCAAACGAGTGATTAATGAGACAGTTTGTGAGTGGCTCAAAATGTTCACGACAGATAAATGATGAATTGCGAAAACATTACGAGCCTAATGAAATGGAAAGCCCTGGTCCATGTTGATGTAAATAGCGTGAGAACAAATATATTTTCACTTCAGTAAGCGTTTCGAATCCACAGATTGAAAGGTCCTCTAGAGAAATTTCTGATAAATTTGCTATGCGGAAAAAGTCTCTCATGTGCTTACTGCTTGAAACTTGTGAAAGCCATAAATCTCAATAACACCCAGAGAACAATTGCTTCTTCCTCTCTTGCTTCTTGCTAGCTGATATTGAATTTGAACGACAGCGAATGCTTCAAGCAATGTCTGCTTTCTCTTCGAACTTCTCCTCCAATGCACAAGTTACCTTAGTCGCAACGAATGTGCAGCATCTGCCTGAATGTTAAATGGTTTGTCTTATCACAAATAGCAGGAAAATTACCTGACAGTAAAGTTTAGCTGCGAATTGGAATTGGAAAAGTTTAAGTTTTGAGTGCCGTTGGGGAAAGTTTCTTCGAAAGTTTCCTCTTGCGACGTTGAGTGGGAATACAGCAAAGTGCTTTCATTATAAGTTATGCATTTGTTTCTCAAGAGGAAGCGACAATAAATCTCGTATTTGTCCCCGAAATAAAATTTGAAATTCAGAGAAATTTATTGCCGACGCCGTTTTGACAATATTGGAGCGTCAAGCTCATAAATTAAACGAACGAAAATAAAGAAAAAACATCCTGTGTGGAATTCGATGTAAATGAAATCGTAAAACTTCCCTGCGACTGCTAAGCGAGCGGACGAATTTGGTTTATGGAGGTATCAAAGCACTTGTATGGTAACATCCTGCGACGATGGCCACGAAGAAACTCAAGCATAGCTCGCTCATAAGAAGCATGAGAAATTAACGGCGCAACATACTTTAATGGTCAGCAGTATGTGTGCTCCACAATTTATCGTTGACAGCCGGATTCAACAGCAGCATCGACTGCAGCAGCTGCTGATCGTTATTGGAAATGTTTTATTCCGTTTGCATCATGACATTGCTTGTACAGCATAAAACTGACTATATGTATGTCAATTCTTTTCTAGGCACTAAGTATAAGCTTCACTAGTTTTAAAATTCAACTGTAGGAATGATTTTAGTCCCGATCTTTCGGATTATGCATGAACGTATTCAGACGAATGCAGTACCGCTAAAGCTGTCAGTTTTTGGCTCGGCCATATGCTTTTCCTGTCCACGTCGCATAAATTAGTGTCAAATTAATAGGAATGACAACTTTCCAATGTGAACAAAAGCAAATTGGATTGCACATAATTTGCACATTTTCAATTTTCCGGTTTGCTGATAAAAACCAAAAGTGAAGTTTCAAAATTGCTGTAGCTTCATGTGCAAATGAAATTTACATAAAACAATTGAGCAAATTGCTGAGCGAGTGAAATTACTGCACATAAATAACATTGGCTCACAGTTTGATTAAGTCTCGTTGACAATTTTCAATTTTTCGAGAGCTCTGATGAGAGCTCAGACTCAATTTAAAATTCCGAATTTGAAAAAGAAGTAAATGTTTGCTCAACAAAGTAAACAATTTTATTGCAGTCTTCAGACTCCATCCTCGAACGTAAAGTCTCGTTTGGAAGGCGGTAGAAATTTCACGTAAAATGGGGAAAAAATCGGCAGATCTCGCCAACAAAGGAGCTCCACCTCTACGTTTGTTGTATAAAAAGAGTTTTTATTCGATTTTTGAAGGGCGCAAACGATAACAGAGATCGCATTTTTGAGGATTTTTTATTGTGCAGCACAAAAGACGGAAGGAAAATGCGAGAATTCTCAATATCCTATCGAAGCCGTATCCTGCTGTTGGAGAAACGATTTTAAAGGCGACGCTCGTCTTTTATTAACATTCTGTGGGCGGCTTGTCACCAAAAGATAAAATTCTCTTAGAAATTCCGGTTCGGAATATTCCATTTCGATTGACAAAATCCAATTCAATTAAAATTAATTGCTCGATTCTTTGCTCTCTGAAGCGACATTACAATATTTCCAAGCATGTGATCGAATAATTGCGTCTTTGAAGATTCAAATGATTGATTAACTTTTGCTCCCTTTTAGAAACAAACTGACGTGTAAAATTAATATTCTACAAAGTTTGTCGTTCCACAATTTATAGGTCGTTTTGCCTTGATAAGAATCAATTACCTGCTATCGGTGTGAGATATTCGAACGAGCAACAGGGTAAGGATTTAGACTGAGACTGAACCAGTTTCCATAATAACAATATGCATCAACAGCTGCTATAGTTTGTAGCTATAGGAGCGATGGTGCCCAGACCGCTTTGGAAAATATGTTTTCGTGACGTTCTTTTATGTAGAACGCATCCATCTTAAACCATATCGATGTTTCGCTGAACGGTAGCTAAGTGTTTATGTAATTTTCCTCATTTCTCGAAACCTCAATTTAAATAAAACTACGTATAGAGGCAAAAGCTCTTTGTTAGAACGTGAATGCAAACATGGAATGGAAACTCTTCAGAAAATACCTTGGAGTTCTGAATGTAAATTCGGGTCTCGTTTTTGTCTTGTTTACGTATCAGAAGGGAACACAAATCGTTCATTAAGTTACCTTCCATCACCTGTCAGAGTTATTTCGATTTTCATTTTATTCTGCCTTGATTAATTTTTTTGAGATTTCTTATTTTATAAACAGTCAGACAAAACAAGTTACAATGAAAAGCTCTTCAAAATATTTTGTCGTTTCCAGAACTGAGCTTGTATAGAATTGAAACGTCTAGAATGTGACAATGGAACTGTCGGCAGCACAAGACGAACGAAAGACAAAGTGCGGCTGGTGAATTAAAATATCATTCATTGTTGTGATTGTTATCAGAGAAAGAGGCTCAGTTCGTTTGTTGATGTTTAATTAAATGAAAAATGCTCTTCGTCAACAAAAGTTTTAATTGAAATTTAATTCCACCGAGAGTCAAGCGCCCTTCATTGTCAGTTTCAACATTTGGTAACTCTGTCAACGAATAGACTACCAAGTTGATTGACATTTTTATTAAATTTCTTCGCTTGTCGCTGTTCAACTTTGCAAGGTTCAAAGTTCCTCAAGAAAAGTTTGGGATGAAAATATTTTTCTCGACAAGCTCTGCAGCGAATATTGAAGTTGTCTCGCATTAGTATGTCTCAGTGTCTGAAAAAACGTGGCAAAGAAATTCACAACGTCATTGCTCAACAATGTGTAAAGTCAAATTATGCAAATTTGCGATAAAAAACAAGGAACATGAGCAACTCAACAGAAAAAATGCCCAAAGTTTTCTGCTAAGAATTCTTTCGAAACAATTTGAACAAGAAAAAACACTTCTGAGTAAAAAGTTCCGACGAATTCGTTTGCTCTTTTAGGAATCGAAGCTGAGATAGCCATTTGTTACATAGTTCACAATTTGTTCATAGTTTGTGCACGAGAGTTGTTTTTGTGTGAAACATTTATGTGCATCAGTTGCGCTGCAATGCTGATTTCCTTTCAGACTGTTCAATCGAATATTGGTTATTCAGGAAAAGTTTCAGTCAGATGGACGTAAATACGAGACAGAAAATTTAAAGTTTGTTTATTCGTGTATGGACTGATAGAAATAAACACTGAGTCAGCTCCATTAGGAAAGTTGAACCAAGTTTAAAACTTTTGTGATTAATTAATCAAGTGCTAATTGAGATGCTTCTTCAGCTCTAGTCGGGAATTATTGTTTCCTTCTGCTGTATAATCAATCAATTACGAGTTCAATCTCATACTCGTAAGCGTCAATATGCTCGTAATGAGACCCAGAAGGATTTTCGCATTGGAAGCTAAACGAAAGAGAAATGTCAATCGAACGTGATCAGAATGATACCGCAAGTTACAAATGTCGGGTGTGATACTCATATTGATATTCAAATATTTTTCAGGACGAGTGCAAACATTGTTGGCTGGTATTTGTCGACGGCTATAATCTCGCATACGTTTCCTCAAAATATTCTAAACCCGCACAAGGCTTTGGAGCTGCAAGCACGAACTCGATAAGCGCTAGTCAATTCCTTCGAACCGCGAATGTTTGGGTTGTAAACGATGATTAAATTACTTTTGTCAAAAGTTTTAGTTGAATGCTTTCCACTAAAGCTGCAGAGGAATTTTTGATTTATTACGGTTTGTCTCCGGTTGTTGTGGCTTGAGGTGCACATTGTCAAAGGAACCCTGTGGTTTTCATAAACTGACGGTGACGCTTCGGGCTCGTAAATCTTCAAAGGTTCACAGCAAGCTCAAAAAACAATATTTTCTCGTTTCAAACTCTCTCGCATTGCCGAGAGTTTTTCACTGCGTCGCTGACAAAAATGTTTCAGCGCTGTTAGAATTTAGTGTTTATTGGTTTCCTGAAGATTTCTCCAGAAAAAAACTCTTTCTTTGAGCAGAATTTATTGCAGTCGTTTAAACAAGAAGCTTTCTCGATCCCTGTTCACAAGAATTTTCTGAGACCCTTCGGTTTTGCCATAATCTAAATTTAAACATTTTACCCAAACATCTCTCCCTGAAATTCTACGTGAAAAGCGATGAATTAAGCCTTTTAAGGTTTGCTGAGTGTCGTGTTGCTAAAAAGCATTTCTCCTCATAAAGCCTCCGACATCAGATGGAACTCAAGTTTATGACGGCAGCAACAAAGCACGAAGATAGATTACATCATATTTATTTGGGACGAAGCAGCTTTTCATCTGAATCATGAAGATCTCGTGAAGCGAGAATAGGGATAGAGGTTGCTACGGACTCGACAAAAGATTTTGCGGCAGATATGATGAAAGCCTCCGATAAAATCTCCAACGTAATCATTTTAGCTCGCTTATCATGGTTTCTCTCGAAGCTTTGCTGTAAAGTTAAATCCTTTGATAGGAAATTCTGTCTCATCACAATTTTATTTATGCACTCAATTTTCCGCAAGCGAAGATTAACCCATGAACAGCTCTCGAGTGTGTTCTCAGCATGCAAATTTCAAAATTTGAACATTTAATGAGATCAGAGCTCAACACAATGCTCGTTCAACACATTCGATGCCATAAATTTTAATGAATTTCTGGCAACGTAATCGATGCTGCTGAGAAAATTCTCATGAGTCTGCCAAGCATGAGGTGTTTGCTGCGTGTTTATTCTCTCAACACACGCAAATGGCAGTTGGATGTTTTCTTGCGATATTGGCTCATAATGTAGCATTTTGCGCTCAACAACCGTCGTCGTTAGATTAAACAGGCGTCTGGCATAGCAGCAAACTCTGAGGCGGTTATCATTGTACGTACAATACAAGCCATACAAGACGAGAGCATGTGAACCATAATCGTTTACATTTCCCTTCGGATAGCAAGGCGGCTGACGTGATTTGGAGCAAATTAATTCTACAGAGACCATTGAGCCTTCTTTAGTCGAGCAGAACGACAATTATGAGAACAAAGCATTTTCGCAGTTATTATAAATAATGAGACGGCGACAATCGTGCTTTCCATACACGTTCTTCCTGTAGATTGTAGTCACATAAATTCTGTTCCGTGATTGGCCTGGACGATGATGACGACTCATTACTCCTAATTGGGCCCAACCCGAGATTTTTTGGGATACGAAAGCAAAAGTGAAACTTGGCAATTCATGTCGCAACTTTCAAAAGAAATTGGTTCCAGGGTTAGACAGAAGTGCTTCCAGGAAAGGTTTAATAATGGATGAAAAGTTTGAGAAATTGTCGAAATAAAACATTTAGCAGACGTCGCTAAATTTGCTTTTAATTAAATTTTTTCGTTTTGAAGACAACGGGCTGTTTGAGTTTGCGAGAAGGCAACATTTGCTTCTTATCAATTAGGAAATTTCTTGAAAGCGAGTAAAGAGATTTATGTCAACTGACGACGACGACGGCAATCAAGAAGGAAGTCGCAACAGTGTTTTCTTAATCTAGATAGAGATGGCCTGAGGTGTCGTTGCCGTTATGTTTCAAGGCAAGCTCTTCATCTCAACAAGACGGAATTAAACACAAGCTCGGTCTGACGATGAGCCACCCAAGCGCTCTATATTAAAAAGAACCATTTGCATAATTTTCATAACTTTATTAGATTATAAACAAAAAGTTTGTCATCTGCAGGGCTCGGATCGCTGTCTCACACTAAGCGCGAATAAATTGAATAAACTTCTGATACATAAAGAATTCTTCTTAATTAAATTTCCATCAAAAAATGTTTCTGTTTTATTAAGCAATGCGAGCAAAAGAGCAAGCGAGTGAGCTCTGGCAAACGAAAAAGCATTAAAGTAAACAGAGACTTTAATCCTCTCCAGAATGTGTTTGGGATTTTGAATTAAGAATTTCACTCAAGACTTTTGTTCATTCATTTGCAATGTGCAGAGGCTGGCAAAATGGAGAATAATTATCACCCTGAGAGCTTTTTTGCTTTGCGGCATTCATTTGTTTGCTGTTTGTTCGCTTCTTCTCTTCATTTGTGTCTCCATGACGAATGCTCTGCTTCCTTCTCTGCGCGTCGAGAGTTTTTATGCTTTTGTTGTCGTTTGTGGTGCAAGCTTTTTCTCCGCATAATGAAGTGTTTTCTCTGCTTTGCACTCTCTGTCTGAACCCTCGAGCAAGTATCCACTTCCAGTTGAAGGCCTCATGCCTGAGTTGGAGTAGCGCTGCACTCATTAAAGGGCTTGCTTCGCTAAAAAATGACTGAAGATACAAACGCGGATGACGACAGATGATAAATCCTTAAAACCTCACTGCAATATTTATGCGAGAACAGAAGCATTTGGAATAAATGTAATCGAGTGAGGCTCTGCTCGTGACACAGCTAGAACTTTTAACAGGGAAAGCCGATGTGGAGCAGCTGGAACGCTTATCCTTCCTCATTAAAACTGTCACAGCGAGACAAAGTTGTAATCCTTTCTAATTACTTTGCGCATGATGGCGGAGTGTGCACGAAAGATTATTTATGACGATATTTAGCTTTGTTCTCTAATCTCTACCATCCATAACTAGAAACATTTCTCGGAGTAATGACTCTCCCTCTGATTCCTGTAGCCACGTTCTGTTCACTCGTCTTCCATTCATTCCATGTGATGTTCGATTTGAAGGTCAGATTCGCTATTAGATTGTACGAGTTCACAACGCTATTCAATCAAATTATTTATTACATTTTTCTTCACTCGAGAACGTCGGAGAAATGTTTTCATTTTCAAGATCACGAGTCAGCAGACTGGGAAAATGTTTTCTGGCGGGGATCCAAAACATTGAATTTACGAGAGAAGTGAAGTGATCTCCGCCCATGACCTCGTTTAACAATTGTCAGATCGGAATGAGCGGTTGAAGAGTCTCACGTGTAGCTTCGCATTCCGTAAACATGAAAATGCTTTTCTGTTTTCTTAAGAAGCGCTCGTGCTTAATGCATTATCTGACATTGTCTCAAATACTAAGCTGACAAGTCTATGACGGTTGGAATTCATATGAAGAGACATCGCAAACTGTTGATGCGATGATTTTTGGTCGAGCACAACGAGTGAAGCAGCAGCGCGTAAGTTGCCGGAAGATTGTGAAAATCGATAATCATAACAACAATATTTGCTCGCGAGCGCCAGCAGAAGCTCTCCGAGCACGAGGCAAGAAGGAAAATCTCCGCTCCTGAAGCTGTACAACGATTTCATCTCCTCTCGTCGCGAAAAATATTTCATTGCGCTCAGTATCGTCTTTCGCAACGGACGTGATTCGGATCGAGTTCTGAACGAGCAGACAGATTATTAATAACAAATTGTGCAAATATCAGTGCGAGCGAACACATAAAACTCGTAATCTTAATTGAAGCTCTTGAGTGATTAATTGATTTCGTCTCGAAATCTCTAGAAGTCAATTCTCTAGTAACTAATTGGAGGCAAATAAAAAGCAAAGTACGCGGATGATAATATGCTGTGAAAACGCGATGACACCGTGATGTAATTGGTTCTCTTGTCAAAATATTCACAAACAGTGCGATTAGGATTTCGAAACGCCCGAGGGTTCAATTGAATTTATTGAAGCGCCAAATTGCTATTCGCTGAATTGAAAACAATAATTGGATTGGAAACATATTGTGATAGCGAGTCCCGATCGTATCGCGGTCTTGTCAGTGGTTTCACATTGATTTCGAGATTGTTTGGCGAAGGGTTAACCGCGCTTAGGATAAACTTCTGTGGAAACTTGTTGTTACGTTTGGAGCTTCAAGAGTGAATTCAATTTCCAGCAGATCACTTGGCGTAGAATGAAGATTCTTTATAATAAACACTGAAGAGATTTGCTGTCAGAATGAAAAGAAAAAACATTTTGTTATTTGTGTTCCTGTCGAGCTGCGGATTTTATATTACGTGCGCATCAAAATGTGATCGGGCGCCTGAGGCTTCGTCGGCAAGCAAGTCGCCTCCCGATGGTCGCTACAGACTCAAAATTCATAACGATCCTGTTCGCTATATTCCCGGTGAAACGTACAACAGTGAGTTTTCTTCTTAATGATTGCTCCTTCAGAAATTTCAAAGTCTTAACTTTAGTCACTCTCGAGGGAATTACTCGCATAAATCAAGAGAGTCACCACAAATTCACCGGATTTTTTATCACAGTCGAGAAGGATTCGTACGAACCGAGAGCTTCGGCATCGAGAGATGATGTTGGTACTTTTCAAATTGCAGCGGGCAGCGCGTCCGCCAAATTTTCCGAGAAATGTCAGAATTTAGTGACACACGCGAGTTCATTACCTAAAAGCGATGTGACCGTAAGTTAATGGTGAAAGTGGATGTACAAATTATAACGCCGCTTTTGGAAATGACTTATGAAAACCTAAAAGCGATGTTATAATGAGGATCCATTACCACTATTTCATTTATGGTTTACATAATGGCTTGTCAGGTATTCTGGACGGCACCCGCAGCAGGCAATGGATGTGTGGTCTTCAAATCAACTGTGATTGAGCATCGCGATGTTTGGTTCAGTGATGATGGAGCTTTGAGCAAAGTGTTGTGTGAAGATGAAGCTGAATCCGGCGACTCACGACAAGAACTGCTTGAGGTGTGCACGGCTTGCAATGAAGCAAAGTACGAGTTAACATTCGAAGGACTCTGGTCGCGCCATACTCATCCAAAGGACTTTCCAGACAACGGCTGGCTTACAAAATTCAGCGATGTAATCGGCGCTTCGCATGCGAAATCCGTTTATTTTTGGAAGTACGGCGAAGTAGCAAGCCCAGGATTGAAAGGCCTCGCTGAACATGGCTCAACTGGTATATTGGAAGATGAACTAAAGCAAAAGGTAAACTTTATCACAAAAACGTTTCGAGAATCTATATTTTTATTACAAATAGGGCAACGGCATCAGAACGATAATCAAAGCTCGAGGCATTGCGTATCCAAATGTGACTGGCAAAACTTTCGCGGTGTTTCGGGCCGATTCTATGCATCATTTAGTTTCTATTGTCTCAATGATTTATCCTTCGCCGGATTGGTTTGTCGGTGTGAGCGAATTAGAACTTTGCTTGCCTGATGGCTCTTGGGTTGAAGAAAAGGTTTTGAATTTGTATCCGTACGATGCCGGAACCGACAGCGGACCGACGTATACTTCTTCAGATCAAGCTACCAATCCACCGGAAGCTATCCGAAGAATCAAACCGAATCAGCCAAATGACCCACGATCACCGTTCCACAACCCGGACAACAAAGAAATGAAACCGATGGTAGCTAAGGCGCTAAAACTTATTACATTAGTTTTCTATTGCAAGTTTCCAAACAGGCTCGTTTATATCTAACAAGACAGAGATTGTATGATAAAACTTGCAACAACACGGAAATAAGCCAGCCTAGTGAAGCTGGAGAAGAACAGGAGGATGTGCCAGTACCGCCTAGAAAAAATAAATGTAATTATTGTTATCATTCAAGGAATAGAAATTAGTTCGAATAATTACTGAACGTGGTGCTATTACTACTTTTCGCAGGGTCCGATACGCCAAACGCGTCATCTTCCAAATGTAAAACGACTAATTGGAGCCCATGGTCTAAATGCAGTGAACGATGCGGCGAGGGAGTGAAGACAAGAGAGCGGAACTACATCAATCCGGACATCTCAGAGGATTGTTTAGAAGATCTGGAAGAGAGACAGCCATGTCACGGAAAAAGATGCAATGGCAATGCTCATGTCAATGCTGAATCGAATTCAAATGATGACGAGGAAGTTTTAGATGATAGATGCACTTTGACAGGTAGAGAGAGAACTTAACGTTTGAAATTTTAATTATTTCCTGATTTCTTTTCTGACTAGCTTGGAGCCAAGAAAGCGAATGTTCCAAAGAGTGTGGCGATGGAGAAAGGACGTAAGTTAACGTTTAATTGAATTGTAGGAAATCAATTTAATGTTTTCGTCAACGATTTACTGAAATAGGCGAATAAATAAATAAAAAAATTTAATGTTTTCTAGGCGAACTCGTCGCTTCAAAAAAAATATGAATCACTGTAAAAAAAAATACTTCCATAAAGAGCTTACTCAATCGACGCCTTGCACGGGAGATAACTGTTCAGGAGATTTAGGGAACGATTCGCCGCTGCATAAGGTAAGGCAACTTTTCAAATTTTGTCCTGAACTTATAACTTATTCTGTTTCTGAATTAGGATGACTCAAATTGCCCGGTCACCGACTGGAGTCCATCAAGCGAGTGCAATAACAAATGTGGTCACGGCGAAATGATAAGCGTTCGAATTCCTCAAGAAAAACAAAAGCGAGAGGAGAACCTGGCTAGAATCATGAGGCTGTACAAGAAGCTACAGAGAAGAAATGACGAAGAAGAGGATGACGACGAAGATGATATCGACGTCAATTTGATGGAAATATCGGACGTTAACCACCCTTGTTACGACACGGAGCTAATAAAGCGCGAAAAATGCGAAATGAAAGAAGAGAACTGTGAGAATGATGAAAGCATTCCATGTAAGTAAAATTATGTTTTACAAGTTTATATTTATTACTTTTGTGCTTCCCAGCATTTTGTTATCGTGTCCCGAAACGACAGAATTGCCATGGAAAGCCTGAAAATCGGTGGTACTACAAGAACGTTTCAACCGAGTGTGGATTATTCACTTTCACCGGATGTAATAATGAGCTGAACAACTTTGAATCTGAAAAAGATTGTCTAAGCACATGTGCACGTGAGTCATTCAAACTTATGAATTAAGAAATCTTCAACTTTCGACTTCGACAGCGAAACCATCGGATGACCTGAGCTCGCATTCGCTGATCAGCTATAGAGGCCAAATTGAAAAAATCGATTGTAAGGTTACGCATTGGAAGCACGTGCCCTGCAATGCGACGTGCGGCGAGGGATACAGTTGGAAATACTTGGAAGTTATCGTAAGAGATTTTATAATTAAAAATTTATGATGATTCTCACGTAACTTTCTTCAACAAATATAAGAATCGTCCAATGAACGGCGGTCGACCTTGTCCGAAGACGATGGTGCGCCGCGAGCGGTGCTACATTGATTGCGGAGACTCGAGAGCCGCGCCAATGTCTCACAGGACAAGTTCTGTAAAGCCTCATCGTCATCATCAGTGTCAATACACAGAATGGTCAGAGTGGTCTCCATGCAGCAAAAGCTGTGGCGACTTTGCCGTTCAGATTCGTACGCGAGCAGTACTAAATCATCGGAATCCGCATGTGTGCAACGAGCGATTAGAGGAGCGTCGGTGTGAAGTAATGCCTTGCCTTGTCGGCTCTGGTTACAGTTACAAATATCGTTCATAAAGGGCTGGATAAAGCTCCCACGCTCCGATGAAATATGCTCGACGGAGAATTTTTCCGCAAAGGAATCTGTCGCGCAAGAATTTCTAATACTTTACTTTGTATAAATGTTTTCTTTGCTTTCGTTCCCAAGTTTTAAACGAAACTCGATACAATAAATTTTAAACACGAACGATGCTTGTTTTCGGAAAAACTTTTCCCCGACAGTTTGAAGGAGCTCGTAATTAAGCGATCGCTTTAACGGAGCGCGTGAACCTTTTCAAGAGAAAATAATTGTTCCCATAAATCATTTAGGCGACTCACGCCACAGCGAAGGGTAAAACAATTAAAAAATCAACAATCGTAGCATTCCAGATCAGGGATTAAACTGGACGTGTCAAATCGCTTAAGCAAACAAACGGCGGCAGCGTTTCGCGACCCGATAAAGTTACTCGTCGACTGAACAATTAAATTGAAATGGTCAGGAAATTTGCAATTCTCAGTATCCGATTTATCTTTGAACGAGTGGAAAGCATTTGACTAATTGACGAAACGAACAACTAGCGTCCCAATTAGTAATATCGACAGAACCCAGGCTATGTTTTGGTATTTATTGATTTGCGTCAAAACAACCAATCAATTTTAATTGAACGCCTTTTAGTCCGTGCTCGGCATGAAATCATTTGACGAGAATTGAATAATAATCTCGACCCTCCCCTCTAGAGATTTTTCGAGAGAATACCCCAGCTTTAACAAAAATTGAAACAAAATTTTCATCTAAATGTTTAATTTCTTTTTATTGGACTGTTCTGCTTCATCCCTTGGTTAAAAGGGCAGAAAAATAAAACGACAGTTTTGCTCGCCTCTCCATCGCAGTGAAATCAAATAAATTTCCAACTTAGTTTATAGCTTTCTGAAAAACTGTTTAAATATCCGATGCAGGAAAGCTCGTGCTGCTGTTGCTGCGAGTGAGTTGGAAAAATATTTTGAGCATGAAATATTCATCGCTTGAACTAGCGGGGCTGAGTGTAACGTGCTTTGTTGGAGGAAGTTCGCTTCAACACTCACAGATGAGAAAAGTTTCTGCAATGCAAACCGCAGAAACTGATGGTGAGAAGAAATAAATCAAAATACCGTTGCCTTGCTCTATTCACGAGGCAATGAAATTAATTGTTTCGTCTGTCCACCACAACGAGAATTCCTTCCAGCGTTGTTCGCTCGTCAAACTAAAGCGAAACTTTTACGAGGTTTCCGCTTTCGGAGAACACTTGTCACTAAAGGAAACTCTGCAAACATTTCAGTAATTCTTATTCTCCCTTCCACCAACTCCTCGTTGGCATGCATGAGAGATACACAAGTTTGTCTACTCAAAAATATTCTCTTGTGAATAATTTTTGACATTGAGAGCTCGTCGAGAGGAATCTGTTCAGCATTCTGATCACGTTCGGGAAGTGTTTTTACTGCATTATGCTGCTAATAAAAGAAATATGAGTTCTGCTAATACGATTTGGGATTCAACACCCTGAGCGTATAGAAAATCAATTCGTATCTTTTACTTCTTATTTCATCACATTTCTTGGATATCGTTAAAAAGGAGAAAAGTTCAACGAGCAAATTGTTCCATTTTATGTCGTTCGCAACACAAGATGTTTAATGGCAGCAAGAGGATAGAATCGAGTGTTGTCGCATCGTTTCCGAGAGGCGACCTTCCTTTGTGTGCTCAGAAATAATAGAATCTCACATATTGAATTTCCATTATCGTCATCATCATCTTAAGGAAAACACAATAAAGAGGCTTTTATTGCCATCTTTACAGCTTGGCAAGAATGGATTTCCCATTTTGGGAGCAGCTTTTTCAGTCGCAATACTTATCCTTGCCTCGGTCGAGGTGCTGAACTTGTTCCCTCTCGTTAAGACATTTTTAATGCTTGGTAGATGATTAATGGCTCATTCCATATAACGTCGTTGTATTTTCAACCAAAACTTCTGAAAACTTTCGCTTCAATTCATAAAGTTTCTAATTTGCTTTATCTGAAAGTTTGCTATAAAAGAAACTTAAAAAGTTACGAGACGTCGTTGAAAACTTGTGCGAAAGAATTCTTCTATGATGAAGCTTTAAGTTGACGACACGAATTCGAGCATATTCCTTCAATAGTCAGAACTCTCTGAGTGGCTTGAAGCCAGTGTGAGAATCGCAACCTACGAACGTTTCCTCCCATTTCTACGCTTCAACATCAGCATTGAATTTAATTCTACAGATTAAGTTAATCTCTCGTTTATGGAACTTTAATGAGCTTTTCGTGAATATAGAAGTGCTATAAGTATTATTTGAATTTCCAGTACTCTGCCATCTTATTCGACATTGAGATTAAACTTTAAAAATTAAAGCTGGGTAGAAGTATAACGCTCGAGTGAGCCGCGTGTGTGAGACGTACAGTGTTTACCTCTACAGTTGATCAGATTGTACTGAGTTGGGTTTCCATTTCCACTGTCAGGAGTGAACATCAGGCCTGAGAACGGTTGACGGAAGTCACGCATGAACATTTTTAAGTTCAAGTTTTCCTCGAGCATCAAAATTTTTTTCCCAATGAACTGCTTTTTGCAGAGAAGGAAAATTGTTTGAATTATTAAACAGCTGGATTCTGAATAGCAGATAAAATTTTCAGCTCTTCAATTAACTGAAAATTTCTCCACAACATTCAATTCTGAGTAAATAGTTAAAACATTCCTCAAACTTAAACAGAATTCGTCTTGGAAATTATCATGAATTGCAAAGTGAAAGCTCAGCGATGGGAAATGAGTTTATCGCAGGCGAGCTCGAATTTTCCATTATTTGCAGTAGAATTATAGTTTAAATAAAGCAGCAGCAGCCATGAAGAAATGCAGAGAAATTTCCTGCTGAACAATGAGAAAGGAAGGAATGCGAATAAATCCCTTGCTCGAGGAAATTCTTTGAACATGTTTCGCTCAGCATTAAAAGCATTTCAACAATGTTGGGACAGCGGAGGAGTTTGCTATCGCAATCGTTTGCTTATCACATATTTATGTTTACCTGCTTTACAACTTTATTGACACGGTTAAGTATTTCAAGTGATTGCAACACAGTTTTAGTTTGAACTCATTGATGCTTGCTGCGCTGCGCTCGTCTAAGCTTTGCTCCACGTCTAAGCTAATGATTATTTACAAACATCTCTTTCCTTCCTGCAGTCGTTAACCGAGCAAAACTTTTCGCATCATGTAACCGCTTGCGCTTGGTTGCGGGTCTGCACAAGTTCCTCCGTTCTCGACACATCTAAAATATAAATTTATTCAGTGATTCTTCGAAAAGGGAAACGAAAGTTTGAATAAATTTCCAATTTAAATGCCATTTTCTCTCATCGCACGACTTTCATTTTATTTGCCCAAATCGATCACTCAAGTGGTTTTCGAGGGTCTGTTTGGGTCGTGATGGGCGAGTACGGGCGGTGTTTCTTGTCATTCTTACCTAGAACTACACAAATACTGGAAGAGGAGAAGAGATGGAGAAAAAATCAATTCCCTTAAGTACTTGATTCGGAACGAGCGAGATGATTTCAATCGTCTTACCTGCAGGAAAGGCACTCGATATTTTCCGCAAAAGTCGATGAATTTTATGTTTTCCACTCGATTGTCGAAGAAAACACCTGCAGAGACGGAAAGAGAACGACCATGAGAAAGATGAATTGACTTGACATTTTGCTGCGGTATTCACTTAGGCTATTTTAGTCGTTCAACAATTATAAACCGCGATAACATTTACGCTCGCTCAGAGAGTCGCAAAATACTTAAATCACTTTACAACTCAGACCATAGCTAGTGCTGAATCATTCTCGCTATCAAGGGTAAAGAAAGTGTAACGAAAACAAGGAAAATCGGTTGTCTGACGCAAACACAGACGAGAGAGAATTGTTTAATTACACTTAATAAGCTTATCGCATTGCTCAAAGTAGACGAAAGGTTAGAGAGGTTGCGCCGCTGAGAAAAAAACGTTTATTATGGTCGCTATCAACTCGCTGCCAGACAAGCTCGAAGCGAAACCTTTTTTGCAGAAAGAATTCAAGGCTCGAGATTAGCCATTAAGGAGTAATTGAGAGCAGCGAAAATTAAGAAGATCTCGATGGATAAGCCCGAGCTGCTCAAAACTTTACAAAATAACCCAGAAAAAGTTTCATCTCTCACCTTTACACTCAGGATTAACACAGCAGTTTGCCGATGATAAATACTCGATAACAGTTCGAGGAAGGTCTTGCGGGCTAAAAGCGAGTGAACAGGTCTTGACGACTCTCGCTGAAATCTCCTTTAAGCTTGTTGGCGTCATAGCGAGCTCTGTGGAGGATTGAACGAGATTTAAACTTTTGACCCGAAGTCACTGACAGTCATTTTACCTTGGACGAAGCGCACGACGAGTGGGTTATCTCGAAGCGAGAGCTATGAAATATTCAATTAGCAACTTAATTAATTGTTCAGTGATTTAAGTCTCACCTCAGTTAGGTTTTGCAGTGAAATTAATTCTCGTGGCAAAGTTCTGATTCCGTTCTTGTGCAACGATAAAGTTTTCAGACTATGCAGGCGTGCAATGCTCGACGGGATTCGCTCGATGAAGTTGTCGCATAGGTTGAGCGCATGAAGTTGCGTCAGAGCACCAATCGATTCTGGAATTTCGTTGATTCGGTTGCCACCAAGTGAGAGCAAATGTAAACTACTCACGCAGAAGAAGCACAGTGAGAAAAATAGAATATCGGAGGTCAAACAGATTTATTGCAACATTGGTGGTCGACTTTACTCACTTTTTCATCTTCCAAATGGAATTGGGAATGCTTTTAATATGATTTCCGTTGAGGTAGAGGTATTTCAGTGAGCTCAAGTTGAACACTTGTGGCGGAAAGTCTGTCAACTGGTTTCCACTCAAATTCAGCTCACGTAGCTGTCCTGACTTCGAAGCGAATGTTTTCGGAAGCGACTCGTTCGTGAGTAAATTATTTTTTGCTATTAGCGTTTTCAAAGGGCAGTGAGCAAAAACTTCTATATTGAGGTTGGTCAGGTAATTGTTGCTGATGTCTAGCACATGAAGGTTGCAGAACTTCGTCAACGACAGCGGCAAACTCGACAGTTGATTGTTGTAGAGAATCACAGTCTCAATATCACCGTAAGCACTTTCCGTTTTAAACATATTGAGGAAATCATCCTCAACCTTCGTGAGAGTTAAATTACGGTTTTGATAATCGATGGTGTGCGAGTCTGAATCAGACGAGTCGGATGTGTAGTTTTCCATTGCTTCACTATTTTATTAGCAGCACAACTTTGAGACTGGTTCACGTTTCACTTGCTTCCTTCACCGAAGCTTCGACTCGAATGAGAATGAGATTGCAATTTAAACTCGTAGCTTCTCTTATCAACGATTCTCTTATCAGCAGAGTTCGTTCGTTATGGAGATCATCGCAGCCAGAGTTTTCATTTAACGAGCAATCTTTCTGTCTTTCCAGGAATTGATTGGAACTTGAAACGTTCGATTAGATTTCGTGTGCGAAAACACTTTTCAACTTTAAAAGAAAGTTTAAATTTTATGAGTTTATGAAACAATCTTTGGAATCCATGGCTTGTCTCCTTTTTCAGTCGTCTCATCATTTATGAGGGGGTCCTGAAAATCATAAAGTTTTATGACGTGCTAGGTAGATAAATCCGAGAAAAATTCCCTCTATTTATATATTCTGGAAAATTGTTTCATTATTATACCATAAACAATCAATCTGAAAGTTAGGTCAACGGTGACTATATTTCTTAGAATTAAAGCTGCATTGGTTTGGATATGTTTCCCTGGAACGAATCTTCATACTAGCTTTAGTTCAAAATTATGTAAATTATGTCCACTGTCCAATGGATTCGCCCACGTTTGCTTTATGCACACATTGCGGCGAACAAATTTGTTAAAATTCTGCAACGTATTTGAGTTCGGTTGTCAGATGTCAATAATTCAATTGTTTGGTATGCTGATGCGGTTTTAGCTCCTCATGTCAAATAATCAAGAATCGAGTAGAAACCCAGGGCACAAATGAGAAAACTTTTCTCTAAAATTTTTATTTAAATGCAATTAAGATATTTTAGTAATATTTCAACCATTTCTTCATCCTCGATATTCTTCTAGCTATAGGCACGAGCGATATCGTCGTCAATGCTCAGCACACGACCAGTTTCTACCGAGTCAGCTTTCAGAAGCTCTGTTTCTGATATGAAAAGCAACGATAACGAGAATTGATAGAACTGTAATGAACTTCTTGCTTGTTGCTTATTTGATTAAAAGTTGGTCATTTCAAAGTGATTATTTTTTGATAAGTTTGAAGCTTACTTCATGCTGAATTGATTAGAAACGCGACGTCTTCTCCACTGGCTATCAGAAAAAAAGATCAAGCACAATTTGTAACTGATCACAGTGAGAACCGAAGCTGTTGACGTGAATATTGTTTTTACAAGTGTTATATTTCTCCGTACGTAACTGCAACGGGTCAATGACTTCGAAAGATGAAAAATATATTTGTGGCACGAGCGCTCACTGCTATCTAATTTAATAATTAAATTTTAATAGTTGGTAAAAAAATCTAAATTACTGAAATATGATGTAACAAACCACGCGTAGTATGGAAATCATTAAAATATCAAACGTACTGTTCTATTACAGAACTTATCCTAATTAATTGGATTGAAGTTGGGCGTCATCATGTTTCCAAAGCAAAACAAAATTGAAAAGAAGTGCATGGCTTTCATAAAAACCCAATTACTGACATCAAACGCTCTCTTTGAGAGCACGTCAAACCTTTCTTCCACTGCAGCTGCAACCGACGTCAGCTGTATTTGCTTTCACAAGTCAAATAATGATCAGTCCGCTAAATTTTGTGTCTTCGCACACTGCATGATAGTTTTATCAGAAAAGCTGAATCGTGTAAAGGCTGACGCAACGGGTCGGAAAAATATCAGTTGCTTGTTTGCGTCGGTGGCAATGTTGGATGGGGATAGAACACACAAATATTGACTGATGCCTCCCTGAAATACATTTTTGCAGTTGATAGAATCAACGCGACGCACGAAGCAATGAAATGGATATAATTGAGGGTTCGTTGTGA
Organism: Smittia sp. YW1114-2; assembly: GCA_033064975.1. Classification (NCBI taxonomy): domain Eukaryota; kingdom Metazoa; phylum Arthropoda; class Insecta; order Diptera; family Chironomidae; genus Smittia; species Smittia sp. YW1114-2. The sequence goes on from CP093832.1 coordinate 535,541, forward strand.
AGAGCAAGTAAACAATCCTTCGAGTGGATAAGTTAGGAAAAAATAATGTTGGATTAATGCGCTCGCTCGGAAAAAGGAAAAACATTCTCAATGGCACTCGCCTCTCCCCTCCCGCTTAGATTTGATTCTGAATTTTTTTCTCTTCATACATAAATTAATCCAGAGGAAAATCTGCGGGAAAAATCAACAAACGATTTTTTTTTCTTCGCTTTTATGCATTGCAATTTGTTTTTATCAGCGAAAATTTTTATGAAAGGGAATGCGAGAGGAGGAAGTGCTTTATGGTGATGAATCATGATGATGCGGATGCAATTTATAACTCATATTTTGGGCAGTGGGGTGCATTGCTTTATTTTTAGAGGGAAACTCTCTCATGCTCGATAAAGCGCCACTGCTGTATTGAATAATAAAACTTGATGATACGTCGAAACGATGAAATCTGTGCATGCAAATTTCGCAACATGTCAAAGTTAAGCTGTTAGTATTACCAGGAAGCTTCGTCAGATGACGTGACTCATAATTTATAGAAAGACTTCCATCCTTAGTTCAGAAGCTGCATCGTCATGCTATCAAATGCAATCGGTTTATCTCCTTTTTATTACATCAACATGATCGCATTTGAAAAGATTCAATTTAGTTTCGTAGAAAATTCATTTAGTCTCAACCTGATGTGAGACGCTTGCGATTAAAGTACGGATGCAGACAGATTTAATTAAATTTCCCTCTTTAGCGAACGCGCACATATGGAAGCTTCAATTAGGCATTTCCTCAAAAATATTTCTGTTGGATCTTACTCTTTTGATTTGCGATCGATTCAAGTATCTACAATTTCCAAGCATTTTTTCCACTCAATGTTTGGAGACAGTTGAAATGTGATTTGCAAAATTTTTATTCATTGTATTTGCTTCGAGATGGTATCAAGAACACCAAACTTTAAAGCTTTGAATCTGTGCTATGCTACGGGGTTCGAGAGTCATTGATCTCAGGACGATCGTTGCGTTTCAGTTGAGCTGGAACCAGAAGTTGTTTGCGAATACGAGAGCTGTTGTTTGTCCCGAATGTTCCCGATCGTTTGTCTGATGACGAGCTCAAAGAATTCTGGATAAAAAAGTTTGTTGCCAACTACACGATCGTTACCAATTTACATGAATTTTGAGATTTTTCTTGCCCCCTAAAATGTGTTAATTCTTTTGACAGAGATATTTGGCCTTAAGCTTTAATAAAAAGGTAACGTGGCGTTTAGCTCGTGTCAGGAATATGTGTTTCCGTCTCTCGAAGTCATTGACTCGTTGCAGTTACGTACGGAAAAATATACCACTTGTAAAAACAATATGCACGTCAACAGCTTCTGATCGGTTCATCATTGGGTTTAAGCATTGTTTCTGATCGCAGGTGGAAAAGACGTCGCGTTCCCAATCGATTGAGTATAAAACAGCCTCCAAACTTCTCAAATAATTCACTTTCAAATAAGCAACATGAAGTTCATTACAGTTCTACCAATTCTTGTAATCGTTGCGGTTAACATCGGTACTATTAGATAGCTTCAAAACAACTTCAATGTTTTACACATTTTTTTCCCTTGAATAGCACCAACGTTAACTGCACCACTTCTGGGAACTCTTCTTGATGTGCTGCTTCCGTCTTCTTCTGCATCTGCGTCTACTGCATCGGTGAAGGCGTCTACTGCATCATCTACAGTTGCAACGGCATCAGTCAGTGCATCGATAGTTGCGTCAATATCATCACCATCTGCTGGCTCTCCGGTTGCTCCTGTCTCTTCCATTTTGTCTTCCGCATCAAGTGTAATATCAAGCGCATCAGCAGCCGTGCCCAACGTGATAGCAACTGCTAGCTCTCCAGTTGCTGCTGTCTCTTCCATTTTGTCTTCCGCATCAGCAGCCGTACCCAACGTGATAGCAACTGCTAGCTCTCCAGTTGCTGCTGTCTCTTCCATTTTGTCTTCCGCATCAGCAGCCGTACCCAACGTGATAGCAACTGCTAGCTCTCCGGTTGCTCCTGTCTCTTCCATTTTGTCTTCCGCATCAGCAGCCGTACCCAACGTGATAGCAACTGCAAACTCTCCAGTTGCAGGGGCTACTTTAGTCGTGAACAACTTGTTGACAGGTGTTTCCGGAGCTTTAACTTCCACCGTCAACAACGGGGCATCAGTTGGCTCATCATTGGTCTCCAACGTGGCATCAGTTGGTTCATCAATCACGTCTAGTGTGGTGAGCAACGTGGCACCAGTGGTCTCCAACATGGAAGCAGCTGGTTCATCAGTAAAGTCCAGTTTGGTATCCAACATATCAGCAGCTGCAGCTTCCACATCTAACATGATCACAAGCGGAGCAGCAGCTGGTACTTCAGTCGTGTCCGACCTGAAATCAACTGGTTCATCAATAATTGATGCTGTTGTGCCAATATTGAAAGATGGCTCTGTTCTATCAGCATCTATTGCTGCTACAGCTTCGGTAAAGCCTAAGTTGACTCCTGAACAATTGGGCGCACTATTACTTTTGCGTTCAATATTCAGAAAACATCATTAGTATCTTCGCAAAAGGCATGAAAAATTGACTTGAACATTTTCAAAAGCATGAAGACATGAAAAATATAGAGAAAACCAAACTCAATTTATTTATGCTGTGGACAAATTTCTTCATCTGATTTTTTAAGAAAGTTTTGGGACTTTTGATTTCAGTTGTTAACAGTTTGATGGAATTCAGAAAGTTTCATCGCTTTTAATCTCCATTCGAATCGCTGTCTGAATAAGCAGAAAGAAGCGTTAATCCAGATGGTTTTGCGTTACTTCCTGGCTTGTTAGCAGTCACGGATTTTGATGGATCGGTTGTTGGTGCGATCGTCTCTTTCTTTTTAACTAGAACGAGTGCTTTTTTGATGGGCGGTTTTGCTGCCTTTGATGGAACCTTTGCTTTCTTCGCCGATGAAACGCCATCGTCTTCAACTTCCTCTATAATCTCTTCAATCACTCGTTTCGAGCCATTGGAAGGATTTTGGAACTTGACGGTCTTTACATATTCGTCGTCAAGCTTCGCAAGTCGTGCCTCTCTTTGCTCGACTGTCTCTGTAGGGTCGTATTGATGGAGAAGAGCTTCGTAATCAATATTCTCATGACGTGTCCTCAAATCTTTCAGCTCTTCAAGTGATTCGAGGATTTCAATTTCATTCCTCGATTGTTCTGTGCGGTTCTCTAAAAGTTTCATGGGATTGTTTGCTTCTTCATCCTTTAGATCCTGTTCCTCTCGTCTCGCTTGTTCTTCTGCAAGCTTCAAGGCCATGAAATTTCTCGTTGCACCAGCTTCAATTTCGTAGTCAGTGTTTTGCGGGTCTGTCTTGAACGATATTTCTTGAAGACAGCGAGTACATTTGATGTAGAATCGATAGATGCGAATTCCCAAGTAAGTGTCATTTTCAACATCTTCCTTCCTTGCATTAAACTTCTTTCCCTTGTAAATATACTCGCCACAAGTCACACAACGCATGTTAAACGGAGCCATCAGGCGAACTGTGTACTGTCGATTCTTCGGCAGTTTGCATCGAGGAATCTTTGACGGATCGAAGTCCGGCGGGTAATACTTGTTGAGAACTTTACGCTCAGACATGATGCGATGCTAGCTGTGGCTTTGTGTGCAGCTGGAACGACGTTTAACTTTTACGTTTTCAAAGATATAAACAAAGATTGCGACTCAGGTTTGCTTCGATTTCTCCCCCCGAGTGTCTTAGATTTGTAACTTTTAGTTGCGCATCCACATCATAACAAACGTGCTTCGATCGGGCTTTATTGAATCAATCTGAAGTAAGGTACAACTATGAAGTTTGCTTATCAGGTGAGTTGCTCAACGCCAAGTCATATTTGATTGTTGATTTCATCTTTCGATTTTAGTTCAACAACTTGCTGGGAACAGTTTTTAGAAAGGGAAACTTAGTGTTTACTCGGGATGGCAACTCTCTAGTCAGTCCGGTAGGAAATCGGCTAACAATCTTTGATTTAAAGAAGTATGCTACTATCTATTGGAAGGGTTTGCTGTTTATAATTCATTTCCCCGTTTTAGCAACAAATCGACGACGCTATCCGTTCAAAGCAGCTACAACATTACAGCGCTTGATATCTCACCGAGCGGATGTCTGCTCGTCGCCTCCAATGAAAATGGTGAAACATACATGATCAGTCTACTCAGCCAGACAGTGATTCACTCTTACAAGTTTAACCGAGAGCCGTCATTCATAAAATTCAGTCCATGTGGGAAGTTATTTGGAATTTGCGTCGAGGAATTAGGTGAGATCGACTAGCTTGTCGCCATTCTGTGGCCTAAACCCGACTCTTGTTTTAGTTTATATATTCAGAACCCCAGGATTAATCACCGGGCAGTTCAACTCGTTCGTAATTGAAAGAATTTTCCACGATGCGCACGAAGAGAAAACTTGCATCGACTGGTCTTTTGACTCAAGATTCATTATTGTCGGTTCGAAGGATAACAGCGCTAAGATTTATGCGCTAAAGCTTCTTGAGAACTTCCGACCTTTCGTTTTGAGTGGACATTCAGATGAGATTGTTGCTTGCTCTTTCTATGAGAACTCGCTCGATGCTTTCGTCGTCAGTCGTAACGGCCAGCTCAGTACTTGGGAGTGCAGCATGAAGGCAGAAGAAATGTTCGAAATGGAGTACGTGAAGCAGGAACCGCAAGAAAAACGCTCAAAGGAAAACGACTCGGATGGCGAGGAAGACAATATTGATGACAAGAATGTAGGTGAGGAAGTAATCAATGATTCCAACCAGTCGCGAGACAAGCAGGGAAAGATTGTCGCAGTTGAGGAAAAGCATAATCGATTCTTCTACAAACGACTCGCTCGCCATTACTTGATGGACGACCTCAAGAAGGAAAACAGAAACGTCAAGCTTACTTCAGCCTGTTTTCATAAGAAGTTGAAGCTTTTGGTGACTGCCTACTCAAACGGAGCATTTTATCTACACGAGTTCCCTGACGTGTCAGTGATTCACTCTTTGAACATCTCAGACCACGCTGTCGATACTGTCGCCTTCAATTCCACTGGCGATTGGATTGCGCTGGGTGTTTCTGGCGCAGGACAACTTTTGGTCTGGGAATGGCAAAGCGAGCAGTACGTGATGAAACAACAAGGACACAGCAACGTCATGAGTTCGATTGCCTACTCACCGGATGGAAACTTCATTGTCACAGGAGGATATGATGGAAAAGTTAAAGTTTGGAATGTTCACAGTGGCTTCTGCACTTTGACTTTCTCTGAGCACACGAGCGGCGTTACCGGAGTAGATTTCAGTCGAAACAAGAAGTTCTTCGTGACTGCATCGCTTGACGGTACTGTTCGAGCTTTCGACATGGTTCGGTACAGAAATTTCAAGACTTTGACGGCGCCCAGGCTGGTCCAATTCAGCTGCGTTGCTGTTGATTATTCTGGAGAGCTTATAGCAGCTGGAGCCCAAGATGTCTTCGACGTTCATTTGTGGTCGCTGAAGTTTGGAAAAATCCTGGAAGTCTTGAGCGGTCACGAGGCGCCAGTGTTGAGTTTGGATTTCTCGCCTTCACCGACAACTTCGATGCTTGTGTCTGGTGCATGGGATCACACAATCAAAATCTGGAACTGCCTAGAGAATTCGTCGGAACATGAGAACGTTGACCTGATGTCGGATGTCGTTTGCGTAACTTTTAAACCCAACGGCGAAGAAATTGCTGTTGCAACGATCAACTGCATAATTACAGTGCTCAACGCGAAAACAGGCGACCAACTTCACACGATTGAGTGTAGGAAAGATGTCGGGCTTAGCAAAGGCGAAGGCGATATTGTGACAGCTGCGAAAAGTTTAGAGACGAAATACTTCACATCGATAACTTACTCAGCTGATGGCGAGTGCATCATAGCTGGGGGAAAGACGAAATTTGTATGCATCTACCACGTGAGCGAAGGACTTTTGCTGAAAAAATTCGAGATCACTCAGAATCTTAGCCTGGATGGAATGTTGGTAAGTAAACTCAATGAGAATATTCGAAGTAGATATATACAAAATTTTTGTTCTAGGAATTCATAAATAAACGAAATTTGACTGACTTCGGAAATCTTGCGTTGATTGAAGAACGCGACAAGCTTGAGGGTGGAAACGTGAAAATGAATTTACCCGGAACCCAAAAGAATGATGTTTCATCGCGAAACTTCAGACCTGAAGTTGGAGTATCGTCGCTTGAGTTTTCGCCAAACGGTCAGCAATGGGCGGCCGCAACGACAGAAGGATTATTGATCTACTCGTTAGACAGAGGCATCGTGTTTGATCCTTATCAGATGTCAATGGAAGTGACGCCCAAAGCAGCCAGACAGTTGGTTCGAGAGAAAGAATATTCAGCTGCACTTATCATGGCGCTTAAACTCAACGAAAGCACACTGATTCAAGAAGTAATAGAGCAAGTCCCCCACAAAGATATCGATCTTGTCTTGGAGTCTCTGCCCGAAGATTTCATCCATCGGACTGTTGATTTTATTGCTACAATGCTTAAATCTAATCAACTTGAATTCTACCTAAAATGGACTTGTTCGGCGTTGACAAAGTTTGGACGAAAGAGCGACTTGTTGGATTCTCAGGTGCTGGTGAACCTCCAACAAAACCTCAACAGAAAATATGAAGCTTTGAACAGAATGTAAGGAAACTTTTTATTTATTTTCGTGATCCTTTTAAGATTTATTTTGTTATTTAGCTGTGATTTCAACAAATACACAATTCGCGTCATCAAAAGAATGGCACAAGGGAAAATCACAGACGATAGCGGCAACGAAGAAGACGAAAATATGATGCTCATCGAGAAGGATCAAGCAAGTGGATCAGACGAGAACATGAGCGACGATGAAACCTCAGAAGAATAAATTTTGTAACACATTTCAATCTTGCAAAAATAAATGGATGGAAAATAAATGAATCCTGGTAAGATCGTTAAGAAGTTTGAGTCGTCTCTCAACTGTTTACCATGAGACAAAATCCCGAACCAGCGAATATTTTTGTCGCTTTCCTCGATAGCTTCATAGGTTTCACTCTAGAACATTGAAAAAAGCTTAGCAATGAACACAAATACATAAAATTGTGACTTACAAGTCTGCAAAGTCTCCGTTGCCGCAGTTCCCATGCTCATTCCATCCCCAAGTGTAGACATCTCCATTGGACACTAAAATACCATGCTCTGCTCCTAAATCAAAGTCATCGACTGGATGGATCGGCAACTTTTGCGGAATACTCGTTGTAGTCTTCTCACCATTGCCCAGTTGACCGTAGTCATTTCTTCCGAACAAGAAAAGCTCTTTTGCCTCAGTCAGGTAACAATTGTGAGTCCATCCTGAGCGTAATTTAACAACTTTATCTTTTGGTCGCACTTGGCTGCATTGCATAAACTTATTTTCCCCAATGCCAAAGACCGTGTTAAGGCTGTCGACAAATGTAATGTGATTCTGGCCGCTGGCGATAGAAACGATCGGGTCGACCGGTACGTAGAGCAGAAAATCTGTCGAGCCTTCACTGACGATTTGATGATTGACTTGCTTGAAATGTTTCAGATTTCCAGTGATAAGAACTTTGTTTGCTGTTGTGAGAATAACTGCATGGCGAAGTCCAAACTGGATGTCTTTGACTGTCTCACCTATTGGAAGCTTCAGCTCAACAGGTTCGCTGATGATCTTTCCTACTTCACTTGATAAACCAAGCTGGTTGTGACTGTTTGAGCCCCAAACGTACAAACGATTGTCACAAGTGATGGCAGCCGATGAATCCCAGCCACAGCGAACTTCCTTGCATTTTAGATTTATCTTAAAAAATCTGTTTGTGTCTTTCGTAGCTCCATTGCCCAGCTGACTTTTGCTATTCCAGCCCGCTGCGAATAAAGATCCTTCGTCATCAACAAGAAGCGTATGTCCGCCTCCCCCACTTGCTGTTTTCAGCCGCTTCATTCCATCAATTTCAATCTTTTTCATCAATTCAAACTCGCTGAATGTTCCTAAGCCGAGTTGACCATGGCTGTTGGCTCCCTAAAATTAGATATTGTGGCTCAAACAGATCGCGTCATTCACGTTCAAATATTTACCCATGCAAACAGCTCCATGATAAACTTCTATTAACTGTGTTTCTCTTTCAAATATTACGAGAAAGATCGAAAGCAGAATTTCAAATCAAATCGTGCTTTTTGTTTACCTTTAAACCAAAGACTCAAACCGTCATCAAACATTTAAACCGAAGGTTCGAACCATTTCGAAAAAATGTCCGTTAATTTCCTAATACCTTTTTCTGCTCCACCTCAAGAAAAGGTCAGTCTCAAGATGTTTATGCTGCATAACTGTAAGTTTCCAACTCATTTGATGTGAAATCTATTGAAACTAATCTGAATATCGTGGATTAAAGTTCGGCTAATCTTCGAACGACTTCGAATTTCATAGAGTGTCAGTGTGTTTGTGTTTTGCAACTTAAATCGAGCTCAATTCAGAAGTGATTTTATCTTTTAAATCCCAATCAATTTGCATCTAAACTACTTAAGTTCTTTTGTGCTACATCGTATCAAACAGATTATCATCAATTACTCTGAATTTATCATTTTCTTGACTATCAATTTCACCTTGTGAAAAAGTCATTTGCCGAGTTTATTTCAATTTGCGTTGAAAATTTCCAAGAAGAAGATCGATCCAACAAGAGACCGCTCGTCGTGTGTGTGTGAGTGAGTGATTTTGTTTGCGTCGAACAACAATAAACTAATTTTGGCCCCGATATTTCTAGAAGGCAGCAGCGATAAGAAAGCGCTCACGAGAAAATGTCGGCAAAAGATTGGGCGAATATGAATGTCAGCCGAGATGAGATCGACCGGATTGGTGAGGCGCTCAAGAAGGAAGAGTTCCGAAAGATGTTCATTGATTATTGCGAAGAAATCAGCGATCCCGAGAACCGAAAGCTGTACGAGAAGGAAATCACTCAGATGGAGAAGGAACGCGGGGTCGATGTGACTTTCATCAACCCAGTGCCTGCTTATGTGATTAAGACAAGTGCCGACGGATCTACGAAGACCTTTGTGAACATTGCGACGAATGAGAAGATCGATAAGCCTTCGAGTGTGTCGACGACCAACGCTGAAGGTCTGCGTGGTTTGAACTGGAGTCTCCCTTACACTCTAGCTCCACCTCGTCGTGATATGGACAAGAAGAATCAAGTGTGTCAAGTGTACGACGTGGTTTTTCACCCGGACGCTCTTCATCTAGCCTCGCGCAATGCTGCATTCCGCAAATTGGTTAATGACACTGCCATCGATGCTGTTCAGCAGGCATTCAACGTTGTGCTGGACCGCGCCAATCTCAAGTTCCCAAAAATATCGTACAAAGGAGTTGCGAAGCCCACTGTGATCAGAAAAAAAATTGGCAATTTCGATGAGCTTGAGCCGAGTCCGATCGACAGTATTTATCCGCCAATGCCGAAGGACAACGAGCCATCGGTCATGAAGCCGACCGAGACTCAAAAAGATGAATTCACCATCCCCAAGCACACAATCACTCAACGTCGTGGCGTCGATTTTCATGAGATGACCAATGAAATCGATGCGAAATTGAATTTAACAATTCCCAGTGAACTTGTCGTCACTATAGATCTACCATTGCTCAACACCACTAATGATGCTAATCTCGACGTCACCGCAAAACGAATCCATCTGACGAGCGAAAAGCCGGCGAAATATCGCCTCGACATCAATCTTCCTTATTCTGTGAAGGAAGAGGACGGAAGTGCAAGATTTGATAAGGCTAAACGCCAACTTGTCATCACATTGCCGGTTGTGCCAGAAAGGAAGCTTCGAATCACCGATTTCCAGAGAGAAGATTCCGGCATCGAAAGCGACCATCACCCAATAAACGGGAAAGTTGACAACAGCGAGAATGAGTCGTCGAACGATTCTAATGACGTCGAATTAAAAGCGACTGACGAAGCTTTTTTGGACACAAATATCGACTATGTCCTGCCGAGCTTCACATTCAATCAGATCGAAGAAATTCTCGCTTTCACTCTGCATGTGAAGAATGTCGATCCTTCGACCATCGTCATTGATCGCAAAGATTTTCTAAACCTTGCTTACATCAAATTTTCTTCAATCGGCGCTGGCTTTTTCCCAATTCACTACTCGTTCTGCGTCAAGTTTACATCACAGCGTACTGGAATCTTCCGCGATATAACTGCCGAAGCCTGGGACAATAACGTAATTTTCCAATTCGAGCTGAATAGCTTTGACTTTCCGGCTTACGAGGCTGGTCTTAACGAGAAAGAATTAGTAAGTTACGAGATAGCAGAGCGAATGCTTGGTCGACAACAGATGACGGCGCAAGGAGCCGAAATCGAAGATGACAGTTTAAGTATAGAAGTCCACTCAGACAATGAAACGGAGGTCGTGATCGAAGTGGCAAGGAAGGACGATTCAGCAAGCGACAACATGCGTCATGAGACGTCCAACGATGAAGATGTTTTTCATGACAAACAAGCAGGCGATGGCCCTAAGCGCCCAACTAAAAAAGCAATGAAGAAGCGCAACAAGAAAATGCGCTCGATGTCAGAATCTTATTGCGATGAGCTTAAAGTCATCAACGAGCTCGACTCACTGAATCTAGATGAGAACGAAACCAAGGGACGCAAGAAAGTTCGCAGCGTGAGCGAATCCAGTGATGAAGAGCTTGGAGGGGGCGATGCACCAGTTCAAAAAAGCCTCGAGTACAAATCTATTTTAAAGAACCGCGGCTCCGTATCGGAGTGCAACGAAAGTTCAATGGACGACCACCCGCCATCGAAGGGATTCTATTCTATGTCAGCTGACTTTGGCATGTCCGAATCCCACGACTCGATGTCCGAGAGCTGCAAAAAGACAGTCCGTTTCAGCGAAACAATAAAGAAACAGCTTTTCCGGTAAGTTTCATCACATACAAAAACATCGAACACACGCGTGTGCTCGGGGGTGTGTCTCGTCCCCGAGTTGGCTTCCTTGCCAAATCACGTTCGCTTTCTTACGAGATGTTTCAGTCGCAGGGCAACCGCGCGCTTTTCTACGGAAGTGAACGCGAGCGACTAATAATAGAACTTTTCGATTAAAATAAAAGTTTTTTTCGTTACACGTCGTGAGCTATTTACGGAAAGTTTCAAAACAAACGCTCCGAGCGTTGATAACAAAACCTGATATGATGCTAATCTATTCTTAAATTCCTCAACTTCGCAGCTCAAACACATCCATCTTAGCCCAGAAGAAAAAGAACCAAAAGAAGAAGGCTAGCCGAAAACGAGCTTTAGATCGTCGCCACAGTGAAGGAAGCGAAAGCGAAAAACACGACGATTTCGATGAAAAGGTGAGCGTGGGTTCAGATAAATATCTTGACGAGTCTCTCGAGTCGAGTCAATTGTGTTTGCAATCATATTTACATGTTGTCATTTTCTTGCTCACTCATTCAATTTAGGACGATGTGGGGAGCTTTGAGCATGTTTCCAACAACATCAAGTCGCAGAAACGTGATTCGGGTGTCGATTTGTCTGAAAAGCCTGTCGGAAATATGAAAGTCAAGAACAGGAAATCGAATGCCGAGAAAGGGAAGATCGGATCTGATGTCAACTTCAAGAGCGGCATGATCTTCGACCTCGAGATGTGAGGAGAGAAGCGCAGCCAGTCCAGAGTTTGTTTTGATTTTCTAGAAACATTTTGTGTCAGGATTCTTTATGCAACTAGCTTTAGGAAATTTCGAATCGACATCTAAAGTTAAACGGAGTGGCATAGAGCTCAACAAATTTCCGTTTTCCGCTACTTATTTGTTCGGAACTTTACCAGTTTTCTCGCTTCGAGATACATTTTTCCCCACGTGATTTAAAAAGTCTGCATTGAAAGAAGAAACTTTTAATCGAAAGTCCGAGAGAAAATTGAGTTTTTCCAATATATTTCAAGTTGAAGTTATGAGAAAATGAAGATTGATGAGCGTTGGATTAATTGGTCGATTGAGGACTCGTCTCAAGAGTCTCAACTTTAAAGGCGCGTTGAACCTTTTTCACCTCTTTTGCTCGATCGAAACGAACTTTATTGATTTTATTCTAAAGGAAAAATAAATAGGAAAATCACTTTTCGAACAAATTATGGAAAATCTTTCTTAGAAGTGAAAATAATTTTCAGAAAATTGCTGTTTCAGGTTTTGTCTTGAGCTCAAACATGAATGAACATAAGGGAACTCATTGTGTTTTGAGGATTGCTCGCAATGAGTTCTTCAAGGTGTGCTAGACGACCTCAAGCGATTTGTTGAAGATGCTCGATTAAAAGCTTAACAAACTTTTGGTTGCAGCCTGGTTCATTTCTGGTTTATTTCCTGTCAGTTTTTTACAATGCTGCTGGATGTATCTGCCACCAGCTTTGAGCTCGTACATCTGCCAAGCTTCTCAAAAGTCATCAGAGAAATATGTAAAAACAAGATGACAAGATTCATCGACATTGAACAATATTTTTTTTGGAATTTCTATGGAACAGAAGAACTACGTGGAAAAAAAATTGTTTTTCTTATTCAAATAAGAGAAAAGCTAAATGAGAGCGAGCGAATTGTCGATTAAAATTTAAACTGTCGCTTGATTGGAAATTGAATATTTCTCGCATCTGGCAGATGCCACAGTCTCTTTGAAAAACACAGCGAACAGATTGAAATCGTGCTGAGATAGAAAATTGGAATGATAAAGCAAGATTTTGACGTTTCGTGCCTGTCAAATGTTCTCGTATTGCGGCAACGCTGACAAAACACTCAATGAATGTCCAAAGCAACAGAAAATATCATACTTGAACTTGGTCTCCAGCTGACACATCTCATAACGTCTCACATCTTGCGCTCAAATTGACTTAAAGAAATCGCTTCGGACATGAATAGAATGGCGAGCGGTGCTTTACAGGATGTTTCACGTTGTGACTAAATTGATTCTGTTTCTGAGCTTCTCATCATGTTAAAGGTCGTCTCACGTTGCTTTCAATCGATTTTCAAGCGGACATCCCAAAGTATTCGTTTATTTTAAGAAGATTACAGCCCGGCGCGAGCTGAATTAAAACTCTCACAAAAAGCTTTCAGCGGGTAAATTGAACGAAACGTTCTTTGAAAGCAAACCGGTGGAGAATGAGTTGAAGTGCCAAGGCGAGCAAAGATATTTTTGATGAAAGCAACTTGAGTCGTCTTGGGCCTCGACGCCTGGGCTATCAAAACAAAAAGCTCTCTGCTTTGCCTTTGAGTTGTCATTGTGCCGATTTCCCGAAAGATTCACTCTTCTCAAAACCTTTTTATCCTGTTATCGCTCTACAGCGAGCTGATGAACCCTTTCAACATTTATTTGCTTTCAAAGCTTTTTGAGATCTGTTAATCATTCGAGCTGGACCTTCAAAAGCCTTTCTATGTTGCTCTGTCCATTAATTGGCGTTATCTCTACGCTAATGAATCCTTCTTTCGCTCTTCTTTTTCTTCGGTCTGCATGAAGTGATAACCTCGAGACGATAAAAAGCATTGATTAATTAAAAAAAAGTCTTGGATCTACCGACGGTACCAGAGACCTTAAGCCTACGACGAGGAAAAAGGTCAAGGAAACTTTCCAATCTCGTCAAGTTTTCAAGTAGAAGTTTCTACGGAAACAAAAAACTTTGTTTTAAGATTGCTTTTGATGTTCGAAGAAGGTTTTCGCCGAATTTCGCTTCCCAGCGAGAAAGGTTTTAATTAAGATTTAAATTGTGCTTAAAAAATTCATTTGCTCTTTGCTACAGCTACAGAAATGTTAACAAGGCTTAGCTTTGTAATACAGAGGTTCTGGAAATGAGAAAAGTGCTTTCGATTTCGGAAATTGCTGAGAGGATAAGCTCTGCATGTGAGGATTGCTCGGTTTCATGCAAGACGAAGTAAATTAACTCTGCGATGCGCTCACGAAGTGGAAACAGTTCGCTTCCCTCTGCAAAATTTCGAAGATTAACCGACACCTGTCTCGCAGCGAGAGATGAGTATGAAACAATTTTCTAGATTGTTTGTTATGCAAATGTTTGCGTGGAGTTAAAGCAACACCTGTTGTTGTTGATTGCTTTTGATAATATCGTCTTTCTGCATGAAGCTGTACAAGTTTTCATGCTTGAGCGTCGTCTTAAAGCTCTGTAATGTAAGCAGTTTTGTCTAAAGCATTTTCTTCTTCTCACTTCTCGGACGGAGACAAACCATTCACAGCAATTTTCTCATCCATCCTTAATCTTTGTTATGTAAATTGAGCTCCCTTCGAGGGAAACTTAGACTCCGACTACTTGTTGATGCTTTGTTGGGAGCTTTAAAGCTTCGGAGCTTGTTAAAGCTTTTCAGAAAATATTTTAGAATAATTGTCCCAAGAGCAACGTGCGCCAACATCAACGATTGCTGTTCCGATTCAAAGGGAACTTGAAATCTATTTGCGTACTGAGTGGCATTTCAGAAATTTAATGAAAAAACTTTGCGCCTCGTTGAGAAAGTTACGAGATTCGCATTTGAGGTTTATGTAAATGGATGTAGACAGATTCGATCGCTGTTGATTCAACGAATTTATGTTTCCTCGTGGGATTCAATTCTGATGTCAGCTTTGTTTATCTTGCGGATCAATATTTGATTATTCAAACATGAACCTTCGAGTCAATAAAATAAAATTTCTGCTCTTCAGTATTGTAACCTCAGCAAGTGCTTTTGATCATGCTCTAATGCTTCGTAACTATTTGCGCCTGTGACTCTGCCGTCAATTTTCTTACGATTCATTGCTAGTGACGTAAGTAGAAGTATTTTATCAGATCATTAATCTGCTCTATTGTGGGCTAGTGATTTATTCTAATGACGAAACAGCTTTATTTGATAGCGGCAATTGGTAATCGAGAGGCCGAAACACAAGCGATTTCAGTCACGCAATCAAATTGTAGTAGCAACTTAATCAACCCTTGCCCTTGAACAGGTTGTCAGTCGATGTGTTTCCTTCAAAGTTTCCTCGCAATCTTCAACAAAGTGTTTGAATGAAGTTAACTTCATGAATTAATTCCTAGCTCGTTAGAACTATCAGGAAACGAAGCAGAAAACGTTCATAAATATGGAACAACTACATTTTGTTTGAGTTCGTAACATTTTTTAGGTTCAACGATCTTGAAATTGCCAGAATCCAATGGAAGCATGACGTTGTTAAAAGCCCAAATCTTTATCAGCTCTTCTCCTTCTAGTCACTCCCCATCAATTTAACTGCCTTTTATAACGCCCTATTGGTCGCAAGTGTTCGTTAGCTTTAACAGCCGTAGCGTGATTTATTGAGGTGCCCTGTTCGTCATCGAGGAAAAGATAGAGAGCGCTGAGGAGGCAGTCGCTTGAAATTTATTACCATAATTACCTGAAAGTTGTTGACAATGATTCTGCATTCCTTACCTTTCCGACCGCTACGGAACCTCGGTGAGTTGAATAAACAACAACTGATTTCCTCTGCTCCTCTAGTTTTGGTTTCTGAAAGTTTTTATTTCCTCTTGGTTCGCTCGGTTCCAATTCTGTTTGGGCTCATTGACTCATCAAAAATGTACGGAAGAGGGTCGAGAACAAACTTCGAGTCGCACATTTAATCTGACAAAGTTCCTCCCATCACGAATAAATATTTGAATTGGGCAAACATTCGACACCGAAAAGATATCACAAGAATATTTGTCCGTGAAAAGAACAGCACAGAATAGCTTTCTAGGGTTCTGTTAACATGTGGGAGTTTTTCTGGGCTCGTAAAAATAGCGAATAAAAGTTAAATGAGTAGGAAGAATTTTAGGAATTGGAAGCGAGCGATTAATCGCGTAAGGCAATCTCACACTTTGCTATGTTCACCAGCATATTTATCGTTATGAAAACAAATTGTTTCTTGCTTTCTTGTAAATTCTTATCAAATATTTTTAAAATATATAGACAATTTATTCTGTTATTTATCCGAGAAGGATCATCGTTTAATAAGCTCTGAATATCGTAATTAGGCGAAGAGCTTTTGATTTTAAGGTGGGCACTTAAGCTTTGTAGAAAATAAATTTCACTTACTGAAAGCATTCCAATCGAATCTTCCAGCAGCAGCCCAGGCAAGGCAAGTGACTAAATTTTTAAACAGACCCACATAAATATTTATCTTAGCAGCCAACGCATGACAAGATCAAAGACTTCATTGAATGTCTGTCAAAATCAGACGCATAAATTTAGATTGAAAGTTGGAGTTTGAGAAATGAGGAGAAAAAACTTCTCGACGACTTTTTTCGCTGACGGCAGCAAGTTTATTCAAGGCAAAGGACCTTTTGGAACGCTCTTCATCGGTAACAAAATTTTTGATGGCAAATTCCAAAACCGAAAACTTTGAGCAAGAAATTTTGTTTCTAGCATAGAATTCTGATTTAAGTTTCTCTATTTCCTCAACTAAGGCGTTTAGGCTGCTAGCGAGCAATACATTCTGCTAGCAATTCAATCGTGAACAATTTCGTCGGCAGCTTTCGCAATGACAAGAGGAATGGTGAAGGTCAATGTTTTTATCACAATAGGATTTACGATGGCGGTTGGAAGAGCGACGAAAGATCTGGACGCGGAATTATGTGGTATGACAATGGAGAGATTTACTTGGGCGAGTGTTTAAACGACGTCTACGAGGGAGCTGCGGAATGCTCATTAAAGGTGACAAGAAAAATCACGCTTGCCTCTTATCCGGAAATTAATTTCACAGCGAACGGAAACCGCTACGAAAGGATCTTTTCAAATGGCATGAAGCACGGAGAAGGAACGTTCTTCCACTGTGTGACGGGACAGTTACAGAAAGGAGTTTGGATGAATTATGTTTGTAAGTGTTCGGTGATGCAAGATGACGAGATTCGCTTCCGCGCTGAGCAACCGACTGCTTCCCCGATAGTTGAGGTGAGCAGCTACGTGAATTCACTCTGACATGAGATTTAACCAGAGAACTCGTTAGGTTAAACTTGAAAATCCATCGCTCGTTGTTGCTTGTGAATTCCAGCGTGTGTCGAAATGGATAAACTCACCTTGAACCACAAATAAGAGAGAGATAACTGAGTTACGGCTCCGGTGGTTTTCGTTTCATTCAGGCTTTAACCGTTCAATTGACGCCTGTCGCAACTCATCGTTGTAATGATGATGAGTTAATTAAGTACCAAAGATCATAAAAAATGTAACTCAGTGATTTTCTGTTAAACGTGTTGATAATTTCATCAGGAGTAATTGAAAAAGTAATTAAACGGAGCAGTTTTTCCAAAAGGTTTCTCTGCTCATGGCATGAGATGTTAGAACGTGATACGAAGTAAAGACCGGATGAAAGTGTTTTAAAACGAGACCTTACAAGAGACGTACTCCAGTTTCATGTAACCGTGCGGGTTTCGTACAGGTAAAGTGTCAAGTGGAATACTTATTTTTATTTATGCCAAAAAATTTCAGGTGTTTTGAATTATTTCCAGAATCAACAGGTGGCTGAGTTGATTTCCTTTTAATTAAATTAGAAATGGAGCGTGACGAAACAAGAACAGTCATCTTATGTTGTTGAAAGTTGCCACATAAAGCTTTGTAATCAAAAAAAGTCATTTTCAATTTGCTCGTTGACGCAAGTGATTGGAAAATTGAAACTTAATGAACGTTCGCTCGTTACGACTTTATTGGTTGAAAGAGACGCAAGCATCTCGAGCTGCCAACATTGCCAACTTGTCATCGCAAATGAGAATTCTTCACATCACCAAACTGTTGCATTTTGCTCATAAGATGTGCGCATGTCCTTGATCTTTTGCCCCTGGATTCCAATTTCACCAACACAGCTTGAAGTCTTTCCAATGACACGAGGCTCCGGTTAACTGGAAACTTCCGTCTTTTAAACGTGAGCTTGATTTCAAAATTAATGTTGGGCACGTAAAAAATGAAAAAGAGATTTACTTTTACGATAATGCTGGATGCTGACTGCAGATGGATTTCTAAGAATGAATAAAATTTTATTGACAAAGCTTGTGGTTGATTTGCATGTCGAAGATATTCTCCCTCCAGCCAATTTGAAGAGGTGGATAAACAACCTGTGGCTTCGCTTCAACCGCAGGCAAAAGGCCTCGATGTTTGAGCAAATATTTTCTTATTTTTGCGCTTCCCGCGAAAACAGCAGCAAATCGCAAGTTTTCCTCAATAAATTATGCGGAACACAAAATGATATACTCGGAACGTATTTCAAAAGGAAACGTCTTTGCAGAAAAGCTTTTCAACGGCTTATGAAAGAAAATTGATTCAATTAATACAAGTCAGTTTTTCTCTCTCGCTTTTCAGTCGACAGCCCGCAAAGCGGCGTCAAGCTGTGTGTACTTTTCATCAGATTAAAAACTTTCATCTGCATTCCGTCAGAAACGCCAAGAAAGCAAATTGACTTGCCAGGAACAAATTGCAAATGTGAAACGAGATAAAGAGAACGGCGGGAAATCTCGAAAGTTTTCCTCAAGAGAAAATCATAAATTTACGTTAACGCTTGGTTGTTGTCAGCGACCGCTTTCAGAGGCACAAGACTTCTGACGATGAGCATGAAGATCTGATGAAGCAGAGTGCTGGGTAGAGCTGAAAAATCATTATGACGAACGCTCATCAGAAGTGAAAACAATATAAAAGAGGCTGAAGCTAGCTCTTCTTTATTTGTTCAGATCTAAAAAATTACCGCAACTCTTTTCTGTCTTTTATGCGGCACATTTGTTTGCTGTTCGCTTTTCTGTCAACTTCTACATTTACCCACGGTTTCTGAGCTCTGAAAAGCTCGTTCATGGGAAGTAACGACAAATACATTGAGCAAGGCTTGCATATTGAGCATTTTCTCGTCTCTAAAGTGCGCTTGAGGAGCTCCCGAACAGCTCATAGTGATTTATGCGACCTGTTTCATTTCACCTGGCTTTCCAGCCTCCACTTAATTATTCCCACTTGGCATCGGGCGACCGTTTCCCGGGCACAGAAAAAGTTCATGCGTAAAAAGTTCATAAAACATGATGAACCCCCGGAGCTCACAGATTAAATTAAATATTAACCCTCGGTTATTAGCAGCTAACTTTTCGGGCTTTTCCTGTTCATCAACAAACTTTGTTTCTGTCGTTATTCGTCTCAAAGCATACCTCATTGTACGAGCTGTCAGACTTACATAAAATTAGACTTAGTTCACTGATAGCGCGTCTCTGGATTTTGCTAGGGAACTGCCTTCTATCTCATTACGAATCCCAAGCCGAGAAGTTTAGTGTACAAAAAGGAAAATCCCCAAAGTAAATTCGTATAAAGATTTGCGATGCCTCAGCTTTGGTTATTTGAATTCTTAAATGACTTCGTTGAAATTTATGACTGGCGAGAAGCAAGCGAAAGCTCATCAAGGCTACACAAACGAGATTAAGCAAATCGTCTTTGTCGCGGCGCGTCGAAATTTCTTTCCTTCTGGCTAAGAAAAAGTTTTAATTCGTTTCACTAACTTTCCGTCTTTAACAAGTTGTCTTTTCTTTGCGCACCAATGTCTCGACAATTTGCATAAAATATTTAGGAATGAACGAGAGTGTCAGGTTAATCGCTTTCCTTAATTTTGATATTTCAACGAGCTCGTTGGTTTTTATTGCGGAGATCAAGCGATTTGCTGAGCCCCAAGGAAAGTAAGGTAATTGAGTTAGGTGGCACACACAGTCGTCTTTTTTACCTTGAGGGGACGAAAAACCTCAAAGATATTTCAGTAATTTCAATAATCTTATTTGGGTTTCTCTGAAATTTCATCTTGATGTGTTTCGGCAAACTTCGTTAAGTACTTTTGAGCTTTTTCCCCAACTTCCATCAATGGTTTCTGCCTTCCCTGCTCGATCCTAGGGAAGTTTTCAAATCGAATTTCGTGCTGACCTGAAAACGTAAGCAAATAATGAGAAAAATAAACTTGAAAATACGTATCTCCTTTCTTCAAGTTGGAGAAGCTTTCACGCCTGTCAATAAAATCGATAGAGTTTTCATGAAAGAAGTCAGCGACAATGAACAAATTTATTCATGAAGCGCGCAAGCAAATCAAATTATTTCTATTACGCTCCAATAACAAATTAAACTTCAACTCGTAGAACGTCTTCGCGGAAAACTTGTTTGAATTACCGGAACAAAAACAGAAATATCTCAGAGCGAGCGAAAGTTTTGCCCTTTTTGAGGAATTTCGTTGAGGGCATTGAAGCTTTTCATTTGCTTGAAAATACTTTGCCGACACTGAATAGCGCCGCCTAACCCAATCGAGCAAGGAAATGTTTTTGTTTACATCAAAAGCCGAGATGAAGTTAATCGATTTGCTTCGCAGCGTTTTGTTGATCAAAGCAGCCGCAAGCTCAGCAGGAAAAATTACTTTTGACAGTTTTCTCGCTGCGTTCATTTATTTTTTTATAAGATTGTTTTTCGCTGAATCTAGCGATGGAAAACAAGAATCCCAGATTTAATGGAAAGAAGAGTTGCGGAGTTTGCACGAGCGGTGTGTTAAGTCTTAAGTTTTTGCCGATTTATTTCTTAAAATAAGTCTATCGATTTTCACAGTTGATATTCTCGCACCTTCATCATCGTTGACAGAGTCAGAGAACGATATCGCTTACCAAGCAGCTCGGGTTTCAACGTCCGGCGATGCCGACCACAGTCTGGTTTCACTTGACGTAAGCCAGGAAAGTTTTTTGCTTAAATAATTTTATAAATTGTTTTTCTCAACACTCAGGTGAACTCAGTAAACGAACTCTCAGACACGGACACGAATCTTGTGCTTTACGAGATGAAGACGATTGCAAGAAAGGGTCAAAGCAGAACGCCATGCGTGAGTGCCTCATTTTGCCTCTATAAACCACGTCAAACAAGTGATGCCTTCCAACTTAGAAAGTCGAATTTTGCCAAGTAAACCGAGCGACCCAAAGACGAGGCGAGCTGTTACTTCGTAATTCTCATTATGTTCGAAGCAATGTCCGTGACAATCAACATCACAACAGCATTGCTCCATCGATTGTCAAAGTATCATCACCCAAATCTCCAGAAGCAGATGAGTGCTACCAAAGCTCAGATAACTTCCTACAGCCTCGCTCTATCCGCTCAAAAATGCGCAACATGTTTTCGTTCCTTAAGCCTCACTCTAACCACAAGCATGATGAGAACGAGGATGCTATCGAAGTACCTCTGGAAGATGATAACGCAGAGTTTTACTACTTTGATCATGGCTCATCAGACTTCTATCGCACCACTGATTGCCCTCCGCATCTGATAGCTGATATCATTGCTCAGCGAACGACAAACATTGCCACAAAGTTTTGGGCTGAATTCTTTGCTTCGCTCAACATCGTCGTTACTTTTATCATCACGTTTTTCCTGCAGTTTTATCGGTAAGATCAGAATTCTGTACCTTTTCCTTCTTCCCTTACTGCGCCTTATTTGGCTCATAACTCACCGTCCTTTATCTTTATAGCTTCATCCTCTACAGCATTTTCCGCGCAATTATTGTCGGATTCCTTCGAACAACATCAGATTATTTACTGAAGCCTCTTCTCGCGGTGATTTTCAACGGGTTGCTCCAGCCATTGTTTGTGTTCTTTGAGAATATTTTCCAATCGGTTAACAATATGGTCGCGCCTCTAACGAGAATATTTATGAGTGTGATGAAGCCGCTCGTGGAATGCTTGCGAGCCTTTAAACTTGTAGATGTAAAGAATCTGAACAAGGAGCAACCAAGGTATTCGCAAGCAGTGAACAAGGAAAGCTTTCAAGGCCAAAGCATCGCCTAGGGTGGACTTCGCTCAGCAGCTACGAATATTTATGCTCAAGTTCCCCAAAATTCTAATAAATCTTATTGATTTGCAATCATTAATTAAACTCCGATTCTCTGATAGGAGAAACTTTTAATTAGGCAATCTTGAGCCGTTGGCATCCATGATTGATACAAGCGATGAATATTTCATTCCAGGAAACTTTGAGTCAACAACCAATTCCGAATTTACGTTGAAACCCTTCGGGTTGTGCTTTCATCGTGTTCCAGTTAAAGTGTCTGAAGCGTTCGTTTAAAGTTCGAAAGGTTTTGTTATTAAGCACTCATATCTTCAAAACTTCAATCATCAAGATTTTGCCTTCTAAATTCGCTTCACCGCAAGAGTGAACAAACGTGTAAGCTTACTTAGCAAGGCAGGATAATAAATGATTCACCATGAATTCAAATTTATTTCAGTTGGAAATTTAATTTACTTTCAACTGTGATGAAGACTGAGTCATTCTTTAAAAGTTAGCTGACTAAATCGATTAGATTCATAACAAAAGAAATCTCTACGTGAAATCAATCTGCTGAAAAAGATAAGATCATAAAAACCAGATATCTATGTCTCAAGTCACGACTTTCAATGAGACAGCCGGCGAAAAACTTAAATTGAATTGACAATGTCGTGGCTGCAGAGTTCGATGAGTTGATAGCTTAATAAATGAAATTTACAAACTGAAGCTTGGTTTCAAAGAAATAAATTAAGTTAGACGAGACGCTTCGATTAGAGTTTTCGCAAAGTCGATAATCTTGCGGGAAGCCACAGGGAATTCTTCGAGGAATAAATTAGCTTCGCTTTATTGGAAAGTTTTCGTTTTCTTTCCCTTTAATTAATAATTTCTTGTGGCTGGATTGCTTAGACATCATTGAAGTATTCGGAGCTTTGTGTTCCGTCTACGAGAGCGGGAGTCACGTCGGATTGTCGAACAGCAAATCGATAAACGACAAAGCAAAGCTGCCTGTTGCCAACCTAATAGCGAGATGTTTACAATTCTCATTTTTCTCCGTTATCGAAGATGCTCCGAAGCCTTCTCGTAAATCCTCGAAATTGTATTTTTTATCAATAAATTACGTGTGATGGAATTTTCTTTCCTCGCCGATTGGCAATGAATGAAGCAAAAAGATTTGTCCACGACAGAAGAAAAGGAAACAGAATCAAAAGAAAACCACATGTATCATCGAGCTGACGAAGAAGTCTAAATTGAGTTTAGAAGTTGGTTGAGAGGATTGCCATAAAGAGAATAAATCAATGTAGTTGTTGTTACATCTGAGCTTCAGAGTCTAGAGAAAGGATATCGAATAACATTTGTCGAGGGAATTGATTCATCAACCGCGACTTACGTCATTACGAGGTTTGAGCCCTGTCCCTGGCGTGCTTTCATCTTCAATCTTTCCTGTTGACCTACAAACACCGTTTGCTCCCTAGCGAGCGTTTTGTGACACATTTTCATTTCCCACGATAAGGAAATTCCTTTGACGGGAGAATGTGTGAAAGGCAGCGAGTTTATTTGCACCAGCTGGTGGCAACCAAGTAAACTGTTGCATTCGTTCAACAGCTTGACGCATGACGGTTACTGTTTATCCCTAGGCCACAGCAAACGATAGAAGATTTCCCCGATTTTCCAGTCGTACCAATACAAGCAAAGTTGGAAAACTCGGGTGAGTGGGGAAATTCGAGGAAAGCTCCTCAGTTCCGTCGGAATTGTCAATGGAAAAACACGAAATCTGCTTTCGCTCCGTGTTTCACAGCTTGTGCTAACTTAGTCTAGACCATATCATGAGCGCAGATTTATATTATTTCCCTGTGAAGTGGAGCATCTGCTTACTGAAAAGAGCGTCGTGAATGATTGATCTTGACGCTAAAAAATAAAAGTTCCCTGAAAAACGAAATATTAGTATCTGAAGTGAGACAGTGGTCAAAGTTTTAAACAAGGAACAAATATGCTTCACTATGCTGCAAACGTCTGAGTATTTAATATGAATAATTGAGTGTTTTTGTGTGCAGCAGAGTCGTTCATCATTTTCAATCGTCGGCTTGTTGATTAAAAGTGAAAAGAATTGCGAATTGGGAATGTCGATTGCGGCTGTTCAAGTCCAAAAGAATCAATAAACATCAATCGACGGTCTGATTCAATTATCAATTTGGTGTCCTCATACCCCCAACGCAGCAGCATTATTAATAACATTATTTACACAATCGTAACATGAGTGGACAAAATATTTCCTGTGCTGATCGAGGGCGAGGAAATTAATTTTGGGATTAATTACAAGCCGAAGCAAGCAAGAAATGTGGAATTCTGCTACATATTGGATGCTGCAAAGAGCGTAAAGTAAGTAAGGGGAGGAGAAGATTGTGCAAGAAAAAGTTTCGTTAATCGAAAAACTATCGAACGAGAAAATTTCATTTCGCGAGAAACGCCGAGATAAACTTTCCGAACATCGACAAGTGCAAGTGAATTATTAAATAAATCCTAACTGAATCAATCTTTCCGGTGTCGATTCAATGAACGGAACAGGATCCTGCCTGTAGACTTTATGAGCCGTGATTGTCACATATAAATTTCATCTTATCCGTCAGTAAAAAGATTTTCGTATTCAACGTCAAATTACGACGACGAGGGCGAATGAATGGGAAGGCTCCCGAGCGTAACAACGATAGCAGAAATGAATAGCTGATATGATTGCTTGTCACATCTCCATAAATGATCTCGAAGCCCAATCTTAATCTTCCTCTCGTGTCACCCTGAACGTTTCATATTAAAGCTTGACGTGGCTGCCTTCCAGCGCGAAATTCACAATTCAACACTTTCCGTGAGTCATGCAAAGTCAAAAATACAAATTAAAAACTTTTCATCGCAAGGCCTCGGGAGAAGTTCAAGTCTCACATGGCTTCCTCCGCTTAGGAGAAAAGCAAAACGATGAAAAAGATGAAATTTATGGCGCGGCGCGGTCCTGAGAGAAACGACTGCTCAACAACCTGCTCCTGGTTGTGGCAGGAAAAGTCGCGATTGCGTGGGATAATTCATCGTCGAACTCAATTTGTCTTGAGACAGAAAACGGAAGAAGCATCGCTCCATTTTATTAATACTGCGAAGCTCCCGAACAAACAATCTCATACTCTCATCATTGTTTTGCTTCACTTATGAAGGCGTCGAGTTGATGGAAATTAATGGAAGAGGAAAAAGCTCGAAAGTTTCCTTCAGACCTCTCGAGTAGAATTGAAATCTCTCGTATTCCGACAAAATGTTTACTGTCGTCGATCTTTGTCCTTTCGAGAGTTTCAATGGATCATCTCGCATCAGAGAACACGTGTAAACATTCATCATAGCGGCTGAAGCCGTAAGCGTTTCAAGTCACATAGAGAATCACGGCAGAAGAAAAGGAAAATGAAAACATATTTCACGACACTTTTATTTTTCCAACTCTCCGAGAGTCGTTTGAAGAAAAACTTTCTACATCGAGCGTAGATTTGTTATCAGAAATATGAGTTTTGTACGTGGGACGAGGGGAATTTTCGGTGAATTTTATCGATTTAATCAAATACAAGCTCGACTCGAGCGATAACGGATTAAATACTCTTTGAGATTTCAGTCGCTTTTCAGGCTGATTTATGGAGAAGGTTGCGTTTCGTAAATGATTTCGGCTTCTTTCGTCTAGTTCCATCGCCTTCGCTCGCTGTGTAATCTTGGTCTTAACGTTTTCGAGTCAAAGATTGGCTGAGCTCTCGATAAGCTCTAATTGTATATCGATCGACGTTGATGACGTCGACGAGTTAATGCTCCCAGTTATTTCAAAAACGGCTGACGAGTCAATTTCATTCCGAATATTGACCTAACTCAAACTTCACGACGCTATCAAAATGATTTATGAAAAGTCCTTGAGCAATTACCGAATGAGATAGCGGGCGACACTTTTTGATAACACAGAGTGCTTTTCATTGTTGTCAGTTTATTCTGTGAGCAAGTCGAACTGACTCATCTGTTGATAAATCATGACGACACTTCAAATCTAAACATCACGTTTAAACTCTCAAATTCTCTTTCTCATAAATGCCACGAGTCTCAAGTTAACAGCAGTCGGGCATTGTATTTTGTCTGTTGAACACACTTCGCGAGCTTCACACATTCGTTCATTATTTATATCCGCGAATCTTTGTATTCAGAGCCATTAAACTTTTTTTGTTGAGGGTTGAGCTTAAAAAGCGTGCAAGATGACGGCGAAAATAAAGCACAAACGTGTGCGAAGAAAATGTAAAGTTGATATCGCAATCGAACCCTCCTCACTCGATCCGTGTATGCCTCTGACATGTCAGAGTCAAACGTCAGCGGAAAGGAATTCAATTTACGCTTTTCGTTTTACGCTGCTCGTTTGAATCTCTCTTTCAGGTTTAGTCAATAAATCAAAACCACGACGAATTCGATACGCTTATCCGATGCCGACTCGAAAGGGGCTCCTCGCCCCTCAAAACACCTTCCTCGATACGATAGCAACCCGCTTCGATGGAACACGTAAGTTTGAATGCTCCATTCACTGACGCACATCTGTTTGCTTTTAACTCGAATTTGTTCATGAGATGATAAGAAAACAAGACGAAATTATGCGGAAATTTTTTCTTATTTATCACCTTCCGTCGCGCTTGAGAGGATTTGTGAGAAGCTTCCCAGCAGCGAGAAATTGTTTCTTGAATTGCCGAGGAATGAAACTCTCACACTTTATAGGTTTTAAATTCTCGCATTCAACGAAAATTGAAGATTTATGGAGACATTGCTGTAATCATTTGTTCTACATTATTACCTCGTCTGTTTCCGTTTTCGTCGCGGAAGCTTTAGCGCTATTTGCATAATTATCTAGACAGTCTTTTGCTCTTATCAACGACAGCCCTAAAGTTACGATTCTCACTTCAATTTAATTAATTTTCCACGATGATTTTGAATTTATGATGTTGCAACTCCCGGCGCGGGAGTTAATTGATTTTCAAGTCGAAGCTGGGGGGAATTTGTTGAGATTCCTAATTAACTTACTGAACAGAGTATGCAGATTCTTCTTGAATAACTTTGGAAACGTTGTAAATTCCAATGAAAATCAACTCGGCTATGCAACTTGTATAAATTACCCTCGCGTTTCTGTAAAAGTATTTTATATGTTTCCGCAAGTTTCACAACTTTATGATTATGTGAACGTCGTTAAGCTTAGTGAAGCCTTTTCAAACCTTTTCGTTCTCCTGCAGATTCTAACTTTGTGCTTGGCAACGCAC
Organism: Smittia sp. YW1114-2; assembly: GCA_033064975.1. Lineage (NCBI taxonomy): Eukaryota > Metazoa > Arthropoda > Insecta > Diptera > Chironomidae > Smittia > Smittia sp. YW1114-2. The sequence goes on from CP093832.1 coordinate 562,636, forward strand.
AAGTCAACGGCTATCCAATCGTCTACTGCTCGGATGGATTTGTTGAGCTGAGTGGCTACTCACGAGCTCAGATAATGCAAAAAGGTAAGTTCGGCATTGTTGTAAAAGCTGAAGTGAACAACTCTTTTATTATGAGAATACCTTCAATCATTCATGATATGGTTGTGGCATTGTCTTCGTCGACAGGAAGAATGTTGATAAACAATGCCGACATCATGGAACTTTTGTTTTCATGCGAAACTAATCTGATTCTCGAAGGACGACAAGAGAAATTGCTTCAAACCTCAAAAGCCCTCGCAGTTATGTCAGGCTTGTAATGCGGAGAACTCAGTAGAGACAACAACTGTAAGCTGATTTATGCAAGCAAAGAATTTCGAAGACAGATACAGATTCACTTTTGCTTTCTTCATTCGTCTGTAAATATTGTTTTAAGTTGATTCAATGCTCGTCCTTTAGCATCGCTGCCTCAATTATGTTGTCTCTTCTCTCGACTGCTATTTCTCAATGAACATGTAAGACGATACACAGCAGAAGTTAATCCTCGATGGAAAAATTGCTGGCTTTTCTTTCCGTCGAACTTTTTCTGCGAAGACTTTATGCTTGGCCACATCTGAAGAATTCAAATGCCATTAAGTAATGAGAAGCTTTTCGGACAAAAGAAAAGTTGAAGGGCCAGGCGGATTGCGCGCATTGTTGAAGAGAGCTTCCGTTCTAACGAAATTTCGTAATTGCTGTTGCAGGCTGTGCTTGTCGATTTCTTTACGGTCCGGAGACAAAAGACGAACACAAGGGGCAGATCGAGAAGAGCTTGGATGGGAAGTTGGAGCTGAAATTAGAAGTAATATTTTATAAGAAAAATGGTGAGTGTTGTGCACGTTTCGCAAAGCAAGTAATTATTCATTTTCTGCGTCTCGCAAGCAGGACAATTATAATCGCGGCGTCTTGAATGATTAATTGAGTTTAAAGGAAACGGCGACTTCTGTGAAGTGCGCGCAAGATAAATTGCTCGTTTTGCATCTAAACTCGATTAGCATAAATTTAAGGATTTCATCAGTATTCATTCATTCAATCATTCATTCATCGCGGTGTTACGCAAAAAGAGAATTTCTAATTATATCTCTTATCGCTTGTTTGCTCGTCTCCCTTATCTAATCGCGCAAACTTTTATCGATTTGACTCGCACCGAAGAGAAACCTATGACAACAAGTTTGTCTTGTTTGACTTGCCTCCCTCTCCAACCTCATTTGATTGCAGTGATTACGGTGCCAAGCGATAACAAATTGAGAAAATCAAAACTTAGGTCTCGAAACTCAATTTTGTGAACTTGAGAAAATTGGGGTAAAGAAAGAAAAAGAGCCCAAACAGTTTTAACATCGTCAGAACCCTTTCACCTCGCAGACGAGATCGTCTTGTGAAACCCAAGCTTGAGACAGCAAGTGTGCATGAAATATGAACACGTTCTTCTTTGTTTAACAGCATAAACCTTCTCCGAATAACGGAAAGAACAAACTTTTTCACTTTATTTGTGCAGTAACAATATTTGCTTCAGCTAGCGATGGCATGTCTTCTTCATGACAGTTTCATCCTAACCGTGAAGTCTCTCATCCTCAAGTTTTATCCACGAACGAAAGAGTCAAATAAACTTCAGGATCAATCAATCACAATTTTTCTTCTTCTTCGGATTCCCGCTTTTCCATCTCAATTATTATCAACATCACCAAATGCATCTCATCATTTATCGGAAGAAATTAGGAATATTTAGATCGATGATATGCTTTCTTCCATTTCTTTCTGCTAGGAACTCCATTCTGGTGCCTATTGGACATCGTGCCAATCAAGAACGAGAAACGAGAGGTTGTTTTGTTCCTTGCATCCCACAAGGACATTACGACAAGCAAAATGGCTGAGATGCATGTGACAACGGACGAATGTGATAGTGGTGAGTCAGCACTTTCTTATCTCTTCTACAAGAGGCAAGGTTTAAAGCTGAACGATGATGTTTTGTAAAGCTTAATGTTCCTAATCTCTCGCTCACCTCAAAGTTTGTAAACAGTAAAGTTTCTGTCGAAAATTTACTTAGCATATTTAATGTTCCCGTTAATCTGAAAACAAACTATGTGTCTACCCAGAATACTCCAAATGATTCAGTAAACATTCTAACGTAGATTCCCCTTCCGCAACGTTCGTTTCGCATAAATTTACTCAAAAGTTAGTCATTTAACATTCGACATCCCAAAAAGAAGCCAAAACTGATGTCGGCAAGAAGAGCAAGACAAAAACTTTGACAATTGATGGAGGTATTTGCAATCAAGCACGTGATTCTCGGTCGCCTGAACCTCTTTCACTCCAAAGGATTCCGTCGGGAAATCGCTTTCATGTTTAATTGCTAAATGGTTTGGCTCGAGTTCAGAGAAGTTTGAAGGCTGCGTAACTCCGAAACCATTTACGATTTCCCAGAAATTTTCCCGAGATGAGTAGAATTTCAATGAAATAAATCATTCGGGTTAAGCACCGAATCGTGACGCAATTTACGATTTCTCCTCATCGAAGTCTAACCCAAAGAAAAGGTTTATAGCCGGCAGAAGAACTGAAGCAGAAAATATTAAAATGCTAGTGAATGAGAATTTTGGAAATTGAATTTCGCAGCCCATCACCCCCGCCCACATTGATCCGCTGGAAAAAGGCTTTTCGTGCTTTTCCGCTACTAATTTCTCCTTTTCTTTCTCTCTCCCTCTCTTTTGTCTATCATTTTACAATTTTTCTTTCCTTCCACGCTGTTTGAATAATAAATGTGAGTGTTGGTAAAAATGCGAAACGTTTCCGCAACTTTTATCATTTATCTGAATTGGATTAGAAAACTTTGAACAGCATTAAATGTAATTATGAATTTTATTAATATCAATTTAAAACTTTCCTCCATCCATCCCTTAGTCCTGTTGATATTCCAAGCTTTCAGCATGCCGCAAATGGCTTTAATGCATGTTTAATGCTTTCGAAATTAGATTGCGCTTCATTGTACGAGAATGTTTATGATCCATCGCTGTGCTTAAATTGTAGCAAACAGCAACAGCATAATGTTTATTGTTCTTCCGATAGAACTTTGTTCCATTTATTCTTTTTGCTTCCTCGTTGTTTGCTTCCAATATGGATGAAGAAATAATGTAGCTGATGGCGGTAGTCACTCATGCCAAATCAAACATGATCAGTCTCTAATCATATCACTTGTTTCCGTTGTTCAGCTGCTTTACTAGGTGCTCGATTCCGTTGTAATGACACTTCGCTCAACATCGACGATGGCTTGGAAGGTAATGGACCTCTGGATATCCCTGCCGGTTGCAACATGGGCCGCAGACGGTCAAGAGCTGTACTTTATCAACTTTCGGGACATTACGTGAGTGTGAAGAGTTTAGATACTCGGATCAGATTCGTCGAAATAATTTAATGTGAAATTTTTCCCTCGTTCACTTTTGCTCCATGCCACAAGCAGAAACCGGAAAAAATCAAGACTAAATTGAAACTTAATAACGTAAGTCTTCAATGCCGTTCAACATTTTCTCCCCTCGTCACCCTCAAGATATCGTTTTCAGAACAGCGGAAGTGACAAAGTTTCATGCTACTTTCGACTTGCTGAGCAAATTTAATTACGCAGCATTTCACGTTTGCGTCGGAAAGTGAACGAATGTAGTTTGGAAGTGAAACTCGATGCTTGTACTGAACGCAAAATAAATTCAATTCGAGTGCTTTTGATTCCTGGTACGAACAATTCTGGTTCACGTTCTCTCTTTCCCTTGTATAGAATCTACTGCATTCAACCATTGAGCCGTTGCCTGAATACAAAACTCAATCATTAAAAAAATCTCGCTTCATTTTATCGCATTACGGTGAGTTTGTTTGCCATTTCAAGACTTTTTTATAAGCTCTTGCATTGTTCCTTTCAGGTGTGTTCAAGGGTTTCTGGGACTGGTTAATATTAGTCGCCACGTTTTATGTCGCGTTCGTCGTTCCGTACAATGCTGCATTCGTCCAAACTGATCGTCTCACGATGGCAAGCGACGTGATTGTTGAGGCGCTTTTTATTGTCGGTTGGTTTCTTTCTTTCCTCCAACGACTCAAACATCAACGACAACAATCTCTGCTCTCAATTGCAGATATTGTCCTTAACTTTCGAACGACGTTTGTCTCGCGCAAAGGCGAAGTGGTATCGGACTCGAAACTAATTGCCTTAAACTATCTTCGCGGATGGTTCTTTGTCGACTTTCTCGCCGCAATACCGTTCGATCATCTTTACGCCAGCAATTTGCTCTCTGGAGAGGTAAACACGTAATTTTCAGCTCGTCCTTTCTTTTTGTTTTAACGACCGCTGGTCGACACGAGCGATTATTTCTTTGTTTTCTGTTCCTTCAATTCATCACCTTCTGGCATGACCATCAAGTATCAACTTTGAGCTTCTCGTTCCCTCATAACCTTCTAGCCATTTGCAAGTTAGACAATTAACACAGTAATTAGCAACTCTAATTAACTTAGCTAAAGAAATTGAAATTTGAAGCCAGAGCCGCTCGCAGCAATTATTTTTCTGTTATTGATTGTTTGACTTGCTCAACACTTCCTTGTTCACTTTCAAGTCCTCCTGGACTTGAACAATGTTTTATGCAGCAGCATAAATTTCCTTGTCGCTCACTTTACACTTTCATACTTTTTCACAGGAATCCCACATCCACTTAGTTAAGCTAACTCGATTATTACGCTTAGCACGATTATTGCAAAAAATGGAAAGGTAATTGAACTTCTAAACTAGAGCTGTCGCTTGGCGCTGTGGATAATCTAACACATTAAATTTTTTCTATTTTATCACAGATACAGCCAGTACACTGCGATGATTCTCACGCTTTTAATGGTAAGCATAACTCCCAGACAAGCTGATAATTCGAAGAATTTCAATTAGCGTCGTTAATTATTTTACCTGCCGAGCGAGCGAACTAAATCGCAATAATTCAGGCGAATAATAATATTTCCGTGCCAAGCAAGCTCTCAGCTATTAATATTTTATTTCTGTTTGGAAGCACAACAGATGAAAATGTTTTATTTGCTCTTGTTAGTCGATAGCATTCCCGGATGGAATACAAACATTCCTCGTCTGATATCTTGCAGTTGAATGAATTATTATGCATCAGCAATGAAAACGTAGTTGGTTTGAAGCTTCGATCGAGAGTCCGTCATTCGATGCAATTGAAATTGATTGAATTGTGAAGTTTGCTATTACCGTTCCTTGTTTGCTATACTCATCAGCTAACATTGTATAATACAATTCGTATTTTCTTGTTTTATTCAGGTCTGTTTCTCACTTATGGCTCACTGGTTGGCCTGTGTCTGGTATGTGATTGCTGAGAAAGAAAGACTATACAACGAACAGGAGTTTGACGTGGGTGAGTTTGTCTTAAGATCTGCAAACTTCACGATCTTTGTGACCTCAATTTGTCTCGCTCGATGCGTCTCACGTTTCTCGCGGGTTCGCTCATCTCAACAAGAAATCTGCTACTTAATTAATCGAATCACATTCTAACAAAGCCGCTCTAACAATGTAAACATGAGCGGAACAAAGTATTCTCAATCAGAATCTACCTTTCTTCATTAGTTATTCAGGGCGAGCAATTCTTCGCCTCCTAATTTGCACGCTTTTTATCGAACCCCGACATCACGTTTTACTTTAACAAATGCAGATTAAAGCCGATTAAATTAAGCGAGAAGTGGCGTCAAGATTACTTCGGAAAATCAATTTCACTGAGCTTTAAGCGTTCAGTATCAGCTCTTACCTACTGAATTGAGAATTTTCTCGGCTGAATTAATTTAATGAAGCTGCAAGCGGCTATGAATATCTTCAAGTGGCCTCAAAATGCTCCAGCATGCCTTTTGGAACAACCCCGAGGAAACTCGTCCCGGAAAGTTTAATTTTCAACTCAAGAGCTATTAAAGCTTTCAAACTGTTCCAACTTTGAAAGGAATTGAATTTCGTTGGGAGCTCGTTCGCTGTTTTGCCATGCAATTTAGAAGTTCGTAGATTATTAATTGTAACTCTCTCGTGTCTGAGCGCAACATTTTCTTTTCTCACAATCGCAGCAAGGAGCCATACAATCATTGAATCACTCGAAAAGCCCGGGCTCGGAAAGCTCGGTAGGATGAACTTTATTGTAGCTTTGACACAGATCGACGCAACTGCAACGTTAGCATTTGAATATCAAAAAGATTTTCTCGTGCTTCAGCAATTCTTTTTGATATTCGAATTCCACTTGCTCGTTCCATGTCGCTGCAAAATTACTTTTTACAGTCGAGCGATCACGACACGAGAAATGAAACAAACTTTTTATTGCATTCTGTTTGTCAACTAGGATGGATCAACAGTTTGGCGGAGCGCTTCAAAATTCCAGTATCCAACATAACGCAGGTTTATCTCGACTACGTTTGATGTAAAGATGAACGACTGCTACTAATTTTTCTTTCAACAATACACAGGGCGAAGCTTACATCACCGCGTTGTATTTCACGTTCAGCAGCTTAACGTCCGTTGGCTTTGGCAACGTATCAGCAAATACGTTCTACGAGAAAATCTTTTGTGTCATCATGATGCTGATTGGAGGTAAATGCTGATTGAGACTAATTTTAAGCTAACCGACTGACACATGGAGAATTTAACTGAGATGAAACAAATGAAGGAAACTCGATTTGTGATTGGTCGGAGCTTACATTTCTGTTTTACCCTCAACCTGCCTCTCTAGGTCGCTGAAGTCAATCACGAAAAGATTTCTGCCACATCATGAAAATGTTTCATCCTCTCGCATTTAAATAATTCAGAATTCAAAAGTTCCCCACATCAGACAGAAATCTGATTTACGAGCTTTAACGAGAACGTAACGATGTAAAAATCCTAAGTTGTTCTCTTCGAAGCGAAATCTTCATCCTTTCGTTTTTCACGTGAACGAGTTTTCATCGCACATATATTGAGAGAATTTGATTTTTCAGCTCACGCTTCGCGCGTGAAATCGTTTTGCCTTCCATTCTCTCACTGAGCGAAAGCTAAAAATTTATGCTAATCTAAACACACTTCACCCTCACAAATTTACTTCTCAAACTTTCCCTCTTACAGCTTTAATGCACGCCGTAGTATTCGGTAACGTCACAGCAATAATTCAACGGATGTACGCGCGACGATCGCAATATCAAACCAAATGGAGAGACTTAAAAGACTTCATCGCGCTTCATCAAGTGAGTGATTTTATCTAGCGTCTGGGATTTTATGGAATATAAAGGATACAGTAACGGACTCATAAAGCGATCAAATTTAATGACTTGGAGAACTCTGACAAGTTTCTGCTAATTGCGACGTTCTTGTTGGCAATGAATAGCTTTAGTTCCTTGGAAAATGAATGTTCGTTCCTCTTGGGTAGATTACCACCTCGCCTAAACACGATTTACCTACGCAAGGAAACAAATTCCCAGCGTGTCGCACTCCAACTCTTGTTTCTTCATGAGTGATTAAATACTTGGTCATGCTCGACAATAAAATTGAACGATTTTCCTCATCAATTACTTCCCTTCCTTTGCTTACCGAAGCTTTCATTGATGGGTAAGCGTTGTGGGTGAAGAGCTTCTGATTTGTATCGGTGTCGAGCTCCCGGAGTCTTAAGCATAACCATCAATTGTCTAACATTTGCTACAAGGAAAAGCTTCTAAACATGATATTTCCGGCCTCTCACCTGCCCCCACTCAAACGATAGCCGTTCTATATTCGATGAAGCGTTCAAGTAACAACAATAGCCTCTAGCATATTCCGCTTTTCTATTCCAGATGCCAAAGGAACTGAAACAACGAATGCAGGACTACTTCCAAACGGTTTGGTCGCTCAACCACGGAATCGACATTCATGAGGTGAAGTTAAAAATAAAAAAATCTTGCTGTGCCTCAAATCTCGACTTCAACAGACCCTCAAAGAATTCCCCGAGGAGCTTCGCGGCGACGTGAGCATGCATTTACATCGAGAAATCCTTCAACTCCCCATTTTCGAGGCGGCTTCTCAAGGATGTTTGAAACTGCTGTCGTTACACATCAAAACCAACTTTTGCGCTCCTGGCGAATTTCTGATCCATAAGGGAGACGCTCTCGCTTACATCTATTATATCTGCAACGGGAGCATGGAAGTCATGCAAAATAGCATGGTCGTAGCGATTCTTGGTAAGTGCCAGTCGTAAAACACAAATTCTTCCATGCGCTGTTGCACTTAACGCTGGAAAGTACTTGATGTGATGGGTTTACCCACAGCTCGAACAACAAATTACATTCTTAACATTTAGGGGCAGAGGAAGTCACGGTTAAGAAAATTCAGGGTTGAACCTTGGTTTGGCTTTACAAACGTTGGGTTTCTGGTTCAAGGAGCTTCCAAACCCACTAAGAATTTTCTCGCTTTCCCTCTTAAAGCTCTGGAAAGAAAGCAATGATGATTAGATCTCTTCACACCACAGGGAATTCTTCTGGCGTAAGCTCGGAAGAAGTCGAACTGCTGAAAACGGAAATCCTTTAATTATTTCATTTCTGGAGACACGAACATTTTATGTTGTTCGTTGACGTTCATGGCTTTTTGCGTCGCTTGAATCTTCAAACTGTTTCTGTTTGCTCAGCCAATAAATCTCCTTTAATTACGCAGTAAACGCGTGCTTCAAACCAGAACATGAAATTGTTTATGAGCCTCAAGCTCTAATTGAAAGTGAAGGCAGTTTGAAAATTTCCATCAACGAATTCATCTCCTGTTCCTACACACTCGTTGGCTCGTTCCAAGTTATGTAAATATTTGTTAATTTCATTTTATATTCGAAATCATTTTACCCAGCACCTTTCACCTCGCGCTCACAATCAACTCGGAAAAAAATCGGCGAACAGCGAGACGGCCCAGCGTCACTTAATTAATCTTAATTTCATTATCAGCGTGCAAACCTTTTTTAATTCGAATCTTTTTATTCTCACTCGCGGCAATTGCTTAGGTAAAGGCGATCTCGTCGGATGCGATATATCACTGAACCTAATGCACAATGGGCAGCTAACAGGAGGTGGTGGACAAGGTGGACAGGATTTCATTCTTAAAAGCAGCTCGGATGTGAAAGTAGGTCAATCAATTTTGACAAGGACAGAAAGCAAGAAATGAATGATTCGTTACAGGCGTTAACCTATTGCGACCTAAAATGTATTCACATATCCGGACTGATAGAGGTCCTAAGGTTGTATCCAGAGTATCAACAGGAATTCGCAAACGATATTCAACACGACTTGACTTATAACCTACGAGAGGGCTACGAGGCTGAAGCAGAGTCGGAAAATAACGGCCACTGTCTAGCGTTGCCGTCCATCAGTGAAGATGACGAATTAGCCGATGAGGTTGTAAGCAATACTTCGTCACCTCGCCATCCCAGCATCACCCGGTCACCGATTCATGGAGTATCAACATCCAGCCCTGCAAGGCATGCTAAGCTTTTGCAAAAGTCAGTTCGAAGATTCAATTAATTTCTCCTAATAACACCTTGAACTTCAATCAATTTCTCTTAATAACCTTGCACTTGCAGACGACAAACTTTAATCTCACTCAAGGAGAAGACATCAAAATCAAGGTCTCCAAGCATCAACAACAGCCCGGTTAGCTTGAAAAGCATCAAGAGAAGTAGAGAGATTCCCGAGTGTGTTTCCGATGAGGACTTGCATGAAGAGATACCAGAAGAAAAACCGACAATAGTACGAACGTCGGTTGAGCGACTTGATACTCAAGTTTCAAGTTTGCATCAAGACGTCGCTACTTTGAGCATCGAAGTGAGAAATGCCATCCAAGCGCTGCAAGAAATGAAGTATTCGACATTCATCAATACGGATCATCACAATCCAGCGAGGTCAATTCCAAATCTTCAGAGTAATGTGCAAGAATATTTGACGAGAAGTTCCTCACAGCCCGCGGAAATTTGGCACCGAAGCAATCCCAACATGAGAAGCGTCTCAGACATTTTAGCGTAAGGTTCTGCCGAAAGAAAAATTTATAAAAACTCACATTTGTCTTGTTCACAGCACTTCGAATCAATCATTCTCGCATACAACGCATAAGTCAACGCAGACTGACGCGTCATTCGATTACGAGTTTTTAGAGCACTTGGGTAAGAGATTTTTTACGTGATTAACGACGGTGCTAAATCTGCTTCTCATCTTTCATTCTCAAGTGTTGACGAATTCTCAACTAGTGTTAAATATTCTGAGTCTCAACACTTCAATGCCAGTCAATTTTCCGCCGATAGAAGTGAACTCTATAAACTGTTTAAGCACACTCACAACCATTCCCGAAGCAATCTCGTCCGAGCCGAGCTGCAACAATCTTCACGACTTGTCAAAGGACACCGAAAGGATCGAGCCAGAGCAATCGTGGAGAATTTTCGAGAGCGATAACAATCACTCAAGTTCAACTGATGCGTTGCTCGACAACACAGGTCGCCATCAAATACCCAAAGTGGAAGACTCCATAATTTCGTCGAATATAAGTTTCGTCATGCTCAAGGAGAATCAATACAAATCGAATTCAAATTGCTCCTTGTCGAGAACATCGCTCGAGGCAACTGAAAAGCCATTGATGGCACGAAGCCGCTCGGGTAGTAAGAATGCTTCAAAAATCTACGAACCTATTTCGAATGAGAGCTTAACCGACTCCCAAGGTTACATGGATGATTTTGATGAAAGCTGCGCTTTGATAGCGAACGAGAACAAGAACAGGATTTCATCATCCAACGATCTCATCACGAAGCGCAGCAGTCTCGGGGTGAGCAAAGCTCCACAAAGCCATAGATTCTCTGCCGGTGATGCTGATAAGCTTGAGAAGGGAATCAATGCTTCTCGAGCATTACCTTCCACCAGATCGCTTCGAGATAGTTGAATTTCATCAGCTAACGATGCTCAAGTTTCATTTCACGTCACGATATTCAAACCATATCAAAGAAAAATCTCAATCGCAAACGTGTACAACATTTCCGTGCAGGCGACGCCAAACGTTTACCAATTTTAAGAGACTATTAAACATAATAAATTGAGTGTTTTGAAAACATAGAACTGATATACGCGCTTATGTACAAAGTTTTCTTGTAGACGAACAGATTAGAGCACAATTTAAACTTGAAACAAAATTTTATGATCTGTTGAGGCGTAGAAATTTTAATTAGTGATTAGCATTCGATTCGTGTCGAGCACAATAGTTTCTGAGACAATTTGGCCTAAGATGTTAGAGATAGGAACAATTAACCAATCTTTTTCCGATGCATAACAATAAACTGACTGAAAGTGAATAGGGAAGAAATGTCTATGTAGAGTCCAAGTCTTTTATCGAATAACCTTGTCAAGATTACGATGAATGTATGTCTCTGTATTTTTTCTAATAAAACTCGAGCGAGAACTGCTGATCTTCTTTTATTCGAGAAGGAAATTTCTGAACAGAATGTTTTGCAACTGAAAAGCTTTAAAAGCTTTACCCGAAATATCTCATTGAGCTTTAAATATTTCCAAGCTTTTCATATCTCTTCCAAAGCTTTTGTTCTTCGAATTTTCGACATTCGAACTTTCTTTATATTTTGACTTCAAGTCGTGTTTTTCATTTATTTTCGTCCATCCACGGAATGCGGATGTACTGTGGCCGATAAATTTCAAGTGATGATGAGTTTCCTAACTGAGTCGCGTAGTGATAATGAAATCATTGAGCCGCGTGTGTCGTTCGACGAGATTCCACTCAGTGCAATTAGACAGAAAACAAGGTGAAATTTATTTGATTTTGCTCTTAGTCACCTGTTGAAATTAAAATTTTCTCATTAATTAGAGATAAGATCTCTGATCTTTTGAGTCCGGAAAAAGTGCTTTACAGTGAAGAGGGCTATCCTCGGGATTGGCGTGGACTGTTTCGCTTCTCTGGACTCTCACAGTCTGATTACACTTTAATCTCGCAAAGCCTTGACAAGACCAAGAAGCTTTTCGATATCTGGATAAAAAGAAACAATGATAGCGATAGCGGAAACGTCACCATTGGTCAACTACTGCACTGCTTCGGTCTCATCGATCGCTACGATGTCTATGACGACACATATTTGCTGTTGAGTAAGTATTACTGTAAAAGAGTTTCACAGAGTTTTTTTTGCTTCACAAATTCGGGCTAATGCGTCAACAAAAAAAAAAGAAGACCAAAACATTCTAAAGTGTTTCTGAATGAATTGCAAGAACCGGAGGAATTTCCAGCGATGAATGACGTTTCGTTTATTGCGGTTCTGTGAAGAAATTTACACACCCCAGGTCGATGTTCATCAATGAAATGTTTTACTGACGTGAAAAATATTCTTTTTTGTCGCTATCTTATCACTGTTTCCTCGTAGCAAAATCTAAAATAAATCAATTCGTTTTAGCTGAAGACGCAAAAGTATTCTTATCAAAAGCGGGGAACAAAGACATGAGTGATGGTAGCGGAATGGAGGTTGTGAAAGCTGATCCCGATAACGACATAATAACACAACAAGACTTGGAATGCAGCGAGAAAGGCCTACCGCTCAAAACTTACGATGCCTTTGTGATTTACAACGATAAGGATGTCGAGTTTGCTTCGGAGTTGATCGAGAACTGCGAGAAAATGGGTTATTCGCTGTGTGTGAAAGACCGCGATTTGCTCGGTGGGTTGTCATTTGAAAGCGAGGCAATTCTCAATCTCCTGTCGAAACGTTGCAACAGATTGATTGTCATCGTGTCGAAAGCATTTCTGAAGAGTCCTATGCAAATTTTTATCACAAACTTTGCACAAGCTCTGGGTATCGAGCAAGACAAACGTGAGTATTCATTCTCTTTGCGATTTCTGGTCCGCTGTTTTATCACTGAAATTCCACTGATTAAAGGTAAACTTGTACCCTGTCTCCTCGAAAAATGTGATCTTCCACAAATGCTCCGCTTTTGCTTTTGTTTGGACTACTATCGAAACAACAAGTTATTTAATTTCTGGGACAAACTAGACAAGTCGCTCAAAGCTACAACCGACGTTCATCGACCTTATGGCAAAGACAGGTGACTTCTTACATCTGCTAGGTTGCATAATACTAAACTTTTTGTCATTTAGATCAAGCGTGTCTGAGGTTGATGCAATGCCAAACGGTCTGAAAATAACAATGCCAACAACTCCCGGGCCACTTTATGACAAAGAACATAGCTACAAATTTACGGAAACGCCTACACCAACGTCTTCAGACATAAGTGAAAGGTCATCGAAGATATTCATCGGTAACGTAGGATCGCCTGAGGAGAAAAGAAAAATTTTCCCAGCGCCTAAACTGCGACCAGCGTCGTCAGAGACAAATTTACACAAAATCAATGGAGATTCGACGAAAGTCATCAACAAATTATCACAAAGCTCGTTTTTCCTTAATAAGGTGGGACACGATGTTGAGCTCGATACCATTAAAGCGAAACGTAAGAAATGGTACAAAATGTTTTTGCCGCCATCAAGCAAGGCTGCTAAGGTTTCAAAAATCAAAACCATTAGTGAGGAACCCGAGCTTGGCTATAAAGAAAACAAGAAACCAGCTTGGTACAAAATCAAGAAAAAGAAAAGCAAGAATAAGGAACCAATAGCCTGTGAAAGTTACTGAATATAACCAAGTCTTGTACAAAAATGTTAGTTATATAAAATGATAATAAAATGTTCAAGTGCCTACCTGGAACTTATCGACTCAATTCAAACGTCTTAAGCATTAATTTTATTTATTTATTTTTTTAAATAATTTTTACATTGTAACAGAAATATTCTATACAAAACATTTTAGGTTTCATCATTCTCTCCACCGGTCTTTAATTTAGTTTCATCTTCTATGGCTCATTAAAAGTTCATTTTTTCAGATAATTTTCTTCGGCGTGTTCTCACAACTCGGCGAGATATTTTGCTGATTTTTCTCTTCAAATTAGTTAATTCATCAAAGTTATTTCAATGGATTGGAGTGCCGGCGACTCTCTTCATTTGAACTGTTCTCTCAAGTTCAAAACAAGCCGCTCAACTAACTCCTCAGCTTTGCTTCCTCGAATCATCTTTTATTTAAATATTTAACCCGTGTATTCAAAACTTTCGAAATCAATTGCATTTGAATTTAAGTGTCGTCCATTTGTCGGATGCCACTTTCCATTTCCCACTGAGAAAAGTGGAAAACTATTGATTATTTTAGCAATTGCAGGATTTCGAGAGAGTCAAACGTTACTAAGAACAACTTATGCAATTAACTTATTGAGGAGTCGGGGCAGTGATTAAAAAGTTATGTTGACAATTTTTTCTCCGATCGAGTCTTGGGAGGTATTGAAATGAAAATATAATTGTGAAATAAAGTTTGGACAGAAATTAAAGTCTTAGTTGTGCTGTAACAATCTAATGACTGCCACATCAACTGTCAAAAGATTTGAACGATTCGACTGATTGGGTTCACCAGCCAGCAGTAGCCTCAAGAATCGATAAAAGCTTTCTGAGCAAATGGAATTCAGAGTTACGTCATTTGATATTTAAACTGATTCACTTTTATCCATCATTCACTATCGAAACGGGGAGACTCAACTGCAAGGTACATTAAATACTTCTTCTGTCCTTTTTTCGCTTGCTTAAAATATTATATTTATGAAGTTGCTTATTCTTTTTTTAATAATTCGTATTTGATTTTGTTACTTTTAGTTTCTTCATTTTTTGCATCAACAATATTTTTTATTCAATTTTACCTTACTTCATACTTCAAGAGACAATGGGATTTCATTCTATTAATCATAGGTATGACTTTGAATTCTTCGTTTCTCCTGAAAATGAAATCAAATGAAGTCACGATTCGACACTCAATCAGTTGTCCTCTTAACTGACGGTTAAACTCTGCGCTGGGCCAATGTAAATCACGTCGAGCAGTCTCAGTCGTCAGATTTACCCTCCAAGTTTTTCAAGCATACAAATAGTCTCGGTTTACAGCCAAAAGCTCAGATGGAGCTTTCTAAAAGCTCGTTTGAAGCTTTTTGAAAACTCCAGAAAAGCTCATTTTAAATCCTTGAGTCTGACGTAATTTACATCTTGCGCGATGTTTCACTAATTTAACGAACGAAAACATGATTGATCTATGAACACAATATCAATCGAGCAAATTAATAAATTCATCCAAATACCTTTCAACTAAATTAACAATCAAAAACAACATTTCATTAAAAGATTTTCTATGCTTCAATTCTAAGAAACGTCCAGTGCCCAACGGCAAACAAATTCATCGTTCTCATATCTTCAAACATCTTTAAAACTGTTTCTTGTTTATTTTGTGCATCTGACAAATATTACAATCTCCAGTGATTCTGAATTACTGAGATCGCTTTCCAATTTTTTTTCTCTTCACGTTTATCATAATTTAATCGACAACTTGAGCAAAAGATTTGCCGCCTCTAACAATCATACTTTGACATTGGAAGTTGCTCGCTATGAAAAATATCTTGCTGAATGTTCCACCTTAGGTATGAAAAGCTTCGCTTGTTCTTCATATTCAGAATGAGAATCGAGGAAAGGATTGTCAGCGTGAATGGAACCAATTTGTTTCAGAAACAAGCGACTAAGTTCAATTAAAAATGGAATCATTCTTATGTAACTTCTATCTCCACGATATTTTTCTCTTATAAAGACCTTTCTCTTGCAAATATTCTATTAAAAAATCTCGTACAATCGTACGAACTTTTTATTTATGGAAGAAAATTATTTTTTATCGATTTAATTCTCTCTTTATAGATTTTTATACACGGATCAATATGAGAACTCAATCAAATCGTGTCGGAAATCATAATGAGGTTGCTTCTCATAATCAATAAAGCTTTCGTTACTCTTGAGTGCAAACGATCAGAAGATTCGGATTGGTCGAATTAAGGTTCTTGGAGTGTAAACGAACTCAACAGTCTCATCTGTGGGAAAACCAAAACGTTTCATTTCAATTTTAATCGGTAAGTCGTCAATGATATCTTTGCCAGTTTTGCTCTAAATCTGCATCAATATTCAATAAAAATATTAAAACATACACCAACATTTCTCATTTTACTAAAATGATTTTAGTAATACTTTATAGTTCCAGCTCCGCCGTTTGTTTAATCATTGAATTTTTTACTATATGAACAATGTTTTAATAAATTTTTATACTAATTGTGCAAATATATTCTTCTTTTTATTATTTTTCTCCTTTATCGTAGTTTGACGTTCCTTGAAAACGATATTCTCTTAGTTATGCTTCTTTGTTCTTCTCTTTTTTTTATGGCAGTTTGATCCAATTTCACTTTTTGCTCAAGTTTTTTCAACTTTCTGTCCAATAATTTATATTCAAAAGTTTCCAATTTTGTTTCTCTCACTTCGTCAGCTCCAAGTCACTCGGCTTTAAACTATTTAACGTGCCACAATTTTACTTTTTCGTTTATTTTCTTCCTTTTTTTCACTCAATTTGTTTTCAACGTTTTCTAGGATTAATGATTAAATCAATTTCTCTCTTCACTTGTTTCGTCACGCTAATAGTTGCGATATCGACTGCGCTTACAATCGGTCCTCGTCTTCCTCTTCTGGCTCGTCGCCGTTTTCTTCGTTCTCTTCCTTATAGCCGGGATGCTCTGATATTGCATAATAATTGCCATTATAAATTACTCCTAATTCACGAAGTGCATCGCCGCGTATCGTTGCCTTAATTGTCCAATTGTAGCAATCGTCGGACTCACTCTCGCGGTCAAGCCGCTCTACGTCGAGAATTTTCGAGCTCAGACGCTCGAGAATGATTCCGATATCTTTGATGCTCAAGTGCCTTTTCTGATCTACGGATAATTGATCGATGAGCAGGAGAAATTTCTCTGACGTGATCGTTTCGTCCTCCATCACGGTGTTTTCCGTTTCACTCTCGGAACTATCTTTCTCTGGACCGATGTCTAGAAAACGAACGTGGCCTTTATGAGTTGGCGTTCGTCTTTGGAGTGAACTCGTGTCGGAGAGTGAACTAGGCGGTGGCTGGGGACTACCGGATCCATCTTGAATGGGCGATGTTGCGACGTTTTTATGTACAGCAATCTTTCGCCCTTCTTCGTGTAATGCACAACAATGGAAATCACATTCGGTAGCACCAGGACTGCCGGCACGTGTTGGTGTATGAGCGTGATGAGCACATTCTGGTGTATGTATATGAACAGCTCCAACAGCGCTATCGAAAGATCCACCACCTTTAGAGAGACGTCGACCTGAGTGATAAAGATTCGATGGATCATCGTGATTGATTACAGTAATTTGTGGACTTGGATAACGTTGCGGAGCTGGCGATGACTTATCTATTGAACTCTGGGCGGAGAGGCCCTTCTTTGACGGTGAAAACTTATCGGTAGGCGGTCCACCGCCACTCTGACCTTGCCGTTGATCCCAATGCAAGACAACGGTAACTCTTCCCTTATTATCCATGATCTTCCAAGATGGAGTTTCATCATGAAGTTCCAAGGCGTGAATCGTCTCACAGACGATTTTTGGTATGGCAGATATTGCTAAAAAAGAAAACTTGTTAAAGACATGAGAAACAGTAGCCACAGTTTGATCTACAGACCAGCTTTGATGACGTCAACGCCTGTAGGGTACCAGCGGTCACCCTGCCTCAAGAGCAGCAAGATTGTGTTGTTAGCCAACGTACGAAAATATTCTCCATCCTCCACCTGCGTTCCATCGCTCTCAAGTACCAAACGAACAGGCTCCGAGGCAGGAACGCCCAACTTGTCTTTTCCTATTGATAAATCAAGTTAATTGAACGTTCTCGCAGCTCAACGTTCTCACCTCTGACAAGTAACTCTTCAAAGCTTCCAACTACGAGACCTTTTCTGATGGTTCTCCAACAATCCCAAATTTTCAAAGGTCTCTTTCCTCGAGACTCCTGGAACGAAAATGAAATCTGTTAAAACTTTTTCGCTTTCGAGCCATGGTCAACTACCGGTTGAGCACCGTGCTGTTGTCGAAAGCTCAAGCAGTTACAAATATTCATCGGTTTCGTGACACCGATCGTGCATAAAGCCGTCGACCACATTTTTCAACTAACGCTAAGCGTGTAATAGTTATCTAATTGAAACGTCACTAGCACACAATGATTTCCACCCTTAAGAAATAATCACAGAAACTGTTACAATCTACTTTAGCAAAAATATTGTCCATTCATCTTGTGCGGAGGCGCGCTTAACAGTTAGTGTCCCCCAAAAATGGTTTTCCATGTATCAAAATATTCTTCCAAGCTCTCAACTTGCAGCCGCTCTCTTCTCTTGCTGTATGTATCACCTCATATATCGCTTTCCAACATGACAAGAAAGAAAAAAAAATAGGTCACGAGATGCACCCACACAGTCGAACCCGAATTTTTCACGAAATTATGTGATGGAGAAAAGTTTGGCGAAAAGGATTAGGCGAGTCACTTGTTTGTTGAAATTAAGCGCTGTTTGAAACTATTTGTCATCATCGAGCGATATTGCATTCAAAACGTTATATAATTGATTGGTATGATACCATGAATGGCAGAAATATTTGACTTTTCAATTTACAATCAAGCACAGCAAACAATTTAGTTGAGCTTTAGCACTGATAAAATTTCCTGCTTCAATAAAAAACTTGCAGTTTCGCCACTGTCAAATTAAACGTAAAATATTATTTGATTTCTTCTCATGATGTTGCGTAAATGATAAGGCTAGATGGAACTTGTGGGCTTGGCTCAACTGATACGGTTCTAAATGGAGCACAAAACTGAATAGAATCTGAATGTTAAACCAGCGAGAGCTTGTGTGCAATTGCGAAAAGTGCACTGCCCTCCTGACTCTGACCGAATAAAAAGAAATTTTCATCTCCCGTAAGCTTTCCCATTTACTTCCAAAAAGCTTCCCAACCCACACACGCAGGTTTTTCTCGTATCTCGTCTGCCTCGTTTTCATCTCGACAACTCTCGTTGCGATCGTCCAGCTCTCTCGCTCTCTTGACACGGAGTCCTCAATTTCCCACTTTGCTCTTGCTACCGCCGAGCCTTATTTTTACATAATATGCAGCACAGCCATCTGAATAATTCCGTGTCTTAAATTCTTCCGTGCTCTCTTCCCACGCCTCGAAACATAACGCGAAAATCCGGAGGGAAACTAGAAAGATTTTATCTCCCAAGATTTAAAATTTTCATGATTTTCTAATTCCACGTTTCTAACACTCCCAAAATTTTGTCTTATTGACATAAAAATATCTCTTGATTTTATTTTCGTTTCGATCTATCTAGCATTTGGCAAACTTCAGATACTCTCCGACCCTGTTTGTGTGCGCCGGGAATGGTTTCGTGACTACAGTATTGAATAGCTTCAATTTTTTGCGATGCTGTTTGCGTTGATATTGAATTTTTTATCGTCGATTGCGGAAGAATCAAAATTGCAAAACTTTCTTCGCCTCTGCCTCATCCTCAAATTGATGCCAGATTGCTGAAAACGTCTGAGAAATTTTCGTTGTCGCACGAATCGAGAAAATTAATTCAAACTATCGGAAAGCTTCCATTGACTTTTGGTTCCACCGTCGCAGCAAAGTGAGTGCATCTGCCTTTGGGATAACAAGCAACATTAAAACTAGGTCAGTGAACGATAAATTTTATGTACACTCAAAGTCGGAAGAGCAAAACGAGGCGAGGCGAAGGTAAATGATGATTGCACTCAAAGGAGGAGAGAAATGCCAAGACAATTTTTAAAAGTAATCAGCTTCTCAGTTGACGATGGCCAAGCGATATTAAATTGTAGAAAGCTTGAGAAGACATAGATCTAACGATCAAATTGTCATTAGCTGATCCGCTGAAGCAACTAAATAGCGCAAAAGAATCAAGTGCTTTCATCAATGCCTATTTCAAATGATTATTTCTCCATTAATCGTTATTTTTATCGCCAGACCTTAACGCCAAGAGATAAAACGTCACAGTCACAATGATTTCTAATTAATCTGTCGTCGTAAGGGCAACTCGCGATTATTTAAAAACGTTATTCTCATTGAAGCATGATAGTAAAACTCCCGCTACGTTCAAATATTTCGACTCATTTTACTCATTTTATTTTGACCCATTTAACAACTGTGAAGCACTGGAGTAGTATAGTATATATTATGTACACACTTGCACACAAGGACGACGAAAGCGCCTTACATGAACGTTTGCATTTGGAGCAAAGTTTTGGGTGAAAACTTTTCAATCAATTCAACCAAGTTCTGCTGAAAGCAGAACAATTAAAATGCAAATTCTTCAATTTCAAAACTTTTCCTCGATAAGCTCCAAACGAGTGTAATCTCAATCTCATTTTGAGCCCTAGAAACGTTTCACTCTGATGGAAAATTATTCAATTGAAGCCGTTCAATCGAGCTTATGCCAATAGAGTTTGAAAAGCTCTCAACAGTTTATCATCCACTCAAAAGTGCATCGTCATCAGAATATGATTTCATCCACTCCGTAATACGGAAAGTCCTTGACACAATCAAAAACCATTTAGCGATTTTCCGACTTTTCTTTTCATCTTTTGCCTCGCTGCGTGTAATCAACTGCAACTTCACGAGGATCAGTGAAATGATTTCACTGAAATCATGTCCATTGATATACAACGATAAAGTTTAGCAAAATTGTGTTGGTGTATTTTTCACTCGCTCTCGCCTACTGGAACGTTGTCGTCGCTCTCGTGAAAACTTGCTTTTCCTCTGTCTCAATACATAACGAGTGGAGGAGGCTTGTTTTGGTACAGTTAGAGGACTCGAAGTTTTTCTTTCGACTTATCACTCAGACTTGATAAGAAAAGCGCTGCCACCTGAGTTACATGGTTACGTCACAAGTTTTCTTCTTTACATTGGAAAGAGCTTAACGCTAGGAAAATATTTCAGGGAAAATGCTTCGGCAAGGCAATATTCAATCATTGAAAAAGAGCAGTTCGGCTTCGTGAATTTCAATCTTGTTTAAATTTTATTTGAAAATGTCAAGTATGAAATATTAAACCAAGCAAGCCCACCCACCGTCGCATTATTTTCTCATTTCATGAATGAATTTTCTTCGCTTAGTACCACGCAAGTTTGATTATTAAAATTTATCTGGGCGATGCAAGAGTGTAACTTTCAAAATGTCAAGTGATTCTAATTAGCAAATAAGCCAGCTCGGAAAATCTCCCACACGCCCTAAATATTTCAAAGAGATTCAGACACTCCATTTAGACAGCAAGGGCTCCGATCGATGAACAGATTGCGATTTCAGCAAAAGTCAAACGACAGATAATCACACAAAAAATCGATTATTTTCCAGCATTTTCTCATTCGTCCTGATCCTGTTTTCATCTTCTCTCAGGAAGAAGAAAATACAAGGGGATATCAATGGTGGAGCCGAGAGACCTTCAGTTTTCATTTTCCAACATCTCGCTCGCTTCCAATCGAGAACGGAAAAGTTCATTTCGTTTTCTTTCTTGTCTTTAATTCATAGAGAAGCTTGAAACTGCGATGATTCGGCCTCCCTGTCCCTTCTCAGCGCGTTTTCCTTTTGCCTTGTTGGGCGGATTTCAATTTTCCTTTTTCCATTCTCTTCACCGACACACACACACACACACATGTCTGTCTGAAGTTCAATAAGTTTCTTCATCAGCTTCCCACTTTCGCGCTTCGAAATTTGTCGATAATTGGTTAATCATAGGCGTTTCTCCGAAACCTTTCATATTGATTTCCCAACACGTTTCCACTTGAGAACTTTCGCAGCACCAGCAGCGCCTAAATAATTTTTAAGCATCCACAGCACTCACCTCTCTTGCCATTACGACATCTTCTCAACAGAACGATTTCGGGGGCGCGAGCCTGAGCCTCCCCCTATTCAATTTGCATCGAGTGGAATCTTCTTGCGCCGACATTGAGCGATTAATCCAATTGCGAAAGCATTTTTCCCTTTTATGCTTAGGTCGAACGATAACAATCAACTTCTTTACTTTCGACTCGAGAATCACTCGTGACTTCTTACACAACTGGGACGATGAGATCGATGAACACAGAGTTGGGATTAAAACTAAAGCCCGGTGGCGACCGAAGATAAGTCTTTGCTTCTGTCAAACTTTTCTTTTTCACAAGGTTCTCAACACTTCATTTTCTTTTTACTTTTCAATCCATCAAACAGTGTATGTGAGAATAAAGCGGCGGGAAGACGTTAATGAAAACTTTGCTTTCTCTTCCTCTCACTCACTCAACTTTCCCTAAATTCCCTCTCAGGACGTGTGTGTCGCTAAAGCACACTCACGATCAATGATGGCGAAATTTTCTTCTCGTCTTCGATCTCGAGGAAAACTTTTTCCGTTGTGCGTCAGCGCAGATTTACACCCAAATTTTTTTTCTCTCTCCAGCCCTATGTCACCACGACTTTTCTTCGAGTCATCTTCTGACACGAAAATCCAAAATCTTGCCACTCAACTCGATCCGCTTCGCGAAACTTCAACTCCACGCCAACATTCAACCGATCCAGTTGCCCTTGAAACGTCGCGGATCGCGAAATTCAAAATAAAAAGTTCACGACAGACACGTTTGCTTCTTCGTTGAGTTCCAGTGAAAAACCTTCGCTCACTTTCCACTCAGCTTCCAAAATGTACCAACGAGATTTCCAGTGAGCTTTCAGATGTCCAAGAAAATCCTGCAAAGAGTTATTCGAATACAAGACGGCTGTTTAGGTTTATCAGAGTTTTTATAAAAATCTAGAAAATGGTTTGATAGTTATGAGTTTTAATAAAAATCTATAAAATGGTTTGATAGTTATGAAATTACAAAAATTGAAGTCTAAACTGTCACTTGACGAAAAAGTGTTTTACAAAAAGTAAAGTTGGTGCTTGATGTCGACCGAAGTACTTGGCAATTTACCGATGATTTGGACGTACATAGCAAGTTTCTTCGCGTATTGAATGACCGAGGGAACTTTTGTTGTACCGGTCCAGTTGTAGTAGAGATGACAAAGCTTCCATGTGAGACTCTGCATAATATCCGGACGATTGGGATAGAATTCGTCAAGGAGAACGTTGTAGTAAGTCGGTGAGACGGTTCCCTGAGAAACTTTCTGACTGATGAGGTAGAAATCGTATCTATGAACAGAACGTTGCATTAATCTGGCTTACGAGTACAATAGACAAACCTTTCAGGGAGTGTGATGACTTTGTTGACTACAGTTCCTGGTGGAGGGTTAACATACCCTTCAGATCGGCTAATTACCCGTGTGTTTCCACCTCCAGCAATTTCCATTATCCGTGTGTTTGTTCTTTTGTTTATAACGATGAAACCAAGTTTCAACCCGCTCACATTTCTGCTTTGATACAGTTGCAACGCCTTCGCTTTGATATCTTCCACTTCATTTTGCAAAACGTCAATAATCTATCGAAATCAAAATAAAAAATCAGTGTTCGTTCTTATTAAAAATAAGATAAAGAAACTCACGTCTCCTTCGCCCACACCATCACGATAGATCAAAATTCTTTCTGGAAGCTTGCCATGGTTGCAGTCGGCAAATTTGTTTATCGCTCCTAGAACCATCAATCCAAGTTGGCGGGATCCTTGCTCTTGAAGTTGCACGTTTGTGTAGAACTGGCCGCCTTCATTTTTCGGGTTCAATGAAGCGACCATAGCGACATAATTCTTGTTTCTGTCAGCAGGATCTCGAGAACTATCGAATCCAATATACATGATACCATCCGTGCCAATGTTAACGATGTATGGTATACCTCCGAGCTTAACTTCCATTTGAATTGCAATGTTTGTTGCGATGGAGCGAAGGTTTTTGTGATTTGCAATTCTTTCAGTCACAACTTGGCTCGGAGTTATTTGTCCTTTAGTTGCAGTTTCTTTTTTGATAGCTTTATAGCAATCTGCTCGGTTGTTTGGAATCAAAAATAGCAAAAAAGAAGGATCCTGTGTTCGCAGAATTTTCTGTATTTCTGTTGCGAAGGTTTCCGTTCTGTCATTGATCAAAAGAACTCTCCTTGGATCGGCGATTCTGTTTCTATTGCCTCGACCGTCAGGATTTAATGCTGGAGCAACCTCTAAGAAAGATTTCAAGAATTCGTTTGCTTGTCTTTCCAAACGCTGGGGAAAGACGAAGCACCAATTTTGCAGTTGTTCCTGTGCAACAGACTTGAACATCGTGTTATTTTTGACTAACGTTTTCCAGTCACCATCAACTGGTTGCAATTTATCATTTCCAAATTTCAAAACTTCGGTTGGCAGCTGAAAAGCATCGAATTTAACAAGCTGCCTTTCAAGACCCAATGAATTCCTTTGTAGAACTGCTACACTTTCTGGACATTCTTGGAGCCTTCTTGAAAAATTTTGAAGCCGTTCTACTCGTTGCTGTGGATTGGCTCGGGTTCGATCACCTAAGTTTCTCATCAGCTGGAAATTTGTCCTCTCACGGTCAGTCAAGCCAGTTTGTAAGCACAATTCAGGTACGAGAAGTATGTATTCAGGTGCACCTGCTCGAACGTTACGGGCTTTTGCTTTGCTAACCAGAAGAGGCTGTCTCAAATCCCGAATCAAGATGTTATACTTTCTTTTATAATAAGCCGCAAAAGTCTCTGGGCCAGTGTTCGTTGTGAATTCTGATGCTGGATTTTGATCCCAGTCAATATCGTCGATTTTATATGATGCATATTTGTTGTAAGCAGTGTGTACGACTGATCCGATCAATCTCTTTTCGAAAGCTCCTTTCCAATCTCCTTTTCTGCGACTTTCTTCGGCCAGCATCTCGAGCACATTCTGGCTGCGATAAATTTTGTGCACGGTATCGCAATTGAGCAAAAGACCACCGTCGTGGTTTCGAACGGAAGTGACGTAGCCCGGCATTATGTCAAGTTTTTCAGTTGTCAGTTTAATCTGTGCAGTAGGAACTAAATTGCTTATGTCTATTTTGTAGCGAAATATTTTTTACTCACAATTGCTTGCGGATCATAATGCATTCTCTTCAAGAACGTCAAGTCCAACGGACGCATCGATTCTCGAAGCACGAGATTGAAGATACGCAAGTACTCGGCTTCAGTATATAAGATGTCTCTGGTTCTCTTGTAGGTGACTACGTAATCCTGTCCTTCTTTTGATTTGGCGTTCATCACAGTTACGGCATCCGGCATAGGTCTCTGGAGGAAAAGCTCGTTGCCACCATCAAATAGGAAGAAGCCGAATGCAGCTGAATGTTGGCGAATTAAATTTCGTTTCAATCCGGTGATGTCAGTCGGCGGTTCGAAATCAACCCGATACGCTGTGACTGAGATAGCTTTTCTCGGCTTTAGTTCGAAGTAATTGGCTACAACTTTCAACGGCTTGTTGTTTTTATTCTCCTGATCTTTCACAAGTCCTTCCGGTATCGTCACTGGCTGGTCGAAAAATTCTTGCCGCTTCTTATTTCGAACGTGCTCTTGCCTCGGAAGCTTCTCGCTTCTTTGCGAAGGACCTGCACTTGGGCTTCGATCTCTACCTCGTTTCTCGCCTCTTCCATTTCGGCTTCCTCCAGCGTCTCTATTACCATTCATTTTGTGAGCTGTAAAGAATATGGTTGGCCATAAAAATGTATTCGATGAGAGGAAGAAAGTGAAGATCATTCTATCATAAAACAGAACCTTTCTATCTTTTAAGTAATTGTCAAGAGCAGTGAAAATAGTTATAATGTCGTTCTATTTCGTCGCGAAGCGTAATCGCCAACAACGACGAATAGAGATTTCAAGTAAGAAAAAGCTTTTTTCAATACTTTGTTTTTATTTCGGCGTTGACCTTATTAAAGTTTCATCGCGCTGCTGAGATTTATCAGTTGAATTTTCTGCTTTGGCGATCTCTTTGGTGAGTTTGTTTTCTTGGTACAAAGTCAGCGAAACATGAATCCCTTCAGACAGCGGCGAATGAAAGCAAGATTCTTCTACGTTTAGATATAAACAAAGATTGCAACTTAGCTTCTCAAGTTTCACTCACATTGCTTGGTTGAAAACGTGATCAAAATTGTTTCACTTACGTTCTGCTGTTCAGATTTATTTGTTCTCGTCACACGCTTTCTTTTTTTTCACCAAACCACAGCAAAATGCCCAAATTAAAATCACAACTATCCAAACTTTCACAAATCTTTACACGTCTTTCAACAGCGAAGCTTCTTCAGCGAATGAAAAAGCGATCGAAAGAAACCAAAATTCAAGAAGATCAAAAGCTCAAAACTCTCTCGCGCTCTCGATTTTCTCTTTCTCTCTTGACAATTTCGCGCCCCTCAAAGCTTTTCTCTCTTGACAATTTCGCGCCCCTCAAAGCTTCGCGACATTTTTCAACAAAATAATACAAACTCGATACCAAATAAATTGAAGTCTCCGCTAATCAAAGTCAGCCCAGTTAGTGATAATGAGTGAAAATGTGTCCGTGAGAAGAGACGTTGTCGAATAAGATTCTAATGACGAAGATCGCGTATCCTGGCTCGCAGAAACCGAGCGAAAGGGTAAATGAATAATATTTCATTAGAACTTCATGCAAGCTTTGTGGACAAACAAGCTCAAACGCCAGCTCGAATCACTGCAAGTGGCCGAAGATTTCCTAGCTTGAGTTGTTCGGCATTGGCTCAACATAAATTTGCTGCTGTTTCAAAAATGTTTTCTATAATTTGCGAAAACAACTAATCAGATGTTTGAAATCTTTTGAAAATCTTCTGTCATCAATCGTGCACATATAATTCAAGTCTTGAATTGATTATCAAAGCTATCATCGCGTTCCTAAATCGATTTTTAAGAGTGAGCGATGAAACACGCAAATAAGAGCAGCACGAGCTAGATCTTGAATCGTTTCCATTCGGCTGGCAAAGCTGCGTTGGATCTGCGTTTAATCCTTAGCCTTTAATTCACAGCCACATACAATCTTCCTTGTGATGATGCGTCTAAACTTGAAATACATACTGACCAGCTTAATCCTGTTGGTCACTTGTGTGACTTTAATGATTTGGAGCCGCTGCGGTGATCTAGTGCGAACATTTCCTAAAAGATTCTACGGTGAGATAACGATGTCATTACTTATTTTCATGCGTAGACTTATCATTTGAACTTTTCAGCGGGTCAATATCAACTGACGGAGGCCGTCGAGATTGATTGCAACATTAATCAAGAATACACGATAGGCTGTCGAAGGGAGGGAGATGAGGTTTACATGCCTTTCTCTTTCATCAAGAAGTATTTCGAGGTGTACGGATCACTCAGCACAATTGACGGCACTACACACTTCGATTGGTCGCACAGCTATGGAAAAGTCAACTTGCCACGGTCGATATACGATCCCAAAGGAATCTACTTGTACTTCGAGAACTACAACGTTGAAGTGCGAGATCGAGTTCTTTGCATAAGTGCAAGTGCTAGCGTTCCAATATCAGTTCAATGGGAGAGCAAAGGCTACTTCTATGCAACGCAGATCGCTCAGTTTGGGCTATCTCACTACAGCAAAAACCTAACAGAGCCAGCACCATCGAGAAAGATCATAGAGGATGGCGACAAAAACCAAGCAAACTGGATAATTCCGAGAAATAGTTCGATTATCAGAAGCGTTTCCGCCAACCACACGACAGTGGTTAACTTTACTACGACAAATCAATTCGACAGTGCCATTTACTTGGAAATTGACCACGCATTAGATCTGCTGCTTTCTGTTGACCTTTTCCTTCGACCAAACTCGAGTCTCATGGTAACCATGCAGAATCGCGAATCACAGCAAGTTTATTTTTTGCATTATTTGCTCGCCGACTTTTCGCTCACCGTCCAAGACCTGAACATTTATCATGGAATTGGAACGGGCGCTGTCAATCGATGGAAACACTTGGCAAGAGACCTTTTCATTGATGTGCAGAAAGGCGTTGCAGCTTTGTATGCAAATCGGAAGTTGAAAATGAGGAGAAGCGAGCTGAAAGTTATTAGGATAGCTTTAATTGGAAGTGGAGCTGTCGACAACATCACACTCTCAACATCTGAACACCTCCAACATTTTTACGATGCAGCCGAGTGGTTCGTTCATCATCAAAATCAATCAACAGGCGGCTGGGCGATTCCTGTGAAAAGAAGGCTCGCTTCAGGCTTCGATGATCTTCCGCGCGGCTGGTATTCAGCGATGAGCCAAGGCCACGCCATCTCGCTGCTCGCGAGAGCTTTTTATCATTCGGGTGGTAACCGGAAGTATTTGAGATCAGCTTTTAATGCTTTGAAGCCGTTCAGGGTGGCTTCATCACAAGGCGGAGTTTTAGCAAAGTTTATGGGAATGTTGCCGTGGTACGAGGAGTACCCGACGACGCCAGCTTCTTTTGTCCTCAATGGATTCATTTATTCGCTCTTGGGTTTGTATGATCTACATCATGTTGCGCCGAAAACAAAAGGTGGAAAGGAAGCTGGACTTCTCTTCAACGAAGGCATGGAGTCATTAAAAAAAATGCTGACAATGTTCGACACCGGATCTGGATCGGTTTATGATCTTAGGCAAATCAGCCTCGGCGTCGCACCCAACATTGCGAGATGGGACTATCACGTTACTCATGTTAATCAACTCCTACTTCTCGCGACCATCGATGATGATCCAATCTTTGCGCAGGTAGATAAAACAAAGCTCAAATTGTTTTAACGTTGTAATTGGAACTCTAATTTCACAGACCGCCGAGAGGTGGAGAGGCTACATGAACGGTAAACGAGCATTGCACAACTAAACTGAGCTTTCTCCGTGATGCACAAATCTTCCAATGGAATATCTTTTAAGTTTACCTCAGAACACAATTCGTACTTAAGTAACCAACGAATTTTAATATTTTGTTTTATTTGCGTCCACGGCTTGCCAAACTTTTATTTTTTAATTGATCTAACTTATTTATTAACTTGGAAACTTTATTATACAATCGATCAAGCAGCTTTTAATTCCACGGCTTTACGCTTTCTGTAATCAGTGTAAAAACGGCAACTTCAAGAGAGCCAAAAACTGCTCTGCAAACCAACCGACAACAATAATATAGTCGAATCAGATTAATGAATATCTAGTATACCTCAGAACGAAAACCTTTGATATAAGCACTTTGTATGTACATACAATGGATAACAATTATGATTTTCACTTTCCTTTTCTAAAATCCAGTCTTATGACATGCAAGTGAATCTCGATTACAACCCGATTTATCTCCAGCACTTTTATACTTAGCGTCGAACAAAAGTTCTTTTCTACTCAACCAAAAACTTTCTAGTGAAGCTTATCAGACTTAATCGAATGAATACTTAAGTAGCTGACACAATTGGCCCATCGGCTATGAAGGTTATCATCGGCTTGAAAGAAAGCGAATGTGAAGAGGTAGTGATAGAAATTAGAAACGATGAGACATAAACGCGAAATTCATATCAGAAAACTGAACAAAAATGAAAATCGAGGCACTTGCCGTAGCAAAAATCAATTAGTAACCTAAAGGAAAACAGGAATTTTGAATGGAAATATTTTCTCAATCGAGTAATTAAGTAACAGTCTTCAAGATGTAGAAGCCAGGAACTAAAGTTGCCCCAAGGCTCGTAGATCAAACATATCCACAAAACGAAGATTCGATATTACTTATGTAGAAACACAAAATGAATGCTTAACAAGCTAGGACGACGGCATGAGCTTGTGACGACCTGAGAAACAAAAGCAAACCTGAATAGAATTTTTTGAAAATTAATTTCGTTACTTCTCCTGGCTGGTTGCAAAGCGTAAAAATGCCTCCAAATTTATTCCAAGTAGTGAGAGGAATGGGCAAAGGAACTTACTTAGGATGTACAGCGATTGCAGTCGCACCAGAATGATCAGATGTCGACTTAAAAAGATTTTGTAGTTGTTTCCAAACTTTTATAAATTTTTTAAGGAAATTGTTCTGTTTTCAAAGTTTCAACGACAATAACTTAGCGAAAGCTGGAAAAACAAATACTTCGTTGGTTTTCCGCAGCTTCGTCTTTATTTATTGTTCTTCGATACTTGGTAACGCACTGACTTTGATAAAGCATGAGAATCTGAAGCAACTTGCCAACTTAAGTTTACTGTTTGAATTTGAAGCCACGAAACTATGTAAATTAAACTTGGTAGAAGCAGAAAAGTGACGAAATAAAGAGTCGGTTGAAATTTGCGAATAGAATCACAGTCTTAGTTCATTTGCGTCCATCGACTTGCCGGATCTTCGGGATGAAAATGCACAAAAATCCACAGAAAAACATCAATGCTGCCGATACTCCAAAAGTCAACTGGCAGGAGTTGTCCAAAAAAATTCCGACGATAGAAGTGCTAAGCACGGACCCAATTCGTCCACACATCATTGTAATACTCATCGCAATTCCCCGAAGACTCGTTGGGTACCTGCGTGTTAAATTGATAAATCGCGAAGTAGGCACACCCGAGTAATTTTTCTTACAAGTTGCATGTTGCAGCGCAAACGATGTTTACTCCGACAAAACTCAGCATGAAGCCAACGTAGAGGTAGATCGAGAGCAATGGGGTGGTGGCAAACAATGTCGCGATTCCACAAGCCCCACATCCGATCAGAATCGTCAAAAGAATTGAAAGCTTTGTAATTCGGTTCACAAGGAAAGTAATGATCAAGAAGCCAACCATGTAGAGAATTTCCATCACCAAAGAATGGCCGAATGCTCCAGCTTCAATCTTGTCAATGCAAATCGGAGCAGCAGCTTCTTCGTCTCTCTCTTCAACGACAATTATTTCGCAGATCGTAGAGTTGAGGTCGCTATAATTCTTAGCGTAAGTTTCTATCTTATCGACGATCTCAGGAAAAAAGGCGTAAAGACCATGACAGCTTCCGTACAAAAGAAACTGGACCACGCAAATCAGGACAGTTCTGTGCATATATTCGCCCGAGAATAAGCACTTTGTTTGAACCCAAAGCAACTTTAAAGCGCTCGACGTGTCGTCTGTAGCTGTAGGTTTCTCAATAAATTCTGGATCTTCCACAAGCTTCTTCACTTTGTATCCCTTCAAATCGCCAGGATTATTAATCAAATAGACTTTGTGTAGAACTTTAAGAGCTTTGCCTTCTTCACCCTTAAAAAATAAAGAACTTACTAAAAGTTTTTAAGTTCTTTTCGAGTGTTACCTTCGCATACAGATACTTTGGACTCTCTGGCAAAAAAAATACTCCTATAGCACACAGTAAACTCGGTGTGCCCAGGGCCAGCAAATACATTCTCCATGCATTGTACTCGATATTTAGAATCGGAATGTTAAAGCTGAAGTCTTGATTAAGAAGAAAGTACCCTAAGATCGCCATATAGTTGCAGGCGAACCCGTAGACAAAGGAAGCGGCGAGAAGGATCTTTGATCTGTTGATCGACGAATGGAATTCACTGAGGTAGGCGTAGATTGTAGCCGATGAGGCTGACACGCTAAAAGTTTTGACGTTCGCGTAATTTTCACATCACATAAAGTGGAAAACTTACAAAAATCCACTCGAAAATCTAAATAAAAGCAGAAGCTCATAGTTTGGTGCTAAGCTAGAGAGAGCGCTGGATATAAATGTGGCTGTTAAAGTTGGTACGATGATCTTCCTCCGACCTTTAAGATCTGAACAGAATCCCCAAAAGTAAGACCCAAGAATGATCCCCATCGACGTGATGCCAGAGAGAACTCCTTTCTGTTTAGTCGTGAAGTCAAACTCACATTGGGCAATCGGAAAAACAAAACTTTTGGGAACCATTGACGTTTGAGCGTACGAAGAATTTTCAAAGTTACCTCATGCCAATGGTTTCGTAGGAAGCAACAGTGATGATAATGCCAGCAATTACGACAAAGATGTAGTTGAACTTTCCGATTCCGAGACGCGATAGAGCTTCATCAAAGTCGACAGTCTGGATGTGCGGCAAGGTAATCCTACGTTTCACTAGCCCTTCTTCAGGAGCTTTAACGAGAAAGCGTGCATAGTCACGCGACTTGATTTTTCCCATTACTGATCTCTCACCTGAAAAAATATTCGCCAGACTTTCCCGCATCTCGGTTCGACAGTAAATACAGACTGAAACTTTGTGAACTAAATTTGTGGGTTGTTAAACTGATCGGAAGTGAGAAGACTTTGTTAACAACTCGATAACATGAAAAGCTTTTTTTGAAAGCTTGCAGTCTCACCTGCTTGTTAAAGAGCGACAAGCTTTCTATTTTCT
Organism: Smittia sp. YW1114-2; assembly: GCA_033064975.1. Lineage (NCBI taxonomy): Eukaryota > Metazoa > Arthropoda > Insecta > Diptera > Chironomidae > Smittia > Smittia sp. YW1114-2. Next base: position 594,877 of record CP093832.1, read on the forward strand.
ATCGACGTTTCAGTTAGATAGCACAATGGAAAATTTCGCGATAAAATAAATTTAACGAGATCACCACAATACGTTTTGCCTTCAATTTTATTTGTAAAAAACCACAAAGGAGTCAATAAATTACAAAAATTTGATATGAGCTCGTAAAAGGGCGAACGATCTATCAAACATTCCCTAGTGCGACTAGACTTTCACTATTTGTCCGTAATTTTATTTTTGTCTTTTGAGGTTTGCTCGAGAGCTTTCAGTTCACAGCAGCTTTTCCTTGTCATCAGAGACGTGAATTTCTTTCCGAAGTTGGACGCAGTCGTCGATGATAAATCTGTTAGAGATTATGGAATTTATTTGAGCTACACTCATAATCGAAGATTTCAAACCTGTAGAACAGCAAAGTTATTGGCGCAGATGATAGATGCCACAATGAATGAGCATCAAAGGTCCAGAAAACCGGCGGGAAATCGTAGACTTCAAGCACGATCGAGGCAAGCGCTAATATAACGAACAGCAGCATCCTCCAAACGTATCTTCGCTTGAAAATTTGAGAAAGTGACCAGATGATCCAGCCAACTCCGCCCTGAGCACAGAAAAATCCTATCTTGGCCCAATGTTCTAGACAATTTGATTTGGTCTTACCAAAGCGCCAGTTGCGATATTAATTTTCATGTTGTAAGAGTAGTCAAAGGTATTGACGCTGAGATAAGCAAAATGATTCAGGAAGAAAAGGATGCAAAGCATTGTCACAAAGCCAGTTAGTTGATTCGACCTGCCATGGATCACTCTAGGAAAAGCTTCTGTTAGTTTGCTCAATGATCATGATAGAGCTGACAAACCTTATGACCATGCACCAGAACGAAGCAAGAACCATCGAGTAAGCGAACACGTAATCAAATAACTCTGTCAATGGAAAATCACGAGCATGGAAAACCATAGACCACGTCCAGGCGTTGAGGCAAATAAAGGAGAAAGCGTGCCAAGTATTGTATAAAGGCGCATCAGGACGAACTTCCCGTCTGAACTTCATGAGTCCTTTGAAGTGCACGATGAAGTTTAGAGCCGAGAAGAAGACCGAAGCAGGTTCTTGCAACCCTATGAACCTAACAAACGGCCACTTCCCGTTGAACTGTGGAACATTCCACTTTCGAGCGAGAAAAGCTTCCGTAGTCTTGTGCATGCCTGAAAAAAGACGTATTAAATAGATCCGAAATATCTAAATGGTTATCATGTACATTGATATTTGCATTCAGGTGAGCAACCCCAAGGAACTAAATTCTCAAAAACGCTGACTTCGAAGTTCTTGAACCGCCAGAAGTCAATCAGATGGTCAACGACTCGCTCCTCCTTTCCCTTCTTATACAATAAAACATCTGCAAATATTCACAAGAAAGTTGCGATTGATACTTGAAATGAATTTGAAGGGCAAACTCACTATTTTGGCAGGATTGTTTAACGCAAGCCTTTACGCAATTTTGGAAAAACGGAGAATTGTCACCGGCGCTGCTGGCAACGCTGTCTATCGAAGCAAGAACTATAAAAAGGACAGCAGCAGCTAATACCGGCGCCGACACCATTGCGACACTCGCGAAGAAAATCCGACTATTTAGATTGCGGGTATGAAGCTTTTCAGAATTTCCAAGACTCACTGTAGACGCGAATATCAACAAAACTTTTAGATTTTAGTTTATTATTAAATAAGAGAAGACTACGACGATGTCAGCAAGTTGTGTACTGAAAAGCTTCCGTGTAATCTTGCGAACTTCAGCTTTAGGATCATGTCGAATGTGAGAGATTCTTCGATTGAACGTGGCTGACCTTTGATATTTCATTTCGTTCTCAGGTCCAAGAGGAACATTCATCACTCAAACAAACTCTTGCTCGATTTCTCAGCAATCACACAGGCGAGGAAGCGGAGGGAGTTCGAGGGAAAGCAGCTGGTCGGGTGAGGACAGGACAACCTTGAACTACTTTCTTAATCTTCACTTTGAGACGTGCGACCTTGAAGACATTTTCCTAATATTTCCTTGTCTAATTTTAGCTACTCAATGGAACAAATGTACTCTGTTGTCGCGGATGTTGAGAACTACTACAAGTTCGTGCCTTTCTGCAAGAAGTCAATGGTCTACAACAAAAAGGACGGATTTCTCACCGCTGATCTTGTGATTGGATTTCCGCCAATAAACGAGAAATATACTTCGAGAGTGACGCTGGTGAAGCCAAATCTAGTCAAAGCCGAGTGCAACGACGGTCGGATGTTTAGCTACTTGTTGAATCACTGGCGTTTCTCGCCAGGAGTCAAAGATATTCCGCAGTCTTGCGTCATCGACTTCGCCGTCTCCTTCCAGTTCAAGTCTGCGATCCACTCACATCTTGCGAATTTCTTTTTCGACCAGCTAGTTGTTCAAATGGAAAAAGCTTTCATCGACGAGGCGGAGGAGAGGTTCGGGAAGCCAACAATCAAAAGCCACGTATTGGAAGCGACTAGCAAAGTTCGATCTTAATCTCTGACTCGATTTTTCTGTGAAAACTTTATTTCGTGGTAAAAATAAAGAATGTTCAAGTCTACATCTGACCGCATTGGCTGATCGTGATTGCCAGTCTTGGCTTGTTGTTCGAGCCTATGGGGACATTCTCAATTTTCCTTACGATCAGTAGTCCATCGATTACTCTTCCAAAGACTACGTGCTTGTTGTCGAGGAAGTTACATTTGGCGCATGTTATGAAGAACTGACAACCGTTCGTGTCTTTTCCAGAGTTTGCCATACTCAGAAGTCCTGCTGCGTCGTGTTTGAGTGTGAAATTTTCGTCTTGGAAAGCATTGCCATTGTAAATGTTGGTGATTCCAGTGCCGTCGTTGTGCACGAAATCGCCTCCTTGGATCATGAAGTCTTTAATTACTCGATGAAAGCATGCTCCCTTGTATCTAAAACCGATATGCTTAGTCCATTGTAGTCTTGTTAAATAGGATTAAACTCACCCCATGGGCACGCCGTTTGGCTTGTATTCGCCTGTGCAGAACTGACGGAAGTTTTCTGCTGTCTTTGGGCAAACATCTTGAAATAGCTCTAGAATTATTCGCCCAATTTCTGTTGAACCAACTGCGATATCCAAAAAGACCTGAAACCGAAAAACGATTGTAAACAAAATAATCTCTGCGGTCGTTCTGGCTTTTACCACTGGATTGTTCGGATGTCTGAGCTGCGATTGTATTTGCGCCCAAGTCGGCATTTTGATAAACTGATTTGATGTGTTGTTGGTTGCGTATTTACCACAGAATTTTCAGTTCGGCGCTACTCAAGCTTGCTTTCATTCAAGACACAGAAAATCTATTCGTTTCCATTCAGGTTTGTCCGTAACGCGCTTCGAGTCAAACGCTTCTCCTTCACTGCCACGGGCATTTCAGTTAGTACTGCAACTTGTTGATCGCGATCGTTTCGTCGTCTAAGTTTATATTATTTTGTGACTTATCATTCCACTGTTTCCACGGATCGTTAGTTTCCACAGCAACTCACCTAGTTCAAACTCAAAAGTCTCTCGAATTAAGTAAGTTGAAGCCAAATTGCGCCATCGCCCAAAGTAACGCCATCAGACTTCAAGCCAAAGCTCATTGGATTACTCATCGGATCAATTTGCATTCCGAGTTATGCTTGATCAATGTGTGTAGTGTCTTGGCGATTTGTCATAAGTGATTTCTAATGAGTTGCTCATTGAGATATTCAAGTAAATCTGAGAAACATTAATTGCACCTGAAGCAAGCTGAGTGTGTTAGTGTTCAGGTGACGTATCAGGGCGCGGACATAGGGCTGGTCGTTAATTAGCGCCGCAACTTTTACTCTAGACGTGCTAATCAAGTAGACAGATTGAAGTTCCATATTGATCGTTTTGCTTTGATTGACGGCTTGAGTTTCACCTGTCGCGATTCGTTGGGCAAAATTAGCAACAATCGACACTAATTGATCTCGTAAAGCGCAAAACTGTTGATCGGAAATCGTCTCCTGAGCTTGAAATATTCGGTCCCATCGCCTCTGCTTGGTGAATCACAAATTTGGTTGCCATAGCGAAAATAATTAAAAAGATTGCAAAACAAACGCGCGCGCATCAAACAACTGTCTGTAAACATCAACAACACTGCGATTGTTAATCGTAGAATAAACTTATTTCGCAGTTATCAAAATGGGCGTTGGAGGGCGAATGGATTGCTGCAGCAATATCGTCAAGTATGGAATGTTTATAAGCAACTTGATAATTTTCGTAAGTTCCATTGAACCTTTACAGCTTAAACAGGTTCCTAGACATTCATTTTTCTTGCTTGTAGATCGGAGGCTTGACCGCATTCGTTATTGGCCTCATCACGCTCATCGACCGCAACTTCCTTAGCGAGCTGCTCGGGACGAATCTCTTCTCAGGCGCCGTCTACGTGCTCGTCATCTCATCATTCCTCGTCTGCCTCTTGTCATTTTTCGGATGTTTCGGGGCAATTCGCGAAGTGAAATTCATGCTGCTGACGGTAAGTGATCGCGTGAACTGCACACGCGACTATAATTGGCTTCCGCATTGCGCAACAACTGTCGCGATTTCCAGATGTTCTTTTCAAACTCCACCGAGCGCGAACACAGCCGTTTCGCCGCTCTTTCGGTTCACTCTTTCCCCATTTTCGCACACAATTCAATTGCTTTTCTCATTCGCGAGACTGTTTCCACTTCTGCCGACCCCGACCTTGAATTACATTCACTTCGCACTCGAATTCGGTGCGCGGTTGTTCACTCAATTACGATTTCGATTCCATTGAGAGATGACATTGACCCCGATTCGACTGAATGGCCAAAGTAGTAAACGATTGATTTATTTATTTCGCAGTACTTTATTCTCTTGTTCCTGATCTTCGTGACAATGTTGATTGGTGGAATCCTCGGATACGTTTTCAGGGAAAAGGTCGAACTGACGATGAAACAAGAAATGTATTCGTCCATCAAGCTCTATGGAACACGCCGTCAAGTCACTTCAGCTTGGGATCTTACACAGACACGCTTAAGATGTTGCGGCGTTGAGACTTTCCGCGATTGGTACGGAAAGATTCCAATTTCCTGTTGCCAGGAAATTGACGGCGTTCAACGCAAGCCTTGTCAGGACAACCCATCGCTTTCGAACGTTTATCCCAAGGGCTGTTACGAGGTCGGATCTTGGTTCATTCGCGATCGTGCAGCAGTAATTGGAGCTTCAGGGTGAGTTCTATAAATTCTAAGTTGGAGATCCATCTGACTGATCTTTATCTCATTTCCTAGAATCATCGTTGCAATCCTCATGCTGTTTGGAATGGTCTTCTCATGCATGTTCTTCAACATGATTGAATGATCCGCTCGCAAGGAGAGCTAAGTACTATGAATTGACGCGCAAACAAGAAAGTTCAAACAAACACTTCCATCACTTGCATATCAATGATAATCTCTCGCAATTATAAAAAACAATTCTGCTTTTATTAATCTCATTTATGATCTTAGAATTTATAATTGCATCACTCAAAACATTCCGTCCATGGCATGAATTTTTCTAAAGTAATTGAATTAGTGACTTAGATGATGCTTTGACCCTCCGAAAACGAGTTTCATTCCGAATTAGATAAAAGCCATACGACTTTATCCGTCCAGATTGGGAATCGCATCATAGAAATAAGAAAGAAACATGTCGATTAAATAAAAGATCTGCATTTGGCATTCCTAAGTTTCAATCTGTTTTTTTGGCTTTGCTTTACATGAAGAACTCGATCGATGCTTTTGCAACGAGGGCGAGTCACCGAATCTCTCATCGCAAATGTGACACATGAAGCTTCCTTTGCCCAGAGACGACCCACCAACCTCGCTTCGCTTCACCGATAAAATCTTAATGTCTTTACTCAGAGGCGACTTGTGTGTCGTCGTTACATGGTTTTGCAAATTAGCTAAAGAGGAAAAGTGTTTCTGGCAAGTCGAACAGACATGCTGCTGCTTGTTTTGCTTATGAACCACTGAAACGTGAACAGCGAGCTCAGACCTCGAAGGAAGAACTTTCCCACAGAAACATTTGAACTGCTGTGTAGCCCTTGACTTGCAAGTTTTTAAATGAGACTCGAGCTCGTTGAATTGATGAAACTTTTCGCTGCACGAGATACACATGAATGACTTTTGCACTCCAGTGCTTTCTGTTGTGTCAGACTTCTTCACTGTTGACGTTTTCTTCTCTGAAATCTTGGGAGTTTGCTTTTCGTAAACTCTATGTGATGATTTGACCAGCGATTCATCGATATTCTGGCCGTTCGAGGGAGTTGGCGCGATTTTTCTAAACTTAATGTTTGTGTACTTTTTTGTCATGTCGGTGATGGTTTCGTCGGCGAGCGACCGTTTGTTGCTTTGAGTAGAAGTTGATGGCGGAGGCAGAAAAGTATTTTTTGCGGGTGACAAAGTCGTAGGCAATTCGAGTCGAATTTTGAGTATTGTTTGCATATCAGCAATGCCCTCGATATTGAAGACGATTGTTTTGATCATTTGAAAGCAATCGATGCAGATATCTGGCGGCAATTTCGTCTCCTCAACTTCGATCTAGAATATTTGAAGTGAAAATTAATGGAAACATCAATGAAAACTTGTATTTCTTACCAATCCAGGAGCAAACTTCAACAGTTTTGTGATCACGTCATGCCCTACATTGCAGAACACATGTTTTTTGTTGCCGCAAGCTCTGCAAAGTCTAATTAAATCGGCATTCATTTTGATGTTTACTTTTATTTAACGAACAAAAAACTGAACGAAGAACTTCGACGCGCCCGAAACCGTTAAAAGGTCTTAGAGTAATTAATCAGTTTACTGATGATGTACACTTTTGACTTTGACACTAAATAACTTTGTCAATACGTATCGTTGGCTCGTGGTATTGGTTTTAAAAGTTTCTCTATTTAACTGTTTGTTCGTCGCCGCTGTTAGAAAAGTAAAAATTAAGCTATTATCGCTTAGTCACAAAACCCCGAAACGTGATGCACGGATTTCCTGATATGCATTGCTCTAATGCTTCCATATTTCCCTTTTCTCAAGGCAGATTTGGATTATGATGCATTTTCGACTCTACATGACGAGTTAGGTCCGCCAAAAAGTTATATCGTTGATTGCAAATCTTACAAGCAAATTTCTTCGGCTTGTGCATGTCTTCATGGATGACAAGAAGTTGTGGACTTGCGAATTTCATCGTGCAAGATGTACAAGCAAATTTCTTCTCGGCCTTGTGCACCTTGTTGAGATGTACACGAAGAGCGTTAGAGTTGGACAGACTTTTTCGACAAAGATCGCACTCAAATCCGTTTATTTCATTATGCGATCGAATGTGAACGTTGAGATTGGCTTTGTGGGTAAAGACCTTGCTGCATCCTGCGATATGACAGGCGAACTTCTTTTCTTGTGTATGAGTTCTGAGATGGTTTGTTAGATCCGATCTTAAAGTGAAAGATCGATCGCACGAAGCACAGGAATATTTTGCAACCTTCTCTTGATGCCGACGTCGATGAGCGTAGAGACAGTTGTAGGTTTTGAACGATTTCTTGCACTCTTTACATTGGAATGATCTGACTGTTAGATGAGTTTGCATGTGCGCTGCGATAAGCGTTTTCTTGATGAATCTCTTTGAGCAGTGGAAACATTCGAATTCGCGTTTAGCTGTATGGGCTCTGACATGATCGAAGCACTGATTTTTGTATTTGAAGAGAACGCCGCAGATGTGGCACGAGAATATTTTGATGTCCGTGTGTTTCAAGTAATGGATCTTTAAGCTCTGCTTTGTCCGAAATTTGCTTCCACAAATTTCGCAGCCAAACTTCTTTTCATCGTGCGTGAGGAGGTGTGAACGATGCGAGTTCTTCTCAGGAAAAGTTTTGTCGCAGCCGGGAAAAGAACAGATGAACGGGCGTGGAATATTGTTCCCATGAATGTGAATCTGTTGGTGAAGTTTGAAGTAGCTGAGCGTGCTGAATGATTTCTCACAGTCGACGACACAGCATTTGAATCTCTCTCCAGTATGAATTCTGATATGTGATAGAAGAGAAGATTTCACATGAAAGCTTGCATGGCATTCATCACATTTGAAGGGCCGGTTGACGAGGTGAATCTTTCGGTGGACTTTCAAGGATTTCGGGTTGCTATAACTGCGATTGCAATCTGCATGATTGCATTTGAACGGCTTCACATCTTGATGCAAATCTTTAGCATGTTGAATTAATTTCGATGGCCCAGAGAATGTCTCGGAACAAGAAGAACATTTGATGGTTCTTCCGACGGTTCTCAGATACTTTCGCTTCTCGTTTTGCTGCGAGCTTGAAGCGATTGCCGATTCGTTGCCCGTTTGAGCCTTTGAGTCTAAGCTGTCGAAATCTGGTTTCAAATCTTCGGTTGGATCGCTAATATAGATGTCAAAGAGATTGGTGTCGATGAAATCGTCGATAATTCTGTTTTCATCGTTGTTGAATATTTCAAATTTCCTTTCAAAATTTATGTTTCTGATAAATAAATCCGAAGCCTCGCATTTCTGCTTGAAGTCACAAGCTGATTTTAGTTGAATGAGACAATCGTTGCAAATGATATCAGGCTTGTTGAAATTAAACAGCTAGAACAAATGAACTATTGTAAGTCGTTAACGCTCGAGAGCTTAACTTACATTTATTTCCGGACATATTTTAAGAATAAGATCACTGATGATCGCTTCACCACTATATGTGTGAATGCCCGAGAAGGTTGCCGTGCTTGTGAGACAAATTCTACAACAATTCTCGTTCATACTCTGTTTACTTTGAAGTGAAGACACGCGAGAGATACGATAAACTTCACGTTCTTCGTTTAAGCAAATGGCTTTTTCTCCGCGTTCTTGAGCTTATTTCTGAGGTAAATGCCACCATGAATACTTCGAAAAAACCCCAGCAAACCCTAGGCACATTTCATTTTGGTGCCGTGCGAAAACATTTTCAACTTTGCGTGAAACTCATAATTAAAGTCCAGAACATTCCAAACCGAGAGTAATCAAGATGCCGAAAGCAGTCTGCGTTTTAGCTGGAGATGTGAAAGGAACAATCTTCTTCGAGCAAGCTGTAAGTCGAGGCCTACAAATTACGCCGAATCCATTAATTTTTATCGATTGCGATTGCTTGTGGCTTGCATAATCGCTGACCTTTGACTGTTTCAATTATTTCAGACCGCGGGAGACGCCGTCAAAGTGACTGGAGAAATTACGGGTCTCAAGGCTGGCTTGCACGGTTTTCATATTCATGAGTTCGGTGACAACACTAATGGATGCATGTCAGCTGGTCCACACTTCAATCCATTCGGCAAAGAACATGGAGCACCGACCTATGAGAACAGACATGCAGGAGATTTGGGAAACGTCGTTGCTAACGAGTCGGGATCAGCAAAGGTTGATATCGCTGACAAGCAAATCTCTTTGACAGGAGATTTGAGCATCTTAGGCCGCACAGTTGTTGTTCACGCTGATCCAGATGATTTGGGCGACGGTGGACACGAGTTGAGTAAATCTACTGGCAACGCTGGAGCTCGTTTGGCTTGCGGTGTCATCGGCATCTGTAAAGAATAAATTTTGGTGCAAGTCAAATGTCAATAAGCAAATCTACATCCCAGGTTCAACCACTTTCCCATCCAACTCCACAACCTCATCGAAGGCCAGACTTTGAAGTTTCTCTATTTGTAGTTTTCTAGCAAGCCGGGAAAGGCTTTGAAATTTTTGTATTGTTGTCTGCCTCACTCTGGAAGAAATAAACTGTTTTTGGGTTCCCTAATATTTCGATGTTCCTTAATCGACAAAAGTCTCTGTGGCTCAATTTGCTCTTTATTTTATTCCGAATGAAAAAACAAATTAAAATGCTTTTATCAACATTTACAATAATTTTCTTATCAACCATTTTGATCAAGTACAGATGACTGTCAATAATTTGAATTCAACAATTTTCCGGCTCGATAAATTAATTTGAAACAACTGCTAGCTCTGTCAAGAGTCCAGTAATTATTGCGAAAGCATTTAGAGAGCTAAGCATTCCCCTACCGCCAACTGAACATTTTTCGTAGATCGCAATGTCTTTAATTCATTTTTATAAAACCTACGTGCAATTGGTGTAATCCTTGTTGATAATTTGTTTTTCCTATTTTCGTAAAACGCAATCTGAGGAAGAATCTGGCTGGAAAACATAGTTGAATAACTATCTACATGCGAATCTATTGAACAGTAAGTGAATCATTTGGCAATTCTTTTGACTTGCGTTAGAGAACGTGTGGGGGCCTAGTCTGTTATTCTTTTAAAAATTTATCTATGTGTATAACTATCTTAAACTGAAGGCTCTTCGACACCTTTAAACCTTCAAACTATCTAGGTGCATGAACTTCTTATCGTGTGAAAAACTTTCGTTTCAATCATTTGGCAAGTCGTATTTCGTTAGCAGACAAACCCTTCGAGAGCTTGACCAACGATTAAAGCGATGATGCTCTGTTATGAGTTTGGTAGACTGCGACAGTCGCTGTTTGATGCGGAACATTCGATTGACCTTTGAATGAGGCAACAGTCGTAGTAGTTGTCATTCCTGGTGGACCGCTGCCGCCGTCTTCGTCTAGCAAGTTGTCGAGTAAACTATGTTCGTCGAGAGGATAGAAGTCGTCTAAATATTCCAGCGAATGATGTCGCTGTTCACGAACGTACTCGTCGTCATAAAAATTGTACATCTCATCGTGCATATTGTCCTCCGAGTTGTGGAAGTTGTAGGCGCCATCAGTGAGCGCTGGAATCGTGTTGGTCTTGTCCTCGACTGGGAACAGAGGGACAGGTGGAAGAGACGATGCTGAAAGGGATATCTTTTTGAGACGCTCTTTGTCTCGGAAGTCGAAGCGAGGGAATGGCATTGGCTGGATGTAGAAGGGTGGCGGTGGCTTTTTAAGATGATACTTTTGACTACGAAAGGAATTTTTAAACCAATAAAATTTACAAATGATTTAAGCTCACCCTTTCTGCTTTGCTGATTTGAAACATCCGCAAGCACATGAACACATTGAGCTGCTCTCGTCTTCCAGAGAAACGGAATCTTCTTGTGGATAATAAGTAGCGTTCGGATCGATATGAATTCGATGTCCCAGATGGCCGCTTAGAATTGAACCATTCGCTGTGATCACATCTCCCTCCAAACGAACCGCACCTTGAAGCGCTTGAATTGCTTGAGCTTCGTCACGTCTCTCATCCTCGGTATTCATGGTCACGAAACGGAGAACCAGAAGATTGAGCGAGGCAGCAACGATCGCCAATCCGAACAGAATGAAAACGAGCGCGAACAAAACATATTCGGGACGTCGATTCAGCGAGTTATCTTTTTGCAGTGCTACCATATCGCCGAACCCGATCGTAGTTAGTGTAATGAAACAGCTAAAAAGATATTGCAAATTTTATTAGAATCTCAGTGGCTGATGTCTGCACTCACTAATAAACTGAATCGAAATATTTCCAGTTTTCAAATTTTGAAAAAGCAGCCGCGCCACCAGCGATCGTCAGCGAGCTCAATGTGGTTACCACACATATTAAATCTACTTCCGTCGCTGTCGTTTTCCGACAGTTCAAAGACTTTTTAACGGTCTGTATAACAAAGCTGCGAAAGAAGAAGCCATTAGAATCACTTCGATTATGCAATAACTTGGCAGATTCCAAAACCTACCTACTCAGTCTGTTGACTCTTTCTCCGATAGACTGAAACATCACGAGTCCTTTGGACGAAATGAAATGTTAAATCGGAAAACGAGTAATGTTGATTTATTACCTAAGGGGATTCCGACCATTGCGTAAAACATTGTGAACAGTTTTCCGCCCACTGTCGATGGGGTTGAATGGCCGTAGCCAATTGTCGTTAACACAGTCAGAACTAAAAATAGAAATAGGTTTAATCAAATATCATGAGAATTGAACGTGGTTTACCGTAGTAGAAAGCTCCAGTAAACTTCCACTGCTTTCCAGCTTTGTGCGGCTCCGTTTTCAGAATCACCGTCTCGATTATCTTCAAGTCATCTTCATTGATTTTGTATTTCTGTTTTATCATGAGCTCGATTGCCTGCAGTGCCTCGAAGCGTTTTTTCTCTGTCTCCGACTCGAGAGCATCTGGAAATGTTTTCTCGATCAATCTAATTTCCTCGAGCGAGAAAAGTTTCTTTGTTTTCTTACCGAACACTGCCGCACCGACAAGCAAATAAGTAAACGTCACGACAATTAGCGACAAGGTTCTGATGTTCTGCTTCTTCATTCTTCATCTGGTTGATCGTTTATCGCATGAGACCTAATTGAATTATTTCTTTGATTTATTTTTCTCCTAAACTGAGCGGTGAGTGACAAAAGATTCCCTTGCCTAACTAGCTTTCCCAAAGAGGCACAGGCTTAAGTAGACGGTTCACTGTTCATTTGTAATTTACGTACATAATTTCCACTTTTCTGCGAGAAATTTGCTTTCACTAATATTTTAAAGTCTCACTCCAGCTTTGAGTTTCCTCTCACCACTAGCACAACTTTTCTTCTTAGAACTCCACCAATGCAGGAAATAATTTTTCTTTCAATGGGAATTTCTCAAATTGTAATCGACTTGAGGACACGAACAGACTAATCGGAAAACATTATTTTCGAAATGACCACAACTTTGCACAGCTACGGCATCTCTCTCAAGCTGCGCTCCACCAAAAACCTTCGAAGCTAAAAGTTTTTCTGGCGCTTTTTATTTTGCCTGTTTCGAATCTTCCACCGCTCGAGATGCTCAGCCATCATTTCACTAAGCTCGCGGTCGACATTGTTGACGAAATAAAACTATTTTGGCCTGCAATATTGGCACGCGAACACGCAATTCACAAATTTTCACCAGAAACTCCACGGATTCTCGATGAAAAAAGTGAATTTTCCTTTTTTGCAGTAGTGTTAGTCAGTGATGTAATTTTTCCATGAGCTTTTCTCTCGCGTGAAAGCACGAGGACTTCCAATTACATGCAGCATTTCCTTTCCAGGCTGACTGTTTACATTTTTCAATTGCTTTTTTAAAAAAAATTCTAGGAAGTTTCATAATCGATGAAAGACTTTGAGAAGTTCCACGAAAAACAATCGTAGTTTATCACTGTTTTCATGGAAAAGTTGACGAAAACAACAACGAAGTATGACGTCAAGATACAAAGGTTTCTTGTCTGAGTTGTGTATGGAAGATAATCCAACAGGTTGTGAAGTGTTTCTGCGCATGCCGCGTAACGAGAAAATGTTAGATGACGCTACGAGCTTTCACCCTCGAATCATGCTTCGAACTGAAACCGTGCGGATTTCGTAGTAACGATTTCATTCTATCACTCATCAAAGTGTGTCCGTTTGATCTCGTCATCATTGCCGTCTCTTGTTGATTATCGAAGTTTCATGTTCCATTGACGAAAATTCCAGACCGTCTCGTCACTTTAGAAACCTTGTTACGACTTCGATGAATTTCTCTTTGACCTTTCATCCGCAAACTTTGGCGTAATTTGAGGTTCTATAAAAAGTTTCGTTGCGGTTTCATGAGGAGCACTGATCCCAATAATTAGATTTACAACTTCCACTGCTGCGTAGTTTCAAACTGCCGTGAAGACGGTTCGGAGGTTATTGAACATGCTAATACGCATCAAGTTTCATCTGACTAGGATACGTGGTTCCAAAATCTGATGAATGAACTACGCCATCTCGTAAGATGCATTCCCTTAGTCTTCTGTATCCACACGTTCCTTCTCGATCGACGTCGGTCAGCTACATAGTCAATTAAGTCATCAGTACTGTAAATCCCAGAAGTTGGGAAAGTTAACATTCTTTAAATTTCCAGCATTGCTGTTATTAGAGCTCAAACTTTTCTCACTTTATTTTCTATGAATCCAAGTGAATGTTAACAATTGTTTTTGTTAGCAAATCACCCCTGGAGCGTTGAGTTGCTTTCATCTGTTCACATTCCATTACAAATTGAGCTGAAAGAGAAAAACTTTCCTAACTAAGAAAAGTTTGCAACATCAAAACGACACTTTTCTTGGCTCGGGAGCATTCATGACGAATGTAAGTTGCCTCGACTGACCTTCAGAGCCGAGAGCTTCAATTACATTCCTGATAGAAGGTGCCGCGGGTTGAAAGCTTGTAATTTTTCATTTCTCGATAGAAACTCAGAATTGAAACTTTTCTTTTAGCAAACGATAGCGACGTTTCGTCCTTTGAGACTGCAACTCGAAGAAAACCTGAATTATTGTCGCTTTCATCAGCTACAATATTCCCAGCAAGAATCCTTTCTGGGTTTAATGCGATGCTCCGTGTGCAGAGGAAATAATAAATTCAGTTTCACCCATAAATTTCTGTCAATGATGATCAATTGAAAACGTTTCGACAGTAAATTGAATTCTCAGGGTTCGAGAAACTTTTAAAACATTTTAAAGCAGACAATTTCTCTCGCCGCCGACTTCCGGTATGACGTAAATTTAATTTGGATCGTAACAAAAAAAATCGTTTCTGAATAACTAAGCTTGATTCTCGTTCAAGTTCATTCAATTCACCCTTCAACAAAGCAATCGGATCGAGTAAACTCTCTCGCCTTTCCCAACAGCAAGAAGCTCGAGCAATTCGATCAAACCGCACTGATGCTTTCCGCTTTCGATGAACATTTCTCATAGAATTTTGAAGGAAAACTCGGGGAAACCTGAGGTTTAGCCGTGAAAACTTTTCCGATTGCGCTTCAGTGGTTTGAACTTAATCAAATTTTCCGAAACAATGGCGCACAACATGCTCGATTTTTAATTAAAAAGTTAATTCAATTGAACTCTGCTGAGAAATCGGCATGGGAGTGGGTGAGGGGAAATTCAAGGCGTAGCCAATAAGAAGAGCTGAAAGAACAAGAACCTAATTGAATTCGAGACAATTTCGTTCCGATACCTGATTTATGACCGCGTAACTTAATAAAGCCTCCGAAACTTAATGAAGAACCCGCGTCAACCCTTTTCTTCCTCTTAGCGAGAGGATTCACTGCCCGAAACGTGAATCAATTTTCCTGTTGGTTCTCGCTTTAATGAAAAAAAATAAATTGGGAAAATTAATTTCAAGTTTCTATCTCAACTCGGCGAAAGTTTCTTCCTGAGATGGAAAATTTACCGAAACACTCAAGATTGAGCTTCTGGTTTGAAGACTCGCGCTCGGAATGCTCCAAGGTTTTCTGCTTCAAATTGAAAACAAGAAACGAGCAAACTTACTGAGAGCAAACATTAAAAATTCATATTTTCTTGCTCTGCGTTGTAATTGGCTCTCGGTGCATGTTCAGAACATTTATGGAGCAAATCATCCCGGGGACGATTTTCTTAGAAAGCGGTCGGAAGTTGTCTCAGACTCACTCCGTTAATCAATTATGCATGAAATTAATAATTAATGGAAACGTAAACATTCGGCGCGAGGAAAAGTTACTAATTAAAGGAAAGCGCGTTGCCCCAACTTTGAGCAATCCTCGTCGAGGTGTTGTTGATTTTGTTATTCCGAGTGAGAAGCTTTTTGTTGAGGTAGCAATTTTCTCGCTTCGTCAATAAATTTCGGATTTATTAGAGAGCAAATTTACTTGAGCGAGAGCTTCGCTTAAGAGATTTCGATTCAATTTCTGCGCATGAAGTTACAGAAACACAAATAAGGTCGATCGAAGGCTTCGCAACTATTAAAACTTTTGAATGATGGAGAAGCAAACACGGGATGAACGAAAGCCAATAAAAAGCTCTCGCTCTCGACCGAAAACTTTTCAGGTATCTTCGAAACAAAAACAAACGTGAGTGGCTCGAGGAAAAAGGAGACGGTGCGGCTCACAAAAACGAATCTCCATCACCCCGTAAAAAACACATTAAACCACACACTAAAAATGGGATGAAGATTAAAGATGAAACTTTTGTGAATGGGAAGAAATTGTTCGAGCGGAGGTTGGCATTCGTTGTCGTCGCTTCAACATAGCTTTCGTACGCATTGTGCCAAAAGCTTATTTCTTTGCCATGGCAAAGTCAACGAATTTGTCGCTCAGCCTTTTGAGGAAACCTCTTTCCAAAGTGAAAAGGCACCGAAAAAGAAAATCGCAAATGTTACATCGAACACAAAGACTGAGTCGCTGCTGGGTATTTGAGAAGCACACACAGCGCGCGGGTTTGGGAGAAGTTATTCGCTCTCAGATGATGGAGTGAACCCTCCGACGACTATCAAGCTATAAAGCTATTTCATGCGAGAGAGAGAACAGAAAGTTTCACAGGTGGTTGAAGCCCGCGTTTCCATTTATTTTCGGTTATGACGAACAAAGACCATAAGTCGTGTAAATACAGAAGCATTAGGGCACTAAAACAGTGCGGCAGAGAAGTCAAAGTCTTCCACGCAAAAATTAAGAACGAGTAAACAACTGCGGGCGTCGTCGTTACAAATATATGTGAGGAGAGGAACGAGCGCAAGGTAAACTGAGGCCATTAAGAGGAGAAAGAGATATTAAATTAAATTCATAATTTATCGTGGATCGAGCGCAGCGTTGGAAAAACATTTTTATTTTGCGAAGAAGAAAAAGGAAGAGCCTTAAGGAGGAGAAAACATATTTCTAAAAGAAAACAGTTGGAAAATCGTAAAAGATTTTCCGTATAAAAGAAATTTTAAATCATGTCGGCATGACGGAGCAGGCAAGGAAGATTCTCACTGATTTTCACTCAACCCAGACACTCTGAACCTTACAAAAGAAGACATAACGAATACGAATCTGAGCTCCGCATGATGAATGTTCAGATTGAGTTTTATGTTCATGTAGATTTCACTTGAGATTCAACGACAATCTTAAAGTCAGGAACATTCCGGCTCTTCTGAAATTTTAAATAACTTCGCTTCCAACGACGTTCAATCTTCAACGACATCAATGATTTGTCGTGAAGTTCCTCAAAGTCATCAAAGTTGTATTGTATTTGTATTTAGGACAAGCTCGGCGAGAGTTTCAAAACCGATACCTTTGTTAAACTCACGGAAATTGTGATCCAATCGTTGACTAAAAGTTTCCATGCGGTACTTTGAGCTGAATCCTGAAAAAAGCTGTAAAACTTGAGTGAAGACTTCTAATTGAATATACGCAAATTTTATTCCAACTTCTCCAAAACCTTTTCGAAGAAGTGCCCGAAAAAGAAAATACAAAGCAAGCATCAATTTCCAGTCGAGCATTTATGGAGACACCGAAGCGCTTTGCGTAAATTTGTGCTTCGGGTTCAGTTTTTAATTTAACCATGCGAAAAATAGGTTTTTATGTGAGCTCGCTCTTAGCTCGCATTACAAATGTCGAAGGCGTGGAGGATTTTTCGAGATTGAAATTTATTTTTATCCTTGTTCAAAGCGAAATTGAATTATTTTCTATTCAGGTGAAGGGAACGGGAAAAATTCTTTTGGCTCTGCTTTACAATGTTTAGCTATCAAACGAGCTGTGCAATGTGACGCACTCGAGCTGCTTCCGAGGCGAGCAATGTGAAAGTTTGTTGTGGAGATTTGCAATTTTATGAACGGTTTGAAAGCTTTCGTAACTTAAACTGGAGAGCGTTGTAGAAAAGCCAACGAAGCGTCAAAACGTCTTCAACTGACGACGTGATTTATGAACACGCCTCTGCCTTTATCTCTGTGAAAAATGACAGCTTTTCATCGTCGAGTCTTGCTGCCACATTTAAATATGTCTCGAGGTAAGCGGTCGCAACAATACGATTCAAGTTTCCGTCCCTTCATATTTCACTTGTCTTCGAGTGTGCTTGAATTAAGGGGAACCGAATTGAATAAAACGAAATTTTCTCGCACAAGTTATCAGCGCATCTGCTGATCTTTCAGCTTCTCTCAGCTTTTCACCGAATTTATGGCGCAATTTCCAAAACTTAATTTTCCGATTCAGATGTTATGCAAATATTTCTCACGATTTGCATTGCACAGTAAGTAAAAATCCGATTAAAATGTAAAGCTACAGCACGCCATAAACTACAGTTTTATCATATTTTTGGCAGCTATGGCAGTTTATTTTCGAATTCTTCGTTCATCCTTTCTCCCTCCGCCTTCACATTTACATCGGTTGCTTGCAGCAGCGTGAATACTTAGAAGCTCTACAGATTGTAATGCATAAACGTTTAAAGAAGCTGTTAGGAAATTTATTGTTGTGCTTGCCATGCACATAAGAGGTTGAAGACGAAGCTGCTGCTGCTGAGAAGAGTGCAAGCGTCTTAATGCAACGTGCGATAAATTTCTGTTAAGATTTATGAAAAAATATTCCCAGAATAAATTATAAGACGTAAGTTGCTGCATTATGCTTGGCATCATATTTTATGCTTTTAAACTGTGAAGAAACTTTAGCGAATGTTTCAATTTTCTTCTGAATGTGAAAGCTTTAACGACTTTTATTGATGAAGCTTCTGATGCTCTCACACAACAGACTCTTGATGCGCATAAAAACGGAACGACAACTCGGTAACTTGTTGAATGAAGCTTTAAACTGGTAAAGTGAACCATAAAATACCGACAATGCATTTTCACAGCTGCTGCCGTCGACTTGGCAGTGGTCCAAACATCGTGTTGCTCAGCATTGAGCTTTTAGTATCGTAAAAAGATACAAAGTTTTTTCTCCCTACATTGAATTTTTAGGCTCGTTCTTATATGATAAAAGCTCTCTGACTGCTTCACTTAATACGCTGGCGAGCTAAAGCCTTAACTTACGATGACGCAGTGAATATTTGTTCAAAGTAATTCGCGATGATCTGATTAAATTATCTCCTCTGATCAACAAACTAATTCCATTAAAAGCAAATTTAATTGGAAAACCTCTGTTTGCGATTGAAGTTCGTGAGAATTTCGTAAGCCGACTGCGCGCATTGATAATGGATTTCACGAGAAAAGTTCAAAGGTCCTGTAAACATTCTGCTTTAGCTTTGAAACGACGCTTTCTTATCGAAAGAATATAAAAGAGGCCTTGCTTATGTTCATTCATTCAGTCGCCTACAGATCTTTGGAGAAGTGAAACATAAAAAAGAAAAATGAAAATTCAGTTAGTGATTCTGGCTTTGTTTGTCATCGGAACCTTGGCGCATAGCCGTTGGGAAGACGAGAATGGCAATCAAATTGGGAGAAGACGCCACTACAGAGGAAGACGTCGTAATGATAATCAAATTGCTGCGAATGCAGAAGATGCGGAATTGGAGGACTCGGTTCAATCGGAAGACGAAATCGTCACTACTGAACGTTCTCATCGAAGAGGAGGTTGCGGGTCAAGAAAAGGTGGGAAACGGGGCGAAAGGAAGGGAGCTCGCCGCCCAGAGGATGACGACGAAATCGATGTTAGACATGGAGGTGAGTCTGGGGAAAGCCGTCGACATTCTCATCATGACGCTGACTGGCACGAGAAACACGGAGTGCCAATGCCCGAAAGAGATTCTGATGCAAGAAAGCATCACAGGCATCATAAACACCACCATCATCATCACAATCGAACGACGACAACAACTACAACATCTACCCCGAGTTCAACCGATAATTAGTGAGTTCCAACTAGTTACGCGAATTTTCAGAAATTTATTCTCTCGAATTACAGTGCAAACCAAGCGGAGGACGCTGAGATAATTGATAACGACCCATGAGTAATCAAGTAATGCGCAATTCGAAATTTCTTCTTGAACTCATTTTTGAATAAAAATACTAAAGTAAATTATGCACAATTAGTTTTTTCATCTTCTTTGAGCGCCTAGCGATTACTCGAGCTGTCGAGAACAACAATTCCAAGTCTGAATCGCAAAAGATTTCGAATAACTCAATTTCAGGGATTTTTCATTTAATAATATGAAGATTTTTAAATTTACGACTGGAAAAGTAACTCTCTCGTAACGATGATAAGATGATAATTTTTTTAAAGGGTAATCTGAGTCACTCATCAGCCCTTGGGAATTTTCAGAGAGGCACGCGATATACTTGAGCCATTTTACACTAAAATCAGCTGAGAGTTGATTGATCTGAATCATCAGCTCAACCTTAAAAAAGGCAACAGGTTTATTTCGTTCTAAAATAAAGATATCTCTCTCACTCCCCATCGCACTGATGCCCAAACTTATTCTTCTTCGTTCCTTTACGGAGAAAAAAGTATCTGACGTTGATTGATAATCATTTTTATTTGCCAGCAATGAAAATATTTTTGCTAGAGTTTTGTATAAATATCGCGAATTTGAGAACCACAAACTCATTGTTGCTCGTTCAATTGCTTAAGAAAGTTGTTTCAAATTTGGAAGTCTATGTTAAGATGAAAGTGTTTGTTTTCTTTGCATTTATCGGAGCTGTGGTTTCAGTTCCCACAGGAGGTGGATTTGGTAAAAACCTTGACCGAGTTGAAAGCTTACAACAGTTAAAATAAGGATCTTTGTTAGGTCTCTCTGGATCTTCAGCTAGTGCATCAGCTTCAGCGAATTCTCTGAGTCTTGGTGGAGGAGGTGGATATGGGGGAAATCAAGGATACGGAGGACACCAAGGAGGTGGATTTGGAGGAGGCCATCAAGGTGGAGGATTTGGAGGAGGAGGCCATCAAGGAGGTGGATTTGGAGGAGGCCATCAAGGAGGTGGATTTGGAGGAGGCGGATTTGGAGGAGGCCATCAAGGTGGCGGATTTGGAGGAGGAGGCCATCAAGGAGGTGGATTTGGAGGAGGCCATCAAGGTGGCGGATTTGGAGGAGGCCATCAAGGAGGTGGAGGCTACGGCCAACAGGGTGGAGGAGGATTTGGCGGCTCTTTGAGCTCTGCCAATGCCGGAGCTTCATCTCAAACATACGGAGGGGGCCAAGGTTAGTTCTGAAATTAATAATATGAAACATTTCATACCATTTTCATGTTTTGACTTAGGTGGTTATGGCGGATATGGAAAATAAACTTTCCTTCAAAAAGTGAAAAATAAAATAAGATGAAAATTTAAGCTTTTTGTTTTCCGCAATATGATATATTTATTTATTTCAAAAGAAATCAGCTTCAACCGCTTAACAGGGATATTCCCATGAAGTTTCAACAGAGGATTTTGACAGTATGTTTCGGCTGTGACTGTTATACTGTCACAGTATATTTCGGCTTTTTCCTAGCGGTATTTGACGATGCCGATGTTTAGCAATGACGTGATATCGACAACGTAACCGGCTTTATTCATTATCGTTGATACGGCATCAGCAAAGCCGCTCTCGTCATCGTGTAAAATTTATGTATTCGAGCCTCGAAAACTTTATTACTAAAATATGCAAATTTTCGGTTTCTCTAAATCGCTGGTCTAATGTAGTTACGCGCAAAGTCGAATCCTGACAGCACAAACTCTTTGTCATGTTCAACAAGTATTCTTCTTTTTTCTTGATAACAGTTAATGTCTTTGTAATTTTCAAAACATCTACATGATCAATGAACATGAATACAGCGACAAAAAAAAGACATCGATCGAAGGGGTTTCCAGTTATTAGTTGCGCATTTAAAAATTTCCAGTCTGATTCGGGTTTTGGTTCCGTCGATGACCATTTTGCTATAAAATCGAAGATTCTCAGACCTCAAAAAATCAGTCACATTTTGAGTTACAAAGAAAGAAGATTCGCTCTGAAAAATTCGTATTTAGCTTTAAAAGGAACAAAGCTATGAAACTACTAGTCGTGCTTCTCGCAACAATCGTTGCAGCTATGGCTGCTCCTCAATTCGGTAAGTTGAGCTTAACATTTTGTCAAAGTTCCAGAGAAAAGTTTTCCTAATCAACATTTTTTTGTCCAGGACACGGAGGCTATGGTGGACACGGAGGATTTGGTGGCGGTGGTTTCGGTGGACATGGCGGAGGTTTCGGAGGTCACCCAGGAGGATTTGGAGGAGGCGGCTTCTCAGGTTCCTCAGCTAATGGTAATAAACTTATTAAAAGATTTAAGATGAAAATTTCTAATTATTATATTTTCTTATTTAGCTGCCGCTTCAAGTCAAAGCTTTGGAGGTGGATTTGGACCGTTCGGTGGTGGAGGTTTCTCGGGAAGCCAAGCTAGTGCCGGTTCGCAGAGTTTTGGCGGAGGTTTCGGAAGATAAACCGTCTGCAGATGTTATGTACATTAAAACTATATTTTAAGGTCATTTGAAATAAAGTTAATGCTCTGGAAATTTGTTGTGTTGTTACACTTCTCAGTAACTCTTCGAACCCAAATTTTTAAAATGTTGAAAGGTGCTATCATCTATTCTAGGAAAAAATTGTAAAATATCGACAAAAGACCTGTTCAACCTTGAACCAAAAGATTCTCGCTGCGAGACGCCTCAAGTTCAAATAAATCGCTTAGAACGTTCGGCTAGATGGTTTTCAAAACCAGTTTTTATTCTTCAGAAGAATTGTTTCATTGATGGGAAAAAACTCAGTCGAAGGTAAAGAATAGAAAACAGAATTACGAACGAAATTTAAAACAAATTTGTAAACAAAAATTGTTTTGCAAATGCATTTATCTCTTCAAGAAAAAATCATTTTCAATAAATTATTTTATTTGTCTATGTCGATTGGTAGAGTTCTTCAAGATTAGTAGTAATCGTAATAGTCATGGTGATGATGGTGATGATGATGATGGTGTTGATGAGGTCGTTTGAAGCCTGTAAATGTTCCAGATAATAATATGTGGAAGCTTCAAAGTTGTTTTCATTTACCTTTACGTCCTCGGAATCCAGGGCCTCTTCCAAATCCTGGACCTCCGAAAGGACCACCGCCGAATCCTGGCCCACCTTAAATATGAGATTGTAATATGATTCACAGAAAATAATAAAGATTAGCTTGACTATTACCTCCATGAAATCCGGGCCCCCCAAAACCTACAAAAGTCAATTTTATTACACTTTTTACAAAGATTTTTTCACAACCTCACCTGGATTTATATTTATCGACTGCGACTGAGCTTGTGCTTGAGCTTGCGAACCAAAGCCTCCAAATCCACCGGCACCAGCTTGCGCCTAAAAATCAATAGAAATTTATTCCAACAGCCATCAACAATAAAATTTCAATTCGTCATAAACCCGCACGTAAATCTTCAAACATTTGCGTGTAGCAAATGATTTTTCGGAGTTTTGTCTCTTCGTTCTCAATTTTATTGTGAGAAGCTCTTGTTCGCATCATCTGTGACTGACGTTTTTGAAATCTCCGAGAAACAACCTTGGAAGCATTTGTTGACATGAATAAAAGCTCGTCGAACACTGTTGTCGTTATTGAGTCACACAAAGCATAACTTTTCCATTATTTGTTCGGAATTTACCTGAGATTGGCTTTGTGATAAACCGATTCCTGGGCCTCCTGCAAAACCGGCCGGTCCAATGTTCAACGAAAAACTATTGGAATTTGCATTGCTGTTGCTTCCGCCACCTGACAAATTTTCAATCTGGTTAACCAATCCAATCAAACAAATGTCAACCTTACCAAAGGGTCCGCCACCTGAAGCTGCATTCGCATTGGAGTTACTCGACGTTATACTGATTCCTAAACCAACAAATATTTCAATTTAACCTGCTTCGTTTCATTTTAGATTTATCTACCCGGAAACAAAAATTGAGGCTTTCCGTAAACAAATGCACACAAAACCGATAACAAAATCAGCAGTTTCATTCTGGTGACTTCATTCGCTTTCACTAAAACCCAGAACGACCTCGGTCGAATCGATGACGAGGCAATACGTTATGATTGACTGTAAATTTTAAATCAACTACAAGAAAGCACACAACAGATCAACCGCCTCGCTGGTAATGCGGCCCAATTTATTTTTGGCTCTCGTGTCTTGAAAACTAAAAGTTGAGCGCGAACACTTTACTTATGTAACCGTTCACAAAAAAATCGTACGTGCTGAGAAAGACAACAAATTTTATGTAGAGATTCACAGTGAGAGACACTCAACGCCGTGGCTTTTATCGAACGACTGGACAAGAAGATTTTTTCTCTCGACAATCTTTTAACGTCGTAAGTTACTCGTCGTTAAACTTGGAAGCATTTTTGTCGTCCGCATATTTTGCAAATGAAGAGACGAAGCGATCGTCATCGAATTACGTTGAAACTGGATTAGAACAGCTTTGGAAATTTTGTTTTCGTTTGTCTTCCTCTTCACGCATTTTTTTTTGTTTTAAATTCTTCTTTCTTGGAAAGTGGAAACTGCCAGAATAAATGTTTAAACGATTGAATTATTTATTTTTGCTGAAGTGCGAACATCTAAAAGTTGAAAGTTCCACTTCCGAAATTTCCATCGTAGTATTCGTAATCGTTGCCGAAAAATTCCGAGTTTCCGAGAATTCCTGAAAGTTCAAAAACTTTTAAAGAAAATGAAAATAAAATGAGCTCCCAGAAAAAACCTTCATTGATCGACTGAGCTTTCACGTTGAGCTCCTCATAATCTGCAGGGGAAAAAATGAAATTCACTTTCGTTTTCAGGCCACGAAGGTTCACGAACAAACCATTGTTTATGACATTCAAACCAAAGCTTCCCGTTGCTGCTTCGAATCCTGTGGACAAGTGTTGTGAATGATTGACTTTCATTGAAAACGAATAATCTACCAGAGAAACCAAATTGAGGCCTTCCATAAGCAATAGCAAGTAAGTATGAGAACCAAATCACAAAAAACTTGAGTACCATTTTTATTCAAAATGTAAAAATCAAATAGAAGCGAATCGAAACTTATCACAACGACTTAAAGTAGTAAACTGACTGACCAACTGACTGTTGATGGCATAAACTAATATCGGAACAAGCTTACGAATTTCCTGATAATAAATAAGAAGTTCAAACAAGATCGTCATCCGCGGAACAAACAGATTAAAAGACTTGGAATGAGAGCAAACGTTTTCGTTCAATAAATTATTTATTCTAAGAAAATCAGGTTATCAATAGAAGCTGAAAAAGATAAATGTTTTATGATTCCTGAAAACGATAAGGGTTCCCAGACTTACCCTCCGTATCCTCCACGTCGATGATGGTGGTGATGTCGTCTTCCATATCCACCACCACCTCCATAAAATTCTGGACGTCCTCCATATCCACCACCATAGCCTGGGCCCCCGAAACCTCCGCCATAGCCTGGACCGCCATCATATCCGCCTCCGTATCCTGGACCTCCAAAGCCTCCACCACCTGAAGAAAAATCCAATCAGAGATTTCGCAATTATCTTGAAGCTTCAAATTTACCGCCGTTGAAGTTTATTGATTGCGACTGAGCTTGAGCCTGAGCTTGCGATCCACCACCGAATCCACCTCCGTTTGAACCAGCGGAAGCCTTCAGAGTGAATAAACGATTGAGATTAAGCGACGTAACAAATTTCACTTTCATTCAACAACAAAACGAGTTCATTGATTTTGCAGCCAAAGTTATTTCGGTTCCCTTTTATGCTGCAACAAGTCAGCTAAACACGTCATAATTTACCTGAGCCTGACTTTGTGATCCACTGAATGAAGGTCCGCCTCCGAAACCACCGGGAACGCCAATGCCTCCACCACCTAATACATATTTTAAAATGTTGAATTTTGTTGTCCAAACTTTACTATTAAATTTTTACCTAATTGAAGTGAGAAACTGTTGGCGTTTGCATTACTGTTACTGCCTCCTCCTCCTAATGCGTTTACATGAAAAAACAATTAACGTTGATGCACTGACAGAATTTCACAAACAGTTACCAAAGCCTCCACCAGACGCGGAGTTTGCGTTGGCGTTACTCGAAGATATGCTTAAACCTGCATGAAATTTCAATTACAAGCTGATTAAATCCGTTTAATGTTCGAAGGCTCGCTGCAAGTTTACCAGGGAACGAAATTTGTGGTCTACCGCAAACAAATGCACACGACAACGACAACACGATTAACAATTTCATCCTAGCGTCCGATGAAATCCGCACAATAAATAAATAAATTTTAGGCAAGCTTTCTGCTGACTCGACTGCAGCGTAGTTAGTTTGTATCTAATTTTGCCAGCTCGCGTTGATTAAACTTTATATGAAAAATCTCAGTAAATCGCGAATGATAGGAACAAAAAATTCAAGCGTGTAGTTGCGTATAGCCTCCGATTACAAACTGTTTCTCCTGGCTACGGGCAATTGCTCACAGGCAACAGGAAAAATTCTTTTCTCTCTTAAGCTTAACGTAAAAATTGCAAACACGAAGAGAGAAGGTTTCAGCCGTCTGAAAGGTAATCAAGTTGATACACTCAGAGCGATTTACTTCAAGGTTACTATAGCCAGTCTGGGCGCTTCGCTTTTCAACTACTGAGCATCGCTTTGTAAATTCTTCCTTCTATAAGAAACAGTTTTCGTGCACGAATGATTTGCGTAGATACTTGTTAATTGAAGTACTGGCCTGAACGGAGTTTCGCGGGGATTTTCATTCGTTCTCTTGTTTGGAAATTTGCATCATCTTCTGCAACAGTGTTAAGCCGGTTTCTTTATCAAATAAATTAGCGACAATAGATATACGCGCGTCTCGTGAAAATATAAATTCTTAACAAGATCTACACGAGTTCTCGGGTTTTTTTGATTTTCAGCTCTCATCAGTTCTCATTTGCTAAAGGTCCAATGACTTGTGCCTTGTTCAATGTCATCACAATCTTGCACTTTCACTGCGGAAGCGTGTCTCGTCTGTTGCACATAAAAAGTATCGAAGTTTAAGGTCAACGTCGTCTGTTCCAAGAACTCGTTTATATTAAAGCAACCACAAAAGCTGTCGCGAGAAACCAACACTGTTGCGAGACCAATAAAAGCATAATCGTCGTCATCATCGTCGTTCTGTCAACATGCGACTTTTTTTGTTGACTCATCTTACACACGGTTCGATGGCATGCTCAAGATCCATCAATCGCTTGTTCAATGAATGGATAATAAAAGAAATTGTGATGACAGTTCCGATTTTATCGTCACTATTACATAATTAATTGGCTCAAGTTTTATGACCGAGAAGATAAGAGGAGAAGAAAGGAAGACGAACAGGAAACATTCGTGTTCCGATGTTTATGTTCGATTAGGGAAGGAAGTGAGAAAAGAACGACATCTTTCCTTATCCTTCAGACTTGTTGATTCGTCGTAACAATCTGAATCAAAACAAAAACCTGACCTTACCTTATTTAATTGTGGCTTTGATTTACGACCGTCAGCGTTTCATGGGAAATCCCTACGAACCAGATTTCTGACAGACAGAGGTGTGTTCCATCTTAGCATTTACGCATTCTTGAAGTTTTTCAGACGTTTAAATTTACTAAAGGTGCTCATACAAATCAATTATATTTTATTTCTGAATTTTATTTAGCAGCACATTTGACAGAATTTCATCTCCCGTGACCAAAAATGCCTGGCAAGTTGATTCCGCCGCCGCCTAGTTGCAAATTGAATGCTGTAGGAAACCAAATATTTAAATAAAGTGGAAACGATCACGCATTCTAACCAGACTTACCATTGGCGTTTGAGTTGGCATTACTTCCACCCAAAAATCCTCGGCCCCAACCACCACCTCCACCTTAAAACAAAAGTTTTACGTCAAAACATTTTCGAAATTTCATAACTCGTCTCAAGTACCTAAAGAATTCGAGTTGGCGTTGGCATTGCTCGTAGACAAACTTAGTCCTGTGCAAATTCGAAGAATTTATTATAATTTGTTCTCATAACATTCTTGGAAGTTAGCTTTATTTTACCGGGAAAGACAATTTGAGGTCTAGCCAGAGCGAGTCCAAACAGCACCATAAGCACAAATATAACTTTCATTGTAGCACAGGTTTCAATTAGACTAATTCTTGGTTCGTTCTACGTTCTTCTCAAGCCTAACACTGACTGTCTGCGTCGGTTTAAAATATTAAATCATTCCTCATCGGATGGGATCATCTAGAAATTGCTCCGTAGTTCTACTTGATAGTCACTCAAGCGAATCGCCAAATATTAAGGCAAACAAATTGAAGTTCTCGTAGTTTTGAACGTCCCCATCGTCATCAATCTTGTTAATTGATTTGCAATATCTTTGTGGACTTACACAACGTTCCCTGAATCTTCTTACCTGCTCAATTATTCTTGTGAAGAACCGAAATCAAACCTTGTCATGTTTGCAAAGCTTTTGAGCTGATGAATGTTCAAGTAATAACTTGATGAGTGCTTGAATGTCAAAATGCCGGTTTTCCCCCTGGCCTCGCTCGCTCAAACGCAAACAGAACTTCGCACAACTCATTCAATTATTGTTGGTTGTGCGAGTAGATCGAATATTGACTTCAATCATTTTAATTACAGTTTAATGACTTTGCGAACATGTCGGCGGCGCTAAGAAGCATTTGAAAAACGAGAGATCAATGTCAAAGTCAGTAAAAGACTGTGACCATCAGCAAGTCTCATAACGGCAGAAAAAAAGCGAAACTTGTTTTCGCTTTCATGTTGTCGATATGTTGCTGTTGGGAATTTTATTCTTCGATCAAGATTGTTTGAGCAACTTTTTCTTCAAGGTTACTAGCTCAAGACCTTCGCACTTGTGTAGGCTCGCAAACTTATATTGCGAGAAACATACAGACAACGTCAGAAGTGTTGCTCCCGATTCTTGTCTGAAAGTTCTAGCGAAGAATTGCGAAACTCTCATGACAGTCTCCGGCTTCTTCATACCTGTTGAGCTACTAAATTTTTGTAGAATTGGCGACTCTAATTTGAAACATTGGTATTGAGTTTTTCGGTTGTTTAAAAGACAACAAAAATTTGGTTATTTTTTTCTTTATAAATGTTGGCGTCTAGCGATTCGCGATGATATTTTTCTGAAAGAACTTGCAGAAGTCGGAGTGTAGTGATAAACCTTAAAAAAATGAAAGCTGCAATTGGATTGTTAGTCATGATTATGGTGGCTGTTGCAACGTGCAAGCCTCGACGAGATTCTCATGAACACGGGCATGGACACGGTCCGCCGGATCATCATGATCATGAGCACCACGGACCACCGGGTCATGCGCACGGCCACGGAAGAGACAAACATCATCCAGGTCCGTCCGGACATGGAGGTCAACCCAATTATCAAGGTGGACAAGTTAGTGGATCGGGTAAAATAAATTTGGAGGTCTCCAAAAGAACAGAACCTATTTAAAAAAATTCTAGCTGCTAATGCCGGTGCACAAACAATCAGCCAAGGTGGTGGTGGTGGACTTGGAGCTTCATGTAAGTAAAACTCGCAAATGCTTTCTCAATGAGCGAAAATTGGAAAAAATGTATGTTATAAAAATTCAGCTGCAAATGCTGGCTCTCAATCGTTTAATTCTGGTGGTCCCACTGGAGGATTGAGTGGATCAGCGGCAAACGCAGGGAGTGAGTATAGAAAGCTTTCAATTTTTTCAATTTTACTATAAATATTCCTTGAAGCTCAATCGTTCAACTCTGGCCCAGGAGGACTAGGTGCTAGCTCAGCAAACGCGGGAGGTTAGAACAAAGTTTACATAAACTAGTTAACTGTGCTTAAAGCTTATCTTGATACATTAAGCTCAGTCGTTCAACGCTGGAGGTGATGGGGGAGCAAGCGGCAGTTCTGCTAACGCTGCTAGTCAAAGTTTCAATGGTAATTAACATCGTATGAACACAAACCATGTAAACAATAAAACTGCTTCCTTTCTTCTTTCCAGCCGGTGGTTTATCTGGTAAGTAACAAGTCGTTAATTCATAAATTTCCAGTTGATATCGTTTTGTACACGTGTTTTAGGATCATCTGCCAATGCCGCTTCGCAAAGTTTTAACTTCGGCAAATAAAAAGTCTCTCAAGTCGTAAAATTGCGTCGTTTCTGACGCTGCCGACAAAGAAACTCATTTCCACATAGAGCACGTATCAAAACCGTTCATCGTACTCGATTCATTGATTTTATTTGCTGTTATCTGGAAAGGAAAATAAAATTATGCTTTTTCTGGTTATAAAATACTTCATTTGAATAAAATGCTTGACGATTTATCGGATTCTTTATAACATTTAATTATATTTAGTCGAAAACCTGTTTAAATTTTGGGTTCTAGAGAAAATATTTCAGAGAATTTAATCAGAGCCGGTTTTAAATTTTGCACACATTTTCTAATTTTTCAATCCCATCAATCTTGAGGATCGACGTGTCATGAAATTGCATTGCTATTGAGTCCTTGAAAGTTTCAGATTGAGCTGGTTAAAAACAGGTTGGTGGTTCAGGTTATCGTCTGTCGGCTTCCAATCATGTGTAGGTTCGGAAATCCAACAGACGAAAAATTTTCTTCATGATTTTGATTCTCGAGATTTTTAAAATGTTTGTGTATACTTTTTAGTCAACGCACACTCGCAAACGCGTTTTCTCCTTCCCTCCTATAAATGATACGGATTCTGAAAATTCCATTCTAATTTTTGGAAGAAATCCGTTCAGCTAAGTTGTGTTAAGATCCTTCTTTGAAATGAAAGTGTCGATTGCGTTAGTGATTTTCTCGATGATCGTGCTTGCCTCTAGCAAGCCTCATATCCCTCGCATTTTCCGTCCACGTGGAGGCGGTGGCTTCGGCTTCGGTGGATCAGGTCTGTTCGATTGAACTTATTTGGAATATAAAGAAAATCAAAAGTTTTGTAGCTGCAAATGCAGGAGCTCAGTCATTTAACCAAGGAGGAGGAGGTGGATTTGGTGGTTCAGGTCTGTTCGATTGAAATTTTACAGGAAATAAATAAAAACAAAATTTTCATAGCTGCAAACGCTGGAGCTCAATCATTTAACCAAGGAGGAGGAGGTGGATTTGGTGGTTCAGGTCTGTTCGATTGAAATTTTACAGGAAATAAATGAAAACAAAATTTTCATAGCTGCAAACGCTGGAGCTCAATCATTCAACCAAGGAGGAGGAGGTGGATTTGGTGGTTCAGGTAAATATAATATTAAAAATATTGCGACTTCGAATAAATATTCTCGATGCGTAAGAAACTAAGACGAGCATAAACAGGTTTGATATTTTTGAAAACAATTTAGTGGTAAAACTTTTGTCCGGCTTCATTTTAATGAGAGAGAGATTGAATAAATTATATCTTTAAATACTTCAGCTGCAAATGCTGGCTCTCAATCGTTCAATTCTGGTGGCCCCTCTGGAGGTTTGAGTGGATCAGCGGCAAACGCAGGGAGTGAGTATAGAAAGCTTCCAATTTTTCAATATTCTTATATATATTCTTTAAGCTCAATCTTTTGACTCGGGTCCAGGAGGATTAAGCGCTAACTCTGCCAATGCGGGAGGTTTGTTGACTGGTTATTGATCTAAAAACCGTAATAAACCTGTGACTTAATATAGCACAATCATTCAACGCTGGAGATGGACTAGGTGGTGGACTGGGAGCCTCGTCAGCCAATGCAGGAAGTAAGTCACTCGATGCAATATGCTTTAAATTTATTTGAAATATTTTTTAGCACAATCGTTCAACTCTGGCCCTGGAGGATTGAGCGCTAACTCAGCGAACGCCGCTGCTCAATCGTTCAATGCGGGAGGAGAGGGTGGACTTGGTGCAAGCGGTAGCTCAGCTAATGCAGCCACCCAGAACTTTAACGGTAGGAAATAATAAATATAACTGATAAATCAATTACTAATGGATCTGTATTATATTTCAGCTGGTGGTTTAGGCGGAGGTTTTTCAGGTACGTTATCTCGTAATTCGATGACAACATCCACCTAATTGTCGTTAAAGATATTTAATCTTTCTAACATCATTACTTTTCTCCCAAACACGACCACGACGGTAACCTACGATACAAAAAACATTTAGGCTCTTCTTCAAACGCCGCATCCCAAAGTTTCAATTTCGGCAAATAAAGTTAGTCTAGCCAGGTGAAAAATCTTTTCGCATCTCGTTCCATTTGCTAAAACGACGCACGTCTGCTAAATAGGAGGAGACGACCAGACTCATCAGTAGATTTAATTCGGCATTAAGTTGTTTGAAGATCGTAAACACGACATTTTAAGATGTGACTCGTTCAAAGGCATTTCATAAATTACAAGACTAGCAAACGAGATTAAATTCTTTCCCATGCTCGCGATGATGATATTCCGTGTTGATTCATTCAACGAGTCAGTGACGCATAATTCTGTCGCCGTTCAACGTTGAAATAAAGTGGTTATGTTAATTAGAGCAAAATCCCCGAACATAAAGCTTCAACTCAGAGCTTTTGTCATAACGAAGTTTTGTAGTATTTAGTTTGAGATGAAAGCAAAACCTTTATGGCAGTTTAGCAAGAGGTTGTAGAATGAAAACATTTCCTTCTCTTCAGGATCTTTTATGCACTCGCGGTCCATTTGATGTAGATTGCTTGTCAAATTTTCCTTTTTAAAGGTTTTCAACCCATTGCGAGAGTTGGGCTTGTCACATCATGCAACTTACGACGCTTTGAACAAGTAGCAGACGACGCGCAATACTTAAATATCTGCGTCATTCTCTGACTGTACCAGAATTTATCGTATGAAAATGGAGCGAATAACGTTTCAATTTAAAAGTTTTAGTTCTGTTAAGCTGATGTAAGATTTTTTAAAACGAGGAGCGTAATGAATGTTGCATTACAACAGTTTTTATTCATGGTGCTGATGCTGTAACGTTATTTACTTAAAACACTTTAGTTACAGATCGCAACGATGAAAAAAGTTTGGTGCTGAAAGCTTTGCTGAAATGAAATCGGATAAAAGTCTTCGTAGCTTTAATGTTTTAATTTTTAATCAACAATTACAAAAGATAAGTACACACAAGGAACACAAATTCTGCTGTACATAAAACGTTGCTGCATAAATTTTCATGCTGGATTTTAAGCAAATGAACTGTTAGCAATTTCCAAAAATAAATTTGTCATCATAAGTTCAATGAAGAGAAAAAATTTACTGACGGAATTTACATTTTCATTGGAAACTTGAGTTTGAGTTTCGATTCAATTTTGTCATAAACTTTTAATCTTATTATCCGAAATAATTAATTCACATGGGGAAATCATATTCAGTTGGAGTTTATTTCTTACAGTGACTTCTTTCGTACATTTATACAAAAGTCGTTCAATTGGTATTAAATTTTAAGAGAAGAAAATGCCAAGATAATATGCTGAGTCGAGATGGGAGAAAGATCGCCTGGTTGGATTTGGATCAGACAGAGATTCTTTTGACGAATGACATTGATTGGCTTTGTTACTAAATCTTGAACAGTCTGCAAGTTTTCTCTCATAAATAACGACTCACTCATAACATTCAAGTGTCAAAGATTATTCAATTAAAAATTATTCCAATCTCTCAAAAGTGACTCGACTTCTTTATGTAGAAAAATTGAGGGTAGGTAATTTTGTCTCACGTTTTAATTTAAAACACTTTTTAAGATTTAATTGAGAAAATATTTAAAAACCAAACCAGTTTTGTACATGCACGTGAGATTGTTATTTCATATTTCATTAAATATAGAAACTGAATCTAGCTGAAAAGTTTACAGTGAAAAGTTTTCTGTGAGTCGACAGCATTTTTTGAAATAAATCAGGACAACTTTCACCAACTTTGTTCATAACACGTCTTAACTACTTAAAACAAAGTCTACAACTTCTCACTACTTTGAAAATATCTACTTTAAGTCTTAAATTTAATTATGTGAAGTTCACGCTCTAACTTTAGTTACGTTCTCAAGTTTCTTCACGATTCGCACATAAGATTGTCATTTCAACTCATCACATCGCAAACATTTAATCGCGCGGATATCCAAATAACTGAAAACTAATTAGTTCGTCTAATAGATAAAGTTTTTAAAATTTACAATTTCGCTCCGAAGTATGATTTATTGGGTGAGTTTGCATCATCTGGATTCTTGCACCCAGATAGTTTTTGATAGTTTTAGCAAAGTTTTGTGCTACGGTGTAAGTGAATTCGAAAGATACTACGCATGATCGCTAATCGAAAAATATTATTTACATTTCTAAGAAGACATTTTCCCGACTCAGAAAGATTTGATACAAAGATTGTTATTACATCGGCGAAATTTCTTACTTCTTGTAGTTTATTGATTGTTAATACACGCATAAGTTTGTTTACAATTTGTCTCACACATTGATATTATGTTTTGCGAGTCTTCTAGCCATTTGATATTTATTAAATATTTGATTGGATCAGAATTAAAACAGAAAACTTTTCCATCCTAAGGTGAGTTACGCAAAAACATCAACTAGTCAACAGCCATAAACATTTAATTTCTCATCAACAATTTTATGCTTTATTGCTTCTCTTCAAACTTTTACTTTTTTCATCATCCTGGCGAAGATTGAAAATCACGAAAGATTTGCCAAGGGTTTTTGTGATGAGAAAAGAGTGTTGCTCGAGATGCCAACGTGCATGAGCACAGAAAGCATTTTTGAGCGTCAGCAAGAATATAACTTATTTAAATCATAAAAGAAACTTTTTCTTTCTCGCTGACTTGATGCACTCAACAAGCTTTTCTTCCCCTTCAGCGCATAATTCAGAACCAAATGAGAGACGCAACGAGAAAGTTTTTGTTTTCTTAATGTCAAAGTTTTCCATTTCAACGACGATATAAAAATAGATTGATTTTTGCTCATATAGAAAAAGGAATCAGGCTAAGATTAGTGTTATGTGTTGCTTTGTTGTTATTCGTCATGGCAGGCAGGTAGATAGGAATCTCAAGCAAAAGTTTCATTAAAAAGTTGTCGATAGAAATCTAGAAATCTTTCTTAAATAGTCCTCGATCGAACATTTTCTCAACAACTATTAATTTAATATTTTTATAATTTTCTTTACATCATAAGAATCATCTTGGAGAAAGTCTACGGGGTTTCGTTTTGGGACAGTCCATTGTTCATGTCATACAATCGTCTGCAAACCTCATTCAAACGTTTTCAATCACAATTCTTCTTCTACCATGTGACTCAACGTATTCATTAAATTTTCAGGTAAAAAATCGACTGAACTACAAATTTTAGCATCAAAATTATGTCGCCGCTCTTCTCAAACTTTGCTTGAAAATTCAATTCCGTAAACATTTTGTTCCTCTCCACTCTAACGAGGCTCAATTTTCTTGGACATACCGTTGAGCGTTCTTTGGCAATCTAAACGAGGAAAACGAAATTAGATTGGTTTCAATTCGCGTCTGTTGTACAAACCTATAGCTCGGAAGCCACTGATATATGAACGAATTTGTGAATCATTATTTTTTGGTGACGGCGGATCCAAAACTGTAGTAGAAGGATTGAGAAGGGTAGGTCATAATAAATTTACCACAATTGATTGCGAACATTTCCACCGACCGCACAATAAAAATCTGAGTACTCACCCAAATGCCTCGAACGGCAAAACCTCACAGCTCTCATCGTTGAAGCCATCATGTGCATCTTCTCGAAGTTGACGAGACCTTCAACGCTAGTTTTATTGCCTTCGTGCGCAAATGTCATGTCTTTCAGGAGCAGCGGCATGAATGGTATCACCGGCGGTTGCAATTTACCCACCGACATTCTGCAAAGTTCGTTGAAGTGGATCACAAGCAGAAAGAAAAAGAGAGAGCGAAGGGCAAAAGCAATTTTACTTTGCAATTCCATCAAGGTAATTCTAATTTAAAATATTACAAGCGTTGACTGAGTTTTCCCTCATTGAAAGAGCAAAAACGAAGCATGGTGAGGAACGAGAAACTCACCTGTAAGCTCGGTGATTCCTACTCGGATCTATCAGCGCTTCAAACTCGGAGAAAAGTTTTCTGAATTTTGATGGAAGCTTGTCCCAGGTTTGGCTCAACCGCGACACCGCTGTGTTTGACATTCCCATGACAATCGCAAAGAATGCATTTAGATTTTGATATTCCTTACAGCTGAGCAAAGCAAGAAATTAAAATGTAGAAGCAGAGTCAAAATGAAACGAACATTTTGATACTCACTAAGCTGCAAGTTTGATAAATTTCTTCAACAATGACACGCGCTTGTTGGAGTTTGACGTCGAAACGATTTCCGTTACAACCCAATACTGAATCTCGTTGAATCGTCTTATGAAGACGTCAAGGTTTGACGTGATCTAGATTGAAGGGGAGAAAAGAATAAAATAAATGTATTAATTTCACTTGAACTTGCGCAAGGGGAAAAGAAAAGCAGTGAAACTTTTTTAATTACATTAAATTCTCCCTTTTTCTGTACGTTTCGTGTCGTCCTGCTAGGGCTTTACGAACTTTTTCTCCCACCGATAAAGCCAAGCAGAGAGAGCAGCCCCGACTATTTGTTGCGCGCTCGATGATGAGAGGATTTCATCAAAAATTGTTTCAAAGAAAAAACCCGAAGGGCGATCTTTTAAACTTTTCAGTCGTAGCGGAGAGAAAGATAATTACGAGTTTCCGATAGGTTTTTATCGTTTCTCTGCTTGCAGCTTACGTACCCATTGCTGCTCAACGCTAAGCTTTTACGGTGCGATAAAATAACAAGTTTATCGAGCGTGTTTTGATATGCGTCAGCAGTGCTTTGGCAGACCATTACAGGTTGCGATCTTTGCTGTTTAATGCTGCGAAATTCTCTTTTCCTTTGGCTAATGAATGAAGCGCACTTTTTAACGATAAGCTATAAATTGCCAAGCGAATGTTAGATGTGAGCAGGAAAGTTTATGGAGCTTGAATTAGTAAGATATGTCATAATTTTATGGCACTCAGCGGAAATAACTTTGCTCTGATGGAGCTGATGTGTTTTACAGAAAATAACTTTTTTATGTTTCAGATACTTCTAAGCTCACATCGCACATGCTCCATAAATTGAAAAACAATACGTTTTGTGAGCGGACGGGTTAAAATGAGCGGAAGGACTTGAAGCTGTATCCTGCGGCTTGTTTTTCATTAAACTAATCAATTTTTGAGGGACTGACTGCAAGGCGTTTAAGCTGCTCGCTTGTTTTCCTAATGAACTTGGCATCCTTTGAAACAATTGATGTAGACATGCTTGAAATGAACTCGTGCAGAGTTTGCCTCGTAGAGCTTTTCAACAAAAACTTTCGACATTGAGCTTGCGATGAAAAACAATTTTGACCTCAGTTTCGAAATTCAGGAAAAGTAGCGAGTTAAACAACAGAAACTAACGACCGAAATGATCCCGAAAGTTTGTAATTAAATTTCAAAGCGTCCCCTTCAAATTAAAATCTCTTTTTCACATTATGCAAAATGTAACGGAAAGAGACGAGAAAACGAGAGCTCGGGCAAATTGCTTTCTTTGCTTTCGCTTCTCTTCAAGCACTGGCAAGAGTTTGAATGAGAAATAATTAAAAATGCAAAATCGAAAAATATCTGAGGGGAAGATCTGCAAGAGTCACGATAAAGACGAGAAGGTTCGACATCAATCGTTTCAACGCCAATGAACATAATAAAATATTTTCACTTTATCACCATTCTTATCAAAATGACTCTTTCCATTCGAACTAAAATATTAAGCATTATCAAACTTTGCAGTAACAAATATAAATTTATGTTTCCCCTTAATGTATCTTCATTGTACAAGATCCTGACACTCGCAATTGTAAATTAAATTGAAAAGTTTCTTTTCGCCTTTTGAAGTTTCAAGTTGAGCTCAGAGTTTCCTTTCTGTTTACTTTTGCTAATGATTTCTTTGTATTCCGGATTGTTATACCATTTTGTTTATTTTCGTTCAAAACATTGCTGAGAAAAGTTTATGATAGTTTCATATTATTTGCACCTGCAGGAATTCTTGAACGTCGTGAACAGAAGACGAAAGCTGTGGGTAGTTCCACAATATTATTTTATCTTCCATCGTCTTCGACAACAAGACGAGCATATTCATCCCACTTGATCTCAGCATTTTCTCGGTAGAAAAATTCAACGACTTATTGCGTACTTTCAGTAAATGTGTTGCCATCAAAGGATGAGAGACAAAGACTTTCAATTGAAATCAACATCGTTCGCTCCGGCGTCATGGGTGAGCTAATAAATAATTCAAATGGAGCGACATATGAACTCTTTATCTTCGTCTTTTTCCGGTTTGTTGATTCAGCCTCACTCACAGAACTTCGTCACATGTACATGATGTGTAACAATGAGCTGAGTCTTCATTCTATTTTTTGTCGAAAAGCTCCTCACAGACAGATTAAATATATTAATATCATCACTCTTGAGCTTCCTTTTAATATTGACGAGAAGGAGTTCCCATCCCTCATTCTAACTCACCCTCTGTAATCCAATATTTCCTATGAATTATTCATAGTCGTAAGACAGACCCCCCACAATTGACTTTATTTAGTTTCGTCACAGCAATCGCTCGCATTTAAACAGAATCATTTTCTGAAATTTAATTTCGGAAAATAGAAGAGCGGATTCACATAAATCATTGGGATGAGAACACGTTTACTTTTTGCAGAAGCTCATTTGAATAATTGTATTTAGAGATTCATACTTTTTGCATCATTTGAGCGAGTCTTCATGGAATTCGATTAAAACGCTTTTCAAGATAATCCCGTGGAATATGAATTTACAATGTTCGGATGAATATTCTTCGTTATGCAAATTGCATTCTTTGCAGTGAATCGTTGTCTTAAAATTATTTCGCGTTCTTCTTCATTGCATCGAAATAATTTCCCAACTTTCTTTATCGATCCGCGCCTTGAGAGTTGCAGTTTTTGTTGCTGTTGTCTAGTGCAGAAGGGAAGTGAAATGGAAACACGTAGAGGACAGTAGATATAAAATAAACATCGAGGCTAGAAGAGAGGAACCATCGAATAAATTATTTAACAAGGTTGACTTCCCTTTTAGTATTCAAGCCAGTCTCCCATAGCGATAGCATCCGGTGAGACTTTTCTTCCATTTCCCTCTCGTATCAGATTCCATTACTTATGTTTGAAACAAGAGACAGAGTCACCTCGCGGCATGAAAGCTTTAATGGCTCAAAACTCGAACGATTTTCTGTTACATTAAATTTGATTATTGCTTCTCCGTCTTCCCCGTCGTTTTAACGATTCCAAGGTGGAAATACGGAGGAGACGAAGACGAGAGATTTTTGAGCAACGGTTGAAATAAATTTCAACGATTCTTTAAACGGCTCATTAATTCTGTACGTTCTAGAGCGTACGCATTTGGAAGAGATCTCGATAATAAAAGTGAAAAGTTTTTCCTTTTTTCCCATCCGCTGCTAGCTGAATGAAATGAAGAAGATGTACCGTAAAGACGAGTATCTAATCTTTTTACTATCTTGCCTTTCTCCTCCCCTTTGTTTTCTTTGTAAATTATTATCAATTAAAGTCAAAAAGGAGATTGTCGTCCCCTCATCAACAAGGAGGAGAGACGTTTATAAACCTTCCATCCATTGTGCTTCAAGATAAGAGCTTAAGTTAGCTTACCTTATTGAAGTGATGTCGTCCAAATGTATGATAGAGTAGCTCGTACTCATGAACCGCCCAGAAAAGATCCCAATCGAAAAGCGTCATGTGATACGCCAAATCCTTAGTTGCAAGTGTTTCAATGTCCATATCTAAGCCTTCTGTCGCACCCTCTTGTTCCGGCAGCGCTGTCAGAGCATCCAAGTGGTCTCGCGGCGACACAAATAGTCTCCCGTTGAGCGTTAGGGCGGTGGGAATGCTCAAGTCATTGTCTTTGAAAATGGTACGTTCGCCATTCGATTTAACTTCAACTAACGCTAATTCATCTGGTCCACGATTCAGCTGTAATTTGTCAGCTGCACAAATTTTTATCACTTCAGCAGTAGAGTAGATGGGGAAACGTAGTGTACAAAAGGTGTGGTCGGCACAGTAGACTCGAAAGATGACTGGAAAGAAGGCGCTCGGTACCGGCAACCAGAATTACACAAAAAGCTTCACTCACTGTCGTCATCTGGTCGAATGATAGTTCGAGTTGCAGTGACATTTCCGCTGAATAATCCGATCGGCTGTCCATTAGGTGGAAGCTTCCACTTCTGTCCCATATTTTGCTGCCGATCTTCTTGGTATCGCGACATTTGCGTAAGCACGTGATGGATGATGCCTGCTTCTTCTTGAAGCCCCGGATCTGCTTCGACATCCGTCGCAATCTCCT
The DNA here is from genome assembly GCA_033064975.1 of Smittia sp. YW1114-2. NCBI lineage: Eukaryota > Metazoa > Arthropoda > Insecta > Diptera > Chironomidae > Smittia > Smittia sp. YW1114-2. The sequence goes on from CP093832.1 coordinate 634,899, forward strand.
AAAAGCAAAATCATCAAAATTTCGTCAATGATTGCTGACTAAACCCGTTGACGACGATGCTCCGTAATCCGCTTTATCGTAAAATTAGAAGAGGGAAATCGAAGTCTTTCTCATTCAACTGACTTCATGCGAGGAAGTAGCATACAAAAGAATTATGCGGAAATGAGCGGGAGATTATGATCTTTGTTGTGACTCGAAGCCGCATTTCAAAGAAGAAGGTAAATAGGAAAATCGATACAATCTCTACCTCGCATTCACAAGCAAATTCCCGTGCTCGTCTTCAACTGAGGAAACTCATTTTATTGACTCGCATCATCCTTACGACGATAATAAACATTTTTCTTTCCAAATTTTCTGATACCGCACTGAACAAGTTTTGGGCATAGAAGAAATGTTGTTTGAATTTATCGTGGATATCGAGCGAAAAAGGAGCTTAGCTCTCGAAAGAGAAACATGTAATTGCTTTCTATATGAGATCACGGCTACTTCCCCTCGGCTATTCACGTAAGGGTTAAACGAGTATAAAGCTCTTCTTACCTCGATAAAGTGAGAAGCTGCGGGATCCTCGAACACAGCATGTCTCACTGCCAATACCCATCGCTGAATGAAATGCACGACGCGCTTCTTACATGTTAATAAATACTCATAATCCTCGGGACTCTCAGCACCATTGCGAATTTCTGAATCATTATGATAGTGACTAGCTAATTCATCGACTAACTGTGCGATTGGCATGAAAACGATGTGTGTCAGTAAAAAATCGTCTAAAAATGGATCGTCGTTTGGTCCCACTTGTACGTTTAATCTAGTGTCTAGTAAGTGCTCCAGCATCTTCGGCGGCGTGCCCGAACACACCATATACCTGCAATGAGCCCCAAGATTGCTATCAGTAGAGTTTCAACCGCTTAATGACTTTTGTGTTTGCGGTCGTGAAACCTTTTTTGTTTTAATGATTTTGCCGGCGACCAAAAATTTAATTTCATGTTAATGCAAACCACCAAAATAAGGCTCGTTAATTGTAATTAATGGCCAAAGTGTGTTCAAAGGCTTAAACTGCAGCAATTTAATTTAAAAAGTTAATGAATATGATTTATCGTCACGGCCCGCAAACACAGCGAAATGAATTATTGCACGTTCAGTAGACACGAATTTATTGGCGTGGGTCGAACATACTTAAATGCGGTTAGTCCTCGCTGCTTCACAACCCTCTCTAGTATCAACACGTCCTTGCCATGTTCTTGCAACCTAAGCGTGTTCGCTTCCACATCCCTTAAAATTCGATTAAAATGCTCCTTGTCCACCCGCAACAGATGACAGTTATTCTCTTTTAGTACGATTGTTGCAGCTCTTTAATATGAAGCATAAGAAAAGAGAGGAATGAAAGAATAAACATTGAGGTTGAAGTTATTGTCGTTAGAGATATTTGCTTTTATTCAATTAAAGCCGTTTGTGTTATCATTAAACTAATTTAATAGAATTTAGGAGAATAGATGTGACAGGAAGACGCGCGAGGGGCGAATCTTAAAGCGTAATGACATTACAGCTTGATTTACCAAAATGCTATTTATATGAGCTTGAAAGCGTCTCAAGGAAAAGCTTCGCCTTTACGACAGCGAAGGACGGCGGAGATGAGCAAGGAAATGAATGGCAACAGATGAAGATAAGCAATAAATGACAATAAACGCAATTTAATCTCCGTAAGAAGTTCGAAACTCCTTTTTAAGTCGTCCTTCAGCTGAGCTTTCATTTCTTCATGGGGCTTTTTTATCTCCACCCACCAGCATCGCAACTCTAAGCAATTAAAAAGAAATAATTAAAGCGTGATTCATAAGCGGAGGGAGTCGACTCGACTTCTTTGAATCACAAATTGGATGGGTGGCGAAACTCGAGATGTTGTAAATCAAAATGAGAAGGAGCGAGAAAGTCTCAATTTCATAAGACTCCTAACAAAGGGGCGAACAGAAAGTAATTCGAGTGATTCATCCTTGTTGAGCATCTTCCTGCACAAATAATAATTAACGCTTTGTTGCGAAGAGGCGAAAGAGTTTTCCTATCTACAAGATGAGATCACCTCACAACAGTAGCTCTGACTTTAATTACTTTTAGCGAATTGAGATAAAGACAATTAAAAATTCAGCCTTACCTTGGAGCGTCGTTGATGAGGGCGAGCTTTCCAAAGTCGTCACCCTCCTTGAGAGTTGCAACCGTTCCCTTACCATGGATTACGACATCGACTGAGCCCTTTTGTAAAATATACCACGAGCGACCCTCATCACCTTGATTAAACACTGCGCGTATGCCGTCACATTATTTGGAGATAAAGAAGGCAGAAAAGAAAGAGAAGCTGATTAAACATTATCTCAAGTTGAAAGTTTTAAAGAAAGAAATCGCCGCAAGCCACGATGGATATCAATGACCATTCCCCTTTCGCTTTAAAAGGATCGATGCAGAAGCAGGAAACGAAGAGAGCTTCCGTTCGGTATCAGAAGTCACACAAATTGACAGGCAAACGTGTGGGGGCGGCCAAGGTTGGAGAGTTTATTGGGAAAATTGTTTTTGATCTCAAAGGGAATGGAAAATATCGGGGAGACGTGCAAGCTGACGAGAAAATTGTTTCCAATGCATAAAATCTTTTAGGAAAATGAAACTCTCAACAAAATTGAAAAATCCCTTTGATGGAATATATATTAAAACGCGCTGCATTTGCAAGGTAAACAACTTTTCCAATCAGGGCTCTATCATCGAACCGAGATCACAATAGAGGTGTAAGCAATCTGAAAGATTGTTTGGCTTTTCAAACACAACCTTCTGGAAGAAGGCGACATAATTTTTCATGGCTAGAGAATAAAGAAACCTTTTCTTCTCACACGAATTCACTTCTACGTGCGGAGGAGGGACGTCGACAACAAGAAAAGGGTCGAAGGCGCCATAAATTGAATCAGCAATGAAACCAATAGAGAAGAACATTAAAATACGTTTGAAATTCAACTCACAGACAGTGCCAGCCTGAGCATGAGATTCAAATACGATGATTGACGCTAGCTCTCGCTTAATTGATGTTGACAGGTGCGAGAGAGCCGGAATATGAAGTAACTCCTCGAACACTAATTCCAATTCCTCCTGCGTCCTTTCGTGAGACCTGAGAAACGAAAAAAATACAAATTGGGAGAAATTAGTTTCTTTTTCTCGCTCGAAGCGAGCGAAGTGATATGACGACGAGAATTGCAAAGCCTTTAAGGCGCTCGACACATCCGACTGGACTTTCACTTTCAGACGGTCTTTATTCTAATAAGTTTTCCTCTCTAGTTTTTCGTTAAAGAGGTCAACCAGGGATTGCAATGGATCGTTTGACTCTGCGTTTCTAGAGGTGAACTCAACAGTAACAAAGCTCTGATGAAAAACGTAAGAGTTTCTTGCTACCTATTCCAATCACGTATGAGTCAGTTTCTCCGCATGAAACCTTCCAAGGAAAATTTCTATTTCAAGAGCCAACAAAAAATGGCACGGCTCGTTACAAACTTTTCCCTGGCGACTCGCTCAATCATTCACCCTCACTTTTTCATACAGCGGAAATGCTTTACATAAATCATTTGCCAGACAACCCGGAAACCCATAATCGTCGATGGGGGCATGTGCAGGTGATAATTAACCATTTGAGTCGAAAGCGCTTTCTTTGCCTATGCGGAAGACATTTCAGTCCCTAAATAATTTAATTAACGTGTGCTTGAACCTTTCCTGTCGTGCCGAAGAGAAGGGAAGCCTCTCGCTTTCCGGGGTGTCATAGCGAGTGAAAGAGATTTTCTGAGAGATTTACGTTTAATGTGAAGAGCAACGAATTCAACTTACGGTTTTCTCAAGATTAATCTCAACGTGGCGTCGGGTCCCCGGTGTAGGAGCGAAGTTAAACCCTCCTTGATGTGTTCGTTTGCTCCATTCACGTCATCTGACGATGGCATCGACCCGTTTCCTTCCTCGTCCAAGCAAAACCGATAGAGAAAAACTTTGTCTTTGAAGGGTTGTTCTCGAGCAACTGGATTTATTGACACGCAAAAATAAAAATGAATGAGTTGCGTGCCACATCGGACTAGAGCAGGGAGTATTTTTAATTACCATGTGAAATAACACCTTCTTCCAGCAGCGCCTGCCAGAAAAAGAACGAAAAAAACAAAACTAAATTGCTAGGTTGAAAATGTATGAATGCTCGGTCAAAAGCAAACCGTGCGCGATGATGGGAGAAGATTTAATCGGGAGAAAATAACTGATTAAGAGATAAGTCACCACATACCTGCCACATACCCGTCGCCTGAGCGCGAGTGTGCACGACAGGCGATAAATTCACGAGCCAGTCGACCAGCTCAATCCCAGGAGCGCACTTCTTGATCAACCTTCCAGACACTTTACGGTCCTTTAAGCAGCCGTTAGTGTCGCCGAGCAGGAGAGACCGGAGAGCCCATCCCATCTTAGCCATCCCTGGACTTGGAGCCTAGGTAGAAGAATGATAGAGAAAGATGAGAAACGAAAGTAATTAACTTTTCATTGCGGAATGTCGAATGTCACGATGACGCGTTCTCAAGTCTTAATTAAAAAATTTCTCTGTCGCGCATATTTTTAATCTAATTAATAATCACTGAATCGATTACGCGTCGACTTTTTAATTTCCTTCTTGTCTTCATTGCTTCTCGAGTCATCAACGTTAAGTGAATGTGCTTTTAACCTCCGCTATAATCGCAAATTGAATCCTCGTTTAGCTTTTTTGCTCAGCTATTTATAAGATCGTCGAAGGAAAGGCGAGGAGAGCGAGAAATTTATTGACTTATTAAAGTCTTTCGAATGTTTGACTTCAGGTAATAACGGATAAAATCGGGAGTGGGATGAAAAGGATGGAGTCGAGTCCTCGACTGTCTCAAGCGTATTTAATTTCTCAAGCAATCTGCCTTTCTTTAAAAAAGCTTAAAGCTGCAAAATAATCAAATTTGCATTTCCTTTATTCGCTCCAGCCCGTAAATTTGTTGCTTGTTGTTTGTCTATTTGCAAATCGTTTCCTACACAGAACGACTTAATCGAGCACAATGTGAATACAAAGCTGTGTATGCACTCGTGCATAATGGACTGAACACAATCGAAACATGGGAAATTTCATCCCTCGCTCGTTGATGCGAATGTTTCCATTTCACATCAGCGATATATGCTGCGATTACGATCGCTCGATGGACATTGAGTTTATGACTGATAACAAATGGTTTTCCAATCTTTTTACGACGATATTTAAATAAATTGCGCGAATGATTAGTCGAACAAATGAATTCGCAATCGAGTGAAGTTTAATTTCATGCCCGAGTTGAGCTTTCGATATCGAAACATCAATAATATAATTGTTTGCTTTAAAATAATAGTACGAAAATTAAATATCAATTTTTATCAACAGCCGCTGTGTTAATCCCCAAAGCGTTTTTATTTCAATCAACATGCAAATAACGTCGTTAATAGGGAAATTTAATAATTGATTTGCGTTCAATCTCCCCCGGCAATTGATACATTAACATAAGCATTATGACACAAAATATTAATTAAATATCCGAATTATTTATGGGTAAAGCTTTGGTTAAACTTCTTTCATGATTACATCAACCGTGAAATAACAAAACCATTACTAACCTCGGTAATCGGAAGCGCTGGGTTTGGATGGTCCGGGAGCTGCTTTTTCGATGGCGAGACTGGTGCCGCTGTTTGAACAGGCGTCGCGAAGCCTTTGAAAGAGTGTTTTGACTCTTAATATTTGGACAGATTCAATTAATTGGCTTGAGAGCTCACCATTTTTGAATTTGCAGTTCATGATGATGTCGTTCATAAGCTCCTTGTTTTTCTGTGTGGGGTGAAATTGAGAAACCTCGTAAGTGGAATCAGTGAATATTTGCAGACGGAAAATCCTTGGTAAGTGTGTGACCTTTCAACGAGAATAATTGGCCTTTGACTTAACGGCGGCAACAAATTCATTGTTCACATGTTGTCAGATTAAAACCAACCATGATCGACCTTAGGCACGTAGCATTTAAGAAGAAACCCGAGAAATATTTCTTTTATTACACATGAAATAGCACAAAACAAATATAAAAATGTTTTCTGCTACGTGAAGTGCATTAAACGTGGAGAAAATTGTTTCTCGTTCAGGCAAGTCAGCACGGAGAGACAAACGAGTGGCGGCAAACTATCGCGGTATACTCGCGTCACCGCTTGAATTTATGCGATTTACGAGCGCACAAGTTTATGATTCTCCTTTCTTTTCTAGAAGGCGATAATCTACTCTCAAAAAGATTCAACCTAAAGATAGCAAGGACGTGACTGAACGCACGAAATTCCCGAAAAACACTTACAAACGCTTCTATGCGAGAAATTGTGAATTCCACAAGCGATCGAAATGCAAAGAATGCAATTACTCTCCCTTCCCTTCCCAATGAAGCCTGTTGCATGCGAAAGCCGTTGAATTTCTTTCATTCGCATTGTGAGAGTTTCCAACAATGTCAATTTTGAAACTGGAGACCATTTGCGGATTAAGGATTGAGAAATGAATTATTCGTTGTCATTTATTCGACTCAAACTTCCAATTATTTTCTCTCGCTGCTGCCACAGTCACATTTGCTATCGAGTAGTATTTACATTGAGTAATGGAGATGAATAATTTAAAATGACGAAAGAGTTTTCTGCATTCTCTCTCCCCGATGATATTACGAAGATACGTGACATAATTTCGCTTCAGTGAGACTGCTGGCATAGCCACAAGCAGCTTGCTTACCTCCCATATCAGCCGAAAGTCCTGTTGCTCGACGCGCAATAATTCACACGTTGTTTTTGTGACGACCGTACTGTCGCGAGGTAAATCATGCAGAACGGATTCTCCAAACGTCGCACCGACGCCGAGATTACAAAGCGTGATGGGGCTCTGTGGAAGTTACAAAAATATTAGAAATATCACTTTGATTAGGGTTTGTGGATTGAGGCTTTGTCGTGGTTTCCTTACTAACTGAAAGTAAGTTCCAATCGACACGGAATTGTTTTATTGGATTTTGTTATGGAACATCGTTGAATCCATTAACGACTGTAAGAAGCTTTGTAAGGGGAAGAGAAAGAACAAGTAGATAACGAGAACAGCAAACGGTTTTTGATGAGCGAAGACGATATAATAAAAAGATTATGCCACCGTAACTGGATGAAATTATCAATCAGATGCTATTAGAGATAATTTTCCTGTCGCACTTGACGCTACTGAAGGAATTTTAATGGAAATAGGTAGATGGCAAGCGAAACGTCTACCTCAGGATTAATGGCGTTCAGTGTCACAACTTAATTTTACACGTCAGACGATTTTAAAGCTCTGCGGAAGAAGCGCTTTCATTTATTTTCCTCATGGACGGGAGCCTGTGAAAGTTTATTTTTATAGACGACGGCATTAATTTACATCCTCTCTCCCCAATTCAAGCGATCGCAATACATTTTATTCGAGAAGAAATTTCCTGGCTATAAATTTCAACTGTAAATGTTATCTCTTTCGACTGTAGCGTTGTAGTTGGGAGGGTGAGCGCTAGTGAATAGCCGGAAAAAGAAATATTCTTGCTCTACGCTAATTAATCAAGTTTGGAGTTTTTATTTTCTCGCCGCTTCCACGAGATGAAATAAAGTTGGAAAACCATTTAAAAAGTCAGCAAATTAACAAGCTAAAATCTGGTCTGCATTTTGCGAGCTGCACAGAGGCACTCAAATCATTTGAGTTAAATGGAGTATGCTAGTGAAAGCTTTCACATCAAATTTTTATTCATTTTTTTTCTGCATTGAAAGCTTACGAACTAATCAGTAAAAATAAACAAAAGAATCGCTTCAATTCGACTACAGAACTTGTTCACGTGCAACTCAGCTCTTATCAAAAAGCTCACTCCGTATTTTCTTATCTCAAGCTAATGCCACAGCAGCTGTGAATTAAACTCGCATTTTTGAGCATTTATCAACTTTACCATAACTCGAGGGGGCAGAGAATTTCGCAGACGATTAGTCAGGAGTTTTACGCTTCCAAAAGACTTGGTTCAACAACGGCGGAAAATTAATTCGAGCCACAAAAAAAGAGAACGCCGTTTAGAAGTAACATCACCAAGTGTTTTCTAACGTTCACTAAACTCATGATGTAAAATATCAGTACAGTAATATCAGTTCGGTAGATTCAACTTTAATATAAATTTAAAAGCCTGCGTACGCTTCCCTGTTATCGATTTCACTTTCTACCTTTTTCGGTTTCCCCATCAGCCAATAAGTTTTCCTTTGGCGGAAAATCATTTCCCATTAATGTCGCGGCGTAAAGTTAAGCTCATTGTCAAACAATCAAGTATAACTAGATCACTAGAAATTGCCTCGACTCGCTGGCAAATATTATTGAACTTGACAAAGCAAACACGGCTATGAAACTGATAGCGGAGAGCATTAAACGAAAATACGCGAAGTGGAAGTTTTAAAACTCAATTAACTACAAATACAAGTTACTCTCGTTCGCTCTCTCACGTTCGAGGTTAATTAAATGAAAAGTGTTTGTCAACGTGCTGATAAGCGGCACAACAAAAACATTGATGACGAATCGTTGCTGAATTTGCAAAATGGAAAAATACATGTGCAAGCAGAAAACATTTCGAAAAAAGTTCATTTTTACTCAGAAACTCTACCCAGACATTGTTGATTTTAGCTCGGATATACTTTTACAAAAGCTTCCCCTTTTCAATTTGTCAAGTTGTCCACGGTCGTTAATTCTGCTCGTCTGCTGTGCTTTGTAATTAGCAGCTAATAATGGAAACAGCAAGCATGCTGTCGACTCAACAAATTGTCTTCGCTTTCAATGAGAGTGCACTTGCTTTCAATTTACTTGGACAACAACTCTGTGGTAGGAAGAGCTCCTTCATGTCTCCACTTGCCTCCAATTAAAGACTGAGGTCAGGAGAAGAGTGAAAATCTTTTATGCAAACAGCTTTATTAAATTGTGCAAACATTCTTTCCTCTTTCAAGAGATTTAAAAAAATTCAACCGTAGCGCCTTTAAGTCTTGTCATGTTGATGAAGGCTTCGTCGGTCAGATGGAAGAAAAGCCAGACGTTTTTATCCCTAGCGTTTACCTCCGGGCATAACTAATTCATATTTTTAAAAGCTTTTCAATCGCTCTGAATTCTTCTGTCGATTTCAAAAGTGAAGCGCAAATAGCTTTCATTAATTTCCTGCTGAAATAATGAATATTAAAAACGAGTTCCGCTGGCAAACAAATGGGTTTTCATTTCCGCCTCGCAAAATATCCGAGAAAATAAATTTTCATTTGATGCCAGCTCGCCCCACTCTCGATCAGCACTTCGCAGTCAACATGTAAATTGATTTTGCCTTTTCGATGTAGAAGAAATCGAAATTCATGATTAAAATTGAATCGTTAATCCGAGTGAACGTCAAGAGTTTGATTACATTTCGAGTAGGAAGCACTTTGCTAATTTTCGAAATAAAACTAAATGAACATTTGGGCTTAATGAAAATTTCCCTCGTTCACGTCGAGTGTGCTCGACTTCGCAATCACTGACAATATACGCTTCCTCTATAGCAGAACAGTCAATCAGAACTCTTAGTATTTGAACGTTCTTGTCGTATGCAGCGTTATCCATGAGGGCATCGACATTATAAAATAGTGTCTTAGTTATTTGTTTGGCGTCTTAAAATTTTCTAGCCATCAACACGTAGGATCCTTCAAATATAAATTTTAACAGCAACGACACTTGTTGAACTTTTCCTTCCGCAATTTCAAAAATAAATTGTTAACAGCTTTAAATTGTTTGCACGACACAGCTCTAATGCGGGTACTTCCACCCACCCAGCCACAAATAGAATTGATAACGAATAAGTTATAAATATTTTATAGGGCTCGAAGCAGCATTGTTGAAAGTTTCCGCAAAGTTTCCCATAGAAAATTGTTTTGTGAGTAATTTTGAACTAAAGCCAGGAAATCGAGAAATTTTACGAGTCAGCACTTTGGGTGCCGTTGAAAGCGGCTCAAAATAATTACCTTTCCTTATCAAGGCAACAGCATTCTAATTAATAACTCATATTTATATTCCCTGCTAAGTATTCGTCTGTATGTGCTTGCTGACATGATTCATGAACGACATTCACTGAACACGAAGTCTGATTTGTGATTTGAATAATCATAAGTCTGTTTTCTTTAGCAAAGAGCTAATGAAGAACAAATAGATGTTAACACGATTCCAAATGTTCCTCTCGCTTCATCAATGGCACGATCAATCGTTAGCCTTTTTCTGATTGAAGAGGGTCAGCGAGCTTTTAATAACTTTTGCTTCAATTGAGTTCGACACAAAAGGGTTCAACGAATGAAGGAAACTTAATACATTAAAGTGAATCGATAAAACAAGTTTGAGACTCTTTAAAGTCCCGTCTGCTGCTAATGTTCAACTCGTTCGATGTTGAAGAGTTAAGCCTTCGTAATTGCAGTCTTTTGTCGACTAAAATTCTCTCTTAAATAAAAGGAAAACTTCAGAAAACTTTTTCTGTTTCGTTTACTCTTGTTGATTGAAAAGCAACTTTGCCTCAACACAATTAAGCTTTTGTATGAACAAATTGTATATATTCGTATCGATTTGCTTTCAGGATCGCATTTTGACATATTTCAAAAGAAAACTAATCGCTTCAGTAGACTCGAATCAAGGTTGAAAGGATACGCAGGCTTAAAGGTTTTTATCTGTAAGAAGAAGTCGCCGGGACTTTGAACTTTCAAATGCTTTTAAGATGTCTAAAAGGGAATTCAGACAGAAGAGTCACTTTGCTAAGTAGATTTCGAGTGTCCCTCAATTAAGTTTACCGCTCTCGCCTCAAAAGGTTGCCAACGACAAAGCACAAGCCAAACCATATTCTTCAGTTAATGTAGTAGAGTGAACTGCTATGACCCTTACCTTGGTGTCTCCGTTTTCCGCTGCATGATATCGCTTTTCAAGCTGTCCGCCTAAAACAGCATACCAAAATCGTCCCTGTTCGCCAGCTCGAAAGACTTGTTGAGAGAAGGAAACACTGTAATTACAGTCGACGAATGTTATGCGGTAGACTTACGAGTCACTCCCTTCTCGAGATCCTCGTAGAAACCGCACATGGCGAGCTGCTGCAACGCTGAATTTGTTAATCTACATAAAGGCTCCACTCGTCGCAGTCGACACGCTATTAGCTCCACATCTCTCATATTACGATCGCATGGTCTGTAAAGATAAGACGAGAGAGGTTTTTAATTAATTTCTGTACTTGATGAACCTGAAGTTGTTTCACGCTCTCGCAAATGAGTTGGATGACGAGAAGGTTTAATCGCGAAATCCAGCCACATAATTATTTCATAAAAGTAATTTTGCTAATAAATATTTATTTCAGCTCGCATAATTTCATCGCAGTGCGACACAAATGAACTTTTATGTCGCAAACCGCGCGAAGCGTCGAGAAAAGCGGAATAATTTGTGATAGAGTTTTCGGGTCCGGACGATCGCAAGGGATTCCCATGAATGGATAACTAACTACTCGCTGCAAACTCGCTTCAACAACGTTGGGTGAATTGTAAACTAGAATTACATTGGCAAAATGAGCGCCCGGGGATGTTCACTCAGCAAGGAAGTTTAATTCGTTTAAAATAACAAAACCGAGTACGATGTTGCATAGATAGACGTTTCAGAGCCTTATAGTTCAAGGTGAGTTGCGGATTAATATTTATTGTTAGATAAATGTAGACGACGAGAAGATGTAACTGAATAGGCGCTTGTCTCGTTGATCTACAGCTTTCCAGCTCGACATGACACGTTACATACAACCCTGTTCTTGTACGGCATAACAACTTTTTCGCTGGAAGCACGAAAGTGAAGAACTTTAATGCTCAATGATACATGGAAATCATTGGTTGAACACAAAAGTCTTCTCCGTTCCATGTAGACATGAAACATTACAAGTTTGTGAGATATTGGATTAGTGACTTTTTTTCCCAATTGCTAGGAGGAAGAACTTTCCGTTGCTCCCACTGACATTTATGAATCGAGCAAAAAATTCTTTCGGTTCACTTGACATCAAAGAACGTTCTGTAGACATCAGAGAATTCCGCTGAGCGGGAAATACGAGAATAACGCATGGAAACCAATCAAATTCAGCTTCCTTTGCTGTAGCAATCATTCCTGTTTCTAATCAAATCTCTGATGCTTCTGCTCTCGTTTATGATTTTCCAATTGTACGACGATGCGTGACGAAGACTCGGCATAAGAGAATCAGCCAATTTTACAGTTTTCAATGAAGCACCCGCACGAAGGCACACGAAACGTTTGGCTTTGAAATTGTTTTGTTTAAATTGAATTGACGAAAGAGCTCTTCAGTGGGAAGAAGCTTCTTTTCACTTCGAAAGGGAAAATGTTTGCCAAATGAAAATATTTGCTAGCAGCGCGATTTGTCAGCGAAAAGTGATTTTTTATTTGTTATATATTATTTCAGGATTTGAGATTTAATCCCTTATCCGCAGCAAAAGATGGCAACCCGTAACAGCAAGGCGACGAGAAAGGTTCGTCATTGTTGGATAATACGATTTTATTTTGAGATCAACGAGGCGGCGGTGGAGAAAGGAAAATAAATATTTATCCAAAATAGATATTCCAAAGTTCAGCCGTCAACGATATCGATTCACATACATACAACTCCTACATCACATGGTGGAGGCATTCACACAGCTTCAGCTTCAAGAGCTTTGAGAGAGGAACCGTAATCCTTTACCTAAGCTTCTGAGTGTTCATTATGAGTCTTGCTGTGTGCGACAGCGTTTTGCGTTTCGCTTTCTCTTAAACCTAAAAGCAAATTCTTTTAATCGATCGTCATGTGTGCAGATAGTAAATGTAAAGCATAAAGATTATTTACACATGAAAGGAGTTTTACTCGGTTCAGTGATTGGAAGCTTTCGAAAAACGATACTGAAAGGACGCGACTCGTTTGAAAGATTTTTTCCGCATTTCCCGCATGACGCAAATTCTAGCTTAAACGTATACCCGTAAAAATAGTTTCTGCTTGCTATTATAATGGAGTTGTTCGTCACCCGCCTGTCTCTTGCATGAACTGCTGCTTTGCGTGGGCCCGAAAATAGACCAATGGAGAGCTCGACGAACTCTCAACGCAAAATCAATATCACTGTTTGTTGACTTTGATGAGTTGCAATTTACCTCTGCGCCCTATAAATGGATTCAATTTAGCACTTAGCTCTCCGTAATTAAATTGCCAAACCAAGAAGCCACTGAGTTGATTGCCAAGAAAGTGGGCAGACTTTTCATCTCGAAGTTTAATTAAGCAGCTTACGTAAGAAGAGTCATTGAATGTTCCATGCTTGAAGAATGGAAAGCAACCTGCGTCGTCTAGCTAAAGTTGTCTCCTTGATTCAGACACATGTAACGAACAGGGCGTGTTTTGTGTGTTTGCTAAACAAACTGAATCTATTAGTAATCGATTCGACAAAGTAATTTCCTTGTCTTCCTTTTGTTCTTCGCCAAACATCATCCAACGAGATTCTTATTCTGTTTTATATAGAAGCACTGAGGCAAATTAACTCTCATTAACTCTCGCTCAGATTTTTCCAAAGGCACTCAACCGATTTTTCACTGCCGGCCTGATTTATTAAGGAAGCGACAGCTTGCCGTGGAATGATATAAAAACGAGCGAGAAAAATTACAATTTTGAGCCTTTGTCGCAATTAATTATTGAATTAACAATATCTTTGGGGCTATTAGGCAACATATTTATCTAATGACGCAATTTGCTCCGATTATTTGTCAAAGGCCTTTGCCGCTTCGATGCGGTCAGAGGGAAGGTTTAAAGATTCTCTTGGGGTAATTAAAACCTTCTCTCATCGCCCACAGAATACTGGAATTGCCTTCAAGCTCCGACAAGCCTGGAAGTGAAGTGAAAAGCTGAAACAGTCTATTGTTGCCAAGCGCTTCTGTTTGTTGTCATTTGAAAAAATGAGCCGGAAAGCCAGAATGAAAAACAATCGTCCTTTCAGTCTTTTCCCGCTTCGAGGCATGGAAGAGTTTCAATACGATACAGGAAAACGTGAATGAAGTTTTGTGCCCATTGTTGCCAGACTCAGCACGCGGAGCGGATTAACAAATCAGATTTGGAACGAACGAATTCGCGCTCGCGACAAAAGTGGAAAAAATGATTACATTTCCATTAATTCGTCATTCTTGCAAGCTGTGTGGAACAATATTTCTTATTTAGATACGAGAGCGAATTTTATTACAACAAATTAATGAAAACATCACGAGAAAATTTTAATTATATAAATTTGCCTAGAGCAGCTCAATCTAGTTTTATTATCACATTCATTAGATGTCTCGGAGATTGCAGAGTAGCATCTCTAGTTAGTTGATTAAAGAAGGACCTCGAAGCGCTCCCTACGGGAAACTATGCCAAGCATCACGTAATTTATGAACGTGCCTTGTGGCAGGTAAAAGTTTTCCCTAGCTCGAATACATCATTTCTCGCTCGAGAGGGAAAAGTGCTTAGGAAAATTCCTAAACTTGTTCATTTTCGTTCTGCTTTATTATATTCAGATCGAAGTGATGCGTAAAGGAAAATTCCGCACCAAAATCCACCATCATTAAACTTTGACCATAAAAATTTCCTTAAAAGTTTTGTCTTCACTTTACGAGTTTCTAATTCTTTTCACAGATGAGGGAGTAGTTAAATTCCACCCTCGCTGAGCCGTGAAAGAAAAGCTTGATGGGAAAAATAACAAGAGTAAGAGAAAAGTTTTTAAAACTCATCTCAGCACGCACAAGAAGTGTTTCGATTCCATTCTCTCCCAGGTTTTAAATTCATCATTTCTTTATCTGTCGAACGGCAGGTAAACTTTCATTGCTTCTCTTCCGATGTGAGATGAGAAATTTTGTGCAGCTTAAGCTCATGTTGTGAGCAACCCTTTTTAAAGCTGACGAGCATGCCAAAGGAAAGTCTCCACGTTCGAGGTTTTGCCATATTCAACCCCTGTTGATTCTTATGCGTCTCTTTTTCCAAAAGACACCAAAAGCTAAAGTCAAGCAAGTTAAAATTGAAAACGAATACATAATTCGTACTTTAAAAGCGTTTTTCATTTAAATTTCCTCATCGCATTTCCCGAAATTTCGTATGCAAAGAAAGTAACGCTGCGCCCTCCGACTTTACATAAAACATTCGAACCCGAATGCCTGAATCAGAGCAGGTGATTGAATTCTGAATCAACAATGTCTCGAAGGTGGAATCGAATTTTCGTCTTTGTCTCCCTGCTTCCCTAATTTCCATTCTGAGATTTTTTCGATCTTTTACGAGGCGTTTCCTTCTCTTCCATCGTCTCGCACATGACACAATTCATTATTCATTCACCTTCAAATTTACCCAAGGAAAGAAGAACATTGCGAATAAATCATCACAGGAAAAGAGTTCATAAAGAGCCTAGAGAGATGTATGACGTGAGTCATGTGGCAGACGAGCGAGCGATAACAGACGCAGAAAGATAATAAATGGCACAACGCTGACATCACACTGGCCTCGTGCATGAATACTATGTAATTAATGGAATCACCGAGCCTCTTTTTGCTCCGAAGACGCCAGCTCGTGTCATTTCTCTTGCTCTCACTCTTCATTCGATTATAGACGTGACTGATGGCAATCACGATAATAAGATTCATGATCAGGTGTGGCCTTTCTTGAATAGCTAAACACTTAAGACGAACTGGCAGACTCTCTAAAAAATGAAGACAATTTGAATATAAATTCATGACAACAATCGGTTTGATTCGCCGTCATTAATAATCCGTTTGTCCCTCCGTCAGCTGTCACATTCTCCTTCCCTTGTCCCTTGCGACTTCATTAAGCATTCGTGTCAACATCGAAACAATAAGCTCTCGCTTTTGAAAACTTTCGATGCCTATCGATTTGTAATCGGCGGGTAATCAACGAATTAACGCCAATTTTGTCGCTCTTTCGCTGGGTCATCACGGTGGAAAATTCGTCTGTCGCATGAAATATTCATAAAGCGAGTGATTAAGCTTGGTCATCCGGGATTTCATCGGCAGGCGATTCAATTTTTGTGACTACAGCAATTCAATTACGACGTAACGATGAAAGAAAAGCTCTCAATAATAAAGAAAGCACGGAAAATTGTCGGTAATGAAATATTATTCGATCGCTTTGCTTTGAAATTATAGAAAATGTTTTGGCGAATGAATAAAGCGAAAGTAATGCGAGAGCAATGATTGGTATTTTATGGAAGCTGGAGGAAAAAGAAAAGTCTCAGGAAATTATCTTGAAATGCTTTCCGCTTGGAATGTCACAAAAATGTTAATATTGGCTTTTGCCGATGCCGTTCACGAAGTGAGTTCGTGTTCAAGGGCGACATCGGTTCTTACGCCTTAGGCCGTTAATTATCACTTTATACTTATTGGGCTAACTTGTTCATTTATAGTCGCACTGCTGGTCGTTAGTTGGTCTGCGCGGGTAAGCTTGCTCGCATCTAAAATCAACTTTTTCAAGAATATTATTACGACGATAATCGAGCTAAATTGAAGTTTCCCGCTTTTCCTCTCGCTCTTTGTCTTCCTTCCCTCAAAAGCCACTTGTAATTCAAACAACAAACAACTGAATTTGAGCTTCAATTAATCAAAAGACAGGCGAAACAAATTGAGAACGGATCTTGAGAGAATTTCATCGCAAGCACTTCACGTTCATAGCGTTCCCAAAAGAGCAATCGGAAGACTTTTCGACATTCATTATTGCCTTCATTATGTTTTGCCATCATTTTTCATCTTTTCACAAACAATTTCTTTTGTGAATTTCGATCGAGAAGTGCTGCTGCCGCCGTTCCACTAATAAATAATAAATTTCCTTTCAGCAAAAGTTCGAGACGCGCTCGAGTGGAGTTTTCGGAATCTTTGCCAGTTACCATGCAGGCGAACTGATCCGGCTTCTGTTCAGCTGTCATCGATCTCCCACCATCAAACAACTCAATTTCTCTGGCTTGCTTTTGTTATAAATGTGCATACAAATTTCCACTGTTGCTTCAGCTCGACTTCAGTGTCAATTCCGCTCTCGTTCTTCTTTACACGAATTGCTTGGCTTGTTTATTCAAGCGGCGGCGAACGCTGAAACGAATTCCGAGAGAATAAAAGGTTTCAGTTTTTAACGAGCGTGCAGAGATGGAAAATTTCTCCCAAGTGGATCACTTTTGGAGCCAAAAGGTATTGATTTACAAATTTATTACAAGAAAAAGACGTGAAGAACACAATTTATGCGACCATCTTGCAAATGTAAACATTGGAAAGCGAGTCTGTTAAACAAATCGTCTTTAAAGTTAAGAGCTTTACGCGCGCGCGAGAGGAAATGCGTAAAGTCGAAATTCTTTCGAGGAATATTTCTGTTTATGTTTCAACGTAGCGGCGTCGAAACGAAAAGAAGATTTTATTACTCATCGATGAATGTTTTTTTGGATATTTTTCTTTACAACTTTCGTCGCTTGCGAGACTGAGGCGGGAGAGATTCACGGATCTCAGTGTTGCATCTCGTATATGCAAATGAGCGGTGGCGATGAATAAATTATTCGCTACTAGAGTTCAACTTTGTTTGTTTGAGAATTTCTCCACGACGAGTGTTGAACCGCGGCAGTAGATTGCACGACAAATTCCCGAAAAAACATTCCAACACCTCATCATCATTTTCCACATTCTCCGCATTCTTCGCTCTCTGCTTTAAATTTCGTTGATGGCAAATTTATGTGGCTTTTGGATTCCCGCGAGAACAGCAGCGGTTCCGCAGAGAATGGCATTGAAAAATATTTAAACAAATTGTATGACCAAGCCTTTTCGGTCGATTGTTTGCTCTCGTTCGGGTTTTTTACGATCTGCCATGATGGTTCGAAGGCAAATAAACAGAGACAATTTGTCAACAACGGTTGAAACTTCCACTCGACGGCTCAGCATTAAATAGCAAACATGAAACTGACTCGAGTTTGTCGTTCGGTGCACAATAAGCAATTGAAGCAACAGAGGAAAATAAAACATGAAAAGACAATTTGCATACCTCTTGTCAATCGCTGTTATCCATTCCATCGCCATGATGATGTGAGAAGTTGATTGATATTCCTGTTTAATCCTCTAACACTTGGCTTTCGACGTTCAATGTTCGAGCGGATATAATTAAATCTTCGTCTCGTCGTGGGCGCTCAGAGCAATCGAACTAATTTTGCGTCGATAGATTGTTCACGTTTAGCGAGAGCGCGAGTGCACATTTACTTGACAGCGTGAGATCTTGATCTGATTTGATTTCATATTTTGATTATCGATTACTTGTTCATCGGCCTCATATCGCAAAATATTTATCCACTTTATCACCACTGATTTGATTTTTCTTTTTTGCATGTTCGCTCTTTTCACTTTTTACATTTTGATGGAATCTTACAATTGTTGGATAATTATTTACACATACCGAGTTAAAAAAACAAGAAACCTTATTTAATCTCAGCCGTCTCTCGAGTTCGACTCAAAATGAAACTTGTTAACTTGCAGTATCTGCCGTCATCCCACATCCGAATCGTATTGAAAATATTAATGTGTGTATTCACGCGAGCGCTTTTTTGGAAGTTCCAACTCTGCTGAATTTCATTCGTTTTAGCATCGAGAGGAGGAACAATAAGAAAAGCGCGAACGAACGAGCGAACAAGTTCACCTACTCGTAAAAACAACACACTTTAATAGACATTTTCAAAGCAACAGCGTGTGATGATGCCTAGTGGAGATGGTGGAAGCAGACTTTTTTTACCAGAAACAAAATCAGACTCGAGAGACGAGGGAGAAACAAAACGGCAAGCAACAATTCAATTACTTCATCTGTTATCGATTTTTCACTTTCTGCAAAGAATTCATGCAGTGAAGGACCAACACTTGTTCTCATGTTCAACGGTAGAGTGCAAAGTTTGCAATTACAGCGTTTTATCATTGAATGACCCGCAGCATGTTGCGGACAGTGATTGCAACGCTTGAATGTCTTGAACTACTTTTTTTCTGTTTCATTTACACGTCCTGAAGCTCTCTTCAGAAAAAATTAGGATGAAACGTTAATAATTAATAAGTTTCTCTTTCAACCTTTCAGCGGTGACTTTTTTTGTGTGCTATCACGATCACGGTTTTGAAAGGACTGAGAACGGAGCCAGACGATAAAACTGTTTATGATTTGCACCCACGTTCTCTTCTCTTCTCTCAGCTTCTACAATTTTCTACGTTGCGCAACCGAGTTTTCTACACTCTCAATGCACTGGAGGCGTTCGCGAGAGAGAATTCATCGCAAATGATAAACAAACACTTGTCGATCCGTTCGGAAAGAGCGGAGCCAAACATGAAAGACGGGTGGAAATGTGCCAAGGAGAGTTTTTCAATTACTTTGATTGTTTTGCATTATAAAAATAATTATTAGCTTCAAAAATTTTTGTTTATCTTTCTCGAGTTAAGTAAAGTTTAAATAATCCGGCAATAAAGTCAATTGCTTGTTATTTGACGCGAGAGGAAAAGTCAGCTGTCGACACTCGAGAAGTTTGAGCAAGATGTTTCAATTAACTGAGATACGAGCGGTTCTAATTAAAGCTATTTATTTGTTTGCATTTTTCATTGAGTGATGATTTAGGAAACACTTGGAGCTGACGAAGGCACTTTTAACAAAGAAAAGTTGAGGTTTCGTGGGCACGAAAAAATGAGAAGCTATCAACAGAATTTTTCCTTACAAGCCAAACGCACACAAAAAACCTTGTCTCAACTGAAAAGGTCGATACCTTTCGACAGAGTAGCCCGGAAATCTTCTTGGAAATCTTTGAAGCCTCGGAATGGTTCGGACCTTCTGGTCATTTGGATTTTCCAGGAGCCAAGATCGAATGACAGCAAACGGTTACTCCCTCGTGTGTCGGTTGAGAGGGTTCAGTAATTTGTGACGGGATAGCTCAGTCTCTTTTTATGTTATGTAGCTTAATGCATCCCAAGTGTGTCGACGAAACAGCAAATGTAAAGCAGTCAAGCTGCGAGGGGTTACAAAATTTCAGGATTCTCCCCAGAGATGTCTCGATCAAAAAAATTTATGCTTTAACGACAAATTCAAGCAGTTACGGATTTTGTATTTACTAGATTTTCTTATCAGCGGAATAAAATCTTTTTTCATTAAATTTTCATCATCTCGATGACGCTGGCTGATATTAAAATTTTATGAGACGAGAAATCTTCCCTCAAATCTTAAGATGATGAATCCCGCTTGCTCGAACAGGTAAACGTCGGTTTATGAGCTTTTGTTTTTCTTTTTGTGCTTAAGCCTGCGAATAGTCGTGAAAGCAAAATGTTTGAAAATGGCTGTCGTTCGAGCGGATCTCGGGGGATAATTCGACGGCGACGAGATTTCCCGGAAAGAAAATCCTTGTTTTATGTGCTGTCATAAATGCTTTCGAAGAGGTTTAGAGTCTCTGACTGTTTTAGTCGGATTTACGATGGTGTGACTTTTAATGAGAACTTGTCAGCGCAGTGACTGATGCTGTACATAAAGAGCTTGTAGCCATACTTTGCCTCTTAGCACTTCAATTAAATGGATGTGACGAGCATTCAACAGCATCAGTCAACGATGATATGCAAAGCATTTCATGTCACGTATCGTAACGGCTCCATGAAACCATTAAACAAGTTATTAATTTCATCTTCAGACGAGGCCACTTGTTGTCTTCATTGTCTTTGTTATGAAAACTTCCTCATATCATTTTATTTCAATTAATATTAATTGAAATTTCAAACAAAGAACTTAGAAAGCAGAGCTGAACCGCAAGTTATGTATTCTCTCATTCAGCTTCGCTTGACAGTCACAATATAATTTGCACATCGAGGGTGAAGCCCTTTAATAAACTCTGGATCGCTTTTAAATCAATAATTCATGCTACACGAGACCTGTTAACTTTCAAACATTATTTCTGCGACAGAAACTTTGCGTGTTAAATTTTTCCGTCATGATAGCAAGCTTGTAATTACGCTCATTAGAATTTCACCTCACTAGCGTTAATACTGTAGAAACCACACAGAAACTTCTACGGTTCGTCCATTACTGTTTATTTTCCCATGTTCGACGTAGCAAAAAAGAGTTCAAGCAAAGTCCAGTCCAGCACTTCAATGAATTTATCATGAAATTTCAAATAGGATTTTCGAATTTAAAAAGTTTTTTGCATGAAATTTTGGTTTGCAATTTTCACTTTTTCCACGATAAAAATAAAATTGCCAGACTTTAAGTGAATTTTTATACAAGTTTCAAGGACTGTTCCGTGAACGGAATTTAGGTTTAATCGCTACCGCATTCTCGAGATGACTGAACGACTGATAATGCAGCTCGGAAAATATCTCGTGGATTTTCTCAGTTTTCTACATTTTCTCTTTCTCTTTTCTACATGAGGTTGAAAAGTAACATTGTCGCTTTCTTCTCTTAACCATGCTAATCCAAGTGATTGATATGAGTCTTAGGCAAATGAAAATCAATAACGTCAATTAAATCAGGAAACTTTATTGCTCATCCTACCATAGCGCAATTAAGGCAATCACACGGCGAAAGAAAATTAATGAAAATTTAGCTACGTGATCCGAAAAGGTGAAATGTTCATCTTGCATCTCCGGTGTCATGTTCGAATATTTGGAAATAGAAATCATACCTACATTTTGGCCCAATGAATGAATCCTTGTTTTCGTGTTTCATCTACTTCCGTCGTATCAATTCTCTATTATATCTGCCATAAGGCCTTCCGTAAGTAAAGTTTTCCTATCTTGAAAAGGGAAATAGAGATTATTATGCACAGCTTTCATCGCACTTTGATGTAGTAAAAATTGTAGAGCACTCAAAATGAGAATTAACAAACTTCGTTTCCCTTTTTCATAAGCGAAACGACAGACACTGTAATGAAAATGTGTCACACAAGGTGATTGCCTTACAGAGCGATATCGTAATATCGCATTTTTCACCAAGGTATAAATAAATTTCCATTTTCTCGAACCAAGGCGTCATAAGCTCGAGGTAATTGCCATGGAACTGAGACAGAAAGATATTTGCAACGTTCAGATGACAGAAAATCTTTTATACGACAAATTAAATCGCTAGGCTGTTCAGTTATCCAACCTTGAACTTAGCGCTAGGATAATAAAATGTTTTTCTTAGCTTGATCCGAATTTCTTAGAAAAGATTTTGCCAGAGGAGAATAAGAAATTGCTCTCAAGTGACTGAAAAAGAAATTCACCGCATCAACAAGTTGACGGTAAGAAAGTTAGGATTTGAAACAAAGTTGCGAGAGCGATTATTCTGTTCGCTGAACGAATTCAACTTTCCAAGCTTCCAGTCACATCCCTTTAATCCTCCATTCATCTTGTATTTTCACCAAAATATGATACAATTCGTTCTCCAACCAGTTCGTCACAACAAAAGAAAAATTGTTTTTGCTAGGAAATCATCGAGTTGGAAATTTCAATTCAATTTATTTGCTGTAGACAAAGGTTAAGAAACTTTTATTCTCGAAAATTACTCCTTTTAATGGTTTCCCGATTGTATGGATGAAAAGCTTTTTAGCATTCTTGTGTTTCTGTTACAGCTTTCAATTTCCAAAAAAGGTTTAAGAGGAAAGCGTAAATTTAACGTCCAAAAGTGGCTTCAACACAAAGATCCCTTCGAGAGGAAACTAAAATAAACTGATAAAGACTATCGCGCAGTGCCACCAGAGGCCATTTGACACGAGAGTCAAAGCCTAGAACTGAAGCTTTTTCGTGTAAGGCGATGTGAAAATTATCTGCTCAATCGAACGAATTATTATTTTGGAATTGTTGAAGCGGAAGAAATCCTCAATGAGCGGAGAACTCAGAGGAAAATAATATGTATGTACATTCTAGCATCGGCCACCTGTAAAAGAAATTTATTGATTTCCAATCTCATTATTTTCTCCACATCGAAATTCTCTGTTACAGATTTATCTTTGAGATTTCTCATGAACCTTCGAAAGAAAAGCGAGGAGAAAACCAATTAGTAGCAAGTCCCATGCGAATATAAATTCTACTGCAAATCACGCGATTGTCGAGTAGCACCTTTCCGGCCGGAAGAAAGGCCTTGCGATGAGTAATCTAGGGGAGTTAAGATCTGTAGGAAACTCTTTAAGCTTGGTCAATCCAAATTACGAATAATTACTGCGCTAAAACTTGTTCTTTGACGACAAGTTCAAAGCGGTTCTGACAAGCAAATTAAATACGATTGAAATGATTTTTAAAATATATTCTCAAAGCTTTCATAGAGTCAAAGCTTTCAATTAGTTCATAATTTAAAAAGCTTTGCAGCACAGTGAAGAATTTGCGTACGAAAATTCATTGAAGCAAATTTGTTTGCTTCATTTGGGAATTCAGCAATTGGTGGTGCAGTACAAAGCTCGTACTTGTAAGTCGTTTGCATTAATAGAAACTAGAAATTGTTGTCTGCCGACTTCACAAACATTTATTAGATAGCAGAAAACGTCTCCTACATAATTTGAGGGCTTGTGATTGCCCAACACCATCAGGTCAATCACGTTTCAGTCATGTCTAGCTTCTCGGCACTCGTGAAGATTCCCAAAAGCCGAACGACTAGGATGTTTCGTTCAATTATAATTCGGAGCCATAAACTGAGAAAACAGAACCTTCGAGTTATCAGCATAAACAAGCGTAATCCTCGCTAAACCTCTGCAGAACGGATTCGTAATCGAAGTTCGGAGGAAGAAATCTCTCTGGGACAAAAGTCGAAATCAACAAAGCATTTCCGACGATATTCATATGGAAATGAATTGTGAACCCAAAACAATTGCGTATCGTTTGTGGGGAAGAAAGATCTCGAATATAGGAAAAAGGGTGAAGCTTAAAACTTTATCCTACAGGTACATTTCGGTCCGAAATTTAACGTACGAAAAGGCTTTACCTGTTGGAGTTTCTTTCAGTGAATTTTAACTTATCTGATGGCTTTGATCCTGTGAGTACTAAAAATTACAATCGAAAAATTCCAGAATGGAACGCTAGGTCGTTCAATGTTGAATACAAAGTGACCAATGCACATGGTCAGATGTAGGAGACAATGGATCACAAACCTCAATCAATCTCTTTTGTCTACGAGCATCACATTCAACAGTTCGACAAAATAAATTCGAAAGCGTTCGTCCATTAGGAAGAACGGTTACTGTCAAATGATACATTTGAAGATTAACTCGCTTTGGAAGATTGATTCAGCCATCGAAATCAAACCATGAAATTGCTTAAGCATTAAATTGCTGACGTTGATTTATCTTTTGTAAATACGAGCGTGTAAATAGAAAAACAAGATGAATGCAGGTGATAGCTCCCGAAAACATTTGAAATTCTCCGAAGCTTCATCGCGTTAACGCAATGCGAGCTTTAAGCGATTTGAGCGGTTCTAAATAAATGCTTCCAAATTGACAGCAAGTGGAAATTCAAGTCTCATATGTTAAATATCTCATTTCATTTCAATTCGGAGATGAATAAACATGATTGATGACAATCGATCAGGTGTGCCTGTAGATTCTGTTTCAAATCTCAAGTTGCATAACAACTAATCACCTCGATGATTTGCCAAGATTTTGATTGACAAATTGACAAATATTTAATTAATATCACTTTGGCAACAATGAAAACTTTGAAGTATGTTTAATAGAAAAATAAAAGTTCCAGTGAAATTACAAATCTTTTATCAAGTTTTGCATTGGAAATTTATACATTTTAATTGATCTCTCTTCTTGGTCGTATAGAATACAAAAATTCTCATTGTTTATTTTGTCATTTATCTCGCTGTTCTATTCTTCATCTTGTTTAATCAAAGCGTCGAGCAACCCTCGGTTATTAAGAAAGGGAAGCCATAGTTTGACAGCTTTCTTATAGTTTTCATTGTTGTAGATGCGATTAAACATCTCAGGATTTCCCCCAGCCATTAAAACCTCCATCGAAATTTCCTCTTGCGAATCGTACTTGACGACGAAGAGAATGAACATGAGACATATGGAAGCTAGATAGGAATTAAATTAAAAATAATTCAGTTGCGGAAGTAAAATGGACAACAAACCAAAAGCTCCTTTTTCAAGGATATCAGCGTGAAGTTCAGCAAGTGTTGGAACGTTTTTCTCGTTGTAATTGAGCTTTTTCAAACATCCAGTAAGCTCTCTGTGATAATACTCGACGAATTCGTCAAATTGTTTTATTTTTATGTCATCAGCAACTGATGATAGGAGGAAGTAGATGATGTCACTAGATGGGCTCGACCTGTTATTGATTTTATGAAAATTATAAACATTCTACTATCGAAACCATTTGAAAATGTAACAGACCAGAAAGGCATCTGATAGTCGATCAAGCTGACTTCAAGAGGATTGCCTGCTTCGTCCAACCTGAACATCATGTTATTCAGCCACATGTCGCCATGGTTCAGAACCTGAAATCCACTTTTGGTTGGCGCTGCCATATCCGAAAACAAGGTCAAAACTTTTCTAAAGTCCCATCGACTAATTTTGTCAGCGTACTGATCGCAGTCTCCGTATCCGCTCACAGAGTTTATAAAGGCTTGGAAGATCAGTTTAAATCCAATAGCCATTGGATTGTCTTCTGTAAAAGCTGGCATTGTTGCCTTGCGATCAAAATATGGTTGAATCATTCCGTCCTAAAAATAAATCAACTGAATTTTTTAGTTTCGCGGTTGTAGAGCTTAAATCTAATCTTACTGTCTGATAACGGATGGCGCTTGCTGCGTGGAACTTGGCAAGTTTCGTCAAAACCATTCTAGTTTGATCAGCCGTAAGTCCAACTTTCCTGTTCAACATTTCGAATCCCTCAGCCTTCAAGTCGTCGAGAATGAGCTGCTCGTAAGGATCACTCACAGACTTGATGATTCTCGGGCCGAACTTGATTTCCTCACCCGCTCGCTCGAGCCAAATCTTTTCGAAACTAGCCAAAACATTGTCATACACGAATCTTTCTCTCGGAAAGACGCTGAAAGCTTTCATCTCAGGTATCGTTGAGAGCAGAGCTTTGATGATCACATCGACTGCTATCTTTTCATTTGATTCAAGCATCTCAATTTTGATCTTCGCCCGATAAAGAACCGCCATGTAATTCTCATTTTTTCCCGTCGCAGGCGCCAGAAGCACCAACCGCAATTTAAACTGATCACGTTTGATGTTTAGCTTGCTCTCCACAATCGAAATGAAAAAATCATCACAGATTGCGTCACTGTTTAAAAAACTCTCTGCTTGGTCGTCTCGCGAGGTCATTGCGAGGTATATATTGCGTTCAACCGTTGGCTACTAAACACCGACTGAGAGCGAGCCGAGCGAAAATGTAATTTTATACTTTGTTCAACCCGGATTCTCGCTGTTAGAGAGGAAACATAGTCTCAAGACTAGTCGCGTGGTTTCTCGCTCTCTGTTGATAAGATAAATTGTTTGAGTGATTCCGCGTCAATTTAGATTAAAGAACATTTGCTCCATATTTGGAAAGAACGTCGATAGCGCGCTCGTAAGTTCGCTTAATTTGAGGTTCAATGCCGTCGCGTCACACTGATTCAATTTGCGTCGCGCTAAAATTAGTTTCCGTTCCAAGGTCGTTAGGGTATCTCGTGAAAACAATTCACGTTTCTATTGTTTATTCCTCATCCTTTTAAATTTATTAGTGAGAACTCGATTAAATAACTGAACTTCAAGAAATTTAAACTATTGCTTGATCAGCGAGTCTAAAAATCCTCTTTCGTTCATGAAAGGAAGCCAGAGCTTAAGCGCATTCCTGAAGCTCTCGTTGTTGTAAATTCTTTCGTGCATATCCTCATCGTCGCCTCCGGACATCATTTTCTCAACAGTTAGTTCCTCGGAAGAGTCATATTTAACGACCGACAGAATCATCAAACTCGTTGAAGCAGCTGAAAAGTCACGTTATTTAAGTACATGCTTGAGTGGTTTTTCATATAAACTAACCAAAAGCTCCTTTCTCACGCATGTCATCATGGATTTCAGCCAAGGTCGGAACTTTTTGCTCGTAATTCAACTTTTTCAAACTGTCGGTCAGCTCCGAGTGGTAGAACTCGACGAATTCATCAAAATGATCAACTTTAATGTCATCAACGACGGATGTCATTAGGAAGTAGAGAAGATCAGCTGAAGGGCTTGCCCAAAACGGCATTTGGTGGTCGATCAAACTCACTTCAAGAGGATTTCCTTCCTCGTCTGATCTGAACATCAAATTGTTTAGCCACAAATCGCCGTGGTTCAGAACTTGAAATCCAGATGCCATCGGCGTAGCAACCTCGGTCCACTGATTCAACAACAGGAATGGATCCCATCGATCAATTTTGTCGGCATAAATTTCGCAGTTGCCATAATTCCTCACAAAACGAGCGAATCCTCTGAACATCTTAGCAAACGTTATTGAGAAAGGGCTGTCTTCGGGAAAAGGCGGCATCGAAGCTTTACGATCAAGCCATTTTTGAATGATTCCATCCTAAAACAAACGCTCATCAGCCTTCACTTCAATTATTGATATAAAAACTTCAACCTGCTGATAACGAATTACACTCGCAGCGTGGAACTTCGCCAGTTTTTCTAAAACCATTTTCGTTTGCTTAGCGGTGAGTCCTACTTTTCTGTCCATCATTTCGAAGCCTTCAGGTTTCAAATCATCAAGGATAATTTGTTCGTAGGGATCAGTTTCAAACTTGATACTTCGTGGACCGAACTTGATCTGCAATCCTGCGCGATCAAGCCAAATTTTTTCAAAGCTGCTCAGAACGTTGTCATACATAAAACGTTCTCGAGGAAAAACTCCCATTTCCTTAATCTCCGGAACTGTAGTCAACAGAGCTTTGATGATCACATCGACGGCTTTTCTCTCCTTGGTGGCAAGAAGCTCGATCATGACTTTGGCGCGATACAAAACAGAAACATAGTTCTCATTTTTACCTGTCGCTGGCGACAGCAGTACAAGCCTCAGTTTAAATTGGTCACGTTTGATGTGCAACTTATTTTCCACAATCTCGATAAAATATTCATCGCTGATTGCGTCACTGTTCAGAAAATCGTTTGACTGATCGTCTCTCGAGGCCATTGCTTGGAGCTTTTAATTCTCGTTAACTGTTCGCTTCAAAATATCAACTGAGAGCGAGCAGCGTAGAAACTGACTTTTATAGACTGCGATTTATCTCTGCGGTTCTCACATACATGAAAAGAATTTAGCTTGGCTTATTCACTGATTTGTTTATGTCTTGCAAAGTTTTCCTCTCGCCAATTTCGTTGAAAAATCTAACGATATGTTGCATCTAAAGGCTTGTCAAGTCACAATATTGAGACGATCTTAAAAATCCCAAAAATATTTTTAATTTATTTATTGAAAACTGCAAGTATATCGACGGCGTTTTACAAAATTTCTCTTAAAGAGTTCGTCGAAGCAGTGCGCTATGATGTTTCGGCTTGATTAAATGCTCACGCTTCTTCGTTCTCACGAGTTTCTTCCATTTTCGGTTTAACGATAAGAACATCTAGGTATCCTCGTGCATCCAAGAAAGGCAGCCAGCTCTGAATTGCTTTCTTGTAATCTTCGTTGTTGTAAATCCTTTGAATCATTTCGGGATCGCCACCTGACATGATCATCGATATATTCATTTCTGCACTTGAATTGTATTTGCTCACAAAGAGAACCAATAAGAAGCACAAGCAAACTAAGAGAAATTTTATCATTTCAAATGTTATTTTTCAAAACGGATTGAATACTCACTAAAACCGCTTTTCTCCAAAAAATCGTCCTTAAGATCAGTCAAAGAAGGGATCTGGTTTCGATTGTAGCCTAACTTGATCAAAGCTCCAGCCAATTCTTTGTGATACAATTCAATAAACTCGTCAAAATGTTCAACTTTCACGTCATCGGCAACTGACGATATAAGGAAGTATATCAAATCACCAGAAGGACTACCCCTGTTAAAAAAGATTTGTCATTTACATGTACTCTTATTGTAGAATGATCCAATTTATTTATTTACCAACATGGAGTCTGGAAGTCAATTAAACTGACTTCGAGTGGATTACCGTCTTCGTCCATTTTGAACATCATGTTGTTAAGCCACAAGTCTCCGTGGTTGAAAACTTGAAAGCCAGACTTCATCGGCACAGCAACATCAAACCATTGTGAAGAGAGTTTTGGGAAATTCCAAGTTTCAAATTTATCAGCGTATTTCTCAAAGCCTCCGTAACTTCGGATACAGTCAATGAAACCTCTAAATAATTTCTGGAGTCCGTCGTAGAAGTGATTGCTCTCTGGGTTGCCGGGCGTTGGCAATTGACGCTCAAAATACTCTTGAATGATTCCATCCTAAGTGAACAAAGATATTCTCGTTATCAGTTCAATAACACATATTCATGTTATACTTTCTGATAACGAACGGCACCTGCCGCGTGAAACTTTGCAAGCTTAGTCAGAACCATTCTTGTCTGAAGTAAACTCAGCCCTACTTTCCGATCTTGCATCTCAAATCCCTCAGCTTTAAGATCATCAAGAATAATCTGCTCGTAGGGATCAGTTTCGAATTTGATACTTCTCGGGCCGAACTTGATTTTTTCGTCCGCTTTCTCAAGCCAAATTTTTTCAAAACTTGACAAAACATTGTCGTAAACGAACCGCTCGCGAGGGAAAACTCCCATTTCCTTCATCTCGGGCAACGTCGAGAGCAAAGCTTTTATGATCACGTCGACTGATTTTCTCTCCTTCGTGATGTGGATCTCGATCAAAATTTTGGCGCGATAAAGAACTGCTAGGAAGTTTTCATTCTTCCCCGTTGCTGGAGACAACAACACAAGCCTCAGCTTAAACTCATCGCGCTTGATATTCAACTTATTTTCCACTATTTCTATGAAAAATACATCGCTGATTGCTTCGCTGTTTAAAAAACTTTGAGATTGATCATCGCTCGAGGTCATTTCACATTAATTTGTAGCACACTAGCTTCACACACCGCCGATGAGAGCCAACTGGTGGGAGAATATTGAGCGAGTCTCGTAGTTGCTTATGAATGAAAATTTCACACATGCAAGAGAACGCATGGCCACTAATATTTGTATGTTTAATGCTGTGATTAGATGAAGCCGACACTGCCGATAAGTGAATAAGGCCTTTTCTGTAAAAGGTAAACGATAACAGCTGATAAGAGTAAACTGCCAAGTTTGCGCGGTGACACGATTTCCAAATTGTGACAAATTCTATGAGAACGAAAAAGCTTGAGAGAATTGATGAAAAACAACGTAAAAAATTTGAAGGTCGCTTGTTCTTGCTGTGTCACTGCCAAGGTCGTTGAGGATAAAATCACAACGGTTGATCCACAAATATTTATTGTAAAACTAATCATACTGAATCGGTGATATTTATGTCATATGCGTCTTCATTATTCCTCCTACTCTTCTGTCTTCTCATCAACTTTCAAGACAGAAGGCTTAATCAGCGAGTCCAGATAACCGCGTTTGTTCAAGAATGGAAGCCAAAGCTTGATCGCTTTTTTGAAATTGTCATTGTTGTAGATTCTGTCCATCATTCCTGGATCGTCTGAACCGCCTTTAAACAGAATTTCCAGGTTGATCTCTTCGTTAGACTCGTATTTAACAACAAACAAAATGATCATTAGGCATGACGCAGCTAAACAGATAAAGGAGTTTAAAATCGGTTGGTCACTTGAAATATCTCATTACTCTTACCAAAAGCTCCTTTTTCGAGCAAATCGATGTGAACTTCCGTCAAAGTGGGAATCGGTTGGTCATACTTCAACTTTTGCAATGCTCCGTCCAACTCCGAATGATAGTATTCGACAAAATCGTCAAAATGGTCGATTTTTATGTCATCAGCGACTGAAGAAATCAAGAAGTAGAGAAGATCTGCTCCAGGACCGGCCCAGAATGGCGTTTGATAATCTATGAGGCTGACTTCGATGGGATTTCCTTCTGCGTCTGATCTGAACATCATGTTGTTCAACCACAAATCACCGTGGTTCAGGACTTGAAAACCTGATCTCATCGGAGCAGCAATTTCCATCCACTGATTCATTAGCGTTACGAAGTCCCAGCGCTCAATTTTCGCAGCGTAGAAATCGCAATCGCCGTAATTTTTGATCGCCTCCGTGAAACTAAAGAATATCTTTTGGAAGCCAGCTACCATCGGATGCTCTTCTGGGTTCTCAGGCATGGCCGGCATCGACGCTTTGCGATCAAAATAATTTTGAATGATTCCGTCCTAGAGGAAAATTTCATAAGAAATACTTTAGTTTACCGTTGCGACAAAAACGGAAGTCTTAAGTACTTTTTGATAACGAATGGCGCTTGCTGCGTGGAATTTCGCGATCTTCGTCAGAACCATTTTGGTTTGGGCCATCGTGAGTCCGACTTTTCTGTTCAACATCTCGAATCCTTCAGCCTTCAAATCTTCAAGAATAAGCTGCTCGTAAGGATCGCTCTCCGACTTGATGATGCTAGGGCCAAACTTGATTTTTTCACCCGCCCGCTCGAGCCAAATGTTGTCGAAGCTGGTCAAGACGTTATCATAAACGAAGCGCTCGCGAGGAAAAACTCCAAATTCTTTCATCTCGGGCATCGTTGAAAGTAGAGCTTTAATGATAACGTCGACTGAAGTTCTTTCGTTTGTTGCTAGCAGCTCAATTTTAATTTTCGCGCGATAAAGAACGGCGACATAATTTTCGTTCTTTCCAGTCGCTGGAGACAACAACACAAGCCTCAGCTTAAAATCATCGCGACTGATGTTCAGCTTTTTCTCCACAATTTCGATGAAAAACTCATCACAGATTGTATCGCTGTTCAAAAAACTGTTCGACTGATCGTCACGCGAGGTCATTTCACAAATTATTGTTGTTCAACTGGGCACAGTTCGTAGTCGACTGAAAAGAACTTGAGCGTTTCTCTCACAATTTATTAAACATTTTCAGTTTATTCCGCACTCATACAAACAAGACGCTTGGCCACTTATGAAGTTTATAAGATAAGGCAAGAATTCTGAGTTCAGAGTGAGATTAAACTAATCAGAAATGCCGTAGATACCAAATAAGGAAAGCCCAGATGATAAGCCCAGATGAAAAGTCTACGTCATTCATGATTTCGCAATTTAGGTTCAGTTGGACAGTAATTACGATGCCGCGTGTATGACTGGAAAATTCAAACTTCGTTAATGTTATGGGAAAAAGATCAAGGTCGTCAGTTATTAATTTGCTTGATCATCATTTCATTGCTAGTTTGACCAAAAAATTTAAAATTTGTGCAAAGAATTTTTCTTATATCCAATTTTCTCAATTGGACAATTGTCCAAATACTTTCAGGCTTAATCTTTTCTAATCAAAGTGTCGAGAAAACCACGATTGTTTAAAAATGGAAGCCACAACTTCACAGCTTTCTTATAGTTCTCGTTGTTGAACACTCGGTCCATGAGTTCTGGGTTGTCGCTTCCAGCTAACATCATTTCAAAGTTCATCTCTTCCGGTGAATCATATTTCACGACGAACAGCAGAAGCATGAGATTGGTGCAAGCTGTAAAAGGGAAGAGGACCAGATGAAATTTAAATAGAGTCAAACTTTTATATTGCTAACCGAAGAATCCTTTGTCGAGCAAATCGATATGAAGTTCGGCCAACGTTGGAAAGGGCTTATCGTACTTCAACTTTTTCAACGATTCAACAAGATGTTGATGATAAAATGCTATGAGTTCATCAAAATATTCTAGCTTGATTTCATCAGCTATTGACGAAACTATAAAATACAACAAATCGCCACCTGGGCCTCCCCTGGAAAAACAACGAAATTATATTTTATAAACAGAATATTTTTATAAATTTACCAGTACGGTCCTTGGAAATCAATTAAGCTCACATCCAAGGTGTTACCTTCTCCATCGAGTTTGAACATCATGTTGTTAAGCCACATATCTCCATGGTTCATGACCAAAAACCCTGATCTCATCGGTTCGGCAACATCGACAAACATATTCCCAATTTTCTTTTTGTCCCAGCGTGCAATTTTTTCTGAATAATATTCGCAGTCTCCGTAACTATGAATTGCATCAGCGAATCCTTCATAGATTCTCATGAAACCTTTATAAAATTCACTGTCTTCTGGCATTTGGAAAGTTGCCTTCCGGTCCAGGAAGTCATTAATAACTCCATCCTGAAGAAGTCGTTATTTACCATGCGATGAGAGCAATGAAATTTAACGTATTTACTTTCTGATAGCGAACGGCTCCTGTTGCGTGAAATTGTGCAATCTTTTTCAACAAGGCTTTGGCCTGCGACAAGTTTGCACCAACTTTTCGGTTCAGCATTTCATAACCTTCCACTTTGAGGTCGTCTAAGATAATTTGCTCGTAGGGATCCGTCTCAGATTTGATGATTCCTGGGCCGAACTTGACGATCTCTCCGGCTTCTTCAAGCCAAATATTTTCGAAGCTTCTCAAGATATTTTCA
Source organism: Smittia sp. YW1114-2 (assembly GCA_033064975.1). Taxonomy (NCBI): domain Eukaryota; kingdom Metazoa; phylum Arthropoda; class Insecta; order Diptera; family Chironomidae; genus Smittia; species Smittia sp. YW1114-2. Next base: position 668,501 of record CP093832.1, read on the forward strand.
TAAACGAAACGCTCTCGAGGGAAAACGCTGAATTCTTTCATTTCTGGCATTGTCGAGAGCAAAACTTTCATGATAACGTCAAGTGACTGAATTGTCTTCGTCGCTAGAATCTCGACCTTGATCTTAGCTCGATAAAGAACGGCGACAAAGTTTTCGTTCTTTCCAGTCGCTGGAGACAACATAACGAGTCTCAACTTAAACTCTTCGCGACTGATTTTCAATTTATTTTCTACAATTGACACAAAGTAGTCATCACTGATTGCGTCGCTGTTCAAAAACTGTTCCTGTAATTCTTCATTCGAGGCCATTTTTCACGATATTTTAAACCTTCTCTGGCTATCACTCTCAATCAACTGACTCCAAAAGCGTTTTGCCGTCTATTTATATGTGTGTTTCGAAGCTAATAGCCTAGGTCGTGTAAATTCCGATTTGCGACTCGCGAACTGATAGCGAATATTCATTTATCTTATCAACTAAGAGCATCCATAAAAACGCTATATCATCCTCTAAGCAAATTTCAAGTCCAAACGTATGAGAGGTTGGCGAGCGACTAAGCAGTATGTTCCATGATTATTTCTCATCAATTATGCAATCGCTGATTAGAATGAACATGATTCTCGACATAAATATTACGTGCAACATTAATTACTCAATCTAACTTTTATCAATGATGTGATTATCCTGGATATAAAAGGAGTCGAGTTTCATTGAAGCTCTCACAAGTTCATCGGCAGCTTTACCATGTCGATCCTTAAAGAAATCAAGAAAAATATCGTAGACTCTTGCCACGAAATTTCAGTCCATGGCTTCATATTTCTAGTGAAACGCGGAACGAACATTGTCGAGCGGGCTGTCTGGCTGGTCTGCATTTGCGTGGGTGTTTATGGAATCATCAAGCTTGGTACTGACACCTGGAATCGATATCAAACCAACCCAACCGTCATCTCCATGGACAGAAATAAATTTGCGTGGAATTCGAGCTTTCCAAGCTGTAAGTCTTTCAAATTGGGATGTTTGCGGAACGCAAAAAATATTTAGGAAATTCTCAGTGACTGTTTGCCCGGAAAAACGAATTGATGAAAATAAACTTGCCGCCTACATCGACAGCAATCCGCAGATATTTCCTAACGAAACAGCAAAAGCCAATGCTCGGACATTCTTGAAGAAACTCGCTGTCGTATCCTACGAAACAATGGAAGACTTTCCACTTGATCTCGACAATGGATTTAGCCCAAACGAGTATCTTGATATTCTTAACGATTTGAAGTGGGATTTCATCCCGGAAATTTCAAGCGGTACATCAAACAAGCTTTTCATGATGCGAACAATCACGGAAAACGGAATTTGCGATGCAGTCAACTCCAGGTGAGTCTTGTAGACAAGCGCCGCTGATGTAAGCAAATGCTACAACTCTCTCATCAAGGGTCTCGTATTATAACTCGTACGACTATTGGAAAGCAAACCGCTGGGACATTGTGAAACCCAACATAACAGTCGTCGTTCATCGTGAGTGCAGAATTCTAGTGATTTGATTAGTTCCTGTTCATAATTTTTTCCCAGCTTTTGATGGAGAAATTTACGCGCAGCTGACGAATCTTTCAACGTCTTATGAGGTTTTCTTCCACGGAGCGATGGAAGCACCCGATATTTCAAAACAGAAATATTTTTTCCCGGAAACAGACTACACAACTGTAGAGTTTCTCGCTCTGGAAATTTTGACTTCTGAGGACGCGAAGAGGTGAAAATTTTGTGCTTAAGTTTTGATGTTAGCTTTTGGAAAATGTTACATCTTCACAGCTTGAAACCGTCACAGCGGAAATGCCGACTAGGACATGAAGCCGACCCTCTTCTTACAAGCTCCGTTTACTCTTTCAATCTTTGCCGAAGTCAATGTCGTTTCAGGATGGCGCTTGCAGAGTGCGGGTGCGTTCCCTATTTCTATCGAAACATTGGTGAGTGTTGCCGACAAGCTTTCTTAATTCCTTGAGACTTGCTCATTTCTCTGACAGACAAAAAAGGCAAGAAATACCCAATCTGTGGACCGGAAGGCATGCGGTGTCTGGGAAAAATCAAAGGTGCGAAATCATAGGTCGCTCAACCATAAAAGCTCCACCATCATTGTTTTTCAGACGAAATCATTTCGCTACAGTCAAGCAAACGGAAAAGTGTGAGCTGCGAGTGCATGCCGAACTGCGATAACACAAACTTCTTTGTTCAGTCGATTGTGAGTGTAATTAGATTGAATCGTAGCTAATAACGTTCAATTATGTTTTGCATTATCATTCTCTAAGCGATCTCGCATCTGGTTCTTGGGTGCTAATTTTCAGTGGGGAATTATTGATTATCCAAAGTTCCAATTAAAACGTGAACTACTGTTTGGAATCTCTGATGTGCTTGGTTGGTATAAGAAATTACATGATAAACAGATTTGCTTTTCTCACCGCTCGTTTCTCTGAAGTTTACGTTGGAGGCCTAGGTGGATTATTTTTGGGTGAGCATGACCATTGTTTTTGTTTAAATGAAAGAGCTCCGTTGACAGCAATGTTTGCAGGCTGCTCGTTGCTAAGTTTCACGGAATTGATATTCTTCTTTGCGTGGGGTCTGTTGAAGAATCTCATCAAGCATCTACGAAAATCAAGCTTGATTGGACCAAAGCCGTAAATAGAAGTGTCAAGAGAGGCTTTCAAATATTCTTCCTCGCCAGGCTATGAGTTTGCTTTTGGTAAATTATGCGCACCTAACGATCTGGAAAAAGTAAAAACCGAAGCTGATGTTATTGATTGAGTTGAATAGTATGAGTGCTTTCCAATCAAGTACAAGTTCAGTGGTTTGTAGAAAGCTTTAGAAGTTTCTATGCGTTTGAAGCTTTGAGTACTTTAAACCGCTGTGGTATAATTATATTTCTCTAGGGCTGAAGTCAATGCATCACGCTTAATCTTGTGAAGGACTGGATTCGATCGAGAGGCCCGGAATCGAAATGAAATTTCTGGCGTCTTGACGATTGTATTGGATTTATGTAGATCTCAATCTGATAGTTGTCTTCAAGATGTTTTCGCTTGCACGATGAAATGAATTTCCAATTGATTTATTTAATTTTACTCTATCGAGTTGATTTTGTCATGGTTGAGATGTACATGAAGCGAGGAACTTTGCAAATAAATGTTGTTTTCATTCTGTAACTTAGCAGAAATATTTTAAAGTTGTCAGTTTTAAAGAGTAAGAAACGAGAAATCAATAAATCTCGAGCAGCCACAAGACAGTAAGCCCACACTTGATGGGCTTAGTCGGCTGAATTTAAATTCCAATAAGTTCTCTTTCGTCTTGTTCGGAGATTTTGCGAGGAACTTCAAAGCTCTCGACTCGCGCCCAATGAACGATCTGAATATCTTCAACAGAAACCACTCAAATCGAAACCTTTTCGGCTTACAGCAACCTTTTATGGAAAGTTTTGGATCCGTACACTCTACAGTCGCTTCCAACTGTAATTGTGTCTAAGGAAAATGGAGAGAACGAAGTGTTTTATCAATGTGGAAGTCTTTCTCTAATCCTCTTTCGCACTTGTTGATGAGAAACGGCGCCGGCGGTGAGAAACTTCACGATTTCCTTGAAGAATTGGGATTATACGGAGCTTGAGGCTTCAGATCGGTCGAGTCGCTCGCACACTTAGTCCTTCCATCACTTTGATTTCAAAGTGCTCAGTAACAACCTTGAAGCACTTTGCCCAAATTGAATTTCTCTTGTGTCAAGCGTGAACCTTCTCAGAAAATTTCACTTGTTTTCATCTAGTTAGTCAATATCTTGAACATTTCGAGACTTGCAGAAGTGACTTTCCTCACAGTAGCATCGACAGATTGTCGGTACTCTTTCCAAGCATTTTCATCTTCGAGACTGCGACGAAAAGTTTTATTCGCATCACCCTCAAAAGACAGCTACAACATTAGTCTCTCGATCGATTAAACAGACGAGTCCACTGTAAGGGAACGAAATATTCGCGGCTAACTCCGTTGTAGCTTTAAGCTTTCAACGACGGTGAAAAGTTTTATGATTCGTCGTAAAACAGAAAATCGCAGATTAGCGCGCATTAAATCTTTCGCGGTGTCTGCCCGTAAATTAAATTTTCCTCTCCCCGAACAGCAATCCCAGACACCGTGTGAACAACGTGAAATATATCTACCTAGAAATTTGCTTAATCTGTGAAAACTCTCGAAGGTTTGTTAACCTGGCGACATTTGTTCCAGGAAAGCTGCCGAGAAAAAAATTCTGCATTGACAGTTCCAGCGAAGCAGAAGACAATAAACTCCAAATTCAATGAAATTTATCGCCCGAAACTTGTCGGGCAAGTGAAACATTGCTATTCCAAAAGCAATGGTGCAATTTTATTTCTATGCTCTAGCTCGAACGCTTGAAGTCAAAACCAAACTTTTCCATCTGAGTTAAACTTTCGATTCGTAATTCAATTTGAATTTCTTTTCTTCGAAATTTTCTTGTAAATGTAGCTTTCAATCAACAAAATTGGCTCTTCAAGAGTCAAATAAAGAACCATCGCAAGGAATGTTGAAGCGACGAAATCTGCCAAACAGTTGTGCAGCTGGAAGATGAAAACGATTACGTGAATGTAAAGCTTTCTTTGAAGTTACTTACGATGTCTCTATCGTTGAAGTGATACGGAACTTTCATGGATCCTATTTGGACGGTTTGATAGATTGTGTGAACGAGATAGAAGCTCAAAGACATTCTCGCAAGCGGCTGCCAGCAAGCGAGTTCCAGAAACCATTTGATGACTCCTCCAGTTCCATTATAACAGGCAAAGATTATCCAAGCAATTGAAAATCCCCAATTGTTGCGGGTCAAAGCCATCCACAGAGCATTAGTGACATTACCAGCAGGTTTGTTGAAATTTTGTAACGGTAGCATTCCGACAAGAATTGCAATTATCGTACTGATTGAAAGAATCCATAATGCAGCGTTGAGGAACTGGAAATTATGGATGGTGATTAACGTTGACGACATTTTGCAAGCTATGCTTTGAAAGGCTCACCTTGTTGATTACAATCTTCCGGCCTTTTGTTTGATGAAATATATAACCCAGCATGATTCCAATTAGCCACGGCCCGCAACGAATGTGCGTGGGGAAATATAACCGTTCAGCCGACTTTATTCCAAGCTCGAGCGGCCTGTAGAGTTCCGAATATGTTAAAATGAAATTATTTCACAGCTCGCGGTACTCACATTAGGAGCCTCACGGCTTTGATTTCGTTCTGCAGCGAGAACACGAAGATGTAAATTTGAATTCCAAAAACGTACGCGGGCAAAAGCCACAGAAACTTCCAGCCCCATTTTTTAATCGGATAGAGAATCAGAGGCGACACCAAAACCTAACATTGAATTTTAATTTTTAAATTACTCTATAACTTCTATCACTTTTACCAATTGGAAATCAGCCGACAGATACCAACTTGCTTGAATACACTAGAACGAAAGAAAATTATCAATCTTTTGAAGCTCTCAGATGATAGAGCTTGAACCGTTTCAATCGGTGCGTAATAGTTCTGTATGTGAAGCAAAGCCGCCCACCAGTTTTTTTCACATGATCCGATCAATGCATTTGTAGCAATGAAGTCAAAGTATGGGCCATTGCCGAGGTGCTTGAGTATCGATAGGATGATTAAAATCAGAACACCGAGCACGGGAATGGTGCGCAAATACCTATGCAAATACATTCTTGCGATATTGAATTTCCCGCTGAAACAATGCAGAAAGTTTCAATTAACATAGCGCGATGGTAGATGATAAAAAAGGGTTCAAACTTTTCAATGTTGTGTAGGATCGAACGGGCAAGCAGCAAGCCGCCTATGACGAAAAACGAGTCAACAGCAATGGGTTGTACGGCCACGAATGCCGACAAAAACTTCCGGCTCCACTCGCCGTAAACGGTGAAATAAGTCGAATTAACATTCGGGAAGGAACGAACCCAGCCATAACGGTGACCGAGCATGATGTGGAGCATGGCAAGTGTCCTCAGGCCAGAGAGACATTGGATGACGCTTGATTGCTCTTTGCGGCTGATATCAAACAGCTTTGCACCGTTCTTGTAAACTGAAAAAGCCGAGTAAAGCTCATGGGGCTTATCTGATGGGAGAAAATTGTTAATATTAATCCGACCGATATTGGTCAGTAACTAACGGTTAGTTCGTATCATTGTTAGCTCGTAAGTCGTGCTTGCTATCAACAGTAGGGCTAAAAAAGATAAAACAATACTGGAAACGAGATGAGAATTTCAATTCACCCGTAAAACAATTTTGTGGATAGAAGCTTACATGCATACGATGTCGAGAGACTCGAGCGGCTGCGAGTTGCTTGTTAAACACCATTTTGATTGATTGTAATCATTTGTGATGTGCAAGTCGGCGGGCTCGAGGAACTCGTTGATGAACGATTGAATTTTCGATGCGGAGCAGGTTGAAGGCAAACAAACGCCTCCTCCTAGTCTCAGGTTTCTCGTTCGAACGGCAGATCCGCTGCAAGAGTTTGAGCGGGAGGATTGTGGAATCAGAACCCTGTTGTCATAGCAAATGTCTAAATGCATCAATTCTCTTACATCTCGCTCCAATCAAATAATCCAACGCTTGCCGTTTTCGAAGCATTCACAGTTGCTCGATAATAAATCATGCAGTGCTGTCCTTGAATCAACCCAACGCTTTTGTCAACAGCCTCGTAATTGAAATCCAAGCACTGATCGAAATTGCCAAAATCGACTGTGTTGCCAAACGAAACCCCAGACTGGAATTTCGTCCACGAATCGAACACTGAAATTTGGAAAGAAGGAGATTGGCAAAATTTGATTCAAAAGCTTTCCGGAAAAGTTTACAGTCGAGTGCCCACGATTCACGTTTCGATAACGATTCACTAAAAAACTTCAGTTGCGTTTCACATTTCACGTCATCGACTTTCGCAGAGACTTTAGAGAGCAAAACTAAAGCAATTAAAATTGTAAATATTTTCATCGTTCTAGCTCGCCTCGAAGACTGGAAGCAAATAAACTACGAACTAAACTGCAATCTTATCAAGTTGTCGAAACAATCCAAAGATTGATTTACTGGCAAACCGTCGTCGAAACTTTGATGATAAGGAGGGGAGAATAGAACAGGAGTTAAGATATAAGCACAATGATTGGTACCGATTCGAAACTTCAAGCTTCACATTTCTCCCAAGTCGCTTGAACATCTATAGCAATTTTATTTGAAATCCTTGCTGAATTTTGTCTGAACCTTTTGTCTTCCGCTTTCTCTAATTATAGCGAACAAACTATTTTGAAAATAGTTTAAGTTTTTTACAAAAAGCTCCGAGTTTGTTTGCCGTAATTAAATGAAAATACTTTGCTCTCATTTTAGAATGTTATACCGAAGGATTGCGAGGGTTAAACCTTTGTAATTTTTCACTAGGCAACTTCATGCCTGTGGGAAAAACCAATTAGCTTTTGGATAGAACACTCGGTTTAACAGTAATTCATTCGCAGTAAATCCAGTCGCAGTATTATAAATAGACAAAACTTCAAACTAAGAAATCGAAGAAAAACTTTAATTTTCAAAAATTATTTTACAAATTTTTCACGATGAAACATTATTGTAATCGAACACGCATTCCGTAGCCACCCTCCAGCCAGGGGAATTCTAGAGACTGCAGTCGAGTGGTTGATGAAGCTCTTTTGTTCGAATATTTTCCAATCATGGCCAAGCAAGAACAATCGCTTACTTCTCGATTCTCGACTGTTTTTGTATCGAGATTGAAACTACGATGAAAATTTATTGCAACTTATTTTCTTAATGCTCATGGCAATCGAAAATGTTTCGAACAAAAAATTTTATATGGAAACTTCAGAGCTTCGATTAACATTCAAGTAAATTTTCCTTTAGCTCCAAGGTGGCTACGTCTTTCATGTAAAATCGTCGATTCATTTTCTGCTCTTATCATGTTCGTCTTTTCATCAATAAGACGTTAATTTACTGTGAAATCTATTTGCATGTCTCATACTTCTGGTGTCGTAGACGACGAAAGAGCAGAAATCGTCGAGAGAACTAACGATGGTGTGAGGAAAGACAAGATGAAGTTGAGAATTGAATTGATTGATTCACAAATGAAAAGACAACAGAGATTGAAAGCTTTCAAGCGGAATGTGGGTGGAAGTTTCCTTGAGGGAGTTAATACCTTACAGCTGCAGACTCGTTTTGAAATCGTTCAATTATTTCACTGCAGAGAACTCAGTCATTGAGTTCATATTCTTACTCGAGAGCTTCACAGATGAACAAAACATACATAAATAATCCAACCGGAACACCATTGTTCGTATGAAAAGGATTAAGTGATTGATTTTTCAGCATTGACTTGTAAAAGTAACGACAAGTCTCTAGAGTCCTGGAAAATTGACACTTTAACAATGACTGAGAAACAATTTATCCATTCAGAATCCTTCTTTGTCTATGAAGTTATGAAATGTAACCAGAGACAATATGTTCATTTACTATTGGAATTCATTCATCATTCATTTGAACTCTCTGTAACCTGTCAAATCGTCTTGCAAAATAGCAATCAATGTGTGAAGTCAACAAATATTTTTTCAGTATTTCGACTTGAGAACTTCTCAAAAACTTCATAAACTTATTATTTTTATCGAAAAAGTGTTTACCGCCTTGCTTAAATCATAACACAAACTGCTGATTAGAAAAGGCTAGAACTCAATTATGTTCTGCAAAGTCCTGAAGCTGAGAGCCTCGTCTGTGCGGCTGAAAAACCTCATAAATTTTGCATGTTTACGTATTATAGCGCATAAATAAGGAATTATTAACCTTAAGGGCCACATTCCGTGCATGCCTCTGGGCTAAACTGGTAAACGAGGTTTACGGAACATTTCCAACATGTTAGCTGGAATAACAGTTTGTTTGTTTTTCTCATGAACATTATTGCATGATGAGGTTTTCTGGTATTTTCCAGTTCGTCGCTCACTCGGGACTCGCGAACGAGTAGATTATGCAAGTGAATTTGTTCCATCTCACTTCGCTCAGACACTCTAAAGCTGCATAAATTTCTAATTACATTGAGCTCATGATGGAGCACTTATTAAAGACATGAGGTTGTCTCATCGATCGGTATTTTTGAATAAAATGTGCTCAAGCTTTCAGCGACATCTTTTGGAACGTAGAAAGTTTATGAGCCTATTCGGTTGAACTTGCCTCGTCTCGGCTTTATTAACACTTTTAAATTCAATACATTATGGAATTGTGAATTGCACTGAATATGCAATAGGCTAAGCTACATGCAAATCTTTTTTTAATCCTACATATTTTTCAAGGGTAATCTTTCTCTGAAGCGTGTAATTGCAAAGCGAGTAAATTCTACTACGGAAATTCAATAAAATTTTCCAATTAGTCTTCAGGTGGAATAGTCAAGAACATAGTAAAGCGCCAATATCGTTTAACTTTGATGCGCATGAAAAAGAAAAACTTTCAATAATCACTCTCTTTTGTACGGGAATGGAAAACTTTCATCAGGTCGTGCTTTATCCTTGTGGAGTCAGAACGTGAAACATGGCACACTTAAGCTTAAGAAAATTCTGCGATGAAAATCTCGGCTCCATTTTGCGGCTCCTGACCATGGGAGAAAATTTAGTTCAAATTCAAGTTAATAAATAAATGAAACTCACTGTGGCAAAGACAACTTCGTCTAGATTCAGATGCTTTGAATGAGAGACCTTCGAGTAATAATTCTTCTTCAGAGAAGTGATGTAACGATCGCACATGGAAATAGAATCAGCGAGCGCTACGACACATCCTCCCCATCCCGCGCCAGTAAGTCTGGCGCCAACACCGAATTCTTTTGATATATCCACTAGCTTGTCCAAATTTGGATGGCTGCATTCATAAAGCGTTTTCAAGCTTTGGTGCGACTTTGACATCAGCTCGGAGAGCTGCTCAATTGTATCATCCTCGTCATCTTCATCAGCTCCGTTTGCAACATCGCGGAATCTCTCGACTCTTATGGATTCTAGGAAAACAGTATTAAAAATTATTCTTATCGAGAGCAACAGCTCATTTAAAGCTCAAGAAATGCGATTAGATAGTAAAGTAGATCATAAACAATGAAAATGAGAACACACCTTGTACGACGTGGAGTGCTCGTTGTCGCAGCTTAAATTTCGTCTCATGGATTGTATTTGGAGTAAGCAAATTTTTATCAAAGTCGTGTGAGTTTATGTGGAAAATTTTCATCAATTCGTCTTTTGTGTAAACGTCTTTGGTCAAGTGTTTGACGATGAGCGACTCGAATTGCTCTAATTCGATGTCAAGAACTTCACTCTGAAGCTGACCCAGCTTGTGAATGTCTTGCCATGGACGATCAGTAAGCTTAGCAAGCAATTTAGTGGCGATTCTGCATTCGACAACCCTCATGTTAAAATCAGAAGTCGCCGCTTTATTCGCTTCAGTGAGAGAGTTTGCGATAATGAATGTTGCATCGGCGGGAAGCTCAATTGGTGTTGCACGAACCGGATTGAACTCTATAAATTGAGCACATCCTTTGGTAGCTAAAAACGCAATAGCTTGGTCCATGCCTAAAGAAAAAAGAATAAATTGTTAATTCACCAGCAGAGGATAAATAAAATAAATATTGCTCACCCCCGCCAATCGTTCCGATGTAATGTTCGCTTGAAGCAGCGAGCGTTGCGAGAAGCTGTTTGTTGAGCGGTAGATCAAAAAGATACGCAGTGGCCAGAGCAGATGAGCAGACCATAGCTGAAGAACTGGAAAGGCCAGAAGCTGGCGGAATGTTACCACTAACAGCAACCTTAAATCCCTGATACTTGAAGTTTCCCATCTTCTGAACGTAATCGAGCATTCCTTTTACGCCGCATAAGAAATAGTTGTGCCATGCTGGATACGTTCCTGCTGCAGGAACGTCAATCTTGATGTTGCTCATGTGACATTTGAAGCTTTTATATTTTGACTGGATGTTCTTCAAATGAATGATATCATCGTCGTTTGGGGATGTGGCAACTGCGAGCAGAATGTTCTGAGAAATTGCCTGAAAAACAGTTGTCGGTTGTAAGCCAATAAATATAGATGGAATAAGCACATACCATTGGACAAACGCCATATCCAGAGTAATCGACATGCTCGCCAATCAGGTTCACTCGACCCGGGACCCTGACGAAAAACGTCGGTTTGATTGAAAACTCTCTGGTGAAGAAATCTGACAAAATCGATATCAAGTTACAAAAAAACATTTGTAAAAACGCAATCAACTAAATCTGACCTCTCAGCTCCAAGAATCGCTCGTCTCCAGCGTCAATGTGCTTGTGAATACTAACAAATCGGTCATCGTGCTCGAATGACATTATCTTTATGTTATGTTTCCTTCAGAGAACGACGAAAAAATTCTTATCACTTCCTCACTGCGCAACACTCGAACAGCGACTGAAAGCTCGCTCCGGTCGCAAGTCTATCGATTTCACAAACTGCTGAATATTCACAAGGGTTGTCCAAATGACGAACCAAGCGACAGCTTGTTGATATGAGTTTAATGAGAGATTCGCCGGATATTTGTTTACTTATTTTACTTGGACGCAACTGACGCGGATCACACCGCGATATCCACATATATCTGTATATCTCATATATCTAACAAGGTTTGTGTCTTCGACTTCAGTTCAGTCCAATTGGATTACAGACTGTAATTTACAGTCACAGCGTTCGTCAGAAAGTTTTCATTTGCGTTCAAGACGGTTTAGAGTGCTCACTCTGCTTGGAAAAAGATTTTTATTGTTCATAAATAAGTGTTTTTAAATAAGCAAAACGCACTAGAAGTGTTCGGTGTGATGTATTTGACCGATTGGTGAATAAGGAAAACTCGATTTTTCGTGCCCGAGCAAATTAAAAGTGAAAACAAGAATCGGGAGGAAATTAAAAAGTCGAGCAGATTAAGGAAATTTTATCTGTGTGGCTGCTTTATCACAACTAATCTAAGTGTAGTTAATTCGAAGGAAGATGTGAATGAGTTCTTAATCTTGAAAGGAAATTCTCGCCACCGCGACAAAACATTCCACACAAATAAGAAAATTTTCGGAAAGAAAACAAATTTGTCGAGGTAAATTGACATCGGAAAAGTGAAACATTGATCCAATGCAAGCTCCACGTTCTAACGCGAATTGAAATAAAAGTCAATGAGTAAACGTCACAGACAAGGTGACACGCCCACAGAATATTCCCCAGTCGATCAGAGAATGTTGGTTAATTAGTTTTGCAATATCTGGCAGTTCGTTCCATGTGAGGCGATCCAAATATCACCGTGCGATTCAATTATAGTTCTCGTATCGATTTTGTCTGGAAATGTGACCACAAGTTAAATGGCATGAAGAATTCCATTTGTTCTCAATTCGATACTCACAGAATCCCATGAACCACTTTTCGGTGAAATCTTTTACGAAAATCAACACACAGCCAAGCAAACGAGCACACAAGTGCGAAACAGCGAACGGGAAAGCCATTGATGAGAGCCGCTGCTAGACCGTGCTGAGCCCATCAAAATAGAGCCATTCATTATAGAATTAAGTTATGTTAAATCTAAGCTACACCACCAACATTTACATCATGTTCTTGTTGCTGTTTTTCGGCTGTTTTAGCGAGCATTTCATGCGTGACGAGAAGGCAATAAACTCTTCTGACATGTGAATGCGCCTCGCCTGGAATTTCACTTGTCCAAGCGCGCTCCCCGTTAATTGAGTAACTTCTCTTTCCGAAGTCGAATCCATCAATTAGTGCGTGCTTGAAATCCAGTAGAAAATATTTTTTCGACCAAACGTAAGCTACGAAAGTCCCATCGAAGTTCCTGAACGAGATTGAAGTTTTGAATTAATTAATTATGTTGGGAATAAATCGATTGACATTCGGGGGGCGGAAATATTAAGAAATCGTCATGCTGTGCACGATGTCACGGATCGATTACGAATTACGCCCAGTTACAACAAACAAAACTTTGTTCGAAACGAATTTGTTTGTATTCCTCGCTGTTCCACGAATCCCGCTACGTTGAATGAGGCAAGGAAGATGAATTCTTTATCCTTCGACGCGCCCTTTTGCCCGAGGTGTGTTTTCCTTCCTTGCGAATAAATCAAATATAACAAGATCGACTGATATTTTCTTTCGATTTCCTGCGAGTTCCCAAAAGCACTCAAGTCTTCAAAGTTATCCAGCGTTGTAACTTGAGACGTTGCGTTTCACTTGTGTGCGAATCATAAATTGCTTCTGATGTATTTTTGGCTCTTTTATCGTTAATGTAGGTCAAACATTTTTTTCGATTTGAACTCTACGAAATGAAAACGCGAAGCAGAAAATTTTCCAATTCGCTTTTTTCTTGCCGTTTGTTTAATTATTAAACTTTTTACGTCGTTAGCTGAAACTTTATTACGAAAGTGCCTTGACTGAAAAAACCATAAAACCGTTTTGATCGACATTTTTGCAGTCGCGAAGCCTTCAATTGTGAACTCACAAATATAATGGATGTTTACATGATTTTGAAATATAAACAGCAGAAGTAGAGTCCGGGAGACGTTCAAGTCTCTTATGCCACATTTGCTGTCGTTAGAAAAATGTTTATGGGGGCGAAACGACATCGTTTCAGAAGCCACAGCCTGTTGATAAGATAAACATCGTGTTTTGACTGAGTCTTATCGATTCTCATGAGTCTTTTCCATCTTCCTTGGCCACATGAACATCTTAGTACGAGAGCATGCCATGAAATAAAAGTTGCATAATTTAGTCGATGCTCCAGTTCCACTTACATCTTCTAAACTCCACAGAGACATAAAGTCTTAAAATGAGAACGTCTCTCGTTCCATTTTGTTGATACAGATGAATTCGATTTTTTCGCTAGTTGCTTGTCATCTGACGGCTTCTATCGTTCACACACCTTCACGCAAGCATCCGATCGGATGTATTATTTTTAAATGTCAAACACATAAAGAGCTAATATTCTAAATGAGTTGCCGGTCAACGCATTCATTAATGAAGCAATTAGGTAGATTTTCTGCACATCAAATGCTATAATCGCTCTCGTGAGGCTCGTATAGAACCCACTCGTTGATAGAAATGACCGAAAAGCATGAAACATTTCCGTTTAGCTCATCGCTGACTCTGCTGACCTTGACGAGAAACCGCAAAGTGATTTACCTCGCTTCTTCTTCGTCCCATTCAATCCTCCACCCGCGTGCCAAATGTACAACTGCGGATAAGACTGAACCTCGAAAGTAAATAAACTTATTAGGCTTTTATGGCTTTCCTCAGAGTTAAGAAGTATTCAGATGAAATCTATCGGAGTTTGAGCAACCACAGCTCCATCACTGGCCGCAACACTGACTCAATAAACAACCTACATTCTTCCCCCATACTTTTGTTGTTCTTTGTTAAGTTGTGCTTTTCTGGTTTCCAGTTTCAAACTCATATTTTCTTCTTGAACTTCCAATGTGGCGAATGGCTACGGGCTTGAAAAGTTCTGTAGTTATGGATTGAGCAGTCTTGGGTGTGATCATGAGGAACACTGGAGATTTGAATACCGTTCAACTAGAGGCGTGTGAAACTAGACGATCTTGAGTGCATTCGGCGCTACACCGATTTGATAAGCTAGCGCGAGACTTTGTGGAATTTTGAAATGCATGCGATGAGAATGGATTTATTGCGCGACTTTTTCTTTCCGCTTTTAAAAACAAAGAAAGCGATTCAGTGAATGTTACTGTTTCCATCCAATTAGTAGGCGTTAAGACATGTAGAGCTTTTCTTTAACAAGTTTTTCAATTGGCTATGAATCAAATAAATCCGATTACATCGACATAGCGTCGTGGCACCATGATTTATTTGTCGGAACAAGTTCCGTCGTTCTCGAGAAAACCTAGCACTGTTGTCATCGCGATGATGACAGGCTCGAAATAACAAATAGTAATCTTTCGTCTAAAATCGACTTCATTCATGCATCGTTGCAACGAATTGTAAATTACGAACTGCTTCCATTAACTGTAAATTCTCTTCGTCTTACGGGCCGCAGCGGGCCACAGTTAGAAGTTGAGTAGAAGAAACAAAGCAACGAGAAACTGTTGCTTGTGGCGGCAGATGTGTGAGTAGAAGTAACGACTTATCCAGCCCATGCGAGCTTGGCCGTGTGCTCGTGAGGAACGAAAAGCTTCGAATTGAAATTTAAATCCGATGAAATTTCTAGCTTGGAATTTTATTGTTGCATTTGTAGCCGATAAATTCGGCTGCAATTACTTAACTCGAGGAAGCAGATCATTGATGAATGAAAAATCTCGTTAAGTCGGTCAGCAACCTACCAAAAGCTCTTCACCGGAAGATCGACCACCTTTGTAGGTTGAAATGAATTCAACAGCGATGATCCATTCAGGCACTGGCTTCTTTTTCGTCAGATGACTTCACGAGTTCAATTGAGTCATTTGCGCATACATGTCTGCCGTGTCGCTAAAAGAGAAGAAAAAAACTTGTTTCGTCGATGAATCATTGCGAATGAAATCGTGAAACGGCAAACCCAACTTTACCTTTCACTTAGCCAACCCCGACGCAGAAAGTTTTCGAGGTCGTCGTAAAATCCATCAATCAAGTATAACTGAGTCGCGATTAAATTTCTCCTTGATTGCTATCACCTAGAACTTCATCGCTTTAATGATAAAGTTAGTGAAACGGATGAGGAAGACTCGTTCTAGTTTACTCTCCTTTGCAATTAGGTTCCATTAAGCTTAATCTGATAATTAATTCCACTTCATGCCAAGAGACGATTCTTCATTTTCTCTCGTATGAACGAGGCGTGAATTGATGTCACCGGCGCTCCGTGAAGCGAAACGCGCTGATAAAAAGATCGGCGGCATAGTGATTTATAGTCTCGTCATGTTTGGCAATCTGCCAGATTGGAATTCGAAACGATGATCAGATCCATCATGTTGGTAATTTTCTAACAGTATTCGAGATGCTGGAAATAATTGATGATGCATGAATCCTCGCATAGAGCGGAACAATCCGAAGCTACAAGGTTTCACAATCAATAAAACAATTGTTTGCTAGAATAATCGAAAGTTTTCCAAATTTCCTTTCATTCCGCGCGCTTGATTAGCTGCGTTGAATCATGTTTAACAAAACTTTTCGTAAGCCGATAACTCGGCGGTCTGTGAAAATGGTAACAATTGTTGCTTTGGCTTCGGTGCGCGTCGATTACGCAAACCTTCTCGAGTGTTTCGCTCAGTTTTAATTGAATGGCGCAGCAGTGAAACATGATCCAAGGTTTTTTCAACAATTTCGGCTCCAGCCTTTAAGACGGCTGTGCAATTCAAATCAATCTCACACGATACTTAATTTAATTGACCGCGACCTTAAACACCGTCGTCATTGGAAGCTGACAAGAAATTTCCTATTGCTAACTCTCACGCCGGAGTTAAGTCTCTTTATGCCAGCTTTGGTTGAGAACAATGTGGCTGCTTTGTGATGAGAAGATATTTTTCAATCTACATGCAAATGTAAACGCTCGCTTATCGCTGTAAAAGATTCATTTCCATGCTCATCTGGGACTTCCTTAGGTTTCACTGTGTTGCAATATATCGCTCGCTTGTTTGTTTTCATGGATCGAGTTACAGATTATCCACAAGACTATCTTAAACTGAACCCACTTTGCTAATTAGATTATGAGTAACGCTTGTTCTGCCAGTAAATAATTAATCGATTATGCTCGGTAATTGTGCGTAAAACCTTGCTCTGATGAACGCTGAGTATTTCAAGCCTTTGTTGACTCTTCATTCTTGCATTTCTCAGACACGTTTTCGACTGCGCTTCGCCCGAAACACTTTCTCGAAATAAAATTCCGTTTATTATCACGCGGCCCTTCTTCTCACTATACATTTTAAATTTCTTTTTCTGTTTCCACTCGCAGGTCTCGCACAATTCATCACACCGAACAGCCGTTCATCATGAGCTAAAACGATCTCGTGGGAAGAGCATTCTCAGAATTGTGCAACACAAACTGGATTTGATATTAGTTTTCTTCAGAGTATTCACTTTTAACCATCCACTAGTTTTATACCGAGATTTTTGTCTCCGACAACACGACGAGGCAGAGTATTATAAGTGATAGCAACACCGCCAACAGCTGACAATTCTATGCATTCTTAAGACCAACAACAACATATCTATTAAGAGCTTCTCGAAAGAAATGACTTTGAGCACGTCAGAATCGGAGACGACGTCAAATGTCATAAACAACAATTCTGTTGCAAAGGTTATGGCAACAGAGAATCTTCCTACTTCAGAGTTGAGTTTATTGGCCAAGCTGGAAGCGGCAAACAAATTAATCGAGAGTGACTCAAAGAGTCTAAACTCTCTGCAGAGCTCAGCGCATAGTCGCAAGAGTTCCGACACTAGTCAAATTAGTTTAAACTCGGGATCGTCGTCGGTGGGCGAGGAAGACATCTGGTCGATTTGGGCTTTGATAGTCACTGACTGGGACGCAGCGCAAAAGCGAAAGAACCCCTCAGTTAAGGAACTTGTACGGAAAGGAATCCCACATCACTTCAGAGCAATCGCTTGGCAACTGCTGTGCAATGCTGGCGACGCTGACAAGAAGCAATATGCCGAGTACCTTAAAGCGACTTCGGCATGCGAACGTGTGATTAGAAGAGACATCGCGAGAACGTACCCAGAGCATGACTTTTTCAAGGAGAAAGATGGTCTTGGACAAGAAGCTCTGTTCAATGTGATGAAGGCCTATTCGCTTCACGACCGAGAAGTCGGTTATTGCCAAGGCTCCGGATTTATTGTGGGGATGCTCTTGATGCAAATGCCAGAAGAAGAAGCATTCGCTGTGCTCGTGCAAATAATGCAACAACATCGTATGCGAGACATGTTCAAGCCATCGATGTAAGCTGCAATTATCTCTATCGTGATGATTTTCTAACAATGCAATCTACTAACAGGGCAGAACTGGGACTGTGCATGTATCAATTGGAGAATCTTGTGCAAGAGCAACTGCCTGAGCTTCATTTGCATTTCCAATCACAGGTTGGTGTGAAAGTTATATTTTCATTTTCTTTGAATAATCGTTTCTCCATTACAGGGCTTTCAAACTTCGATGTACGCTTCGAGTTGGTTCCTCACGCTCTATACCACCGCTCTCAACCTCAATCTCCTCTGTTGTCGCATCATGGATGTATTTCTTAGCGAAGGAATGGAAATGATCTTCAAAATCGCACTGGCTTTATTAACGATCGGAAAAGAAACCGTTCTGTCGTTGGACATGGAAGCGATGCTTAAGGTAATTGTTGTCATTGCAGTTCAATTGGATCGAGTCGATAACGATATCTAAATATTATCGTTTTTCCTCGTCAGTATTTTCAAAAGGAGCTGCCGGGAAAGGTCGAAAGCGACGTCGAGGGATTGTTCAATCTTGCTTATTCCATCAAGATCAATCCGAAAAAAATGAAGAAAATGGAGAAGGATTATGCAGAGTTGAGAAAGAAAGAGCAAGAGGAAATGGTTGAGCTGAGGGTGAGTCACAGTGACTCAGCAGGTTGCAATTTCGGTTTTACTTTCGATTTCACTTTGTAGCGCTTACGCAATGAAAACCGCTTGTTGAAGAAGCGCAATGAGTTGTTGGAAGCTGAAAGTACGGAGTTAGCAAATCGGCTTGTTCGTGGTCAAGTTTCGAGAGCTGAGGAGGAGGAAACAAAGTTCGTTTAACCAGAGAGTCAAAGATCATTCGCACTAAATAATAAATCATTTTCATTTTAGTTTTGCAATACAATCAGAGCTGTTGGCGCTTCGCCGGGCTCATTTGGAAATTTCTCATCAACTTGAAACGTCTAACGAAGAGATTCGCGCATTGAGTTTGAGACTGCAAGAAAATGTAAGTGGACCAACACACAATTAAGATCTTAAACTTTTCCTCGATGTCAATAACACCAAGTTAAATAAGAAACACCCACAAGCTTCGTGTGACCATTGACTCCGATGATCTCAAATGGTGCTGTTGATAAATGGTCACGAGTCGCTGTAGTTGTCACTAAACATCCCGCAGTTAAAATTTGGTGTGGGCTGAACGCGCGCTTCAACCAGACGACACAGTACAACGGGTTCGCTTTGACAGAGCAAATTTTTTTGCTGCTCGAATCAAAGTGTTAGCCTATCGTCTTACCAAAATTCACATCCTTTATTGGTGCCTGGCATTGTCCGCCTTTTGGCTGATGAAAATCTTTCCCCGCTTCCACAAACCTCATATTTCCTTATCCACACATTGTCACACACATTTTTCGGTCATTATTTAATTAAGTCGAATCAACTCATTTCTATTCTTTAGCAGCAAGCACCTCAAGATACTTCAATTGACTCTGTAAGTGTAGAATGGTGATTTTGCAAGAAAACTAATTTTGATCGTAAAGTTTTTCAAGTAGAATTTCCTTTAAAATAAATCGCATGCACCCTCATCTTCACAATTACTTTAGATAGAATTTATTTTTATGCTCTCTGTTACACATTTCCACCAAGTTTTCCATAAAGATTTTAATAACTTTTTCAATCGTAGAATAACTCACGACAGAATTCTATTGACGAGCTCATTCATAAGGAAGAAGCATTGAAGGAACGCGATGAGATGGTGAGCTGTTTACTTGAAGAACTAGTTAAGGTTCGACAAGGTTCGGCTGAGAACGAAGACACTATCAGAAATCTAAAGACGAAGATTCAAGAACTTGAAGAAGACAAAAAGCGACTGCGCGAAACGACAACTGACAACTCAGTGGCTCATCTTCAGGACGAGCTGATTGCGAGTAAACTTCGAGAAGCTGAAGCCAGTCTCTCACTTAAAGAGTTAAAGCAACGAGTGATGGAGCTGAGCTCCCAATGGCAACGACAATTACAAGAGCAGAAGAATGATGCACAACCACAGCCGGAATCGACGCCCAAGAAACTTCTCTCAGGATTGTGGGAAGCGTCAGGAAAGTCACATGAGCAACAAAAAGTGGAGGAAGAGCTGATGACGACTAGAATTCGAGAGATTGAGACATTGACCGAACTCAAAGAACTGAGACTGAAAGTGATGGAGCTAGAAACTCAAGTTCAGGTATCGACGAATCAATTAAGACGACAAGACGAAGAGCACAAAAAGGTTAAAGACGAGTTAGAAGAAGCGCTCAATCGCGAGAAGGATATGTCAAACAAGGCGAGAGAACAGCAGCATAGGTGAGTGATGATCAAATGATGAATATATTTCGATGATTCATCTTAACGATGATGTATTGCAGATACTCCGACCTTGAGTCTCGCATGAAAGATGAGCTGATGAATGTGAAGATCAAGTTCACTGAGCAGAGTGCGCGTCTTGCCGAATTGAAACAAGAAGTTTCACGTCTTGAGACAAAGGTTTGTGTCGACCACACCAAGATTATATTACGATTGAAAAATTGTTTTTTTTAGAATTCCGAAATGCAAGCCGAAGGAGAGCTGCGCTCAAACCACGACGAATCAGATCGAGTTCGCGATTTGCAGGACAAAGTGGCGGACCTTAAGGCTGAGGTAAAAGATAATGAGCACCTTAATCGAGACACTAACTAAAGATATTTTGTGACATACTAAACTTCATTACATTCATTATGTTAACACCTCAAAACTCACATTAAGTATCGCTTTAATCAAAACTCACTTGTACCATAAAAACTCAATGGCTCACTCTGTAATCTGACGACCGACGCAGCGACCCAGGAGGAAGTTTTCAAGTCTTTTGAAGACATTCTTTTTGCCTTAATTGACTAGAATTCCCTGAGATTGACGCTTCTGACCATCTTCTCTCTTGCTATAATTTTCATTAACAGTTTCCAACGCCTATAACGAGTCCCGACACTGAACAGCCCTGGAAGTGGATAAGCTAAATTAACTCACGCAAATCGATGCACTCACATTGAACTATTGTCTAAGTCGTAACTGCACATCAAATATGCAATTCCTTAATTAAATTAATTTATTGCGAGTCACTAGACATAAAGGAAACAGAATCTGTAGGACTTTTTAGAGAGAAAAAACTTTTAAATGTGTTTAGTATTCGATTAATCGACTTATCTAGAGAGGCGTAACGCAGAAAAGAAAACTTTTGTAGTAAAAAATTGAGATAACTTAGACACAAATTCATCTCGACCAGGTTAATATTTCTCACAATAGTTATTTGGCATTGGATCAGGGCTTAGTGTTCTTCGACATAGATGTGAAAACTAAGTTTGATTAGAAAGAACATCTTACTCGAACAGCAAGTCCTGTAGAAAGCTTTTAATGTGCATGCATCTTAAGTAGACTTTCGAGGCTTTTCATTGTGCTTTGTAGCTACTATTTGTTTTATAAATTTATTTTGTTAAGTTTAATTTGAAGTTTTTACTAGACAGATCATTATCAAGTCTGCCAGATTTTTAGCTAAACTGAAAAATCAATTGGCGATTTGATGTGACCTTTGTTCTTATTTGTTGATTGCACGATCATGATTTCCACTTCGACTCATATTTTAATCCTCACCCAACCAACATCCCATTTTCCCTCTAGCATGAAAATATTTATTTGGATTCATTTACTAACTTTTTTATCCTGATTAACTAATTTCAATTCCCAAATTTTTTCCCTTCCGCCAACCATCAAATCATTTTGATAAACTGTGGGACTTTTAGTTAGCGGCCGTAAGAAGTCGAGGCGGACACTTCAACCACAACGATATAAATTTCAATAATAAAGAATCCTTGGATGATGACGACGACGTGAATAACTTCGATCTAATAGAAAATGAAAATTGACATGGCTGAGCATGAAAGAAGTTAATAAATGGAAAACAATTGATTCGTAAGAGAAATTTACGTTGTTTTTTATTCGAAATCCTTTTTGGTCAGTTTCATCCGATACCAGAGCGGTTCCTGTTGCTTCAACATTTTCAGAGCAGTTTTCGAGTCAAACATTTTATGATCTACAAGATATTTAGCTCTTGGTAGTTCGGGATTTGATTTCAAATGTCGTATGAGGGACCGTGTCGAAGAAAGATGCAAAATAGACTCGAAAACAAGCTTGAGATCTTGTAGATCCTGAGGACAATTGATTTGATAGTTTTTGTCGTAGAGATCTTCATTGAATTTGTTGCGTCGCAATGACATTGGAAGCAGACGTCCAAAGGCAATTGTGTGTGGTTTCAGGTTCCTCATCTTCCGATCCTGTTCGGACATTTTGATGACACAATTTTGAATTGATAATTGTGGTCGATTCAAAGCTTTTGCAACTTCGTGTGGAACAACCGCGAATTCTTTCGGAACAACATGAAGAGCTTTCGAAGCATCGCGTTCAACTTCGATCGAGAATAATTGTTTGACAAACTCTTTGTTGATGTTTGACTCGTCGTCCATCTGCTTTAGCCAGATAGCGAAATGTTCTGCGGCGATATCGATCAATTCCTCCGTCTGCTCAAACAAAGGCTTCTTATAAATTTCTTTGTTCTCTTGGAATAGTTTCGTCTGCCAAACAATTCGTTCCTTTTTCATCTTCTTCGTGTACTCATCAATCCAATTGATATCGTGCTGAATTAACTTCCTTTCAGGGATCCGAGCCTCAATATTTAAATCGATAGTTTTATGCTGCTGATACTTCTCCACAATGTCAGCGAAATTCTCCTCTGTGATTCCCGTGTCCATCTTCTTCACTAAACCCGGATCCAGTTCCATCAAGAGATCCTTGAACCGAAGTTTCTTTCGCTCTTCAAACGGATCATCTTTCCCACAAGGAACAGCGATGATCTTTGCCACTCGATCGTATAAATCATTCGGCAAGCACTGTGAAAGATCCACTGGCTTTTTCACTTTACAATTTTTATCTCTTCTAAATTTGATGCGTTTCTGCTCCATTGCAACGTGTTCTGGAATTTCCCAAGTAAAAGCAATTTCTAACAGAACAAAACTTTCCCGTTTCCAATGCCAACTGTGCATTGCTATAGAAACAATATAATATTTCATATGAAACTTTGGCTTGGTTGACCTAATCAAGTATCTTCAAATCAAGAAAAAATATCGAAATCTTTTCATCAAGCTTCTGAATTTAAAAGGCTAAAATCAAAGGCTAAAGCGGGAAAAGCATATTATGACATAGTCGTATGTATGATCTTAAAAGCTTTTTTGTTTAATGCTTTTTGGAACAAATTGGAACGTGAAACACAATCGTGTGAGTTACCGCCGTTTAAATTAAAAATTGACAATGTTGAAACTATGTTAAGACAGATACAAACTGGAAACTTTCATCTGGAAATCATTACGATTTGTTGTATTGGTCCAAATTTTAATCACCTAACGCA
Organism: Smittia sp. YW1114-2; assembly: GCA_033064975.1. Lineage (NCBI taxonomy): Eukaryota > Metazoa > Arthropoda > Insecta > Diptera > Chironomidae > Smittia > Smittia sp. YW1114-2. Next base: position 691,892 of record CP093832.1, read on the forward strand.
GGAGGGCGACAGTAATATGTAAATGTATTACCTGACGTCGTAAAATTAGACGCATCCCCACTCGATAATTGTTTTCCAGGTGCAGAATTTTTAATATTGAGTTCAGTATTCTCATGACACTCGAACAGTCAAAATGTATAAAATAATAAAACGCGTTGTTGAAAAGTTGATTGAAAAGCCTGTGAGTGATCCAGTGAAAATCATTCCGAGAAAAGCGATGGAACAAATTTTCGGATATCTCAATGCACGTGATATACTTCAGTGCACTTTGGTCAACAAGGACTGGAACAAAGCAATAGGAAAATCTCTGATCGCTATGGAAAAAATTAAAATCTGTGTTTGTGAGCCATTCCACGGAATTTTCAAGAAATTTACGGCGTCAGACGCCGTAGCGATAGTTAAAGGCGGCCGGAGGTACAAGCACATTTCACTGTTCATCACAAGGCGTCTGACTGCAGATCATATTCTTCTGATCGCATCGTTCAAGTGGAAATCTTTGCTGCTTTGTCATCACACGTTTAAAAGTGAGATCGAACTGATCAATTTTATCGGCATCATCGAACCACACATCGAGACTTTGGATTTTCGAACGATTAGAATCGCATCATCTAAAAAGGATCAAATCGCACTTACCAACTTTGCTTTTCCCAAGTTGAAAAAGCTAAGACTCGCCAATTGTTACACGTTTGTGTACTCTGATATTTTCAAAAACATTGAGAAGCTTGACACTTTGGAAATTGAGACAGGACCACCGCCATCTCACGCCTACGATAACAGAGACGCGGTTTTTCTCAGAGTCGCTGCTCTTCAGTCGATTCTGGTCAAAAACTTCATGGTCAGGCATCTAAATCTGTATCTCCATCAAATGGATTTTGAATGCATGTTCAGCGATTCCCGCCTGGCGGCTAGCGTCAGATTCCAGTTAGATTCATTGAGGATCAGCAAGTTCAGAAAGCTTGTTGAAGAAAATTGCAACGAGGTTCAACTGAAGAACTTTGGCTTTTTCTTGTCAACACAACAGAAAGCTCTAAAATCAATCCACATTTATGATTGGCTTGGCAACGGAATTCTCGAACTGATCATTAATACGATGGATCGACTTAAGATTCTTGTTATTGGCGACTTGGAATGTTATGGAAAATTCTTCGATACCATCGCCAACATGGATTTGTACATGAACGAGAGCGTCGAAACGATTCGCATCGTAGAGAAATATTCAAAAGTCAACGATCTGCAGAAATTATTGCTGGAATGTTTCCCAGGCCTGAAAAATCTCGAAATTGGAACCATCAATCAAGACGTCCTTAAAATACTTATTGAACGCACACCCAAGATTGAGAACATCACCGTCGACCTGTTCACTCCTTACATCATTCCGGATGAGAACGTCCTAACGAACCTGAAGAAGATGACAATCACGTCCGGCTACGCTCCGCACTTCCGTGATATGCTCCGTGATTACAACAATTACACAAATTTTGAAAATGTGTTCCTGAAAGCAGCAAGAGACTTTGATCACCGAAACAAACGTTAACTTAAGCATTTAAAGATTCTTTAGATCAATTGAAAACTATGATTAAAATGTTGGAATTTTATCTCTAAATATTTGAACTTAATAAACCAGTTTTGAAACATAGTTATTACATTTTGCATCGTAATTGCAAGAAAAACAACAAACTCCACCTTTGCTAGATCGTAGCGATTTGTAATCCTTTAGCTTTGAGCATTACTTTTCTCTCGTCTTGATCATCGTCAACTCTAGAGACTCGTGTTTAAGCCTCTCTCCAGCACACACAGACGCAACCAAAATTATTGAGCAAAAGAAAAGCGGCGAATGAGAAAGACGGTTAGAAGTTTAGTGAGCGTCGAAGGGAGTAGTTCATCTTGTGCAATCGAGCTCTGAACGGTGTCGTGAATTTGTGAATTATCTGAATTAATCCAATCATAATAAAAACTCGTAAGCAGAAACTTCGTAAAGCGTCTTTCACGCTCATCATCGTTTGAGAACATTTATCAGCTAAAAGCGATGAAGGAAAAAATAAGAAAGATCGATGCAGGCCATCGACAAAATGTTGAGTGAAAGATCTGCGAAGAGAAATCAATGTACTGATAAAGCTCCGTGAGGGCAAATGAAATGCAAATTGAGAGTTCGCGATCTAATTTTCGTACAGTAATCGTTGAGTTCCTTATGTCGGAGGCTGTCAAAGACTCCAATGATTAATTGAATCATTTGTCACATGCCATTTGCCGTCGTTTGTCATTAAGCATGTGTAGAGCAGCAGCCTGCGACTTAGCACTGGGTCGTCTGCGCAAGCTCTCGATTCCTTGACCTTCCGCGATCAGACCGAGAGACGTTTCGAGTCTCTTTCCAATATCCAGAAGCGAAAAAAGGCTATAAACGAAACAGATTTGTTAGTGAAGAAAAAATAAGACACCAAACAACACCAACGAAAACGACACAACACGGAGAAATAAGAAGCATGAAGCCGAAGATTAACAAAATGAGATTTTTGTGCCTCGTTTGGTCGCTGACCAGCGAGATATATTCCAACAATCTGGACGTATACCGGTTCACATCTGATTAGAAGACCCGACGATGAGTCTCCAGCTCTCGCTCACTGATTTAGTAGCTTCTTTTTGGCATCGAATGGAATTTCGATGGAATTAATTTCTTGTCGAATGGTTCATAAATATTTAACATCGATTCTTCTCTTATTTTAGCCTCGCGCGGGATTTTTCTTCGCGCAAAAGCTTTTTTCTCACTTGATCGAGAGTTTCTTTCTTTCAGAGGTGTTTCGACGTTAGAAGGGAAAAGTTGTGCTTGCGCTAAACGATGCACTGCTTCGGGAACTGATTGTGTGTGAAAGCAGACAAGTTAAGAGTTGAAGGACTCCAATTAAAATAAAAAAAAGAAGAGACGAGTGAAGAATCATGTTGAATTCATCGAAAATTATCGCGCTTTGCATATTCATAAGCTGTGGATTTAATCTTGCATCTGCTGCCTCACAACCGGTAAGTATCAAGTTCAAGAATAGCCAAAAGAGAAATACTCGAAATAAATCAAAATCTGGTGAAGATTTTTTGTGTAATTCGAATCCTGTTTCGTGCCGAAATGACAAATCGCACGAACAAAATCTTTGAATCCGCTAAAGTCAACTTGAGCTTCTCAAGAAGAGAAGGAGAAAGGGCCAAGCGTGCGATCACTTATCGAATCATATGAAGCTCATCGCACTTAATGAAACTGTTTACAGGTTTATTTTAATTCACTTGCTGTCAGCTCATTACAGAACGTTCGAAGTGATGAAATACAAGAGCGGGGAAATTTATGTAAAAGTGTTTTGAATGTCAGTCAGAACAGGAAAAATCTCACCGCGAATTTTCCAACAACATTTCTTTCCATAATCTCTCGCTCTGCTTGTTACAAACAACATAAATTCCACTAATGTTGATGAGGCGTAATGCGATGCGTGTTTATCTTTCGACATCATCCCGATCTTAATGGTCATCACAAATTTGGATTCTCCCGCGAGCTCGAACGATGAGTGAACGAGACGAGTCGACGTCATAGACTCAATTGAATAATAAATATTCATCCGACACTTTCCGCTGTCGATCTTTGCATCTGGATCGTGTTAAGTCTCTGTGATCATTCGAAGCACTTGATTGATGGATCGAAGAAAAACATCGTCGGCCTATTGTTGTTCGCTTGATCCCACACGAAAAGTCTCAAAAGGAATTGAATTAATGCGAGCGTTTAAAGACTGAAATCCCATTAAAAAGGTGTAAAACATGAGCGAGATAACAACAAGCGGCTCGAGCTGTGGCAGAAGAAAGGAAAACAAATTTTATGGTGTGAAGAATTAAACGATTCTTTCGGGGTATTCTTCCCAATCGCCTTCTGCCGGTTTTATTTAATTTTTTGCTGTAGCACAAACATCGCTCTTCGCAATCGGACACGACAGAAAATATTGTTCCAAAGTGTATCAGATGGGCGAGCTGGCAAAAAGTGGCAACATGAAAGGATTTTTCCTCTTCTTTCTTCACGGGATTTCTCGGCTGCCTTTCTTCTGCCCCAGCTCAACGTACCGGGAAAGGAACAACAAAAAGAATACGAACCAGAGTCTAAATGTCTGGCGAGATCACTTGCCTCGGTGTTGGTGGCATGTTATGGGATTCTTTACGTTTATCTTCTATTCTCCTTTCTGGTCCATCTTCATTTCTATATATCTACGCAAGTCTCCGCTCTCATCTCACACACTCGTGCCGACTCCACTGAGATCGAGTTTAAGTTACCCAAACTCACCACGAAACATGCTGGTTCGAGAAGCATCGAAGTTTCCTCGATTGTGGTAGAATTTTTTTATCTTCTCTTCCTTGTCGCGATCACTAGCGCGGTCACTAGCAAGGTAAAGTGTCATTAATTGAAGAGTCAATAAATGCAAAGAAGACACAACAACAACCGTCAGACGGGAGGAAGTGCGGGGGAGCCGATGAGAGTCGAGTTCATGAGATTGTTTTTCGTCGGAGACGAGATTCTCAATTTGAAGATGTTCACAATGTTAAGTGCACGAATCATTTCGGCGCCTTGCAAAATCTCTGTGTGATAAGCGGAGCGCGAATTTTTGTTTCCCTCACAGTTGGAAATTGAATTTTAATAGCAGATGAAATTTATTGCTTCGCGATTATTTTAACGACGCTCGCTCAAGTGTGATGATTTAAATGTTTTACTGCCGGCGACCTCAGCCACTGAACCGTCACTTAACATCATTCGAAGAATAAATACGAGCAGATTGCTTCACGCATAAAGAATTTCTCGATCACTTCCGTGCGCACGAAAGTCTTTCACTTTCTAAAAATATCATCACAGAGTATCTTGCAATCTCGATGGTAGATGTTCACGTTGATTCAAAAATTGAGATGATTCATAAAATGCTAACGTTGCTCATCCTGCTGCGCAGTAATGAAATTTCTCGTTCCGAATGAGAAATTTGGGGTTTTGCACGTTTCATACAAGATCAAGTCTCCGGGAGTTGATTGTAAAGATGCAATAAATTGTTTATGCTCCCTGCTTTGTCTTCACTTTTCAAATTTACTTTTACTTGAAGCTGCAAATAAGGGATGCAATGTAGCGATAAGATGAATACATAAGATTAGAAGCTTTAAGCTGCCTGCGAAGAAACTTTGGAGCTTACAAATTACTCAAATCCTTAACCTATCTTGAACGAGTTCCTTCCCCTTAATATCCAATTCGCTGTTCATATGTAGTTGTCGAAATAAAATGAATCATTAGCGAAATATTCATATGAGTATCGCTGACACAGCCGCGAGTTCGCTTCGTTCTAGCGCCATCCTTGTGATTGAATTTTTTTATTTTTAGAACCGTTCGTAGCACATAAAAATATATTCAAATTAAATAAAAGATTGAGAAATAAATCGGCAGACCGCTAATCATAATTCTGCTCTGGCACACGTCTATATGCCGAGACACTAGGGGGCATGCGAGAGACGGCAATAAATTAGTCATTAGCACTCACTGCAAATCAACAGCCTTCCACTAGATTTCAAGCAAATTTCAACGCACGCTTAACCGTTCTTATTACGCTCGATTTACCCTTGAAACAATAAACTGTCTTCTTCTTCAGTTTTTTGCTCATGTTAAGAAAGTATAATTAAAGATTTCAGAGTGTACAGCAAAAGGCGGGGAGTGTGACGAGTCAAAGAATCGACCGGTTTGCGGGTCAGACGGGAAAACGTATGCGTCACGTTGTCACTTGATTCGAGCACAGTGTAATGGCTATAAACTCACTATGAGACATCGCGGTTCATGTAAAGGTAAGACACAAAAGCTTTGCGTTTTCAAATATGATTAAACATTGCGAATTTTCTGTTAAGACGCTTGCCTGTCATCAAGAGCTTATGCCTTATCACAGCGGCCAAAAATAAAATTCGTTCCAAAGTGTCGCGATGACGGTTCTTACGCGCCAATCCAATGTCTCGAAAACAACGGCTGCTGGTGTGTAAATGCCCAGGGAAAGCCAATTCAGAAGACTCACACGAAGCACGGCCGACCGAACTGTGCCAGCAGTGGAAATCTCAAACGATCATCGTCAGCTGGCAGTAACAGTTCGGTGAGGAAAAAGTGTACTCCGAATGATCGCGCTTCATTCAACGCTGCGCTTGTCAACATTTTCCATACTGAGCATTCGAAGTCTCGTGCGACTACTCACGGAACTATCGGCGATCATCAGGTGGTCGAGTGGAAATTTAAGCAGCTCGACCTGAACAAGAACAACATTCTGGAGAAGAACGAGTATCAGGGACTTAAAAAGATAGCGAAGACTGTGAGCATCACGTCGAAATCTCCCGCAGCTGTTGACGGTTTGTTTTTCAGGTTGTGAAACCTAAACGTTGCGGTCGCCGTTTTGGGAAGTATTGCGATGCAAACAAGGACCTAAATATCAGCCGCGAAGAGTTTCACCAGTGCCTCAGCAAAGACGTGCAAAGACGTGAGCCAAAAAATATTTGATCGTAATTCACTTTTCCGCTTGTCTAGTGATGAATGCTCGTCGATTGTTTCTTTCTTCTGCAATTGACGTCTAGAACTTTTAGCGGATGAATTGACTTTTCTTGTCATGACTGTTATCTATTTACACAGTAGTTAGACTTCTCTTCCCCCTTTCCACACATGCAGTCGAATGAAACGTTTGGTAGATAAGAAAACTTTGCAAAAGCGAACCTAGACACGCTGTCGATTACAATTTAGTTATACGACTTGCCAAAAGCTAAATGCTAGAGAATGCTGTTTATTCCATAATCAGAATTTTAACGCAAAGAAATATTAAATAGATGTGCCAGCACGCGGTGGTTTGTTTAATGGTCTCAATTCTGATGATTTAGACGACGACGAGGAGTACATCGAAGAAGACTCCGATGAATTATTGGCAATAAAAAACACGGGAAATAGATTAGGTGGGCAAGCAACACTCAATCGACTCATGATTCACGTTATCAATCAGCGTTTGTCTCAAGCAAACAGAAGCTCTGATGATGCACATTAATGAAAAATTTGTAAACTCAAAATTATTGGCCACACAAAATTAGTTTTTATCTGAACTCTTCTATTGGGTGACAAAATTTCTTCCTTTAATTGACTAATTTTTTCATATGTGTGCGTGAATTAATTGATTACTAACTAATTTGTATTAAGAGCATTGATCGATAAATAATTTTCCGATTAAGGGTTACGGGATAAGACAACATTGACCTTGCAAAACGAGTCGGATGGAAGCTCAAGAGACCCGGATGAGGAAGCCAACGATTGCATCAAAGATCGAAAAAATGCACTTGAAGATAAAAGCGTTAGTTTCACAAGTGACAAATGAAAACTTAGACTAAAAACCATTTCCCAGGATCAACTTTTCTTACCCGAATGTACTATGGACGGAAGATATAAGCGAGTTCAATGCTATCGATCCACTGGCTATTGCTGGTGCGTCAATGAAGACACTGGTAAACCTATTCCTGGAAGCAGCACAAAGGACAAACAGCCGCAATGCGATTCATACGTTCCAGTTAGGACGATGCAAGGTTGTCCCCAGAAAAACGAATTTCTCAAAGATCTCAAAGAGTTTCTCAAGACACAAATCACTTCAAGCACAAACATTGGGTAAGCTTATTAGACTGTTCATCTATATATATTCATATGTATTCATATCTTTTTTCAGTGCCGACAACACGAAATGGGGAACTGAGGATGAGAAAATTGCAACGCTGAGTTTTGTGCTTTTGGACAAGAACAAAAATAAAGTTTGGGAGAGAAGAGAGTGGAAAACATTCAGGGAACTTGTCACGGCAACAAAGTAAGTCGAATACTCGAGGCTGTCTCTAGTAATTTTACCCGATTTTTCACAGAAAACTTCGCCGATGCGGGAAAAAAATGCCACGGTACTGTGATGTGAACAACGACAAAAAAATCACGCTCTCTGAGTGGTTGAATTGCCTACAAACCCAACGTATTCAGAGCGAACAAACGAGGCCGCCACAAGTAGAGCCAAAGCAGTCGACTCAAACGAAACTCAAAGGTGTCAACCCTCTCGAGTTCATCCTTAAAGCTGATTAATTGGAATACGAAATATTTTCGGTAGAGATTTAAGATTTCCACGTGTGAGTGCCATGAATGCGACAAAGCCCTGATCCAGTGATAGAAATTCGTTTTGACGTAATGAGAACATTTTTTAGCTGCAGTATTAATTACGCTCCGACATAAAACAGACCGCTCACACTTTTAATTAGATGTACGAGAGTATTGCGTGTGATAATGAAAACTTGAAAAGCTAAAGCGCGTCTACTTTGATTAAAATTGATTTAAATTGGTTGTAAGAGCTTGCCTGTAAACGCGGTTTAATTGCCGCGGAAAGTTTCCGATCGCATCTTGAGTTATTCCCTTCAAACTGGCTGGAAGAGCACAATGAATAAAAATCAATTGGACAACGATCGAATAATTGAGCTTTTATTAATGAAACAGAAACTGGTGCAGCATATCGTGAGGGTCTTTCCATCTCTAGTTAACAATACAACAATCACAAAACAAAAATTCAACAAATCAATACCATTTCTCTCCTTAAACTCTCTCGATAATCTTCGATGGCTAATTACTATGAAAGCTTGTCGTTTACCCGATTCTAGTTGCGAGCTTTTGGTGCCGTTTGTAATGAAATCTCTCTAGCTAAGAAAGTTGTTAGGTCTCAGTTCTGTGATTCCGATGGAGCTTCTTGACAATCAATAGACTTCTCAGCAATGTCTCCAAGATACTTCTTCTGTTTCTCAAGCAATCTCAACTCACTAGGCTTCAATATTCCTCGAAGGATTGTGTCATAAGAGACATTGAGACCGGTTTTTTTCATTTTCTCATACAACCTCCAGCATTCCTACAATGAAAATTGTTAACACACAAAATGCTTGAAGCAAATGATCTAAACTTGTTCTTTTGGCGTTTGAATATCCTGAGTTTTCTTATCTTCCGAATTTCCTTCACTGCCTTTCTTGGGCTTTGATCTCTCAGCTTCGTCGTGATTCGGTTTGTTAGTTGAGTTGAGATCGTTCTCATTCTTAGTTTCGGAAGATTTCAATTCATCGCTGTATTTGGGTAAAAACTCAAAACAAATACAAGAAAAGCGTAACAATTTGACTTACGTACCTGTTTGGTAAATAAAGGTTGGTGATTTCCTGCCCAAAGAGACTTCTCGTGTTTCTCATTCGACCAGCGAATGGAACATTTGAATTTCGTCTGTTGAACGTGTCTTTGTTCAATGTTGGCTGTAAAAAGCTGTCGTCATCTTGAAATGATACTGGAATTCCACTTATGAGTTAAACATTATATATTAATGCAAACAACAAACCAGTTTTCCTCAAAATGTTGGTTCTAGATCTAGAGGAAGCCTCAGGCTTTGTCGCTGGAGGTGTCTGCGCTTGTTGCGCTTCTTCCTTTTCTGAATCACTGCCTCCAGAACTCAACATCGAGACGAGTGTTTCAATGCCCATCTGATCACATCCCAGGACAGACCGAGACCTCGTTGTCAGTTGCTTTGCTTTCGACGGAGCTTTTGGAGCCTGAGGTTGAAGAACCGTCTTCCGAGTGTCAACTTCTTCGGGTAGCTCATCCGGCGAGTCGTCAAAGTCGTCCTTGTCTCTGTTTAGAGTTAAATTCACTCTAGTTTTAACAAAAAGTAAAACATTAGGATCAAGCATGATAAATGGTGATGAAGTCGTTTTAGAAATGACGATGATGATGCCAATCCGCAAATATTTGTCTAATATTTCACCTGATAACTTTCTTCTTTCTAGCTTTTCTTTTATTTTTTCCATCGTCCATCATGTTCATTGGTCGAATTGGAGCAGACATGATTCTACGACTCGCTTGGAACTGCGCTCGTCGTGCACTGGCTGTTGCGCTTCGTCCGCTGACTGCTGATTGGGAAACTTCTTGAGCGTTGCCGGGCGGTTTCGATAGAACATTCGTCGGCGTGCTCGGCACAGCTTTGTTGTGCTGATTCACGGAAAAGAAAGAAGAATCCTTGAGATGAAAAAAACTTCAATTGTTTCATGCGATGCTATTTTTAAAAAGCTCTTATCGACGTCAGAACCTTGACTCTGCACTTCAAAAGAAACTCTGAAACTTCCGATTTATAACATGTCAGACGGGCTAGAGAACATGAACTTTGCTACATCGCGAGTTACGTGAACCTTTCGACTTCAGGCGAGGAGCGTTCATTCCAACTCGACAGAAGCAAAACAGTTCTTTTAGTTAACGTGTCTCTACATATCAGAAAAAAATGACAGCTTCATTACATGCAAGCGAAACTCTTCGTGTCGACACTTCGTTGATAAACTTATCCACTTAAGTCTTTGATTTCAAACAGAAATCAGACTTTAGCTCTGCAATGTCTTGCTTGTTACAATAGTTTGCAATTGAAACTGCTCGTTTCGATACACTTCTCGCGAATGCACCAGTCGAAAATGGAAAATTATGTAAAACACCTAAAGCACAAAACTGGAGCGGAATTGTTGTTGTGGGCCTGCTGTCAGTTACGGCAGCCAGAAATAATTCGATGGAGCGATGGAAAATCAATAACGAATTCAAAATTTTTGCGATCGATTTTACAAAGCTCGTCCAAAAAGTTTCCACCGCCTCAAAGAATTTCCCGTTGCGACTCGAAGTCATGCGACGCATGTTTTCTTTGACGACAGAACATTATTTACGAATACAAAGCAATCAAGGTGAGACGCTTATCGAGTTACCCTAATGGCACAAATTTCAAATGAAAAACATGGAAATTTGGCGCTGTCTGCTTCTTCTGCCTTCACCAAAATGCATCAAATGCATGCGGCGTTGATCTGGAAACGAAAACGATACTGATTTGTTTTGTGCAATTGAACTTTTGTAATGGGAGAATCACAAAATTTCGAAGTGCAAATTTTCGAAGCGAAAATTGAAATAGAAAATTGTAAAACGAATCAATCAAGTTTTGTTTGAATGTAGCGATGATCGTGCCCTGGCGTTGAAGCGGGTAGGTGATGTTTGTCGATTTAACTGGCACGGAATCACCTTTCAGGCTCATACGTGGCATACAATTTATCTATTTCCTCGTGATATTGTAAATGAAAATTCATAAACAATTTCCACGGAAGAATTTTCCGTTTAAACAATTTTTCTTTGTGCCAACATGGGGGAGATCGTTTAGATATCACGGGGAAAGAATTCGCTTTGTGACTTTATAGAGGAACTTCACCTTGGAACTCCATACGACAACGAACTTCCCTTGCATGTTTTGAATAATTCAGGAAATTACGAGGGCGATAAATTGATTGCTCAACTGTCCTAAATATTTTCATGATCGTTTGACAAATTAATCGAGCTTCAATGTCAATCGGAGCTTTCACTTTCCTTGGAGAGCAAAAAGGTGCTAGGATGATTAAATAACGTTCAACACCTGAACTTGTTTATCACACATGAAACTTTTCTCTCGTTGGATTTTAATTCACTTCATGCACGAAAATTAGTTTTGACTCACCGTTTGGTTTTCAGCATGCGATGTTCCTTCATTGTCACTTAACAAATCGTCTGGGACATCTTGTGAGATAAAGATGTTGATGTTCACCCTCGTTCGGGTCCCTTCGCCGACACTTTTCATCGTTTTGCTTATGCAGTCAGTCGAACTTTCTCGACTTCGAACGTCCACACACGACACAAGATTTTTATGAATGAAAGAAAAGGCATAGAAAGAAATTCAGCGTGGAATTAAGCGAGTATAACGATTCTAAACAAAGCACCGAGGAAAAAAGAAACGTGCAGAGGTAAAACACACGTTATCACGCACATAATACTTCAACTTTCGTTTCTGCACCGCCTCCGCAATGAAAGTTTATTTGCCTCAAACGTGAAAAAGCTTTGAACTTTTAATGGAATTTTCAACTTCCCGATTACTCACTTGCTAAGGGCGCTGGTGTTTAGGCTATTCGCTGCACGTTTCTTCACAACACTTGGAAGATTCCGCAAGTTGGACTCGTTGAGACTTTGCGTCGAATTTCTCCAGAGAAAGCTGTTGAAATTTACTGGAGCCACAGATGAACCGTGCTTCACGTTCGTCGCTACATGATCAACTGATAATTGTTTGCGGAGACCTTTCTTGCTGTCGCTCGTGGGCTTATCATTCAAATCGATTGATTTTTGCTTGCGAAATATATTTTTGCCGCTGTTCGGGTGGATTTGCTGTCGTACGTTGGTTGACATTTTCTTTCTTTCACGCTACCGAAGCTTTCCTCAATTTTCTTTTCTTTCTCTTTTCGGCAAGCGAGACAACTCAACAAAATATTTTCATGGTTTTATTGCAATCCAATAATCTATTGTTGAACAACATTTACGAGCTCTATGCAAATTTTAGTTGGGCTGTCTAAGAAAGACCGAAAACTTTCGCGCACGCAACTGATTTTCTTTTGAGAACGAGGTGTGTTCAAATTCGAAAATTCCTGTCTGCTCACCTCGAGCAATGCCCTTTCACTGCCGAAACATTGTAGCAATCGAAACTGTTTTAAAACTGACGAAATTTTGTTTTCCCCGTTCGCGTCTAATGGCAGCGCCGAGCTGCTCCCTCGGCTTATCCATCGATAATTGGGGCATTTACATGTGAGCGAAGCGCGGAATTGCTGAATGGAACACTTGATTGGAAATATATTGCCCTCGATGACATGAACAACTCACGTTCGATCAACTTTCATTGATTGATTAGCTGCTCCATATCGTCGCACGGTTCCGAACCTAGTAAGGCGATGAAATTATGCAATTTGCCTGAGCCGATAAATAAAATTCTTTTGGCGATTAGACAAATGAGGAAAACAAATTTTCGTTACGTTGAAACCATGACGATGAACGCTTTCTTGTTTATATTTGATGAGGTTCTTTATTGATAAGGAAACAACTTTGCCTGACGAAGGAGCGAGCTTTTTGACATTCAGCCGTTCGTCTTCGTTTAATCAATGAGATTTTAATCGAATATTTCTCGATCGACTCAATCACGGTACTGGTCACGGGATTCTCGGATCGTTCAATAAACTCAACATTGAAAAATTGCTTTCGGTGCTGATCGATTTCGCAATTTTTCACGGTCTGATGTTCGAATTACATGCTGTTTCTCGTCGTTTAATAATGGAAAGCTCTGTTCATCGTGAGTAGAATCCCCGTCGTACTACGAGCTTCGTTTGACTCACTTTGTTTTTCAAGAAACGAACTCCCTTCCAAGGACTTTTGTTTACACGTTTATTACGGTTTGCACCGAAAGGTTCACGCTCTGATCAAGGACAAAATCATTCATCGACGATATCCAATTATTTTATTAAAGCATCGAAGAAGAATAAATTGTTCACTAATACTATTTACAGCCACAACTTAAATCAGAAGTTTTATTCAGCTAAACGTCGTACCATTGCGGAACTCGATAGGTGAAATTGTCGCTGCGCACGATTGACAGCTTAGGTCCATAGAACGGAATGATGTAACTCGAACCATCTGCAGGACCAACGATTTGAGTCGCTATCAGGATCACGTCGACAAGCTGACCAAGAAACATGAAGCCGAGTGTGAATAACTTGAAACATCCGATTCCATAGTAGCCCAGATAGAAACGATCGATGCCGAACATACCGAGGAATATCGAGAGGATTAATGCGACATCGAAGTGTTTTCCATTACTGAAAGGGAAACTTTGAGAAAACAATTCTTTCAGTTGCCTAAGAACTCACGTGAATTCACAAGGAATCGAGCCATAAAAAGTGTTGTTGCCTGTGTCTGAACAAACGATTCCTTCCGACGCTAAACATCTCACCACTGCTTTCCTCTCACTAGTGCAGCCGGCGACAGCTATGAGTAAAATTAAATAAGACATTTAAATAAGAAAATTATAATAATGTAATTATTAAACCTACATTGAGTCTTTTCATCGATGAACTTATAGCTGCTATCAGGATCGGGACATAGAAACTGTCCCACTCTCAGCTTAGAGCAGTCTGTGGCAGATTCTAAAGCGTAGGGCAGTAAAATCACAAGATAAACGATAATTTCTCTTCGGATCATTCTCAAAATATTTTTGTTTTGTCCAGGGCTGAAACACGTCGCAATGTGCGAGCGCATAAGAGCCAAGATTTGAAAACATCACCGTTGAGAAGAGCTCGGAGTTATGATTTTGAAAACCTTTATTGGCAAGAAACTAAGCCGCTAAAACTTAATATTTGACTTTGGAAAAGTTTGGCCATAATTAAATTGAGCCGCTATCACGAATGAGGTGGGAGAATTGAACTCTTGCGTATTAGTCCTCGGCTTCTATAAACACAACCTGATTGATTTGCTGTTCTTCTTCGACTATCAGGAAAGTAATCTGAAAGATGCATAGCTTAGAAAACATGTGTACTAGATATTAAAAGATTTTTCTCACCTCCGGATGGTCAAATTTGATGTACCGAAATTCATCCGTGAAAGTCAAAATATAGAAACTGAAAATTGTTGCTACGATCCATTCGCTTATAGAAGAAGCAACGTGAAATCGCCATCCACCGTCCGAAGGATACCAGTGTCGTGGATCTGAACCCTCGAAAAGAATATGAGAAATTACACCGCAAACAGCAACCACAACAAAAAAGATCAAGCAGAGGATTGAGAGAATCGTTCGATACAGCGCCTTTTTTAATGTAATGTAAGGCTCAAGCCTGTAGGAGATTATTGACTGGAGGCCGAAGTAAAGCGTTCCCATGCCAAAGCAGGTGAAAGCACCAACATAGTGCATTATCCTGACGTTTGTCTCTTGGAAGTTCGCGACGATTGAGATTCCGTAGCAAGAAGCGAGTCCTACATAAAGACTTCTCTTGTTGAGAACTCCAATAAGATCTTTTAGCATTTCGTGGTGTTCGGTTACGTGAATTATCTGACGATAACGCGTATAGATTGTCAGTCCAACTAAAAATTATCTCAAGTCAGTTGCCAAATATACATTGTCGGACTCCGACTTTGTTGCAGAAATGACTCTTACGCAAAACGCATCCTGTGTTGATAAGCTGGCCGAATATGCAACTCTCAGGAGAGTACGTGGCAGCATCTGAGATGTAAGGGACATCGGGCACGACGTGATTTTGGACAATTGAAGCAATATAGCTGTTGAATGAATCAGTTAAACTATTCTGTAGAACGACCTTTAATTGCGAAGTGTAGAAACAAACTTACGTTCCGATAAAAGTGCACTGAAACAGCAGAAAGCACGACAACGGTAAAAAGTAGACTTTAGACATTTCTTTACTTTTGGACGCTGGCTTTAATCTGTGACGGTGACTTCCGCTATTTCATGATAATTCAATGTTCAACCGAAATGATTCACTAACAACAACAGAGAAAATAATTCAAATCGCCCAACTAAGATATAACCCAACTTGGGCCACAAAGAGTCGAGTTGTTGTTTTCAAACAAATATTTAGTTCAACCAAATTAACAAGGATGATCGTGAATGTCGGATTCCTTGGTCACGTGGACTCAGGTAGATAATCCTTTATTACTCAGACGAAGCTTCGACTTTAACTTGCCTCGTCGACAGGCAAAACGAGTTTGTGCAAGGCACTCTCAGTAATTTCTAGCACTGCGGCGTTTGACAAGAATCCGCAGAGTAAGGAGCGCGGGATAACTTTGGACCTGGGGTTCTCAGCGTTGACCCTTGACGATGGAAATATCGTTTTTGCTTTTGTCGATTGTCCAGGTCATCAAAGTTTGATAAGAACGGTTATTGGCGCATCACAAATCATAGGTTTGCCTCAAATAAATTGCTGTCGGTAACTTTCATCAGAGATTGAATTTTAGATCTGGTGATACTCGTAATGGACGTTCAAAAAGGCTTTGAAACACAAACAGCAGAGTGTCTTATTCTTGGAGAAATAACGAGGAAGCCAATGATCGTGGTGCTAAACAAGATTGATAACATCGATGAACCAAAGCGCGAAGCTTGTATCGAGAAAATGACGAAGAAAATTCAAAAGACGTTAGAGACGACGATTTTTAAGGAGGCAAAGATTATTCCAGTATCAGCTACAGCTCACATCAACATTGACAAATTGACAAACTCAATGTTGGACCAAATTGCTGAGCTTAGCTTTGTGAGAAATATTGACGCTCCTTTCGTTTTCGCATTCGATCATTGCTTCTCAATCAAAGGATCCGGCTCCGTACTCTCAGGCACGATTCTACAAGGAACGATTAAAACAAACGACACAATCGAAATTCCTCAACTCAACACAGATCGTAAAATTAAATCAATGCAAATGTTTCGGAAAGCAGTGAGCACGGGGAACGCTGGCGATCGGCTTGGAATTTGCATCACAAACTTTGACCACAAGCAGCTTGAAAGAGGACTGATTTGCCAAAAAAATAGCGTACAACCGGCGTTCGCCGTCATCGTAAAGCTCGACAGAATTCGATATTACAAGCGAGATATAAAGACAAAATCAAAATTTCATTGCTCTATTGGACATGAAACTGTGATGGGAAATATTCTGCTCTTTTCATCAACAGAAATTTCGAGCTTTTGCTGGGAATCAAGCTTTAAATACGAGGAGGTTTTTCAGGAGGAACTTGGAACTACGAAACATTACTTTGCACTAATCGAGTTCGAACATGCTGTAATGATTTACGACGATATCCTTCTTGTCGGCTCCAAGTTGGACTCGGAACAGAAGCACATTTGTAGGCTAGCATTTCATGGAAAAATTCAAATCGTTAACTCTTCATCCGATCGAAACTATCAGCAAACTTTTCTGTCTAATCTAAAAGTTTACAAAGACAAATCGAAAGAAGGAACAGTTCAAAGAGTCGTGAATGAATATGAAATCATCGCTTCAAACTTGTTCAAGAAAGAAACTGACCGATCGAAATTCATCGGATTGAAGTGTCGGCTCGAACCAGGCAATTTCCCCACTGGAACCATCGCGGGTTTGTTTGGACAGTCTTCAAAGGTACGCATTCAGTTCAATTCTCCCCTTCAACCTTTGGAAATCGAGATTTTGAAGAATCCCAAAAGCGAAGTTAAAGTTGTTCTAAGCTTCAAAAAATTTATTTTCGACAAAACTCATCGAATGATTCAGTAATGATGGTGTGGAATAAAAAACCTGCTCGTTACTTTGAATTTTTGTTAAAATACATAATTTATTAATCCTGCCTCTATCGATTTTGTTCCGATTGAAACTCCCTTCGAATTGTTTGCATGCGTCTCTTGTTTTGTAACGTGGTGAGACAGTGGGAGCAAACACGCTTCCAAAGCCCCGTCGGTATCATGGATCAGTAATTACCTATGAGGAATGCGCGTTTTGCATTTTGTCTGATATTTCTAAAAAGAACGGCTACGACACAAGTTCGTAGAAAAATTATTGTTTCCCTTAATTATGACTCGTCGTTTGTTTTTTGAATATTTGTTTTGGTTGTGTCGGAAAGAGAAGAAAATTTGGCTGACTGTTGCTTTGTGGAATGATTTTCGTTTGTCAACGCTTCCCATTGATTCTTGTAGTTGACTAGAATGTTTCCATAATAAATTCAAAGAATTTCTTCGTTAACACAGTTACAAAAATGTTTTGAGATAATTTAGTGCCACAATGAACGTTCGAGGAAGTGACGTGGGAAGTTTGAAAGTTCTCTTCTACAGAATCGTCTTTGATTAACTTGAGAGATAAAATTGAAAGTAAACTGCCGAGGATACGTTTTAGAGTTGCGTCGGAGAGTTGGGCACATCAAAAATATTCAAAACCCTCAGACTACAAAAATAGTTTCGCTATTCTGTCTTCAATATTTGATAAATATTAAGAGCCATCGATGCATCTGATGGCCCTCGTCACTGTCTACTATTTACACGCATCAACACTTCAAATTGAGATCATTTCTTTCATTAGCCATTGCAGTCATTTATAGGATGATAAAAAGAATTATCACTACGAGTAGCAGAACGCTGAGAACGAGAATCGCCATCCACTGTCGTCGATCGTTGTTTGACAAGTGAAGAACTTTACCCATTTTTCTCATTGTAGCGTCGAGTTTTGAATCTGTTGTATCAAGCTCATTGCCAAAATCATCGAGCATCCTAAAAAAAATTTATTTAAATAGAATATTCCAGCTTTAAAAATTAAACTTACACAGCTTGCTCGTCCACTTCTATTCCGATTTGCCTGCTCACGGTTTTAAGCGTTCCAATTGAGTCGCTTAAAACATCCAGCTGTTCATCTTGTGACTGCAGCATTCGCTGTTGGATCGAAACAGTCTCGCCAAGAAAGGCGCTGTCTCCATTAAAATTCACGTGGTGACTTGGACTATCGTGAAGGTTCTCAAGCTTTGAATATTTGGTTCCACTATGTCGCGCTGCTGCCATTGTGCTCATTAAATTGTTTCCGATTGAGACGTTTGTGTTTCCGTTGACTGCTGTGTTCCTCGGAGACGGATCTTCTTCCAAGAGTGGCTGGATCGCTGTTATATCTTTGTCTCGATTCTTCAAGATACTGATTTTATCTTTCATAGACTTGATTTCATATTTAGTCGCGTTGATGAAGTGACGTCTCTGATTTAGTTCCTGTAGGTCGATTTTATGCTTCGGGTTCTTTTCAGCTATCGCGATTGTATCCTCTAAGTCTTCAAGGTCCCACTCGATGGAGCGCAGTGAGTTGCGGAGTTCTGTGGTTGTGAAATCAAGATCGGCTGGATTGTCGCCCGAGTCGTTCTGAAGCTCCCGATAGCGCAGAAAAAGACCACGAGTTTTATTTAATCCCTTGAAAACTTCACTGCAAAAATTGATTGTATCATCATCAGTCAATGAAGGGTGCTCAAAAATCAAGGTGAAAGATTTCGGGAAAAGTTCTATTGCACATAATATTATTCTACGACACGGAACGAAAAAATCAATAACTTTTCAGATGGAACGAAAAATAAAATCTGCAAATAAAAGAAAAAGACAAGAGAACCGATAAAATGATAAGAAATCGTAGTGCAGAATCGCGATCAGATGCTTACACTTCACATTTCAAGTATAAATCCGCAGAAGAATTCATCACACTTTACGGCGAAAAGTTGAAAAGTTCGTTTCAGAATCTCATTCAGATGAAAATTTTTTCTTGTCTACATCAGCTCGTCGCCCAAACTCTTCAGTATTCGGCGGGGTTGAGGAGAAATGCCCACATAGCATAAACTCTCTGCACGGTTGAACGAGGTTGAAATGTCGTACGTTTAAATTGCTGATCGTTGTCAGATGTGAAAATATTTTTATTAAAATATTATTGACATCGTTGACTGCGAATGCATTGTCAGTATGTTGGTCAGAATTATTGCTTTATCGTTATCAACAATAAAATGGGAATCATGAATGTTACTCTTAATTTCACACTAATTGAATCGTCTTTTTTAGAAATCAATTTATTCCTGATCTATATTAGAGTTGACACTCGAATCATCACGCTATTCGATTGATTACGAGGTTTTCCTGCTTTTTCGCATATCGCTTCTAACTCAAATTATCCGTAATGATTCGAGTGTTGAATCTTTGACTTTTTACAGTAAAATATGAAGACGAATACCCAGCTCATCCAGCTTCAACCTAAACACTTTCTGCCTTACAAAAATATTGATTTTGCTGCGAGTGGCAGCAAGGAAAATCCATTCGTAAGCTTCTTGAACGTCGCCGATATTTCATTGTGTCAATTTTCGGAAAATGATAGAACGAATTTCCACTCCAATAGAACGTGCCAAAGTTGAGTGACTCGCTCGTGTTGACGGATGCTGAGTTTAGCAAAGAGATATCGTTTGAGTTCTGCATTCGCTACTATGATGATCAAGTTGATTTCAATCTCGTCAACAACAGACTTCAAAGCTTTCAATAATAATCATTTGTTCCCCTTGAAAAGCTTTGTCTAGAGCACAAAGCTCGTTGAAAGCTTCGCAATCTTCGCTCATCAAGCTCAAAAGAATCGATCAAGGTTCAAACAGACAGGAAATCTAGACATAATCAAATAGACAAACAGAAGATTCAATAAAAATTGTGCGTCGAACATTGAGTATTTTGAATATTATCTTATGATTTGATTTCTTCTAAAAGCAGATAACCTAAATAGAGTTTTGCATGCATTTTATGTCGACCAGCTTGACTAAGTTGGTGGTAAATTTAATTTAGGAGAAAATATTGGCGGCGTCGTGAGTCTCAATGCAAATTATAGTCTACTCTTTTACTGTATCTTTCATTATGGTGATACGGTCATCAAGCCTCTCGTTCTTATCCAAGACGTGAATAGTAATATTTTCCGATTTACGTTGATATTCATATCATCGACATATCGACGATATTTTATTGCTTAGTCGAGGCAATCAAGTAAATCGTAAGAGTGTTTTCTCGATTGGTTTTACTATCCTGATTTAGCAAATCGAATCGTCGATTCACGTAAACAATACAAGTCACCTACAATCGAATGAGTTTTCCAGACAATTTGTGATTCAAGAGGTTTACAAATTGAATCGAAAGTCAAGAAATTTAAATCTCGAGCATTTCCTACTCTTGTTTTGTAGTTTATCATACTGAATAAGATGATAGAAGAGATGATTGTGATATTAATGTGTGTCAAGTTGTCAAGTCAAGCTGCATTCACAACATGACGAACAGATCTCAAAGCGAGTGCAATGTTCAAGATTCTTGTTTATGCCAAGAAATTACAGAGGATTTGATTAAGACGTTTCAGCAAGACAAGATTCTGAAATATTCATTCGAAACTATTCTTGTTTCTTTTCTAACAAATTTCTTGTACTGACAATAAATTTTTCATATTTCTAAATAAAATGGAATATTTTGATCTAGAATTTTTATATTGTGCAGACAAAGTGCGGCTCTTAGTTTATAAAAAGCTACTGGATTATATAAGCATTTCTCATATGCATTTGAAATTATTTTCATTTGGAACTTTTAAGTTTATATTTGTTTGCATGATGGCCTCGGAAAGCAACAGCAACACAGAAAGTTTCACAAGATGTTCATTCTTTTTTTAACCCCAAATCTGCTTTTTACGTAAATAGAATTTTATTGAAGTCGGTAAAACAATTTGTCGCAGCGTTCTGGCAATTTCCGCCAGGAGAGAACAGAACTCGAAAGGCGTCAGTTAGGTTCACCGCAGACTCAATAACGCCAACACGATAATTAATTTAATTGGTAGTCATATTGATGTGCACAACCTGGAAAAAAGTAATAAGGCAATGCATTTGCAAACCATTTTAATATTCCACGCAAAGCTCTGTAGCTCATAGAAACTTCACTGGGTAATTTAAAATCGTTGTCGGTTTCTCTATTAATTGGAGCAATTAGAGAAACTTTCCACAACAATGTTAGAACCTAGTTTGATAACAGTTTGTGATACATTAGCTGTGCAAACAAATTTCGAATAAGTCTAAGTGCTCATGGCATAACCATTAGCAAGTTTCAGTTGTTTATGAACTATTGTTTGAATTGAAATCGCTGGGTTAGCTGAAACTAGACTCAGTTCCAACTCCAGCCTGAAATAGAAGTTCGTCAACAGGTGGTTGAGTTCGCAGCATGATGGAAGTTTTCCCATCGACGAAACATTGCAAGCGAAACGTTCAACATTTTTCGCAAACAACATTGAAGCATTTTCCTTTCGAAAAATATATCAGTACGCCGCCGAATCTTCAGTCGTTCACGGGACTGCAAAGTGCACAGTTGAACGGAAAATTTAGGCGGCTTTACTCACAACAGGATTTAAGTTATTGGAGTTTTAGTGCTGAAGAAATTTTTTGTCTGCTAAAAATCGAAGAAAAGTAAATTAAACATAAAAAAATTATATCGCTGCCAAACATAAAATAAAACACGAACAAGCCCATAAATCACAGTTAGTGTCACGAAAGTCAAATAATGTAGCGATGGTGTTTGCTCTTCTCATTAAAAGCTTCTATGTTTGAACTGAGAAAGCATTTTCATTGAAAATCCATAAAATTTATGTACTTAAGGAATCCTAATGAAAGTGAAATGATTTATAGGCGCAATAATTTGGCCCGCCAAACAAGAAACTTCTCTTTGGTGAAACCTCGCAAGGAGTTTATTTATACAAAAAAAGTCGTAATTTGTTTTGCGGTACTGCTCGCGAAATCTCAAGAAACAAGTTTTTACTCTGCACGGACCAATTCGGGAAGAACGTTTTGTTTATTTTAGTTTTCTTTTCTTGTTTAGAATTAAATTGAATGAAGCTCACCTCAAAAGACTTTCGTGCTCAGCAAAATCGTTTTTGTTTAGAGAAGATCTAGACACAGTGGCAATAAATTTCCCTTTGTGATTCTTTTCTTTGGTTGTGCAAGGGATAGAAGATAAGGCTTACAAGGCTCGTTTGACGAGCAAACAGCTCCCAGTCAAAGAGATAAAACACTTTTCTCCCTTCCTGTGAATGCGCTCTTCAGCCTCAAAGTAATCGCCAACTTCCTCTTTGCATTACTTCGCGTCAAGTGCTTAGTTGGTCCCAAGGCACGGCAAGCTGTGATTTTTCTCGGAGCTTTGCGCTCGCTTATCAAAATTTTTGACTTTGAATTTGGAAGTATTCAGTTGAAAAAGCTTTTTTTCTTCTCCAAATCCCTCGGGTCAGGCTCAACGCCTGCTAATTACATTCCGTTGTTAATTTATCTTTTGAAACAGCGAGATGTGAGATATCTGCTTCGTGTTTGATGACAAAAAACTGTTAATTGAGTTTTCGCTGGATGAAAACTTTTCTTTTTTGTTCTCCATCGCGATAATTAAGCTACAGAATCCGATGAAACAGAAACGACCAGTTCGAGCAATTTGTTACCAAAATAAAAGGTTCAATGATTAAGTGTTGAAGACTTGACGAATTGATATCATTGACCCTGATGAGTTTTGAGATAAAACGAGAGAATGAAGCACAGTAGAAAGATGGAGAGCGATGCCAACAGGAAATGAAATTCAAAAGACATTAAAAGTTATAAAAGCTGAATGGAAATTGATTTGGACGCAGAATGATTGAGGCCTCTATTAAACTTTTAAAGAGGTTACTTGCTCATAAATTCAACTGTGATTCGAAGTGTTGTTCTGAAATTTGAACGATAAGAAAAGTGAAATTATTTTAAAGAGAAGCAAATCGCTGAATAAATAAATCGTTGATAGCGAAAAATGCCGGAAAATGTGAAAATAATCGAAAAGCAGTGAAACTGAAAACGAAGAATCTAACTCTACAGAATGGAAATGAGTACAGGAATATATTATAACAACGACAGCGGTCTTGTAGAGGGTAGCAGCGACTTTTCTCTGGAATACTCAAACTCAACAGCTCTTCCAGACATCAACACCACTCAATTACCCTACGTTCCTTACGAGGAGCGACTGGCAACTTACATCATTCCCTTCATTTTCCTGTTGATTTTTATCATCGGCGTCCTCGGCAATGGCTGCTTGATATTAATTTTTTTCAGGCATCGCGCGATGCGAAATGTTCCTAACACGTAAGTGAAATTCGTGCCAACAATTCATTTTATTAAATTAAGGAATTTTCGGTTGCTGTTTATCATAAGCAAGGATTCCGTTGTCCCCTCTAGCAAATCTCTCAAGGAATTCATCTTGGCATTCCAAACTTGGGTTTTAAACCATTGCTTCTTGACGTCGAGGAGACAATATAAATACGATTCAGTCTTAGCTATCGCAAATCAACAAGAAGGATTGACATAAAGCTCAGCATGCGGTAAATTGCGTCCACAGCCTTCACATCCGTCAGAAAGCTTTCTTATAAACTTTCCAATTCATCTCGGAATTCTAAAGAAAACCTTTTCCAGTTATTCAGTGAAAATTCCTTTCTCATCACGTTGATAAGCCGTTGTCTCATAAAAATGTCTCCAGCCATGCTGAAGAGGATAAACAAGGATGTGAAGTCTATTGATAGAAAGATTTATGTCGTTAGCAAATGCTTTGGGAGTTAAATTCAATCGAAAGATTCGCACGGAATCCCGGAATATCAACAGATTTCCCTCGACCTTCAATTCAATCCAAGTGACTGCGGATCGAATGGTTTCCGCCATTCACTCATTCAATTAAGCTTCAGCTCTGATGTTTCGGTTATGAGAAAAATGCGGGAAATTCTCGTTTCATTGAGTGAAATTACCATTCTCATCATTAGAATGTGTGACGCAATGCTGAAGTCATTTTTTCATGTCGAAGCGAACCAATTTAGTATAAGCGTTTGATCATCAAAATTCCCGAACAGTAGTGATATAAACAAACCATTAATTCTTTTAGCGGTGAAGCTCGCTTTCGATGTGGAATTTGTATTGGGGAGAGATTATTCCTCATCCGCTTCATTTCAGCCTCAGAAAACACTTTGTGGATTTGCTTGTGAATATTTCTAGACATTCTGTTAATGTATTCTGCCGCCTGGACGAGTTTCCAATTCTCAAACATCTTATGTTTATATCGAGTGTGATTAAAAGAAATTCAAAGTTGCTCTCTTAATGACTGTAAGCGTTAACTGCTCTTATGCGATGTTTCAGTGAGAATAAATATACCTAGCTACAGCAATTAACAGGTTGTGGATTGATTGCCGGATAAAAGCAACTGCGACCTTGAAACCCTCACTCTCTTTACTTTAATTTTGATTGATGACGGTCGAGATAATTAATTTATTTGCAATCGAATTTGATATTGTTTACATAACTCGAGCGCCTCAAGCCCGAATCCAAATATTTACGATGTTTCATGAGGGCGAAATTAATTTCATTTTCCAATTAACACTTGAATTAAGTTTGATTTGCGTCCGAGCTCATAACCATCCATCTTTTCAGATATATTCTCTCACTGGCGATTGCTGATTTGCTTGTGATTGTGACGACTGTAAGTGAGCCTCGTATCTTCCGAATGTCTGTTAAAATCAACGGCGCTTTTTAACAATCCCCAGGTCCCATTCACGTCTGCAATTTTCATTCATCCGTCTTGGCCTTGGGGCGAGTTCATCTGTAAGGCTTCGGAGTTCTGCAAGGATCTTTCGATTGGCGTCTCGGTCTTTACACTCACAGCTCTTTCAGGGGATCGATTTTTTGCAATAGTTGATCCGCTTCGTAAATTTGTAAGTTTCAATTTATATGGAGGTGTTATAGTAAACCAAATTGAATATTTCTATCAGCACTCGCACAGTGGAAAAAGAGCGACGAGAATAACAATAGGCATAGCTGTTTTAATATGGGTTCTGGCGGCTGTAATGGGCATTCCGGCTATGAAAGCGTCTCACATTAAGGTGCTCGTCGTCGTAGATAGACTTTTTTGAGCTCTTTATTATATAACAATAAACTTATTTTCAGACGATGGATGTCAACAACAATGTCACATTTAAAATTTGCTATCCTTTTCCTGAAGAATGGGGGCCTAATTATCCCAAACTCATTGTGATGTTCCGATTCGCCTGCTACTATGCTATCCCACTGTTTATCATCGGTATATTTTACGTGCTCATAGCTAAGCATCTAATCCACAGTGCGAGCCATGTTCCGGGAGAACTTCAGGGGACTGGAGCTCAGCGACAGGTAATTATGAATAATCTTGTATAATCGAGGGCCACAATCTAATCATGAACAAGAGTAATTATATTGTTCAAAATCCAATTAAATGAACTTGTGTGATGTAATCGGAGCAGAATCCGCTTTCTACAACTATTGGTAACATCTGGAGAGTGACCGGATTGAATTCACTTAGGAAATCTTTTGAAATTTTCAACTCATTCAATCTAAATTTGGATTTGAAGATTTCCTTCTGTGTATTATGTTTAGCAAATGAGTTTTCCACTTCGAAAGACCTGTTCCCCAGATGACATTATCAAAGCTTTCAGCTAGTCCACTAGAAATTGAGAAACACATTACTTAGATTAATACTAAATGAAACTTGTGGTTGCTTGGCATTCGAATCATCCTTGAGGAAGTCTCGACTCTCTCCAGGGAAGATAAGAAAGCAACAATCAGACACGGTCATTGATCTTATGAATGCTTGAACTTGACATCAAAGCTATGAGATTTTTCCATTTGAGAAAACAATTCACGTGGAAATTTCTTCAGAGAGCTAAGAAATTCCGATGGTGAAGAGGTTCCGTTAAAATAGCACGAGACATTGCTCATCTTTCGCTTCGACTTCGAAAGACGTGTCAGGCCTCAAATTATTTTACTTCCTCGCTTCTTAAAAAATAATTGAACAGTTCAACGACAATTTTCTCGCTCTTTTTCAGGTGAAGGCAAGAAGAAAGGTCGCTATAACCGTGCTGGCATTCGTCGTTATTTTCGGGATATGCTTTTTTCCGACCCATCTCTTTATGATTTGGTTTTATTACAAGTAAGTCCGATTGTTGGTTTTGTTCGCGGTGACATAAATCCGTAGCTACAGTCGTTTCAGTGCCAACTCTTTTAGTTTGTCAGCAAGTAATTTATTTACTGGCAAAAAGAAAGCCCCTGTGGTTCACACAGTGTTGTCGCCAACGAACAAATGAAGAGCTTTTTCACGGATGAGTGGACCTTCCACTTCGTATTAATTACTTTTTACGAGAGTTGATAAATTTTTTCGTCCTTTCATTTCTTCTAGTCCGCGCGCTCAGGAGCAGTACAATGATTTCTGGCACATCCTTCGAATGGTCGGGTTCATTCTATCTTTTGCAAACAGGTCTGTATGATGGAGTTGCTTGGAATCCGTTTTATTTTATGTTTCCATCCCGTAACAGCTGTACAAATCCTGTTGCCCTATATTGTGTGAGTGGAGCGTTCCGCAAACATTTTAATAGGTACGTCACATCTCCCCAATATATAAAGTTAGCAGTTGTTAAGGCCTTTCCAGTACGAGTTTTGTGCAATATAAATATCTGATGCTTTCTGATTCTGGTTCTCTCTATTTGAATACTTCGTAGGTATCTTTTGTGCCAAAGTTCGTCAAGCTCCCGACGTCACGCTTGTGATAAATCAGTCCATCGAGAGATGACAATTACGAGTCAATCAACAATCTACCGACGATATACATCGAAGAAGTTTGCCAACCAGAGTGTTAGGAGGTGAATGATTTAGTCTTTTATATCTCAAAGCTTCTGGTCATTTCCTTAAATGCCTAAATTATCTTAATAACAGATATAGTCGAGAAGGGACAGAAAACCTTTTATATCAAAATCTTGAGGGAACATCCTCACAGCATCTGCTCATACGCAAATGAGTCTGCATTCAATCTATCCAAATTAAACGGACTAATAAATACTTCAAACCTCCCGAGGTTTTCCTAAAAAGGTTTGCTAAAAAGCTTGTGACGTAATTTATCGTTACAGAAGGAACAAATTTCTGCTTCGGATTGCAAAAAGGTTTTGCCAGGAAAGCCTGGAAAATCCTTAAAAGCAGAGAGCTTTCTAAAAGCTTTGAGGAGGGAAACATTCCGGAAAAGAAAGTTTTCCCAATTGAAATTGAATTAAATCTGAATTCAGTCCTCCTCATTCAGTCTTACAATATCGTTAATTTCAAGCTTCACCATCAATTTCATTAAGAAGCTTTTCTCTGAACTTTCTACCGAATTTTATTAGAAATTTTATTGCTCGCATGGGGTCTACGTAATAATTCGCTCAATCCTTTGCAACGGACTGGAAGCTTATAAATCGTTTCACACCTCAGCAGATCTCATTTCTCATTCTTTACATTATTCATAAACATTTCCCATTATTTCTTCTTGTTATTGACTTTGAAACTGATTTTTCTTCTTCTAACTTTTTTGTTTGATTGCAAGCAGTCGCGGAGCGGAAACGACGATTATTATCATGCAGAACGGCGAGGAGAACGGATTGATTGATCACGAGAAGATGAGCTGCATGTAAAAGGAATTTAATCATCTACACGAGCTAATATTCTATAAGATGTAATCTGAAACTTTTTCGGCGAGAAAATGTGATAGGCGAATGTCAAACAAACCTTTTGTCCAAAAAGGCGTGCTCCTCCGCTCGAATACCAAGGGAAAGCTTTAATTCGAAAGCAGGTCGTCTGAAACGAAGAAAGGTTAGAACGAATCATCAATCCTATAGATTTTGATAAGGTAAATTATCTTGAATGTCTCTTCTGCTCTTCTTTTACAAATAAAGAAAATCTTTGTTGAAAGATAACGAAATTTTTATTGAGTTTGGAACATATTTATTTGCTATTCTCAACAATGGACGAAATTAAGCTCGATAACTTCGTTTGCCTTTGATGACTCCTTTTTCTTCTATAATTAAGCCTTTGTATATCATTTGTGTAGTACAGGCGCTTGCTACAATAACAGGCTTCGATAGAAAGGCTGGCGTCATTCTGTGATTGACAACAGTCAACAATTGCGAGCTGTTGAGCTTTTCTTCTCAACGGGGCGTCTCATCAATCGTGAGTCACGATTAAGTTTCATGCTGTGCGTGTGGCCGTCGTCCTACGTTTGTTGATCCGGTTTCATTCACCTGACAGTTGTGAACGAATGAATTGATGGGATTGAAGAAATATTGACTGTCATGAAACGAATTATTGTTTGCTTTTCCATGACACTAACATCTTCCTTTTAAATATTACGGTTGGCTTTCCAAGAAAAAGCACGTTTTCAAGCTTTCACTGAGTTGTCTTCACAAGCCTTTTCTGGATGTCTGTTTGCGTTTGCTTTCCCCCTTTACTTTTCAATGTTTGCCTATTCACTCAACTGAAAGTGTGAATACGATAAAACAAATTCTGTTGGTAAACATGTTTGGTTTAAAATTTGCTTCACGAAATTATGGTGATCACAAAGTGTTGTCATGAAAGTTCGAAGCTGTCGAAGACATGCACACGTGTAACGCTCGGCTTTGTTAAGATAGAAAATCAATTTAAATTTCAAGTGAGAATTTGATGAAGTGTTAGAAGCAACAAATAAGAAAAGACGACGAGAAACATCACAGTCAAGACGTTTAAGCTTTTTTTCTCATGACAGCAACGCCTTGTTCAGGCACATCCGACAAATAAAAATAACAAGTCGTAAACAGAACAAAAGCATCTCATGTTTAGGCGAACAATATTTTCATATGTATCTTTTCTCCTCGAGAAATTCTCGAATGTAACGAATGACACGATGCCGTGTGTGTGAAGCGTGTCGATTGGGCAATAAATCCTTCAATTTGGAGTTGCATCGTGCTTCGTATGAAATCAACGGACCATTATTTGTACTTATTTGATTTTCTTCCAGCTGCGAATGCAATGAAATTTTGCGGCGGAAACAACGTACAAGGAAGTTGATTACGTCAGCAGCATAGAAAGTGTATGAATGGAAACCAAATAAAGGAATTTCGACGAAGTTTGCTTGTTCATGCATTGCTGAACTGTGTTAAAAGTGGCTCCGAGAAACTTTTCAAGATTTAGTGCGGTGAATTATTACGAACATATTGCATTGAAATTCTTGTTGCTATAATGTTGACTTCATTTTAAATTCAAATGATGTATCAGGATTTATGAGATCGAAAGTAATTGTTCTGCTTACTTTAGAAAGTTGTCACCACGATGCATGTTTGGAAATTTTCAACAAGAAAACTCATGTCACATCAAACGGATTTGTATTTTTGCATCAAAAAATTTCGACGCCAATTGGCAGCTTTTCAGTTTGCTTCATCTGCAGTGAGGTTGAACATCAAAGGGACGTGGAGCTGTAATTAGTAATATTGTAAAAAACTGCGATTCAAACATGAAATTGGGCACTCACGATGATTAATAGGATGCACAGAACATTGGTGACAATTAAAGAGCTGAAAGCCGTTTCTAGAATTTTGAGAACAAATCCTCTGGGATCGGCCAGAAATATTTGAAGCGTTAAGGAAACAGCGACTGCTGCCATCATCAGTGTCGCCAGGAAAAAACTGTTCACTATCTGTCGACTGAAGGTTTTTTCGCAATACATTCCGAATTTTATAGCGAACAGTAAACAAATTGGATTGTAGAGTTGAAAACGCTCGAAGAAAACTGAAGCCACGATGTGAAGACAAATGTAAAATATCATGACGGCCATAACTGAGAAAATGTAATGTGTCGCCTCTTCATGGAGAAATTCTCGCTCGTTCAGATCTTCTTCGTCGATATTGTAAACCGTCGGATCCATTAGAGTTGAAAGGATTTTTTGAGAGCAAAAACCGCGAGACGACAGCCAATTGCAATCAGACACATGCGATCCTTCTACTGATGTGAGAATCCACCGAGGATTTCTTTCAAAAATCGAACTGAAATTCAAGATGAGGTGCTGATAAACTCAGAGTCAAGCAGCATATTGGTTTAACATGATTCTCACCTGTGAGAGGTGAGGACGATGAGCGTTTCCCTCGCTATCGAAACTGCTGACAACTTCAAAGCCGACCACAAAAGCGTTCCAACAAACTGATGATAAAATCAACACGATAGTAATTTTGTGCGGTTATAGAGCGAAGCCTGCAAAATTAAATGTTTTGGTTACTTCCTAGGCGTTAGTTTCAATAGCACTACACCGGAATTTCACAAATCGTAAAAGCGATAACTGTAATTATGCCAAAGCCGTAATGTGCTAAAAGCGTCAGCAGAATCGCAAGTACTTCTACCTGTAACATGAAAGTGCGATTAGCGACACAGTCGACAGCAGCTTTAACTACCTCAGCGAGGAGCAAGAGGATTTTGCACAGCGGTGAAAGTGATTTAATCCCTGTGAAACAGTGAACCGCAGAGCCCCAGGTTGGTAATCCGAACGTCAGGTTGTTTAAGCTGCTGAATTCAATTAGCCAATCGGAACCTGTGGACAAAGGGGTCAATGAGACGTGACTGTTGACTTCGATTATGCAAATGAGCGAACACTTTATGGTCGATAAAAACGAGAGCGATTTTTGCACTGGAAAGTTGATAAAATTATTCCGAACACGATAAACTCGTAATTTGAACGATTTTCAATGTTGTCGAACTGAAATTTGTTGCTCCGGCTAATAAAACAGATTTTTTTTTGCTGCTTTGGGTATCCGACATTTTCTCCGGTGGTTGCTAAGATCGTATTTCGATGCTGGTATTGAAGGGTCTTCATCACATTAATTAAGACAGGACAAACATTGATGGGTTAAGCGGCTGGTTTTGACTGAAATTAATTATTCCCTTGCCGCTTAAAAGGAAAACACAAGCATCATTGTACCGAGTCACCTCTTGTAAGAAAATCAAGCAAACAACCGAGACGAAGAGCTTTAAGCAGACGAGAGGAGGTAACATATTGCGGTTGTCGGAAGGGCGCTGAGAAATGATCCTGGCTGTCGCAGAGATGAACGATTGTTTGGATTGGTAATTATATCGGAAAACTTTAAAAGAAAGTGTGAAAAGCTTTGGAGACTGACTGAGCTTTGGGGAAATTTCCATCGCCGCGTGAGGCATCTGAGTCAAGACGCAATATGAGAAGTAAGTTTCGAGGCTCAAAAACTTGCTCCTGACTTCCGAAGTGACAGGAGCAAGTTTCAAAATTTACGACTGAATATTTAAAGACTTTATGCAAGTTCCCGAGCATAATAAATAAAACTTACACGCCGTCATGTCTTCTCACGGTTTTGGAATAGAAATAAACATTTTGAAAGTTCTCTGCTCTGTTTGGCTTCGCGATGATGTAAACAAATCGCTTATTCGCAACTACATAACGAAACAA
This sequence comes from Smittia sp. YW1114-2, assembly GCA_033064975.1. Classification (NCBI taxonomy): domain Eukaryota; kingdom Metazoa; phylum Arthropoda; class Insecta; order Diptera; family Chironomidae; genus Smittia; species Smittia sp. YW1114-2. Next base: position 723,619 of record CP093832.1, read on the forward strand.
GCGTAAGCTAAGCTAAAATCCACTCGGAAATATCTTCAAGCACACCTCGCTTTATTACATTAATAACCCAAGTCTGGTGCTTTGAAACGCGATGCAATAAATCTTTTGTTTATATTTTAATGTGAATACTAAAATTTAAAAGATGTTCCATCGGATTTTCCCTCTGTACGGATTCTTCCGCTCGAGAGATGTTTCGCTCGCTCGTTCGGAAAATCTTTTATACGATTAAATGAAACGAAAACAGTTTTTTGGTATTTTCCTGAGGAAATTGAGAATTTTCATCGGACGGCTTCCACCGCAACACATTGCGATGACAGGAAAGTCTGAGGCGCCATTTGACCTTAAAAGGGCGTCTGGCGTTTTATTTTTCGCGTCACGACAAAAATTGATTTAAAATTTGATCGATTACATGATTAGCCTGCAAATATTGGCGGAAAACTCGATCTGTTGCCATATCCGTGTAATAAGCGTGAATTCGCTTAAGCTCCTGATGAGCTTCGCCCTTTTTGAATTATTGATCAGCTAAACTTGAAGAAAGCAAAAGGGAAAATTGTTTTAAACATGACGCTGAGTTTGAAATCAGGGCAGCCCAACATCACCGTAACGAGCTGTAAACTTTAGGGTTTGCCTGCCTTCGCGATTTCAATCCATTCCACATTCGCCATGTTTAACAACAGCCTCGCTCGCCCACTTCTGGGTATTCCGCGATAAAGAAGGCAGACCAACAATAATAAATTACATAATGGGTCGACTGTTGTTGATGCTTGTGCATGAACCAACCATGTTTATTCAATTAATGCGTGTTTGTTAGTGTTTACAATTCGCCGAGGAAGCGGTTTACGTGCGCGGGGTAGAACAGCAAAGATAATTTTTATCTTCACGTTTGCAATCAACGCTCTGTAAATTCTCATGATCAGATAAACTTAGGTCAGGATATAAATACTAACAGGATATAAGTTTTCCTCTTATTTTATCAGCGAAGTAATCAAGAAAGGGGTTGAACGTGACAGCAAGTTTTCCAGCCCTAGCTAATTGCTTTCAAAAGTTTAAGCAGCAGTGTGTCGTGTAAACGAGAAACTAAATCTTAGTAATTAACAGCGATAAATCATATCTGCATGCCAGCCACCAAAAACTTTTCATTCACAACTTCCGGGTTTGCTGTCGCAAGTGAATTCCTAATGCACATGATAGCATTTCGTCCAGACTACGAATTACAATTTTAATTTATAGCTCTTGAAGTTTGCATAAAAATAAAAATAAATGAAAAACAAAATATCAGATATCCCACATTTAAATTGCAATGAAAAAAATTTATCAGAGGAAAAAAGCTCTTGTTCATTTCCCTGGATGAAGATACTTCATTGATATTTATTGCCTCTTCCTCTTTTATTTATGTAGAGATCATTATAGTGACAGCAAAATGTTTCACGAAGTGTTCGCTTCGTTGGTATCAAAGTCAAATACTCAATGCTCAAATCGATACGATATTTCATTAATGTAGAGCTAAATGAAACAAGCGCTACAAAACGTTGTAGTTTGATGGTTTGATAGTGAAATTATTGCAAACATAATAAATTATTTTACAATGTTGCAAATGGAAGCTCATAATGGAAGTGAAATCGTTAAAAACATAATCAAGTCATAAACTTTATGACATAAAGTGAAGTATCACCGCTGAAAGGTCATCGTGAACCACTTCAATGGATTGTTAACGAATTCATTTGACGAGGAACACGCTTTCTATCATAAGGCGAACGAGCTTTATCATATTGGCTAAGAGAACATATTTTATCAGTAGAACTGACGAGATAATCCCAGAGGGATTTGAAGAGATCAGAGATTAGACTTTCGGTCAGTTAGTTAAAGGCTCAACGAATCGATCAAAATGATACAAAATGGTTTTGATGAACATTGACTCTGTATCAATCAGAACGGTATGTTCTTGTCAACTAGTTAAAGCTTTCAATTGCTTGGTGACTTTCTTCCATTCGACACGCTTTTGCTATTAACTTTTACCATCCATTATTCTGGTGATAAGAGAGTACGCGACAAAAGCGAAGAGAAAACTTCAAATTGAAACCAGAGATTGTCAAAGAAAATGGGAATTTGAAAGCTTTCTAATGCTCCACTTAAAGTCTCATCGTAGCGCTCAAATTCTAGTTAGCTCTTATTGATTTTTGATTTTTGCGACATAAGCTAGGAACGTTAAAACCTTTTGATTTGAAAGCGATAAAACACTTGAACGTGAGTGGGGCTCCTGGGACAAAACTTTAATGATATTCTAAAGCACGTGTGAAATTTTCTCTATCAAGCACACACGATCTGTTAATTCGTTTTATCATCAAAGCTGAATGAAAAAGAACCTTTCCTCTTCTTCTCGCTTTCAAGCACGAAATGAGAACAACATCAGCAGCCTTTCTTTCTCCTATCCCTTTTTTTAGCCACAACTTGACAACAGAAGCTTCTTTAAACGTCGTTATATCCCTAGATCAATTACAAGGACGTAAACTCGGTGCTAATCTTTATGTTCGGGGCAGGCTATGGTTGACAGCTTTTGCTGTCGTTTGTCATCGATTTTATCTAAAGTTATCCTTGGAGTTGAAAGCTTTTGTAACGAACCTTCTCTACTCATTTTGAGTCTGCATTGGCTGTTTGTGCCTGATAAATTGTCTTCTAATTTCAGTTTGGTCTTGAAAGTCTCGAGATTTTATGGCCTCGAGTGTTTGTCGCCTTCACTCGAGAACTTGTCCTTCAACTCAAATTGAAATTTAATACATTTTCATGAGAAAATAATTGAAGCCTTAATTTTCAATTGCTCCAACGTCGAAAGTCAATTTTGGAACGGGAAATCATGTCGCCATCATTCAATCGCAAGCAGCTTACTGATAGAAGGCATTAGGTGTGCAAAGCGTTTGAATGATTTCCGAAAGCTTGTGGAAATTACAATCGCTCTAAATATTTACTTCTCCGAAAGGATGGAAATACCGTCGAAGGCTCATCGTTGCTGTTTGTTCAGCGAGTGGAAATGTAAATAAGTGCAATTTGCTTGCGAGGATTGCAACGGAAATGACAAGTTTCGGATTTCAGGGTGGATTCCTTTGCATGCTCCATTTCGAAACGATTTTGACAAACTACGTATCCGATATTTATAAGGTAAAAAGATTACAGACATTTCGGTTCATTGAAGTTCCATTTCACTCTAAAGCTTCCAAAACATGTTTTCAACCGAAAAATCTAACGAATGCGTCACGAGAAATCGAATCGTAAATTTTCCTATTCACGAGAGCATTTGTGGCGCTTCTCGTTATAGAAATTGACAAACATACAAATTTGTGCTTCGAATCCGATCTCAACAAATGGAAATTCACGATGCGAGCGAATCTAGAAAATTCTCATTCATGGAATGACGTCTGACTAAGCCTTTCACAAGTAAATCTTCGGGTGAATTGCGACTTAAATTGTTAACATTTTAATCAGCTTAGAAATTCTTTGCAAGAGCCAAATTAAATCGTTTACTACGCAAAGCTTCTTTTAAACGATTCCAGTGTAGGTTGCTGCCATGAACTGTGAAGAAATCTACATAAGCGCGACTTGATTCGAGATTAAAATGGCACAACGCTTGACAACAAGACGTTAACTCTCATTGGTGTCTTTAAGCGTACAACAAAATTTTGTCACCGTGAGTTTCATCTCCAGGAATTTTTTTGTTAAATTTCCTGCTAAACAGAAATTTGGAAAAACCGGAAGTGAGGATTTCATTAGCGAGACGACTACAGCTAGTGACTTCTTAAACACCCAGAGCATAACTCACACCACACACAAGTTTCATGTTGAAAGCACGTAGCAAAAAAAAATTGCAAACAAATTGAAGAAACTTCTGCGGAATTTCAATTCAGTGGAAACTTTAAAATTTAAGAGAATAAGCTCTCTAGCCTTAAGCTCTGTAACTGTTTGGCGCTGCAGAAATTTTCCTTGAGAATAAGCAGAGAATCTGCCACAGCAAAGAGCCGACGTATCTGTGAAATCTAAATGCGCTATGAGTCGTCTTCTCATGGTATGTTTAAAGAAAATGGGAAACTAGCAAAGTCTAGCAGATCCTCATGGCTTATTGCAATGGATTTTTTTAATGCCGTTCAAGGATTTTCCTTTCAATTAATTTTTGCGAATTTTGTGGAATGTAGATATGTTGATAACAAAGCCAGGAGAGGAACATTTCCTTGCATATCTTAAAGTCTCCGTATGGAAATTTATTATTCATCGTAAAACGCAGCGAAAAAGAGAAATTCATAAAATCCTTGCTGGGGATTTCAAGATTAGGTTTCCTGAAATTTGTTGCAGGACATTCTCAAAGTTGATACGCATTAGAAAAATTTATGAAATTTATGAAAAATCTTTGGAAAATTTGTTTGTTCAAACTATGTTTAGTACAAAAATCTATGAGAGCTATTTAACTTTTGAATGCACTTGACTTTGCGATGTTTCATTTAAAAATATTAATAAAATACCCCGAGAAAAATGAGCTCGAGTAACATTCGTAATTGAAGTTGATGTGAAATCCAATTACCTTGATATTTTTAATGAAAAAATTTGTGTCTTAGCAACGGGCAAAACACTCGTAGAATGCTCAATCATGACATCAGTAACTCATGACATCAGCTAACTTTGGTTGGCTTCAAACTTCAACCGTCGCAGCTTGATTGATTATTGACACTCTAGCATTTGCGTGACTTCAAATCGAATTACATCGCTAAAGGTGCAAACAAGGAATAAGGAAAGAAAGTTGGGAAGTAATTTAATTGGATCAACCAAACGCTTTGCAGTTCGTCACTCAATTTACTAAAAAATCTTTTTTGAATCGAATTAATTTGAATACAGTCTACAAATAAACTTCTCACGCAAAAAGCTTTTAAAATTAAGTTAAATTAATTGCTTATTACAAAAACGCTTGTCAAAATTTCCTTCCGGCAAAACTTTACGTCGAAAAAACAACTCGGAGTAAAAGTCTCCGTGTTACATCAGCGAGGATTTTCTTTTTTTTCCCGCGAAAGCTGCCGCATGATTGATGGAACAAATGACTTCGCGAGAGAAACAAACAATTCTCAAGTTTCATCACTTGCTCTTTATCGTCTGAACTTATCTGCGCGCAAATTTTTTCCCTTCAATTTGAATATTTCATAAAAGCTGAAAAGGAAGGAAAGCTCAGTGAACAAAAAAAACTTTTGTTATTCGGTCAACGGTCTCAATGCAAAGTAAGCAAAATTACTCAATCGTCAATGACACTCACATGATTACTACTTTCTCATCTAAATTGATTCTTTATTTTACTTGAGGGAAATCATTTACAAAACGATTTTCACCAGTAGAATTTGCGCATAAATAATTCAGAAGTTGGAGTTGCCGACAAATCAGAAATCATGTTGAAATATAAAATGTTGAATTTGTGCCCTACCAATAATTATGGTTCAGTTCCCTGAGTTATGCTGGAAGCATCGTGTGCTTAATATACTGGAACGTTTGATAACTTTAATCAGCCATCTGTGTCGAAACCGACCAACTTGAGGAAACACATGAGGAAAATGCTAAAATAATATGATCGATATTAAAACCTTGTTCGATTAAAAAAAGTCCGAATTGATTTTTCATGAACTTCAACTGTACTCACATGACATCGGCAAACATGAGAATCGCTCCGAGGACGAAGTCTCTAGAATTCGATGTATTAAAATTTATGGCGGAACTGTTAATAGAAGGTTACTCAGGGTACAGCTCAAATATTGCTCCATTGATAAGAACTTGAATGTTCAAAAGCATTGTAAGCGACAGTGCAACTACTGCGATTAGGGAGTAACCGATATCCACTCGCGGGAAATCGAGGGTCATCTCGATGATAATCACGGTCAAAGCAAACACGAAGGTGATCAAGAACAACATAAGGATGCACACTGTCCATTTTGTGAAGTCTATTGGAAAAATCAATGCTAAGACGAGAAGCAAGACCAGAATTGTTGATTGACAAGCGAGCGTCAGCAGTATCACATTTGAGCCATATTTTGCAGCGACGATCATGAGAATCAACGTTAAGCTCTCGATCTTAAAGTAAAAATTAAGTTGACATGAAAGACGTTTCAAATTTAATCTCACCAGAAAAATGAACAGCAGGAAATTCCAAGGAAGACAACTGCGAGCGACGTTTGAGCAAGACAGGATCATACAAACGCAGATGAAGACCGTGAGTCCAATGAAAGCAAACCAGAAGTATTCAACAAGAAAACTCTTGAGGCCATCGCTGCAATGAAGGCATGAGGAAGTTGAATAAAACTTCATCTGAACAATCAGTTGAACTCACAAAAAAATCAGTAACACGACTTGACCGAACATCAACAACAGCGCCGTAATGAGAAGAATGAAGACGCGTCTCAGAAAGCACAATCTCGAGTAGTTGTCCTCGAAAGCTTGGGAGAATCTACAGTCACCCGACTCGCACTGCATTTCACAAATAATTTAATTAAAACTGAAAGGACGTGAGAAATTGATTTAAGTTTTTCCACTGACGTTTTCGTTTAGCAATGCCAACTCTACCGAGACCAAAAAAATTTGTTTGGTTTTTCAGGAAAATGTCAACGCAAAGCAAAATCTTTGGGGGACTAGCAGACTCTGGACTTGAAATCAAAGCTCAGCGAGCGTGCAGGAAGATTCACAATTCCCTGAATTAATCAGAAGTCCTTTGAGTCAAGTGTCGAGCTCGCTACAGATGAAATGCAATTAAACGTCCGTGTTTCCTGAAAGCTTGTCAACTGAGAAGATTTCCCGTAGGAAAGATGCATTGGATTCATAAGCTTTGCACCATTCCAGGCTTGTTTCTGGACATGTCAAGCGTCAATTTTGCAGTCAAGTGTAAAATGAACAACTTGGAAGTGGAAAAAATTAAAAAATATTTTTTAAGCGCATTACAAGTCGTTAAATATTATTATTCATAAACGGCTTAGGAGCAGCTTGTCGTAACATTTTTGAACTCAGGGCTTCAAGATCTTGTAAATGCATTCGCCTTTCGCACCTAATCCAATTTGTTGCAAATCGGTTACATTTAGAACAGATTTCTTGCAACGTTTCGCAAGTTTGCCGCTGACATTCTTTCTAAATTAAATTATTCCTATTATAAAAGTTCGAGCTTGAGCCTAAAAGGCAGTTGACTTAGTTGAACGTTGTCATTTTAGTTGGAGAGCGGAAGGAGCGAGGTTGGAAACTTTCTCGAAACGTTCGAGATGTCGAACGAAACGAAACCTTTCGCAATGTCTCTGCACAGCGAGCACTCGCCGAAGTTTCTCGGTTGGAACTTGCTAGCTGAAGAGCTGAGTCTCCTCCATCCTCATTGGCAAAATTTCGAGGCAAGTTGAACAAGTTTCGTAATCATACATTGACAGCGATGCAACCATTTCTAGGAACATGACTTATAAAGTTTTCTCATTTAGGCTCCGCCGTTTTACTATCATCTCCTCTTGGGTATCGTTTACTTCTTCCTAATGTGCGCCTCAGCTCTTGGTAATGGAATCGTCATCTGGATTTTCTCGACGTGAGTATCCTCAAACCCTTTCGCTCAATGAAATCTGAATTCTAAAAACTTTTCCACAGAACTAAGTCCTTACGATCACCTTCCAACCTCTTCATTGTGAACTTGGCACTGTTCGATTTTTGCATGATGATGGAGATGCCGCTGCTTCTATACAACTCTTTTAGTCAAAAGATCGTTGGAGGAGAAGCAATGTGCAACGCATATGCAATTTTAGGTAGTTTTTCTGGCATCGGAGGCGCAGCAACTAACGCTGTCATTGCGTTCGACCGTTTCAAGGCAATTTCAAGCCCGCTCGATGGGAAAACGACTAAAGGACAAGCAATTCTATTCGTAATTTTGACTTGGATCTGGTCAATGCCTTTTACAATATTACCTGCTTTGAAAGTTTGGGGTCGATTCATTCCAGAAGGTAAATTTTCATTTGAGCTAAAATTCGAAATAAATTCATTTTCAACTTAGGATTCTTGACGACCTGTTCCTTCGATTATTTAACGGATGACGACGACACTCGAGTTTTTACGGCAGCGATCTTTGGTTGGGCATATGCGCTTCCTATGTTAGTCATCGTGATTTTTTATTTCAAATTGTATCAGCACATCTGTGCACACGAAAAGATGCTGAAGGACCAAGCAAAGAAAATGAACGTGGCTAGTCTTTCCAACAAGGACGAAGGTGCTGAATCAGTTGAACTAAGAATAGCAAAGGCTTGCTTCACTATTTTCTTCCTTTACGTGTGTGCTTGGACGCCTTACGCCATCGTAGCACTGATCGGAGCATTCGGAAATAGGGCGGTACTAACTCCTTTCGCGACTATGATTCCTGCAGTGTGTGCCAAGATAGTCTCCTGCATTGATCCTTATGTCTACGCAATCTCTCATCCAAGGTACAGAGCAGCTCTTCAGAAGAAAGTGCCTTGGATGGGCATCAAAGAAGATTTGAAGGAAGGTGACAATAAGAGCGCAAACACAACAGCAACAGCAGACACGTAAATTAAATAAGACGAAATGATTAAACGCGAACAGCACTTCAAGTTCGCTTCGGCCGGGCTAACTTGAAATGTGCGACACCCTGAAATTCTAAATGGATCACGAGGCGTTACCATCGTCGGTAAAAACAAAGCTTTACTTCGAACTATGGGAACGTAGAATAAATATTTTTAACAATCAGCATCAAAAGAAATTGTCTTTACTTTGTTTCGGGGGACAAATTAAATGACCTGTTGGCACCATTCAATCGGGTTTCCGGAAGGTCCGCGCCTGAGAAATCGGATGATGGACTTTGGACGTGTAGCGCAAGCGAACCAACAACTTTTCCATCTACCATTCAATCGTGAACTGATTGGTCTAAGCTGGAAGCAGCGATCACAGTCAGCTACGATAGCACCAATTTCCATTGGCATGCCACAGCTTATCAGCTATTCAATGACATATTGTCCACAGCACCAGACATTGACCAGATCGACCACAACGTTCGCAGTGGCCGTTATGAATCAGCATCGTCACGTTTTTTATTTTGAATATTTTCTTAAAAATTCAGTCATGATTCGATTGATGAAGTCGACCCATGTGCATGTTGCGGGCAACAATTTCATGGCGTTTGAGCGAAGCAAAGTGTCCAAGGCTATTTAGTAAACATTCCTTCGATATGTGCAACAAGTGGTCGAAGGTTGTGTGCCACAATTTTTGCGCCAAATCGTTTGAACCTTCCCGCGCTTTGAGTTCTAGTCAACCTTACACGCCAAGCTTGATTCAACCTTGATTTCGTCATCTCTCGCTGACAGCAAATTACGGACGACGGAAAACCTAGAAAAATTGGATTTTGAACAGTTGATAGACAAATTATCTACCCGGTTCAGTGTTAATTTATTGGAGAAAGTTGTCGAGCAGACGCTTGTGGCAAAGTCAACATGGAAAACTAACGGGAAAGTGTGAAAATCGTGAATTATATTTGGTGGCTCCCAATCGGATTGAAAAATGGTATTCGAAAGCATTGTCGCTGACATTCTCAATCGCTACCTCGGAGAGTATGTCGAAAACTTGGACAAGGGTCAGCTGAAGATTGGAATCTGGGGAGGTGAGTGTCGCAAAAAGTTAAGCAATGATTTTTCATTCGACAAGCAAAAGTTGGAGAGAAAAATCGATAATATTTTCATGCAATTCACCTTTTGTTTACGGATTGTTGCGACGTTCTTATCAGCGAGTGTTGATGATAAATCGCTTGAACGAGGCTCAGCATGTCAATAAACTAAATTAATATGCGATGTCGCTCTCTCGATTTGTCATGCCAGTGATTTCTAATCACTCGAGGACGGGCCTTGTTCATAAACTGCGTCGTGTCCGTGTCTTTCTTAGGCGAACCTCTGCTGTCTTTCTTAGGCGAACCTCTTCTGTTCTTCGCGAGACGACACAATGAAGCGAAGCAGCTGATCTTTTGACATTTCACCGATGAATGACATCACGCAGTCGATTTTATTTTCGGTGCGATAGGAATTCCTCTCCGTTGAGTAATTCGCCGCAGTTTTGTTTACATTTGAGCAGACGGTAGTGCGAAAGTAGAGCGAGTATTCTCATATGCGTCGAGCGTTACACTTCTAGTGCTTATCTTCTGTTACATGAATAGCGAAATTCGATCAGAATAAGTTTTCGGCTCTGAATCGATTAGGTTGTCGAAAGCCAATTAGATTTACGGATCAGCGAATAGCGTTTCGCTTTTCATTGTTTACGAACAAATAAATATTGCGTGCTGAACTTCGCTTTTAGCAGAAGCAAGCTAAACTTCTGCAAGTTAATTTATGTGCTTCCCTTACTAGTCCTTTTCAGCGAAAAGGAGCGATGGCCTTGCCTTTCATGCTGTTGTGAATAAAATTATTCGCTGAAGCAGCCTTTCGCCTCTGCAAAGTCGCATCGCAAATGACATCATCAACACCAATTCTACGAATAAAAATAAAAAGTTTCCGTCGACGAGGCGAGCTTTTTGAATCGCTCGCACGATAACTGTGAGCTTGTCGAATATTTTTGTCGTTCAGAAATCGTAACGTTGAATGAATGTTCCAGAATATTATCAAGCTGAGTGAAATATTGAAATGGTCGCGAATAGCTTAGCGATGACTTTGTACAAATTGTTTCTCGGATTCATGTTAGACAAGTGCAAATATCCACACCCTTCGCAATCAAGGGCTGTTGCTTCTTGTTAGCATCGGAAAATGCACAAGCTGCAAATATAACGTGACAACTTGTTGAAAACCAAGCTTAGCTTGAACTCCAATGTGACCTTTCTTTATTTTCCTTCTTGATAAATAATGGAAGAGGCTCGCGCTCTTTTCTTTTTTTGCATAATTAATTCCATCGTCTGTTGGAATGTGTCCGAAACTCAGTTGCTTAAACATGAAGTTATAGCTGCTGTGATGAACTCTTCTGCAAACTTCTCGATGCCACGGAGTTTCTCTGATTTCCCCTTATCGTCTAACGATGCCAATGCTTCTCCTTTGATGATGTTATCGACAAACGTGTCATCACCCGTGAATTTTCCATTTATACATTCAGTTTGTTTCTTATCTACAGAAACTTCTGCCATCTTCTCGATGATATCGTTTCTAACTTTATCGCTAAACATTGCAATTGCTTTCATGCATTCCTCCTGTGTACTGTCATATTTGACATCAAATTCTGGCTCAATGGCTCCTTTTCTCTTCGAGTACGCTGCAAGGCAATCAAAAGAAGGACTTTCGCCTGCTGCAATTGACTGGAAGCTTGAAAGCACTGCGACAACGAAGATAATCAAGTGACTATAAAATTTAATTTTATTATTCGAAACGATTGGAAACTAATTTCAAGCTACCACGACTTCATCGCTTTGTTCAATCTACACAGCTCAATGTCCGTTCGTCGACTAATTTCTTTCTCTAACCTATTTCATGCATTTCTTTTTCGGAAGAAGAAACTCCAAACCTGTTACCACTCAACGACCTTTCTCTCTCCATTTAATTCTCGCCTAAATGTTAATTTTTTCACTCGTGCGACTCGCTCTCGCGTGTGCCACAGAAGTTTTATGATTTTCATTATTTCTATTTTAGGAGACGATAATTTTTTGCCAATCCAAAGTTTTATTGAACTGGTTTTGAATCTCAACAAGCTGAGACATTGGAAGAAATTGTGGATAAAATTTTAACAAAGTTCTCGCGTTCGTTGATCTTTTGCTCGTTGGTTATGTCAATCGTCGTTAAGGCTGTGATTTTCATCATCAAATCAAAGTATTCTGCCTCTCGGAATTTCTCTAAAGCGCACTCGACCTTCTCCGGACTCGATTTCTCGAGATAAACGAGCCCTAATTGCTCATATATTTCGTCGTTCGATTGCTTTATCATCGTCTCACAATTCAAACCGGTGACTTTAATTTTGTGCGGGTTGGGGTCAAAGTTATACATAGAGTCGATGAGATTATTCTTTATCAGATACTTCTTTACGCAATATTCTTCTTCGTAGTCTGTAACGTTCTTTACGGCTTTCTTTGCGTCGTCGAAAAGGGATTCGAATTGATCGATAATGCTGCTCTCGCTTTCGCAATAAACCACTGAGCTTTTAACGAAATCTAAGACCGTATCAACTGTGCTCTTTAATCTGCCAACTTGGTCTTTTGATCCAGAATACTCAAGTGCAGCGGCTTTGATCAATGAATTCACAAACGATTCACTTCCAGAAAGCTTCTCGTAAATGCAGTTTGAATGTCTTGGATGAATTTCTGCTTCAGCGATTTTCGAGCGAATTTCCTGTCGCACTCCAATGATAAAGTTTTGTCGAATCTTGACACACTCCTCGGTGGCGCTGTCATATTCAATCGAATCAATTATAGGATCCTTGATACCTTTCGTTTTTGCGTAGGCGGCTAGGCAGTTGAATGTTGCGCCTGTTATTTCAGCAGCGCTCAAAACGGAGATGACCGTCGTTGAGAGAATGAATGTTCTGACAATGAAATGAATTAATGAAATCTGAGTCCATTAGGAAGTAACTTTTACTCACCTGAGCCACTTCATGGTTCTTTTTATTGCGATATTAAGTCTCAAACTGCGACTCTTTCTCGAGCATTGCGAGCTTTTATAGTTCCCCATTCATTTAGGGGTAAAAAGAAGTCAATTTTCCAAACGAGTTTGATCGCCACGCGTATCGTCTTTCTTCGTATTTTTAGAACTCCGTCACTCGATGACCTTGAACTTGAAAGTTTTGCTGCAGATGTTCCATTCATAAATGCATTCGAGAACCTGTTTCCTCGCAACGATGATATTTACAATTCTGTTTCATTTTCTCCATCAGGCGATGTCGTGCTTAAGAACCTCGTGCTTAAGCAAAGCGCGTTGAGTGAACTCGATTTGCCAGTGCAAACAACTTACGGTCATTTGGGCAGTCTGGTGTTAAAGATTCCTTGGAAAAATCTCTATTCTGCGCCGGTCGAAGCTTACATTGATCGACTGTACTTGTTAGCAGTGCCAAATAGTTCAGTTCGCTACAACGCGGAGCGTGAGGAGAAGTCGACCCTTGAGGCGAAGAAAGCTGAACTCGAGAGGATCCAATTGGCAAAAAAGTTGGAGTTGGAAAAGAGTAAGTACTTGCACAATCACAGATTGGTTCAAGGTTATTTACTTTCGCTTAATTAGACAAGCCAAAGGAAGATAAAACATTCGCTGAAAAGTTAACGACGCAGATTGTAAACAATGTTCAGATTAAAATCAGCGACATTCATATCCGGTACGAAGACAATGTTTCGTGCTCAACTCCGTTCGCATGCGGCATCACGCTCAGCAACTTCAGCGTTCATACTACTGACGCTAACTGGCAAAAGACTCTCATCTCGCAATCGATGACAGAAATATTTAAAATTGCACAGCTCGAGTCGTTGGCTGTTTACATGAACTGCGACTGCAAACTATTCCAGCAATTCCAACAAGACAACTATCATCTGATGTTCAAGGAGTCAATTGCATCAAAGACGACGCAGCCCGAAGGCTACGATTTCATTCTTGGCCCAATCACTTCCGAAGCCAAGCTTAAGATGAATCCTGATCCAGAATCTCTCGATATACCGTTCAGCGTGCCGAAAATCATTCTCAACTTGGTCATGGAGAAATTAGCTCTCGGACTAACGAAATCCCAATATCAAGATGCGATGCAGCTGATAGATCAGTTTGGACGAATGTCACGCGCTTATCCTTATCGCAAATTCCGTCCACATGGTATTACATACAGAGGGCATTATAAAGAATGGTGGCACTTTGCTTATCGCTGCATTGTCGAGACTGACATTCAGCGGCGCAAGGTGAACTGGTCATGGGAAAATATGAAAGAGACACGCCGATTGTGTAGAGTTTATGCTGATGTCTACAAGCAGAAACTAACAGTGAAAAAACCATCGCAACAATTGCTTGATGACGTTGAAGATTGCGAGAAAAAACTCAACATGCAAAACCTTGTCATAATTCGTCAGCAGATCGAACTAGAAGTTGAGAAAACGGCGAAAGAAAAAGAATCAGAAAAAGTGGCGAAAGGCTGGTTCGGCGGCTGGTGGGGTTCAAAAAAGGACGACGACAAAGCAGGAGACACGGATGACATAAAAAAGAAGTTCCAACAAGCGATGACGCCAGAGGAGAAGGAGAAACTTTTCAAGGCAATCGGCTATCAAGAGAACGCAGTTCCTACAGAGCTGCCCGAGACTTTTGTGGCGACGAAGTTACAATTCGAACTGAACTGCCTCGAAATCTCAATCAAATCAAATATTGAGGACTCGATTGAGAACGTGATGCTTCTTCAGCTCAACAAAGTAAAATGCGCGATCTATCAGCGACCGTCAGCCCAGTCGATTAAGTTGAATTTGAACATGCAAGAGCTATTGGTTTATGGATTGCAACAAAAGCAATACTTGCCGGTTATGATCCAGTCGCAAGTAGAATCAACACATTCGCTGCTTGATGTTATGTTCGAAAGTAATCCTATCGACAAGACCTGCGATAAGCGAGTCAAGGTTCAGTCTCAGCCGATTCAAATCGTCTACAATGGCGAAACTGTCATTCAGCTGCTGAAAGTTTTTCAAACGCAGAAAACGACGACGTTGTCACAGTGAGTTTTCGCAATGAATTCGTTTCTGTTGATTTCAACTAATTTTTCCACAGATTACAAGACGCTGCCGCTGAAAAACTTGTTGGCATCAAAGAAAGATCAGCGACTGGTCTTCAGTACGCGATCTCCTCGCATCCCCGTTTGGAGATCGATATTGCCTTCGCTCCCAGTTATTTCTTGATCCCATATGGCGGAAAGTACACGAAGAACGAATCTTTGCTGGTTGTAAGCTTGGGCGAGCTCGTTTTGAAAACAGAACCGAGGCCTATTGAGACGAGAAGCATTAGGAATATGCATGACGAGGGAGCAAGTAGCGACCAGATCCTTCAAGAGCTCATCTCACAAAGCTACGATAAATTCCACTTCGAAATTCACAACATCCAAGTTTTGATAGCGAAGGCAAAAGAGGATTGGGAAGAGGCGATTGGGATCGCACATGGAACGGAAATGCACATTTTGGAGCCAACTTTCATGAAGCTTTCGGCTTCCATCTCTGTTATCACTGACGATCCTCGGCTACCAAAGTGCAAAATTAGTTGCGAACTGCCATCAATTAATGTCTGCGTCTCTGAAGATCGAGTCTTGGATGTTATTGGCATTCTCACAACTCTTCCGTTGCCTGAAAGCGAAGAGGTTGTCGTTAAACCGATGACCAAAGAAACGAACATCTTGGGATCGAGCCTGTCATTGCTGAAATACTTGGACGAAAAACAACAAAAGCTGCAAAAGCGGGCTGAACCCCAGGACACTTCAGACTCAGTCGATGGCGTTGTGCAATTCACAGAGATCGAAGCTTATTTCGTGCTTCAAGAAATTGCGATTACGATTTGCAAATCGAAAATAATCACCGAGGAAGATTCCTCTGATGAGTTTGGCACGCCTAGTGAGGAATTTGTTGATGCTGTCCAGAAGATCGGCATAGTTTCACCTTCCTTCAAGAGCGTAACCTTCGACACGCCAGCTCCGTCTAGCTCTGCTCGTGAAAAGATGCTTTGCGTGAAAGTCAAAAAGCTCGAGATGACAGCGGCTCGGCGAACTTACGAGTTGAAAGTGGATCTCAAGTTGGGAGCAGTTTCGTTCGATCAGTTTAGGATGAGAAACGAGAAAGAAGTGCGGCTTCAAGTAATCGATACGCCCCGCTATGACTCCAGCTTTGAGTATCTTTTTACATTGAGCTACACGAATGTAAGTTTACTGATCGCGTCGTAATTCTCAGTTCCTAATTATTAAAATATGATCAATAATTCCTTAACAGTGCCAGAAGACGTCGCCTGAGTTCAACACGAAGTATCATTCTGTTGAACAGCTGGTTGATTTGAATTTGTCGACGGTCGTGCTACTGTTGAATCAAAATGGGATCACGGAACTAATTCAGATTGTCAGTGACATTCAAGTTCGGGTCGAAAGCGCCATGAGTGTCAACCAAAAGCCGAAGGACCGACAAGCCGATGCTGGAGCGCCATCATCTTTCCTCGAAGTTGCTAAGGAGAAACTTCCAATGATTAGGGAAGAAGGCGATGACGGAGAGGAAGAGTCGCCAGAGTCGATGCAAAGTGAGCTCATTGTAGTAGGAGTTAGTGGTTAAACTAGAAGCTTTAGCAGTGAAATGCGTCTCATATGCAGTTTTCTGAAAGTTTTAATTTACTCAAAATCCTAGATCATTTTGATTTTTCTACTAGCAAAACATTGTTTTAACAAAAATTATTTTCTTTTCCGTTTCTGTTTTTGTTTTTCATGTGCCTGATGATGTGATCCGGTTGACTTCCCATTAATTTTTTCATCTATTGAATGACTTTTGTTGGAAACCAATTCGATTTTTGCTATTTTGTTGGCTGAATACTCGCAAACTAATCGCAGGCAAACCGCGAAAAAAATCCAAAATTGTAGATTCAGTGAAGCTGAAGGTGATTGCGAAGATGGAAGATATCACGGTGAAGCTGGAAAACGATGTACGAGAGATTGCTGCGCTTGAGGTGAGAATTCTCGATAGCAAATTTGTTTGCCATACTTTAACTGCGGTTTTCATAGGTTAAAAACCTAACTTCGGGCGTCACAATCAAATCGTCCTACACCGAAGTGACGCTGAAACTAGAAGATATCATCGTCACCGACTTGAACCCCCGCACAATCCACTCGAAGATTTTGTCGATCATCGGCGGAAACGCGGTGACAGTTCAACTGGTAATTTACAACATCGACGAGACATCGGAGTACAATTCGGACAACATGAAGATTGATCTGACGATGGGATGCGCGAAGATTGTTTTCATGAACTGGTTTGTCACGTCTGTTCTCAACTTCTTGGATAATTTCCAAACAGCTCAGGATCGAATTAAAGAAGCATCAAGAGCAGCTGCTGAAGCTGCGAAACAAAGTGCAGTGACCGCGTATGAGCAGGCTACGCGAATCAAACTAAATATCAACATTAAAGCTCCGATCGTTCTTGTCCCGGTTCACTCGCAAAGCCTTGAAGCGATTGCTATTGATCTGGGTAACTTGAACATTTCAAACATTTTCAATAACCTCGACGTGAAAAACGATCGCGGCTCTGCCGCAGTCATTGATGAAATGAAAGTCGAGTTGAACGACATCAAGCTTTCCAAAGTTGTTCTTCATGGACATGACGACTCGACAGCAAACTTATCTGACGCAACTTTATTATCTCGGTTTAGAACATCAGGTAGATTTTGCCTTAATAGATTTAGTGTCTGTCTAAACGATTCCTTTTCGACAGAACTCGATTTCGAGATTGACCCGAAAGATTACGTTCTGAAGCCAACAAGTTTCACTCTGAGCATCAAGAGAAATTTGTCATCGGGTTGGTACAAAGATCACCCGCAAGTTGAAATATCTGGTCGTCTTCTTTCGATTGAACTGAATGTCATCGCACAGGACTACAAAGTCATCATGCAGATTCTCGAGAAGAACATGACTGAAGGCCAAAACGAATTCAAGAAACCGCGAAAACCTCGCGCCGCTGTGCAAACTCCAACGGAACCAAGCAAAGGTGAGATCAACCAGATTTTCCTTGTCGGGTTTATATGTTCAACGTCGGGTGAAAATTCCTTGTCCTTTAACCACAAGAAACCGCAGCCGTGTGATAGCTAACACTCGACATAAGCTGGCTTCACTAATCCAACTTCTTTGTCCACAAAAAAAAGTCAATTTTGAAATGTTTTAAAAATCGTTTTGAAAAATCGAAAATTCTGTAAAAATACTAAAGGTTTTTCAAAAACCTTCACAAACCTTGCACAAGCAAAGTGTAAGTTTTCGTGACGCTGTCGTGACCTGCAGTTCAATTATCTGTCCGTCTTATTATTAGTAACAATTGGCAAAGCTCAAAATTCATTGTCATCAATGATATGATGTGTTGATTAGAAGTGTGACAAAATTTCATATCATTTGTTTTATCTTTTCTTTTTATGTTGATTGAAAATATTTGTAAAAAAATCATTTTGATTTGTATTTACACTTTTGTGATCAGTTTTGGCCGAAGACGACGACGAAGAGGGTGAGTTCCGCTCAACTTAGACGTAGATTTGATATCGTTTAGTCATTTGTTGATAGCATTTAGACTTCTGTTGCTTAAGTGTCTCATCTTGCTTCAAACTCCACAAATGAATTTCACTTTCCTCTGCACACATCACATCTCCAAAGAATGTTTTCATGCACAAGTTGACAGCGTTCTTGGCATCCTTCCCAGCTCTGAGACTTAATCACCTGTATTGTTTCATTAACACAGCAAAACGACAGTGGCAGAAGACACAAGACAAGCTCCTCGAATCAAAGAAGCCATTTGGAATTGACATTTCAAATCTGAAGTCACCGACAGACGAGAAAAAAGTCATCGAGGTCGCAGTGAAATTTGCTTTCCAAATCGATTCGTTCATCCTGAATCTTTACACAGGTTTTACTCTCAATTAAACTGTGATCAAGAAATTCCGAGAATGTTCATTTTCCACAGCTCCAAATGAAGGTCTCGCGTGTTTCGGACTTTATTTCTTATCACTCAACGGACAGAATCTTGTTGACGGCTCAATGAGCACCGCGATCGTTCTTTGCGACGTACACTTGGACGACACACGCCCGAACCGCGAAGGCAAGATCACCAGGTTCATGGAGCGTCGTGAAAAAGGCTCTTGCAACGACTTACAACAAGCAGGGACAAGCACAGCACTGGAGACCGTGAAGTCAATGATTGACATCACTTTCAGAATGAAGGCGAATGACATGTTTGGTAAATGCGCTTGATTTACTCACAAAAAGATTTCTTTACTGACTATTTCTTCAAATAGCTGACGTAAAAGTCTTCAGTTTCAACTTAATCCTGTCGATGGACTTCCTAATGAAATTGTCAGCTTTTCTTCAGCCTGAGGGAGCAAGCACTTATCAGAACTCAGCTGACGTTGCTTTGGAGACCAGAGAAGTGGAATCGAGAAGACGGAAGTCAAGTTCTAGTGCTGCACCAACTGATGAAACAAAGACAATAACACTGCATCTTCACGTTGAGGAATATGACGTGATTCTTGTCGAGAAAATGGACGACATCAACTGCCTCGCGCTTATTCTGAACAATGAAATCTCAGCGAAGGTCCGAATTCATGGCGAAAAACAAATCATTCAGGGAGAAATCAAAAACTTCAGCCTCTACCTCAGCGATTTCAATCCAGAGCGTCGCAACGACTCAAAACATTATGTGGTTCATCCCTGTTTAATCAGTTTGAGTGGATCGACGCCCGAAGGCAAAGGTCTCCACGTTAGTTTGAAAGTGGGTAAAATTAAGATTTGCGTTTCACCAGCGACAATCGAGTTGATGAATAAAATAATGGCAACAATGACACAACAAGAAAGCGGCGAGACTGAAGCCGTGAAAGAGCCTAAAGATTACAGCGATTTGTGGCTGGCCAAAACTTTCGAAGATGACGACTTTTGGTTCATCAAGACAGACGAAGGGTTCGATGCCTTAAGCTTGGATTCGTTGTCGATCGCGCCGGTCGGGAAAGAAGAGAAATGTGTGATCGAAGTTCCATCCATTTCGATCATCATTGAAAACGGTGTCGGCGTTCACACGATTCCGATGCTTTTTATCGAGACAAGTATGGATGCGCAGGTATCCAACTGGAGCTCAGAACTAGGCGTTACCAGCACTTTACGTCTCACGATGTCTTACTACAACAATGTCTTCGCGCTTTGGGAGCCGCTTATCGAACCCGTTGAGGTGGAAACAGTCAATGGATTGAGCGAATATCATCCATGGGAGATTACATTAGATTTGAGCGTAGATAAACACCTTGACGATCCCGACAAAGAGGATCCAACAACCATCATCAAAATCAAATCAGTACAAACTCTCGAACTTCTGGTGACGAAAACTTGTCTTGATGTCGTGAAAACTCTTGGCAACGCTTTTTCGAAGGCAATTGAGCAAGAAGGCTTAATTAAGACAGGAGTTGTCGATGCGCCCTACGTTTTGAAAAACGACACAGGATTGGAGATTCAACTGAACTTGGATGGAACTCAGTTCTTGTTTCACGAGGCAAACTTCAACCAACGAGCCAACACGGGACTTGTAGTTTTTGAAAACGTCGGAGTTCTGGGCTCACCGTCAGCTGAAGACACAACATCTTGCGTCATTTTTCCAGGTGGCCAAGTTTATCTTCAAATTAAGTTGGATGCCGTGGAAGCATTTTCACTTCTGGACGCCACAATCAAATCGATGGATCACGGAGAAAAGCTATGCCAAGAGAAGTTCATCACGCTCTACATTCCTGAAGTTGACAAGAGACTTCAGTTGCCCATTCACAGAGCAGACAAACGTTACTTCCCGCTTTACCGTGAGACCAATCAAGAGCCTTGGGGAATTATCAGTGAGATCAGCATTGAAATGGGTTCTACCATCGTAACCATTCGAGGAATCGTTCAAGTTTTTAATCATTTCACTGTTCCAATCACAATCAATCGCTATGTCAACGGCGCTTTGAGTGAAGTTGGTCTTGTGCTGCCCAACGAGTCGTTCAACGTTCCACTCGTCTCCATTCACGATGCATCGAAGGATTTGCATTTTTCGATCGCTGGATATCGAACATCAACGCAAGGCATGAGCTGGAAGGAATCTCCTGGCAGTTCTAGCCTCGTGAAGAGTCTGCAATGTGATCCAATCAACACTTACGAGCCACTTTACATCAACGCCATCCGCGAACGCTTCGACGTACGTTGCGCGAACGTAGATTTGAATGAAATAATTTTTAATTATCTTATTTAACGAATTTAAGGTTTTCTTTGAAATCAGCAGCAAATTTACTATTGCCAGTGCTTGTTTTATGATTCGTCTACGTCCTCCATTGCTGCTTCGTAACGCTCTACCAATTGACCTGGTCGTATCAGTAGCTGGATGCAGTGTCGCAAAAGATCGCGACCGAAGCGACACAGACCACGCAACTGAAGAAGATGTGACATCTGCTCACCAAAGCTCTACAGGAATCCAGGGCGAAGACTTTTTGGATTATGGTGAGAAGCTTATCAAGCCCGGCGAGTTGCTGCATCTTCCAACTATAAAAACAGCATCAAAGAATTCAGACAATCTCATGTACATCGTTGCGAGAGTAAGTGTAAAATAAATGAGCTTCTGATTCATAATTGACTGCATTTCCTCGACAGTTGATTCAGTATCTCGAGCGAGATTGGTCTGTTAAAACAGAAGTGCCAAGTGATCCTCCAGAATTCGTAGTTTGGACTTTCAACTCCTATGACTCGGCTGGTAAAACATCACTGCAACTGGGTGTTCGATTCGAAAAGCTCAACAACGGACTAACTATGACAGTCTACTGTCCATTCTGGATGCTCAACAAGACGGGCTTGAACTTGAGCTACCGGGTAAGTCGATAAAGCCTAAAAGTTGCCCAGCCCGCTTGTGAGAGTTCTATTTAACATTTTGTGTCCTTCAAACGACACCACATAAGAAGTTTTCAGCGTTGTGCCGTCAAAGGTTTTCTCAATTATGTTTGTTTCTGTTCTTTTCAACCTCTTTCCTCGTGATAAAAACGCGAAAAAACGAAGAAATCGCGAAAAACCGAGAAAAATGAGTTGGCTGGTAAAAATCCGCACAAGGTACAGTGAACCGTGATTAGAAACTGATGGAATCAATTAGCTTACTATCTCAATTAACCCAAAATGTCGCACCAAACGTGGTTTATTTAAAACAATCCTTTCAACTGCGTTTTGATTCATTTTGGGTTGGAAACAATTTAATTTTGTTATTTGGTGTTTTTGGTTACGGGAATCATTTTTATTCGGAGCGTGATATCTGGTTATAAAGCTGAGATTCCCATTTTAATTGTCAAAAAACAAAGCAGAACTGGCCCAAACCGTCTGTTGATGTTGGATATTAGGTCGACGTAAAGGGGGAAATAGTGGCCTGAATTACTCGCTGGCACGATTTCTCTCATCCAGGAGCTCGCCTACGCTTTCGTATGCTATGCTGAAAGAAAGTTCACAGCTCTAATTGTAATTCAGAGCGCTGCAATGAAGCTCGGCATGTCTGTTGTAACGTTAATGAATTTTTAGTATTTACATATTTTCAACCGTAAAAATTATAATTTTCACGATGAGCATTGCAAGCAAAATTGTGTTGGTACAACGAGGAAACTAGAGCAGTCATTTAAACAACTTGAATGCGGGTTTGACTAATTGGACGCATTGTAAATTTTCCGTTGCACGAATTTCATTTTATTCAATGAACTCTCTTCGGTTCTTTCAATTTTGTACTAATTGAATTTAATTTTCTCTATTTCATCCCAACTAACTCCTTCCTCCCATCCGATTAATCCTTTGCTTCTACTGGTTTTTGTCCCTTAGTGCCATTATAACCATTTTTTCGGCTGTTCAGAAGATGGACTCAAGATTTTCGCTTGTTTGTTTCCCTGTTGTTTCCCTGAACAGGCCGATGAGAACACCAACATTTTATATCATCCACCGGAGTACGAAGGACCGATATTGTTCTCGTTCCGCGAGAAAGCTTTCTTCGGGAAGAAGAAAGCTGCGATACGAGTAGATTCCGGCGAGTGGAGCGATAGATTCTCGCTGGATGTGGCTGGATCGAGTGGCGTTGTTCAATGCAAATCGAACGAAATGACTTACCTGGTTAGTGTTTCATGAAATATCTCAAGTCTTAATTTTGAAACATTATTTCTCTTCCCCAGATTGGTGTTCAAAATGTTTTAACGAATAACTCGTTAACCAAGCAAATTATCCTCATGCCATTTTACGTGCTTATCAATCGCGCCCCATTCGACATTGAAGTTCAAGAAAATGAACGCCCGGCTGATCCAAAAGTTCTTGTCAAAGCCAACGATTGTGCTCCGCTTTGGCCGAAGGCTGAAGCAAACCGAATGTTGCGAGCGAATGTCGTGGGCCAACAAGAAATCACGGCAGCTTTCAAATACGATGACGTTCAATGCACTTTGCTGCAACTTTGCAACAAGTTTGGTGGAATCAACGTCGACGTTCATGTCACTGAAGGTGTCATTTACATCACATTCACTGAATATCACAATGGCGACGCACCTGGTTTGATCATGAATTGCACGGAAGAACCGGTCACGTTCAAAGAGAAAGGTGACGTCAACGGCCGCGTTCTGATGCCACAGCAAATGATTTACTACACCTGGAAAAATCCAGCTGGCGAGAGAATCATTACTTGGAGAAACGGCTGCAAGAACGAAGTAGAGAATGATTTGAGACGAGATGGAGTTGATCAGTTCGTCAACGAAGTTACTGATCTTGACGCCTCAACTTCAAGTAGAAAAAGTGGACGACGCAGCTCACAAGAAAGTTTATATTGGGTTTCGTTCCTCGATGGGACGCAGCGTGTCTTGCTTTTCACGAAGAACCCATCGGTTGCGAGCAGCACTCAGAGTTCAAGTCATCTTGATCAGGTTGGTACTAAATTTAATACTTTAGCAAGTGAAATTTTATTGCAACTCTAAAAGAGTTCTGAAAGTTCTTACGCAAGCAGCGAAAGCTTTCTTTCAAGCAATCAATCGGGCATTCAAGCAAAAAGTGGTTCAAACAGCGGAGCTAGTAGCGAGGCTAGTAGTCAAGCCAGCTTATTTGACGATAATAAAAAAATTAAGTTCAAGAAAAAGATTTCAAATAGACTTCAAAAGTTTAAAAGAAAGAGTAAGAAGCACAAGAAGAAAATGAAAGCAATTATGCTTGCAAGATTGATTCAAGAATTCAAGAAGAATGAGGTTCACACTAACCTTTTTGATTTGAAAACGTTTTGTGGTCTCTAATCTTGCGAACATTCACAGGTAACTCGAGACATCGAAATCAATTTCCGAGGCTTGGGCCTGTCCATAGTCAACAACACCAAAGGCTGCGACCTCATGTACATTGGAATCGCTAGCTCAAGTATGAATTATAGTTTGTTTGGTTTGATTGACTGACGAATGATTCTCTGATCCACAGGCGTAATTTGGGAGCAAGAGAAGGGCAAACGTCACAAGCAGCTGAAGATAGAGATGAATCAGTTGGTAGAAGAGCGCTACCAAGAGTATTTGCGTGATGTTGCCGTTGGTCAGGACGCTGGCAAACAATACTTTGTGAGCTCCAATGGCATGGTACAAGTTGACTTTGCAAATATGGTCATGCAGAAGCACACGTCGCAACGAAGAATCAGACGGCTATTCTATCCAGGCTTTTGGATGGAAATGAAAACCTCGCCATATCAACTTCAACTCCATGCCAAGATCAATCGAATCCAGATAGACAATCAACTTCAAGATTCAATTTTCCCAATCATTCTTGCGCCAATTCCACCGCCAAAGAGTGTAGCAGCAGCCATTGAACTGAAACCGTTCATTGAAATGTCTGTAGTCCAACGCATCATCCCGCATTCTACGGTCACTCAGTACAAATACCTACGCGTCCTGATGCAAGAGTTTCACGTGAAAGTTGACTTGGATTTCATAACAGCAATCATGGAGTTGTTGGACACCGAGATAAGCGAACAGGAAGCAAAGAAACGATTCGAAGACGATCTGGATGTGCAAAAGCAGCCTCTTTTCGCCCACGTCACAGTTCACTCACAACAAGAGCAGAAAAACTTCTACGATAATCTCCATTTGGGTCCAATTAAAGTTCACGTTTCATTCTCCTTGGGAAGCAGCGGCGAGATGCAGTCGAAAGCACTGCCAGACTTCATCTCAACACTTCTCCAAGGTGTTGGTGTTACGTTGACAGACGTCAATGACGTCGTGTTTCGCTTGGCCTTCTTCGAACGTGAATACATGTTCCTGACACAACGTCAGCTCGTCTCCGAGTGCACAACACATTACACTGGCCAAGCAGTGAAACAGCTTTACGTTCTCGTCCTCGGACTTGACGTGATCGGCAATCCTTATGGCCTTGTAGTGGGTTTCACAAAAGGCGTTGAAGACTTGTTCTACGAACCATTCCAAGGATTGATTCAAGGACCTGGCGAGTTCGCTGAAGGACTCGTGCTTGGAGTTCGATCGCTTTTCGGACATACCGTTGGTGGTGCAGCTGGTGCTGTTTCGAAGATTACTGGCGCAATGGGTAAAGGAATTGCCGCATTGACCTTTGACAAGGAGTATCAGAAGAAGCGACGAGATGCTCTTAACAAACGTCCTGCTAGCATGCAGGAGGGTATTGCAAGAAGTGGAAAAGGTCTTGTTATGGGAGTATTTGATGGAGTTACTGGCGTAGTCACAAAGCCAGTGCAAGGAGCGCGAGATGACGGCTTCAAAGGATTCTTCACAGGATTGGGCAAAGGCGCTATCGGTTTAGTTGCTCGGCCTACAGCTGGTGTCGTAGATTTTGCAAGCGGAACATTCGACTCGGTTAAAAGAGCAACAGAATTATCTGACGAGGAGAAGAAACTAAGACCACCACGCTTCATCCACTCTGATGGGATTGTTCGACCTTACAGCAGACTAGAAGCTGAAGGATACAGAATCTTCCGCGACGCAGACAAAGGAAAGTTTGCAAGTAGCGATGAGTTCGCATATTCCGAGATGATTCTCGACAAAGAAGTGTTGCTCGTTACAAATCATCGCATCATCTACGTCGTTAAGAGCGACTTGTTTGGAGGCTGGCAGTCGGAATGGATTCTAAAGTGGGAAGAAATCAACTCAATGCGTGTCGTTGAACGTGGATTAGAAATCACGCTAGAAGGAGCAAAGCAGAAGTCTTCCTTCTCCAAAATGTTCTCCTCAACTGACAAGCTTAAAAAAGTCATTCTCATCAACAACAGAAAACGATGCGAAAAGCTTTTGAGTGTCATGTCAAGCCTTCACGCGAAAATAAGAAGTTAATAAATTTTTCAAATTTATATTTTTGATATTTTCGTCAAAAATTCACAAACTCATCAGTGTTAGATATGCAAAGCCTTTCGTAAACTTCATTAACAAGACCGTGTTGATAGATATTTCTCTTGCGTCGTGCCTTCTCAATGACGAGAGGACCGAAACAAATTTATGTACTTTCAAAGGCAATAATCATGAGGGATCTGAGGCGGTTCTTCTGCTGCTAAACTGACCAATAACTGCACAACTTTATTAATCTTTTTCACTCAAGTAATTCGCGGAAAATTGCGAAAAGTTTATGTTCCGAAAGTAACAAAAATTGTTAAATTTCTAAATAATATTTCTATGCTTTTGAGAGGAATTTGTTCAGCTCATACTTATGCCGATAATTTTGTTTACGCTTTCAATAATTAAATTGAGAAATAAAAGTTCTTTCATAACAAAACGAATTTAACTTATAAATTGGAAATTGATTTTTCAGAGACATAATCAGGCTTGTTTGTTGAGTCCTCAATTGCAATCATGCGAGAAAACCACAACGTTATCGTTGACAACATTGTGCATGGCGTTAATTTTCACGAAAACGGATTGACGTTAATTGAAAATAAAAATAACAACCTGCAACCTGTTAAGTACTTATTAAAATTTATTGCTATGAAAATGAGTTTGTTCAAACCTAGGTAACGTGTTTTTTCAATCAGGAGCAGGTCTGAATATTGGGTAAAGTTTTCATTTTTACTACAGTGAGATTTAATCGTTTAAAATTCTGAGTAAAAAATATAAGAAAGCAAATTTAAATGCAAATATTCAACATAAAACGCTTCACGTTTTCTTCATAAATCTGCGGGGCTAATTAGATTTGTGAACGAGAGGTTGAACTTTAACCGTAAAAGCAAGCCAGCAATTTAAGATTAGATCCAAAGTACCGCTCGGTTGAACTTTCTCCATGTAATCGCATTAGATAGCTCTCATTAGGTGCAAGTGGATAAATTGACTTACTAACAAACTGATTAGAAGCGATGAGGTTTCTCTCAGACATAAAGATCTCATTGGGTCAACTTCAATGAGCTCGGTGAAATAATAAAGAACTTTGAGCGAACATGTAGAGATTGGAATCAACCTGGTGCTTCCTCGTTCACGAGCAACATTCATTTTCCAAACAAAACACTGCTTTGCATTCTTCTTTAGATCAGAAACTCATTGAAGCGTGAAATTATTTGATGCTTCTTTATTAAATTATTCTACTCTGTGTGAACATGAGACGATTCTAAGACGGAGTTTCCACTGAGATTTTCCAGTAAATTTGAGAGAGATAATTCTGGTTGTTAGACATCAATAAGATAAATCGAAACAGGAAAATATGCTTTTTGCTCGTTCTCTCGTAGCATTTTTGAAGTTAATCAAATTATTTCAACGCTGACTGAATGGCTAATATTGCATACTAATCAACAACCATTCGCGCTACATGAACTGGAAGCTAGTTACATCAGCCATGAGAAACATCGAGGGGTGCTGAGTTCTTAAAGCTTTGTGCTGGCTTTGAAGCTTTTGCTAAAACTCGTGGCGTTAAAGTTTCGTTTCACGTCTGGCGATGCTGACACTCAATTTAAATTTCTTCTTCGCTGTCCTATAAGCCTTAATGAGCTGAAAATTGTCTTCGAGCGTTTAACAGTCACTCAAGCCTTTTGCATTTGATAACAGAGTTAATTACTGTCATAATTACTCTACTCATATCCGGGAGAGGTTTCCTTGCCATAAAGTAGAAGGTTAAATTCTGCAGAAACGCTGCACGGAGATAAAATTTTAATTAATATATCAACACCGTGGGAAAGCGTCGACGATGACATGAAATAACTGCGGTAATCTGCAGAGTTAGAAATTTATTACGCGTTTAAAACCCTTTCAAACACCAACTCAAACGCGAGACAAGTTCAGCTGCCTTCGACGATGAATATCCGCGTTTTATCATTGTTTGCAGACCCATCCAATCGTTTCAACTCAATGTCCATCTTTATTTGCTGCGTCGACGGACATAACAGTTTCATCGTGGAAACGGACGACGTTCAAAGCGATTACGCATTTAAACACCAACAATTTCCCTTCAATTCGTCAACATTAATTTTGATGAGAAAGTTTCCATTAACAACCTTCCCAAAAAAATTGCCAGCTGATGCTTTTTAAGTCTTACGTGTGGAGATGAAGATTTAATGGCACAGCTGTCTCAAGACCAACCGCCTTCGTCCGGGAATTCATTAAAGCTTAGAATGAAATTTAATATTACATTGGTCGAGAGACCGTTGAGAGCGAAGCATCAAATTTCTTTCAATTAGATATTTGCGCGAAGGAAAATTCTGAAGCCAGTCTCGTCCTAGTTTTAAGTATGGCTTCAAATGTTTCAACGACTGGTCCAATTTAATTTATAGAGCTTTGCAATGTTTCATGGAAGAGAGCAGAGCAACGAAAGAGGAGGCGAGGGGTTGAAAACATTCATCAGTGCAAACAAGAGCTTTCAATGCTGAAGAGATTTTCTCCCAAGCGAGAGAAAGATCTTGTTCGGTTATAAGTTGACACTTATGACATGATCAACTCATTATGCGTAGTAAACTTGTTTATTTTTATCGTTAACTTTGTAATTTATTTGTATACTTTTTCATAGATCACAAAGTGATTCTTGTTGTTTCAAGGCTTCTTGTTGTTTCAAGGTATTTGATTGTAGGTCGTAGGATACACATAGGTCGTATAAATGACCTCGCGGGGGCGTTCTGAGCAGCAGATAACTCGACAAACAGTGCAAATGCAATACCAGAAACAACCACAGAACAAGAAGATTATCAGGAACATTCCGAGGCCAAGCCATCGGATGAACTTTGCGAGCCAGTTGAGACAATCGTCATCGTAGTGAATTTCTCCGTCAATCGTGCAGTTGAACACATGGCTCCCGTTCGATACAGATTCTCCGTTGAAGAAATCGCTGTCTAAGTCTTCTCCGTTGATACACCAAACAAATGAAATCAGAACGATGACGAACAGATAACGACTACAAAGTCATCGCAAATGTTATGAGAATTCACGAAATTCTTTTAAATTCTACTTACTCTCTAATCATGTCTTTGGTTTCGGGAATCCCTGAACAAGTGAGTTGGTCTCTCGCTAATAACTAAGTTTTCCACAGCTCTGCACAAAAACCAACTTGAATATTCAATAAACAAAGCGATACGAAGCAAAACAAATGAGCACTTGAAGTGATTCATTCGTGTAGCGATAGTGAAATACTGACAGAGACGCGATGATTGTGTTTTCGATTCAAATTTTATTCTCTGGATCGTTGACAGATTTGAACTTCAACAAAAATTCACGGAATTGACGAGTAATTACGGAAGTCCCTCGTGAACATTCTTGGGTTGTATCGATCCTTGCAGAAGATCGATTGACACATGAAGCAGATGCACCACCAGAGACAACCACAGAAGAGGAAGAGAAATATCAAAAGACCGAAGCCAAACCAGGTGACGAGCCGTCTTATGAAATTGGTGCAGTCATCGTCATAATAAACGACGTTGTCAAATGTACAGTTTATTTGGTGGTCGGTAGAGTTGGCAAGGTTGATGTCGATCTGGGCGTTCGTAAACGCAAAACACGACGTGAGAACAAAGCTCACAAAAGATGCGCTAAATATAAAATAAAATTACTTACAAGGCAACGAACACTTTGACGATCTTACCGGGGAATCATTTTGATGCAATTTCCACTGAGAGAAGAAATTCTGAATTTCCGGCGATTTCAAAAATAAAGCAACACACTCGAGCGCAGTTCGAGAGAGAAATAGAATACAATTTTAGGAAACGTCGCAGTAAGTCGGGAAATCGATCGCTATTACGATATACATTCACTCGTGCTCGAAATACAGTCGCTGATCCGAATGTTGTTTCGATGTATAGTCGTGAGTTAGTTGTAATCAGTCGATCCGCTCTTAGCTGTGAATCTCACAGTAAACATCCTACAGTGAATATGATAAAAGCCTGATAAGAACTGTTCTTTCTTTTTTATGCACTCAATTTTCAATCGGCGTATTAATTAGAATGGCAAAGTTGAACAAGGATTAACGGAACGTGCGTCAACTTTCATGGCTTCACCAAAAATATTTATTGATTCCTTTCTGAGAAACGTCTTGAGTTTCTTATGAACATTTTATCGGTCGTTCTCAATCAACCTCTCCATGCCATCATATCGGCGACCGAGATATTTTCTCCCATAGTAGAACATAACGAAGATAATGATAGTCATCCCGACGATGCTGAGCGACGCAATAAGAACGAGCGAATATCTCAAAAAGAATGAGCAGTCCTCGTCAAAATGGATTTCTCCATTATACGTGCATTTCTTCCAGTGAGCCGATGAGTTGTTAGTGATTGTTGTCGTATCTGCATCGTCTTGTTCTTCTACACGTTCATCGTTGTAATCCTCTTCCGATGTCGAGTTTGTGCTTCCCGCATTGATCAAATGCAACTGGAAGAGAAGCAGCAATGTCGAGACTGCCAAGAGTCTACCAAGAAAATCACAATCTTTCTAAGAATCTTATCACAATTCACTTACCTTTTTATCATGATTTCAACGAGTTTTATTTTCTCTGTGCGAATGTTCCCTGACAAATTTCCAAATTGAACTGAAACAAAGGCTTAGGCACGGTAAATCGGTGCGCTTCATGATAAATTGCTTTACAAAGACTGTCGTCGCACTCGTTTATCAAACTAAATGCTTTATTCGTTTTTGCCAGATTAAAGGTTTATCAAATCACGTAGAAGGAGATTAGGCTTGTCAAAATTATTTAAATCTTCTCGATTTTTAAGTGGAGGCCGCCTTCGGGTGAAAGAACGATGTTCTTCAGTTCAAAAGCTAATGGAAGTTTTGTTCTCTCTGACTTGTAGAATCGGTACTTGGACAATAAAGTTACGAGACCGACCTTTGTCTCGATCATTCCAAAACGCATTCCAATGCATATTCTGGGACCTTCGCCGAAAGGAATAAAGGCCATTGGATGTCTTTTCGCAGAATTCACGGATGAAAACCTTTCGGGGTCAAAGATCTCTGGCTCTGGATAAATTTTCGGGTCGTGATGGATACCGTAGACAGAACACAACATCGTCATGCCTTTCTTGAGCACAATCGTTGACTCAGGCACTTTGAAATCCTTTGTCACTTTTCTGATCAAGCTCGCTCCTGGTGGGAATTTTCTGAGCGACTCTAGATAAATATATTTATTGAGAAGTGTTTGAAAGATTATAGATTCATCTTACCGTTGATGCATTGCTCGAGATAAGTCATTTGACTAAGAGACTCGTAAGTGATTTTTCCATCATGTCGATCCAGAACTTCCAGAATATTTTCCCGTGCTTTGTCCTGAATTTCTTGATTTAGACTCAATTCGTGTAGACAGAAAGTCATCGTCGTTGCACTTGTTTCAAAGCCCTAAAAAATGAATTTGCAAAATTGAAAAGTTGAATGACAAGTAAAGCTCACCGCAAGAAAGAAAACAAAAACTTGTGCAGCAATCTCCTCAACTGTCAGCCCGAGCTTTCCAGACTCATCGGCGCTTACTCCTTCGTTTTTCAGTTGCAGCAACAAATCCATGAAATCATTCCTTTTAACGTTGTTCTTCTCGCGATACTCAACAACGTCCTTGACAATTTTGGTGAAGAATTCGGCAACATCTTCACGAACTGTTTTAATTCCAATTTTTCTTGCAAAATCGGGGTAGGTTACAGCGATCAGCTGCTTGGCGAAAGAATTTCTTGGTTGCTGGAACACCTTCAACCCCATTTCGTAAAACTTTGCAGATTTATCTTCAAGCGAGTTGCACTCGATGCCAAACGCCACATTTCCAATTACGTCAACCGTGAATCTTGCAAGAATTTGCTTAATCTCAGGCTCCGGATCGCTATCAATCGTGGTTATCATGTAAGTTTCCAGCTTTTTAGCCACTTCTAATACAGTTGGCATCATCATCCGCATCTTTCCTGAAGTGAAAGTTGGAGTTAACTTCTCTCGAAGTCTCTTCCAATAATCTCCTTCAATGTTGAGCAAGTGTCCCGAAAGCGGATCGTCCCTGACGTTGTAATACATTCCACGGTCATGAAAGTGTTGAAAGTCTTTGATCAGCACCGTTCTTAAGAGATCGAGGTCAGTGACAAAGAAAATAGGTTTCGTGAAGAAATAGATGCCGCCGAATTTCCCTTTCTCTTTGAGTTCCGAATAGAATCTCGCGAAAACTTGAGACGAATGAAATACACGACGATGACCTACGAAATGTTTATTAAATCTTTGATTAGACATTGCGTGTTTCATTTTACCTTGGATGTTTCCGTAAGGAATTCTTGGCTCCACGAATGGAACTCCCAAGCTTTTCCAGAAATTGAATTTGTGTTTGAAGTAACAAACGACCAAGAAACCAGCAAAGGCCAGAAAAAGAATCAGATCAACTATACTCATTGCACGACTTGTCGACTTTAAGTTCTCCGCAAACACTTAGCAGTAATTTCTAATTACGTCGCGATATAATCATTGGTTGGAAGAGCAACAACCAAACGTTAACGTTCACTGAGTGATGAGCGAGTACTGAGATTCATTCGAGAGAATAAATATCAATCAGAACTACGTATCTTTCGTCACATGAAGTTTGAGTTTGTATAGCACTAGCCGGATGCAGTTAACTCTTAATCGTTATGATCGTTAAGCTTATGGTTTCAACAGAATGTTCAGAATATTTTGATCATATTTTTGTATGAATAATACCGAAAAAACAGCTGACTCGTCTACTTTGTACATTTCACGTGAGGAAAAATAAACAAAGTGAAAGCAAGATATTTTTTGTGTCGTCATAACCTTCCAGTGGAACGATATATACAACCAACATACATTTGGGATTGAGATTATTTTTATTTCAGAAGCCGGATCAGTTCTCAATTTAAAGTTCATCTTTTAGGCCGGAAAATTTCCCGTTGTAGACTTTGTTCTCGAGTGTCACGCTCTGACATCTTTCCTGCTCTATTAGAAAGTCCTTCGCCTGCCATGACTGCGCCCCATCTTTAAACATGAAGATCGCTCGATTGTCATCAATCATATAACGTTCGGCTTGAATGTGATTGTTCCATAGGCTCGTCTGCCAGAGTTTCGTAATTTCTTCAGCTTCTACACGTGTTGGATTATCGGTAACCGTCACAAATGTCATCACTGTACGGCCTTTCTTCGTTTGCTGTAGAAGTGCTTCAGGGTTGCTCATGTCAATTTGTGACATGTCAATTTGAGGCTGAGGGCGAAGGTGCTCTGGAAGCTCATCGGGTTCGAGTGGCTCTTCATCTTCCTACAATTTCATTTATTTAATCTTTGAGCTCGGACAGCAATCTCAAGAATCTCACCTCCCATTGATCCAATAATCTTTCCAAATCGGCCTCGGAATAATCTCGAATATCTTTCTTTGCCCACTTCGGTTTATTCTCTTTGTCGGATTTCTTACAAGCTGCGATCGTTATCAGCAGAAAAAAGCTGATAGTAAAGCAGAACCCACTTATGTTCATTTTTAATTTCAACAAAATGTGCGGAGAATTGCAATTCGTGCAAAATATTCAACAGCAAAGCGTTGGAAGTTTCCAGTTGGTTTATGTGTCGTTCCCAGCCGCTACTCATACATTCTCGTTTCGATTTCCATCGAGAACTTTAAAGGTCGCACCAATAAGAAATCGTCGGAATCTTGTTTTAAACGAGAATGTCGCTGCAAGCCAAGATTGGGCCTTCGATCCTTAACGCTGACCTGTCTCAGCTCTATGATGAATCTCAGAGATTGTTAGATAATGGAGCTGATTATCTGGTAAGTCTGTAAAACACGACCTAAAAGAATTGTAATGTCATTGATATCTTTTAGCATTTAGATGTCATGGACGGCAGTTTCGTGCCCAATCTCACATTCGGGCATCCTGTCGTGAAATGCTTGAGGAATAAAATCAAGGTGAGGATGAACTTTTGTGCAGTCACAATGCGGTTTTAATCGGACAAATTGAAGGATGCTTTCTTCGAGACTCACATGATGGTTTCTAAGCCCGAGCAATGGATAAAAGAGATGGCAGATGCTCAGGTTGACCAATACACGTTCCACATCGAGCCAGTTGAAGATGTTCCTGATGTTTGTCGAAAGGTTCGCGAAGCTGGAATGAAAGTTGGCCTGGCGATCAAGCCTAATACTCCGGTTGAGGCAGTCGAGCAATATATTGACCTAGCAGACCTTGTGCTTATCATGACAGTGGAACCTGGCTTCGGTGGCCAAAAGTTCATGGAAAACATGATGACCAAAGTCAAACATCTTCGTGACAATCATCCTTTGTTGAACATTGAAGTTGATGGAGGCGTTGCTCTTAATACAATCGACTGTTGTGCAAAAGCCGGAGCCAACTGGATAGTGTCAGGAACTGGGATCATCAAAGCTTCTGATCAACGTTCAGTTATGAAGCAACTCAAAGCCTCTGTCTCACAAGCAATCAATGAATATTCCAAATAGTCAATCATAGCTCATCGAAAGCTTTTGTTGAGAAGTTTCACACGAAATGCATCAACGATTTCGTTCAACATTTTTTGTACTAAGATTTTGTTGTAAACTGGAATAAAGGGATTTAGACCTGATCGATTGTTTTACCTCCAATGATAACGAAATGTAAATTTTTAATTTTTTTTATTTAATTTTTCTATGTATTTTATAATTCCAGCCATTTTTTTAAATAATAACTTTTCTGTTGTTTTTCTTCATCATCATTCTTCACTTGTTTAGACAATCATTACGGTATGCTTAACTATTTATTTTAGTTCATATTTACTTTATCATATTCTTCATCATCATCATCAATTTTATTAATGTAGTTGCTTAAATTAATTTCTCATCTCTTATTCTTCATCATTCTGTAGTTTTGCGATGCGCTTCAACGTACTCGACTGCAAAAATTTTCTTCCTGCCTTTTCTTTTCGGATAAGCTTCTTCAATAAAATTATTTATTTTTTATCATTTTCTTTCTTTCAATGTTTAGATTATAAACGACGATCAAAAAGGTTTTCATCATGTTCGCGGAACGGATTTGCGACGGCTTAAAGAAAGCTCATCGCAAAAGCGTTCGGTGCTGCAACATTTCTTTTTTGTTTTCAATTAAAATTAATTTTGTTAGCATGACTGGAATCGACGATTTTTTTTTCTTCTTTTTGTTTGAATAAAAAAATCAGTTTTCTCTTAACATTTTCTTTTTGGGAGAGAAAAAGTTACGCAATTGTTCATTTACACACAAAGGGACTAAATTGGTAAAAAGAGTTTTCTTCCTTCGTCTTGCGATCCCATTTTTTTTTGACTAAATGTTTATTTATCGAGTCATTTTTGGTTGGGTACAATTTCAACGGTCCTCGATGGGAGGACGAAAAGTTTCGACGGCCAACTTATAAGCGGTTTTCAAGAGAAAACGAAAGCGGTGACGATTTTCGCGATCGTTTCAGAGCGAAGCGCGGGCAAAAGTTGGAACCGAGCCGCGTCAGTCAAATGTGCGAAACTTCTGAACTTTCATTTGGCTCTTTGAAAGTTGGATGTTGTAGTTCGAACAGCTTTGAAAGTCAGCGAAAATCGCCAGCGAAATTCTTATCTAAGAACAAGCGTCGAATGAACTTTTTTCTTTTAGGAATTGTTTGATCTTCCTTCTAATCAAGTTTTCTATTCTCTTCAAAGGATTTTTTCAGATGTTCTTACTTCTTTTGCAATTTTTACAAAATACATTTAAATGCAAAACGGTTTCTCAATGGGCGATTTCTTCCTCCTGTTATTTCTCTAAATGAATATTTGTTTCTTTATGCAAGTTTTTTCTTTAAAAAATGAAATACTTTTGAATGGATTTTTTTCTCTCAAGGTTTATAAGCGGACGGAAACTCCTTGAACATCCGGTAGGGAAAGTTCCAAGTGGATTTGGGGGCGAATTTCCAAAATATACAGTCGGAACTTTTCCTTGGCTTAAGCTTTAAAGGCAACGATTGGTTCTTGATTCGCTGCTTATGATCAGACTAGGCATGGAGTTTACGTCCGCTTGGCACAGCATGAAACGCTTTAAAGAAGAAATGCTTAATGTTCACTACGTGATTCCCTTTGCTCAACTTTAATTAAGATTTCTGGATTTGACACACATTAATTTCTTTTTTTTTTTTTGTTAAATTTTAAGAGTTTTTATTAGAAAAAGGTTTTCTTTTTTCTTTAATTTTAGACCCGCTTGATATTTTTCAAATGAATGTGAAAGCGTTGAGTGATCTGACGGCGATGAAGCATCGCTCGGAGAGCTACTCGACTTTTGATCTTCCTCGAACTTTTAAGTTTTGCTTCAACGAAATGTCGGACGATTCTTCAATCGATTTGTTTCAAAGCAATCGAAGAATCAACCAGAATCGCTAGTTTAAAGTGGTGAATAGAATACAAAATTTATCAGCTTCTCTTAAAATGGACGATCTAAATTTATCTGCGAAGGAGGCTCTTTCAACTTCAGCGTTACTTCAGTTTTTAAGTTTCTTCTAACTTTCAAAAGCATTAGATACAAAACGTATAAAACATGATTCAAGATATCTTCGAAAGCATGTAAATGAACATAAGCTTGCGTTCGCACATCTGTCTCGTTGCGCGTTTCTCTTATTTTTGGCACATTACTTCAACTAAATAGAAAAAATGTTTTCGGGTTTTGAAGCTTACTTAAGAATTGTAAAATTATAGAAACAATCTGATCGTCGCGATTGGAACGAAAATAAAAACATAAGATTTCAAGTCAGCGACGCTCAAAATTTTCGACAGATTTAATTTTTTCTCTAATCTCATAATGCCACAAACATTCAGAAGCTTTTTTTTGTAAAATTCAAATTCACGCAAAGAAATTTCAACCCGATGTCAACCGCCAGTTCCACTCCCAATTGGACAAATTGTAAAGCAACTATCTAAACTATAAGACTTGAAATTATCAATTTTTTTCGACTAGAAAAAAAGCGGTTTGCTTTAATGCTTCCCGATCAGTAAACGGAAAGATCATGTCTATTGTAAACATCATTTAATGCACTTTATTCGTAATAATAAAAATAAATTTTTTAAATGGCAAGTTTGACAATAAATTTCTCATCTCTCACTACGAAAATAATTAAAAAATTAAATTAGAAAATCAACGAAAATGCTTTCACAATCATAAGCCACAAACGTTAGTTTTTTGAGAAATTTTTGCAGAAAGCTTCAAGCTTAGTTGATAGATATATTTTGAGAGAAAGGAAATCATTAATTTAGAATAAATAAACAACTTGTTGAAAGCTTCGGGGTTCAGAAAATTTCTTTCGGACTCTCAGCAGAGATCGTCCTCGCTTTTCCTTTCGCTTTACCATTTGAAATTATAGAATAGTTATAGTAAGTTAAACTTTTCTCATTCATGTAATATGTTTGAGTGTTGAAACTTCTTGTGAATGAATATCTTCAACTTGCATGATCGCTTTCATCTTCGATTGTTTGACGCCGCTTCAAAGCGGTATGACGAGTTAGAGCAGTTTTGTTGACATGAGAAAGAGATGATTGTTTGACGATGAAAATGTCACAACAATAAGGATGATTGTTGTTCAAACTAAGTTGTACTCTTTTAGATTTGACTGTAAGATTGTGTCCTTCACGGCAGCAAATACAAATCTTATGTTCTCCGTATCTAAAATGCAAGATGAAAATAAATTTAATATTTGAAATGTGACAAGGAAATATAGCAAAATAAAAAAGTCACAAGTGATAATTGGTTGAAGAATATGGACCAGCGGATGGATCTAATCAATTACCTGTGGCGCATGTAAAATGGGAATAAATTATTTTCTCCGAATCGGGATTCAAATCTACAAACATCCGTAAGATAAATTCTCTAGCTGCTATGGCATCTCTCTGTGGTCCTGTTTAGCAAAAAGAGGTAGAACGATTGATTGATTTAGCAATACAAGCTAGCAATAGCGGTTCATATCACTCAGGGGCATCGACTTACCGTCGTATTCTGGAAAGTAGTCAACCAAGTGCGAATACATGATTTTCTCTTCCAGCAAATCCTTCTTATTTAAAAACAGAATAACCGATGAGTGCTGGAACCATGGGTAGGTGATGATGGTTTTAAATAAAGCTTTCGACTCTTCCATACGATTCTAGAAGAGAAATAACGTTAAATATATAATAAAGCTTCAGAGAATTTGTAAGGAACTCACTTCATTTTCTGACTCAAACAAAATTTGATCATATTCGGATAATGCGACTAAGAAGATAATTGATGTCACATTCTCGAAACAGTGAATCCATTTCCTTCGCTCAGATCTCTGTCCTCCGACATCAACCATT
The DNA here is from genome assembly GCA_033064975.1 of Smittia sp. YW1114-2. NCBI lineage: Eukaryota > Metazoa > Arthropoda > Insecta > Diptera > Chironomidae > Smittia > Smittia sp. YW1114-2. The sequence continues at coordinate 762,013 of CP093832.1, forward strand.
CTAAATTGTATGAAACACAAACTTTAGTATCAAATTATTCTCAATTCACGCGACGACCACTGAAGTGGTCATCTCGTGACCTTGCAGATCCCCAAAAATAAATAAGGTCTTGTAGAGACTAGGAAAACTATGTAAACATAGATTATTTTGTTTTAGAATAAACTTGTTAATTGGTTTGTGCAATAAATACATTTTGCTGTGCAAACAAACAAAAAGAAAAAAAAAACTTAGAACATAAGTGCGTCACACTAAAGTGAGAATAATTAACAGGAGCATGCAAAAATTGTCATCGAAATCAGGCCATGAGCAGTAATCTTAGCTTAGCTTGATTGTTTCACTCAATTTGACGACTTTGCTATGGACAACGGTTCGGTTGCTTTAGGAAACTTCCAAATACCTAAATATGATGCTATCCAAATCAAACGGATACTCAATGATCCCAGTCGTTGGCGCTCGAGCCCTGAGAATATCCTGCTCGGTTGGTAAGTAATCGGCGGGTTCAATGCGGGGCAAGTCGCTGAGAAAACTTTAATGTTGAATAAACGTTAAGTGTGTGTCGTTGATTATCAAAAATAAGGTGTGAGGGGGGAATAATGGTTCCGATGTTTGTCAACTCTGCTTCAGTTCCATCCTGTTACTGCTAATACCATAAGCTCAATTCATGCAACCGATTTAAAAGAACAACTCAAAGCTCAAAAGAATATTCCATCAAAAAGCGAGTGTATTAGTTTGAGGCAAATAAAGAAACCCGTTGCAATAAAAGTAAAGAAACCCTCGAAGAAAACAAGTTCAACAGGCCGATCTACCTAAACCGAATTTCTTCCAGGTCGAACGGATATTCGATGATGCCCGTTGTGGGAACACGAACACGAAGGATGTCTTGCTCTGTTGGCAGATAATTTATGGCTGCGACACGATCAATCTCCATTAAATAGCTGTTCGATAGTTGTGATGATTTTTGAGGAGAGAAAAAGAGGATTCAAATCGAATTAGCGGTTTGTGGGAGGGAGTTGGTAGAGACAGAGAGTGTTGAATGTTGCCTGAAAGGTGACAAAGATTCGACTGAAATCGGAAACTCACTATTTGGCTGAATCTGTTAATTGATACTCTCTCCTCCGATCGTAGCACTCTTGAATGCCAGCATCCGCCCAGAGCTCCTTAATTGCATTCACGTACGGCTGCTCGAATGTCGTTACTGTTTCAAAGTCCACGCTCCGTATCAGTTCAGCGTTTTCCTAAAAAGATCGAATTCATTTCTATTAGCCCATGCTGAGGGTAGCAAGGCATTGACCCACTCACCGAATTTCTTGAATCACTATATTGAATTTTTAACAGATCCATTGCACGAATCATCGATTGCATTGCCATAAAAATATTTTGGTACACCAATTTGATAAAGCCACGTTTGTCTTCATCTGAATAGCCACTGCCGTGGATGATGCGCATCTGTTTGATGAAGGTTGACTTTCCGGACTCACCAGTTCCTGTTGAGAAGACGGAAAGTTGTTAGCGACAATTCAAAGCGTAAAGCTACAAAACAATCTCGCTCTCTATAATTTGCACATTGGATTGAACACGTGGCTGATAAGAACTGATGGTTATGTAAAAACTGGCAGCTCGATGATTCTCTGGACAAAATAATCGCGTGCAAACTTTGCACCGCTTTCCATTTAGCGTCCGCCCAATATGATATAACAGAAGCTAAGTCTCGAGACGGTTCGAGAATTCTCTTGATTAGTTTTACCATAAAACGAACACGGACGTTCTAGCAATTTGAAATGTTCACAAAAAATGGTTGACATGTGCCCCGGCCAAGAAGTTTCAAACCTCTTGAGCAAATTGCACAACTCAAATCTTTGCGTGCCTTCATGTTAGAAGTAATTCTAGATTTATTTAACAAACGCGAACGAGGACATTGTCGTAATGACCACAATGTAAGTCATAACGCTGACACATTTTGTTTCAAATTATCAGACTTCTGCGACAGAAGTTCTGTCACTACATTATATACTGTGAAACAACGTAACTCATAATTAAAGAAGCTAAGTTCATCTGGGAAACCCTCCGATTCCACGAAATCAAAATAGTTGTTGATCGGTTTTGCTTTGTAGCAGCTCGAGAAAACTTCTCCGGCGAGATGACAATCTATTCAAGATCATTTGTTTACAAATATTTTAATCAATGCACAATAATCGAAAGATTACTATCGTGTGAGAAAGCTGGAAATAAATGATAAGATTCTCTTGAAATCTTGAAATATCATCTGATAGCTAAGTTGCAACATGTTCGTTTCTCGCAGCTCGCTACTTTAAATTACAAAGTGGATTTTAATTGCTCGTTTCGCAGCCTATATTTTGCAGTAGTCATTCGACAGAATCGAGTTTTCTTTCGTTTACTCTTTGCCTCGATTTGTCCTGTTGATGGAGAGCGTATCCAGAACTTTTATTGATTATTGTTTGCTTTTCCGTGTTTCGTCGAGAAGGAAACTTTTTTCCCGGACAAGAAATACGATTTGTCGCTTATGAAAAGTGTTGAACATCGAACTCGATCCAGTTTAGAACTTGGAAAGTCGTTCGCCTCAATCAAGCCGGAAGCTTCGAAATGAGTGAAAAAGCTTGAATGAATTTTCTTTGGCACTGCGTATTCACATACAAATCAGTCCCCTTAATCTTGAAAGAGTTTTTCTCCCTTCATTCACATAATTTCCTTCGCTTTTTCTGTATCTCATTCATTCGCATCATTGCCGCTTTTCTTTCTCTGGTCGAAGTGAAATTATCTTCATTCACACGCACACTCACAGCAAAAGGAAGAAAATTCATTCATCTCGTCCCTGCAATGTACTTCCAACTCGCGTTGGAAAACGCTTTTCTGTTCCTCTCTTATCCAATTTTCCCAAGATGAATGGCATTCTCGCTCATTCAAAGAATATGCACTCGAGAACATGGAAACTCGAAGCTTTCATTTTGAAAAAGATGAATTGTGGCAAGCTTCAAAGCTTTCGAAACGAGCAATTTTTCTGCAGCCATTGATAGTTTCATCGCCACCTCATCTTCGACTTTTCATTCATCGCTCTTCGATTTTATTTTCCATTGGACTAGTGTGAGTGTGCCAAGCTTTCCTCAAATTCCGAGAAAATGCAATTGACATTATAAATTCGTAGTGCTTCGAACAGTCAAGCAGGGACTGTGCATTCGGAACAGTCCTAGAAATTAACGTCGTCGTGGTTAAGTATAAAATTAAGAGAGTACGAGAACCATATATTTATATGAACCAACCATTTTTGTAATGGCGAAAGGGCGCATGTCCGCCTAAAAGTTGGATGTTTTTTCCTACTCATCTTCACCAGCACACATCGATGGGTTGCTGTTCATTTTCCTTCAGCTTCTGACTCCTTCGCGTAGAAGTTTACAGCCGAGCTTTGTAATACAAGCAGAGAAAGAGCAGTCATAGCGAGACAGTTTCTTTGATGACAAAAAAACGTGGAAAGCCTTCGAAGAAACTTACTAATTTTTTAAACTTTGTTCCCTTTTAAATGTTTGTAGTGTTTGTTTTGTTTTGAGATAATTAGCTGTGACTCGCTTGTCTCATGGATTATTCATGTATGTGAAGATGTGTCAGAGCTGCGCTCGCAATGGCATTCCACTCTCTTGAGAATGTTTACGCTGATTGCACCAACATTGTAATTCCTAGCAAATTTCAACACTTAAGAACGATTTAGTTGCTTCTACAGAAAATGGAATCGTTTTTCTTCGAACCAAAGCTAGTTTGCTTGCGTTGTTCCAGACTAAAACATTCGCAACTTGTTCAAACGAAGGCGCGAGCGAAAAAATATCACCAGATATTATCGCCGGCAACAAGAAGAAGCCGACGAAACAACAACACCTTGAAGAAAATAAATAATTAATGTTGCTTTGTGCGACTTCTTCCTCTCTCATTCCTAAATAATCAATTTCAACCTTTTGCAACTACGAAGATGTTCCTCCATTGTCCCATGATTGATCCACTGATTTATCGTGCCTAACGAAACTTCATTACTCCGCTGAGAGTTCACATCATCATTATGACCCAATATGCTTGATTGAGCCAACCAACAAGCAATTTTCTCATGTAGTAATCATTTTATTGCTTCGCGGAATAGAAATACAAAAGAATTAAACTCAGCGATCATCTGTCGAGCTGAAGGAATTTGAATAATCTTATAAAGGCCGAGCAACGATTGCAGTGGAGAGGAGATGAATAGAGGAACAATAGTCAAGAAAGAGTTTGGAAATGACGAGAAAATTTATTATACAAGTCTGAAACTCCAAGTGCAACGAGAATCATTGGAGTGAGAAGCTTTCTTCACCGTTTGTTAAGGAGAAAGGATCACTAGTTGTCGATACAAAGCCTAAAATTATGCGCTCTGAATGCGAAAAAGCTTTGACGCGTGAACACATGTCATCTTTCATAAGTTCTGTTCAACCACATTAGAGCCCGATGTCAAAGAGAACGAGATTGTAATCGGAGGTGGAGGGAACGGTAAAACTCACCGAGCAACAGCAGTTTAAGCTCTCGTCTGGCATCACGTTTGTCTCGTCGCAGTTGCCGCTCAATTTCCTGATTGATGCGCTTCTGCTCCTTCGCCTCTTCCGATAAACAACACTCCATGCTTTTAATTTTCTTTTAGTTCTTCTCTGCTTTTCTTATAAAAATGTTGCCAATCTTTCGAATTTCTTCGGTTCGTTTGCCTAAAATCACTCGCGCGTTACTGCGTGGGAGAATGCAGAAATGAAGAGTCGTCTCCTCTTTACTTCTATGTTTTGTATCAAAAAGCAATTTGAACACTTATCACTAGTTATCGTAGCGAGATTTTATCTTCCCCTCACGTACTCGCTTCTCTTATCTTTTTCCTCTTCTCTGTTCTCCATCGACCACTGCTACGCGCACTGCTTTTCTCTCAACCGAAACAACACTAAAAGAACCAAAGTCGTCGTCGCGACGGCTTCTTAAGATGATCGGCTCAGGTGGTTGATTTGAACATTTGAGTTTTTCTTCGCTTTCTCACTACTCTGGATTCTTTCTGCTGATTTGATGCAAAATCCTCGCAAAATCACTTCGTTGCTCTCGCTCACGCTTGGAATTTTGCCGCACGATCGTGGAATTATTGCAAAACTTCTTCTTCACTTCGCCGCGCACTTTTAATTTTCTCCACCAAACGATGATGAAAAACCGGGTTAAATCAATTGCGAGAAAATCCAACTAAAAAACGCCACCGAAAACACAAAATTTCTTGTTAATCTGCAAGGAGAGAAGAGACGGAAGGATTAGCAACTTTCATTAACACTGACGATGTGTTGAAACAAGTGAGCGATTTTCCAACCTTTCCCGGCAAACGATAAATTAGCAATGACCGGTCAGTTTTCATTCGACTTATCATCCGCGAGAAGTTTCGTCAGAATTTGCTCGTAGCAAAACTCGGCGTATCGATTACGATGAAGAAAGAAACGCGATCGTTACCCAGCGGTGAAAGAATTCGAGTTTTTCCACCTGATTTTCCACCTCGCTGGTATCCAGCGAGTCTCAATTTACTTTTCAGTCGCGAGAGCGAAAAATAGAAAAATATACAACAAACTGCGAGCATAAAATAAAATGTAGTTTTCCCATAGATTTTCCATTGTTGTTGGAGATATTATTTCTTTACATCTCTGGCGGTCGGCACATGTGTGAGTGCGCCTCTTTTTCTTTTTGTGAACGACTTTTTGCACAACTCCGCTTTCTTGTAACCTTTTTTCAGCCGCGATGCAAATTCACTCGAAAATTATCTCAAGTTCATGACCCGTGAGAAATTGCCCGAATCAAGGAATCGAGCCGCGATTGCTTTTCCTCCATCACATGTCGGCCTGATTTTTTCAGGGAAATCTCGCGATCCAAGCAAGGCAAACGGCCGACAGTGATAAAATTGCACTCTCCACTCGTTTGCTCGCACTCTGACTCCACAGGAAAATGATAAAATGACGGAAAAGTGTTTTTCATCGGTCGACGGATCCGTCAGCGATTTTGTTCGATTTCACGCGAAAAGTCGACAATCTTGCGACACGAACCACACTCAATGCATTGTCAATTTCTCGCATTTCACATTCCTAGCACCTCTCGTCGTCCCAGACTCATAATCAGAGGCCAAAACCGCGATGGAAAATTTTTTCATAGGGCGTAGCTAGCTGGTTGGAAAATCGTGCACCAATTTCCGAAAAAACGCTCATCTTGACGCTCGTGCACTTTCTCTTCACCTTAATTATCTGCAGAACGCACTTCTTTGTGAAAATACACGATGGCTCGAGGCCAACATCCATCCGTCCGTCTCAACACCACTTTTTTTCGGCCAGAATATTTTTCGCGAGCGATTCTATATTTCGGATAAGCGACAGTCCGCCATCGTTTGCGCGACTAACTCGGATCGCTAACTCAACAACGCTCAACTCACCACGATTTCTGACTCGGAAAGCATGAGACGCAGTGGCTTTCCCAACCCCCGCCTTGCTCAGTTCGCTCACTCGTTGCTCGTCACAAAACTTAAAGTTAGTCTTTTCTGTATTTCTCCTTCGTGTAGACATCGAATCGCCATGGCTTCGAATAACAAAGCTGTTTTTTTAAAGAAATATGCAGGCCGGACAAAAGAGAAGGTAGATATCAAGTGAAGACGTTCCTTATCCAGTGCTTCAAGATCCGAAAACATAAACAAGGAAATATTTTTATCCAATTTTCAATGCGATTTTTTACTTCATGGGATTTTGAAGAGGAATATTTTTAAAAATAATCCACCAAAAGGGAAAAAGAAGTGGCGCAAGTAAAAATAGAATTCAGCTAAAAATCGAAGTGAAGAAGAGAGATAGAAGCTGAGACTAGAAGTAGCAATGATCGTCTCAAAAAAGCAGAATGGATGTTGGAAGAAGAGTGAATAGCGCAAGTGAGCAAAGAGTTTGTTGCCTTGTTATCTAACTGATCCGTCGGGACGCCCTGATAACACTTGCTGTCGCATTGTACTCTCGTGTAATTAAACGTTCGGGCGGCTTTCGTCATTTTGCGGCCATTCTAATTCGATCTAAGGTCACAGTCAACTAATTGAACAAATTATTACGTGTCGAGAGAAACTTTAAAATAACCCAGATGATGAGCTTCTGTTATGATGTCACATACACACGCGCTGATTAATCGGTATCGAGACTTTAGGGCGAAAAGAACGCGAAGGAATGTTTATGTAAAACAATAAAACTCAAAGAAGAAGAGAAAGAGAAATGCTGGAAAACATGTAATCAAGTTGAAACCAGAATCTTCAGTCAACCAAACTATAGTGCGATGAGTTAAATGATTTCCTCATTCCAGCGCCACAATCGTTTGACCATTCGATTAATCGAATTCAAAGCACTTGGCGGGCTTCTCTCGAGCATCGATTTCCCATAAATGTTCTCGTTGTGCAACCATAGAAGCGCGTTTCGGAAGCAACAGTTATCGGAGCTCCAGCCTGGTCATTGCAATAGCGACACATGAGCCGAAAGATATTTTTAAATCATGCTCAACGATACTAGCTTCAGCGCACATTTCGATTGTCGTGCCAAGAAATATGAAATTGGATCACAACTGAGGAAATCTCTCGCGGAAAATCAACGCAAAAGATCGCCGCATGGCGCGTTAATTAAGACGTTTCTTGCACTCTGCTATTGCACACGCTCTTGTCTCCGGTAAAAACACATTCGTTGTGTCAATTTTACAAGTGGGCGATCGATTTGGCCACAAATAAACATCGACACAGCTAAACAGCAAAGTAAATTCCATCCGATGGAAGCCCACACCGATCTTGAGGTAGAAAAATCTCAAATCAATTAGCTCTGGAGCTGCCAAGTTCAAACGTAGTCGGACAAATATCTTGTCGCGTTTGTTAACAAAGGAAAACCTGTTTAGCCTCGAAAGGCGCCGTATCACTTTCTTTCGGTTGGGAAGTTTGGAAAGTTTTCTTTGCGTTGAATGAGATGCCTCAGAGCTCACTTTACCACCCGACTTGAGCAATCCGAAGCGAGCAGAATTCCTTTTACGGACGGTCGTGTCCGCGCTTTCCGTTCAAGACACAACAAGTTACGACTATTTGTTGTTTCTTCGCGGCGATGATGGCACATCAGCAATTATGGGCTTCCAAACTGGTTTTCGACTTCGTTGACTCTTAAACTCGAGAATTTGTGAGAAGCCGAACTTCATATGACTAACAAGAAAACTGATAAGAAATTATACATTTAACAAGTAAGATAAAATAAGAAATCTCAATCGCCAAGTGATTCACACACGCAATCGAGGAAAGTCTTATCAGAAAGATTTTCTGCATAGTGAATGTGTATAGAAAACTCTCGTCACGTTGATTCGATTAGTGGAGAGCTCACAAATTGTGCGACACGAAAGGTCAACAAACGAATAGCAAATTGACCAATCATTGAAAATTCAAAAAGTGACGAGACGACGGTTCTTTCGAGTCCATTCGATGACGTTTGAACACGATAGCAATCCCCGAGACATTGAATGGAAATTGCAATTGTGCTGTCGATGCACTCGCGCTTGAATGAATTTCACTAGTTTCTGATTGTTGTTGAGAGAAGAAACGAAGGTAATCAATAAAGCTCATAATGAAGCATGCCCCGGCAATGTGGAAGTAGAAAATTATCCAACAATCACAACATTATCATGCACAGCTACGTCGTCACGTGTTGCTGCGGGTCGACAAATCAATGAATGACAATCCAACTTTTCCTTTTCCACTAAGCCCGATGAAAAGTTTTTTCGCTTCTCCCAAAGTTTCTCGTGTGTAATTGCTCGATCGTGTCGCTCGCTTGTGATTGAAATTGATTTTCAGGCGAGAAACTAAAATATTTGGTATTTTGTCTTATTTTTAAACGTTTTCGCTCTTGAAAAACTGTCGCAGAAACTTCTGTAGATTTTTTTTTATGAAGCAAACATTCATTAAAGAAATAGAACGCGATGGATGGAGGTGGAGCACGTTTACGCCAACAGCTAGTTTAATCTTTTCGATCGATGAGATTAGCCAACTTTCTGTTGAAATCGGAGACTTGATAATCGTAAGCTTAGCCAATGATGGAACATTAAAGAAAATGTCTACTGCTTTGCATTCGAGTACAAAGTTACTGATGCTTCATTAGGTAAACACTAAATGCCGAACCTCGAAAGCATCACGTGCGCGAGCATCAAGCTAGAAATTTACAAAATCGAAATGCAAATTTGATTACAACCGAAACTTTTGTTATGGAAAGCAATTAGCTCAGCTTCGAAACTTACTACTTCACACAGAGATAAAATACACGCATCGAGATCTCGGCCAGACACTTTTCGGCAGATGATTTCCTTCGCTCGTTGCCAACTCGTCGAGAATCGCGTAAATGGACATGAAAAATTATCATAATTCCGGCTTTGCGCGAGTGTGCATGGAAAGATAAAAAAGTTTTCTGCTTTCTGTGTTCCCCCGCAATTATCGAGCTCACAGCTTGCGACATGAAAAATACTTTTCTCATGCGAGCTTTAAGTTTGGGTAGAGAGACAGAGAGAAAACTCACCTTGATTTTTATCAGCAAACACTGGAGAATGTTTCGCGATTAGGCGCGGGCACGAGCGTAAAGACTTGTTTACACCGATTGGAATGTTTCGTCCGCTGATAAGCTTTGTGAAGATTTCGATAGTTTCTTGATTGCGCATTTAAGAGCTTTGTGGTTCGGCGGTGACTAGAAAGAGTCAACACATGATTGATGTTCATTGCTTATAATGATGGAAGTTTCCATGAGGCGAAAGCTTCATCAATCTTTTTAAGAGTCAATTAACATCGCATCTCACCCACTTCGAGACTTATTCGAGGTACAAATAGTCTCCATTCTTCGTTTATCTCTCAAAACTCGACGAGAAAAGGTGTGAATAGAAGTTTTGATGTTACGAAACCGCGAGCGTCGTCAGTATCCGCTCGCTGGGGCAAATTTACATGCAAAGTCACGAGAAGATGATAAAAACAGTTAATTACAACGAATCCAACAAGGTGAATTATGACAACGTTTCGCGAATCATTTGCGGCCTTGAACGTGAAGCTTCCATGCGAAAATTCATCAAGTAGAACGCGATTGTGCATTTCGAGTTATTCGTGTGAAGAGAAAGAATGTTCAATTGTGTCTCTCGGGCGCGTGACGAGGAATATCTGAACGAGCAGGGAAATCCAGAGAAAGGCGTCGAGATGATGATAACTTGACCTAATTCGATGCCATGAGCTAACGCCACGCTCGGTGGATGTGAAATAGGTTAAAAGTGAGGGAACTGTTGTTTGTTATCATGAAGTTGAGTTAAAATATGGGACAAGGGCGTGGAGAAGAACTCATACTGGTGCCGCTTCTCTGAACTCGATCAACAGCAATGTTTTGGTTGAAGATTTTTGGCGATGTAAATATTTTTCAATTCTCGGCTGTTCGGAATTGCGAGCATGAATTCCACGAATTTGAAGTTCGCGCCTCTTGAATTATCTGCTGATTTATTTAAGCACTCAATTAGGTCGAGATTTGATGGAAGATTTGTGTGCGTCTGTTTTCTAGCGTTTGAGCTAATTGCGTTTGCTGAGCTCTCAAAGCAGACGTTTGATGTGATTTTATTGCATCACTTCCGGACCTCTAGCCAGACTTTGCGTGTGTTTACATTGCCAAGCGATTCATTATTATCAGACGCAATTGTATTGGTAACGAGAGATAATTGTTTACAGTCGAAAGGGCGATCTGGATAGTTCTGCGGGAGATGCTAATGGCATGCAAATTGATCTCAAATCAGCGCCCAACAGACGGTCGGATTACCTTACATAAAAAGCATGACGCGTATCGAAGTCTCATGGTCATCAAAAGTTTGATAGAGAAAATGAATCGAGACTTTCTGTTCGAAAATGCGGAATTGTGCTATGAATTAATTTCGAGAGTTTAATTTATGAGCCTCGGACAGATAAATAAATATTTTGCTCCAAATATACATTAAGAGGATGGATCTTGGTGTGACGTCATGCTTTTCGACCCAGTTGAAGTATCTGTCCCGCACTTTACTCTCTGTCGCGCGCGGGTGACTGTAGATTTATAACAAGCACCGACTGCTCCAATTTTCCCTTTCTCTCATGCCAAAAATATCAACAGAAAGTTTTCCATTTCTGCGAATATGTTTCTCTTACGAGCGGAGAGATATCATCGAATTCAAATTATTGTTCTCAGAGATTGGAATTCTTCTGACATCATCAGCTATGGTCACAACATGGGACGTTGATCGAATTGGTGATGTTCAGAAGGGCTCAGGATCCATTACGCTTCTCAGCAAAGTTCTGAAGAGACGATCCCATTGTGCTCTCACAACATCGGAAAATGTTTCTACTCACTAAATGCTAAAAATACTGCGAAATGAAATCACAGAAATTTTTCATTCGACGAGCATTTTTCCCTCAATCGTAAAGTTGTCGCGTAAACGCAAGAGAAAAACCGACTCGTGTTTGTCAAAGATTCTTTTTTAGAGTAGTAGCGGATTATTTTTGCGAAACGGTTGCGTAACAAGCGACCGCACTCGAGTTGATCGTAGTCTCAATGCCAAACTGTTTAACAACGTGCTGAGACTCTCGATGGATGTCAAGATTATTGCGCTTATGGTAGAAATTCTCGACGACCCGCTAATGCAACTCATCTGAAGCCTTCTTAAGCAATCGATCATAAGTGAATGAAAGTTAACATTGCCCCAAGCTGAAGACTTTCACTGCAGAAGCTCTTCATCTCAGCTGATGAAATTCCATTTGCTTTCTAAGCGCGCTAAGGTTGCCAATTGTTTCTCACAACTTCAAAGATCCCTATTTTAAAATGTTATTTTCGTGAGGCCGCAAATAAATTCAACCGCTCATCGAAGAATTATTATTTATTGTTGAATGTTCGATTTGAACAGAAATCGAGCTGATGCCGGGGAGCGTATAAATAGCGAGAATGAGCGAAAAGAGTTCAAGTGATCAAGGGAGCATTGAAGTCGATTGTCTGTAATTTGATGTGTGATGCTTTTGAAATAATGCAAATTACCTGCAAAGAGCAGAGTGCTAGTGCTATTTATTTCGTCTTCCAACATACGAATTAGATTTTCATGACAAATCTTAATAAGACATGAAAGGCTCTCGAGTAAAACCAGTCGTGGTGGTGTGAGACGTTGATCATAAAGTCGCTAAATTCTTGACCTTAATTCGAAGCCCGGCTAACAAAACTATTAAACGTGATGCAAATTGAACTGAAAATATCGAAACTTGACGCTGCGACATCAAACGAACGCCCTCGCACGAAGTTACAGCGCCATTTCAAGGCGATTCGTTTGTGACTTTTTTGGTGCTGTTGACTCTCATCACTGTTCGATTTGAGAAGTGTCTCGAAAGTTGTGAAGCGACTCCCATAAGCGTACGAAGCGGAAACTTTCACCGAAGAAATTAAAATTTCGTGTAGCAGAATGGAGAGATTAACGCGAAGATTTCGAAGCGATTCACACTCGAGAGGAAGGAAAATCTGTAAAGCACAAAAACTCGATGATTGATGCTAATCATCCGTCCATGTGTTAGTGTTTGCTTTAATTGTTTAAAAGTTTAGAGATCGCTTGATATGAAACGATTTTCGATTATTAGGCGATCATCTCAAAGAATTAAATATTTCAGAAAATCTGAGATAACAATGTCTCGATTATTTTTAGTATTTTGTTCAGTAGAAAATCACTGCGTAAACTCTCGCGATCATCCTCTCGGACCGGTTCAAGTACCAAGAAAGTCTTCAACTCTCCCTCCAATGACGAAAACACGCGTTCATTTTGCTGCAATTTCTAGCTGGATATGAATAACTCGTGATTTGCATTACAAGCATCTGGCTTATAGTTCCATCAATCACTTCTTTTCGACTCTAATCGTCCAACAAAATTCAGCGATCTTCGGCAAATCGGATGAACATTTGCTTCTATGTTTGCACGATTACGTTTACGCGAGTCGAAAACAGCAGCGTGACACTGTAAATGTAGAATGAGAAATTGTTTAACGCAGAGAAACCATAAAACTGGCGTGGAAAAGTGAATCGATTTTATTTACTCCATTCACAGTTTACAATTATTGCACGACATGGATCCATCAATGAGGGCAGTAAATCTCTTCAATGATTCAAGAGTTTCTCGAAGTTTGAAAAGAGTTTTTCTTCGCTTGTAGCAATGAAAAATTATTTGGAGAGACTTGGAAAAAAACCCAAATTGAAACGAATTTTCGGTAATTTACGGAGCAAGAGTAAAAATATCTGTGAATCATCGGCAATGCTGACCGAGTTTCGTTTCATCTCGCACTGCAAAACGATGAAAATTTTCATTCATGCAGCGAAGAGTTTCGGATTGCCTTGCCAGAAAATCGAAAATCGATTCGACAAATGTTTACATCGTCGTGCAGCAGCTGTGATTCGAAGCTTCTTTCTTTTTGATATTCCTTTCGCATCTTGGCGGCGATTCAAAATCAAAGCATTCGATGCCGGAAAGAATTCAAAGTTGGCGAAGTTGATTCTTTCTCTCAACCGGAGCTTTAGACATGGCGAGCGGCGCTCATTTTCACCACTCATTATAAAAAGAAGTCGTCGATTGAGTAAATACGGTTTCCGATGACGTCTCAAGGCGATTCTCAGTTATACCCGTTTTCAAAATCACCCGCGCTCCATCGAAATAGCAGCGACGAATGCGGAGAGTGAATGAAATTAGAGCACATGTGATCCAGACAAATTACAGCACAACGATTGGCTCGTTTTAGTTCATTTCCGTGAGATCGCGACTTGTAGCCTTTTAATGGTTCGACCTCGAGGGTTGAACAACAAAAAACAATATAGCCTTGAACCTACACGCCTCCAGCGTTAAATACAAATTGATCTCGTGATAATATCTGAGGTCCGAGTATCAACAGCTGTAAACATCGCTACTGAATGTTTATGAAGTTTCAACAAACCTCGAAAAGTTGAGCGTCCGACGTTTGTTCTTGGGAAAACGTTCATATGATTCTAATCAAAATTCATTAACGATGCTAGCGCTTATGATTGTACAACTTGTCAGTCTCGACACTCTTACGGTTCCGATTGATTGCGTTCCAGGAAATAGAAGGTGTTCTTAAACGTAGGCAGCAGGAATTTCAATCAGATCAGAGCTAAATAGTTAACACCCTCGCGTGTCCATGAAAGAAATCTCAGAAATGACACGAGTCAATAAAATCACATGAAATAAATTTAAGTTCAAATGATCCCATATCAAAGTTTCTTGACACTTGTTTATTCGGAATGACAAGAAGCGGCAATCACGTCCACTTAAGTACAAAAGAAAGTGAAATGTGGAAAAGAAATTAGCTTCAAACAGGTTTCTTACATGTTTCTCCAATTCCATTTGATCTCTTTCGCTCAAAAGCTTAATGATTTCAAACGGCAACCGGCGGCGAATTCCGATTCGCATTAAAAAACTATTGAACCATACTCAAGAGCTGATCGGGTTTTCATTCAGCTGACAAGTTGGATAATTAATGAAATCACATAAAAAAGCGCGGCGGACAATGTTTCTCGTGTTGTTCAGTTGACTTTCATTTTCTCGTTGACTCAATAGATTGCAGAATTGTCGCCATGAATTGAATTGTAAAGAAGAATCGAAATGACTGTGGTTTGATTAAGAATTGTTTCGTAGACGCACATCATGGATGAGAATCCGTGAATGTCAGTAATCCCTGAGCTGAATCTTAAGTTTTTTAAATAGAACCTTACTCAACATAGCATTAGGTTAGTTTCCCTATAAATATTAAATTTAAGAAGCTACAATAGCCCACTCAAAAGCTCGATGTACTGCTGCCCACTCGCGTACTATGCGTAAACACCTTTATCTTTCAGCTTCCACAAACAATGATTAAAATGTTTATATTTCTCTTTGCGTCGATTAGATTTTACAAAACTTGGGGAAGGTTGACCGAACGGCTGATGAAATATTTGATGAACACTTAAACAACTTCCAGCTACAGCAAAACTCAGCCAATCGGTTACAGAAGGAGTTCAACAATTACATAAGATGCATTCGAGGTTGGTGACTGCTTCAGTGTCTTGTGATCAACCAAATTAACATCGTTCCTATTTTAGCCGTTCAAGTAGCATCAAAGTCTTTGATGGAAGCCATAACTGAGGTCTACGAGCCACAATGGTCTGGCTCTGAAGCACTATACGCCCAAGCATCCTCTATTGAAGTATTATGGCAGGATTTCTCGCACAAACTGGGCGACCAAGTGTTGATTCCACTAAATACTTACACGGCACAGTTCCCCGAAATGAGGGTAAGACAACAATATTGTCTTTAAAGAAAACTAATTGAACGAATTCATATTGTTTTAGAAAAAAATCGATAAACGCGGCCGAAAATTGGTTGATTACGATAGTCAACGTCATTCCTTCCAGAATCTTCAAGCAAATGCAGCTAAGCGCAAGGACGATGTCAAATTGACTAAGGGACGCGAGACTCTCGAAGAAGCCAAGCGCACTTATGAACTTCTCAACACGGAATTGCATGATGAGCTTCCAGCCCTATTTGATTCTAGGATACTCTTCCTTGTCACAAACTTGCAAACCCTTTTCGCCTCGGAGCAAATGTTCCATAACGAAACATCTAAAATTTATGCAGAATTGGAAGCGATTGTTGACAAATTGGCCACGGAATCACAACGCGGATCTTATACGCTGAAGAAACTTAACTGTAAGCGCTGATTATCTTTGAATCCCTGTAAATTATTATTGTTAAATTTGTAGCAACCTCAAATAACGTCCAAACACCAGTGAAGAACATCGAGATAAGCAGCCCCATCAGCTATCCACCAATCACAAACGGCAACTCTGTTTCCGCTAACGGTGGTAAGAACTCGTTCATCGTTCAAATTATTTTGTGTTCTCATCAACTCATCAACGCGACTTTTCATCTCATAAGTTTTTACGTATGTTTCGTTTTGCTGTTGACTTGCAAGAAAAACAAGCTTTGGAAGTTTTGACTTAGTAGCATTTTGATTAATTGTGATAAAAATATTCTACTAAAATCGACAAGAAGTTTTTCCATCAACCAAACTAAGAAAGCGATGGAAACAGACAAAAGGCAGATGATGTTGATTCTTCTCTAGTTGATGGGATTAAACAAATATTAATTTTTATGGTTCATTAAACATCGTTGGGAGAAGTTGAGCGAATTTGAGTGATAATCAAAATTGAATCAAATGTAAAGCAAATGCTTATCATGTTTCTCAACTTCTCCTTTTCAAATCATTAAGACCTCCGAAACCCCAAAAACATACAAAAAGTCATAAACAATCGTAATGTTGCAGCCACTTCATCCCCATCGCCAACATCATCGACGCACTCGCCGACCCCATACGAGCAAGAGCCTCATTCTCAGAACGAGCAACAGTATCAAAATCAGGAACCAAGCGAGCCTTCGTACCAGAACGCCTCAACTCTTGTCATGAGTAACGGCAATGGATTAAATAACAACGGCAATGGACCCACGAGCGTCACGTCAACGTCCATCAATAACAATCATAGTCAAGAAAAGATCAACACAACCGAAGACACGACGGCAGCGAGCGGCGTCACGTCAAAGTCGCCATCATCTGACGACTCGCATTTAAACAATCATAACAGTCAGAATAACATTAGTAAGGACAATATGAATCAAAATACTAATCAAAACCGAATTAGTCTTGCATTGAAAAATAACAATGACAATAACAATACGGATGAAATGTTGTACGATATTCCTGTGGGTGAGTAAACACCACCTTCCTTCCGCTCAACCCAAAACCTTTTGGCTAATGCTTCAAGCGAACAACTCAAAGTTTCTAACACTACCATGCTTTCTCAGCTGACCATGCGAAAACCTGAACTTGCCAGCTTGTCCTTCAGCTGAAACTCCCCAAAATTTGTCTAAAAATATTTCCAACCCTCTAAAAGATTTTTAATCACGAATGCTTCTTGTTTCAGGCGCAACGACAGCGAATCTTCCACCAGGTGTGTTGTATCGCGTTAAGGCCACATATAAATACGTGCGCGAAGATGGTGATGAATTGAGCTTTGACGTTGGAGACATCATCAATGTAATTGAATATGATGATCCTGAAGATCAAGTGAGTACAAAACTATGTCGACAATAGAAAATATTTTGAATGAAACTGCTTTTAGGAGGAAGGCTGGCTGATGGGCACCAAGGACGGCGAAAAAGGAATGTTCCCGGCGAATTTCACTCGGCCATTGTAGTCATGCCACTGCACGCAAAGATTTTTCTTTCCCTCCATCAGTTTTTTTTTACAAATATTTCAAAACTTTTCATGGATTTCCGCTTACGGTGGAAAACATGGAAAGTCCCCGCGTGGTTGGGTTGTTTTGTTTTGAATTTGCTCAATCAAGAGTACGTCGAGATCTTTTGAAGCATAACAGGAATATCTAGAAAAGAACTAAAACATTTTTATAATGAATAAATAACACAGCGCGAGTAACTCGACATTGCTGCATTGCGATCCCTTCCAAAGCTGGGCCAGAAATTGAAATCAAAATCAATTGGAGCCCCGCAATTCAATGATGCCAATTAGAGAGTGCAAGTAACTTCTTCTAGGAACAAAAATCAACAAATTTTATTCGAAACAAATTTGCCAAAATTTTCCTCAGACAAAAAACTCGATGTTCTTCTCAATCAAATCAATTTTTAAACATTCATATCTAACGATGCAAAACGATGTAGAAATATCGAATGATGTGCCTTTATTTGACGAAGCATCGCGTTTTAGTGAGTGGGCTTTCTTTTACCGACGCCCGGATGCTTTGGCGATCGCCACCCACATCAATTGTTAATTATTATTTTAATCACAAATCTTTATTTAAAATAAATTAAACACTGCATATTAACGCTGTTCGAAGAGCAAACGATCCAGTCCGACTTTGAATTAAACAACTTCGTTCAGTTAATTTTAAAAAAATAAAACTATGTTTAAATTTAAAAGGATCCAAATTGATGAAACATGAAAACCTGAAGTGAGAAACAAATAAACATGTGTAGAAACGAAACGAATTGATTTTTATTTTATTTTCAGAATATCTAGACAATTATAATTTGTTTAACTGGATGAATAAAATATTATTTGAAATTTCATTCGTCTTTAATGACTTGAATGATCTATAATTTGATCACAAAAGTCATCAAAGAATGAATCGACAATAATTCTTGAGTCCTTTTAGTCCAACATTTCGATAATTGGATAGTCAAGGTAATTGTTCTCGTTATAATTATCGGCGTAAGGAAATTCTATCTGCTTGCGTTTCTTCATTTGAAGACAGGATGGAGAGTGAGTGTGATCTTTGCCGTTGATAATTAGACTCCCATGGCATTTACCGTCGCAGCCACAATGAGATTGTTCATGACAAGAATGTCCGTACAAATCAGATTCATATTTTCTGCATGGTTGTCCAGGAATACGAAGACACTTTACCTTGCCGCACTTGGTTTGATAAGTTCCAGCAGGACACAAATTTAAGTTTTCATCGTCCTTATCCCATAAACAAAACATGTCAGCACTATAATTCCTGTAGAACGAAGAAGTTTAGTTTCAAAAATTAGATTTTTCAATAAAAGCGATCTTACCTCTCCGTTGAACCATTCACAGCAAATTGCAAAAGAACGATGGAAACCAAAACTATCAAGTTTCCCATCTTTAAGATTCGCTGAGACAAGCTGCAAGTTCTTGAATGAATAAACCTAAGAAATGCATTTCCTTTTATACTTTCTTTTCCTTCGATGTCGACACTTGTCAATGAATATTTATAAAAATTGCCTGAGGATCATTTGACGAGTACGTAGGATTTGATAAGGAAATTGATCGCATCCTACTCATTTACAACTTTACCTTCGAAGATATCTGGCTCGGAGACGCCAAATGGAAAATATTGAAACACAAACGAAGGTCAAAACTGTTCTTAAATTGTCTGTTGCTCCTTGCCCACAATTGACGACCACAATTGTCTTTCATTAATATTCATTAATCCTCAGTCATTATTATTCTATAAGAAAATTAATAAAACATGAAAATTCTGCTGCTGGGGAGAAATCTTCTGAAAAATAAGTATAAAAGGATCCTGTTCGAGGGTGAAAGCTCATAGTGGATAATCGTTAGTGAATCGATAGACTTAAACTATTAATTAATATTATTGCACAATGAAACTTACTAGGTGTTTAGTTGTTATCTTAGCAATGATTTTGAGTGATGTGCACAGTCGAAGCCACTCTCTTCCATCGTAAGCCAATGAATTCAAAGTGACTTCATTCGTTTTAACTTTTATCATTTAGATATTCCAGTTACGACGCTATGCAGTGTTTGTTCCACTCGTCTTCGGACGACCCTGATTCTTGCCTTTTAGGAGGGATGAAAACGACCTGTAAAACGTACAAGTGCTTTCAAACGGTTGGACAAGGTTTGTATTTAATATTCTGTTTGTAATCAAATTTTCACGTGACAAACTTCGTAGCTTGTTCAATTGGTCATGAATCAAAATTAACAGGAGACGAATGTGCGAAAAGTTTAGCCTGTGGTGAGTATTTAAACATCTCATAGTT
The DNA here is from genome assembly GCA_033064975.1 of Smittia sp. YW1114-2. Classification (NCBI taxonomy): domain Eukaryota; kingdom Metazoa; phylum Arthropoda; class Insecta; order Diptera; family Chironomidae; genus Smittia; species Smittia sp. YW1114-2. The sequence continues at coordinate 781,693 of CP093832.1, forward strand.
ACTGTATTGAGCCTATACTAATACTTTGCTTCACATATCCAGGTTGTGATAGAAAATGCAATGGATGCATGAATGTTAACGGAGTCGAAAAATGTAAACAAAACTTTCATAATGAAAACTTTACAGTGAATCAAATTTAAAATTTTCAGGTCATTGGGCAGCATGCATGCCTTTAGGAAAACGAAACCCCATGAAAGTGTTTCCGATTGCTCAACGTGACCAAAACATTGACCGGAATCTCGTGGACTATCCCGTGGAAGATGACTCGAATTAATTTACCCCCTGACAATGATTGAACAAACAACGAACCGATAATTGCTTTGAGTGTCATTGAGTGATAATGGCTCAAGAGGATGCGAAACATAATTTGTCGGATGTGTAAAAGCTTCCGCACAAATGTGCTGGTCCAGCGCCGCTGGAGTTTCGAAACCTGGTTGAGGCATTTTCCTCCAAAAAATGCAAAGATAAAAATAAAACGCTTTATGAGCAGCATCAAATAAATTATCTTTACTTAAATGCCGACAGCCATCTTATACGAATAGAAAGATTACCTACATATTTAACCTTTGCTGATTAAAATGTTTGCTCATAACTTTTGTGGGTTGAATGAAAGATTCGTATATTCAAATGTCCCGCACCATTTGTTGTGAATACTTTGTAGCTTGTTTTTTTAGCAGAAAGCTTTTCTCGTTAGACTCAGAAGCTTGTAACAAAAAAGCTTAGTTAACGATGCAAATCGCTGATGACTTTCAACTAAAACACTACAAGAGGTCCCTTGAAACTGGCATGCTGAACAGCTTTACTCATTGCTGAAAAGAAATTCTTCATGTTCGAAACATCAAAGTTCAGACAAAATATGGAGTGAAGAATTTTGGAATTGAAGTTAACGGCTCGCTTCGAATTGGCAAATGATTATCATCTGATAAAGAAACCACAAATTAACAATAAATACTAATAATCAATGCCATTTTCTGTTACGTATGTTGTTATGGTTCCCAAAATAGACAAACCCAATCTCCAGTTGATATTGAAGAAGCCATTTGTGAAGATTATTGGTCGTGAATTTATTTTGTTGATCAAATTGTTGGCCTATAAATTGTCGATTTAATTTGTAAAATTACTGAAGTATTGGAAAACTTACTTCTTCCAAACATTCCTTGTCAACCCAATTGTTTGCACATTTTCCAATGTTGTGAGAAAGCTTCCGGGCTTTTTTCGCTGTTGCCGAAGCCAGATGAATTGCAATGATGGTTGGCAAAACTAAGTTCACATTCCAAAAGGTGAAATCGAAGTAAACCCAATTCTGTGCTACCAAATCCAAAGCGATAACTTTGATCGCAAAATATGTCGTAAAAACTTGGAGCATCAAACCCGGAATGAAAACCGCAATCATCTTTATAATTTGAAAATAATATTTAAATCATCGATGACTTCAAAACTTATTCACCTGCTTAGAGAAAATATCATTAATCCGGTCAACAGCATCTGCCAACAAATCATAAGAAATTCCGATGTTCCTTACAAAATTTCTATCTCTTGACAGATTCGATTTCACGAGCACGAAGTCGCTCATAAGCAAAAATCTAGACAAATTTTTTTAATCTCTAAAATTATAAAATTAAAAATATTTCTTCAATCAATTACTTCATGTTCTTTGATAGTGATTTCAATCTTGTCTTCACGCAGTAGACGCTACAGATGAACTGCAATGATAAGGCCAGAAAGAACTGATGAATCCATACCAAGTTCAATTCCGTGACAACAAAAGCCCAAGGTGACAACTTCCTCATGTTTATATAAATTTCAAGTGTGAAACAACCTACGATCCAGTAAGTCGAGTAAGTTGTGGCCGAGACTAAGATGATTCCCACAGGAATTAAAGAATTGAATTGATTGGCTTTGAATTTCCAATTCATCGTGATCATCAATGTGTCATAATCATGAATTGAGCGAAGAAACTTTTCAATTTTACGACGTTTCAAAAAGTTGAAGATGATGGCAATAGATGCCAAAACGTGCTGGCTGTAGAATTGATACTTCCAGAGATTATCTAGCAGCAGTGATTCTACACCTGTTCTAGACTTTTTTCCAATAAAATTTGTGACATGCCAGTAGAGCAACACGTTAAGTGTGATTACGAGAAAAGGCAAAGTGAGAAAGCTGATGAGATTGTTCTGAATCTTCCTAGTTCTGCAATCAAAGCGAAACGGAGCCAATCCTAAGAAATTGGTGATGAAGAAAAAATACTTTGATGATTCGTAGATGTTCATCGCGTTACTGTAGCAGAAAATGAACTGAATAGCAAAAGCTAAATTTGTGTGTTTATTAGAAATTATTATCATAATTCTGAAGGTAATAAGAATGACCTTTGTCGGTACATCAACACGTCACTAGCGATAAAGGCATTGGAACAATATTCCAACTGAAAATATGCTTTTTGTAATCGTATCACGTGATATTAATTTTATCTAATCAATGAGTTGAGTTGAAGTCGAATGCTGAAACTTCCACAGTTCTGCTTTGCTCGCGAGTCTTTTGGCAGCAAAATGCCCTTCACTAAAACACCGTTTACTAGCTTAACGCTATACTACCACCAAGCATCACCGCCGTCTCGGTAGGTTGATGAACAGATAACACCTTGAATTGAGATCTAATGGAAATAATTTAGGGCTTGCTTGATGTTGTTGCGGATATTAAACATGGACGTGGTAATTAAGCAAGTTGACTTAGGATCAGGCCAACAATACGAAGAAGAATTTTTGAAATTGAATCCGAATCATCAAATTCCTGTACTGGTGGACGGAGACTTTGTTGTTTCTGAATCAAGAGCTATCATGGCCTACATTGTAAACTCCAAGAAACCTGGCAGTTCCTTATATCCAGTGAATTCCAAGTTGAGAGCAAAAATTGATCAGCTCTTGTACTTCGATGCGATTGTTTTGTTTGAACAAAACGCAATGGCAATAGTAAGAAACACTTTTGATGCCGGGTCATAATTGCCTTCAAATAAAATAATTCTAGCGCTGCGTCTTCTTGGAGAACGCCACGAGAATTTCGGATGAAAGGAAACAAAAAGTGTCCGAAAGTATTCGACTACTAGAAGGTTTTCTGTCTGACGAAGATTGGTTCGTTGGCAAGAACATGACGATTGCTGATATTTCAATTCTGTCGATTATCACGCAACTGGATTTTTGTGGTTTCAAGTTCGACAAATATCCAAAACTGTCAGCCTGGTACGATCGATGTAAAAGCTTGCCTTGCTACAAAGAAAACGCAGCTGGAGCTAAACTGATGGGAGATTTGTTCAAAGCTCGCTTGGAAGACGGCGGAGGCTTCGATTGAGTTCTGAGGCAAACAACTTTTTTAAAACAAATTTTTAATCTTGTACCTTACTTGAAACTCTAATCACATTTATCTGGAATGATTAATATTTCGAGTGGATACAAATAAAGATATGTTGCTTGATCATTACTATTTGAAAAACAGTGTGTTCTGGAGTATAGGTGATCTTTAATAGTTGCTTTCAAATTGGCAGACGATAACCATCTATCAAACAATTCATAGATAAATTAATAACAAACAGTAATGATGAACAAGATTTTTCATTACGTAAGTAGTGATTGTTCCAAAAAGCGACAAGGCAAGAGTTAAATCGATGTTAAAGAATCCACAGGACAGAATCGTTGGGCGAAAGTTTATTTTATTTATCAACGCATTTGCCTAAAAGATAAATTAAAAATAAAAACTTAGATGTCGTAGCGTCAAGCTTACCTTTTGGAACACAAAATCATCGCTACAGTAGTTTGAAAAGTTTCCGATGTAACGTGCAAGTTTTCGTCCTTTGCTGGCGGTCAATGAGCCAACAGCAATCACAACAAAAATTGGAGCAACCAGAAAAAAATTCCACAGAGTGAAGTCAATAAAAACGAAAAGTGTGATCGAAATCTTGAAAAAAATGACTTTGATTATGAAGTATGTTGTGAAAATCATTAATAACGAAGCTGGAATAAGGACAATGATGATCTGCAATAAGCCGACAATTATCATAAAGCTTTCATTGTCATGAAGAATTCTACTTGTTTAGCAAAAATCGCATTTATCTCGTCAACGGCATCAGCCAGCAAGTCGTAGAGAATGGCAACTTTCTCAAGAAATGATTTCTCTATAGCTGGACCTGATCTCGTCATGATGAACTCGTCGTTGTTTATCGGTAGCATGAAACTTAAAAAAACGATCTGTTATCTAATTAAGATTGAACCGCAAATTTCACTTTTCACCTGACATTGTCAATCAATGCATCGAGTCGAGTATTGATTGCATTTGCGCTAAGATATAGCTGAACTGATATAAATAAATAAAATTCTGTAATGACGCAGTAATTGAAGCAATTCGAAAGCATCTGTGTGATTCCAGTTTCCATAACTGCAAAAGTAGCAAAGGTTCCAATAAGTAGAGACGTTGCAAGGATTGTGGTCGAAACAAGAAACAGCACAAGAAAGCCAAATGTTTGCGTTTGCCTGGCTTCAAAACGCCAGCCTAGCTTTTTAACCATCAGATCAAAACTATGAAGCAGTGACATTAAATTTTCCACGTGTTTTATTCTTAGCCAGTTGAACACGATGGCAATCGTTGTAAGTAAATGTTGAATTATGAACGTGATTTGCCAAATGCTCTCTAGAAACTTTGACTGAATGCCCGAATCAAAGTAGCAATGTTGGTTGTAAATCAGTTGAACACTTGTCATCAACACAGAAACAACAATCGACAGTACAAAGTACAAATAACTCCTAAACCCCATTTTGAATGCTTTCCCTTCCACACTGTAAGGCGCGAAACCCAAAACCTTCAGGATAAGATACAGCGACTTCGAAGAGCCATAAATATCCATGCTTGCGACTTTTTCCTACGAGCGGTCATGGAGAACTAATTTTTCAGCATTCGATTTTGATTATCATTAGCAATTAGATAATTGAGTCGTCTATTTGAGTGGTGTCAGTCTTCTGTTTGTAATGATTAAAAAATACAATTAGACAACCCATTTATTGGATTAAGGTTTGACGACTTAACGATTGAAGTTTTCAGTTGAGAATTTGATTAAGTAAAACTTTATTCGCCGATAAGTTTCCTGGAAATTAATCATGTCACGTTCATATCAAAACGATAAGGAAACTTTGATTCGAAGTTCAATAAAGTTCACCTGTATTACTGAAACGATCGAATTGCGAGCGATTAACCACCAAAGCAGCCGCTTATGAAATCTTGGCGCCAACTAGCTCGCTTGAAAGGAAACAAGATCGAAATAGAATTTCAAATCAGCGATTGTTTTTCAATTTTCTGAGAATCAAACTGCATTATGAAATCGTACACGCGCTGTAAACTGATACAGACATCGTTGTCTGTTGTGGTTTCGTGAATACTTGAATGATGAATTGAATCGCAATGTCGATCGGGAAATGTCAAGACTTTTGAACGAGCGAATTTATTTCAACACAAAACTTTGATTCCTCGAACAAAAAATTTAAGAAAAAAGGTTATCGAAACAAGTAAAAAGTCGAAACGATAACAGAAAGTCTTGTCAGAACAAGACTTGAATTCAATTCTTTTGATCGAAATTTCTCGATTGCCAACTAATGAATGATGCCAGAACAGATCACGTAAGTAAATTGAAGTTTCATCGATGCAAACTTGTGGGTGTTTGACGATAAATTAATCACACACTTCGCGGCCGCCGGAGCTCAGAACGAATCGGCAACGTCAAGTGATTCTCACATCTTCTGTAATAGTAGCTCTGCCGTGTGACATCAGTCGCTAATTAATCTCTCAACGTGCTCGTTTGCATATTTATTAATTGGTGTTTAAATATTGTTGTGAATGATTTTTCTAGCTGCATTTGTCGCAATCACATGCCTGTTATGACTCAGGCTTTGAGCATGCAGTAACTATAGACGTGACGCGCACAAACGTCTTCGAACATGCTAATTTTACAATTACTTGAAAGGCCGTTTCCAAGATATGGCGTACATTCCTACGGAGGTCGTTTGAGTCGAGTGCATTTGTATGTCGATTGATTAATAACATTCCACGTGAATCTCGATTGAATCGCTTGCTTGACCACATGTTGAAGTTTTCTTGAAAAAAGTAATCAAAGTTTAATGGCATCAGATGGAATCGTGATCGTGATCGCTTATGTTGCACCTTCTTTCATTGTATTTAGAGGCAGGCATCGAAGAATGCTGCTCTATTGAAGCAGAATGCAAAAGAATTCGAGTTCATGTGAACTTAAGCCATAACCAAGCATCCAGCAGCACACAATCAAAATTAAACTATCGTTCCGAGAAGAAACTTGTTTTGAAAACATTTCGTGATGTATAAACGAACGAGTTTCATTCTTTCTGGAGTCTGTGTGAGGCGGAATCAACGATGACTCATGCGCGATCAGCTTTCCATGACATCACTGTTCTGACGTAAATGTGGTCTGAGCTTCCAAAATTCTTCATGTGACATTGAAACTCTTCTCGTCATTCCACGAACTTTTCTCACTAGACAAAAATAAACAAGTGACGCAATTTCGATGACATTAAAACGACACAGTGTAGGTGAAGCTTGAGTTTGTTTTCTGCTGCATTTTACCTTATTAAGAAATCTTCTGAAATCGGTTTTGTATTCAACTAAACATGGTGAAGAAAACTCAATGATGTAGATTTTCGAATGTTTTTTATTCACATTAAAAATAAAATTTTCAATTTGTCCAAATATTGGCAATTTTGTTTCAAATTATATTCAATATGAAATATGTTTGGTTTTTCGTGAAAAGCAAGAGAAAAATTTCTAATCGAGGGCCAATCTTAATTTTCTCTAGATACCTTGCAAATAATTTTCCTCTTCTGACGTCGATCCATCGACAAATGCGACTAAATGGATTCAGCAGCGACCGTCTGCTAGTTTTAAGCGTAGATATACAAGTTATGCATTCAAGGGTTCGTGACACTATGGATTAACACTTTGTTTAATTAAATTAGTTTGGATGTATCGTTGAATAGACAAACAAAAACTTTAAAGTCGTGCAAACGCAAGTAAAAGTTAAGATTGTACATTTCGTTTAATAAAGTTATTGAAATTTACGTCTCGGCGCAAATTTTGGGAGCTATTGATGGTCAGTGATCTCGATTAGCTTAAGCTCAAATTTTGAGAGCAAAACTCTCGGTTGCCGTTGTGAGTTTATGGGGAGGTCTGTTTTGATAAGGCATGAGCTTTCAACTTTCGACGATGGCACTTTGAGATTATCAACTTGTTTTGATGTCTCAAGTCAGCGTTTACCGACTTGAAATTCCGACCTAAAGTGCCCTCATTTCAAACAGCTATTCATCGCTTGCAACCACGCTGTTCATCTCAAGTTATCTAGCGACATATGTCACGCTTAAAAGTCAAATCAGTTATTTTAAAAACCTTCCATAGTTTTCGCTTCATGTACTCATCCATATTCATGATTTAACATTAAGTGAGATCGTAACATTAAGAGCTATTGAAAGCAAAGTAATCTTTTTGACCATTTTCTGCAATTTCCTGTTAAATGATCTTAAAAATATTTAAACCTCTTCACGAAGACTAGGTAGAGTTAGTCTTGGCCGAAAGTCGACTCAACTCACGAAAAATACACTCTCATGACATTATCGAACGGTTGCCGGCACGCGGGACATTTAGAAACGCTCGACGCACATTTTGCGCAAGCAATTACATGACCGCAAGGAAGGAAGATCGTGTTGTATTCGTTACTGTAGCAGATTTTGCAAAGCTTCGAGTCTTTTTTCTCATCGTCTTCGTCTGACTTCTCTTTAGCTTCTGCAAGTATCTCTTGACAGTTTGTTTGAACTTCGGGGGTTGATCCTTGAGATGATTGTGAGCTGCACGATGCGGCACTCTCACTCGACCTTTTACAAATTTCTTCACGTTGTTTAGCCATCTTCTCGATAAAGTCTGCGCCTTTCATGAGCTTCAAGTACTCACACTTTCCATACCACATTGCGTGTTGTTCCCACGGATCGTCGTTTTCTTCCCAATCTTTCAATCCGCCTCCACAACTAAAGCAGCACACACGATCGCCTTTTCCAGTATAATAAAAGCCAGCGTCACTGAGTTGCTGAGGCTTCTGACGCATCGTCTTAGGCCAATCTTCGTAAGATTCTAGTCGTTTTGCTTCAACAGCGAATTCAGGAACTTCTGGTCTTGATATTGTAGAACGCGGAGGTGAGGCGAGGCTTAAAGTGCCCCGAAGAACAGCTTCAATTCCACCTTGTCCATAAAGATCATGCTGGTACATGTGAACATCATCTTCGCTTAACGCTTCTATCGATCCTTCGCTGACAGTGTTTGTTCGTTCCATCACTCCATAAACTTCTGGTACAGGTGCCGGAGGAAGGATTTGATTGAGAAGAGCCTCGTTGATTGGAACATTGTCTGTTTGGTGTCTTCTGATGAGGTTGCAGGATGGAGACCAGCGCATATGATCTGTCAGAACATCGTCACCTTCTTCCCACATTCCGATTTCGACGCGGCAGAAATAGCACTTCACCATGTCGCCAGGACCATAATAATAAAAGCCCAGAAGTGCTAGCGTTTGTTTGTCAATGAACGAGATACTCCAGTTGTCGAAAGTCTTCAAGCGGTTCGCTTCTACGTTCAAATCTGTGTATTGAGGCTTTGCTGCTGCAGCAGCCTTTTGAGCCTCGAGCATTTGTTTATCTCGCTTATCACCACTGGAGTTGTTATCGGTGATGTCATGGCCGAGAAGAGACCTAAACGCGTTAGGCAAACCCATCTGAATTTTAAACATTTTTCTGCGTGAAATAGAAGATACGGCTCTGAAAACAAGAAAAAAGTTTTGTGTTAGTTGAAACAGATTTGCTAATTCATCGAAAATAAATTGATGAGTGATTTGTTTACGTGGTAAGTTTAATATTTTCTAAAGAAAAGTTTCAGAGTCGGCTGGAAATTTTTCCACTTAAAAATCGATAGACAACAAAATGTTTTATGTTCTTTTTCTCTCGATATTTAAGGATCGTTTTCATTCAAGCTTGTAAAGAACGTGACATCATCGACCCCCGATCGGGTTCCTAAATTAAGGAATTTTTGACGATCATTCCTTCCCAGAAATTCCAGACGGGATTTTATGTTGAGAGCGTCTTTGTTGTCTTCCGCTCTTATTCTAACATTTGTTTTCTTTCTTCGTGCAGAGACGCAGATATTTTTCAATGCATTATGCTCTGTATGTGTGTGATCAGGCAGGGCTGAAGGCCATTGCAATGTTTCTTAAGGATATATCAAACTGTTGAGGACACTTTCGCATCGGGTTCATGATTCAAGTGATTACTTTTTATAGCGGAGCTTCAATACCAGCGCAAGCTGCTTCATAAAAGCAAGCAAACATCACACAATGAAGTCGACCTCACGACGCGATCAACTCAGAGTCGAACTCGGGGAGATTCGCGATAATGTTTTCGGCATTAAACAGCGACCTTCTTTCCGGTTGAGATTGCGAACAAAATTTTGAACCAACTACGACCCTGACTGGTTACATGATATTTTGATCTTTTCCGTTCCCACTCAACGCTCAATGGTTTTATTTAATTTTTCCACCATGCTTGTGTGTCTGTATAATTTGAAAGTCTTGTAGAGCCGTGGAATGTTGTTCAGCAAGTTTTGTTATGTTTCTTATTCTTCCTTTCGGTCGAGAGCAAAACTCAAACGGAGGGAAAATTGTTCAATAATCACTTTTCTAGTTTTACTGGGAATTTTCTTATCAGAACTTTTGATTATTCACAAACCACATATTGAGTCTCTAAGGCTTTTGTTTAAATTTAAATTGCTGTTCTTTTGTTCAACGATTTGCGATGTAGCGACGTCCTTTAAATTAAAGCAGTGAGCTATTTTTAGCAACCCAGACAATAACGACTTTGAGGGAGGACGAAGGAAAAATCGATAAACTTCGCATCGTACAAAGTCTGCAGCTCCCGCCACGCCGATTTTGCCTTTCTCACCACTTTCCCTCACTTTAAAGCTTTCGAATTCCTCGCCAACTCAGCCGATTCACACGAACTGAAGTCACAGGCCTTGCAAATGGAGAATATCGTTTGGGTGAATGTACAGTTGGCATACATTCATAAAACGCTCTCGAATATGGCTTAAAAATGTTTCTTAATTCACCTTTAAAATTTTCTTATCACACTCTGACTTCTGTTTTTTATAATATTAACATATTCTGTTATCAGCAACAATCGGACTGAAGATTTTTCGAGCGAAAATATTTCTCGAGACGAAAAGCGATTTTCAAATTACTTTGCTGAGTTTCACGGAGAGACTGAAGCAAATGCTATGGCTGCTTCGTTGTACTAGAGCATCTCCGTCATCCGTTAATGTCGTCACCAGGTCGAATATGTCACGTGCAGCTGATGTATTGAAATATCTTTGAAACTATCCCAGATATATCGGGATAATATTCTGCCAGTTTCACTGGTATCGTCACTGATGGATATCCCTACGCCAAGTTGTTCGTGTTGGTTCTCTCACATATATTCAGCTGCCGCACAACGCATCAATCCCACACCGACATAATATTCCAAATAATTTATTCTAATTCATAGTTAACTCTGCTGCGAAAAAGATCGCGAAGAATCGGCTTCGACACCTTTAAGCGTAATTGGCCTTGAGGCCCACGCACACAAATATCTTATCGATTTTTCATGAATGAATCTTCAACTCATATTACGTTTACAGCCTTCTTCTTGGTTTCTTTTCACTCATTTCGGATACTCAAAAAATTTCCACAACGACGCGACAAACTATTCAACTTCCTATCTGAAACTCACCATGTCTAATGCTTTAAACCATCTGCCATTTATTTCTCCACTCGTTTTCCTTTAAACTGTATTCAGAATAACCGGCCAGGTATACACAGGAGATTTTCTAATCCCGAAAGTTAGATAATTAACTTAATATGTATCTCTCTTGATTCTGCTTTCGATCAAAACGCAACTAACGCTCTTGCTTGTTGAATAATAACTGACAATCGAAGCGACTGTGAGAGAGAACTTCCTGAAATTATTCCCCTTCGAAAACACTCAGAATCGATTTACGGCGCAGCAAGCTGTTGTGATACACATAGGCTGAGTTGATGGAAATATTTTCCACGAATAGCTCGCTGAGAATTTCTAGGTACGAGAGAGCGAGACCTTGTGCATTTGTTCCGCTAATTCGAGTATGTAGATCGAAATTGCGCAATAGATTTTCGCAGCTTGTTAGGGGATTCTCCAAGAATTCGTTAATTCACGAAATTTCACAAAAGCATGCTGGGCTTACGATGCGTCATAGATGTTAGACTAAATTATGTGTTACATGAGCGGATATTGCGAAATATTCTTTAGACGGTCTACAGTGGACGTCATAAGGCAGACTTCAAGAGAAATAATACTTATCGAAACAAACGGAATTTTACAGATAAGAGTTTCAAAGGAAATTGCTAAATCACATTTGAAAAATAAAATGAAATGGCGCTTATGACTCTTTTCAACTTGTAAACTGCAAATAAAAATGTTTAGATAGTTTCTTACCTAATAGACGAGTTTTAGATACTCAAAATTATTTTATCAACGACCAACTGGTCTAGAAAGTCCCGAAGCAATCAGTGAATGATAAATGCGAAAACATTTGTGGCGTTGAAAATTTCCTAATTATAAACGATAAATCACCTTCGCCATAGGTTGACAAGTTTTGTTTATCTGTCAAGGTGCGAGCGAGATATCAGGCGCCATTTTATAGATAAAATTTATCGAAAACAATCTGTTCGGAAAATTGTGTAGTAAATATTTTCATAACTTTATTGAATAGGCTCTCATGCGTAATAGAGAGGAAACATTTCAGCTATTTCAGCCCTACAAATGGGGCATTTTCCACTTAAGCCAAATGCACATTCTCCACAAACTGCGACATGTTTGCATGGAAGAAACACGATTGATGACTTTCTCGATAGACAAATTTTGCAAGCGTTCTCATAGTCGACTTCTTTCTCATCTGCATCTTCATCCTTAACAGTTTCCTCGAGAGGAGTTTTCGCTTTCATGAGTTCTTCTTGTAATTTCTCGTTGGTTGTCACCTGCTCGTGGTTCAATTTCAAATAACTACAATCTTTAGTTGATAACTTTTTGTGTTCAACCCACGGGTTGTCATCAGCTTCCCATTTTCCAATGACAACGCCGCATGAAAAGCAAATCGTATAGTCAGACCGACCACTATAGAAGAATCCTGCGTCGGAGAGATCCTTTGGCTTCTGCTTGATCCCCACTGGCCACGTGTTAAATGAACTCAACCGGGCAGAAGGGAGGCGATACTCAGGATGTGCGATATCCTCCTCGACGCGAGACTTTTTCCTTCTCCGCGATCCGCATTCATCGTAGCTTGCTGGTGGCAAAATCGACTCCAATTTCTCACAATCTATTGGAACATTGTTAGTTTCACGACGTCTTATCAGTGGGCAGTTCGGAGAAAACGTCAAATGATCTTTTAACACCTCATCATTCGGGGAGAAATCTCTCAAGACAATCTGACAGAAATTACAACGAACAACATCTGGTTTCATGAGATAATAAAAGCCCAACAGAGCAAGATCAGTACACGTCACATTTCGATCACTCCACTGATTATCGGTAAAAGTCCTTTTCCGGTCTTCTTCCTTATTTAACGAGTAGTAAGTCAAATTGAATTCATTCTCTGACTCTTTTCTCTGCTTTCGTGTGAACGGGAGTGAGTTGCTTAATCGTCGCGTTATTTTTTCCATTTCTTTAACTCTTCAACTTTCCGACGCTGCAATCAAACTGAAGCTCCGTGCGCAAAACATATTTGATAGTGACTATATTTAGTTTATCTTATCAGCTTTTACAATCTCATATACACAAGTTATCAATAAAGAGAAGAAGAGCACAAAGAATATTTTTTAGTTGGTCATTGATCTTTTCAAAACTCCCTTAAATATATATTTAGTTCTCATCGGTTTAATCAACGTCAATAAAAAATTTAAGGTCGACTGGGAAATCGATTCGAAAGCTTAAACAAGGAAACTCGGTCAGCAAGTTCGTCCTTGAAAGAAATCAGGTTGCAACGCAAAACGTTTTCTTTGTCAAGGATACTTTTCTTCTGAACTAGATATTAAAGAGCAGTTTTGTGATAAGATAACGAGACATGATAGTAAGAGTTATTTTTAAATTAAACCGAGAATTATATTTAGTTAAGTATGAAAATTGTCAAGACGAAAGAAAATCAAATAAGGAAAATCCATAAATTGTTAAAGTGCTCGACTTTAAAATGAAAGTAAATTTGAATTGGCCGGAAAGTGCGACTTACAAGCGCTATGGGCAACTGATTCGGTCCAATCCCTCTACTGACACTAATCCCGGAAGGAGTTATAAGTCCTTAAGGGAGTCAGATAGAGACTCCCAATAATCGCAGGTAAACTTGAATTGGTTGGGTTTTCCTATCGGTTTTCACAAAGTTTTCGTTAGCGAGTTGTTGATATAATTTTTTTTATTAAAGGTCAATTAGACTTTCTATCAATTTGTGTCATAAAATATCTGAAGCTTGCGGAAATTCATGGAAAATCACATTCCGCATGTGATTCGAATTTCGCATGCTTTTCTCTTGTGATTGCGGCTCGTTGAGTCGCCTCGACGATCTCCGACAGTTGAGCCGGTTCCACATAGAGCTGATGTTTTCTCCTTTGCAACTTAACGTTCAGAAACCGATTAGCAGGCGGTAGAGACGATAAAACTCAATCGAAATTGATCAAAGTTTAGTGTTAGTGTTAAGTCAATATCGTAGACGGTCGGGGAAGTGACGGAAAGCATTAAAAAGCAGTGGAAAAAAATTGTTCCCAAGAAAAGATTGTGAAAGATTGTAATGGCTCTTAATAAAACGGCCTTCTCGAAACGGGTCGAGCAGCTCAAACGTTACGAGGACTCCGAAACTAATCGAGAATCGGTGTTGCCAAAGACTGCGAGTGATAGAAAAGTGAGATTTTCCGCTGGATGCATTTTCCTCGCGGCTTGCGCCGCTGGCGACAAAGATGAAGTCCTCAACATGCTCAACAGCGGCGGAGCTGACATCAACACAGCCAACGTTGACGGACTGACTGCCCTACATCAAGTAAATATTCATTTGCCCGCTGGAAAGTTCGCCAAATGTGAAAACTTTCGCTTCGAAATCGAGAAATTTTCGAATCTTTTTTCTTTTCGGTGGAAGTCTTCGCATTTTTACAAGCGGAGAAAAAGTTGAAATGAAATGATTATTTTTAGAATTTCTCTCAAACAAGCAAAAAAGAAAGAAAATACACAAACGGCTGATGCGAAGTGTTCTGGATCCGCTGGATCGCCAGCGATCTCTGAACAGTGTTGATAAAACCTCTCGGGTTTCATGTTCGGGGCTTATTAGGCTGGGACACTCGTTGAAGATAACATGAGAGCAAGTTCAGTTAGATTGAGAAGTGAATCATTGACGCTAAATAAATCATATCAAGCGACGAACTTAATGTGCTGGTTAATGATCAAGCGACAAACTTAATGCGCTCATCACAAATTGCACATCAATTTTATGATTTAATAATGAAGTCTCTAGCGAGTCTCGTTGCTGCGTTACAAACGTGTAGTCGATAATACCATTTTAAAAACATCAAGCTCGCTAGCCACATGGTCAAGCGTTCTAAGCTCTCCCCCAAAACTTGTCTCAGAGGTTTCTGATATCAGTGGAGACTCGCGTGCTTCAGGAAGATATCAATACGCTTTCGTTCGGTGGAGACTCGACAGCCTTCGCCAAATTATGCTCCAGCACATATTATGCAATGTCTTCTCCGGTTGCCAGCCTTTCCCAGAATCATGCTCCGAAGTTGTTTTAATGATTTAAGACGAAACGAAAACGTGAATTTTCGGTAGTTTCTGTCGAGGTCGATTTCTTAAATTCATCGTTCGCGACAATTTCAGTTTCGTTTAGAGTTGATCGAAACGATTTCCATTACACGTTACAGCATACGTTATTACTACGAATTTGATAACGCGCGACTTGAAAATATGTCATCGCTCTCCGCCCTCAGAGCGAGAAGTCTTCCGATTGATAAGAAAAGTTTATTGATTCGTTTTTCTAAGTTTCCGAGTCGTCACACCAGCAGGTTAAATCGTTGTCACTTTCGACTCCCAATCGTGCCGCTCATAAGCGCTCAACAAGTGACGTCAACGGAAACTTGTGAAATCTATCCGCGCTCAGCTGTGTCGAGACATTTGATACAATTCCGATTGTCATCGACTTGCCAACAAGCTTGGGAACGAGAGCAGCTCACAAAGACGCTAACGTGTTCATTAGAATGGAAATGAGAAAATGAAAACTCGAGGTGGAAAGTCGTAATCTCCGCTCAGCGACTAAGATAATTCGATTAAACTGTGGTAGTTTTCCGACCGAAGTGCACTCCCTGCAATTTTATAGAATTAAACTACAATCCAATGCGATTCGATGTGTCGTTGAAACCTTGACTTTTCATTGATTTTTCAGATATCTCAGAATCAGAAATTCATGCAGTGACATTAAAGGGATCGTAAACATTTCAATTCACCTCGCGATGATCTTCCAGATTACTCACGAGTGTTTTGTGCACTGCAATCACTGCCATGGCATAATGAGACATTTACTCAGAATCAAATCATTTAAATGATTCAAAAACTTCTTCCGAAAACACCCGAAAGCTTAATGATGTGCGAGCGTGTGTGTCCTCTAAAACAAATTGCAATTACCACGCTCTTGAACGCGCGGAAAAGAACTTAAAGCCAACGACGCGCTGTTTGCCGTAGCGTTAAAATTGGAGCATTAGCTTTTAAGCTAATTTCGCTTTTAGTAATCAATTGCTGGATTCTCAATTTTCGGAATGATCCAAACAGAAAGTATGTAACGTCCAGTCTATGATTGTTCTGATTCGATCGTAACACGCGCGAGAGCGAAACCACATGTAAGAAATCCATAAAAATGCTCGTCACTGAACATTGAAGTTAAATTCTCAAGAGAGATTGAAAATTGTGAACACGAACGATCGAGTGGAATGTTTTGTCGCATTGATTGGAATGCCTGTCGATCAGAGTCTGATGAATTGCTTGATAGCTTGTTGAACATTCAAAGTTGCAATTGAGCTAAAGAAACCATCTCGATTCTTCGCCGGCTTCAAGCCCTAAAAAGTTTGAGCTTGCTCTTGATGCGCTTGGTTCCATTCGAGATCATTCCATTGCTCTTAATTTCTCTTATAACTTTCCATTGAAAACTTATTGCTTCCTATGTTGCTCCACCACACAAAGTCTGTTTATGCGAGCATCGCAACGTACAAATCACAACAAACGACTTAACGTCATGCTCGCTCGCTTTAGTTTTGCTGTCTACATCTCGATTCAAACACGCACGGGATGCCCCGACTCGATTTGATTGTACTCGCCATTACGCGAAATATTCGACTTTGGTTTTCTTTTCTTTAACGTGATAATGACACATTCTGCACCAACTCAATAGGACGACGAGATATTGCAGCGAAATCGACACGTTGATAACAAATGACGCAATTAAGATCTAGCGATCAGCTTCGGACAACCCTGCTTGTCCATCTCTCGACTCCTCCACGAATCCTCAATCAGAAGCTATTCCCAATCGAAGTGAAAAAGATTTGTTGATGCAAATGAGTCTCGCTGCGGTTATCGCTTCGTTGTCATTAAAAACCTGCACGATTGTCCGCTTTGTTGTGATTTTATTGCAATGGAGAAGTCTCGATGTGAGGCTGAGCTAGAACAGAAATTTTAACACGAAATGCTCGCCCACGACATTCAGATTTTTCTCTGGGTTTGTTTGATTGAAGCGGCTCGGGCGCGAAACAAGATTGGGCATAAATTGATAAAACGACTTCGCTCTGCTTTGTGTTGATAGCTCAATTTTTGCTCGTGACTCATTCAAATTGTTTTCATTCATAAATGTTGAACAAACTTGTCGTCAGCGCCACTTACAGTTGTGCAAATAGTTACGAACGGATCAACGTAGTTTGAAGCCTCTCGATGATGCTTCGTTGAACTCTCCGAGAGAAGCTGAAGACAGATTCTAGAGCTACAAACGTCATTTTGTCTGCATCCTAAACGCCACGTAAATTTACCGCGGTGCGCCTTCCACCGAGTCTACAATCTGCTAATTGCCAAAAGTGACAAGTTTCGCGACAAGTTTGGCAACACAGCGTAAGCTCAAACAATCGATGCAATTTAGTCACAAAATCTCTTATCTATTTGTACCGCGTGCCGGTTCATTTGATGTAGACTACGACCAAAGATTGAAGGAACTGACGTTAGAACGATTCGCACGACGACTTTTGTTTAGAATTGATTATAATTCCTTATCAAGCTCTTTCCATTTGCGTTTTTCCACTGGGCAGTTCGACAGTACGAGCTGACAGTTCTCGGATCGCTCGATGTAAATCATTTTAGACGGAGGAATTCAGATGCAACTTGCGACTTGTATTGCCAGCTCAATGCAGCCGTAAAAATAGAAATCGCAAATAGCTCGCTTCGGCCTTTTCGCTTCTGCCGCATCAGTTCATTGTTGTCGTTATGCTGCTTCAAATTCAGCTGGACTTGTGGGGTCAACGTCCGTCGCCATTCCATTGGAGATCTTAATTACTTAATAGCTGGTAATTATTTTACAACAAAACGCAGTGTGAGTGAAGAGATTGTCTGAATCCGCTCGCTTGGAAATGGCTTTGCATTCGTTCGAGATGAAAAATCTTCCTCGATCAACTTGACGATCATAAAAAGATGATTTATTGTGGCGAACTCTGCAATTCCTTATTTGTTGATGGATGCACATTCGCATTTCTTCATCGCTTCGTCGATGGCCAAAATGCGATGTTAATTTCTTAGTCTTCTCTACTCCGATCGTTCATTCATGTCGCGGAGACCATACAGACGAAATGTCTTGTTAGATTTGTCTTCGCTGGTTGGTAAAATGACGACGTTGCTTGACGGCAGAATTGCGCGAGAAGGAAATGAGTGATAGGAGGTGGTGATAAGCTTCACTTCGCATGAATTCGTTTCAGTCTCGCGCAGCTTTATTCACGCCGAGACTTGAGATGTCTGCTGACTTTCGGCCATCAAAACACCAATTAATAAAAAAATTGTCACGTTCCTCGCTTGTGAAGAACGCCGCATGCGTGCGACATCGCAAGGGTTTCGAGCTAGTTGATCATTTGCCAGACTCCCGACATCTTTCTTGACAACACAAACTGTAAAAGTCTGAAGCTCATCGCTTAACTTCACGGAGAGAAATATTCTCCACTTGACGATCTGACCCTGAAATTTCGTTTCATAAATCGCCGCTCGACTACCGATCGAGTGAGAAAATTGATAAAACATCTTCATTTGAACCGAATTGAAGAAAAAGATAATTTTTGGAGATTTCCTTGCAAGCGCGGCAGAGGCAAAACGAGAACATCTAAAAATAGACGAAAGAGAAATTTTTTGTTTAATAAATTTTTGTTCTCTCGCGATTGGAGGCACACAAAAAGCTTTTAAATCATTTTCAAACTCGCGATATAGTTTCAGAGTCTTTTTTGCGCGCGCAACGATAAAAATAGAACAGAATTGTATATCGGCAGCATGTCGAAGGGAGTGAAATGTGCCGAGCCTGGCTTTAAAACTAGTGGCGGCGTTTGATTGAAAACCGCTTTCCCCATGTAGCGAACATTTATTTCGAGATGGACTTTCAAGGGCGCGAGTCGACGACTTTCCTTACCATTTGGATACTCGCAATTAGGGCGCTGTTGCCAAGCGATCAAGAATCTCGTTTAAAATTAGAATTAGCGGACACAATTAGAGGAACGAAGAAAGTTGCGTCACGATACGTGCTGACCAAATGGGCGTAATTGAAAGTTTCCGTCAATAATGCGAAGGGAAGTCGTCACGATTTTCTACCAACACGCGATTACCGTTCACTTCTTATCATACCTGAGACTTAAATGATTTACGCTGATCTAATCGACGAGATCATCCGACGAGTTTGACAGCAGTGTGCGCTTTCCTAAAATTGTTTTGTCTCTTCGTTGCAGGCCTGCATTGAAGACAATCTCGATATGGTGGAGTTTCTAGTGAAACAAGGCGCCGACATTAACCGGAAGGATAACGAGGGATGGACTCCGCTACACGCTACATCATCATGCGGGTAAGATTTTGTTGCTTTATCTGGATGATTCACGAACTGATGATTTCACGCTCTCATTTTAGAATTGTCAGCATTGCCAGATATTTGATCGAAAATGACGCCGACTTGGCCGCAGTGAACAGTGATGGCGAGCTACCGATGGATATTGCTGGAACAAACGCAATGACTGATCTTCTTCAGCGCTACATCGACGAGAAAGGGATTGACTGTGACGAGGCGCGTCAACAGGAAGAGAAGCTGATGCTGGCTGATGCGAAATCATGGCTTCGGTCCGATGCAGCCGAAGCCGATCGACCTCATCCAAAAACAGGAGCCACCGCATTACACGTCGCAGCCGCAAAGGGTTACACGAAGGTCCTCAGTTTACTTTTGGCTGGAAGAGCTGACGTTGACCGACAAGACAACGACGGTTGGACGCCGCTGCACGCTGCATGTTATTGGGGCAAAAAAGATGCCGCACAGATGCTCATCGCCTCAATGGCTGACATGGAAATCCAAAATTATTCTAATCAAACGGCAATCGACATTGCGCCCAAGGACATGGCGCCGTGGCTCGAAGAGTTGCGAAAGAACAACAAACGTACAAAGCGACGACCGATAAGTCAAATTAAAATTAGTGATAGCATAGACAACAATATCGAGTCGCCTCCAAAAGTCATCCGTGTTGAGGTCAAACCGCCCGCTGAAAAAATTAATAATGGTAAGCTTCGGTCCTCGAGGGTTCTGGCTAAAATATCTTATCTTGTTTCTCTCTTCCTGTATCTTGTTGAATTTCCGCTTCTGTTGAAGAATCCGAAAGTGAATCCGAAGAAGGTTCAGAATCGGAAGAGTCGGAGGAAAGTGAAAATGATATAGAAGAAATAGGTAAACGTTGTCGCTCCCTCTCAGTTGACGTATTAGTTTTCCTTTTGTTAATGTTGTGATCCAATTCCATGCTCGATGTAAATATTCTCTAGTCGCTTTGAAGTTGTTGGAAGCTTCTCTGAATTGGGCTTAAGCTCCCCAATCGTCGGCTCACTCATCGTTGTTTATTTTCTTTCCCTAAAATCGACAGCTTTAATGTAATATTAAAACAAACCATTTTTCCGTTCAGATGAAAAACAATCAAAAGTCTCATCAGCGCGTGATCAGATGCAACTGCCTTTGTCAAAAGAAAATGATTCCAGCAAGGACACGAGCCGACAAAACGCCACTCAGCAAGAAAGTCCACCAAAAATACGTAAGTTCTTAATATTTTGATCGCATAAAAAGCAGTAAAGAACGCTTCACAATCCTGCAGAAGTTCCTGATAAAGAAAACCAAACAAATGAGTCTGAAGTGATTCTGCGACGAACGCAGAGCTTCGAGAACGATGAGAAGTGAGTGTCTTTCGATTAAAATAACCTTTGACCTTCTTTTTCAATTTTCTTTGCTTTTGATGTTAATTCAATTAATTGACTTGCCCGAAAAGTTTTTGAAGTGGATTTCAATTTGAATGTATAAAATGAAATATTCAATTTTGATGTTTGATGAGCTTGCTCTGAGTTGCCAACGACACAGAGTTCGTTCAGCTTTCAGCATTGCCTATTTCTTCCTTAACCATTTACTTATGATTTGTTTGCATTTCATGTTTTATTTTCCGTTCACCTTTTTGCGCTTTAATTGAAACTGTAAAAACCAACAAACCGCTTTAACATCATTAACACTCCATGACCGATCACGAAGATTCTATCGAAAATACAACGAACTGCGAGCACGGATAAAGGCCAACTCGTGTCCGGTGCTTCCAGCGAGTCAGATTGGTAATAACGTCAGCGCTGAGAGTGAAAAGGAGAGCGCGATCAAAGCAACAGCGAATTTCATTATCCAGCGATCAGCCTCGCTGAAGGATCATAGACATCAACTAAGGTAGCAGATTTCGTTTGCGATTTACTTTCATACCGAGCTAATTTTTTTCATGCATGAGCTTGCTCTAATCTGACAATAAAGTTTGAGCTTTCTACGTCTGCAGTTTTTAAATATATTTTTTTATTTTTTAGTAAAAAGATCAACGAGAAAACTACACCCACAAGTCCATCGACGCCAGCCTCAACACCAAGCTCTGGTCATATGCGAAGGTGAGTTTTCCTCTCAACTTTAAGTTATCAGGCTTAAAGTCACATCATCTTCATCATTTTCAAACATTACGATCGAAATTTGACTCTGAATTATCCTCCCATTCATTTCGAAATTGTTGAAGTCTCGAGAAGCCGACAGCCAAACAGGAAACAGCTGTGAACGCGTTGGTCACAGCAAATCAAAACCTAATTGATTTGATCGCGCGTCGCTATAGTTCGCCATCGGACACGCTGAAAAATGCGATGGCAAATTCAAACGTCATTGCAAATGCTCGCAAGAATCTCGCACTTGAGGTCGCAGGCCCTGCGCCTGAAAAGCCTGTCGAACCGCAACAAACGCCAACAACTCCAACGACCCCAAATAAATTCTCGCCAGGAAACATTTTCAAAAACTTCTTCAAGTAATTTTCTTTTGATCTACCTCATGTTGGCTTCACAGTGTTTAAATAGTTTTGACGGACTAATCTCCACCCCACATTCTGACGACAGAAGCGTGTGGCATTCCTAATCTAGTGTCTTTTTGGTTTTTGATTGTCTACCCATCGCTAACCACATTTTGTTAAACTAATCCAAAGAATTTCATCAACGCATGATTCTCAATCCGAAGATTATAATTTTCCTGATCTTGTGCGAAACTAACAACAAAACTTTGTTTTACAATTCCAATTCTGATGGTTTTTCACTCTCATTGAAGATCCTTTGTGCCGCCAACACGAGACGAGGAGAGTGAGACGCAACGCAAAGCTCATGCAAAGCGAGTGCGTGAAACTAGACGATCAACTCAGGGCGTAACGCTCGACGAGATCAAGAGCGCTGAGCAGCTCGTGAAGATGAAGAATGCCAACAACAACAATGGGAATGTAAGTTTTAGTCTAGTGCGCTTTTCGCTTTCTTTTCGAGTGGATTTCAATGATGATTAGAACGATGCCAAGAGTTGCAAAGTTCCTGTCATTGACCTTTGAGTTTTCTCTCCGCCAACCTTAACCTCTTGATCGCCAAACGAACCGAAAACTAAAACCATATCGAATCTGATGCAATTTCTATCAGACGGATAATTCGAGCGAACTTAACGAACGCTTATCTGAGTCATCAACGCACGAACCAATAGCTGACGATTCAGCATCGAGCGAAGTAGCTGTCAACTATACCATCAGTTCCCCTCTAAGGAAAACATTAAGGGCAAGTGTAGAGAAGGAAGACATCGATGAAGATGATAAAATATCTGCGACTTTCACAATCTCACCGCCACCAAAGTCAAATGCGAGCTCTATCACTTTGCTGGCTAATCGTCTCGAGAAAGGCGTCGACTCTGACCAAGACGTGTCAGCGAACTCTGTAACCGCAACCATAAATGTGCCTCTGCCAACAAACAGAAACACCACTGGCTTGGATATTAGTGATAGATTGAAAAAGACTGAAGATTCGAGTCCCCCAGCACACAATATTATTCCTCCCGTCCCACAACCCCGATCGCTGTTTGACCTTGACAATGCTACTTCCGTGAGGCTCGCCGATAAGCTGCAGCAAGAAGCGAGGAGATGCGATGCAAACGCTATAAGCGACAGTCCAGTTAGCGAGTTTCCCGATACGCTTCCTCCATCGCCTATTCATCATACTATCTTTGGCGAGCGAAGGCCGTCATGGAGATTAAAGTACGATAACAGCAGCAAGGTAAATGTGGAAAATACGAAATGTTGTTGTTGGACAAATTGGCACAAACAAAAAATTTCTTCTTATGGTTTCGTTGGTTCTTTTTTATATTGCATTTCTTCTAAACTTTGTTAACAATCTCTTCATCTTGTGTTACATTAAAATCTAAACCTTTTATTTTTAATGCACGCTTATCTAAGTTAGATTAACTATTTTTCATCATTGTTAAACTGATTTATTTCTGTTCTAGTTTAAAATTGAAGAATCCACCACGGCAACCGTATCAGGAAATTCACAACAACCTCCAACGTCGCCAACAAATGGAACAACACAAGACCCTCTCAAGACTACTATCATATCAGCAGCTCCTCGGCGACAGAACTCAACTGATAACACTTCCTCCGAGAAGGACTTGCCTGTGGCGCCCAATCGTTCTGATGACGATAAAGGTGAGAAACAGAGAAAATTTTCATCCCTTCAGATGTTAAATGTTAACAAAAGAAAAACATTTTACAGAAAATGATAAAGAAATTGACAATCGAAGTGGTCAAACAACGCAAGCCATGATTCAGCGACGACGACGTCCGAAAAGAAGATCCACGGGAGTTGTCCACGTCGACATGGAGGTTGGCCATTAGTCAAATTTTCAGATCAGACTGTTTCACTCTTTCTCTTCGTTCCTAGGATATTGATCCCGATTGTCAAGAGTCGCCGGTGGACAACGGTGATGACAAAGACGTGGTGAGTAAAAATAGAAAGGCTAAAAATACCTTTCCACCGCCGTCTAATCAGAGAACTGCACCACGAAAAGCTTCCTTGACTGCAACGACAAAAGTCGAACAATTAAAATCAATCGATCGAATCAGTTTTTCACTGAAATTTGTAAAGTGCGAATCGTATCGGGAAAAGATGGTCAAAAAGGTGAAGTTTCTTATCTCGATTCTCTCGGCTTGGCATTCCTCATTGGGATTAAAGTTTCTCTTCGTTGCTATTTTTGGGCTGAAAAAGACGCGACGAAACAATTAAACTTAAACGGTGCGCGAAAACGATTACTTAAATGATGAATCTTAATTTACAAGAACGCATGAGAAGTTTATTCGTGTTTTGCCTCTTCGAAACGGACGTAGAAAGCCAGTGTAATCAATTACGCAATTAAAATTAATGCAACGGGAGACTGATCAGGAAATAAATGAGGGTTTTCTATTTTTGCCTCGCCGCTTTCCTCGCGAGCGCACACATGTTCGCCGGTGCATCAACAAAGTATCAAATTAGCTTCTTTTAATTTCTTCTCGTTTTATCGCACTGAGTTGCAGTTAACGAAATCGATGGAGCTTTCATCGTTCAACCGTAAAATATTTTCTCGCAAGAAAACAATTTTTAAGCTGAAAAGTTATGCACATTTTAAGAAGAAAATGATTGTTCTGATGACAAGCCGACCTCATAATTCAGATGGAACGAAGTCGTACATGTGTTTTCATCAACAAAACCGTGAAATTTTAGGCCATTCAACCAGATTAGGCCCACGTAGCCTAATTAATTTATTGCCGTGTCGTTGCTATTCTCATCGTGCGATCGTTCGCACAAACGTCACCGCTTTCGTTTAATGAAAATTGGCGTTGAAATAATTCGCCATCGATTTTAATTAGAAGAATGAGTAATGACTCTGTCCTACCTCGACCGTGCAATATGACAAGACCAAGCGAGACCGAGAAAGTTTAAGCTAGATGAGTCAGGTGTCAAATTACTAAACCTTAAGCGTTCAGATGCTGTAAAAAAATTTGCAGTGAAATCGCTAATTTCTGTAACAACAATACGGCTGTCAATACGTCGGGAGCCGATCGATGACTGTTCGGAATGCCGGGCTCGTTCATGACGAAATGCTTAGGGGCGGACAACTATCGAATCTTCATAGTCTTTAGAGAAAACTTGCTCAGAGAAACTTCGAACGAGAGAAGGTTTTCCTCTGACGATCTCACATTTTCTTCTCGCACTGCTCGAATTTTCTTTTCGTCCGCAGAAGTATCGCAGAACTTTAAAGAAACACACGCGAAAAAGTTAAGATCGCGGTGATAAAATATATTGGAAGTTTTAAACAGCCGAATCAATTGCGTATCGTTGTGTAAGGAGAAGCTGGAAGTTTGAAAGCGCCGTGATTGATAGAAAACATATTTCATTAGTTAGATCGTTGTGTTTGCATTACATAGAATCGAATCTGAAACGAATCAGGTCGAATAAACGATTCAAACAGCCTTGATCTGCCGTGAAAACTTAAAAAATCATTTTCACCTCTTCGATTTCCTAACAGTGGAAATTGAATTCGCGTGATCGCACAGCTTTTGGCGGATGAATGAGTAGACAGAGAGTGTAAAATTTTCTCGCCTTCGTCCATGTCTAACCTGAATCGCAGTCGTCTTGACCGTCGCTGTCAGCTGGATGAGAGAATCTTGACGAACAGCTTTTCGCTGAAAAGAAAATAATAAAAACTCGACGCGGTTTCCGTGTTAAAAACAGTTTTCTGCGTCAGAACTTTGAATCTTCTTTCAAAGTAAAACTGATTGAACAGAAAAAAAACATCAACAAATGTCGACAGGAACGCTCTGTACAAAGACGATCATCAAAACTCATTATCTCATCGTCCGCAAATAAGAAATCACCTCGCGAATTAATCATTCAACAGTCAAGCGTCGTAGTCGCAGAAAACTGAGTTTTCACGTTTATTTTTAGTTTTTACACGGTCGACGTTTGCCTCCGCAGCAATGGAAACAAGCTTCGCTCTCCTTTGTTTGGATGTTAACGCACGCTCAATCCGTGAATGAAACAGATGTAGTTGCGGGTTTCTCAAGCCATCACGATGGCGTCAGTTGCCAGTGCGTGCGTGTGCGTGCGTTTGATGCAACTTTTAATGAGTCAGACGTGAGATTTTATCGACTAACGAAGCAGAGAAAGCGCTATAAATAGTTCATCAAAATTTCTAATATCCATTAAGAAGCAATGAAATATGTTTTCTAGTCAAGCTCGGTCAGTCTCCATACCGAAAACACAATTTATACTTAATCTTTCAAACATCTCTACTCAGGCAAAGAGATTGTTAATGAAATGTCGTTCCGCTCGCGATCGAACTCGAGACCAACTGTTCCGCCAAGGCGGAGATCATCTTCTTTAACTAGAAGTGCAGGTTCCACAAACGGCTATCAGTCGACATCAAACGGTAGACCGTACAGCGTTCACGGTTCAGCAATCAACAGCTATCCATCTTCGCATCTTTATGGGTCAAACCAGAACTTGAGATCTACTGGCACCGATTACTATAACCCAAGCAGCACTGATTATCGGAGAAGTTCTTATGGAGCTTCGAACAACGCTCTTAATCCTCGTTCTGCCAGTGGATCATCTTACGCTTCACCGTATGATCGTTACACTCAAAGTTATGGGTCAAACGGCGCTAGCGGCTATGCAGCGGCTTACAAAGATAGAAATTACTATAATCCTTACACAAGCTACGACAACGGCGTTACCACCGCCAGTTTAAGTATACCAATGGGGAGCCGCGACTACTCTAGAAGCAGCAACATGCTCTCGGGTCTCAGTGGATCAAATTCAAATTTAAATCAAAGTATTAACGACAAAGTCGCTAACATAGGTCGTTCGCAATCGTTAAGAGAACATGAAAGAAAAAATCGGTCAAGAAAATGCAAAGAAGCAGCAAAGGCTGCGGTTCCAGATACGACGGTTCCATATGATGCTTCAGGATTAGGCGGAACTCTCTCTGCAGCAAACAAATCGCTTAGCTCTTTGTCGTTGCACTCTGAAGGCTACGAAGTAATTGAATTGAAGCAGTTCTAATTAGACTTTTCTCGCGATTTGAATTTATTACTAATATTTTCTTATGTTCATTTTAGTCTGGTAGTGAATCTCGTTCACGAGCTGAAACCCTCGCATCAAATGCCCTTGGCGATGCTAACGATGACGGTGAATTCATCGACTATAAAGCTCTCTACGAGGCTGCGAAGTTAGATTTATATTTGCTAGTTAAATTCTTGTTATTGATACAATTTATTGCAGAGCTGAGAACGACCGCTTGAAAGGAACTCTGAAGAGCAAGGAGCAGGACTTGGCCGCTGCTAAATCAGCATTGGAGCGACTCACAGCTGCTGTAAGTGATTTTTCATATTCTATGACGACTTTAGTTTTTCCTGAGCGAACTTTATTAGGCGATTCGTCAAAAATAAATTCACCTGTCTTCTTCCAACTAGAAGCAATTTATTTTTCGCGTAGCAAGGCTCATAAACGAAAATTGAACTACATTTGAATTTAAAGTCAGATGAAGAGCGAATTTTCATATTCGTGATTAGAAGATCGATGCTCTACAAACCTTTTAAGTGTTTGGTACTTGACAACTACTGCGATCAGAACAACAATTAAAACAATCGTAATTACTAAGATGAATAAGTTTTGAAGGCGACAAGAGCAATCTGCTACAAGTTTTTTCTCCTGGCCGTCACTGGCCATAGACTTCTCTGCTTTTGCGTGACTGATCTCAGTTGTTTTTAATGGAACCATTGTGGTTAACGTTCCGTACATCCACGCTGGCTTAGTTGACGCTTCTGAGACTGCTGAGCTGTTTTGCAAGTTTTCCAAAACTTCAATTTTAGCTAGACATTCGTCGGTTTTCTCTTTGAAGCCAGCCTTGCAGCCAGCCTCGGTTCGATGCCAAGCCTCGACTCCCTGCTGCGACAGAATTAATTCTGCACAACGAACATCGTCCGCGATATCGTCATCGAGCAAATCCGAACATGTGACGTTGCAACTTCCCCCTCTCTCATCCTCTCCGCACCACCATTCGGAACCAATCGTGTAGATTCCCAAAAATCCATGACTATCCTTATCAGAGTGCAGAGTCCCCGCGATACAGAAATGTTTATAAATCTCGTCGCTGGGAATGTCGTGCATTTTGTGAAGCTCAATAACGAATTCGCAATCTTCAAACAACTTCGACACGGCGAGATCACAGCTCACAATGATAAGCAATATAATTAATTCCAATTTCATCATCTGTCACTGATGTTCACACTTGAGGCGTCAGATTATAACTGAATCAAAGCCAGCAGCTTGAGAGACTTTTATTTATTTGTTGACCTGATAACGCAAAATCTTTAAAAATCCCTGACTCTAATGTACCCGATCAATTTATTCAACAGGCGACTAAGAGCACTTTATCAGAGAATGAAAAGCGAGAGAAACGAGCAATGGAAAGAAAGATTTCTGAGATGGAGGAAGAGTTGAAGGTAATTTTGATAGTTCCAGTTTTATTTTAATTACATCGACGCACTAACAAAAAGGAAGATTTTTTTCACATGAAAAACTAAAACGAAATTTTCACAATCATTCCTCTCTTGAAAACGAAGACTAAACACAAATCCAAGAGGGCACGAATTCCCACCTGTTTGGGAGAAACTTGATCAAGCCTAAATAATGCTACAATCGTGCTTTGCTTCTGCAAACAGGATAACAATCCGAAGCTTTTTAAGCGTCAAGTCTTGGCGTTAAAAAAGCGTAACGAAAATCGTAGTGATCGCTCGTTGCACTTGTCATTAATGAAAAAATTATTGAGTGAAAGATTTCAAAGTCTTGTGAACGCAAGTTTCGTGAAACTATTGCTGCGTCTGCCACCAGGTACATGAGACACTTACACCCCACACACTCACATTAATCATAAAGTTTTTGTTGCAATAATTGTTCAGCAATTTTATTTCATCATCACTTACTCACCCTTCATAACGAAAATATTTGTAAATATGCAAAACAAAGGAAATTTACATTCTTTTTCTTTCTTTCTTTTTTCTATTTCCATATTCCTCTATTTCTCTTGCAAATGAAATGAATCTCTTTTAATCTAATTGTGAATTATCGCTGAAGCTACTACAAAAGTATAAGCAAGAAAATGAGCGTTTGCGGGCGGAGAATCGGGCTTTAACTCGTGTCGTTTCGAAGTTAACGACTTCGGCTCAGAATCAACTGCTCAACAAATAGATGATGATGATGTGGCTGACGTGGGGGAATCCTTAGAGGTTTTGTTTTTCTAGACACAAGAGATGAAATTGTTTCTAGCCAACATAAGA
Organism: Smittia sp. YW1114-2; assembly: GCA_033064975.1. Lineage (NCBI taxonomy): Eukaryota > Metazoa > Arthropoda > Insecta > Diptera > Chironomidae > Smittia > Smittia sp. YW1114-2. Next base: position 810,818 of record CP093832.1, read on the forward strand.
TCGAAAATTTATTTATCAACCAATAATTTATTCAACCATCGGAGAGTGGAAGTCGAATCTTCCCATTTTTAGAATAATTTTCTTAGAAGAATAAACAAATCTCACGTAGAAGTTACGTCGTACGAGCAGTGGTCTTTCCTTACCTTTGGTATGAAATTTGCTTAATGCAAGCTTATCATTGTTAACGTCGCTTCTGGCGCTCATCGATGATAAGCTTCAGCTAAATGTTTGTTCTTAATTTGACTAAACCGAAACATTTTTGTGTGCGAAAATACTTAGTTTTATCTCATTAAAAATATTTCATAACATTCATTGTTTCTGTTCGCATTGTTTTGGTTATCTGATGACTACGACGTTACTACAGTTGCTATGCTTTCGATGTCTCATTTTTTAATCTTTGTTCAAATTCTATCATCGCTCATTTCGCTAGAACTCTCGATCTCATTGCAAAGTGTTCGCTTAAGTTTCCTTGGTGAGCTCCTCGTTGATCTTCGTTTTGGATTGTCAGGAAACTAAAACATTTTGATGTTTGATCCTGCGTTTTTATTGTAACGAAAAATACTTTGGCATTTAACTTTAAAACGCTTTGTAACCGCAAAGCATTTTAAACTCAGTTTTTCGATGACTTTGTGTTTGTTCTTCCTAATTTTTGTTTTTGATGTTCGAGTTCTTTTAAACTTATTTTAACTAATCTTTCTTTTTTTCGCTTTCAGCAAATGGATGCCCTCAAAACTGAGAACCAACGTCTCAAAGACGAGAACGGCGCTCTGATAAGAGTCATTAGTAAACTAAGCAAATGATCAAACAGAAACTTAAGCCTAAACAAAACAATAATTCCTGCGAGTCATCTTTCAATCGCTTGATTATACAATTGAACGCACAGATTTGCACGTCAGATATCATTTTTGGTGCCGATCCACTCAAAACTTCTCCTTTTCCTTAGACTTCAGTTTCTCATATTTAAGTATTTTTCTTCGAAACTTCAAGCACTGTTTTCATGTCTAATTTGTTTTCCCCCGTTTGATCGTCGCTGGAAGATTCTGAACGATAAAATGTTCAAGATGTGCAAAGCGAGAGATGAGAAAAAGCTCAACGTGGTTAGAAGCTTTCGCTCAGTACGTTTCATACACGTTTCCATTCGCTTTGATTGGAAACTTCACTCGCCACTTCAGATTCTTGTTTTCTCGTTAATTTAATTATTCTTTCTTCGAAGCTACGTTCGACGTGTAACCTTAGTTAACATAACTGTCACAGCTTTACAACTTTTCTACCGAGAACGAAAAACTTCCCCAAAAACGATTTATTTAACTAGCTTCCAGCATTTTAGAAACGAAAAATAAAATTGTTTTCGACCAAGCATTTCCATTCGGGACGAGAGACAGGTTTAACCAACGATCCTAAGATCTCATTTCAGTTTTGATCCCACCCAAAAACAATTGAATGCTTGACACAAAATGCCGTAGCAAGAAAACGATAAAACGATGTGATAAACGATCGAATTCTAAATTGCCAAAAGTAGATTTCCGTGAGCATTTTCGCTTCCCTTTTAGCTTTTTGGTGCATTTTCACGCAAGCAAAAGCAATCGAACAAAATTGTTAACATGAATACGTTGTAAAGATAATTAATAAGCAAGGTTATTTAATATTGTATTCTCCCCATTATTTTCGTTCTTTCCGCCTTTCTTTTTCTTTGTGAAAATCTTTTACTTCAAGATGAGAACATTTGTATTTTCTGTGAACATTTTTCGATAATTTAAAAATTCAATAAAACGATGATTTGACAAAGATTCTATTTTTATTAGAAGTCAATTGAAAAGTAGAAAGAAAATATTTTTCAATAGCCTCTTCGTGCAGTTATCACAGCGCGATTCACACCTAGCTTTAACATAATAAATTACTCTGCGTATACTCGAACGTAATCGATTTGAAAATCTGAACTCTCGCCGTCCCAACTTTCAATCCAGTCATCCTTCGCATTCCAAAAATCTTGGGATGCGTGTGGCGAATCGTTTTTCCACGGTTTGTCATAAGGTTCGTTCTTAGCTGAGTCAGAGTAGTGACTAACGCCACCGACTTTCAAACTAAGAGAAATGAAAAACTCCTTGTCGAAAGGCGCCATCGAGGATCCTCCCGGCGTCTCTGTGAACTGATATTTCTTCCAAAGTCCTTCGTCTGCGTCTTCTTCGAAGCAAACTTGATCGTCAACAAGCATTACAATCCTTTCAGGGCTCCATTTGAGTTTGTAAACATGGAAATCCGAACCAAATCCTTCCAAAGTATTTCGTATGACATTGTACGCTAATTTGTTACTGCCGGCATCGCGTCCGAAGTGAAGAGTGCATGCAGCACTTTCGATCCCAATATGTTCATCGTATTCCCGCAGCTGGCGGTTACCTCTTGATTCTGCCATATCAATCTGACCACTGGCAGGCCATTGACCATAAACTTCCTTCTTCGGCAGCAACGAGATGGAGCTTGTGAGCCAATCGCCCGTTGCCATTTTGGCTCGCACTTCCACGGTTCCGTATTTGAATGAAAATGAGTTTATAGTTGAAATCGATGCGCTTCTAATCGGGTTGATCAGATTATAGTGCCCATTGCGTTCGCAGCCGTAGAAGTTCTGCGAATGCAGCACTCGCTTGTAAGTACATTCGTTACTGGCAATCTGAGCAATTCCTTTTGTCAAAAACTTCTCGCCGAACACATCTGCTGTTAAAGTAGGCCTGAGATGCAGGACTCCGTCTCTGATGAAAGAGTTGTTGGTATCTGAAACAAACCATTGAAATTCCCAGTTGCCACCTCCCGCCAAGCTTTTTTCATGTCTCCATTTCGTTGAGTTGTCCAACACGTCAAAATTATCCTCAAAAATCAATTCGTCTCTACAAAACTTTTCACTTGATCGCGAGCCGATGACTGTCGTGGGCGAATGCGAATCGCATTTAAAATACTTGTAAACATCGGCAACGTGCGAACTCAATCGGGTTTTGCAAATGCTTCTTCCACTTATCTCGGCGTGAAAAGTTCCAAACAAAAACATTTCGTCGTGATACACAATGTACAACGCACCCATTCCATTTGTGAATTGGCTTTGCATCCAAATATTGCTCGCGCTCTGTCGTTTGACTCGCCGGCCTAGCTGACATGGGTCGATTATCTCATGCACTTTTTCGTGCATTGTGTTGATAACATGATCACGAAGGCAAGATGTGAAAATAAAGAACTCGTAAGGAACTGTTTCTGTGATGACTAGCGCAAATCTTGTCTCAATCGCCTGACTGTTTGCTGACTCTGGGTGCACGAAAATCTCGTTGACTTCTAGTTTGGTAGTCTTGTTTTGATGTAGGTACTGCAGCACAACGGCGATGTCATACACGTTTCGTTGCACATTGTTATCGTCGAGTACGCAACAAGGCGCTGAAAGTGGTTAATGAACTAGAAAATTTTTTAGTGTTTTGCACACGCTTACAAGTTATGAATTGATGTTTTCTGATAATAGCTGCACGACAAATGAATCCGTTAGTTTTGACGTTTATGATTTTAGCAAGAGATGGAAAATCCTCATCACGGAAGCTTGTTCCAGCAGCGATATGACCATTTTTACACAACTCCGAGCTCGACTGCACTAACTTCGTTAGAATTAATAGTAAAACTAGTGAAAGGTTCGACTCCATAGTAGCAAATGATTTCTCGGAATGTTTTCGAAATGAGATCGCCGAGCTACGTGACTTAAAGCAAATATACGTTTGATCTCTCGTATCAGGGAATTCCGCGTTTTCGTAAATAACTTTCAGCTTGCACTGATAATCTGTTCAGAAAACCCAGGCAAATGTATTCGTCACACTTTGAAGCTTCATAATACTTTCAAACCTCCTATAAGAAAAAACTTTAACTCAGAGATTATACTCAAAAAATGGAGCATCTATCCGTGAAAGCTGGAGAAGCTTTTTGTTAAAAAGCTTTGAGTTCAAAAAGCTCATTTAATTTAGTGTTTCAAAATTGTTTATTTAGAAAAAAACTTTATGTAATCTATTTGGAAATTGGCGTTGTCTTCAGATAGAGTCCAAGTTTTATACCAACTATCTTTTGCCTTCCAGAAATGTAATGGTGCATTTGGGGAATTGTTGCTCCACGGCTTTGCGTAAGGATGATTAGTGAATGAGTCCGAAAAAAACTCAGAGACTCCGCCGACGGCAAGGCCAATACTTATGAAGAATTTCTGGTCAAATGGTGCTCTTGATGAACCTTCTTGCCAAGGATTTCCTCTGCCCAGTTGATTGCCTTCAAATCCGCCAAACTCCCAAAAGCTCGAGTTTGTTAAAATCTTTACGGTTCCAATCACTTTACTGTCGACAAGAAATTGCATTTCATTTTCCTTCCAGATCATTTTAATTACATGAAAATCATCGTGGAATCCAGTTTCTGATAATTCAGAAAAATGTGCTTTCTCCCAACCGTTGAGATCCCAACTCGGACCGAAGTGAAGAGTCGAACTAACTGTCTTAACACCGACCTGCTTCATGTCATCGTTTGTTAGATCAAGGTTTCCCCTTGACTCAAGTAAGTCAATTTCACCAGACGCGGGCCATTCGCCGTAAGTGTTTGCAGCTGGAAGCAATCTTATTGATGGACGCAGCCAATCACCAGAGGGAAGTTTTGTTCGAACCTCAAGCTGCCACTTTGGAGCTGCCAGATTAAAACTTTGTATCGAGCGAATGCTTGCACTTCGAATTGGATTCAAAATGTGCTTTTTGGTCCCCTGTCTTGAGCATCCATAGTTCATTGACGACGTGCAATGTTCAATGTCGATTTTCTCTGAGAACAACTTGTTTGCGCCACAAATTTTATCTGCGGTTAAAGTCGGGTTTAAGTGGAGAACTCCATTGCGAATGAGTGCGTTTTCTGGGTCTTTGACAAACCATTGAAACTGCCAATCATGCCCACCCGACAATGTTTCTTCAAAAGCCCACTTAGATTCATCAATCACATCATTGTCAAATAAATCTTCAAATATTTCTTGTGATGACACATTTATAACTGCGAGGGCAAGAGCAACACAAACGGCGAGTTTCATTCTGAGAACAAGCTTCAGTAAACTGAGAAGTGAGAGCGATAATTCATATAATTTATACTGCTGCTTTTAGCTGATTCCACTTTTATTATTTCAACCTTTTGACTAGGTTCAGTTATTTTTCTGCAGAATATATATTCATATCGCAAAAACTCTCACATAATCAACTTGAAAGTCTACATCATCTTCTCTCCAAGTAGACAGCCACAGTGCACGGTCGTCCCAAAAGTCGTCAATTGCTCTCGGTGAATGATTAGACCTGGCAAAAATTGGCAAAATTTAAACTAGGTTTTGAACAATGAATTTCGTTTTTACCAAGGCTTTGAATAATTTTGATTGATGAAGTGATCGGCAAAGAACTGAGTTCCCCCAACAGCGAGGTTGATAATAAGATAAAATTCTTGATCGAACGGAGCCATTCCTGTTCCTTCCAACCAAGGATTTCCGAAACCACTCGATTCAAACTGTCCACGTCTCCAAAAACTTTCACTTGCATCAATGGATCCAATGATTTCATCGTCAATAGAGAATTCAATCTTCTCAGGACTCCAACTTAGCGTGTAGTTATGAAAATTTTGGTTGAAACCGGGTGACCTATTTTTAACGTATTTTGCCAAATGAACTCCGTTGTGATCCCAGTTAGGTCCGAAGTGCAAGGTTGACTGGACTTGCTGAACTCCGACGTTAGTTTCTCCATCAAAAAGTTCAAGATTCCCTCGAGTTTCCATCAGATCAATTTCACCAGAAAGTATTCCCGGACCGTAGACTTGAGCCTTAGGAAGCATCCAAATAGAAGGCCAAAGCCTACGATAAAGTAATAAAATATATTTAATTAAATGATTGGAAGCAATGGCCGATTACCAGTCGCCAGCTGAAGCTTTTGCGCGCACTTCCACGGTTCCGTATTTGAATGAAAACGAGTTGATGGTTGAGATTGATGCGCTTCTGATCGGGTTGATAAGTCCAAATATTCCATATCGCTTACAGCCGTAATATTCTGACATTGTACATTTGTCTAATGGTATATCCGCCTTTCCGCGATACAAAAATCTCGTGCTAAACTTATCAGACGTGAGTGTAGGTTTAATATGAAGCTTCCCGTCTCTTGAGAATGAGTTTTCTTCATCGGGAACAAACCATTGGAACTTCAAAATTTAGAATACAAAAGTTGAATATCGACTGATCATTAAAATGATTTTAATTAAATCTCTTACCTCCCAATCACCACCTCCGGCTAATGTATTTTGATGTTTCCATATAGAAGTATTTAGTACATCAAAAGTTTCGTCGAAAATAAGTTCTCCAGAGCAAAAGCCTGTGTCGCTACCAACTGTTGTTGCTGATGGAATACAAGCTCTCGCCGCAATCACTATTGAAAGAAATAATGTGCTACTTAATAAGCTCATTCTTTTCATTTGTTTCGTTTGATTGAGAGCTGGAAAGAAGTGAGCGGCGTTTTATAGAGACGATTCATTGGAGAAATCCCCATTCGATTGTACTTTTTATTTTGTTCAAATAGTCCGAAAATCACAAACGAAATGGGAATTACAAAGCCCAGACTCGAACATAATCAATTTGCATGTGACTATCTTGAGTGTGGGCACGATTCCACGTTGGCTCCCATGCTCCTCTGCAAAAAATAATTGAATATTAGTGCTTGCTTATATAGAAGAATCCTGTTCTCAAAATACCTTGCTTTCCAGAAGTCAGCAGCAGCTCTGGGTGAAGTATTGTGCCTAGATAGAAATATTAGTATTTGAGAGTAAACTTATTGTTCAGTGAGATCACTAACCATGGCTTCGGACTGTTACGGTTGACGAAGTGATCAGCGAAATAGTTAGTTCCACCGACAGCCAAGTTCATGATAAGGAAAAATTCTTGATCGAACGGAGCCATGTTAGTTGCACCAACCCAAGGGTTCGGTTGTCCAGAGTTCTCGAATCCGCCTCGTCTCCAGAAGCCCTCTCCAGCGTTTACTGTTCCAACGACATTGTTATCGACCCAGAACTGAAGATAGTCTGTGGTCCATACGAGTCTATAAACATGGAACTCGTTGTCAAAGCTTGGAACTTGGTTTCGTGTATAATGCGCCGTTGGCCATCCGTTGTGATTTTCTGTTGGTCCGAAATGTAAAGTGGAACCAACTTGCTCAGCTCCAACGTTCACGTTTCCATCGAACAATTGTCTGTTGCCGCGTTTTTCCATCACATCAATTTCACCTGATCTTGGCCATCCTCCATAAACACTGAAGCGAGGCATCATCCATAATGCCGGCCAAAGCTGCAATTAAAATTTAAAGATTCTACGTTCAACATCACAAAACTGTTCTACCCAATCTCCTGCTGGCGTCTGAAAGAAATATTCAAATGTTAACACTCGCCTTAACTCATCTATTCTTCTCTCGAATTACCTTTGCACGAAACTCAACAGTGCCGTATTTGAATCGGAAAGAGTCCCAAGTGTCAAGGCCTAAAAATCATTACTTTCAGTAATTTTTTATGTGCATTGCTTTCATAATTTACGAGCGCTTCGGATGGGATTGATGATATTGTCTTGTGTTCCTTGTCGATCACAGCCATACCAGTTTGCTTGCGTGCATTCGTTAGGTGGAATTTGTACTCTTCCACTTGTTAAAAATCCCTCGCCGAAGATATCAGATGTATAGGTCGGAACAAAGTGAACGTTCCCTCCAGATGTGAAAGAGTTGGAACGATCATTGACGTACCATTGGAACTAAAATATTTTGCGATAAATGTAATGAAATTAAATAAACGAAAAATAGATTGTATGAATGAAAATACGTTCTCACCTCCCAATTTCCACCTCCGCTCAATGAAACTGATTTTTTACGGGAAAAAAATTAATGATCTGTTTAAATCAATGTTTAAATCCCGACATTTAAATTACCTTCATGTCTCCATCTTCCTTGATCCAAAGAATCGAAGTTGTCTTCGAAGATCAACTGTCCAGAACATATTGTGCCCCCTGGAGCTCTCGAACCACTTGCAGTTGTAGGAGACGGATTGCAAGCGTTTGCTAGGGCCGTCGCAAGGCAAAGGCACAAAATACTCAGAGTTTTCATCTCGTGCAAAGTTCAAAAGACACTGCGAATGTTTATTGTTAGGTTTGTACTTTTATACCTAAAATTTATCGCCTGGTGATAAGATAAACCTCGTTTTTCATTTACAGTCTTATCAACTTAGTGTTTTGTTTCCTAATCGATCACACGCGAACTTTATGTCAACGTTAAATGTCCGTAGTCCGATTTAATCAGATAAGAAAAACCATCAGCTTGTTAACATGAATAAAAAGTATTCAATTGAATTACACAGCTTTCGGAATTTTTTAAATTTAGCAAGTCAGCACAGGTGACAATCGGATTACTTTACATTCAGAGCAATGCTTCCCAGATTGCTCTCAGCAGACTCTTCACATCTTCTTGTCTTAATTTTTGCGAAAGCCGCACTGCACATCCTTATAACTGGCCGCTCAATAGTCAAATGAAAGAAAAATCCCAGCGAGTAGCTGATGAAAATAGTCGTGATCGTCGTTTCGCTCTGCAATCCAACGTTTATTGTTTCGTGTTATTTGCTTGAATTTGCTTACCAGTTGAGCAAAGCTCAGCGTCATTATTTCGACGTGTCCGTGCAAGAACTTTAAAACGTTTAGGTGGACAATATAAACGACAAAAGTCAGCCGACCGAGACTCACAAATACGTTCCAGCTCAAAAATCTGCTTATGAAATCTGTAGTGAACAAAGGCAATGCTTAGCGGATCATTCAAGAAGAAATTGTTGCTAGTCTCACTCGTTTCATCAGCGCTACAGCCTACAATGATGCACGAAACGAGAAATCCCCATAACTTCCGACTCAAACCTGCATATATCGATGCGTACAATGGCGACACATCTTCGAAGTAGAATATTTTGGAACTCAGAAGTAAAGTGAAACCTATCGGAACTGTGAGATACAAAATGAATCGAAAAACCTGAAACATGAACCTGGATTGTACATTCATAATTTCGTATCTTTGTCTTAGATATAACCTTGATATTCATCTCACAGATTCTTTTCACTTCTTTGTAATAAAGACCGAGAAGTAACCCCGTCAGGTAAGAGTCCGCATTTGTATGACTCGCTATGTAGACTTTTTGAAACATCGCGTTGTGATGAAATAATGAGCGCTGAGATCTGAAAAAACAATTATGAGCAAAAAGTTTTTTGATTTTACCTCTGCGCTGACTCGGGAGACACGATGAAGACACCATCAAAATGGTTGTTGTAGGTCACGAAAGCGAGAACCAAAGGTGGAGCAATGAAACAGATTACAGCCAGAGTTTTCTCTAAAACCTTGAAACTTTTTCGAAAGGTGAGAATTTATCGGTCTCACAACTTTCTGTTACGTTACTTGGAAACTGAGAAGATGACGAGGATTCCGAGAATGTAAAGGTGAAAATCAGCAGCCAGAAACCAGCTTTGTTTCATACACTGAAGAATAAATTAGGATTTGACTATGCAACACTTTACCAACATCGACTCACTGGTTCATCAAGCTTCACGTAATTATTTATGAAACAAAGGTTGGCCCAAAAATTCTTGCGGCAAAAATATTTTTGCGGTTCATTATTTTGTCTCCCGTACCTGACGTTGAATGCACCTGACATTCAGGTCGGTTAGGAAGCCATCGGTTAACGTTATAACATCCTTGCACTGGCCGATGGTTGAGCGACCCCGTAGGTGTCATCCCTCCCTCTATGTCCCGCTATGTTCGCTTGTTGAATTTAGTTTGGCAAAAGTCAAATATAAGTTGCTTGTGGACTTGCATATGAAGAAATGAAGACTGAAGCTTCATGTGAAGTGTAACATATTGTAAGAAATTTCGTTACCAACGTCTTTAAGAACGAGCTGAGCTGAAATTGTTTTGTTTCCTAATCGATCACACGCGAACTTTATGTCAACGTTAAATGTCCATAGTCCGTTTTGTCTCCAAAAAGCGCCACTGTTCAAGTTTATCATCCACGTTGCATTGAACCAAATGGCGAGCGAATAAAATGGAACAAGCCTGTTAAAGATGATAGCGTCGATTTTTCGATCTTCGATGGGCAATTGAACAAATTCTACCTCATGAATCGGTAGATAATTGCCGTAATCACATCACGGGGCCTTAATCTTACATCGCTTTGCGAAAAGCGAATTGATAGTAAAAAGCCATTGAATGTGAAGAACGTTTGAACGATGGTGGATCCATTGAGAAGTAGCATCGATAGACGGTGGGAATATTTCTAGTAAAAATCGAAGGGTTTCAAAATGTTTTTGATCAAATATTGAGTTGTTAACTCACAGATTCAATAAATTCGGGGTTGGAGAACGGAAGTACCGAATGCATGAGGACGCAGTGACCCGGAATTACTAACAGCATTGTCAAGAACTTTACTGAATGAATGAACGCAAACTCTTGGGGTTTGCGTGTGTTTCTCTCATTAAAAAAGCTTATAAAATTGGCACGAAGCGAGAGAACTTCCACAAGTTTGCCCATAACTGGAACAGAAACAATATAATATGCTTTACTGAGAATTTTCTACCTACTTGAGTCTCCGAGGTTTCCTCGGATGTCAACGACGGTTGCTATGATTCCCATGAACACAATTACGCCAATTACATAGATGAAACCTTCATCCAACTCGTCTGTAATTAAACAGGCGTCAGTTCTGATCTCAATTTACGAGTCGACAATTCACCGATCTCATTAGAATTTCTCCCTTTGACATCGCAATATTGAATTTCGGAATAAGCCTTTAGCTCAAACTGCTTCCAGGTTGCGAAATTGACACACTCGTTGACTATCTCACGGAATTCCAGCTTGTCTTGGATTGGATGACGAAACACGAAAGGATCGGTCGAAAGAGTTGTTGGAGTGAAGTTCTCGGGTTTGAGAGCGAAATAATCTCTTTGAGCCGCTTTCGCGAATGGATGAAATAGCTGATGACACCGATTAACGCAAACACCTCGCACCAGATGATCATGTCGGTAGTTAATTTTCCAATGGCGCGATTTATCCTCTATTATTTGCCAAAGTTGTGAAGATTTGTTTGGCTTGATGTAGACGTCAACGATGCAATAAGCAGAACGAGTGAACTCTAATTCTTTGGCTTCGAAGCAATCATCGTAAGCGTCAACTTGAAACAAACTCGGCATCATGATTTCATTGTTAACTAAAGAAAGTCCTGATGTTTAATTCGGTAGCAATTCAAAAGACAATAAAATTACGCTCGATTGCTGCAACGAGTTCCATTAGAAATAAAATTAGCAAGCACGGTTTATTCGTTCGGGTCATCGCGCGGCACTGATCGCTTTTGCTTGCAATGACCAGAGATCATATTAAAAGAATTGCTCAAGTTTGTAATTAATTTATTTACCGAATCATCTTAAAATTCATGTGAACGTCAAATGTTAAACTGTTTGGAATCGTTTCAATTGAGTTCATGCATCGGAAAATTAGTCGTACTATCTAATTACATGCTTGATAAGGTCACATTTTTGCTTTCATTCTTACGTGATTTTTGTAGTTTCCTAGTAAGTAGTTTTGTTTATTAAACGAATTAGTTTAGCGATGAAGGTTAAAAGAAATAACATGAAGGTAGAGTCAAATACTATTTGTTTGCTATTGGATAATCTCATGGTCAGATTCCCGTCAAAAACATTTGGAGTTCGACTAGAGTTAGATCGGAAAAGTTTAAAGTTCGAAAGTTTATAGGAAATGCTATTGTTTCTATCATAACTAAATTAAGTAACAAAAACGTTGTAGACGATGGTCGGAATATATAAATTCTTTGAGACTTTCTTCCTGTTTTCTCTCCTTTCAGAATCCGACTCCATTTTAACAGCTGGGAACAGAAAGCGCCAACAGATAACAGTGTTAACATTCAATTAAAATTCATCAACTTTTCAACTAAAATGGAACTGACTAAAATTCTAGATGTCATACACACTCATCTTGATTCTGAGCGCAATATTTAGGGAAAATGGGCTCAGCTTTGATTCCTAGCTGCGTTAAGCGATTGCGTAATATCGAGAAACGTTTGAAAGTTTCTTTTGAAATGGCATAATCGTTTTCAGTATCGGGATCCGTCCAAAGTCGTTCGCCGAGCGCTGAAGCACGAGGCCATAATCGTGAGTCAAGGCTATTCTCGTCAACCTGCTCGCTCCATAAGCAGACTTCACCCCCAAGAATCTGCGATTGTAAAGAATTAGAAAATATAATTGATAAGGCAAGAGCCCTCGATCTTACTTGTTTCATCTGCAGTTTGTTTAGCTTCATAGAGTGCCAAGGCTGATGTTTATAAATAGTCTGCCACGTTCTGTAAGGACTGCAAGCAGCTTCGCCTGTTGAATAAATTTCTATTGAGCATTCGTTGATTAAACGATCGACTGTTGGATCTTACCGGTTGCCCGCCAATTTCCGAAACCGCAATCTAGATACCAAGCATCAACGTGGCTCATAATGAGATTATAACCAGAGTCTATTAACTGATAGTTCTCTGACCATTGGCTCCCACCCCACACCTGAACGGCAAAGTTTTTGTTTGACAAGCATGGCATTTGAGTCAGGCCACTTGACCAAACACTCGCCATTTTCATCGGTTGTCCTTGGTTCGCCACTGTGAGATGATCGTAAGCATGTAACATAAAATTGCACCACAGTGATCGGAGGTCAGTGTCGTTGAAATATTGACCCCAGCACTCCAGATTTACTTCATCGCCGCCTAAATGAAAGTAATCCGTAGGTCCTGTTAAGTCAAGCAGCTCCTGATACAGTTTCTGAAGTATCATGTAGGTGTTGTTATTCTTCGGGTTCAGCTGTCCACACGGCGGTTCCCCGCAAAAGGCATTCCAAGGCTGCTGGTTGATACACAAGCTTAATTCTCCCAAACCTTTTGAAGGCCCCCATTGCCACCTATCGAATAAACCAGTAGTGATCAGGGCTCGACGATCAAGGGTCGAGCTTTCCACGGCTTACCCATTTCCAGCATGTGCGGGGGCGTCAATTTCAGGGATTACTTGAATCCCACGAACCTGGGCAAATCTGGCGATTTCTTTGACGTCGTCATGTGTATAAATCTCACTAGATGAGTATGCGCCGTACTTTGCAAGCTCTGGATAAAATTTGGACACAAAAGGAAAGCTCTGGCTATCAGTGAGATGCCAATGGAAGCGATTAAGTTTTGAATGAGACATTCCAACTAGCGTTCTCTTAATTGCATCCACTGAAAAGTAATGTCGTGAAGTATCAAGCATCAGTCCTCGATAACTGTGGAGTAAAATCGTATTTCATTAAAAATAGCCAAAGAACACTCGAGAAAATAATTCATACGTGAACTTGGGACAGTCAGCGATGTTGGCAGTGCTGATTATTTTCAGAACTTCGTCTTCATCATCGTACCTTTTGAAAGACAGACTTTGAGGATTTTCTAAACGAGAAATTGTTCGGGTTTTACCATATCAATTGTTGTAAAGTTGACAGCCCATGCCTGGCGCCAAAAAATGTGTTCGCAGAAATTTTTACTTCAATCGTCTGGTGCTCATCTGAGGGAAAAGTAATTCTTGAATGGCTGTTTTATGTTGGAAGCGAAGGCTGATACTTACTCGACATTGTGATGTTGTAACATTCATCGACATTTAGCGTGAGATGGACATCTGCGGTCTTAATCACATAAACATAAATATTTACAATTGTGAGGTTTCGTCGATGGTTCGTGGATGTGGGTGAATCAACGCGACTGCCTGAGCTGGTAGCATCCCTGTACGACTTCGTGCTTGTTTTTAAGTCCTCGTCGTTCAACCGTCCGCCAGACGAATGCTTCAACTGTTTTAACTCTTCGAGGAAAACGGTAAAGGCGTTTTCTGTTAAAGCCTCTACATTCTTAAAAGGCGTTTGGACTTTCAACTGGATATCGTTCAAGTGAAAGCTGTTGGCATTGGTTCCGATAAGCGATTTTATTGTTGGCTCAGGCCAAAGGGTCTGCGAGCCACAAAGCATTGAACACGTTTGGAAAGTTGTCCGCTTCTCCTCCTTATTCAAATAATGTTGTCGAACACAACGATGATTGACGCAACGATAGCTCCATGTTCGTTCGGGTGGACTTTGAGAATGAGGAAAAAGAAGGAATAATGAATTATTGTCAACATCCATCGATATCAAGAAATCAGTTGTATGTCAAATGGATAGCAATACAAGACACCGAGCCATGATTTACAAGTTGGTTTTTTGAATGCGGCATGACTTTGTAGGAATAAACACTAAACAGGTGGCTGATGACACACTTGCAAAGCTATTAGGAGAGCATAACAAATTAAAGAGCTTTCGGTCTTGCGGGATTGGGGTCGACTGGGAATGATTTTCGTTAAAAAATTTATTGAATTTTTAAGAAGCGGCTCGCCTCGAGATTGACTAGCCTCGTTTACTTCGAAAATCAATAAGCGACGCTTTATCTTCTCTGTCCCGAACGTCGAACGGAAAGCTCGTAAATAAGTGATGAATTACCAATTGTCACGAAAACAACGGGAGTTGAAATAAGTGATAGCGCAAAATAATTATTTAAGAGAGATATTTTCTAATGAGATGGTTAAAATAATAAAGGTGCAACTTCTCTGTGCTTGTCTTCTATTTACATCCGAATCTGTTCTGGAACTACAGCGACTAACTTGATTTTATTGTGCTTCGACTCGTAATTGGTGATGAAGAACGACGACGCTGGCTTCAGGATACTTTGGCTCTCGTTTAGATATAATATCATGAGGCATAAGGCCATGACAAACAAGAGGCCAATCAATAAGCGTTTCAGTGATGCTGTGAACGCCATCCTTGTGTATCGTCTGGTTGTGCCTTTTCTGTGTTGCGAATTCAAATTGAGTTCATATTAATGTAAACTCGATGTCAATGATGAGACGAGCGAAAGATGACGAATCTCAGTTGATGTCAATTGAATAATCATTTGTAGTCTTTGGCGCTACCAGCGAGAGGACGTTTCATCCAATTTGTAAACGATAGCCTGTAATGAGAATAGAAACATGAATTGAATTTATCGTTCGACATTTATCATCATGATGGACACAAAATTCCTTGAAAGCACTTTCATTCGAAATTAAGCGCTTGCTATTTTTAATCTCGACAGCTCAAGCTCGAGTGTTTTGCATTCGACAGAATTTGAGAGGATCCTTTGCTCTCGCATGACTGTTGCTTCCAAGATTTATCACGAGGCAAGCAAACACTTTTTTCACGAACACAAAAAGCTTCCGAAACAATAATATTTTTCACTGTCGTCGACAAATTAAGATCAACAGCGTAACAATTTCGCACGACTGGTGTCTACCATTGCAGAAAAAGGATAATTTATCACTGCGAGAGCCGTCGAGTCTGTTTTGAAAATTAAAAATAGAAACATCCAGCAACATTCACAACGCCGGGAGCGTGACGATGATTTTTCACTTTCAGTCGTGCTGCCAATTATCACCGTAATCAATCTGCAATGATTACGATTATGAAGCTATAACAATTTATTTGTAGCACGTTGTTTATGGCTGGAGCAGCAGAACATTGAATGGAAATTTATCGATTAACGCAATCGATTCTCGTCGCTTCTAATTTCCCTACATCATCTGGTAGCAAATGGTAAGTTTGTGCTGACAGCTTTCAAATATTCACGACCTCCACGGTTAACCGTCCATAAACTTACCCTCATCCCGCTTTCAGATTTTTGCTTTCCCCCAACTTACATGGAAATGCAGTGATTGCTCAATGAATCTTTAATGGCGGGAATAAATATCGAGCGAGCCTGAACAAACTTGCGCTACCGAACTCAACAAGTCAATAAACAGGTCGACGGATTCGCTTTGTTAGAATTTAATTAAAAAACGAACTCCTGAAGCTTTACAGAAGCTTCCACTCTTTGTAACTATCGCAGTAATACTAACAACATACGAATAAACTTCCGTGAGAGCGAGAGGGAAAAAGTTTAAATTTCCATTTTGTCAAGCACCACGCGGGAAATCGCATTGATCGATCCTGAAAACGATGCATGTTTATTGCTGACTTTTCTGCGATCGTCGTTTGCATTAACGTGATTCGTGCCTAATAATAGTGAAGTATATTGCTTGCTCGATACCAGGCGGTAACTCAAAGTGGTTGTCAAGTCCCTGATTTATCTATCTATTTGTCAAAGTGGTTGACTTTAGTAGACAAATTTCAAATAAAGTTTAGACATGAATAAGCTTTCGGAAAACTCAGGTAGAACAAGACGATAAAATCTAAATGAATGCAAAGATTCATTGCAAGGTCACGAATTGTCGACAAGCGAAAGAGAAATCATTTTGAGGTTGTTATGTCGCGATTTTCGAAAGTTTAAATCAGTCAGTGGGGAGAAAACTTCTACTCAAAATCTCGTTGCAAGTTGTTGAAACAAGTAACAAAGTTCCCGCTTCGGAAAACAACTTTGATGCAGTCTGAACTAAGTCGAGGAAAGCCTGTTCTACAATCGAGCTTCAATAACAAAAAGACCCTTCACATCATTCGTCTTTAGTCTCACCATAATCTCCAAAGTGATTTGCTTTTGACTGTTGGAAAAAGCTTCCGACTTGGATCGATCTGATCCATTATGAAACTTTGATTGAAGCACACTGAAAACTCTTTACGTGGCTGACTTATTCGTTGAAGAGCGCAGGCGTAAGGTTGACGTGGATCAAGCAGTTCCAAAAATAACTCCGAAGCTTTTTCGTGAAATTTGATCCTCAAGCCACTAAATTTGTTGTGCTACGTCAGGGAAAATCGTCGTTGTCATCACGCTCCAGCGTCATTAAAGCCGAAAATATACAAATATTTTTATTCGTCTCTCGCTGACGGTGAAACATATTTCTATGCAAAACTTCCTCCGCTTAGAGAATGCGAGAGCGGCAAAGAGAAGCAAAGGAATCGTAGAGCTTGAAAGTTTTTCTCCACGGCTGCTTTGCTTTCCCGTTCTCAAAGCCAGCACACGATAGTTCAGAGGCAGAAAGAGAGAAAAGGGAAACGTTGTTTTCATTCATGTTCAGAGTGTTCAGTTTGCTGCAAGAAACCGCAGTGATAAGAAGTCTCGTTTGTCTTTCTTGGCGCGATTATCGTTGGCCAGTTCGGTCGAGGTTAATTATTGGGGCAGTCATAAGGATTGAGGCTGTATCTCGAGCCATAAGGATTGCAATTAAAAGACTTAAATGTGAAATTAACGAAGTTTTTCGTTTCAACCAATCGAACAAAGTGCTTGATTGAATAAAGCTGGATAATTAAATACAATGTCGCTCAAAAGGACGGCAATTCTGCTTGCAGTTTCACATGCAAACCACAATCATTCGACAAGCAACAATGCGTGGCATTCGCTGTCGTCTGGCGGTGGAGGGACGCCGTCGAATTCCACCGAATACTACGCCGACAACAGGAATTACAACCAAGGACTGAGAGTCATGAGACCAGGTGCCGGAGGCTTTCAAGGGAATGTGAACATTCTTCTTGGCGGGTAATGAACATTGTGCTTTTACGTTTGGGTCGTTCGCGATCAATCAAATCGAAAGCTGAGGAAAACCTCGCTATTGTGTTGCGTTTCGAGTAAAGAGAAACGTTTAATTAATTAGGAAGTTTCTTCAATGATAATCCATCAAGAAGCTTTCAAGAGAAGCATTTCAATTCTCTAGTTTTCCTATTCACTCAGATTCTTGTCAGCAAGATGGAACGAAACATTATAAATTAAATACACGAACTCGAGATTATTCTCATACGTTATCGAGTATTCAATTGTTTGGAAATAAAAGCTCTCGATGTGCTTTGAAAGCTCTTTTGTTGTGTCAGAAAAGTTGAGCTCTACCGCGCTGGGCTAGGCGATTAAGGGTTGGAGCGAACGTAGCAAACATGACTTTATTAGCCTTTCGCTGACGGGTTCATGAAATTGCTAGCGAACTTTTCCGACGTTAAGTTAGCGAAAATCGATACTCTAATCTTCCATTCACGGAAGGTTTCGAAACACAATTAGAGGAGAAGCTATGAAAGTTAAAAGCTCTTCTATGTCGGCAAACAAAAATCGATACGAACGCTGCTTGTTTCCCACCTTCTCAGCGAGATCGGCAGCACAGACACGAATATTAATCGCGGAAAGTTTGCTCGTTTTGCATAACAGAGAGACGCATGAAGGGCATTTACTCGTGGGAACCGTGACGGTTTGTTATTTTTAGGTTCGCCGCTTCGAACTGTCACGCGATAGGTTTTCGCTCACTCGGCAAAAGCTCTCTACGTATTTTGACTCCGACGTCTATGACGAAGTTTATCAACATTTTATCATTCAAGAAGGAAAGGAAATTTCTTTCATAGTTTCAAGCCGACGTTCGAAATGTATTATTCTTTCATGCGATCTGAATCCACATGACAAGCAAGCATTGCAATTGTTCCCAGCGCATAGTCTGATCGAAGTGCGATATAAAGTTGTTTGTAGCCGCCGTTTTTTGAAAGTTTCATGAGTTTGAAACGCAATAAGACTTTGTTTTATGTTAGATAAGAAAGAAAGAGGCTTCAGACATAGGCAACTCTCAGTTACAAACGACTCAGTTTCCGCAGTCATCTCTCTGCCTTCCGAAGGTTGTTGCACAAGCAATACACGAAGATGAGTTACAGAACTCTTTGTCTGCTTTCAATGGCTTTTGTCAAAAACAGAAAATTATACTTTGAATAACTAGAACTTATAGTTATGCAGCGAAGACAATCGTGCGCGAGATCGCGTGGTATTTTAATGAAAAGCTCACGGAGAAATGTTTTTGAAATTAAAAGCAAGGAAGACTCGTGGCTTCCTTTGTATGCTTGAGAGTAATTAATCACTCCTGTAGAGGCTGTGATAACGCTCATCAGGACATTACACAATAGTTTGAAGACTTTACAATAATATCCGTTTAAAGTCAAATAAATCAACCTGCTGAATTATTCATCGGCTTGTATCTCTGTTTCAATTACGCTGCTCCACCTGACAGCCTTTACTACACGAAGAGAAACGAAAATCAATACTCGAAATAGAGGAAAAAGACATAAAATCCATTCCAGCAGCACGTGGTGGAAAAAATATCAGCAAATCGAATTCTATAATTTCAATCCACTTTCCACTGTCAATTATAGGGCGATGCTTACGGTCGTCACAACGATAGTTTGTCTCATTTGTTACTGCTGCCACCGTAAAATCAAAATGCAGTCATCAGCCTCATCGCTTTATCGACAGCAGCGGTGGCTGGAGAGCGATGCCAACATGGAAATCTACAGTGTCGAACAGGTAAGCGAAATAATTGTGAAGTGAAGTTTAAACTTGAAAGCTCGGGAGTTGAACGACTCAAAAAATAATGCAGAGGAAGCTTTACTTTGTAAATTAAATAGGAAGCTTTTACTTTGTAAATTCTATGTTGTTTTGTACATGTTACAAAACTCGAGATTCAAAGCGAAAGTTTAACAGGATTTAGCAGGAAACGCATTCAGTAATCTCCTCATAAATGGAAATGGCTTTTGTATTTAAGGAAGTAATAATCACACACTCGGATAAAGTTGCAATTAGGGCAATACGTCATGCGGTGGTTTAATAATTTCTGCAGTTTGAATGTTTAGCTTGATTCGCAACTTCATTTTGACATTAGCATAATTTTAAGATAAAAAGCTTCATCCTGATTAAATGTGTTCACATGTTACCAAGCTTCAACACTGCGAACCGAGAAGCGCGATCTGCTTACTAATGTTTGGATTGTTGTCAACGATTGTGGCGTTGTTGAACTTCCGTTTTCCGTATTGTGTTGATCTCGACTATCGTATTCATGTCATTGAGTCGAGCGAGTATTGCAGGGAAACGTCTTTTCATGTTTTCTATTCATCTCGTTGCATGATGCACAGTTTTAATCCTCCCTCGAGGCTTAAATTCCATCATCCTTGGCTTCAACTCATATTACCACCGACACAACCCAGACAGAAAATTGTTGTGCTGATAAATCGCGTCTCTTAATAATTCTCTTCCGTCTTGCTCCATTCACGATTATTATTCTGCTTATTTCTTTTAGTATTTCGATACGTCGGGACTCTACACGGAAAGCGACCACTTGCCCACGGTAACGACCCACAACGAGCCTCCACCATCGTACGATATCGTTATGGCTTTAGACGAAGTGATTTCGAGGAAACGGAAGAACTTGTACACATTCAAGGCCTATCATCATCCGGGTCACGTCATAAAGAATGGCATGGATGGATCTACAACACCGAGACCGTCGACACCACAAGTGAGCCTGAACGAAGCACATTGTGATACCAGAAGTCCTTCGCTGTGCAACTGTAATTGCATCATGAATCAAAGCTTTACAACGATCGCAACAACAAACTTGTGTTACAACTGCAACAATGTAATTATGGACAATGCAGACGATAGCGCTAACAACAACGTTGCTCTCCCGGTGACAACAATCAGTGGCAGTAATCTGTCGAATTGTCCATTGAACGCAAATCGACTCGAGCTTGATTTACTGAACAACAACAGCGACGTTAATAGCAGCAGACAAGATCCAATTGCATCACCTTCAACATCGACATCAACACGTTTCAATTCAAGCTCAATGCCGTCGAACGCCGAGAATCTCCCCGGAAGGCTGAGCGAAACAGAAGATGATGATGACGAAGAGATTGATTCTAATGGAAATTGTCGCCAAGCCGGGAGCGTGAATTTGAGCGAAATCAATCGAAACGGGTTGATAAGAATAGACATGAGAGAAATCATAGATCAGACCGGCCTCCCTACATACGAAGCAGCTCTCCATCTCAAATCAAGCGGCTATGTTTGATTGGACTCGTGATCTGCGGAGGTTTCAGATTGGAGAATTGGACGTCTGCATAGTTCTCAGGCGACACAATTTGAGCTTATTTCTATTCTTAGGCTCTGTCTTTCTCACATTAATCATACGCACGGAAGACTAAAGTCTCTAACGCACAGAACATCGTCACCATCTTCTTATTTTCGTGTCGTGAAAGACTGATTTCTCATGATCTATAGGAAGATATTGGATTACTGAATGTCATTAAGTGGAAGAGTCTCGTAGAAATCAAATCATTCTAGTTGTTTACACAAGAACATTCGCTATACATGAATTCCACTGAAGCT
This sequence comes from Smittia sp. YW1114-2, assembly GCA_033064975.1. Taxonomy (NCBI): domain Eukaryota; kingdom Metazoa; phylum Arthropoda; class Insecta; order Diptera; family Chironomidae; genus Smittia; species Smittia sp. YW1114-2. Next base: position 832,076 of record CP093832.1, read on the forward strand.
TGGGAGCGCAAAAACTGTTGAGGATTTTCAAAGCGATTACAAGCACACGGATAATCACTTTGTGTTAACAAAGTTGACGAGTTGTAAACAGATGAACTTGTAGTTTGGATGAATCCTAAGCGTAGAGAAATGTTATCATGATTGTGGTAGAATAAAACTCTTTCGCGTGCGACAACAACACAGCACTGTGATAAGAGCAATCAATTAAATTAGTTTATGTTCTCAACGTTGCAACGAATCGAATTTCGTTAAATATAAAGCTGAGCCGGCGAGCTTTAGGTTCCGCGATTGAAGCAAAGTGAGCGATTCTCCTGATTAGATAAAGCTATTCATACAATCGAGTGATTGAATTTTCGCCCAGATATTTTGATTTCTGCGCTGGCCTTCTGACAGCTTTTCAGCGGAAATGAGAAATTTGTTCAAAATGTTGCCCCTTCGTTTATTTTTGGTTGACCCACTGCATGTTATCGCTATTAGGTCTCGTTAGCTTTCGCTTCTAAGTTGAAAAGATAGATTAACAGAGTGTCGGTTCACGCGTGAAGCGTCACACCGACCAGAGGTCCTGGGAGACAACGAAGTGCTCCGGTTTCCTCAGCCCACAGCTCACATCGAACCCGATAGCTCGAGCTCAAATCAGAACGGGATTAAGTTGAAAAGAGCTCGATAGCAAAACTTTAAATGCCGACTTTGTTTCGCATAAGTTGTGCAGCTCCGTTTGACTGGTTCGTAGCCTCTTGCTTCGTTTGACTGGTTCGTAGCCTCTTGCTTCGTTTGACTGGTTCGTAGCCTCTTGCTTCGTTTGAGCGGTTCGTAGCCTCTTGCTCCACAACTCATTCATGAAAAGAACAATGTTGGGCTTAAAGTGCCAACGTAAACAAGGGAATCTCGGTCTCAGTTTTTCTTATGTTTTCAGGTGTTTTCTCCAACATTAACCCAGTTCTATTGTCAAGTTACGCATAGTTAACTCACCGCTGAAATGCAATTAGGTTCAGTCTGCGAATGTTTGTTGTTGTTCAATGCACACCTTTCGATTTGGATCAATTGTCGTAGACTGAATGAAGTCCAGTTTAAGGATCACGATGATCAGCGATATTGTTTGTGGTTTGCGTCTAATCGGATTGTTCACGCTAGCCGATTAACAAGTAGTAAGATTTTTTGATTTTTAACTAAAGATTTTTAGCTGAAGATCCAACAACGATTTCACGGAATCCGCATTGTATTGTCACTTTTGGCCACTTCGATTGTACTGAGTGATGAAAGCTCTATTATCTACCGGGAAATCATGCTAATTGGTGAACTGAGAGCACGGAAAATGTTTATTCTTTTTTTGATACGATTAATTGTACTGAGAGGGTCGAAGAACTTGTGAAAGTTTCGTTGCAACTCAACGAAAATCTCATTTGAATGCACAAAGTTCGTTAAATGTTTGTAAATATTTCATAAAAGTGGCGCAACCTGCGAAAAATTGATGGAAGTTAACGCCGAATTCGGAAAACTCTGAACGAGATTTGAAATCGAATCTAATGTATCAGATATACAAAGTAATATTTAGATAAAAATTAATGACAAGAATTGACCAAAATCAGTGATCAGACGTCTAAATACAAAAGAGGTATTGATGGCTCTCGATGGATTCTCTTGTCGAAGGATCTCGCGACCTCTTCAACGACGCGGTGAAATACTCCGAGTGACTGAAGAGTAGGACGACCTGTTCCTTCCGCAGGTGGTAAATCGACTCTTTTATTTAATCATCATTTCTTCTTTTATACAAAAAAGACACTGGAAAATATATTCGTTCATCAAATCGGTCACCAAATGTCACCGACTTCAACGTTCAATCATCTTTGCGATCAGCACATTCTTCGATGTTGAACCTCCGTGTGCTCCCATTCATTACACTGCAGACTACTTGGTGTAGCTGATTGAGGACTCATGACCGTTTGGTTTTAGTAGAATCACACGGGATTGATAGATAGATAGATTGTCAGGACGCTGGTTTAGACTGCCATTAAGCAGTTAAGCAGCCCTCCAGCTAAGAGACCTGTGAGGCAGGGTCAGTGCCCCAGTGATCTCTCACCCACAGATACTACGATTGCTCGCATTATAATCCTTTCGGGATCTTGAATCACACGGGAAAGCGACTTTAAAAAAAATTGTTTCGTGATATCGTCTTGATATTTTTTTATTGTAAATTATCATTTCAATATTTTTGTAAGCGAGCACAAAACTCTTTGTCCGGCAAAGCACTGTCGAATAATGTTGCACGAGTAATCATCCACCACTTCCGTAATGAAATCAACTTTCCCCATGAATAAATTCCCTGGCAAAAGTTGTGGTCAATTGAATTTCCTGGAGGAAATCTTTCGAATAATTCAAAATCTATTGCCCAGTGCATTACTCTTTGTGATCCCTTTCAGCACATAAATTTGATGCTTTGCGAAATCGAGAGACCAGTGAATAAAAAGTTATGGCTTAAATGAAGAGATAAATAGTCGGGTTCAGTACTTCATTCAATTTTATTGTTATTGCAACGCGTTTTTCAAGAATTTAATTTACTTTATCGTCTGCTAGGGTCCGAGGGAAAATTCAATTTGTAGTCGAATCAAAAGATAAGAACGAACACATGTTACGAAACCATCGAGATTTCTTCTTCAAGAGCGCCGTGTTGTGGTTTAAAGCGACCGTCTTCTGTCTTCGCTGCTGTTTAATTATTCTAATTTATTCGCTGGGTAGGACGAGGGAAATCTCTGTCGAAAAACAATTGACAAATCCGCGATGAAAAGTTGGGATCCTTTCTTTCGTTTCTGTGATTTTTAATTTCCATTTTTTCTCGTTTGCGTATTTTGTCATCGCTAATACTCTTCTGACGTTTGCTGGCAAATCTGCTTCCTCCCTACTAACCCAGCCAGTTGAACGTCTTATGCAAATGATTTCACGAAGTTGGGCCAACTTAGTTGACAGAACTTTGTCTTTCGGGCTGACTTCGCCATCCTCCCTCGTTCGTCCTTGTCTTTTAAATTCACATAAAACGATGCGATTGTCGACTTAGACATCGAGGGACGCTTCCTAAAGAGCTTTTCTCAAACATATTTTATTTATTTTACAACTTTTTATTTCAACCGTCGACAATCGCGATTGTAAGAAGGTAAATAAATCTGAAATCCTTTTGATTCCTTTCCAAGTCGTCGCTGAGACATTTCCAGGTTCGCTCAGCATTCATTCAACCCTTTGCGATTCAGTCAAAGCAGAAGATTTCGTGCATCCATTTAAATAAATAATCGGGGCTTTGGAACGCGACAAGATGGATTTTTATTGTTGCAAAGATCCTCTCTGCTTATGGCTTTGGCGAAGTCGCAAGATAAACAGATAAATGGAAGTGCTTGACTGCAGTAGCGATATTTATTTAATGGAGTCGCCAGGTTTCTGTCTTCCTTTTCCATAGTCTCCCGGCGCTTCATAATCTTCACGAAAGTTCGCTTTTTTCTTGTTGAAAAAGTTGCTCTGCTTATCTTAATTGCTCGATGAAAGAAAAGTCTCAAGCAAATCCTTTTCCATTCAACTCTTAGTGTTGAAAATGTAAGAGCGATTAAACGAATCTTCCGACAATTATCTTTCAGCTCTCCGTATCTCTGGAGAAATTATGCAACATCAAACAGAAATTTCATTTATATCTCACTCCATTTGTCGAGAGTAGCGAGGAGTCTTGTCTTATCAAAAGTTTCAGGAGCATAGAAGAAAGTTATTTATTGCAGCTATCAGTACAAGTGATACATTACATGCGAGAGAATTGCTCGTCATTTCCGCGATAATTAAGGCGGAGGGCGAAGAGATTTTTCACCCACTCAAGCAACTCACACGCGTTGACGGTTGAATGTTATAAACTCGAAGTCATCGCTGATAAAAACAAATATTTCGCAAGAACTGGCACAATAAAAGCAAACGGAGCGTAAAAATTGCAATAAATTTCCGTTGACGTTTCTCTTCCAGGAGAGCTTTCCCAGCGTCAAACTACATTTTCTTCATTTCTTCTCGATAGACTCAACGAGACAGCATTGTTGGCTCACTGGGATGTTCATTAAGGCCAAGTTGAGAGCGTTAGCAACAATAAAACGATTTTATTGTCGCCATCGAGGAAAAGGGCGAAGATTCCACTTTAAGCTCGGAAGAAAATGGTCGGTTGATTTCTATCTCGAGTGTCACTTGAGCAGAGATGTTTACTTTTAATAGCCTGACTGCCTTTATCGTCTCCTTGAAGATGTTTTTCTTCTTCGCTCTCGAGGCAGTCGTCGAGAAGATAAAAGACACTTGAAACATTTCCACATTCGACGTCATAAGATGCAGAAGAACAAACAGCTTCGTGTTGTTTCAGAGCCAAATGTGAAAAGCAGATTTTCCCACTCGAGAGATGAAAGATGAATCCTCCCCGAGATGAAAAGAAATATTGACGCAAGTTTCTTTCCTTTTTTCGGGGAGTGGTTTTCCCATCGATATTTTATTTTCCGCTCGCTCTTGTTCGATGGGAAAAGCGAAACTCTGCTGTTTTGTTTGTTTCCTTTTTGTATGAGGGACAGAAAAAAGCTGCTTCGAGGGAGAAGCTGTTTGTTTTAGCTGCTTGTGAGATGGCTGAAGGGGGAAGGGAAGTTTTCCTCTGCTTGACCCTCGCTGTCGCCGTCTCCGTCCTCGATGCTCCTGTATCGCCCAAAAGATGCAAGATAAGAGAAAATTTTATTGCTGCCGATGACCATTCGAAGACTTGACCAATCGCTGCGACGGAAGTTCTCCTTGGCCGGAATTTTATTTTGCGTAGCCAGAAAGGAAATCTTTCGAAACTTCTTTGTCCTATGAATTTGAGCCCGAGAAAAAAAAGTCACTTCTGATGCATGACTCTGTCAAATTAATGCCAAATTCACACGAATAAAATTATTATTCGCCTTGAATTATTGTGCGCGTTCCTTTTGTTTGTTTGTTTGTTTAGCAAGGGAATCGCGAAACGAGCAGTCCGTGCACTCGCTTCGACGTTGGCCACTAAATTTTCAAAATAAAAACGACTCGACCTGGCTCTCAAATTGTTTTATACTTTTCGGTGCTCTATAAATTAATGATTAAAACAAAACTAATTAAATTAACATAAAACACACAAAAGTGAACCACGCCAAGCTTCGAGAGTCGTCCTTTGAGTTCGCTTCGAGCCAGCGGGCAAATAAAAATGTTTCGTAATTAACAGCGAAAATAAATTTAACTGGAAACATTGCGAGTAAACTCTCATTCCTTGAGTGGTTCGCTTTAATGTCGTCGCCGAGAGCTAGGGACGGCCGGCAGGAATGCGAAAGCGTGAAAATGACTCGAGAAAGGTTTCCTTCCTGGCCAAGCATTAATGGAATGACGAGCTAATGATGTTTAATGTCTCGAGACTAACAATGGAAAAATCAAAATGAAAACTTATAAATATTTATTTCACTCTCGACTCGATTTCTTTTTAATGTCCCGGTCACATTTTATTGTTTCAATTAAAATAGTAAAGAGTAAACCTCAATGGTAATATTTATTAATATAATCCACTGCGAATGGGAGAATTTTCGGGCCTTTATTAGATTGTATCTCATTACTCTCAGTGAAAAGAACTTAGGCGAGTTAAGAGTTTTGTGTTAATCAGTTGATGATTTATTTTGGACTCGAATTAAATCGACAAGGTGGAAATGAACAGGTGGATTTTTCATTGGCATGTATTAGCTCTTTTCGAGTTGCTGTGTTTAATGGGAACGGGATTAATTATAACTTCTCCGACACCTTCCGCATTGTTAACAATATTTTTATGGAAAGCTCACAAACTCGACATTGTTTGCAGAGAAACTTTGACTTAATAACGAGGTTGATCGTAGATAAAGTCAATTAAAGCGCGCCTAAACGCTCATAAGCGCTCTGGCCCCGCCCTTGTTCACTACGTAAGAAGGAAATCTTTCATCGCCTAGAAATTACTAAATTAATCATTTTACTACAAACTTAAAAGAACGAGAGATCAGGCTCGAACTTGTTTGCAGTTTTTGAAGCGCTTGAATTAGCGCGAAGTTCTATCATAATAATTATCAGAAACTCTTTCGATTAAGGAACCCGGTCGGTCTCCTGAAAATATCTTAAAGACACTCCAAACTCATTATTCCGAATTTTAATCCCTTTAGTCCTTTTAATTTTAAATGACTTCGAGTGAAGAATCAAAAGAGTCATGAACAAAATATATGTTATACAATTAAACTCTCGAATAGCATTACGAGAATGAAGATATGTTTGACATTTTAAAGCAATTTCGACAGTTGAAGAACAAAGGTTTACCCACGGTGATTCGTCTTCAATAGAAAGGATTCATCAGTTTTGATGATTGGCAGTCGAAAGATAACATATTAAGAGTTGCTTGCTTTGCTTGCTTAATTATTAATGAAAACTTTCTTTAATGCTGCTACTTTACCAACGTTGAATTAGCGCACGTCAAGCACACAAAATGTTTCATTCCTATTTTCAAAACTCAGCCGCTGTGCGTAATTTATGGTTATGGTACTTTTCACTTAAAACAACTTTTTCTCTCTCGCCCTTTTTCACCCCGCAACGCCTTATCTTAATTGTTACAGTGTCAAAATACATTAAAAGGTGTTTCCACGGCGCTCATGCAATAATTCTCGTAGTTCATTAACCGAAAGGATGATAAGATGAGTGAGGAATTCATTAACGTGAAAAAGAAGTCGAAATTTCTCCTGGACATTAAGATAACTCCAGTCTCAACGTTAAAGCAATTTATCATAAAAATTTCGTCGAAAACACTTCCACTTCTCAGCAAACTGTAGGAAAACTCCTTTCAACTTTAATGGACCATGATGATTTCTTGAAATCTCCACAACAATCCGCTGCACTTGTGGTCAATAAAAATATCAAAACATTGTTGTATATGATTTACGACTCGTGACTCTTCATATTTGGTAATTTTATGATGCCAACGGAGCGAGGGGATGTCGAGTAAAGGCGGAAGAAAAACAATTGTCAGATCCCTATCGTTTTAAGATACATCATCTCGCATGTTTCCTCTCCATCGGCATCGACTCACACTTTCGACGAAGTAAGTCAAAGAATCAGACAACCCCACACTTAGCAGGCGGATTATAATGATCCTTATTATAGTTTCGCTCTCTTTATTAATGTTTTCTTTGGGAATAAAAAATGGGAAAACGAGTGGTTATTTTTTGTGGTCCTTTTTATTGATCCCTAATAGATGATTTATGTTTCTTTATAGAGCTCCTTGCTGTCTTTTCATGCCGCTCGAGGGAGGAATTGAGATCACACAAATATCCACAGAGACGAAAGTTTTCGTTGACATCAGTTTGCGGCTTTGTGAGCTTTGTGTTGATTGCAAAAAAGGATTTTCTTAATTGCCAACGACGCTTTGGGGGACTTGGTTACTTAGATGTGGAAATCTCTTGAGTGATCCATAACAAAGCTATTGTGGGCAATCGTGTCAAAAGAAAATTTTGGTGAGTTGTTTAAGAACTATAAATTATTAATTTCCTATAAAACACAAAATTTGCCTGTTAATGTCTAAGCGAACTCGAAGAAGCAAAAGCAGCCCAACCAAAGTGCTCTTAATTTAATTATGCTGATTATCATAACATTTATTTTATACTGGCTTAATTACATAATTATGAAAAGGGCGACGAGTGCTTTCAAAAATATCAGAGTTTACAAGAAAAAGTTTCTACCTTGGCCAGGATAGCTGCGAGGAAATGTCTTACGATAATCCAAAGAAAAGTCTATCGCACGCTCGAGTCCCGAAGGAAACGTTATCGATGAACAGACCCTTATTATTACCTTGTTGTTCATAAAAACGTGATCTGAATATTGCAAGTTATCTTCCGAACCCTCTTATCATAATCTGAAATTTTATTTAATTTCGTTTTATGTGTTCAACAAAATTATTCTGAAAAAATTAAATTCGTGATCCGACGAAATTGAAATATAAAAATGGTGAGTTCAATAAGAATATTTGAAAAGTCTATTTCTTCTTGCAAATATTGAAATCTTTATTTTCATGCTCAATACAAAGCATAAAATCCCTACCCGATTAGATTCAAGCGCAGTTGCAACTCAGAAGATGAATTTTCCAAGCCAATTCCACAAGTTTCACAAGTTCAAAATGCATCTTCGCTTTCATCCATTTTCAAAATTAAAAATAACAAACAACATTTTCACAAACAATGAAAGATACAAGATAAACTTTATGGTCGGGAAAACAAGCTTCAGATACTGATAAACATGATAAGAAGGGACAATTCTATTAACAATCATGTTGACTTTCAATTTGCAACCACAAAAAGCAGACGATAAAAAATCAAATCAAAATGTCAACATCCCTAAATAAATTAGACCGCAGTGACTTGAGATTGGACATCTCCACAGATAATGGCAGCACAGCACAGCGCTAGTGCATTTGCAAATTAAATTGACGTCAATAAATTTCTCTCGACTGTGCTCTGCAGTGTTTCCTCCAAGTCTTTGAGCCATATATCACTTTACGAGTTGCGGACTGATGACCAAGCCCTATTTGGGACGCCTCTTTAATTCTTTTCTCATGTCGTTCGAGGAAAGTTTGCTGAAATAAAAACTATGGCAAGTCGTTTTTGCTTGCCGGCTGAGTGCTGGTTTTTTGTGATGTGGCTTGAAACAACAGCGTTTTTGTGGGTAAACAATAAATTTGAATCAAAAACGAAATGGAGTTGTTTTAAATCGCATCGGGAAACTCTTTCAAATAACCTGCGGTGGAAATTAGCTCGATCATTCGTGAATCTCTCTTGGCAAATAAAAATATTACACGAAATTTTTCTGCAAACTTAGCTCGAAGACACGCGAATTATTAACAAGCGAACGAGTTTAGATAAACACTTTTGTCAAAATCATCAATTTGTTTGTGCCAACAGGTGTGTTATCCCACGATGTTTAGTTGCTCACGGTTAGCGTTCACGATGATTTCCATAGAGAAGCTTCCTCAATTATCGACTCAATGATAAGAAGACTTCGAAACAACGCGAAGCCCGATCGTTATCACGCTTCAACTTCTACTCTCGCCTCGACGAACATTCGAAATAATATTTTGTTAAAAAGCTAAATGTTTAGTTTAAAAATTAATTTAGATTTTTGTATTTTTTCCGCTTCAATGATTAAATTTGAAAAATATTTGAGAAATATTGTATGAAGTCTTACAGTTTGGTTTCAAGAAATCTAAGACTCGATATTCATTACGATTCCGCTTTAATCGCTGAAAATTTCAGGTGGATGCTGAGTGTCATCGAGAATTGAGTGGGAAGATGAAGTCGTTTATCAAAGCGAGTGATGAAAATTTTTGTCATTAAATTTTCAACTTTTGATGTTGTTTTCTCTTTGGAGAGACCCTCAAAGTGATTTTCCAAGGAGGGCGGAGAATATGAAGCGAGTGGAGGAAATATAAAAAGTCTTTCAAGTGGAAACTGAAAAGTTGCGAGAGATTCCTTTTTCATTATCCTCGTTCGGAAATTGCTTTTATGCGAAGGGTCAAAGCAAGAGAGAAAGATGAAAAGTTGTCGCCATTTTAATTGTGTTTATCCATATTTGAATTTTAATGCGACATCAACAGTAATTTCATTCCGCCACTCAACTGTTTACGCTCGCTCCAGACAGAGCGCTCAGATTTTCCATCAGCCAGCTACTCGCCTGTCTCCGCATCTTGTCACCGCGTCTTGTCACAAAGTGAGTTTTTGCATTAAAAATTGTTATTTTAATTTTTTTACATCACGAAGAAGAGCCTTATGGAAAAGGGATTCGTAGAAACGATTGCTGCCGACTGATCTCCGCTCAAAACCCTTTTGAAAATAAATATTTGCTCCGCCAACACGTTAAATCTGCTTACGCGTGCATGAGAAGTAAAAGAAAAAATAAAACAACTTTAAAATTCCATTAGCTTTATTAAAAATCGTAAATCAGACGGCTGAACCGGTCTCTTAAGGTTTGTCAAAGCTTTTGGTTCTTAAGTAATTGGTCCATGGGCCGTTAAAAGCTGTTTTCGACTGTGAAGACTTTCAATCTGTTCTTTCAATTCTGCGACAACGCTCTACATAATTAAAAATAAAATAAACACTCAATTAACAAATTAACAAAGCATTCAAGCTGCGCGTTAATTAAAACTGAATTTCCCACGACTTCTCGAGCAGAAAAGAATCTGCCGCAACTCGGCGACAATTAAATGACTCCATATCACTCTGCCGCAAACAAATATTGTTCACAGATCACGGCGCACGGCAAAAGTTCAACCCTTCTCTTAATTAACTTCATTCATTATTCACCCCCTGAGCGAGACAAAGATAGAAAGCTAAGCATTCCGTCAGTTCCACAACATTATAATGTGTGTGAGAACATATGAAACTTTCTCGATGTGAGGGGGAGAAAATGAAAATCCAATTTACTTTCTCGTTAATGTCGGTGAAAACGATATGAAATCAATTTACGGTTGCTTTGTCAGTTCCCGATGGAACACGTATAAATTAAAACGCGTTTGCCAACTTTTCTCGACAGTTTCCACACGAAAATTATCAATTTCACGCCGGCATTCACCACAATGCCTCAAATCAACCCTTCTATTCACCACGTCGTTCCCACTCGACTAGAATTAAACGCCGGAGAGACAAAAATCCTGAGCAATTTCTTCCGCACAAATGGGCAACAATTGTTGCGTTCTCCCCAGCCGAACTCGTCAAACATGACAGCACAATGGAAATTTAATCAAAATATCTCGAAAATCTGTTGTTTCTCTGGGAAATCGTCGCAGGATGTTGCGTGTAAATAGAGTGAGAGAGAGGCGAAGTGAACGAAGCCGCAAAAAGAAATAATTGAAACTGAATGGAGATGTTATCACATGTTGTCGTCGAAGCGGATTACGCCAGGATTTGCGTTTGGTTCCAAGATCCAGAGAGGAATTATGGATTTGAATTCTTGTTTGCTGACGGCTCAATCAAAGACCGGGAAATTTCTGACCGAAAACCTAATTTGATTATTTTCTTTGTACTCTCGAGATTGATTTTCTGCTGATTGAAACAATAAACATAAAGACGCGACGCGGTACTAAGCAGGAATGACGAAACTGCTGTCGCGGTGAAATCGAATTTGTGAATCTTAGGGAGATTTATTTGTTTGCATTTCTTATTTCTTCGTTTGCGGGAATAAAGTCTTCGGATGCGCCGCAGAACTTACGTCAGATAATTATGCAGATGATGGCAAGTTTTCTTTTTCTGTGCCGTCGAAAAAAAATTTGCATATAATTTAAGGTTTTTTCCTCGTTTCCTCGGCTAAGTTGAGGATTTTCCACAACAAACTTTTTAATGCGAGAGTATTCTCCTTCAACGACGGGGAAATCTTTTCTGCTTAATTTTTAATGCGGGAACGTAAACGCGTTGTTGAGCATTTATTTTGCTACAAATTGAATTTTCTTCCTCCTCTGATTGCTTGAGGACTTCCCCCATCCAGCAATGATAAAGTCAAGCTTTGTCAAGCGAATCAATGTTTTCTAGTCCAGTCAAGATTCTATCATTGTTCCTGCAACTGTAATTTATTGGCGATATCATGCCAAGTTCCAATGTTGCCTTTAGCAAACAACAATATTTACATTTCCATTATGTTTTCGAACAAAAACTGAAACACAAATAAACGACAAACAGTAAACTGCATGTCGTTTTGAATATATGCACTGATATAAATGTAAACAATAAATTGAATTTAAATTTAGTCTTGAAATGCGGTTGGCAAGTTTAAAAAGCTGTTATCAAGAAGATAAAAACTTTCATGAACCCCAAACATGATCATTTAATGATATGTCGTTAAAGAAGGGTAAAGACTCTCCGTTTTACATAAGAATGTCTCTTGTTGAAAACGAGAAAATCTTCTAGATCGTTGACAATGTTGAAAGCCTTTCGTCTTCGTCCATGACTTGACAGAGAGCAGAGAAAAGGAATAAACACGGAAGCCATTAAGCAAAGTGCATGAAATTTGCATCAAAGTTCAATCAATGCTGAAGTCCTTCATTCTTCAGGGAGATCTGAAAAAAGATTACACAAGATGAAAGCTAAACAAAGGCTGGGAAGGTGGGAAAATTTGGTTACGATGAGCTACTTGATTGTCGCTGTTATATATTGGAGGCGGTAGAAAAATAAAACATCAAACGACGATGCTTCTCTCCTCCCTCGATTTTATGGAAAAAAGTTTTAATTAAAAAATCATCAAGTTTGGTGTCGGTCGAGAAAAACAAATACCGAGAGAAAAATTGCGAAAATTATTAATTAAAAAGTTTTCGTCATTGCGTTTCGGTTGGATGAAGAAGGGACTAAAAGTTGTCGCTCCTCAGACTTTTGTTTTGGCTTCCGCCATTAATTTTTTAATTAATTTCATTAAATATGATTTGGGAAATGCGAAACCGAAGCCGACAGTAGCCCGAAAAGATTTGAATTCTAATTTGCTCGAGCATTTGATGAGATTTTGTGGCTCGCACAGACATCAATCATGAAGGGGCAGGAACGGATTTATCCCAATCATATCGTCGTGCGAGAAGTTTCTTTTTATTAAAATGTAATGAAATGTGTGATGGATTTGATGCAGCAATCGATCTGAATCGTACATCAATGAAACGACACTCACATAATGATGATTTTCATCGATTCCCTAGCCATAAAAAATATGAAATTCATCAAAAGATGTATCAAAATATCATTAGAAGAATATTTCGATATTTATTTCAAATTATTTTCTTGCACGCTTATACATTAAGTTGGATTTTGGTTGGGTGAAAATTCTACTTTTTTAGAAATGTTAGCTCGCTTTATATCAGAAAATGATTTGTTTCCCTAGAATTTCGATGATTGCGGGTTTTCCACTTGCCACATCATGAATGTTTGATTTATTTCCTCGTGCTGGCCAAATCCTTCAGATTGGTGGAGACGTCATTTCAGCTAAGAGCACATCAAATTGCTTCTTGATTCGATTGATTTTCTTTCGAGAGTATCCGCTCAAGCATTATTAATTTCCTTCAAACTTTCCAAGCGACTGACTCGATCTCAAATCCAATCTATCATCAATATTAAGAAAACTTTACTACAGAATTTCTTTCGAACCGAATTTAAGTTTAATTTACTCGAAAAAGATTCTTATAAAGATGTTCAACATCAATCTTTCATCATATGGGCGTCGTCAATAAGCAAACTGATCGCTTATTTGATTGATTATGATATATCGGAACTGAAAGGATTCCGACGACAACAATTAAATCCTTCCCAATTAGGAACGGCGCTAGCTAGAAGTCAAACAATGGAATCAAATTTTCCACGAGGAAAAACAGGAAAATTGCCTTCGAATTGCGATTGAACAGTGGGATTTCTCAATTTCCACACGTGTAGGTCTTTTGTTTATTTGTTCGTCAGTTAATTTGATGTCACTCGCTACCGACGAATGAGAAGTGAACGCGAACAACTGAATCGACATTGGATTTCCTTTGCGCACGTGTGTTTATATGTTTTTAAATAAACAATAAAAACTTTATCTCCGACTGCCGATCCATTACTGACGTAAGCTGTTGGGAAAAGGATTTTGTAAATATTTATTTTGCATTGGAAGCGTCAACATGAAGCGGGATTGCGAGAGAGGGAGGTGAGAAGTCTGCTCCGGGGCTCTTGCTGCGTCGGAAGAACTTCACATGCCATTAAAGTTTTAATAGAGCGAAAGATTTCTGAAAAAAAATACGCTTGACATCGAATAAGACGTAATTTATGAGTAATGATCGAAATAAATCTGGTGAAAAATATTCTGCATCATTCTGCGTCATTTAAAGTTGCGAGAGACAACTGCGATTTTGAAGCTGCTGAATTTTTGTAGGGACAGTTTTGTCGCACGAAGAGTTCGACATTACCGACAAATAAAATTTGAAGTGGGAATGAAATAAGACAATAAATATCCGTTGCTATCAATTGCGATGTCACCATGACGAAAGAATTTCTACTACCGTAGTGAGGGAGAAACACTTTTTGTATCACATTATGCAAAATTTTCCTTTAGACTTAACCATCCATCAAAGGTTTGCATTTTTCTCCCACTCAAAATATCCATCGACATGTAGTTTAAACTTAATCAGGCGTATAGTTAGGCCACAAATTTGACTCTATTTATTCAGCATAATCAACAAGGGTTGCTTAGTTTGGTCGATTGTCAAAGAGTGCAACTTGTTTCATCTGGAAATAAACTCACACTTACTGCTTTGTGCGATCAATGATCCCTTCCATGCAGAAAAACTCATCTCAACCCTCGTTCCTCACCCTAACAAGGTCTTGCTTTGTTCCTGGCTTCACTTCTGCTGCTGTTGTTTCGCATTTTCAGCCGCGTGCGAAAAGTCGGGGTGTTGTTAAATTGTTTCAGGAAGAACATAGATAAATTGCGAACTAGAAAAGACTCGCTTTCGCAGATGAAAACTGGCAAGAAAACGAGGAGATTCACGCCAGAACAATGTAACAAAAAACGAGTTTTTTGGTACGTTTGAATTCGAGCAAAAAGCCTCATCCGATGTTTTGCATGTAGACAAATTAGGAGAATTAAACCGATGTTTGCTAACGTTTTTGGAACGACAGCAAAAAATATTTCTTCATTGAGCCAACTACTTATAATATTTAGTTAATTTATGAACGCTTAAAATTTTATTGCCACCACATCGATGTTAGCGAAATATATGCAGAAATGTCATAAAGTTCTTCCACTTTGGGGCTTTCATGGTAATCATTGTGTGCTATATTTAAGAAAAATTATACACATTTCCTTCTTCCTAACTCATAAACCTTTCGCGCTGTATCTACTGATTAGGCAATCAAAAGTCTTGTTGGATTTACTCGTTAGAAAACTTATGAATGATTCCAATTACTTAATGATGAAGTTAGAATTTTATTACAGTTTATTTATTCAACAGAATTTGAATTTGTCGGCTAAACGTTCTCATCTATGACATTCAAGGGAAACTTCAAGATTTTTTCGTATTGTTTAGAAGTATTGCAAATATGTAACCCAAATTGAACGACTGCACTGAGATTGTTTCCGCCAACCCCTGCATCAGTCGTGGCTTGGAATTGAAAACTATTCTACTGTTCATTAAGTACTTCTCTCCATGTCAAACCATCAGTGATTATAGCGACACATGTTTTACAACCAAAACAATTAATTTTCTCAAATTGAATTCTTTGAACATAAATTTTTGGGCAAATATTTTGATCGAAACTTTCTCCTTCGCAGGCTGTCAATATGGGGTAAATTTTAGTGTTATTGAATTGATGGACAATTAGGAACGACAAAGGACAGCCAAATGGGATGAAATTGACCAAGCTATTGAATCAGTTGTTCGACATGACAAATCGGCACATAAATTTCCTCTCGAGTTTAATCTCCAGTGAAAATCCACTTGCGGCTTCGGTTCAGGAATAAATCTTGCTTCCCTCGCCCAAGGGTTTTGAAAGGACGACAAGTTTTAATTATTTTATTAAATTAGTTCCACTTCATTGACATTTTATTGCCTTTGTGTGGTCGGAACTGTGAAAAAATCACATCGTCGTTTAACGAAATTAAATGTTCACTTAAGCAATTTAATCTTCCTTCTGCGCGTTAGAAATTTACGGCGAAGCAAATGGCGTGTATGGTTCTCTCTCTAATGAACTTTATGGTGTAGTTAACCAACTGTTTAAAAAATCGCCTGATTAAATATTCTCTCAGGCCCCGCTTCACACTTCTTTGAATTTCTCATTCTGCAAAAATTTTGTCAGAAAAAGAAAACTTTTAATTAAAATCGAAACGCGAAGTGAAACGAGTTGAGTGTCGATAAATTTTCTTTGAAGAAAGTCTTTGGTCGGGCTCGAGGGAGATGAGAAAAGTTTTTGATAAGAAAATTCTGGAAATTAAGTTGTAGATTTCAAAGAAAATTTATGGCTCGAGTTTCAAGACGAAATTCTGTAGGAAGAAACTTCAGACGCGAGACAGAGCCCTAGTGCGACCATATTTTCTTCAGTATTCAATTAGCTCTGCCAGTTTTCAATCTTGTATCAGTCGAGTTTGATTAAAAAATTTCTATCTCGCTGCACTGGAAAAACATCGAACGCAAATCTATCATACATATGATTAAAATCTAAATTGAAAATTTTAAGGAAAGAACTGCATAATGTATGAATTTTTTGCTCGACTCCGTCTCGTGGATCCCGAACAAACAGACTCAACTCACACATGAAAGTTAATATTGAAAAATTGTGCAAACGGCTGTCGATCGAGAGCGGAAAGAAGATGAAAAGCGCTTAAATATATGAGAATTTTCCAATACCTTTTTGCAAACATTAAACAATCAATTTATTTTATTTTTATAGATGTTCGAAATGAAAATACATAAATTACGAAGAGGCGAACCATTTTTGCAATCTTTCGGCTGATGTTTTTAAATTTTATTTGCCTTCTTCGAGCGATGTTTTATTGGAAAATTGAGCCGAGGAAATACATGTCGAAGCTCTGAAGCTGTCTTGACTCACCCCTTAAATTTAAATTATTTTTTTCTATAATACGTTCCGAAGCTGAAAGTGATTCACTCCTCGGTTTGTGCGGAGTATTTGCATGTTAATCTCCTTTTCTCCCGTCATCAATAGTGATTTCGGTCCTCGCTTCATGATAAAGGTTGCTGGTCGTTTTGAGAAGGCGCTGGAGCGTTAAATAACATGTCAACAGCAACTGTGATGTACTAGCTAGTCGAGGGATTTCTATAAATTTTTACTGTTTAGTCTTTTAACTACATATATTTATTTCTAATTTGATACTTTCTGTTACATTTTCATTCGACGAAAAAGCTCTCAAAATTTAAACGAACAAATTCTTCCCGATGCATTTTCTCTGTTTTTCAGCTTTGAAAGCTCAAGCGCAACCTCCGCCCTTTTAAATTGCGTCTATTCGCTGACGGAAAAGCTTCATTTTTCCTCACGTTTGTCTATACGACTATGCGCAATTTTATGGGAAAATATCGTTATTGGTACAAGCGAGCTTTGCATGACAACTCTCTTTTTGCTGCATGATGGTGTGGCAATAATGGAGGAAGACGTCAATGCTGCAGCGAGAAAATTGCAAAACAAACTTACTCAATGCAGCATCTTGAGGCAATCTCGTCTGCCAAAGTCTTCATAAATATTTATAAAGCGTTCCAACCCTGAATGCCAAAACATGCGCATTTTTAAGATAATTTAAAAAATAACATGAAAGACGAGGGAAGGAAAAATGTTTCATGAGTACCTGACAGAAAACTTAATAACATTTTTTCTCATCATCTTTCAGAAACTAGTTTTTCTTGCTTGGAGCGACCAAGAGCAAAATCCTCGAAAGCTTTTTTTGAACGGGAAACTTTTCTACCGACGAAGGAAAAACTAACGGCCAATCGAGAAGCTGCGCAAAAGTCGATGATGAAAAGAGATGGAAAAATTGGGCGGCAGCGTTCGGATGACAGAGGCGTTCTGAACGATGCAAGCTTCTGCTTAGATTAGAGTGTGTTAACTTCTCGTAACCACGAAATTACTTAAATTGGCAATGCACTTCTTCGAGAAGTCTCCTTGTTACGAACTATTAAGTTAACTTTTTCATATTTTACTTTCACAAAATGATTTGTTTGGGGGTTGCGTGCCTTGCAATTACTCGTAAGAGTCCTAATTAGAAAAATTTGTTCAGTATTTGCGTTGCCTCCCATTCTAACAGCTAAAGTTTTGGAAACGAACATCAGCCACAAAGTTCATGATGCTTTATTCGACAGTAAATAAATTACGTTTGCCACTCAAAGCTAATTATCCCGACGTTTACCGTGACTGCGTTTTAAAGTGCATTGTCTACTGGTGTCGTGTGAAAATCGCGGGAGATGCTTTGTCCATTGTTTCAATTGGGATTTTCGAGACGCGGCAGAAAACTTTGCAATTTAATATGAGAAAATCTAAATTGTGTTATCAAGTTCTTAACTCAGAACAACGATTTAAGCGCACGCAAGAACAATTCATCGCACAATGTTCTCTCCAAGTCCCGCCAATTGGAAGCAGCAAATGAACAAACAACTCATGGGATTAGCGGTGGAAAACCTCGAAGCTTGACAGCGATATTTCAACTTTATTATGACTTTAACAATTTTTTTAATTGCTGCGTGTTTTTCGTGTAACACTGCTCACAAGAATGCTTCATTAAAACACTAGTCCCTTTGCCACTTGAGCAGGAACAGAACGAATAAAAAACATTTTTACGATAAACTCAAAGCATTTTGAGCAGCATTAAACTTATAGTTTATTATGCTCTGTGAGCTTAAGGTTGTCTTTGTTTTTACGGATTATAATTTTCACTGCAATCAATCTGAAGAAAATATAGCAAGCGCAAAGACTGCGTCAAGAATTAGAGGTCAATCGTAGTAACTACGATTTAAAATCACAAGCAACTTTCTTACTCACATTCTCAAAACAAACTGAACAGCTGGCGAGCTGTGGGTGCCCAAAAAGCGACAAGAATTTTGCAGCATCTACCGAAAATTGCCATTATCATATTCCTGAATACGCCGTAACGATTACGCAAGAACGGCGAAAACGCTTTAATGATAATAACATTTTCATTCTTCTCCCCATCTTTCTCAGTGGTTGGAAAACATTCTAATTTGAACATTTTCATGAATGAGTTAAATTGTATCACAAATTTATTAAACTTCATATTCAAAATTATTCACCCTTCGTGATCCCCTTTCGCATCGCAGGAGTTTCTTATTTAACCTTTCTCTTCAAAAGCTCAATCTTTGAGAAAGTCGTTATCGTTTCATTCACTTCTCTGACGCAGTACGCCGGATAAAAATAGAGCAGCATTCACTTGCGTCATTCGCTTGAACGCGCTCCAGAATAGAAGTTTATGATTCATAATTTTTCCGACTGAAGGAAACTTTGAAGTTTGCTTAAAGCACACTTTTAAGAGGAAAATAGAAATAAATTTCAATATGGTAAATGAGTTTTTATGGATATTTGAAAAAGCGAAACGCTCAACAAGTTGACGATTTAACAAATCGTTTTATTATTCATCCGACTTCTTTATTTCTTCCGATTTCTCGCGCCTGATTTTTTATTTTTTCCTTTTTAAACTTGCAATTAAATATATTCGCTCGTAAAAAATAATAAAAAGATAATTTTCCACCCCAAGTCGTCAAGACTCTCTTCATCTTCATCCGAGCGATAAAAGAATGAAAATTACTGTCGTAAGAAAAACATATCGCATGTCTCACTCTGAAGCAGAAAGTTTAAACAAATAAAAATATGCTGCTGGAGCAGACATAATGAAACCCTTCATAACAATCATCGTTCGAGGAAGTTTCTCGTCATCCTCCTCGCAATATTTATTGCCATCTGCAAGATTTTCTTTTGTTTTCTTTGAATAATTTTCTCATATATTGTAAGTGAATCTTACCTCCTTGTTTTATGCGCACAGGCTCCTGTAATGATTAGGTAATCATTGAGCAAACTTGGATGAAAAAGCTTCCACCTTAAATTCAAGTGACTTAACAAAAGGATTCTGCCAAGCAAATACATTCTCATGATTATTTACTTTGAATAAGTTTAATCTTCTCGATTGAGTCTGCTTGTGAATTTAATGCATTAAATATTTTGTCGCTTACTCCACTCAATAGCTTTAAGACGCCGTTAAACTACTGCTATCGTTTGCCTCTGCTGCAGTCATGCTAAACAAGCGTAGATAATCCCCGGCGACTCACCTGTTCCAAATGGCCATAATTATGATACTCGCTACACTTCCTGTTTCGCTGTATTTCTTCCGAGAGCTAAAACATTTTAAAGTACGACAGGGCTTATAAAATTTTGTGGAGTTTTTAGGTCGATGTCTTTGACAGACCAGAAAATTGACCGTAGCACTTTCTGTATATTATCTGAGGACGAACATCTTAGTGAAAAATAGCAGTTTAAAGTTTGAGTCTAGCCTAAACTTAGCATATAATCAGTTGCTTCCCTTTTAGGAAGATCTAAGACGTTATTACACCCATCAACATTAAAGTCATTCTCTATTTTCTCTTTGCAAGTACAATCAAAAACTATAACCGCGAAATGCGGGGGTGAAATATTAAAATGCTCCTTGAAGCACTTTAACACCTTTACGAATTTGATTAGCAGAGCTCGGAAACGGGAAATAAAAATCTTCTCCCTTTTATCCTGAATTTGCATAATTTTCTGATGTGCTTTGTTCTAAGCTTGAGGATGAAATTTTTTGAACTTGTTCGTAATCAAAACTTCTGTTGATTTACATTTGGTGGAGACTCGAAATATTTTTAATTAAAAAGTTTCCAATGCTCTGAACACCCTTTCGAATTGTAATGAATGGAATATTACCGCGAATCATTCGTTGTTTTTTGACATAAGAATAAAGACTCAAGATTATAGTCGGTGTTGACTACAAAGTAAGCTCAATTAGATTGCAGTTTTTCTCTTTTAGCTTGTAATCAAATTAAGCGCACATTTTCAGTTTCTAGTCTGCGCACTTCATGGCAATGGTATTGTAAAACGTCAATCAAAATCATTAAAAACTGCATTTTAATCGCTCATTTTTTACACACATCACGTTACTTCTTTTTCTTCTCGTTCGAAATACAATGCAAAAAATGTGAGTTTTTCACACATTACATTTAAAATGTAATTGCAGCAGCTCCAGACGTGTACATGAGCGAACAGAGAAGAAATAATAATTGCATTCCCAGGCCACTCAAAAACGTAGAATGCGAGAAAAAATACAAACTGAAGATCAGATAAAGATTATGAGCGAATGGGTTTCTGACAAATGAAACCTTGGGGTGGCAAACAATCGATGTTGGAGACTGAGAAGTTTGTAAAGAGTGAACTGCAATAAAGAAAAGACAAATCAGAAGTACGTGAAGTTTCAGTTTATCTTAGTCTTTAATAAAACTATTGCAGTGACTTAAGTAATTGGAAAGCTATTTCCAGATGAAAGCTGCGATTGACTTTTCAGTGAAGTTTTTTATTCAATTCAGTCAAGATATTTTATTGAGTGGCCAGGATCTGGCTGGGCCGTAACTGGCGCGTTATGCGTATTTGTAATCTGTCACAGCTCTCTGCTTGCTACCCAACCGCAGGTTTGAATTCTAAAGCAACATAACAACTTCATTTGATGAAATGCAAAGCATGAAGAACTCTTAACAACCGAAGCCAATATAATTAGAGCAGCTGAATTGCTTCGCGGTTGTTCATTCCAAATGAAACGGTCAGTTTAAAGTTTCATGACCTAAATGGGGCTATTAACACCTGCTTCTGTTCACTGCTCATCAAGAATCATTCATACTTTCGTTGCCTCTAAATTGAAATTCTTTCAAATTCTCAGCCTCGTCAGTCTTTTTATATTGTTGTAATCGTACATAGCAAAACAAGCATTTCACAACAAACCACACATTTCGCTGACTCGTTACCTGGAGAAATGATAAGAGTTTCCGTTTAGAGTTTTTCTTGCAGTTTTTCATGTCTATTATGTTATTATTTTTAAAGAAACCAGTTCCATTCATGCTGCCCAGTCAGTAACAATGAAACGTATTGAGAAAAACAATATTTCTTTTTGAATGCCAAATCGCGAAAAGTGAAAAGAAATGTCGCTGACTTAAAGCTGATGACATGTTGCGAATTAATGCTAAGCGACGAGCTGCTCCGGAAAGAAATAAATTCCGCAGGCAATCGGACATTTATTTTTGAGGAAGAAAGAGTCGAAGCAGTTGTCCGTGAGAGAAGACGTCGTCAGGACATTACCCACAAAAAGTTATTGTTTCCGCCGCATGTGACAAAATAACCGTTTCACATATAAAGCATTTGAAGACGGCGGTAAAGTTGTGGGCATTGCAAATGCCTTCGAGCTGTTCTTCTTGTCCGCATTCGCGTTTACACGTTTTCGTTTACTTTATCTGTCGTTTGAGCGAACGACATTTGGCTAAACCGTTTAAAAGCCATTATTCTTCCTTCTTGATTCTCATTGAATATTCATGATTCTGTGAGTAGACCACTTTTTCTGGCCGTTTGGCTGTCAGACAGAGCTGAACAGGACAGGAAATTCGAGCGCGTTTTCATGATCACAAGGAAATGAATATCCTTCTGGGCTTGCCTGGCAACAACAGTGAGAAGTTTTGTCTTTTGTCGAAATGGTAATTAGTGCTTCGAGCGAAAGTTCAGATTCGCATCGCTACGAGCAGTGAGCAGCAGCCTTCAGTGAACAACATTACAATGATTTATCAGAAAATAACATGGTGGATGCATGTATGTAACTAATTTCTGAAGAAGTCGAGATTTTCCAACCGATGAGAGAATTTTATAGCACGAAATATATTGTTTTGAAAAGTGAACACAGAAAATTGTTGATTGCGTGCATCCATAAAAGCCATTTTATTTTTTGCTTCGCTCTTTACACTTGGCTGCTCAACTAAAAATTTCAATTTTATTTTATAAAATTTATATATTTATAGTGTGTAACACATCTATCAGTAAATATTTTCGTAACAAGCGAGCCCAAGCCTCGAAATTCGTAATGAAAAATATTGTGGACGTCAGAATGGGAGAGTAACTTGGTTACGTAGCTGTTGTTGGCGGATAAGTCTAGATGTTTTCTTCAACTGTTTGTTTGCTTCGATATCTTTCTACATAAAGCAAAATTAAGTAGTGATGAACGAAGCTAGTGATCCGAACTGGAGAACTAATTCTTAAGCTGGTGACATAAGTAACAAACCTATCCCAATAACAAAGAGAAAAAGTAAGTTAAAAATTGCATTCTCCGTCCCTTGGATTCTATTGTCGCTCGGGTTCATGAGCCGTAGCATTTTATGTGTTTCACAGTTTTCCAGTATTTTGTGAAATAGCGGCGCACAAAAATGCCTCTAATTGTCACTTCATTTCAACTCAACCAATGGCAAACGATCAGAACGGACACGTTGTGTGCTTCAAGCTATACTTCCGGTCAACGAAGCTATAAAGGAACTGCGAGAGAACCATTTCTATTCCGACCATGGCGGCGGTGAGCTGCTGTACCTTGAATTTATAATTGCTGGCTGTCGTATCGGCGATTAATCTTATTCGGAGCTTACATGCACGAAGGTTGAATAAACCGTCGCATGGGGGAATTTATGAGAATTTGTCATCAGAATGTGAGAGCGATTAAAAATGCCCTCGATCAACTCGAGAAACTCGATTGACTTAAAATTCATAGCGAAAAGTGCATTAAATCATTTTTCTATTCGTTAGCTATTCCCTGATTGAGGTGTCAAATTCATGAAAATCTTTTATGAAAGCGATTAAACCTGACGATCATTAAGCGAAAAACTTCCCAAACACAATTTCAATTAAACTGAGCGACTTGAAGCGGAATTAAGTTTTCTAAAGTTATTCTCGGAACGAAAAGGTTTCGAGAACTCATAAAACTAAATAATTCATAGCTCTTAATGAGTGACTTTGATGGAAAGAAATTCCTCATTCGTCTTAAATACCGCAAACACCTCGAAGCTTATTTTGATTTAACTCTCGTGGTAATTTCATGTAAATAAATACGTCATTAAACTGTTAGCAGGCGAAAGCCCCGAAAACAAGTAGGATTGTAAATGGTCTCGAGTTTAAACAGATACAAAACGAGTCAATAAAACATTTTATGAGAAAAGCGATTTTCGCTGACGAAAATTCTCTCGGGTAGACAGCGGCGACATCTCGCAACTAACCGTTTTTGCATGCCGGCCTCTCCAGCAGAGTCAGTCACTTCTTTTAAATTAATGACCGAATATTCCGAGACTTGTCGTCCCTCCGTTCGTTGCTTTAATGCAACACCTGTTAAATTCTGCTTGTTATCAGCTTCGTTCGATCAGCAGAACGCAACGTCTTCCACATGAGAAGGGAGAGAGCTAACACGTTAAACATCCAACCTTCTTCAGAAAGAACAATTTCTGCTTCGAGTTGGGTCCCGCAACGTCCTTTGAAGGAATCCTCTTTCGAGAGAAATTTATTAGTTCCGTTTATTGACGACCTTAGCATTTTGTTTAAATTTCTAACAAACTCTGCGTCATCCGGTTAATCAATTCAATTGAACGTTTGAAGCCGCAATCTCGATAAGGGCGCAATCTTCCCTTCTCGAGCGATGAAAAGGCAGTTTTGTTTGATGTTGAAAAATTACTGTCTTTAGCTAAGTCCAGCGAGTCCGATTCGACGACGTTAAGAGTCAGAACGGGAAAATTGATTGAAGACTTTACGTAATACAAGAACGAAGGTTCACATTTTTACATGTTTCAGTGCTGTTCTTTTGCTTTTCTGCTTCGTAACTGGCATATAATAAAATTCACGCTGATGAACACTAATGATATGACATTTCTCTTCCCTGTAGATCATTGCTATGGCAAATGAGAAAAGCATTAATTTCCCATTCTACCACTTTATCGCAATCGAGTGCAATGGAGAATGGCGAGGTTCTGATATGCTTGAGCTGTTTTCACTCGTTCAAATAAGATCGTAGCGAGTTCACAACAAGATCGTAGCGAGTTTACTTATGGCGGCGTGTAGGTCAAGAGAGCCAAAAGAAAGTAACTCTTTATAATTGCATAACGCTCGCTTTTCTAGAGGAAATATTCATGTAAATATATTTAAATCATCAAACAAACCCGGCGCTATGTAAATTTGCGGCTGCGGTTCAGCTAATTACCATACAAATATGGGTAAATTAAATTCAAGAGCAGTTTTAAACTTGAATTCGAGCGTTATGTACTGAAAATTCAAGCGCAGCGACTCGAAAGCCGGCAGAACTTACTTTAGCGTGTACACTCATCATATGTATGTATGGATTGAGTTATTAGCAATTAAGATATAATAATAAAAGTTTAATTGAATAACTTTCTGCATGTTGAACTTTTCTGCACGTTTTGCGAAATTTGAGGAGATCCAACACACGAACCCGAAAAGTACTCAAGCTTTTCCATCCCCAAAAAGTTTTCCAAGAGCAATTCCAATCAATTTATCGAGTTACTCGTTCACTCTTACAATCTCCGTTAGTTCAACAAACTAAAGTCTGCATTAACAATGCTAATTGAAAGATCATTTTCGAGAGAGTAAGTAATTTGAATTATAAAAGCATTTGATTACAATTTGCTACATGTGTTAATAACATAATTAAACTCCTCAATGCCTGATTGTGTAAATGAGGAAAGAATGCTTATAAGCAGATATGAACTCATTACAGAAACAAACATATGGTAAATAAGTTAAATTTTTAGCATTTTTATTCAAATTAGTCTTTCGCTTTCCTCTCTCTTGGTTAAGAAACCGCAATGATAATGAATATCTTCCGATCAACATGCAATTTCAGTAATAGGAAATTCCTTCGATGACATTGTAAGCTGCAACGAGATTTGCTATTTGGAAGGGAGTTTGAGTTCAACATAAATCAATTTGAAAATTCGAAGCAATTACGATTTTAACGAGATTTCTCTCGCTCATCCTCAAAACTTTCGAGTGCAAACTTTTCAACCGTTGCGGGAAATTTTCAAAAACGAAGCCACTTTTGACACTCAATGGAAAATTCGCGCTAGAACGAGTGGCAACGACGATATTCTCTTTTCGTTTCGCTCTCCACGCCACTTGACTCGATCTCGAGTGTTTCGTGGTCTCGAGATTGTTTCTTGTTCGCATTACTTACTCTCTTTTGTTGTATGTTTTCCAAATATTTTCCAACTCGCGCCTTCTCCATTCGCCTAACGAGCCAGAGCGGCATGACGATAGCACTTCTTGTTGTTTCGTCTTGCTATTTCACATTCCGTTGTGGGCGTTCTACGCAACTGTTTTTCATCTATTGCGATTGTTTTACAACTACAATTACCGCGGAGGAAAGAGACGAAACGAACAAAATGGATGATGTTTTACTCGCTTGGCGATAGAATATTTGTGGACAAATTCAAGAGATCTCGCTAGTGTGTTTAGAATTGTCTCAGTCGCGGCGAGAAGGCACGAAAATCTAACGAGATATATCTGCTAAGGACTCGCCACGAAACGGACGCTGCAGTGAAGCAACAATTCTGTCAGCGGGACTTTTTTAAAGTGAAAATAAAATTTAATTTTATTCCTACTCGAGTGCAAAGTTTTCCGACTTTTATTGAATAACAAAAGAAATTCAGTAAACTCGCCGTTATCGTCAATCTGTCTCGTATCTCTCGTCTGTCACAAGCGCTGGCAGACAATTTTCGTTTGTTGACGCGTTTAAATCATAATAAATTTTTATTTATACACCGCACACTTTATCTTCCTTTAATCGTTACACTTCCAAGTCTAAAGATAAAAATTTGCATAATTATTTTCAACGTCGGGGCGCTTTTAAAGAGTTTTTCTTTTGTTATCTTTTTTTATTGTGTTTATGTAGACAGTATTTTGACCTTTCCCTTCTTAGTTGAAGTTATAAATTATCGTCTTATCAAATGAAAAAGAAGGCAAAGATTGGAAGACGGTCGTAGCCTTGAATCGCTTCTGACATCAATACTTTCGCGGAGTTATTCTTCATTTTTACACGAAGTTTGTTGATCCAGATTGAGTGAATCCATTCTTTACTTCTACACTCTGTGTCTGTGTTGAAACGTAGCCAATTTGCATAATTTTTACGAGAAAAGATTTTCCTTTCGTTGCAATATCGATTCGGCCGAGAAAAAGCTGAATGCGAACTCATAAATTTCGGAAGAACCGACGCAAGACGAGCCTGAAACAAAATCATTACAAGTTGTAAACATTCTGTCGGACACAACGAGCGAGAATAATTATTTGACACATTCAGCCTGGATTGGAGCTGGGAAATTTATTCAAAAGCATTTTTGCATTTCCTCGTTGCGCTTCGGAGCTTACCCAAAATGTTAATGTGTCTTTGTCTCTGGAAAATACTATTCAATGCGTTTAATCCTTCCGAGACTGTCGAAGGCGATCGTTGTAAATTTCTGTTTATTAAACACGCATAAATAACATCCTGATTCCTGGTTCACTTCTTCATGTTTGCCTCCTTCTTCGTGCACGACGATGATGTTACTATGGGAGACATCGGGCATGCGTCGTCGTTAGCACTCGATTTGTTTATGATTCACCAACGCGTATTTTGTGTGTAAATTTTCCTCATTTTGTGTTTTAAAGCTGAGGCATGAAACTCTCTCGCAGTCGCTGGTTTGATGCAGAAAATTTAAAATTGAATAAAATTGCGCGAAATTTCAACACAAACGACTGAAAATTCACCGCCAGTTGTGAATGCAATTAATAAAGCTATTGTCCATGCTTTCCACTCTCTGCCTTCTTTCCACTCGCAAAAAACATTTGCCGGACTTTTTTAATGAAAAATAATTACGGCTTCGTTGTGATGCAAATTATTCAAACATCGATTTTTCATAGCGACGAGCGACTTAAAGCGTTCGTGGAATTGTCAGTAAAACATTTTTCTCTCAGAATTAAAGACAGGCTGAGCTATAAATTCTGCTGTTGTTAGAGAGGATGCAAAGAAAGAAATGTGTGAGCAGAAATTTAATGAATTATGAGTGTACGGGGAGGCGATAGTGAGTGCGAGCGAGAACGAAGCTTGAGTAAATTTTTACATAATGACCTTAAGAGTTCGCTTGCTAATCTAAGCACGATTCCAATTCATAGAAACTTTTCGTTGCTCGACGGTCGTGGCTCGAAACACATTCTTCCTTCAACGATGTTCACATGCTTTTCAAGTTCAACCTCGCCAGTTTGCTGAGAGGCTAAGTTAGCTCGTAGAGTTAAACTCGATCATAAATTAGAAGTTGCATATCGATTGCTGTGGCTCAGCTTTAACGTTGAAATCTTTAAACTTCCATGTTTAAAGTTTCGTTAAAATTGATCCCTCTTTAATCTCGTTGATATCTTCTCGTTCGCATCTCTTCCCCCCCGCATAATAGAATCATGTAGATTCAGAGCGGAGCAAAAGAAAATTGTGTGAAAAAGAAGAACGGAGAGAGCTCAAAATACCTTTTGTTAGTCGACTCTTCTTTTGACGATGTAAATTTTTATTTTGCTTAACAAGGATACAAACGAGGGAGCACAAAATGGCGAAGACATCGAGGGTTACGATTCGGTAATCAGGGCTGTTCTGAAGTACTAACGTCTTGAATAGTGTTACTCGATTGAATATTACTGAGGGACAGACCCTGATCTCTTCTCCTGATTAACGAGCAAAAACGACAGATAGCAATGTTCGATTCAGTAGTTTTATCCATCAGCGTTTACAGGACGCAGGCGAAAGATTTCGTCTCCTTTAATATTCTTAAGGTAATACAGTGGAAGAGGCAGCTTGTCATCAATCCCCATTTTCACTTTCTACGGCGTTCCCGGCCAGACATGAGAAAACAGTAATTTATATTCGGAGAGGTAGAATTTATTTGTTAAGCGTTCAGAAGTTCAAAGCTTCGAGTTATGCTGCGCATATAAAAATGATAACCACATAAGGATGCCGACGACAACGGCACCCTGTTGCACATGTTTGAATATCAGCTGATTCTCTTCCCCAAGCGCCGCTCTGATCGTATTAATGTGTGGAATTTTTCTGCACTCGCTCTAAGTATGAATGAAATGAATGGAGGAGTCTGCTGTAGAACAGACATGAAACGAAAGTTTATCTGTGCAAAAGTTTTCTTCTCTCTCACCCCGAACGTTCAATGTTACCTAATGTGGTATTCAGATTCTGTACCGCGGCAGAATTATGATCTCGTATGCACGATGAAGTTTGCAGAGTGCAGAGCGGAAAACGTCGACTGATAGCTTAACGAGCTAA
The DNA here is from genome assembly GCA_033064975.1 of Smittia sp. YW1114-2. NCBI lineage: Eukaryota > Metazoa > Arthropoda > Insecta > Diptera > Chironomidae > Smittia > Smittia sp. YW1114-2. Next base: position 860,978 of record CP093832.1, read on the forward strand.
ATTTTCTATTTAATCTTTGGCAGATCACCCTTGCCGACAATGCTTTCATCAAACGTGAACACGAATTAGTCTCTAAAGGAAAACAAGTGATTGACAAGTGCAGGATAAAAACATCAAACCGAATTCATTTTGGCAGCCATCGAAACCACACTGCGTGGGTCTCGCATTCTCCCGCTATAAATACTCTGCCTGTATCAAAAAGTACGTCGCACCACGTCATAAAATTCGAATCTAACTGTGCCGAAAACAAGCGAACGACAGAGTAGTGTTGATGCTGAAGAAATTCAATTCGACATTATTTCATCACGGAACAGGCGAGACAGCAAAGGAGATGAAAGCATTTTACAACGCTGCTCTTGTTAGTAAGCCCGCTGACGAAACAAAAAACGACTGTCATGAAAATCTAAATTTATGTCTCGAAGATCTGCGCAATTTTCCTCCTTCTGTCAACGAGCAAACGCGCGAAACGATGAAAATAAATACGTCACATGTTAGATGGAAGAAGTGAGATCGGAGCGAGATAATTTCCTGATTGTGATAGCGATAAGAAGCAGTAATAGGATGTCGAGGAGGGTCGTAGCTGGTGCCTCGCAACGATTTAATATCGGAAACATCACCAGAAAGCGTTAAATAACATCAACGCCGTCGTCCCCCACAAGCTCGACGTTCTTATCAACTCGACGAGATCTTAATTCGACTTAAAATGACAAGTTTTCGGATCAATTCAGTCATGTGTCTCTCTTTTTCTTCGCCGGGAAAATGCAGACTCATCAAATTGTTTCTCATTCTATAGCGCAAGCATATTTAAATGCCAATTTATCAACGTGAAGTGGTAAAAAATGAATTGCTTAGCGTTGGTTGGAAATGATTGTTTGATTTATTGTCCTTCTGGTCGGTTGGGAAAAGCGCGCCCTCGAACATCAAACGCCTATGAGCCAAGACGAGAGCGTTTGTTGAGCTGGAGCGAGCGAGGGTTGCGAATTGAATTGCTCAAATGAAGATGTAGCGTTGATGCACCGAGAGGTGACAAATTTTAAATTTGAAAATTCCCAAGGGTTCGTCGTTTCATTAAAAATTATTTTTACTCATTTTCCTTCCTTTTATTGGCTGGAAAGTTTCCCGTGAATTTATTTACGAGTTTTCCTTCTTCTCTTTGATGCTTTGCAGCGCTTCGGGACTTGAAATACGAAACGAAATAGACAGCGGTATGAATTTTGTATTTTTGTTTTTCAGTTATCACCATCGCCGTAAAAAATAATTCAACATTATCTCCTTAGCTTCAAACTAATTTGACGAATTTGGTCGATTGTAGGATTTCTCAGCTGAACTTATGATTCCTCAATGCATCTTTCAGTTGTATTTAGTTCAATTCTAGTGATAAACCAACCAACCATATTTAGACTTTATCAGAAATTCAAAGCAAAATCTTACTTGTTTACGTTGCGATCCGGAACTGCACAGGAAAATGTTCGGCAAATGCACTCTCAGCCCTCGAGGCAATCTTTTGCAGGACGAGCAAAGAATAAGCGAAAGCCTGAGATGAATTTCAAATGAAGCAAACTCTCTGTTTACTACGAACATGCACAAGTGGAGCATAAAGTATTTATACTTACTTCCATCCTTGCTTCCATGTCTCGACTTCTCATGCTGCCCGATTCTGTAAGGATTTAAGCGTTGAATTTTCTTCTACTAGTTTTAAATTTCTAGACTCGAAGAGAGAGGAGCGGCAAGTAAGAACTATGAGAGTATAAAGAACACGTTTAATGGCAGTACCGATTCTGTTGCCAACATTTTGCTTCTGGTCTTGTAAAAAGGGAATGATTAATAAGCCAATTATTTTATTGTACCGAAAGTCGTGATTTCCATGATCAAAGGAAAAACAGAGACTCGCAGTTGCGGAGAGAAATTCGTTAATTCCGAGGCAAACATTTCTCTTGTATCTCAGCTTCAGCAAATGTTCGTGGAGACAAAGTTAAGTAATTCAAGTAGCAATTCAAGCACACGAAGTCATAAACATTTGATTCGAGAAATATAAATTGAATCATGTTCTCGTTTGTGTAGGTTGCCAAACAAAGCTTACAGAATCGTATTCAGTATATCTCAACATAAGTACGAGAGAAAATATTAAAATTTTATTTAAAGACACAATCCGAACAGTCATGAATCTCCAGCATGTAATGACAAATCTGAAATAATGAACAATTGAACAACAAACGACTAAGAATTTTATTTCTGCGGGGAGAGAAGCCGAAAAATTCAATCGTGATTCATAAATGGGAAGCATTCGTAAGCTCTAACTCAAATGAAGCTTTGGTTTACTTCACTATCAAACTTGATGAAGATGAACTTATCTGTTTCATAAACATTAAAAACACAATTTTTTAAAACACATTGAAAACCTTTAAAAGTCAGTGCAATAAATCACGTTACGATGCTTTCTAACGATCCCTCGTGTGAGGAACGATTCAGAATTTATTGCTCGGCTCGAAAATGTAACAACGACTTCATGTTTTTCTTTTTAAATATTTCAAAAGTTGCCCAGTCATGATAGCTTTAAATTCAAGTTTCCGAAAAATGAATGTCGCCTCAAGTGCAACAGGTTTCCGTTTGATACTCTGCACCTAAAATCTATGTTTTCCACTTGTCCGTCAAAAGAAAGCGTTTTACGCAACTGCTTCTCGGTGGAGCTGCGATTGTTTTCCCTCCTGTCTGGTGTATAAGAAAGAGATGTGAAGCAAAATGGTCGATGTTTCCACAATATTTGGATTTTCACAGATGTCGCTCTAGACTGTTGAGCCTGTGAAATGAAAAAAGCATGCGAGGAAAGCTATTAATCGCTAGAAATTCTTGAACCGTGAACTCGTGCTTTAATGAGAAAATCTGAGGTCGCACAATTTTCTTCTTGGCAAGTCTTCGTCTTATGGGAACTGAAATTTGGGTTCTGAGCACTAACAAAAATGAAATTCACGCTCTCCGGAAAATTCTTTTCGCTGCTGTAACAGAATGGTTATCAAGGATCAATGTTGGTTGAGCTTGAGAACGAGATCATTATGTACATGAAATCAACTAAATATCAGTCGAATTAAACATGTGCCAGAGTGATCCTGGCTGAATCGATAAGAAGATTTCCTAGAAGTTCTTGTTTGAAGGGAAATCTGAGAATTTATATCCACAACACTCTTGCGAAAAAGCATGATAACAAAGTATGTAAATATGTTTTCATCGAGGAAAAACGGCAAAGTTTTTCATGTCACTCAACATATACATTCAAACACGAGAATGGTTTTTCAGGGCCTTGTCGAAGTAGAAAGTCATTTTGTTAGTAGGCAAAGAATTTATTAGGCAATATCAGAAGTTTAAGTTCAATAGAAAACTTTAAATTTCATTAAGAAAATTCGCGGATTTCTTTAATGGACAGTGAATTCATTTTGCAATAATGTAAACTTGGGGGTTAACCGACACTTTTTGAACGGCCGGAGGAAACGCTTTCCACATAAGCGAGGACCACGGAGACTAGCGTATCTCTTGTTAAACAGCCAACAAAAACTGAAAGCTTGTTTTCAGTGCAAACAATTAAATTTCTGCTTGATTTTTGACACTCCAACTGCTCGCAAGCTTTTCCACCACTCCTTCTTTACGCAGATTGAAACTTTTTATGGCATGAGGATTAGGTCCGATTTCCAATCTGTTTGCTTTCACGCAGAACTAAATCATAAAAAAATCTACGTCCTCTTTCTTCTGTACTTAGAAAATACCGCAATTCCAGAAATGTTGTCAGTCTAAGAATTTTGACCTTTCCTTGAAGCGATATAAATATTAAATATTATCAAGCTATTGAGACGTTGAGTCATTATCAGAGTTTGTCTTCCTACTCGACTTAATTGAAAATCGATATGATTGTAAATTCGCTTTGGATACGCAGCTTCGACTGGGAACATTCGTGAGTTTCATCAATTAGAATATTGACAAATGCAGAGCGACACCCAAGAAAAGGAAAGAATGTCACGAAACTTATATTTAGTTGTCGGTGGAGAAATCCTTCACTCACATTGCAAACTGTAAGGAGTGTAAAGACCTTAGCAAACTTCATTTGCATAATTTTACATAAACGCATACACATGTACTTAAAAATTGAAGTGTCCATGATTTTCTACAATACATTCTTTTCACTTTTAAAAACGTTGAGGAATATCTTGGAGCTGAAGCATATTTTTCTTGGAATATATTTTCGTGTTCTCTCTGTCTCGCAATCCTCGACAATCAAGGAAGCAACATTAGCATCCAATTTTATCACTGAACAAATAGCACTTAATTGGAAGGAATGAAAAAGATAGTGAAATTTAAATAAACATCATTCTAACGAAGAACACCTTGCTCGTTGGCTCGAGGAGTGTGAGGCACATTTTAGTTACTAAGGCGACGAGCATGCGTATATTATGGTTCAATAAGGCAGAAATTCGCCAGGAGGCGAGGTGAGTAGATTTCATTGACTCGAACAATTTAATTCAATTCTCCGTTTTGGAGATTTATGAAAGCTGTAATCAGTTTAAACGAATAGCTGAAGAAAAATTGTGAGCAAACAGCGAGAAGCGACAATTATATTCTACTCATAATCAAATTTATTTAACGTTCTCTTTATTCCATTTTGCCTTGTCTCTTCTCGCTAAAACCGCTAAATAAACCTTCATCAACATCCAGCCACCATCAAACGACGCTTTTGTCATGTTCCTCCACTCTGTCGCACATAGAAAAACTCCCTGGTTTGCTATTGTAATGACACTTTTATGAAAAAAAAAGTCTACACGAGCGTTCGAGAGCTGCAAGCACTGCAAAAATCGTAAAATCGTAATATTTTATCATTTAGAACGAAGCGCCGTGAATGATTTGAGAGTCTGACGAGCAGCGAGGTTTCTCCCCCAATACTATATAGATTTGTCATTCTGACTCGATTCGATCATCCCTCGAAGTTGTGTTTAGATTTTCCTCCCGACGAAGCGTTGCAAAAAACCATTCGACGTCCTTGTTAACGCGAGAATTCGGTTTGCTGAAATATTTTTATTCAAAAGTGCCAGCCCGGAATAAATTCATTGCGACATCGATTTCTTTATCAGATTAAGGAGAACGAAAGACGAACGCAGTCGTTGATTTACGAGAAGAAAATTTGTGATTTCCACTAAAGTCGAAGCGATGTGAATATTCATGAGACTCGATACAGTTTACGATAATATGAATCATTGTAAGTTTTATCACCGAGGGTTACGAGCAAGTTTTGTCGCTGCTTTGAGTAACTAAAAATGTTCCAGAGCATTTAAAAGTAAACCAATTGATTCATCGATGCTCGAAATTTTTAGTGCTTGATATCTCAAAGGTAGGAAAAATGTCACATAAATAAAGCCATTCGACTCATTTATGTCGCCATATAGTTTATATAATGCCATAAAACATTTGATTTGAAGTTTCCTACCCATATTGGAAAACGATTTGCAAGTATAAGGCTGGAATAAGTATGGAAGTTCATAGAGCGAAACATTTTTAGCAACAAGCAAGCGCTAAAAATTTAAATTTATTATAAAACTTGATCCCCTTGTAAACACATTACCGAAAAAAGGAAAATTCCGCCCGCGAACACTTTACGTTGAACATTGTGACGGCAGAAAGGGGTTCGCACTGCTAGCGAAGTCTCCTTTAAGAAGAGAAGGGGATGATGGCGTTGATAACCTTATCCAATGTGATATAATGTGAACGACATTTCTCGCATCGGCATTAGATTATATCAAGAATAAGCACAGTGATTTACATAGCAGCGCAGAGCATCAACAAAATATTTCTTTTTCGAGAAATGAACAAATAAAGAAACTTATAGCTCGACTCTACCTAATTAATTATTAACGTTCACATAGAAAGTTTCTGATTGCAAACAGGGTAGCATCAGTGAAGAAAGCGAACCGTTTAACGTCTCCCAGCAATAATAAATCAATTATAATTTTCCGAAGGCGCCTCCCTCAACGCAATGCCAGTGCAGTGGCCCGAAAAGCGATAGACATGATTAATGATTGGGCTGATCTCATTAATTGAGAGACGTGTGCATAGTAAATTTACACAATTGTATGCCATGCATTTGGCTCATTGTTCTTGACTGTGCGAGCCCTCAATGACAAAACGAATAAATAATAAAAATTTGGAGGAAATATTGCATGTCGACGCCCACTTCAGATTTAAATGAATATCTTTATAAATGCATTTGTTTCAAAGCGTTAACTAGCCATGGTGTGTGGAAGACATTAAACCCAAATAACTGGCGAAGGGAGACGATAATGATGCATTAATGAGGACACCAACTCTGTGCTTTCATCCCCTGACAATTCGCAATTTACTATCAAATTGAATTTTCCTTCAATCGAGAAGCATTGGAGATTTGGTCAAAGAAATCAAAACGATTCTCATGAGAGTTAATTGATATCAATTTCTTGTCGTCCTCAAAGAATCTTCCGCCTAGCTCTGTCGATGACTCGAGACAAATTTGCTCGTCATCTTTGACCTCACATGCTGTAACTTTCCCCCTTGCTTATTTGTTTTTGCCACGAGCTTCTTTGACATCGCCGTTGTTTTTTACTGCTTTTTGAACGGACGTATAAAAAATTTCCAATTTGATACACATGACAAGAGCAAAATAGTTTTTCCAAAAAAAAAAAGGGAACAAAGTTTCTCTCCTAAATAACCAAACGACGAAGAGACAGAAACGAGGAACTCGAATGTCTTTGCATATTTTCATTCAAAGACCAATGTTTGTGCAATTTTAGCTTAGAACGAACGTTTAAATATTTTATCAGAACAAATGAGAGAGAATCCACCCTCACTACTGCCTCGTCTTCGAAATTGTGCGAAGACTGAGATGAAGAAACACAAAAGCAGAAATGACATGAAACAATAAAGCGAGAGAAGACTCTGACGAAGGCGATGTGGAGCTTCGAGACATGTTGAATTAACTAAGCTCCTGTCTCCTCCCTTCGGGTGCAATCAAAGGTTTTGTCAAAAAGTGTCAGATATGTTTTTGCAATCTTCAATCTAGAATTATCATGTGCCCTACTGCTTGAATTTCAGTTTACCCATTTGGAACTTGAGTCGTGAACATCATTCAAAGATGATTCATCCCCTAGTTTCTTAACTAAAATTTGCATGCCTTAATAAATTTGTCATTACTCTTATCGTCATGAAGAATGAAGAAGAATCTTTGCTTTCGCTTCAGAGTTACTCTATCTATTCTTGCTCATATCTTGTTGCCTATCAATTTATAGTTCTCTCATTCGTTCTATTTTCTGCCAAATCCATTTGGAAGCATTCAACAGTGATATCTTAACTTTATATTTGAACTTAGAAGTTCTAAGTTAGAACTGATTGACTTTCTTTTTTTTAGCTTCAAAAGACTTCCTGAGCACGAGGAATAATTTATGGATAACTCCAACTTATTTCTTGATTTTATCGCAAAAACGATAAAATTAAATTATATTTTCTTTCTCTCTCTATCTCTTCTAAGGCATAATTCACAGCCGAAATCTTCTCCATTGTTGAACCGTTACGTCTTGAACAACTTTCTTGCTTCATTAGACGCTCTGAAGAGCTTGCTTGATAGCGAATTCTACTTCAAATCTTATCGCAAATGGGATTCAACTTAAAGCGAAAGATTTGAAGATTTCGTTGAAGGAACCTATTCCATCATTTCTCCAATGTTTTCACAATCCATTCCAAGCCTCATCCTATTCAAAATATCTGTGTCATAAAGCAAAAAAAAGTCGAATAGTTTCTGTAAGAATAGAATAAAGTGTTCTGCATTTTCTTAGATTAAAATCCTTGAATAAAACATTTCATTCCATGTGTGTGTTTGTGTGATTTCTCAACATGAAAGTTTAGTTTTTAGTATTTAAACAATTTTGCTTTCTTTCTCTCTCTCTTACTCGACTTCGTGCCCCTCACAACACACAAAATGCCAATCAATATTTCTTGAAACGCTTCCTGAATATTAAACAGTCGCTCGGCTGTTGAGTCTTTCCTTTGCCAGTCACTCTTCTTTGTAGGAGAGAAACATTGAAGACAAAGAAACTTTCGACAACACCAAGAAGTCTCGCAATAGCATACACGAAATAAAAATGAGAAAATAAAATTTGCCATGAAGCGAAGTCGCTTGCTCGGTTTGAAGGGAATGCGAACGTCGTTCATTGTAACACATTCGCCATAAGAACATTTTGACGAAGCTCGTAAGTAACTCCTCACCCTCCAACTTTGTTATTGTTCAGCGCAGCAATATTATATGATATCAATTTTTAGTGTGTACATGATATCATTAATACCGTTCTATTTCCGCTTTGCTATTCCTTTCCGCTTTTTCCAAACGTTCTGGTTTGTTCATTTCAACGCAATACGCAGCAATAAAAACTGCCAGCGAGTCGCCTTCAAGTCGAACCATAAGCCGAGTCTAGTCAGACGTCTTTTTGAAATAAATTATTGCTTCAAAGCCTGTTCGCAGGTGAGTAGAAGTCAATAAGTTGCGGACATGAAAAAATTTATGAAGACGAGAAATAGTTCTAACAATGCAAAGCAACGAATTTTACTCGAAGAGATCATGAGATGCCAATTGAAGGGAAATTCATCCCACACCGGGTATTTATTTTATTTGACATCCGTAGCATTGGAAAATGAATTTTCGTCGTTGCCTTTTTTATCTCGTCCCCTCTCTCACCCGCTTTTGCTAAAACCATTGTTCCGTCATAAAGGAATATTAAAACACACATAGTGCAAACTAATGATTACGATGTGATATTTTTACAGGGAGAGGAATGAGTTGAAATCGTCGTGAGTGTGATATTGGTCCCCTGCGGCAAGAACGATATAATGCGCAGCGGGTCGCTTGCATCAACGACAATAACTGAATGAGCGAGACGGACCCGGTGAGCGGGCGAGGAAAAGTTTTGTTTTTCGATTCGAGCAAAATATTTGTCATTAAACGATCAATTTTGATCAATTTTAAAATTAAAGTATTTTGAAACCAATTGATTGATTGACTTGAGCTTGCTGTCCTGCGCTTATTTTGGATTAATTGATGTGATTCGAATTGAGGCCTGAAGAGTATCGGAAGGATTATTCGGCAGAGAAGTTAAACTGTGCATCTGCCTGAAATTTCTAAATAGAAAACTGCAGTTTATTTCAAGGAACGTTGATTACGAACTCAAACATGTTTCACAATTCCGAATTGATCGCATATGATGCGCCCTGGGCGATTCGAGTAATTTCTACTCACATAAAGCCATTCTTTCAATCATTGAGTTCTTGCGAGGGATCGCCGAGTTAGTTAGTTGAAATTCAATTGACAAAAGTATTTACAAGACATCTCGTTCTCTGGCTCTCGTGAATGATGCGAGTGACATTTTTGAGTTGAAAGACGCTGAGTATTCGAAAAGAAATCGTTCAAATTGTTTCACGTCTCGTTGAAGAAGAGAAAAAGTTTGAAGTGAATGAAGCGGCAACAATGGCTAATTAGGTTTCTTGTGTCAACTTCTTTTAAGGTCGAAACATTGTCATTTAAGCGACACTCGTGAGTTATTGCACTTGAAGCAATCGATATTTTTTGTTAGTTCAAAACCCCTTTTTTGTCAAGTCGATTGGATTATTCAAACTTCGTCGCCTCGAGAATTGGCTCTCGAAGCTCAAAAATGCGTATCTGACATATGGCTTGCTTAAAATGAATTTTTCTACAATTGACGCGAGCACTTCGTCACCGAGGGAGCTGCAGAAAGTGTTGCGAACAAGCTCGTTGCGCAAACTTACCCTCCGGCTATCGATTTCATTTCATTCAAAGGAAAACCACTCGAATTTGTGACAAATTGTTTGTCTCGGTCACAAGCCTCGCAGTTATGAATATTGTTACGTAATTGACATCGAGTGTGATCTTGACTTCGAGAGGGTTGTGCGAGGTTTTCTCTTTCAATGAGAGAGCAGAAATTTCCGAGGAAATCTTCACTGAGAAATCTTAATTGCAATTTCATCATTTACAGTCTTAACTGCGAAACGGGTCGTGAACACATTGGTATCATTTATTCATGGTTTTGTGAGCGGCGGATTATAACACCATTTTCTATTCATTAATTTTCTGAGCATCTCGAAAGGGTTGGCTTGGGATAGATTAGAGGGCGAGCGCACACCAACCCTCAACTTGATGTTTATCATCATCGTCTCGCTCATGTGTTTTGGGTTGATGGTGTTTTAATGCGATCTCCTTTCGTTGCTGCATTATTTATTTTTAAATATCCTATTAAAAGATATTTTGAGGGACATCTCGCCGCTCACACTTATCAATCATCTCTTTAATTTATAAAGCCTTTGATCGGTACGCTGTCTGATGAAATGGAAAGATTTTATGTCGGAAACTGCAATATCTTGAGTGATTGTGTGATGAGTCGACATTTGTAGAGTAGATGATTCTTGCAGTTTATGTCTCTTTAGATTGAGGAGTAGCCCTTAAAGAGCTACATATTTAAGAAGAAATGCATTGAAATACAACAAACTCTGCAACTATACTACCAGCTTTCACAATATTAAACACATGACGATTTGTCGGATGAACATTTAACGCTAACGAAACAAGAGAACTGCAAAAGGATTTGCTGTGTTGTCAGAGCCGCTTCATGGTCTGCTGTTGGAAATTGAATTGAAAAAATGTATAATAAATTTCATCGGAAAACCTAAATCCGCAAAATAAATTCATATTCACGCACAATTTTGTGAAAGCCTGTTTAAATATATTTTATTTTATTTCTCTGCTGTTCGCTGTTAGAACATTGAATATTGTTTTTGCGCCGTTCCGCTAGAAGAGAGAAGAGCGATTTATGTACACACAAACAGTTTTTAGTGTGAGCCTCAGCTCTAAATGGCTGTCGCCGAGCACATACAATCGTTGTCGACTCGAGAACGTCGCAGCGATTTTCCTTCAAATTATTCGCAAACTCCATTAACGGACACTTTACAATAATGACAATAATCTCTGTGTGAGAAATATGCATAAAACCGTCCAACACAACAGCCAAGCGAGTGGGAAAAAGTTCTCGCGCTACTTTTTCCTACAGCACATAATATCGATATCGATGCTTGATCCTTGAAACGGCTTAATCCATTAAACGCGCTCGAGAGAACCGGACGAATTATGCAGAGCACTTGAGTGAGTGATGAAACCAGATTGTTATTGGCGATAAGTGAATACCTTGTCGGCCTATACCGGCCTTTAGCATGAATTACAATCAATTCCTTTTGTACAATGGTAAAGGGAGAACTCATTGGAAAGACATTTAAATCCTTGTCACATCCGGCATATAAAATTTCACTTTCATATAAAATTGCACGCTTTGAAGTAACTTTCATCGCAAAGTTTCTCGCAATCAACTTAAGTTTGTGCGTGAAACTATTGAGTTCTTTAATATTTTCACTCATGAAAGTAGCTTTCAATGTTTCCTGATTCTTTTTTCTTCGTATTGTCTTATTTTTCCACCGCCGCAGACCAAGCGACTCGAGTTTTCTTCCGAAACGCGATTAATATTTTACACACGTTTTCATTTTTCAATTGTTGAAATCTAATTGATCTCATTTCATGTTTGATTTTATTCTCAACTGTTATTGTTGCAGAAGAAGAAACGAAAAAGTTTGCGAGTGGGTGCCTCTGTCTCAACCCACAAATAGGCCTCACTGTTCCGAACGTCTATCAAACGCTTTAATTTGATTATCATCCCTGTCTCGAACAGAAGAGATGCTGCGGACGTTTTTAAAAACGAAGATCGTGTGGAAGTCAAAGTTTTTCTCCTTCGAATGCTCGAACGTAAGCTTTGGAGAGCGTAATTTTCCACGATGACGGAGAAAACACGTAAACCTGCTCTACTCGCTTGCCTGCCTGCCTAGCTGTAAATGCTCGCTAGTATATAGATAAATATTTTTGCTCCGGTTATTTGTGTTGTTATTGTATATACAAGGAATGCATTGGCAAGGAGAGAAAATGATGCTGGAAAAAGAAAAGAAACCCTCGAGGTAATCTTGGTAGGGACGAAGGAAAAAAAGGAAAGAAGAAAAAACCAAAACCTGAGCTGAATGTATAATGAAGAAAATTTCGATTTTCCAACAGTTTCCATTACCATCATACCGAAATTTATTTCTATGAGCTCTGCTCTACTCTCGACTCTCTCATTCTCTTCCTTTTTGCCTTCTTCATTTCCCCACAATTGAACATTTTTCCTTTGGCGCGTTTTTACTTTTTCATCTTTCGAGATTCCTTCCTTCTCGTTTGGTGCTATTAAGCATTCTCTTCTGGCAGCGTACAGTTTTCAATTTACTCTGCCACTCTTGGACAGAGTTGCGGAAGAAATATGTGCGATGTTTGGAAGCAAAAAATCGATAAGCAAGCGGTCAGGTTCTCCCTTAAAATGCTTCAAGCATTCGCGAAATTGTGTGCAGCAGTTAAGTTTATTGATTCAAAAGAGTGGTAAGAGTTCTATCGTTAGATGGACTTATCACTTCTTTCTCTCAAACAGCAGAATCTTAATTAACTCCTTACATCTACTTCTGAAGACTAAAAATTGCTTTATTGTGACAATTTCCATTGAAATCATCGTCGTCGCTCCCTTGTTTAACTCTTTACATACCGTCGACGTAAAATCTTCAATACGACACCCTTTTGATGGGTGCACAAAAATGTTGAGTATGGAAAGAACAGGATTTATCATTTCTCGTTTCTTACATTTCCTCAAACTCATTCGAGAGACGAGCGACTAACGAGAAGAAGAACGAGGGATAGCATTGGGTAAAAAGGGTTGCTGCTGAATCTGCTGTCGCTATAAAATTCTATTTTCTTTTTACCCTGCTCTCGTCGCTCTAATTTCGCCTTAAGGCAGATTTGCTGTTTCGTCCTAGCGCTACACATCAACCCGCTCGTCGATTGCGGAGAGTCGTCGTGTCGAGTGTATATTTAGGAATTAGCTATCCATAATTATTTTATTGTTAACTGTTAAATGTGGCGTGAAATTTATTAACTAAAGCCTGCGGCGCTTTGAAGCACAATCGTTCTCAATGACGACAGTGCATCAGCACCAACACAGGCGATTATTCAAATTTAATGGAAAGTGTCGTCTATGTATGGTTGTGGGTGTTACTTGATGGCAGCAATTGGGGAGAAGCGCTCTTTAAATGTTTATCGTTACTTCATTTTATGTGCTAACCGCAGAGCCATTAGGTTCTGGCTGCAAAGTGTTGCCATTTAAATAAATGGCCGATATCAAGCTGAACTCTGTAGAAGTGAATTGAAAGTTTGAATCTATTTTTAGCGACAGCAAACTCTAAACTTTTTAGTATTCTAATCATTGAACAAGATTGAGTCATACGAAATTCCAAGGTCAGTTATCCCTCGGGGATGTCGTTCGGATTTCGTCTTGTTTCGATAAACTTTAGTCATAAATATTTCCACCTTCACCTCATTCTTATCAAATGAGACATAATTGAGTTGTTTTCGTCGCTTAAAGTTCTTCTTTCGCGAACTTTCACTTGCAACACATCTCATTATTTTGGAGAAGTCGAAGGAATTTTTCTTCTTTTCTGATATCTCTTGAAATCGTGCCGGATGCCAAAACGATAGCAGCCAGGAAAAGTTTTATTCTTTCACAATTTTATGAATAAATAAAACAATCTCTTATGTAAGAGCACATGAGAAGAAAAAGGCGAGATAGGATAAAATATTACTGTTTTCACTTTTATATAAGAAATCTTTATCGTCTTACGTGATACAACATGAGAAAAGGGAGCGTAGCGAAATGAATTCGAGTAAGTGACGCGATTTATGAATTTCCAAAGAAGAGAAGGAAAGTGGAGCAAGAAGATATTCTTATGCGGTTTCAGGTAGTTGGCGACGTGAGCATTCGAGGAATCTGCGGAAGAAATGTGTTGAGTAAGACGCGATGGAAAGTGTTTTGGTAGGCTTAAGAGCGACTGCTAGACACTGTCATAATACTTTAGGACTCTTTCTATGAGCCTTATTAATGCCATGTCACAAGTATTGAACAACTTCTTTGTCTTTGAATCTTCTTGTCATCATTTGTGGATTTTCCCAAAAAAGCACAAAGCGCGAGGAGATCGGCAAACACATTAAATATCGTATCTATTTCCAGACTCTGATGTTTATTATGTTTTATTGCTCAACACACTGGATTCTCCACGTTTCGACGGTAAGGCGAGAGGAGGAAACAACAAATATTATGGCCCCGATATTCTACATGAGATTACACTGTTGAGCAATTTAGCAATAAATATAAGGAAGATGATATAAAGTGAGGGAGCGGGGGCAAAAGGAGAAAGAAAAATTGATAAAACGTGAGTTCGACTCGCTTCCGTCTGTGTGTGCGGGCAGAATCATTGCGAAAGAAATTTCAATTTGATACTTCTTGCTTGTTATTTCAATGAAGAGCGCGCTCCACATTTATATCGTAATCAATTAAATATAAGATAAACAATAAGAAGGTGGAATCATCTCACATTATCGAGCGGGTAGAGGGAACGCAACGCAAAAAGTCCCAGAAGCATTTTCGTTCCGGATTTTCATCAACAACAGCAACGCACAATATCTGTCTAATTTATCTTAATCCTTCTAACAAGATAAGAATAGAACGGAGAGCGGAGAATGTAATCGAAATGAAACACGTTTTCGGCATAAAGTTCTGGGATATGACGTTTCATCTCATTCAAGCTCAGTTTTATAAACATGTCAGATTCATTATGATTAGAACTAGCCGTTAATTAACGATGCCCGCAATCAAGTGTTAACAATCCCAAAAGCGATAAAATGGTTTTGACACGCAATCGTTAATTTCCCGGAGAATTTAAGGAAGCTGATGACCTCGGCTTGACAGTAAAAACTCTGTTGCGTCATGAGCTTGGGCTGATGAGAAATAAAATGTGAAAACAACCTGTAAGCAGAAAAACATTTGTTGGTCATCGTCCCCTAACTAATAATAACATAAGGAAAACCTCGAGTGCATTGATATCAGCAGAAAGAAAGAAGTTAATGAAGTTGATCCCAGAAATAGAACGCTCATCAAATAATCGGATCTGCCCTTTATATTTCATCACACCCGGAGAAATGATTGTCTGAAAATGTTTCGCAATGAAAACTCCCACAGTCTGTTTGACTTCGGTCCGCCACTCCTTGTCCGATCAACAGGAAGGAAAGAAATCTCATCAGCTCTGTGTAAAATCTTAATGTCCGAGGAGTGAGAAGCGAGCAATCATTGAACAATAAAGCTATAGACATTGTGTTTATCGAGGATTTGATTTTCATTTGAACTCAAGCTATTTATCTTCATTTAATAACAGAAAAGACCAATTACTTGATTTGAACTGGGGCTGAAGAGAACGACAGTAGCAGAGATGTAAAATAAATATTGCTCTAGCAAGAATCCACTCGAAGCTCCTTATCGCTGATGACTTCGAGCGCCTTATCTGCGCTACGTCCCTTCTGCTGTTTCACACATGGGAAATAAAAATTTTGCTGTAAGAAAAGGATTTGTCGTCAGCAAAAGTGCGATGGTCATCGGAATTCATTTTTTATTGACTGTGAATCCACCCCCGGCGACTTACACAAATGCTTGCCATACCTCCGTTTGAACTTTCGCTGTCAGCAGAATTCATTCTCAAATTCTTTCCTGATAAGTCCTGGAATTTTACGAGCGATGAAACTTTTAAGTGCGAACAGCGACTGAACAGTCATTCCAGGAATGTTTATCGACCGCTCTCCAATCACGCTAGGTTGTAATTAATTTTAGACGTTGCAAATAACGGCGCGAGTTAATGACAACGCAGGTTTCCTAAATGTGCATTGAAATTCTAATTGTGGCGGTGTCATCATATGACTTCATGTGAGGGCTCATAAAAATCCTTAATCATGGCTTAGTCATGTGCGTAATGTGGAAATGTTTCACATATGCAAATTATGTGTTCTCTCCCCACGTCATGCGAATGCGAGAGTCTGAATCCACAGAACACGCAATAAAAATTAAAGTTTTTGAGTTTGAAATGGTTTGAAGAATCCTTCAAGATGCTCGAAAAAATATTTTCCATGCGATCGGAAAAATCGGCTCGCAACAGCTTGCCGGGAAAAGATTGTGGAAATTCGCCCTCTTTTATTTTATAATTTTATTACACGTGCGTTGCCACAGAAAAATCTGTTCAAACTAAGCTCAATGTTGCTAGAGAGAGATGTGGGCTTGAGCCGTGGCACTTGGTGGTAAATTTCCACCGGTTGTAATCTTTGTCTGTTGGAGTTTTGATTGCGTTCATGCTTGAATTATAAATATTTTATCATTCTGCATTTCTTTGCCTATTATTTATGTAACAGTTTTTTGAGCTTACAAACATAAAAGACAGAGTCGATTCAGCTCGATTTTTGTAGCCTCGCTTCCCCTTTGCGTCTGATTGCATCACCTTCCACCATCTCAAAGATTTTCCAACTGCCGATACATCTGTGTATGGTGTTGCGAGTCAATTCGTTTCCTTTCAATATAAATTAAATTGGCTTCTGTCTTCGGTGAGTTTGGGTGGGGTTGTTAGCTCTGTGTGTTGTGTGTGATTGCGATCTGTCGTGGTATATTATTAAACTTATTATTGGATTTTGAATTTGAGGCATTATGTTGCCATTCGTTTGCGGTTTCAACGCAATCTCTTTTGTTATAAGTTCCAATTGTACGTAGGCGACAGGGCGGATGGTAATCCAATAAATGACTCGTACAACTGCCTAAGCAACTTTATGACGTCTTCTTTTCTCTTGTTTAGCTTTTCTTCTTAAATTTTTTAATTGAAGTCATTCGCACACTTCGAATCCCTCGCGAAATATTTCAGTCTTAGTAATTAGGGGAACGGGTTACGTGGCCTCAGCTGCGTCACGATCCTCGTTTATGAGCCTTAACTAATTTGCCATCGGTTAGTATCAAAGAGAGAAACCTTTTTAAACCGCTGTGATACTTCAAATACTGCTTGGTTAGCATCGCCGTGAACAGCGTAGTCGAATGTTGAGCTGCACTTGACCTTTTTCTTTCGAGTTCACTTGCATAGTTCATCTACGACATGCACGTTGAATACAGAGGATGGGAATGAAAATGTGCTTTCGATGCATGCAGAAGTGGTTTTGCAAGCGTTGCCGCTTCTATGTGTGATTGACTTTCGTTTTTGTTTTCAGCTTATATTCGTCATTGAGACAAAAACTTTTGAGACGAGCTTCATTTACCGTCATCAGCTTAAAGCTCGCTCGGGAGTTTTGCTTTGAAGTCATCAAGCACGATTTTTCAGACTAAATTCTGATTCAATCGATTATCGTGTCACAAAAATATTTCACAGAAAAATTGAATTTTTAAATCAGTGCTGTCGTGGAAAATCTTGTTTTCAATCAACGACGCTTTGCAATGCACGCTAGCGATACAATTTAACAATTACATTGAGAGATTCGTCGAGTCATTTATAATTACTTGTTTCTGGTACGCTTCAAGTACAGTGGGGCGAGTGTGGCAATAAATCGATAATAGACATTAAATAATTATTTGGATAGTCGACAATTTACTGTCGCTCGAGTGCAGCGGCAGAAAGAAAAGCAGTAAACGAGTCACGTCGATACCTTGAGACGACAATCTCTAAATCTTGCTTCACATGCTGGAATTATTAGGAATGTTGACGTTTCATGCGCCGACGTGGAACGATTTGTAATTATTAAATATTCTCGCAATAATTGAACGTAGAAACTTCCTCCTAATCGTTGTCATCGCTAGTCATTGATTTTCAATCCGAAAAAGTATTTTTGCTTCCAGTTGAAACGACAGAAGACTCGAACTTCAAACTTGATTTATCATTTTATACTTTTGATTTTCAATCAAAAGTTTTGATCAAGCATAGAATTCATTACTAATCGAATGCCTAGCTCACAAAATAATTCCAAGTGAATCTGTTGCAATGATAGATTTCAAGTGAAATGATAGTCGCAATGCAGCGTGTGCTCGAATCGAAAAAACTGATAAAGCTTGAGCTTTTAATTAAAAACGAGCGGGAGCATTCCAACACTGATCCGCACGTGAACGAGGGTTTGCTTGATCACGAGTCATAGACATGTAATTAAATGAGAAAAAAGTGTGCAGATAAATGGCATAGTCAAGCAAAAGCTACATTTTCTTGTCAACGCAATGTTACGAAAAGTCCCCAAAATTATGTTTCAGAAATAAATTACGATAATGGCTCGAAATGAAAAATCTGCGGAAAAACACAAACCAATTCTTAATTACTCTCATGAGCTGATCAAAATGCGAAATCGAACAGCTCATTTGTGAAACAATAATAAAATGATACATTTATCATATGTTTAATTAATAAAAAACAACATAATAATTTTCGATTTAATTACTTCATTCACGTTAATTTTCAAGTGAAAACTGTTTAACAAACATGTTTTTCACTTGTTCATTAGTCAGCAATTATCTGTAGTGATGCTGTTTGCAGTGTTCCTGTTCTGTAAAGCTTCTCTTTCTCTCCAAACCCGAATCCAAGGAAATCATTTCATTCTAATTAATTTCACCCCTGCTCGTCTCAAAATAAAACACAACTTTCCCTGCCTTCAAATCTCATATTGTTTTTTATTTTAATTTTTCTTTCGTTTTCCTTCCCTTCCCGGTAAATATTTACGGCTTCGTCTTATATAGAGATATAGACCGTGCAATTGCAATAATCCATTTAAGAGAATAACGATAATTTTTATCTCGTACGACGGCGCTTTGCCTTTTGTTGTTCGTGCAGCATTTAAATTGCTCCCATCTGACTTCGGATTCGTCAATAAATTTTACAGCCCTCCAAGCTCGGCTTCACGGTGAGTCGCGGTGAAAGATAGAAGCGAGCATCATCCACCCTACTCTATAAAGTGAGACGAGAAAAGGAATTGAGATAATATATCAGCGTGTTTAAGTAGCGTCTCGCGGAATCTCTTGATTAGATACGAATAGAAACGCATAGGGTTGTGGCAGAAAACTTTTACTTCTTGCAATTGCAATAAAATGCTGAGTGCTTCATGAATCTTCCAAAACAAACAGTGCTGGAAGGTGGCGTATGAAAACGATGATCACAATTTTTCGATGGTAAATATAAATTTTAATCTTGTCTGTAGTTTTAAAAACTACAAGTTTCATTTTCAATAAATAAAGAAAAGCTGAGACTGCAATGATCGAAATTTCAATATGTTTGAAATGATCGGGGCATTCGAATTAATTTAAAGTTTTTAAAAGCATCAATAAAATCTCAAATTAAGAGAATAAATCGAAAGAGATTCTTTTTTCACCCTCAGAGGCAATCTGTCTTCCACCCTGAGAAGAAGCGTAATCAAATCCAATGAGAAAGAATGTTACAAGAAATTAAACGCGATTAGATTTCATATGCATCAGTTGAACAGCATTCAGTCTCATGAAGACGATCACAAAGCCAATAATAAAACGCAACAATAAAACGGCAATAAAAGAAAAACATTTCTCTTAATATCACCGTTTGGAAAAATATCGCGAGGGAAGACTCTGAAGAATTATCTTCCAATCTTTGCCGGGGAGGAACAAACACACATTAAATGGAAATTATTTTCAATTACACATCCATTGTCTGAAAACGTCGCGGGTTTAAAGAATTTCGAGAATGCGCAGAAATTTAGTCAATCCTCAATCTCAGCAAATTTTAGCGAAAATCCTTTAGGAGATTATTTGTATTCTCATCTTCAGACATTCAAATGCGTAAACATCTTCGCTTCAATCCTTTTCTAGTCGAGTTTTCATCTCAAACGCTTTTTTGGATAGGAAATTTATTGCTTTGTTAAGCCTTTCCACAATTAAATGATTCCCTGACTCACTTCAGCACAATTTACCTCTTCGCTCTTTACGCCTCATGAAGCTGGCTTAAGAAGATGAAAATACAGCAATTAAATGTTGAAATAAATGGCTTTTCACCGTATACACGCAACCATAACTTACGAACAATTTAAGCTGTTAATGAAAGGGTTGGGATTCATTCTCCCGGAGTAGCGACGCGGGAATGTCTTAAAATTAAGTCGTGAAGCTCGTTGGTCGGAACGCTTGAAATTAGAAAACGTGGAAATGATATTCAGCTAGGGACAGAAGGAAATTCCACGCAGACACGTAGCTTGAGTGACAGTCTTTTAAGGAAATATTAGGCTGATTAAAGCTTTGCGAAAGCCTTTTGTAAATATTCAAGTCCTGAAGTTTCGTAGGACTCATAAGCAACGTTTAAAATCTTAAACTCAAAAAAATAAATGCCGACACGAAACTACTGCAATAAAGAATGATTAACTTTTTGAACATCTCTCGATGGAGGAAAATCGATTTGATAGCAGTTTCGAAAGTCATTTTTTGCTCAATCTTCCTCCTTCATCCGTTTCAACCGAGAGAAATCATTTAAAATGCTTTTCCCAAATATTCAAGGGTAGCCTCTGCTAAGAAGTCACGTGCATCGGTTCAATTTGATGCAAAGCGTAGAGAAAACAGCAAAAAAATCCTTTGGGGTATAAAATATAAAAAACATTCTTTCCGATCCCGCACTTTTAAAATCGCCTGACTGTAAAATGTTCAGCTTGCCATGAGTAAAAAATGAAACATCTCTTGTAATAAAAATCGACTTGCAGGAATGCACAATTTAAAGGGAGAATCTGAGGGGTGACACTCAGCTCCTGCCTCACGCACGTATCCGAATTTCTGTCGGGCGGCCTGGGTTGACGAGGAGAAAGGAAATTTCATGCGACGTCAACTAAAGACACGACATACAAGCAATACATTCCATTTCATGAGCATTGTGATGACGATAAATCAAGTATGAAACCAAGAAAGAGAATGCCAGCTTAAATATGAATAAAAAGTCCTCAAAGGCAACATTAACTCAATTTATTAACAAAAAATATTTCTCCCCATGGCTCGTCTAACAAAATTTCAAAACACCCTCGAATAATCTTCCTGGTTGCGGCTTAAAATACTCTCGTTCGCCTTTTAAACGAAAATCTCCTTTCACGAAATTTATCGACGCTCTTAATATTTAGCACGCTTTCTCTATCAGGAACTAAGTAGCGCTGTTGTTAAACGCTGCCGTCTCGCAATTCACTTTGCGCCGCTGCACGTGTGTTTTGGTTCATTTGGACTTCGTTCTCGACTGAATCAATTTATATCCGCCCGCTGGTTCTTACTTTTTTATGAAACGGAGGCTTAGATGAACTCAACATTGCTTTATTGGACTTTATGATGAATTCGAGTCTTCCACAATTGACGTTTGTCGACCAAAATTGTTTTAATAAAAAAGCAGCCAAGAGACAATCTTTTCATGTTGACTAAAGTGATTTCGTTGACGGCGCTGTTTGAGTAAGAGATTAGAGGGTTAGAAGTGAGACAGAGAGGAACATTCACATGTTCTCTTATACGGATGATGCTGCTTCTGAGGGTGGTCGATTATTTATCATTTTTTATTGGCTCACTCAGCTTAGTAGATGAATGGATCGTCGTCATCGAGGCTCTGAATGATACACGCGCTCATAAAAAACACAGCAGGAAATTAATCGGATATTTTTCCACTCACTTCGCTGCCATTAATAATTGAAAATGTAAATGAAATGTCGATGCAGTAGCACTGGGTTGATTAGTAAGTGAAGTCACAATGTATATAAATTATTAAGGTTCGGCTAAAGATATCAGAATCGTTCTTCATCTCGTGATACAAAATTGTCTTAGTTTGAAGTTTGCAATTTACTCAACTGACGAATTTGTTCTTCTGTAATGAAATGTGATGGAAGTGATTTGCGATACTTGCTCGGCGACAACTTCTGGTTTACTAGGAAACGTGATGCAGCAAAAACATTCCTTTGAATCAAATAAATTTCATCGAAAGTTCCAACAAGAGTCGATAGAAATTTTGAAATTTGGAGATACAAAACCGAGAGGAAAAATTACTAAGAATAAATCATTGCTCATAACTCTGATAATGTCCTTCGCACCTTCGTTTACTCCGTGATTTTTTCATTCATGTTTCGTTCAGTCTTCGCTTTGCATTTTTCTCTTGCTGCATGAAATTAAGAAGAGAAGAACACCATGTGTGTAATTTTCTTGTTGCTGTGCCGCGCTGGACTTGATGAAGCTCACATAGCAGCTTAAAAATTTATTATCTTCGAGACTGAATACCGACATTGAGTGCTACTGGGCATTACTGGAACGTAAAGCGAAATAAAGCCACAAAATTTATTTTAGTGCGTTTAACTCGAAGCAGCGCAGCAGACAGAGCAAGAGCATGTAAAAAAGAAATAAAATAAAATATCGCAGCAGAGGAAAAATAATAAAAATGTATTTAAAACTGCATCACATTGATTTTTTTATGAAGTCTCGCAGACTCGTCGCTTATATTTATTGCAGTTTTATTTTGTCTCGAGGTGTTGAACGAGCTCATGAAGCTCTCATATCAAAAGAGATATGATAATTCTTAGAAAGCCTGAATATGCATTTTATCATCCGCGCTGCATATTATATTATATAAAGGTAGTGGAACTTTCGATTCGTTGTCAAAGAAACGCTCGCTGATAATGCATATTGTTCGATAAAGCTTCCCATTTTCCTTGTAATATCGAGAACAATTGTTCTTGTTGTCTACCGTCTTTGTTTCTTGCTTTATTTATATTGCTTTGCTTCTGTTTTCGCTTTTCTTTGAAATGCTTGAAGTTTTGTAAAATTTGAAGAAGAAAACTTCGATCAGAGCTGAATTAACAATGGCGATGTTGCAACTGAAGAGTTGTTCGGGCATTCCTGGTTGTGATACTGAGCATCGACGAAGGCTTTTATCTACGATCCCCGTGCGCGTTGCATTCACCAACCGTCGAAAAAGTTGTTTAAAATTCCATTCAGCAGAAGACAAAAGAGCAGTCATATGTTTATGAAGCACAAGCGAAAGCCAGTAAAACATGGAAAACAAGATATCGTTTTGTCAAGGATTGAAATAACAGCAGCATCAAGAGCAGAAAAAGTTATGAAATTCAGTTTCGCCGCTTTTTCTTCGTCTGCCTTCTGCCGTTGATAAGAAAACTATACGATAAATTTCTTTTGAAATGACACAAACAGGTTTGCTGCATGCAATATCTGTAAAAGTCATTTTTACGTAACGAGAGCGGTGAGCTTCGTTTAGACTGTCAAAAATCACAAAAAATGTTTTGGTCATCCCAACGATCCGTCAATTAGAAGTAAATGAACATATCAACGGATCGAATGAAGTGCCTAATGTTCGTATTAAATCATTAATGTGAAAGATACTTGTGAAGAGCTCTTTAAACCTTTCATTAATTTTGACAAGTCATGCCATGCTCTCTTGGCCTCTTTCTTCCTCGACTTCTCATTCTCATTGACCAGAAGCAATTTAGTTAATAGCTGAATAATTGATTCTCTGAGCGATGTGGTTACATCAATCAACACCTTTTTGAGCTAAACTAGCACATTAATTTCAGTAGCTTCGGCAAATTGAAATCGGAAAAATAAATATAATCGAAGGCTTTTGAAAAATTTCCGGTCAGTGAAGGGTTTTCCTTTCTATATTTGATTTAATGATAACCTTTTCCGCTCCGCTACATTCGTCTGTTCCTTTTGAGACCGAAAGGTTTCAGGATAAAAGCAATTTTCGGGTGAAAAATTAATAAACATTGAAATGTGAAATTTATGAAGCCAATTCCGAACGACTTTTCAATTTAAATGCTGGGTCGCCTTATCGTCGATGATATCCGATTTATTGGTTTCCGTTTCACATTTACTCCTTCCTTCGATCTTTGTTTCTCGCTAACTTTGCATGTAAAGAAATTTCTCTCTTGGCAGAGGTGACACGACGAAGGCTTGTCAATAAGTAAGAGAGAAACTATTTACGAGGAAGGAGAAATGTGTCGTGTCTTGTTAACTGAACAAAAACCGAGCATCGATAAAATATTTGGTTGCGATAAAATAAACTCGAGAATCTCTTTTGCTGATCCCATCCCGAAGCGAAATAATGTCAATCGACTTGATCGTTTAACATAAAAAATCTTTCCCTTCAACTTTTCCATCGCCCATCAAACGGAATAAATGACGTGTCTCTACTCTCAGATGGTTATCACTTCATAAAAGGTTTTTATCTCTCGACTTCCCCTTTCTCGTAAGAAGTTTGCATAAATTTCCAGAAGAAGTAGGTGACAATCTTACGCCACGTTGTCGAAAACCTTTTGTCTGTTTACGTTCCTTTGATTTGTAAAAAAATTTTGGGGAAATCTTTCAGTACATTCTTTAATGCTGTCAAACAGTTGTCCAGGAGTTCGGTCATGATATATTACCATAAACATTAGTAAGTTATGTCGAACCAAGCACGATTCATGCGAGAGTTAAAAAAGCATGTCCTGATAAGATTTTTACAGCTCTTATATTGACTGTTCCTGCTAACGTGAAAGTCCATTTGAACTTAATGTGAATGTCGTAAAAAAACGTATGAAATCATTCGAGAGACATCGACTCGTAAATGTGCTGA
The DNA here is from genome assembly GCA_033064975.1 of Smittia sp. YW1114-2. Classification (NCBI taxonomy): domain Eukaryota; kingdom Metazoa; phylum Arthropoda; class Insecta; order Diptera; family Chironomidae; genus Smittia; species Smittia sp. YW1114-2. The sequence continues at coordinate 885,587 of CP093832.1, forward strand.
ACACACCTTCATCGTGTGTGAATCCAATGGCAATTAACTCGTTTAATTAATCAGCAGAGACCTGCGAGCGCCGTCATCCAAACCTAATTTAATCAAATTAGTTCTGAACTATTTTTGACATGAAACATAGGACCTTCCTGTTTGCTGCAGGAAGAAATCTTTTCCAATCAGAACTCTCCTTTTTTCTTGGTGACATCTTCAGGATTTCCTTGCAAGTTTCAGGCGAATCCGCAATTAGATTCCATCGAACCAATGCTGCACAGCTATGATGTTTTATTGGATTTTATTTAATGAAGAAACGTAAATCGCATTATAGAACCTCCCTATGAATGTTTTCCTATTCGCTTCTTGTCGATTCAGGAAACCACTGAATTATTTGAATAAAGGGTTTGGTTTATAAAAATGGGAAATTCCCCGACGAACATGCGAGAGTTATTCGATTTCCTTTCTCTGATTATTTTTCTCAATTTCAGTTCATAATTAAATTATCAATTTGTAAATTGAAGTTTTCCTGTGCTGAACACCCTCGTTTGTTAAACTGCCAACTCCTCCGTTTAAACATCAGCAATCCGTGACTAAATACGAGCACACACAGAAAGCATTAGATTCGAAGTCTGAATATAACTCATCACGATGGTTATAGAATTCGATGCTCTTGAAGCAAATGTCTTTCGACCGTGTTTAACGAAAATTAAATTTATTTGCGCAAAGCAGCGACATAGTTGAAAATTGTAAATTGTATGAATTGGATTTGAGGCGAAGTTGAGCTTCTCATCTTTGTTTTGTAGCAATAATGATGAACCCTCGATGGTAAATCTCGCTTTTAAAGCCATTCCAACCGCACAGATAACTATATTAAAATTATGAAAACTGACATCGCTTGTCATGTTGTGGGTGAACACATCTGTCACTATTCTGCAACAACATTATGGAATTTGTTTCACTTTGCTAGCGTATTCTCAAACTTCCTGAATCGTTCTTAAAGAGTTAACAAGAGATTTACTGCTGTTTGCAAGTGTGGCGACTGAATGAATTAATAAAGATGAAGACGATACTGAATTAATGTGAAACCTTGAAACACATTTCAAAGGACTCTCTTCACCTTACTTTACGGCCGTGCATAATCAGAGCTCTTGTTTGAATTTCAAATTAGTTTTTTACGGCTCTCCTGAAACTCATTATAAAAAATTCAGGTCTTTATCATCATCGAAGTCGGGATGACGGAGAGAAGTGGAAAAAGGGTCAGGCGATTATTTAAATCGCGGACTCTGCATAAGGTGCGACAGTCGTCAGCACAGTTGATATTATGGAGATTATTCAAGGCGAAGGTCGAAGAAATTTAAAAGTCTTAGGAGCCGCGGCGTCTCGGGATGATCGGGATTTAAAGAGACTCGCAGATGTTGCAGAGTCGTCCGTTACCGGCTTCATCATCAACTACTGTTTAAATGCATATTCATATGTTATGTAAATTTAAATGCCTTCATCTCCTCTCTTCCTTGTTTCGATACCTGCATCTGAACCTTATGGTAATTTTTCGCAACGTCTTTTCTGCCAATATGTGTCGTTAAATGATCGAAGAGTTTCATCAATCTGCATAAATTATGTATCGTCTTTGGTTAGTTACCCCTTTTTATCGCAACCCTGAGACAACAATCGAGATTTCAGTTAGACAACGTCTTTCCTGCTCTTGTCAAATATTGCACAAGATTCATTAGAACATCTAGACGCTCCTCTCACATGTCATCTGCTGTTGTGATACCGTCTAAGGCACAAATTGCAAAATTCAAATTTTCTCATCATTTTTGCATACGCACACAGGCAAAGACGATGATAAATCTTTGCGACTAATATAAATTATCGATTTATTTGCATTAAACCGAGTCGAAACGTCTACGAGTAGAATTATTTTTTTAATCAAAATACACAAAAGGAGAAGAGCTCACAATGAAGCGCAATAGCTGAGAAAATTCATGGGAACTTTTCAACCCTTTCGATCTTCTTGCTGCTGCTCTGTTGAGTTAATGTATGCAGAAGATGACCCCATATATGCATAATAGGGGATGATACTATCATTGAAAAGAAAAAATCCTTCCCTTCGTCGTTGATGTTCGGAGACGCGTAAATTGCCGAAAGGTAAATGTGTGTGATTATGTTCTCTCCTCTTCGTTTTTTAAACCCATTCGCATTGTCACACATTTCCCTTCCTCTTCTTACCTTCAGCTCCTATTATCCTGCTGCTGATGATAATATAGCAAGGGATGAGTTGGAATTTTTGCATGCGAGTTGATGCACACACATATGCAAATGTGAGACAATATTTTTATGAGAAAGGCTGAACATAAACTTGAGAATGCAACATTATACTCCAGTGAAACCTCAATGTTGAATATTCTCATTTTTTCTAGTATTTATATTCGATCTTATTCGAAGATCTCCAGCTAACCTATTTCATCGAATTTCAATCTCATTCATCTAGCCAGCCTAATATAATGCAATGTTACAGTGATTAGAATCTCACGCAAAATTCTTAAGGCTCCGTCTACCTGCGCACTTATATTAGGTGAAACTTTATATTCCCTCTTCGCTTAGTCGAAGAATCATTTCATTTTAATGCAAAACAGCTCAAACAATAACACTTTTCATCCTTCACGGGAAGAGTTGTCTTCGGAGGGGTTCTCAGGTAGCGTTCAGTGCGTTTGTGTATCATTGCTCGATCAGAAAATAACCCCTCGCATGTTGCGAAGCAGCAAAAATTCGACTTGATTTGCTCTACACTTGCACTTTTCGATCTTCTATGCAAAGTACGTGATTCAATAAAGGGGCAAGTAGAGGAAGCAAAAAACTAGCGAGAGATAATTTATGCGTATTCCTTTGCATTTCTCTTTCAATTGGCAGCAGAAGGAAGAAGGGATTTTATTGTTATTTATTGCGGATTCGCCTTGGATTTCAGGCGACGTGTTAGAGGCAAGAGTTGAACGAAATTGCACTTTATATACTCGATTTGGTACTTTAAAGATTTTTACATTGAGTCTTACGCATCGATTTTCTTAGCTAACGTTCTGCAGTCAGCTGACGACAATTTTCTCAACGGAAATCGAGTTTCGTATAAGTTCAGCTGAGATTGAACCCTTTTTGCGCCAAGCGTCAGTGAAAATTATGCAAATACTTATTGTCAATAGGAGGAAGAATTTTTGATTTTATTGACAATGCGGCGAAAGTGAATAAATTTCCGTTGAGATTCCTTTGCATCGAACCCCGATAATTGCAACTATTCTAACGAAATAAATTCCACTGACAATGAAAGCGAATTTGTTATTTTTTCTCGTGTTGCGCCGTACTATTTATTGATACAATATGCAAATTATAGAGCTGAACTTCTGCCGGAGAAACCCGACTTTAATTCGATTTCAACCGAGTTTATTTACGGGATTGCTGTTTGATTAGGTGTTTGTCGAACTAATTGAATGATTCTGTAAGCATTGCGAGAAAAAAATGTCTTGAAATGAAGCAAAGGGTGGCCAAATTTCATTTGAATATTAAAAAGTGAAATTTCTCGACGCGTCGTTAAAATGAAATATCAGCGTCGATGATTTGATTTTTTTATGGTCGTGGCTCTTCACCGTACGACATTTTACTCCTTTCACGAAAGAAACTTTCTCACCGACATAAATCTTTCGAGAAATCCAAAGAAATTCGAGTTGAAACTTTTCCGAAAGAAGGCTGCCGCTCGTTCGGTGGAACATTAAAAAATGATACTTTTCAAAAGCGAATGTTGTTTGATATCAAAAAGTCATAAATTTTATTTTATGAAATGGAAATTCTCTTTTTTCGTTGTTTGTTTCGTTACGTTTCGTAGACCAAAGGCAGGTGTTGGAACAAACAGCGTCGAGAAAGGCTAAGAAAGATACTTTTTTCCACGTCGAGTGGACATGGACGCAATTTAGATTACAAGTATGTAGTTTCGTTCTGCTATCGCTCTGAATAGTTCAGCGAGTCGCTTTTATTTGAAGTCAAACTCGTAGTTGCGAGTTGTAATTTGAAATGGTTTTAGAGTGTTTAGAATTCACGTATGATAGCCAATGATATCGTTAAGCCTAGCAGTTGTTTAAGTTGTCAAATTATAAAATTCTAATAACCTTGCCTCGCAGCGGACCATAAGAGAACTGTGCCGATGTCTCATGTGAATTAGAAGCTACTTGTTTTTGGTAGAAAGACATCGCATTGGATTAGTAGTGTCCTTGAATTACTTGAAAATATAAAAATTCATGCATGCTTCTGATGACAGAGATAAAAATATTTTAGCTTCGTTTCGTGAAGAGCTAAATTCGGCCGACGTCGTGGCACTGCGCAATTATTTTTCGATGCGGTAATTAAACTGAATATTTCGTTTGTTTCATTATGAAAAGGGTTGGAAGTCGTTTCATTTTTAAAACGCCATCAGAAACACCTTGCGTCGAGAAACCTTATTACGAGGACACGCGATAGCGATCGAGCACAGCATAATTTCACAGTGGACTTCTGAGTGCAATAATTTCGAGAAGAACGTTGAACGCACATGTTGCTTTAATAATTTTTCAATGGAACGCAGAATGAAGTAGAGGAACTCGAGCATTTATCAAGCGACATTGAGAAACGAAAAACTTATTAAAATGTCACGGATATTTTATTACGAAATAAAAACCCTTTAAGAAAAGATGTTGAGAAATTGTCCCGGCAAGAAGTGTTATCGCAGATTAGGCAACGGACAGTCAAACCCGCTTGAGTTCACCCAAACGATTTCTATGAAACAAAAAGTATTTCGTCGCATTTTCACAACAATAAATTTATTTTTAATTTTTTGTTCAAGAAAGCGCTAACAATGAAACAGTTCAAAAAACAAAATTTATGATTCTGACTTTTTTCCTTCTTTCGCTTCGTTTCTAATTGATGCTCACTACAGGCAAAAGATAAACAAACGAAAAGCAGCGAGAAATCTTTCAGAAAACAAATACAGCGCTTTATCATGCGTGATCTCCCCACAACAATTGCTTCTTTAAGAGAACTTGTTTGTTTCTATAATTCAAACTAAATTTTGATCATCAAGATTAAGCAATTGTGTGTTTCGTGGCCGGTATGAGATCTCTTTTTGTGCTGTTGAGAAATATCAAAAGACTTGAACGCTCGCGCGCGAACCTTTCCAGACGAATTTCTGCATCTTGTTTCGAAAGCGATGACAACGAACTGCAAATTACGAGCGGCGATCGTACCATTAAGATTGTTCTCGAGCAGCAAATTGACGAAAAATGTGCGTGAAACCGCTTCCCCTTCTCAACTAATACTTAGTCCCGTGTTCCGAATGAAATTGGCCCTCATGATAGACTTTCCTTCTTATCGCATCCGAGCATCACCACCTGTAGAACTCATACAAATTGATCGTCTCTTTGTTTGTTTCAGCGTTCCGGGGCTTTTGACTTCGTTCCTTTCCGCGCGCCCCATCATTTCCTCTCGACAAGAAGAAGAATTGTGTAAGTAATTTATGCATACTTCGGATATTATTGAAAAAGATCGGTCTCTCGCTCCGCCGTTGACTCAGACGAGCTATTTTTTCGTGTGCTTAATTAAAATTAATTGCTATGAAGAATTCATTGACCCCGATGTTTTCACTGTGTCGTTGCTGAGCAAAAGAGAACTCCGCTGTGCCGTTTCATTCTTTTGTTTTCTCGCGCGTTGTTGGACAATGGCCTGCTCAATAACTTGTGCAGAATAAAAATTCTATAGAATCAACAATCCATCATGTGCATTTCATTAAAATCTAGTTTCATGATCGACTTGCTGCGCTATTTCTTCGCGCTTTGTTTATGTCTCCAACACGACGTTGTCGACGAGCAAGTGCAAAGAAACACGACCAGTCGCGTCGTTATGTAGATTGAACGCGCAAGATAATTGATCAAGTTCAATGCTATCAATGACAAAACTTTCAATATAACGTCTAACTGTTTTGTCTCGCTGATCGCTCGCTCTCGTTTGTCTCACGAGTTTCTTTCTTGATTTTTCGATAATCTGAAAACGAGTCGAGTCGAATTATTTAAATTTCAATCATCCATTATCTACTCAATTATGTTGATCATTTTGACTTCTTGCTTAGCTTTTTCTTTCTGAATGTGTGGATGGTGATCGGAGCTTGATTTCCGATCTCACCCAGGAGATGACTTTTAAGATTCTTTCTGCTCAAGTCTCATTCATAACCAACTCACAGATTTCCATTAATTTATTCAGCATTGTTATGAATGAAATTGGTACAAAATGGAACACGATCTTATTCGATGCTCGGGCCACATGAGTTCTTCTTTTACTCTAAGTATCGTCAGACAATGACCGATTTCATTCATGAACAGTTTAATATTCAGATTCGCCCCGCTTACATCCGTAGCGAGATGATTTCATATGTTTTATGTCGCATGACTATTATTCTTTCTTAAAGCAAGTTGCTTACGATCATGATTTCTTAGCTGAGAGCTTCGTCGAGCAAAGAGGATGTCAGTGTAAATATTTAAGAGTTATAAGGTGGAGTAAGGGCGAGGAATGACTCGTTCTCCTGTCGTATTATGTGCTTTTAAATTGTTTTTAAAAGTCATATTGTGGCTGCTATATCAGTTAATTCTTCTTCCACTTCAGATCGCGAGACACTCAGCGAAGAGAACAGCACGGAGGAGACAGAAAAACGATGACGAGAAGATCAACATGCCAAGATTAACAGAACGATCTCGAGAAGAAGGAAAAGATTCATTTTTATAAAACTCCACTTCATTCATCGCTCAATGCTTGCTCGCCGAAGAAGCCGGAGAGCACGTAAGCTTGAATGAACGAGGTCCATTCCTCAAAAAATCATTCATAAAGTTAAAGTGCCCAACCTAGATCGCTCAACCAACGTTGCCTGCTCACGTTCCTGATAAACATCGACAATTCTCATAAGTGAAACACATTGAAGAGTTGAAAATGCTACTGGGCACTCTCGATATCTTAGCCAGTGCTGACTTCAACGCGCTACAGAAAATGATTTTATTGCTGCTTAATGATCTTAGGATGAATGAATGGAGTTTGTTTCAATTTGAGCTTTCTTCGTCTTTCAATTCATAACTCATCTTCTTATGCGAGAAGAAGCAAACTGACTAATTGGGTGTATGTGAGAAACACTCATCAATTGGCCTTGTAGCGTGAACAGCAATAATAAAGAAGATTTTTATTAATTGGTAAATTCTGATTCGTGTTCTTAATTGATCTAACGTACATTTTTTCTCTGAGACCTCTTCTCTTTTGGAAATAATACAAGATCAACAATCCATAAAATAGAAATCACACGCGTGTGAATCTTCCCAAGTTAAAAAAAAGTGTTGAGTCTTCCAAGGAACGTGAAGAGTGTTAATTGAATGAAGGGATATTTACACAAGCACTGACTTTCCTTCCCGAAAATGTTGCGACTAAAAGAATGAAGATGTTTGGTATCCAGATAAGCTCGCAACATCACTCCCGTCGAACAGAAGAAATCGTTTCAAATATTTGAACGTTCAAGTGATATTTCTCGGTGCTTGCGACCGAGTGATGACATAGTCACTATGGCTCGCTTTTTCGGCTGTTGCTCGTCTACGCAGCAAATATTTGTTGAAACCAAAGTTGGAAGAAGAATTGTCGTCGGCGCAAAACTAAATAAATTCTTGTTCGCTTGGGGGCTTCGAAAGGCATCGAAATGTTGGTCGTCAAACTGTCGCAGTGGCTTAGTCTCGAGCTTCCCCATTCGAACTAACAGCGAGTCACAAAAACCTGTTTCAAATAAAACATAAATCAAATTTATTAGACGAATCTGAGAAAAAAAGCAATAAAATTACCCCGAAAAGCAATAAAAGCCTCGTTTTCCTCTAACTCTTAAATTTATCTAAGTAAATTCTTCTGTTTTCTTCAAGAATAACATTTTCTTGCGCGCGACAGCACGGGACGGAATGTTTGTGTATTAGGGCCTATAAATTAAACAAACCTGTAATCCAACAACAATAGGAGACTCTTACGGTCACTTTGAAAGTCACTTCAGACTTTCGAATGGAAGGCTCCGAGAATTCGAGAGAAAAAGTTTTTTTGTCAAAATATTGAAAGCTTCGGAAGAATATAACGGAATGCGGCTTCGAGAATAGCACAGGAGTTATTTTTTACAGCGTCAAGACAATGAGCTGTTAAAAAAGTCTACTGAATTCTGTGAACCACGTGTCGCGAGTCAAAAGCGGCGATCCTAAGTGTAGCGCAGTCCCATGAAACCATATAAATATCTCATTGTCTTCGACATTCAAACGCAAAATGTTGATCGTGAATCAGCGTCATAAATTAATAAAATGAGCGAAGAGCAGCCGAGTCACGGTTTATGACGCGCAATCACTAAATACACAAAATCACCATCTGCATCGTAAAACATTTTCTTGCAAAGCCCAAATCTCTTGCTCGCTGACCACAGCTGAGCCGAGATGTGTGATTAGCAATTTCGAAGAAGCATTTAATTACCATAAATTACTCATCGTTTTAATTACCACTGTGCGGGCAGCTCAGTCGCCTCATAATGTGCTTAACCGCAAGAGATCGTTATGCAAAATATTTATTGTCCTGCGGTTCGTTCGTCATCTCTGACATGTTAATGTCCGTCGTAAATTACTTGACGGTTAAGAGTGCAACTGGATTAATAACCGGTGGCTTCTGTTTCAAGCGTTCTTATGAGTTTTTTGAAATGAGATCAACTACTTTTGAAAGATTTCAATATAATTTGTGAGTCGAAGAACATTGAGTGGTGAAAACATTACTCGCTTCCTCTGCGCAAGAGCAGAAATAGGTGTGAACATGAGTGTCTATAATGATGCCTTTGCAATTTGGAACTCAATGGTTATGGATTGAAGCTCGCTGTGATGCTTCACCGCCTTAAATGAGTCTAAACTTTTCTTCATTGTCGCAGCTGAATCAAACGTGACTAAGTGTGCGAGAAACAGAGAGAAATATGTGACAGATACTCAGTTAGACGAAGATTGTAGGTGGAAAGAAACTCGTGGTTTGAAAATAATTGCAGATAAATAATATTAAAAAGCAATTTGCGTAATCAACAAATGTTTCGCACATTGCAGCTGTTATTCGCAACAAAGCTTTCAGATTGTCGCAATTAGCAAAACACGCTTTTCTAAATGAACAAGCGACAGTCTGATGAATAACGTCGACGTAGATGGTAAAACTTTTCTTGTTTGTAATTAGCCAGCAGCTTCAACATTGACATTGATCATTGAATTGAGCGTCGCTCGAACGTCGAGAGATAATTGAGTGTCGATAATGTAAATAGCTGGAACAGCTGAGCTGTGATTCGGACGATTTCAAGTTCACTACTGATAACATTGAACCTGTGAAACTAAAGACAAGTCGAAAGATTTCAACGAGCGAACAGTTTTGTGTGTTCGACGAACGAGATGAAGGAAGAAAAATGAAGTTGAGTCTTGAGACTTGTTGACAATCGATCGAGACTCGTTATAACATTCATTTCCGAGAAGCTTGGTAAAACAAGAGTCATTTGAACGACAACGAAAATAAACCAAAACAGAAATATCACTTTTTGAACAATTGCCAACTCACCGAGAGCCAACTGTGGGTTTGCACGGGAATGCGTCTACCATGCGACCTGATTAACAAACAAAAGTATTTTCGAAGCCTTGGAATGTATTTCTGATGACTGCTCACTTAGACTATCTTAACACTCATCGACTACTACCATGAGAATAAACATTAATTGAATGATCAAATATTACCAAAAATCTTCGTAATAAAGTCAACATCGCTTCTCTCTCATGTTGTTTCACGGCGAAGTGTGCAGAACGATGGAAAAAGTCGCTTATGAAAATATTGGCTGGAGAAATATTTAGTGTCACATTTGAAGGTTTTTGTTTGCCGCCAACATACATACAGCCAGAAATTTCGCGGTTTAATGACACACGACACTTTGCTGACACTCTCAATAGTTCAAAGCTTCTAGCTGTCATAGATTCTTTCGTAATTCATCGCGCTTCCCTCAACGAGCAAACAATTTAAAACCCAAAGCGAGACCTGGAAGGCAAGTGAGCAAGCCAGTCGAGATTAATTTTTATAGCTCGTGTGTTCTTATGTAATCTTGTCTCTAACCAAGCGCTCTATACGACAAATGAGACATGTTTTAATCACCTTTAATGTATCGACGTTGTAAGCACGACACAAGCTTCGAAAGCGTTAAAGTTTTCTAGGCAAGCTGCTTTGTCAGTTTTGCAGTGATAGACCAACGTAACTAGTTACTTGTAAGTGTAAGGCGTTCTCCAAGATTCTGTTTCTCGTTTCATGTACCTGTTGCACGTCGAGGACAGAATTATAATTACTGGAATGATTTTCTATTTACGTACGTTGCCGATCGTTGTCATCTATTCGCTTCAATGCCTTCAGAAAATCGCCCAACATTCCGATAAAACTATAAATTCAATACGTAGGTACCTCAAACTTGTCCATTTTGTCCATACTCTATCTTCACGGAATGAGGCAAAGCTCTCAATTACGTAGAGAATATCTCACCGATTTGAATCAAAGTTTACGTGTTCCTGGTGTTTACACGTGCCAAAGGCTCGTCGACACGATAGCCGTCGCTTCTAGACGCTCCCCTCTCAACCTTCGTCGTCATCTTAAAAGCCACAAATAACTGAAGAAAACGATAAAAATTATATTTTATGTGACGGCAAGCTAAAGTTGTGCCATCTCCGAATCTGTTGCTAAATCTAAGTTTGTTTCTAAGTTCTCTTTTGGACTGTCAGCTTACCGCTTATTTATATGTTTTTCGGTTACATAGATCAGAAAAAATGTTATCAAGTTAGGTGGAATCTACTATCCGCGGTCCACTCGGAGCATTTACGACTTGAGCGTCTTCAAGCAGGCAGCCAAGTTTGGCTTCTTTTATTTTAATGGCCTCGATTCCAAAACTCACTTTTTAAATGGGAAATGAAAAACGATTCATCAAGTGCCAGAGTCTTGTGTACAAACACTCACCTCGTTCGTTCAATTAAAAATAAACAAAAATTTTAATTGTCTGTGCATCGATACCCAAATATCAATTTCAATTTTCAATTTTCTCCTCGACGAGCTGGTTTTTGCCGGCGCGGATCCGAATATATTTATTTATGATAATCCTTTTCCCATCGTGATGATGCAGTGTAATTTAATTAATAAAAAAGTCTTCTCTATTTATATCTCATCGAAGCGAAATAAAGTTTTATGTTATTTTTTTTTGACATGAGAGTTTTAATAAATTTAGGTGAATTTATTGTCAGATTTTCGAAACTGGCTTTACAAATTTTAAAACGGAACATTTCGCTGTGGCACGAAGTGATTTCCTGTTATAGAAAAATTGATGTCTCTCTTCTTCTGCAGAGGCGAAAGTTTCTAAATTGATTCTAGAAAATGTTTGTTATCATACAGTTTTAAGATCTCAAAGACATTAAAAATTTAATTTATTGTTTTTCTCTCCTCAACACGATTATCTTTATTGTTGTCGTCGTTGTCCAGGTTTTCGTTTCCAGCTCATAAAATGCGTCGCAGCGAGCCTTTTAATTAAAATCTAAAATTGAGGGAATCAGAAACTAAATTCCTAAGAAAGCATCAGCAATCGCTTGCTCACGGTTCAAACCAAAGGAAAGAAAATATTTGAAGCCTAAAGTTATTTTGAATATTTATTAGAGAACTCACACAAGTACAGCCAGCCGAGCTTAAGCGTAAAGCAATTACAGATCAAGTAATTTGGAGATGATTAGTCACTCAATCAGCGCCCATTACAACACTCTCTTTATAACTGGAAGCTAACAAAAAATGCAAATTCAAATAGTTTACATTAAACTTGTTAATAACGGCGCTGTAAGATATTCAAGGTCATATGTATATTTCTCAGCATTTTTACATTTCATTAAAACAGTATCAGGTTGTAAGAAGAGAGTTCGGCTGAAATGTGTTTTCAAAGCAGGTATCGTCTTCTCTCTATGTAAATATTTATGAGGCTCTTTTTATATAATTTTTTTCGTCTTTTTTTCGGGCGAGATTATGAAAATTTATGCAAATCGAATGGAAAAAGAAACAAACAAACCGGACAGAAAGAATCTTAAAAGGAGCTCGGCGCTGAAGAATAGCGAAGCGCGGTCGCTCCAACAGGTGGAGCATTAGCATTATTGATTCGAAATGCGATTTTTTTATAGTCTGATAATCGCCGTTTATAACGGTTTCCCGCCGAAATAAAAATGTTTTCTAACTTCCAAAACTTTCCTTTGAGCGATAAATTCATAAAAATAGCACAGTTTTTTGAGTTGAACTTGTCAGTATCGTTTTTTTCTAGAGCAGCAGTCTGCATACTCTCTTTATTAAATTCAATAACTTCTCGGCGACACCGGAAACATCGAGCGAAGACTAAAAGTTTTAAAAATCTCAATCTGTAAATTTTTACAGCTTTAGCAGCGACGAGAGTTAGAGAGCAGAAAAAGATTGTAGTTTAAAGGCAAGCGTAGCAGAAACAACAAAGAAAGAAGAACGTGATTCTACCGAATGGGTCACAGGAATGATTGTACGTGATTCAACATACAGTTTGAAGACTTTATGGATTTAAGCAGAAAGAAACAAAGGAAATATCACAAATTTTATGAATACTCACCTAACAATAAGCTCCACGTTCGGGGCAGAGAAATCTTTTTATTTAATTTTTATTTCTCAAAACTGTCGCTAATTTCATCGCGTTAAAGTATGGAAAAGTGATTTTATCCTTTGCGAGCATTCATTCTCTTTGTCTTTTGACAAGACTGTTGTCTCTAAGCTTGTTAAAATTTTGACGGAATTGTTTCAGAAATGGTAAAACAGAGAGCAGATATGATGGGACTTTATCAATTTTATGTTTCCCTTCGGGGGAGTTCAAGGCGACGACGAAAAAACGAATTTCAAAATTGCTACTTTAATCGAAACTACGCAAACTCGCTTGTCACTTCCAAGGGTTAAAATTGCCTCACATGCAAAAAATTAGAAACACAAAAGAGAGCGGCTGGCAAGATTTATGCCGTAAAAGTGGGATTGAGCGTATGCAAACTAGAGCATGTGTCTCATAGGCTTTGTTGAAGATTTCAGCAAACACAGCGTTCAAACTAAATGCTTCCATGTCGTCCTTTAATAACAACAAAGCCTTAAACGAGTAAATATTTTCGCGCATCTCCAGTTAATTCTTTCTCGCTTTTAATTCACCCAAGATTGTTTGAAAGCATTCGTTGAACCTTATTTATGCTCTGAACGTAGGTGTCATCGAAAGCGAAAGCTCTTCCACGATAGGGAAAACATAGAGTGGAGCATATAAAATAAACAAATAAAACAAGCAGAATGGAGTGAGAGGAAAATGAAATATTAGCGCTTAGTAGTAGAAAATTTATTACACAAAAACATCGATAAATAAAAACACATATAAAATGCGTCAAATACTTTTATGCTCCTCTTTTCACCCATTAAAACTCCAAGGACTCTAAGGAGCCCTACAAGAAAAACGTGAACAATGTATATCAAATCGGTTCCAGATTGCAGTTGCGTAACTGCGGAATGAGCTCTAAGACTTCTCGTTCTTATGAGGATCTGAACGAAAAAACCTCAACGAAGAGAGACCACATTGTAAATTTAATTTTATTGACATACCTAAAAAATGTCAAATCATAAATGACGCATAAAGTCACGAAATTATCACAAAATGACTCGCGACACTTATCGCGAGTTTTTCAGCGAAAGAGGAAGCTCACGAGGAAGTTCTATAAAATTTCTATATTCTGTCTGCTGTTTCCCAATTCAAACGATCGGATCTCCATAAAGAAAAATTTATGAGTATACGGGAAAATCTTCAATAAATAAAAAGGAAAATTGGAAATCTTGTGTTTGCACATAAAAGTGCATAAAATTCTTGTTATGGCGGAAGAACATAAATAATTCTACTCAAAACAGGTGACAATCGACGGTCAAGTTTTTGAATATCCCATCTCATTCATTTTTGACTTGCTATTTGTCGCGGATCTGATTGCTTTAAGTCATAAAATGGATTTTGAACAGCGAGAAACTTTGGAAGGCGTCCAAGTTATTCAAATTCTAAAAATAATTTTACGAGGCTTATAAAGTGTTGGTCGACAAAGATATTTCCTGATAGTCAATCAAATAAGATTGAATATTGAGTGTGGAAAAATGTGATCGAACCAAAAATCTGCCTGAAGTTTATTTCAACAAACAAACCCACTAATGCATTTAATAAAATTTTTACGTCTTTTTTATCTAGAATCTTTTAATTAATTATTTTCCACGAACCCTTTCTCTCCTGCTTTATGGATGATTCCTTATCGGCATTTTTAACAACCGTGAAATTCAATTGTGCCAAACTTATATTAATTGCTGAGCTGATAAAAGAACGCAGAAGTTCTCGCTTCCCTAATTTGAATCAAACACACAAGGAGGGGGAGCACAAGTAACACACTTAATAGAGAGATAAAAAGCATATTAGGAATTATTTGAACATTAATTTTAACATGCGAGATAACGTGAGGTGCGGTTGAAAACTCTCGTTCTTGCAGCAAAGATAGCTTACCCACAATCAGCTCATATGAGCAAATAAATTGTTCAGCGCTAAGATTGTTAATTGCTTGAAGTTGGAAAATCTCAACCCTTTCATATGCTTTCATCTACCAATTCGCTTGGGAGTTCTGTAACAACTGTTGAAGAAATACAAATTTTTCTTCCAGCGACAAACTGACTATAGCGTGGAGATCATTTGGCTCCGCTCCATTTAACGCAACAAAGATTCTCTTGTGGAACATCAAAGATTATTCATTTTTGTATCACTCGATACACCGAACCGAGCACAAAGGCGACCGTCGTCTAGCGCTTAAGAGAACCTTTTCATAAGTAGAATGCTTTTACGTCTCGTTTCAAGGTGCCAGAAACTAAAGAACTCTTATTCAATTTTTAATTTTAATGTGTTTTCGTGCCGCTTTATTTGAATCGAAAATCAAATGCAGATACAATTGCGTGAATTTTGATAAGTCACGTAGAAAATACATTCACTGCTTTGTCGTTTGCTTTTGTACTTTTTGTGTATGAATTGGAAAGAGGAACAAAAGTTTCTCATCTTTTCTTTCGATTTCATTTGTTTAACGAAGACTTCGTCGTCAGTTGGGGTGGTCTTTGACACTCACGCGCTTTCAAATTGTATTAGAAATAAATGGCTTCGAGTTAGCCCGCTTTGAAGCGCCACGAAACCGAACAAATAATTGTTTTCCCTTTCTCAACATACGTGCGATACGTAAACCTCAAATATTTCCACTGCAATTCATTAGGGTGTCGGAGAGGGAACCTCCTCGCCCTCACTTCTACCGCGTTCAATAAAATATCCGAAACATTTTTTTATGTTCAGTACAAATCATTATTTTATTATGAGATTACGAAAAATAAAAATAATCATCAATCACTCGTAAAATAAATAGTTGCTGTGTCGTGGAGCGTTTTCAGCAGCTGAATGGTCACAGGTTGAAGTCGCAGATTTCTCAATCTCTCAAGCCCCGAAAAACTCAATAATTTGACACAAATGTTAGTTTTTTGCGATACGTTTTTTCTCTTCTTTGTGCAATAAAACTTAATGTTTAACTAAAAATGAGTCGCAAAACAAAGAGGGTAGTAAGTTGTAAAATATTGATCGGAGTGTGTAGACTCGATCAAGAATAATGTAGAAGTGATATAGAGGATGAAACAAACGACACGAATTTAAGGCAAAATATCAGTCTGTTTATACTGGAAATAATAAGCTTAACGATCACCAAAAAATTAGTTTTTGTCTGCGGTTCTTTACCTCAAAAGTGCACCGAACTTTTAGTCATAAAACAATGGGCGTGCAATTTCCGCGTCCGTTGATTAAGTTGTGAAAAATGACCGCTTCCCTGGCAAACATTTAATTATACGTTTTCCAACTTTTAGCATAATGATGAATTACCATAATTATGTGGCGATTGAAAGTCGCTTGGCAAGCAATGTAGAAAGAAAAAACTTTGTAAGTTTGTTGGCCAAAACAGAACTAGTCGATTGGATCACGTGAAATACTAATTAATGCGTTATATCCTTTTCGTCAAGCGACCGCTTAATGCTCCGTTGAGACGAACGTTATCGCCAATTAGACAGAAAACAGCGTGCGATCGATCATTCGTCAACTCAAATGAAAATTAACTAATTAAAAACGAAATGACCGGTGTTAAATGAGCTATGCAGGACTCTTGCGTCTCATTGATTGTTCCCTTGTGGGTAATAATCATAGAACTAGTTCGAAATGAAAGTGACATCGTACTTGACAAATTTCTTTGTAGAAATATCTCTCACATCTAGAACAGAAGAAAAACAGTAAGCAAAGGATTATGATTTTTAAAAATTGGCACCTCAAAGTCCAATGAAGCCTGAAAAACATGGAATTATATTTCCGTGAAGAATTGTAACGCCACTGAAGACAACCGAAGAGGGAACCTTTCATTAGAGCAAAATAGTGAAAGAAAGTTTTTTCCTTTAAGACCCTCGTCATAAATAACTAGTTTTTGGTCAAGAATGTGTCTTCACATCTACCTTGCCCTTCAAAATGCCAGCACCTGGATGACAAAAAACTTTTTACCCTCAAGTTTTTCTTGTGAGACTTCTTTTTAAATGGAAGAAGTTGCTTGCTGATGTAAAGGGTTCATCACATCATATTATCTCTTCTCGAGGCACTCACTCACTCAACGCATGGGTTGTTTGGCTACTTCGGATTGAATGACAAAAGCATTTGACATTTGATTGAAGATAACTCAAGGCCTGTCTGACGAAAAATTCCCTTTTGCATTTCTGCGTTGACAATTAACTGCGTTAATTTATCAAAGAGCCCGTGGGCGAGTGGAACGACTAGCGATTAAAAGAAGAATTTTCATTAAATGCCTCGCTCGAAGAATTATGTCGTCAATAAACCTTAGCTGAAGCCATTTAACAAAAGATGGCCTAAGGCAACTCAACTGTTGCACAGCAAACCTCAATCGTCTGCTGTCAATCGAAATTGAGTGGATTTTCATTTATAAAATTACATAAAGTACAAAAACTGAGATGATACTTGGAGCAATTTCTCGTGATTTAGAAAGGAAAACTTAAACTAATTTATCAATTACACTGTCTATAGCTAGAGTCCAACTGGACATTTGAGCGTGTTGAAAAGAACAAAGTCATTAGCACACGAAGTCTGACATAGCAAAAAGGATTCTCAAAGTCTGTATTTGTTATATTGCGAAGCTAACAGAATAAGAAAATATTTTCCGAAATCCTTGGACATGCCTTAAGAGTAAGCGAGAGCGAACGTTGGAAAGGAACAATTTATTCATATAATGTGTTATGAATAAAACATGAAGCGCCACCGAAAAATATTGAGGAGAGGTCAGGTACGGCTGAGAAGCACTACAAAATTATTATTTTGAGCGGCAAGCGAGACTCTTAAATACTTTTTTGCTGTTGCAATATCACGCTGATCGATGACGATTTTCTTGCATTCATTTTCCAGTGCTTCGAGATGACGATTATGCGAGTTGAATTATCAATTTTAAACTCAGACGTCGATGCAGTGTTGTTAGCTAAAGAGTCAGAGTAATAAATCGATACATTTCTCGTTCGCTCCCTCGATCTCGATCCCATTCACAAACTCCAGGTAGACAAAAAGTTTCCGAAAATCTATTGAAAGTTTTACGTTTCGCATGACACCGTGCATACAAAATCCTCTTTTATGAATGACGTTTCTCTTTTTGGTATGCTGAAAACAATTTGATCTACATTCAGACTCTGTTCCACTTGTTTCTATCGTACATTGCATGGAGGAGCAACCGTATGTGTTGCGGAAAGGATTCTCGCTTTCCTTTTCTATGTAAATTTCGTATGCATGTGGCATCGCCCGAAAATCGGAGGATTTATGATGAATATTTTCTTTCCTCCGTTCACTTTTTCCGAAGGATGCGAACAGACTGAAACGCTTCTCGTAGCATTAGGAGCTTATTGGAAAGTGAAAGTCGCTTTGTTGCTCTTGCCGGCATTTTCGCTTTTAGAAAATTTTAATTTATCTCCGGGACGGCGTAGAGAAGCGCTCGGAAAGGTCGATGGCCACATGTAACAAGCCTTTTGGAACCTCTTTTTCCATCTTCCTCTTGCTCCTTTAAACGATATCGAACAGTAACCTTTTTTCAATTTGAACGCGTGGGAAAAGGAAGGATTTTAATAGCTTCAAGATGTGATACGTTCGATTTTGTGATGAAAATGTAATAAAATGTTATAAATGTTTTTGGGACAGCGATCGACTGAAACCTGTTGATTTCTAAATAATACTCAGTGAGCAGCATCAAATGACATCTTTCGAATCCAAATTACAATTCAATATGTTTGCAGTTTGTCTTCTAACAATTGCTGCTCGCCTAACCGTAAAAGTATCTTTTTCTTTCTTAATATCACAACCCTTCCAAATTCTTTCGGTGCCAAATATCCCGTAAAGAGACCAGCAAAGTCTGTAATTATCAGTTTCAAGTTTCACCTCGGAAAAATATTTAACGAAGTGAAAAGCGTTTAACAGTAAAATAAATATTCTCTCTTTACGCGTTTGGAAATTTATGTGATTATTTTTCTGTTGTTGAACGTTTTGCAACCTCTTCCAACTTCCCGCTAGTCAACAGTTATGCCTTTTCAAAGCAAACTAAAAATTGATATTTATGGCCCGTATCTAATGTTTCGTGTCGTGTCTGCGAGTGGATTTCGCTGTTTTCAGCGACAAGAATCGAAATGAAGACATTTTTGGAGACCACCTCAACGACTCTCGCCTGCTTTTGCATCGATCGCACCTTCGACAAGAGCTTAAGTCTTCAACTCAATTTCTAAATGCACGATTGAGTCTATTGGCGACTGCAAGACAAACTATTTCGACGGTGTAACAGACACGCGAATCATGAAAAAATCGAAATATTTGATCGCGAGAAAAATGTCATCGTCTTCGACAGAAACTTGAGAAAGTATTTTCATTAATTGCACCGCGTCAATTTCCTAATCAATAAAGAAAGAAGAGAGAAAGTAGACGCCAAGCGGTCGGCGATGTTTCTCTAGTTTTATGATTATTTTCGGGGCTCTTTTCGGTGTAACAGGTTCTATTAAATCTAATCACCACTAACAACGAAGAAAACCTTTCGTGATAAAAATCGAAGTTTTTAAATTTCGTGGAAGTGGTTTGCGGCAACCTCGAAATCAAAATCATTCAAGCAACAATACTCTGGGAGCCATTCAAAATCCCTGAACATAAAAATTTGAATTTTTCTCATCGGCGCTTCTCTTGCGAGTTGAAGTTGAACCAGAAAAGAAACCTGTCCATCCAAATGATATCAAAAAGATTAAAGGGAAGGGTACAAGTTACGTACAGAAATTTCACATTTTATTTCTATAAATTTGACGAACTTTCTTTTCTCAAGACTCAGAAATGGACATCATTACAATTTAAGATTGTTACGTTATTTGTGATCGTTTTCTCTGTTGGTTATCAAGTGGAGTTCGTATTTGTTTCTGTTATTCTGTGAAACTCAATAGCGCGTATTAGAATTAGAAAGACTCTCGGCTCCCACCAGCTTTGGCATTAAAGACACGAAGACGAGAAAAATGCTTAAAATATCTGATGAAATAAATTGTTGTCATTATAGATGAAATCCATTCCACATATTATTCGAATAGTTTACAGCCCGCGATGTTGAACCGCCGTTATTAGACTTCGGTGTAATAATTATCTCAACATTTCGGGGGAGAATTTATTGTTGAATTCATTCCAGCGAACAAAATTTAATTACCTTCATTGCCTCTTCCTCCTGTCTCTCTACAAACTTTTATCTTTTTCAGTTTTAGAGTTTCTTGTTTTTCGAACGAGCTGCTTTGGGACGAGAGACGGTAACGACACTTATCAGCCCGTAGCCTGTTTTGTGGCTCGAGACATCATTTCACGGATAAAAAACTAGGATTTGTGACAATGAATTTATTGTTTCTTGGATTTGGAAACCACTGGAAGTATTTAGACTTTCGATGAGTTTTACGTCGAATTTTTAGAACGCTTCTCATAGGTTGGTAATACCAATTGAAAAATTCAACTAATACAGAAACTTTCAGCAACAGGAGATAAAAATCCGTTTCATTTCCCTGGCGAAATATAAATATTGTCTGATTCAATTCATTTGCATTAAAATCAATTAGCCTAATTGTTGAAGATACGGCAAGGAAAAACCCGCAAAAAATGTTTTATATTCCACCGTTGTCTGACCATTCCGTTGGTGTTTTCCAGGGAAAATAAAAGATGGAAAAAATATGCAAATGAAACAAAATTCTAATTAGACAGATTTTTGTGGTTGGACTCTGACTGTCCTTTTTCAACAGTTGAATTCAACCTGACTTTAAGATAGGAAAATTTAAAACGAATCAACAGAAAGCGGCATAGAGGAACAGCATAGAGGAAACTGTGTGGCGACTGCTTGGAGTGTTTGCCTCGTATGCGAGTAACCAACTAGTGACAGTGCATAAATCGGCCGTGACATGGTCAGGTATTCTATGGTGGCTTATAAAATATCGTATATTCGAATTCATTCTTTATTCTGGCAGTTTCCTTAAACAAAAAAATCACTCAAGTTCAGCACATTACTTTCTTGTTCATCGCTAGGCTAATATTTCACACCGCATTTAATTTCATTTGATGCTTCCGAACAATGACAAAAGACTCAGTGATATTTAGAAAACAAAAGACGAGTCTATTAAACACACTTTTTATTGAATTGAGCTTGGAATCGTGATGAAAATCTCGATTCCCCATTACAGACCAAACGAGATAATTGCAGGCAATTCACAATGAAAGCCAAAATCTAACAAGGCCCGGGAAAAAAGTGCGCAGCTCGAAACGGCTAATTATGAGCGATAAAAAATAGATAGACACTAAATCAAAAGAGCGACTCGTAAAATTTATTGTGTGTAACAAAAAGCAGCGAGAAAAACGACGAAACTTTAATTAACTCGCTCACTACAGCCATGCACACTTCTCGCTCACAGACAGCAGCTTTAAAATCATAAATTAGAAACTTTTTGACCGTGAAAAAACCTTACAATTCAAACAGTGCGAAGCTTCCAAATAGTTTGAAACATGTTAATCTGTTCTACCCTAACAAGCGATGTACGTTAATCTACTTTACGTAGCGATAAAATGAAACTTATTTGAGTAATAGATCTCGGAGCTCTCAACTTTTAGGCACAGGTCAGAGATCACAAAGGAACCATTAAAGAGATTTTCACAATGTGATTTCCTGCGACGCTCTATGCCTGACTTGTTTATCGCCACTTTGAGCTTCCGGCTTCAATGATGGAAAATGTTCAAGCAGAAACCCCATCGACAGAAGCTTTAATATCTCAGCCGCGGAAATATTGCTGCCGACCATGAAAGTTGATGAAGATATCAAAACGCAAGTGTCTGGCGATACAAATTTAATCATGAAGCTGTATTTAATATTAATAAAAAATGGAGGTCGGGTCAAGTTTTCGTGGCGAGATCGCGTCGGAGAAGCTCCGAGTCGGCACATTTTGTCGCAATAAATATTAATTAAGTTAAGTAATTCATTTTCGTGATGTTAAATGTCGGTCAAACGCAAAAGCTTCAGCCAAAAACATCTTCTTCGCCACGAATAAAGTGAGGTGCCGACTAAAGTGGCGAGAATCATCCCTCAGAGAGCAGAGAATTAGCATCTGGAATGTATCATTCGGGAGCAAGAAGGTTTTATGTAGATGAAACGTTTGTATAATTTTTCACCAACATTCTAAAGTAGTCCACAACGAGTTATTGCCCTGACGTCACCGTTTGAGCGGTTAGAAATAAATAAAACGAAACTTGTGATTCTGCTTTTTTTGTCGTTGTTCACCGCCGACATTCTTAATTTCTTCTTCCACGCTCTCCACCAACTTTAGAACGTTTAATTAAATTTGACAAATACTTTTTCTCCAGAAAAGATGCTTCGCCTTAAAACCGTTCATTTCGACTACCGATTAAGAAATCTACCTTTGAAATTAGGTGATTATGGAAGACTAAAGCGAAATTCCACTAGAACTTAATCACAAGTGAGTCAGAAGCTTACATTGAAGTGAGCATCGTAAGCTCACTTTGAGAAATGTCTGAGAACGAATATGCGTACAGGCAGACTCTTCCAGTGAGATATTCTTCAAAACTGTTAAACTGCTCACCGGGAAAATGACGTGAATTTGAAATAATCCCCAAAATGTCTGATATCTAAACACGATCGTTGTTCAAATCAGTCTTAGAGCAATAAGCATGTCAAAGGTATTATCGTCGTGCGACAATAAACGGAGAATAATCAGCTTCTCAATGTTGCCGTCTCTTCATCTCTTCAGTCTCATTCGTTGTTTCTCTGATTCCGGCACAAGATCGTCATAAATTTTAAAATCATATACATGGAACATTCAATAGCCGATTGTTAGTGTTTTCAAATATTTTAACTTTTTCCTCAAAGCAAAAGAAAGCTTTCAAAAGCCGAATAAATTATAAGATTCCGTAGTGATTTTTACAGAGAAATAAATAAAATAGAAAAAATAATAGTTTTGAAGATGAGATGAGGTAAAAAAAAATTGTTAATTTATGATAGAAGAGCTAAATTATAGTCGGGAAACACCAAAACTGATGGAGTAGTTTGGAAATACATGGTCAACAATTCCTGGTAGAGTTAGCAACTCAGTCTAACAGAAATGAAAACGCTAAACTGAGGAGACTGAACTTTAAATCGGCCCCTTTCTTCAACGCGATCGAAGAGACAACCAAAAAGTCGCGATATCGAAAGAATAGAAAGAGAAGATTTTAATGAAAAATGTAATAAATAATAAATTTATCTAAGTTTTATTCAAATTCACGTCATTAAATTACAAGATTTGATTTTTTTCGGAGGTTTTAACATAGTTTCGGCGTTTGAAATATTTTTACGAAAGTCTCGAGCTCTGGCAGATTTTTTTTCCCTCAAAATACATTTTTATTTTATGTCACTTCAACGGCATGTGAAAACCTGTTTCAAATTATTAATGTAGGTAGATTTCACCTGTAGCTCTGCTGCATCTACTTTGGAATCAAAGCGACAGAAATATTGTCAAGCTAACAGCTTACGAAGTGCGTTTGTGCTGCTTTGTTTCAGTCTTTTTCAATAAATTTCTCAAAAATTTCAGCTTTGTTTTCGATCATCGTTGATCGCTAAAATTCCACAATAAACCAGAGATCGTGATTCAACCTGACTAGATTTGATACAAATCCACTTTGTTCCAGCTGTTCACCTCGTACGTCCAAGACGCAAATTTTTGTGTGGGTGTCCACCGCAAGACTAATCAATCAATGTTATTTACTCGTCGAAAAAAACTTTAATCGCTGTTCGTAGTCGCAATGATTTGTTTGCAAGTCGTCTTAATAGTTTCTCGTCAGCAGAGAGTGAGTGACACATCTCGGCGTTTGGAATCAGCGTAGACTGGTGGCCGTCAATTGAAAAGAGTTTCACCACGGTCAAGGTCATTCTATTTAAGAAACTATGTTAATTTTTTTATATATGAATGATAATTATTCACTTATACCACTTAGAGCATTATTTTTGTTTCATTCACAGCTTTGCTTTTTCTTCTTGCTCTCTGTATGATTTGAATTTTTCTTCTCTTTTTCCATCATCGAGCGTGCTATTCAAATTAAATTCGAAAATAATTTGCATACTATGATGTTTGTTACTTTACACGTTTTATTATTGCAATTTAAATAATTTTACTATTTCCTACCGAAACGGGTTTCGGCGTCTTAGACACTTCAAATCGGTCTATGAACGCGGGATTCTAAGATGAGCAGCTTTATTTCGCGACAAAAATTTTGCTTGAGTTATTCTCAACTCATTCATTCGACAATGACCTTTTTGAACTTGCATTTAATTCAATTTTTAAAACCAGACTTCTATACTATTGAAGAAATATTTTAACTTGTAGTGCTTAGCTATTGTCTTTAACTGAAGTTATCTTTTGACCTTAGCATCGACTGCTTTTGACGCTTCAAACCTTTCAATTAGATATGAAAACTAGCTAATCATTGCATCAAACTCTTTAATAATTTACATCGTAAATGGTTGAAACAAATTAATACACTAAATCTCCTTATAAGATTCAGACGTCTGACAACTTTACACGGCTCTCTGATAAGCTGATTTTAACTAAAATTTTATTTTTCTGTCACATAACGTCGCGGTAATTAAATGATTTTCATCGAATGGGGTTTTCGGCAAGCCAGATGATGTCTGCGAATAGCCGAGGCGAAGCTAGCGAAAACTTGTCTGTTTTCATACACAAATTGTTGCTTTATTCCTGAGATTTACGATTGTGAACCGTCGAAGACATCTCGCTTGGAGATTCGAAATCTAATTTTTAAGTTTCGCCAATAAGATGATCTCCAATAAATTCCGTGATTTATGTTTCGGTGTCTTCATTTTTTACCGCAGCAAACGTCTGAAATTTACACTCATTTGAGAGCTTGTCGTCTCAAGCGGCGATGAGTTCGACGGAAAAAATCTCCGCGAGCTCGCGCAGAAGATTGAAACACGAAAAAATATGTTGATGGGTAAATACTTGATAACAAAATAGTTACGAAATTGAATATTTCTGCAGGGCATTTGGTATAATTTGAATATTCAAATTAGCTCCAACGTGGCCTCAGCCCCAAACTGGAAAAAAGACGAAGCGCGGCAGTCTAGAAAAAGCTTAAAGATGTCACCTGTTTTTCACCACATCTAGATATTTAATTATTGAAATATTTTTCCGAAAAATGTTCGATTTGCATAAAGTCCGTTGAATATTCAATTTATTGTTGTCAATTTTATTATTTTCGATGCGAGTCAATTTAAAAACTGTGATTTTATGGACTCTTATAGAAACTGCCGCTGTGCCACCCCGAAAACCGTTAGAGTTGACGAGAGAAAACGCTGAAAAATTATTTCTCTCCCGCTTTTTGATGCGAGTTTTGCCATCTTTGACCGAAATATTAATTAAGTTTTATGAATAGCAGTCGCCAAATTTATCGCTCAATTTTTTGTCAATTAGAAGAACTATGAAATTGGTGAGCATATTTTAATTAGAACTGAACGCTCTTGACTCTTTGGTTTTCTATTAATTAGCTGATAATTTCATAATCAAATAGATTCAGGGACCAATTAGGGACAGATCTAGCTTATTGGGCCAGTCTCCTTAACAAGATGATTCAAATCATTCTAGCTTCGCTGGGAAAATGCAAGCGTTAAGCTCAGTCATCAGATGATTAATGATCTCGTCTGTGATTCATTACCTACCTCAACAGCCGAGCCGACGGTTTTCATTCCAGTTGAAAAAGCTTGCACGCTCGCACCTCGTTTTGGACGCTAATAATAAGATCGAAAAATTGAATCAAACTGTGATAAAACCAATTGCCAATAGAAACATCTGACGGAGCTCGGAAAGAAAAGGAGTGAAAAGTCAAGAGAGCTACAAGCTATTATTCACTCATTCAAAGTTTCAAGAACGCATAAACTTAACGGTCTGTCTATGTCTAACCAGTTAATGATTGATGATAATGTAATAATCATCAGCGAGTTACCTTTCATTCATGTACAGACATTTATTTCAAAAACCAGAAGCTAATACACGCTTTAATCCATTCAGAAACTTCTCTTGCTTTGAAACATTCTTCTTTCGATACCGAGAGCCAGCATGAGATTGAAGCTGAACGTACACACAATGTGATTTTCAATAAACTTTTTAGGGCTTTTTCGACTTGAAGACGATTGAATCGGTGGTTGAAGTCTTGAGATAAAATGTTGCTTAGGTCAAGATATCAAGTTCGAGGCGTTGATGAAGCTGATGGTGGAGTAAATCGTGATTTCTTCAAATTTCTTGAAACTGATACTTGAAACGAGGTGCTGGGCTCAACGATACGGACGAACATAAGGATATACTGATAATTCGCCGGAGAAAAAGCCCTTTATTTAAACGCGGAGATTAACGTATCTCTTGTTTAAATCAGTCTTGAGTCGAGCCGAAGATTGAAGAGAGGCAGATCAAGTGAAACTTTAACTCCGTTGGTTTTGTGTACTTAGCAATTTAAGGAGAATGAGGAAAGCATCAACTGCATGAAATGAATATTGATTTTGGAGAATTGGCAATAAAATTCTGCAAATATTTAGTTCTGCAGCAGTCACGCTATATTGTTCCTTGAGGGCGCAGACCGCTTACCGCATATCCCCGTTTCATGTAGGTTTCTTCATGATGTGCCGATTTTTTCTCCAACAGCCCAATTGGCTGGGCAATAATTTTCAAGTCACCGTTAGATTATCGATAACTCAAACCACTTCACGAAACCACAACATATCAATCAGATGTTATGATTTGTCGGCCTCAGAGCTAAACATTTTATTATAAACACCTAGAATTAACTGGGGCTCACGCACATTGTTGGCGTTCGAAATTATCGATCGTGCTTCGGCTTATTTAATCCATTAAAAAAGCATTTCTTAAATCTTCAGTATAATCCTATGTGGTGGTTTTACGACCTCAAATATGATTCCTAAATCAGAGCTGTCTATCCAGTGCAACAATCTTGTTACAGCGACTTTAACATGCGACCGAGATCGCATTGGAATAACTCAAAACATAATTTATATATTGACACCTGCACTTTAAAGCAAATATTGAAATGCAATATTCAATGATCTGCTTGAATTTGAGCATAAGATACTTTCACGAATTTAAAAAGAGTCCAACAGCGTCGTGTGGCTTTATAGACGGCTGTAGGTGTTGAGTGCTTTTAGATCATTGGTCCAAGGGCAGACAGGGACTTGAATGATTTGAAATAGCTTGACTTGATCATTTGCAGCAATCTTTATAAAATTCCTCCAACCAGATTCCTGAGCGTTTCAATTAATAAAACGATCAAATCAATTAAAAACAATAATTATGAATCTAAAATCGAAATTCTAGAAACCTGTTGAGTGTGCATGCTCGTAATTGCGGTAATTGAGATAATGAATAATTCTGTAATTTTTCTTGGCTCGCTTCTATATTTTGAGCATTATCGACGCAGCTAATCAGATTTGGTATCATCGAAAGAAGAAAAGCTAATAATAATATTTTACAACTGTTTAACACGATTGCGTTTTAATTTCAGCCGAGAGCGCGCTGTTTCAGGTTTGATGGCGCGGAATTTCGCTCCAGCGAAACATCGGAGGATAATAAAATATTATGATCAACGCTGACCGTCAAGTTACGCAAGAAGTTTACTGCGGTATTTTCTCTTATGTCTACCGTTGCTATCTTGATCAAGGTAGTTTGATTATCAATTAAACATCTCGAAAGTACAGAGATAAAAGCTCACGGTTGAGATTCTCGCACCATAACAGACACCTTGATGACACATCTTCCTGATTGAAATGCTTTTTTAATAGCTCAATGTCGAAATGTAATCTTTTAAATGTCAATCGACTCTTCGATATTATAGAAGTTTTATTAGCAATGTTCAACCCGGTGAGATCGTTAAACAAAGTAATTAATTTTTAATCAACGCAGTTTATCTTTTTCTGATCACAATCGATAACGATGGCTAATTTCTGCGAGCGAGACCAGACTTAAAGCAGCAAACCAGTCGCCACTTGCGACTCGCAAGTCGCTCGACTTGAATTTATTGCTAAGTTTATGTTGCCTCATCAAATGTAACTCGAGAAGAGTTTAGTATTTTAAATTTTTCATCTTCTTATATTTGAAAACTTCTCAATATTTTAGCTATATTCAGAAACCTTACTGATTACATTAGAGCAAATCACTCGTTACCTTATGTAAACTTAATGTTTCAATTGGTTTTGATAGACGCAAAAACACACAGCGAAGAGAGAGAGAAAGATAAGAAGATAAAACCATGCATTATAATAGGAACAACTTGTCTAGCAATTGCGCATATTAAACTGCACACTGATGATGATAATGACGAAGACTGTAAGTAGGAGAGAGGCGAAGAGAATAAGATTATTACCGAGATGAAAACGCAAGTGTTTGCTATATTTTTATATATTTGTACACATTGACCGCGTCAAGTCGTTTCATATTAATGCTTCCAGATCCCGTCTTGAAGTTTCCGTGCCACAAAACCTGTTGAGCTGTTAATTTCGAGTTTCAGAGATACAAAGTTTAGCGTACATGGGGCGTAATCAATTATGGCGAATAAGGTATTAAAGTCGAATAAGCTGAAGTTTACAATAAACGTCTGTCGAACTATTTCAAGAAAAAAGGCAAAATGATCTGACCCACACTGTTCTGAATAAGATTGGCAATTTTGATTTTCTCTTACAGCTGACATTATCCACAAACGTTCAAGATGATTACCTCACTTCGCACCACATCAATATTTGGTAGCTTCCAAGCACGAGATTCTAAATCAATTCTCATTTTAGTGCAATGGTTGAACCACCGTCTCGACTCAAAACGTAGAAAAAAAAACTTGAATTCCGAGCCTACAAAACGGCATAAATCTAGTCTGTAGCTCAAGGGTGTGATAAATTGGAAAATTGCATCTTTCATCTGTGCTCTCTGTAGGAATACGACGGAAAAAAGAATGATCGTGCGATGATCGAAGAAAGCTGCAGACTGGAATGAAAACAATTTTCTCAAATTAAAATATTTGTTTTGCAACCATTGACTGTAATTGAACAATTGTTCATGATTTATGCCTTCATTCCGAGCATCATCATTCGCGATGACGATCTGTTTGGGTCATGATCGAGGGCCCGCTGATTTATAGCACTGTCCCGCTTTACTTCTTTCCTGTTTCGCCTTTAATCGATGATGAGAACTTCTTTGACTGTCGAAAGTTGATGCAACGTGGAAACCGATCGCCTTCCAGCGCAATTTTGGTCTGCTTTTCTTTGCATTCAATTGATTTAAACGACGCAAGAAATTAAGTTAATCACTCTGCAATCATTTCTAAAGCAGGAATTAAAGATGCGATTCGCTGATCGTTGACTTTTTCAATTGTAATTGGCATATTGATAACAAGAGTCTTATCAAGGTAATAATTGACGTTTTGCTTTTCATTTCTGTTAATGGCATGTTGAAAGGCTGGAAATAACTACAGAGAGTCACATTGTAGCTTCAAGAAGAGCCTAATTTATGGTGTGTGAAGCCTCAAATATGAAAATTCACGATATTTATTTGTGCTGCATTATTAAATTAAAAGCGCTCACTCACTCGAATGCGAGATCTTTTCTTGTTTGTTGTTTTTTTCTCCAGTCGACAAATGGAAATGACTCGCAACAGGCGAGCAATAACAAGCGAGCAAGTCAGCAATTTTTAAAAGCTTAAACTTTATTTATTGCCAGTGATGGAAAATGAACAGGTAATCACGTTTGTAGCTGATCTTGAAACGTTGGATTTCTCAAGGACTTGCCTATGATTTTTCTCTAACTAGGAACGTTTCCTGAAAGCGCTGGTCGTCGCCACCAAACATTCTGATAAGTTGTAAACTCAACTTTGTTCGAAATCGTGATTTCATCGCTCATTCGGCACAAAGAATGGTAAATTTCGCAATGAAAATTCTTTTCAATTCAACATCAAATAAATCATTCCAGAATGCATCGACAAACGGTTGCTTTTGAGCATTACACTCAAACACGATCGACCGAGGCTACTGGAATGCTGCAATAAATTAAATAGTAGTTCAGCGATGTAACATTCGCCCGCCGCGCCAGAGAAAAAAGTATTTCGGGATCAAAAAAAGAATGAAATGCATTGAAACGAAATTAATGTTGATTTTATGCAAAACTCACCTTTTTATGAGTTTGTAGTTGTGTTTAAGGCGTAAAATTCGGGAATGAAATCAACATCAGCATCAGCCGAACGAGAACTACTCGAGGCTGTATAAAAGTGCAAAGCTGTAAATGCAGTAAAATTTTATTATCAAAGAGAGAAGCCGTGCAATTCATCTGTTGATTTCACAATCAGGTCGTCACTTTATAGTTTTTTAAATGCACTCATTCAGTCCGATTGATTCATGAAAGGTAGCTTTTAACGCACTCTCGTCTTTCAATTTACAATTAAATTAAGCATCAAAAGAAAGAGTGATTCCTTAATGATGCGGAAAAACGTTTTGGTAGCTCGCTTAATGGTGTTTAATTTACACTAATAAAACAGCATTACAATTGTCGATCATTACAGATTGCACCTTTAAAATTACACCTCAGGGCATCGCACCGACAGACCAGCGTGATCTGAATCTGTATTTGAATGTCTTCGAGTCATGAGTGATAAAAGAGACGGGAAAAATCCAGCGATTTGTTTCTTTTTTGGGCGAATTAGTCAGTTGAGATCAGAGAAAAATCTCGTGCTGATGATGAGAGATAAGCAAGAGCCTATGGATATGTTTGGAACACGACAAGTCTCCTCAGCTAGACAATAATTACAGATTCCCTTCTCTCCGGCCCCGGCCAAACCCTTTTTCTTCTTCACCACCTTTCGCAATTCTTCAACTTCCTCTAAATATCGCTCGCACAAACGAAGAGATGTCAGCGACATAGACTTTAAATTGTTTAAAATTATACGAATTACCACGAGGCGAGTGATTGTTGTTGTCATTTGTTTGTTCGATTTCACATTTATCTTTGTGCTCTCGGCTCGCGAGACGATCCAATGTTCATTGCGATTGAATGGAGTGTATAATTATTAATTGCATGAAATAATTTGTTTTGTCGTCACTCATTTATTATTAACTGGGATGCAGACTGGGTCTGGAATCTTTCTTCCTTGCTTCCTACTATCTCATCTCCTCGGCTCTCGAGACGCGCCCCAGGCAAGTGTGCAATAATATTTATGGTCTTTAAAAATATCGATATGTTCGTTGAAAGTTGAGGCAATAATAAAGGTAATGGTGAGTTTACTACCAAGCAGAAAAACGCCGGCATTGATCGTTGAATGAATAAAGCTTTATAGCAATTTTATTGATAATCGTCGTACGTACTGAATGTATCTGAAGAATGTTCGATTACTACATTATACTAGGTCGCCTGTCTATCTAGTGCTTTGCAGCTGCACAACTCACGCGTATTGAGACGACAAATTTCAAACAGGTTTCAATCAATGGAACTGCATAATTGCTAGAATAAATCTGAAATTTTTATAAAGACAACTCTAGGAAAATCTAATGAAAGTAATATGATCAATTTATAGTTCTGGAACTCTCACACGGGCGCCTGTTGGACATCTAGACACACCTGGATTATACATCCAGGCTAGCTTTGAGAAAATATGTTCAGAAACTTAGATTTTTCTGCACAAACTATTCACATTTTGCAGTATTTCAAGGTCAGGATAGCTGCTATTAATAAGAGGAAAATAACTTACTGCTCGTTCTTACATACAACTCTGTCTCATCAGCACCAGTCGCGAATGATGCAGGAGATGTTTATCTGTTTCAAGCGCAGCTCTAACACAAAAAACGAGAATCGACTTTTACATGCAAACAATTTACAGCTCAGACAGTTTTATGAATCGAAGCTTTCGACTGCACACAAGCACGATGTGTAGTTAAGAAAATCACTTGCAGTTTCAAAGTCATCTCATTTGAATACGCGACTAAAGAGGAAATATCAACGTTTAATAAAATATTTTCTTTATTGTCAAGGTTACCTAGAGCTAGAACGGAACATTCAAATCTTTAAACTGAGCTTACAATGTTGAAATTCAAATATCAAGAAGCGTTTGGCTGTGCAACTATTTTAGATAAATTATTATTTAGTGATTTCAACACGACAATTAATTGTCTGTCTTGATAGCTGTCATAATTTCTTTCTTATATGTGACGTAGCAGAAAACAGAAACAATAAAGACCTCAGACGAGCAAAGCGTTTGTTGCGAGGGCTAAGAGAAACGAGAAATATATTTGTTCAAATTCACTCTGCTTCTCGCGCATTGCCTCGCTCGCTTACAATGAGAAACCTCAGTCAATTGACACCCACGCACTTGAAGCACTGCGCGCGAAACAATGGGAATGTTGTTGTTCAGCTGCTAGCTTTAGGTTAAAACAAACATGAAAACAAAAATCTTTTCCTCTTGTAGTTTGCTTTAGCTGCGTTGTTTTTGAGCTCTCGTCGCAACCCCGCGAAAAAAAACTGTGTTCAACATTTATTTGATTGATGCGATGGTTTCAGACTTGCACTGTTTGAATTTCCTTTTCGCCTAAAAACTACGAGCATGTTATCCGAACAAGCGACCTGTAATCTGAAATGAAAAATTTCTCGAAATTAGTTTACTGAAATGACGAGAGCTAACATCGCTTCTCATTTATTCGGAAATGCATGACGCTATTAAGCGATTCGCTAAACACTTCTTTATTATCTTCTACTTACTTCAAAATATTTGCCGTCATAAAATATTCAGGATCATTTGATCTAAGATCGCAACATATTTGAAGATCGCAACATTCGTGAAATTCCATAAGACTGAAATATTTGAAGGAAGTCGAAGCACAAGATGCAACAAATAATAAAGAGAATGAACGACGAAGAAGAGGAAAAATCACCAGACACAAATTTTTATGGCCTGCAGCGGAATCAGGAATCTCATTTTAAGAAATAATCACATTAACGTTTCATAAGCAAGATATCTCAGTTTTTATGACTTTCGCTTGACCAAAATCGTTTCAGTCCCGGACCAATTTCAAAATAGTTTAAGATGCAACTGACTAATCATAAGACTAAAGCTTCTACTTATCTTAAAAGATATCAATCGAATTATCAAGCATCTCATTTCATAATTCTTTAACTACAGTGTAGACATTGAGCGATAAATGATTATATTATTTCTCTTCTACAAATTCTTTCGCCGTCTTCTTAGCGAGAGTTCTGAATTCCAGTGAAGCATTCCAATCGATTGATTTTTTAATTCAGTATTTTGCTAAGCTGGTCAATCTTACTCCCAATGTTTCTTCAAGACTCAAATTCCTGTTGCTCTCTGTTTCAAATCATTTAGCTTCTCTGAAAATCATTACAATCTCCCATGCAAAAAACTTTTAATGAAGATTCTCTTCTGAAGCTTGCTCACGCTTATTGCTTCTGTAGTTTTAAATTCTGCTGAAAGAAAAAAATAATTAAAAAACACCTACACAAATTTACAACTTTTGCTGTGCTGTGTTTTGGATGAAGCTTAAGTTACGAAAAGGTGAAGAAACAAAAAAGAAATCAACCTTAGATATTCATAATGAAAAAGAAAGATAATAACAAATAAAATAAACAAGAATTTCCGACGGTTTTGTTGTTCACTTCGGTGCCTTCTCTGTGCCTTCCTCTTGGTAGTATTTTCGGTGCTTGGGAGCAATAAAATATTTTCATTGATGCTCGCAGAAAATACTCAGATGAGAAGAATCGGGAAGCAGTGCAAATTCATTTTAAGGGACTTTCCTTCGATTCTTAACCTTTGTATATTTGGGATAAAACAAAAGTTTCTCGCAAAAACATTAGGAGAAAAAGCCCTGGAGACAAAGTTGAACTACTTCAGATATGCTTCAATACTTGTTCCTCCTTCATGGCTCCGACTCAAGCAGTCAACAATTGGAAGAGACAAAAGCGAAGCAGATTATACGAGTCGCGGGTTTTCCGGTTTGTCTTTTCATTCCTACACGTCAAATTCTTGACCATTATACGATCACTTATCAAGCCGTTCGACGTTCCATTCGTCCGTTCATGCTTTATTTAGTTTAGCACACGTTTGCTTTGTCTGTCTCTAGAATAACCGTTATTCACTGCTTACCTGGAAGTCTGCGCTGGAAATTTGTCCCAACTAAAATCAGCTAAACTTGAAATTAGTGAAAACTGAAGATGACGAAGAACGAATAAATGATACGATCTATCAAAGTCCGAGTTAGGTGAAAAATTTTGTAGAGTCTGAAACCTACGAACAATGAAATTTTCATAAATTTTGTATCTCTGCTTAAGTTCCGGGCGGTTCCCCAAACTATCGAGGCAATTTAAATCAACTTTGCTTTATTTTTTTGTGAATCTCGAAAGAGAAGCGAAAAGGAGTAAGCGAGTGAACTTTTTTTTTAATCAAACGTTAATTAATCGTTAAAATAAATTTTGTCCTGCTTTGGCTACAGTGGAAGTGAAAAGTGATTTTAAATTCGACGTCAATGATTCCTTTCCAGGAAATACGATGTCAAATACATTTGAATAAAGCCTTTGAAAGCAACGATTTTTGTTTTCATTATTGAATGTCGAAGTTGAGCTGAAAGGGAAGTGAATTATTTAACCTGCTGCAACACAGTAGGTAATTAAATTCTTCTTTGACCTATCGCAGATCGTTCGTATCGGGTTCCAGCTAATTTTCAAACAATAGTTTGGTTTACAGGAAATTTCCGATGAACTATTGGGAACACTTTTCAAATGTTGAAGCATTCGAAAAATGAATGAATTGGACAAAGTTATTATTGACTTGATCTTTTGAAGCCTCCACTTCTTCAGTCAGCTTTACACTATTAGTAAAGAATAATTGAAAATAA
This sequence comes from Smittia sp. YW1114-2, assembly GCA_033064975.1. Classification (NCBI taxonomy): domain Eukaryota; kingdom Metazoa; phylum Arthropoda; class Insecta; order Diptera; family Chironomidae; genus Smittia; species Smittia sp. YW1114-2. Next base: position 920,274 of record CP093832.1, read on the forward strand.
AATTACTTTTATTTGCAGCGCGCGAAGCGAAAGAGAAATAAAACAGAATGATTCGGCAGAGAAGTGACTGATGATTATAGCGACCACTTCAAGTGCATGGTCTTAAGATAATAAAGAGGCAATAAAATATAAAGAAAGAGAAGAGACTGCGAAATAATAAAAAATGCTTCCAATTTAATTAATTTTTCTTTTCGCACAATAAAATCGCACACCGAGTCGCTTTCGCGGGCATCGTTCATGTAAGACTGCAATAAAGAAGAATTTTTCATTACCATTTGCTGCTGATAATGGTCCGCAATCGATATGCGATTAAGTTACGGCTGAAGACGACGGGTAGCTTGGATGAAAAAAACGGTAGCAGCCGAGAAGTCATTAAAGCGGCGTTAAAAATATGATTAAAGTTTCTGCTGGGACGGCAGCGGAGCATGTTTTGCAATTGTCTTTACAGACATGCTGATAACGCAGCCATAAATTTCGTCTGGCACACATTCTCGCATCCTTTAAAGCCCCGGCACAAACGACAAATAACATTTCTCTTCGCTCTCGACGTTAAACAAAACTAAACCATGTGAAAGCCATATTTAAAATTCATCACAAAGCTCTCCTTGACATCATTTTACTCACAGATATCATCATCATCATTTCTCTCCCTGTGCAGACTCCTCACGAGAACCGAGAAAATTTAAAATTATCGATTTTCGCCTGCTCCCAAATTTATGCTAAAACATTCTTTTTTCTATGCTCGTCTCTGAAACAAATTTTTCTGTCACCCGTTCTTCGCCCCCTCTGCAGAACCACAAAACAAAGTAGGATTGAAAAAATCAAATCAAAGTCACAGCCGAGAGACAACAGCGAGCGGTTGAAAATTATAGTCGTTGGAACAAAAACAACCGAAAAAAGTTTCTTTTTTGTCTGTGTGAATTGTTTGGCATCGTAAAAAGTTCGACGACAAAAAAGCTTTCTATCGAAAGTGCATTTGAAAGTTTTTTCTTCCCTCGCCTTCGTGGTGTCTGTGGATTTCTCCCCATTTTCTATGCTGAAAAATAAAATTTCCTCGTTGTCGTTGTGTGCGGCAGAGTCGGAGAATGTTTACAATCATTTGAAAATACATTACGGTTAAACATAAACGTCACTATGCCAACCGCACATATTTTTGCCATTTTCCATCATAACTTTTTCTATGTGTTTGGCGACGATTTTTTTTTGCTGTGTGTACAACTTTTCTATTTCAAGGCGGAAAACTCCATTCAACAATTCTAAAAGTTGAAAAATAGTTTCAAGAATGTCAAATGCACACTTTCGAGACCATTTTCTCTCCTGTAGATTCTTGAAATGAACTCTACGAACAAAGTGAAAGGAACTATTCGACTCATTTTCGCGCTAAAGTTGTCAAATACCAGCAGTCCTGTACCATCATTGTGAAAATAAGAACTAATTGTTTATTATTTTTTCACAGTTTCAAATCTAAACGAATTGTTTTTTATTTTTAAGTATATTTATTACCTTTACTACAATTATTTAACTTTCAAAAAAAAAAACAAATAATTTATTGGTGACAGCAATTGTGGTCTGTGCGATTCTTCATTAAGTTTTTCGTTTTGCTTTTCATGTTTACTGTTATCGAGCACACTCAATTTATATTTTGCTTCGTACAGGAAGCACTTCTGTAACTGTTTGAATCATCAATCTTGGTTCTTAATCATTCATGCAGCCGCAAAGGTCTTTTCAAATAGCCGCAGTGAAATTCATCATATGAAACTTGGAACAATTAAACTTGTGAACAAAAATCTTTTTCCAAATAAAACTTAAAGAAAGTCAAATGATAAAAAGTGTGATTCTAAAATTTCATTTGTTTTGATCGACAAAAAGCTCGTTAAGTGTTCAAACCGACGGACTTCATTTCTCAATGTTTTCACTGTTGACGTACACACACAAATATTATGCAAATGTTTTCAATGTCGACAACTTGTTTGTTTTGATTAAGCACATATTAAATGTTTTTCAAATCAGTGTTTCTACCATTTGATCTTTTCTCAATATAGTAGACACACGAAACTAGATGCAAACGAGCAGTCTTTTTGTATTTCTTTCGGCTCATTTTCGCTCGAAAGTTTGTCGATAATGATGACATGTCGTGCGAATTAAAACCTTCGCTATCAACGTTTGCAATCGATAATTTCGTTGATCATCGTAAAAAGCATCCAAAAAGCATAACTAATCTCTTTTCTTCTTGTATCATCGCGCTCTTGTTTGTGTAAAGTACGGATTTGTTGAACTCGTCTTTGCAGAGGAAAATTCAGGTTATTAAAAATCAGAGAACACCTAAGATTTTATAAAAGAAAAAGTTAGACTTTTCATTCTTCTTTTAATCCATTTAAAAAAGTTATCTTGTTTTTTGTCTTAAAGATTCTTTTCGTTTCTTTCATCTCATAATTTCGTACACTTTTTGCATGTTTTTTCTTTCGATTCGGTTTTTCTCATTTCGCTGCTGCTGTCTTGCTCGCGTCTTTGCGTGGCGATAGAGGCAAGGAACAAATGAAGGAATTAATTAATTAGCTATAAATTTACTCAAAAATTTTCTTCTCGAAAACTTCTGTCACCATGACATTAACTTATTTTTAATTATGTTTTTCTTTCAACTCTTGTGTGTGGTTCTCATTTTATTTTCCTCTATCTTTCAATCTATTTACAAATATTTAAATAAAAGTTTATAGGTTTTCATTATCTTCAAAGGTTTCGTGGATAAAAAGTTGTCTTCATTCTATTTTTTGGGAGGTCGGTATACAAATGGACACAATTTTATTTATTCCTTCGTTTCAATTTCGTATATAGATGTTGTACAAGAATTCTTGCCTTCAATTTTGAAAAATGCATGAAAAAAACCTGAGTTCACCAGAAATTGTTCAAGAGAAAAAAGGATGTACAACTTTTTTTCGACGCAATTCAAGATTTTCAAAGTGAATTTTAAAGAAATATTCGAACTTTTGGACGAATGAATCTATTTTTCTGTGTAAAGGAAACTATAAGAGATGTATTGGTAATAAAAAGTTTGATTATTTTATTTAATTAAAAAGATTCGCATGTTAAAACTAATTAAGTTCGTATTTGATTCTTTTCATAGTATACAATTTTTCCATTAAAGATATAAGAGTTAAGTTTATTTTCCCATTTTCAGTGCTATGGAAAAATTATGAAATAAGCAACAACAAAAAATTGATCTAAATTAAGCCAGAAAATTAGATTTTCATTTCTCTTGTATTCAATCTTTTTAGAATTAGGCTTTCATGTCAAAACATATTCGGGCAATAGAGAATTCATTGAAAAGAAAACCAGAAAACATAAACGGGCAGATCTTCATAAATTTTATTTAAAAGTTTTGTTTCATTAAACTGCGTCAATTATTTTTCTTTATTTAGGTTCATCGATTTTTTGTCTCGCTTTCTCACTTTTAAAAATACTTACTGCTTAAATTTTTGTGTGTGCTTTAATTTCATTTTTTCTTTTTGCATTTTAATTGGATTTTTTGTTTTTCACAATTTTCTTCTCCTTCAATATCACTAGAACTCATTAAATTCTAACTAGATTTTTTATTCTATTTTCATCTTTAGTTTCATATTTGCCTTTGTGTTTTTTCTTCCTTATGTACATCATCACCTTTACTTCGCTTCAACTATTTTGTTTGATTAATTATTTTCATCTCGTTCTCTCCGAGGTTTAATTTAAATATCTTGCACCAGGCGCAGATGGACCGGTTGGTCCAAACTGCAAAGTCCACTCTTGGAATATACGTCGCGCATGAATTTGCTGCTGCTGTTGAATTGAAGGGTGTCGTGGATCGATCCCGTACATTCCAGCCATTGACGAAGACGTTGGCGATGTAAGCGCCGACGACTGAGCAGCTGAGGTATTAATTATTGACGACGTATGCGGGTTAGAATGGTGAAGGAGTGGTGTTGTGGACTCCTGGTGCTCTGATTGCTAGTGGGCCGTAAGTTGGTGCCCACCACCACCTTGAGACATTTGTGGGCTTAACATAGGAGGCGAGTGACTGTGACTGTGATGAGTTCCCATAGGACTTCCATGCATATCATGATGTGGGTGGTAGCCGCCATGACCTGGGTGACCCATGTGACCTGGAGGCATCCCCTCCATCATATCACCTCCCATTGTATTTGGTGGAGTCATTCGCTTTTCTTTCTGTCGACGATTGCAGAACCAAACGCGCACAACTTCTTTTTCTAACTGCAGCGAGTCGGCAAGCGACGAAATTTCTTGAGCCGACGGTTTTGGTTGTTTGTGGAAATGAGTTTCGAGGGCGCCCTTAACTGACACTTCGATGCTGGTTCGTTTCTTTCGCTTTCGCCCTTGTGCCGCTATTTTGTCGATACTTGTCGGCGACCCGGTCGTTGAGTCAGCCTCTTCGAGCCACTTTTGAAGGAGCGGTTTAAGCTTACACATATTTTTAAAACTTAATTGTAAAGCCTCAAATCGACAGATTGTCGTTTGCGAAAACACATTACCGTAGAGTGTGCCAAGTGCTAAGCCGACGTCTGCTTGTGTGAAGCCTAACTTAATACGGCGCTGTTTGAATTGTTTCGCAAAAGCTTCCAAGTCATCTGACGTCGGTGTGTCTTCTTCTCCAGCACTCACATCACGGTCGCCTTGCAGATGATGTGGGTGTAAGTGCAATTGTGGTGATTCGCCTCTCAGGGCATGATGTAGAGGTGCTGACGTTTGATGATGTGGATGAGCTGGATGATGAAGCATTCCATTCATTGCATGATGATATTGAAGCGGTGAACCAGAAGGTGCGTAATGGGCAGCAGCATGAACTGGAGCATGCCAGGCGTGTGGTGACGCCATTCCCTGTTGTGATCGAGCTTGTTGGGCTAAGGAGTGCATTTCCTGCTTCACGTCTGCAGGATGATGCGAATGATGAGAATGATGTGAGTGGAGTGCTCCCCATGGATCAGATGGTTGCAGTGCAGCCCATGGATTTCCTCCAACTCCACCTAAGCCACCCGTCACTGAACCAAGTCCCGCTGGATTAGGACTCGGACTTGAGGGCACATGATGATGATTTGAGTGATGATGCTGCATATATTTCATTTCATTAGCATCCGCTGCACTTCGAGGCGAAGATGTGTGGTATCCGCCGCCTAATGCCATTTCTAAATCACCCGAAGAGGTCATGTATGTCGTTGCGGCCATACCCACCCCTCGAGGGCTGTTAAGCCCGTCCACGCTTGAAGCGGGGTAGGGCTCCAAATTTGGGCTCAGTTTTCCTATCTTAGGGAAAACAATTGAACATTGAGCGCCAACGAATCACTTATCCTTAGTTCGTCTCTCTCGTTCGAAGATTTTGTTTACACTTGACGCTGTACTTCTTGAAAGCGATTTTATTATTATAATTCGCCACACGTCGAGTTTAATCAATTTAGTGGCTATGAAATGAACTGTTCTCACTGCACTCGGTCGCTCTGCGAGGTCTTTTGTGCTTTGTCCGCTTAATATTTCTCTTAATTTTTCGTGAACAAATGTGTTTCAAGTTTTAGAGAAACAGCAAAGTCAAAAGTTTAATATTTAAACCTCGCGAACACACCAAAAATACAATCAATCACTTTTCCTTTTCTCGTTCTTCTGTCCTCGTTTTGCAACAAGCAGTGTCTTGTTCTTATATCAAATCATCAATTTTATTTGGAATTCTTTTTTTACTGAACTTTTTTTTTAGTTTTTGTTTTTGCTGTTTATAATTTTTGTTACAAACAGGATGAAAGTTTATAGATTAACACCACGAAGCTGATTTTTGTGTGAAATATTATTCAATTACAATATCTTGTCTCAATCACTGTTTGATGGAATTTATTTTAGCCGCATGAGCTCGTTCAGATCTCGGCGAATCAAATATCAGCTTTCAAATGTTTTATATGCAATCACTTTGTTATTTTTTTCAGTTTTTTCGTGCCTCAGCAATTCTGTTCTCGCTAAATATTTCTCAGGTACGATTATCAACTTCCTTATTTTAATGTTATTCCGCAATTATCCATTAAAAGAATTGTTTTCTATTTCGTTATCGACACGGAGTCGATTTTTGCACTTTCGCGTTCCACGATTTCTCAATTATTGAACGTTCCCGTAGCGATGTCGCGGACATATGAAACTCTCGTTAGAAAAAGGAAACTGAAGGAATCAAATCAAACTATTTTTCTTATGTTCTCTCGTGTTTTGCTTTTTATCTTGTGTTGATTCCGTTTTGTAGAAAAAATATGTTTTTTAAGAAACAATAAATACGCACAATATCAACATTACGTGTAAGCGCTTCGATATTTGTGAACGAACTGAGAATACAAGTTTCGAGACCGCACTTCACACACTTAGCAGCGATGGAAAGAAAAAAGAAAAACCAGTCCTCTCGTGTATTGCAAGCGGTTTCGTTCACTCTCAGCATCTCCCTTCTCCTTCTACACTGTTGGTTGGCCGACCCAACGGCTCCGCCCAGCTTTTCGTTTGTTTTTTGTTTTCCTCATTGTTTCGATTGTTGAGTGTCAGCAACGGAGCTCCATCGCAGCACACGAAGAGAGTTTTCACGTGAAAACTCGCAATTTTCCGTCTCGAAACGCGCATGTTTCAGGCTTTCAAGAGCGCTCATCTTCAATTTGCCATGGCGTATGCAAAAACATTTTCCGGCAGCGCTCTCTCGAGTGTTTTTCTGTCTCCTCGAGTGCTTCTCGTTTGTTAGGAATAAAAATTCAGTCAATTTCAACGTTCCTTTGATGATTTTCCATCAAAGAGGTTTTTCCCAACAATTTCTCTTTCTTCCCTTCTGTCATTTTAATGAAGTTCTTGATCAAAAAGGAAATATCTTTGAGTGCGGCTCTCGTTATAATTAGACAAGAGCGAGATAAGGAAGATTTTCGCTTGAAAAAAAATCAAAAAAACTAAAAATCGTGAGTAATAAACTTATAACAAAAATTTCAAATACCCGAACAGAAATTTGCTGATAAACTTTGTATTATTTAAATTTATTTTAGCCTAGGCATTCTCAACTTTTGAAATAATCAGCAAGCGAGCGGCAAAAGTTATTTCGTTTCATTCGTGCGGTTATTAAATTCTGTGAAAATAAAATATATCTTAAGAGTGCTTATATTGACACATATTTTATTTAAAAGCGAAGAACGCCACACGAAAACTATTCGGGCGATAAGCCCAGGTAGTCAGCCGTCCACGGAAACTTCCATCGCCACTCTAATTTTCATCTAAAGTCAAAGAGTCAACACATTATTTAAAAAACGACGAGCCAATTTCTAATTAACATAAAGTTTCATTCAACAGTAATCAAGGAATGAGAACGAACGAGAGAGAGATAAATATTTTTGTGACCGCGTATTGAATTAACATAAAACATCAGCCACGGCATCTTGAAAGAGGAGCATTACGGCGAGAAACACAGAAATCCATTCGTCGAATCTCCTTTAAAGTAGTCCATCACTTGGCAAATCATCTCATCACGACAACTTCGCCCGACAAAGTTTATCTAATGAAAGTTAAAGACCATAATCGTGTTATTTTCATATTTAGTATCTTATAAATTATTGATTTCTTTTCGGGATGCTTTCTTGTTTGTTCATTGAAGCTACTTAAGTCGGGAAAACCTCTCATGATCTCAAGGATAACGCCGCTGCTCTTGATGCCGTGATTAGGCTCGTCGGTAAAGACGGTTGTTTGAATATTTAATTTAATTAACATAAAACAATTTTCTTTCTCGCTTTTTTTTCTTCCCTCTGTCTTGTGTTAGCAGTAGCGCTCTTCCTGTCATGTTGATTGCACTTTTGGCTCCCTGTATATTCGCGCGCGCCTGACTTGAAGGTTTGAGTAAGGCTCCGACTCTTGGGCAAAAAATTGAAAATTTAAATATTTTCACAAAAGTTTATCATCATTAAAGTCGATTAACATAAGTAAGAAGCATATTTACGACGGAACGCACAAGACACAACGTCTCAGGGGATGATTTGCCTTAGCATTTTTCATCATCCTCGCAATCCCCGACAACATGATTCCTCGTCTACCTTTTTGTCCACGCGACGAAAGTTTCTCATTTTTCTTCGGGAATTTCCGGGTTGGCAAACAGATGTTGCGCTTATGCTGTATGTTTACTGGAAACTTATAAAATTTTGACCTGATCGAATGAGGCAAAAATATGTCTCATAGACTTTCGATGTTTTGGTTGTTTTATTTCTTGTGCCATAAGAATTTTACGGTTTCTCAATTAGTGATAATTAATTTATAGTTCAGGTTCGAGAGAGAGAGAGAAAACTCCAAATTAAACTACGCAAATTCTTGATTTTTTTTATTTCTTCAAACTCAAACTGACCTAATTGAATTAATATGTCCTACGCATCTACAAGCTATATGCATTATCAACGTCCACCTGGTGAATTCTTTTTATCTTCCATACTATATGGGTTCGTAAGAATGATAATTAGAATTTGAATCTTTCTCGTTCCGAGTCATCAGAATCTCGTTTGACAGTTTTTGTGAATCATGAATCTATTGTTGATGCAATCACAACAACGCGAAGGCAAGTGGCGACGTCAGACTCAAAACAAGGGGTGCATAATTATCTCCATATAAAAAACGTTGCACGGAAGCATGAATGAAAGGACTCACCGCAAAGTCATGGTGGCCTCGAACTGTCTATTGATTTCTAGATTGTCAAACATTGCATTAGCATGAATAGCGATACGAGAGTGAAAGGACTTTCGTCACAAGTGTCGTCAGACAACGAGAGCATTCTAATTTAACCTCCGTGATTGGAATAGATTCTCCGTCACATAATTTGGAAATTAAAATGCGGATTGTGCAAGCGTGAACATTCCTAACCTTGAAACACAGAGCGATCTCATATACAGCACAGCATTCATCGTCTTCATAATCATAACACCGGCATCTCGTGCGTTAGTCTGGCTGGAGGAATTTTCTTAGGACCGCACAGATGATATGGGGATTGTAGATGCGTGAATCATGCACACAGCTCTCACCCTCGCCCTAAACTCTAGCGCTCGATTAATACTAGAAGACTTCCGAGCATGCTGAATCCGAATAAATAAGAATTACCGTTCAATTTGCATTTTTGTGAATCGCATTACGCAGAAAGAGAGTAAATCTCTTTGTTGTACTCCCGCCGAAGTCGACGACTCAACCCCAATGCCTCTCACCACGTGATGTGTAAAGCGCTCGGGACTGTGTATTGCGAATGCGATTAGAATTTTTAATGCAGGATTTTCCTATGTACAAGCGAGTCGTTATCGTCAGATGCTGTGGAAAATCGATAGCTTTGTGATAGATTCTCGGCGATTAGAGAGCGCCGAAACATCTGACTTTCATTGTTGAGCCGAGAAAGCTGAAAGCAAAATATTGTCATGAAATTCTTCCGTTGCTCCGTTAACCGTCGGAATATTTTCGGAGAATCATGGTGAAGAAAACGAAGAGAGCGAGCTTGAGCATTGAGACCATAAGTTTGGAATTGGGAAAATCCTGAGACGCCACATTTATCCTTGGAACGCAGATTTGAAAGGCTCAGGGAATCCCCATGTTCGGTCTCTTCCTACCTTTTTCATTCTCATTCATGCTTAATTGAATCCAATGTTTTAACAGGAATTCGCAATATAATTTTGGAAATCAAATTGGAACTGAAAAAATCATTGTGTTGACTGATAACTATATTCTTTATTATGATAATGATTAATTTCTTGTGATGTATGATGGTAAGAGTTTTCGATTTATTTACCAAACCCCCAGATTACTTCTATTGAGCGGTAAAATATATAAAAACTTGCCAATGGAATCCGGTAGGAAGAGCTGACGTCGTTTGAAGGAATTCTTTTCTACCAACCCTCTCTTATATTCACGACTTCCAACAACCCCAACACTTCCCGCACTTCCAGTCACAGTTTGGATTTGATTTCAATACTGTTACTAGCATAAACAAAAAACGCTAATTAATATTTCCTAATAACACACTTGTTAATGACATACAAGCCACCGCTCGAGCTTTATGAATTAATTTGATACCGATGTAAATTTAAACAAATTTCTCTCCGGCGTTAAGCTTTGAAAGTATCAAATTTTAATTTCGAGTTAATTGTATTTGGATTAATTTAATTATCATTTTGCATATCTTCTGTCTCGCATACACTTCAGCAAATGAGAAAGAAAAATCTTAAGTATTCACGGCGCTGACTCGCACTTTGCTTCTCACAAAAAACACCGCAAGAAACAAATTCATTTCATATATTTTGCTCTAAAGGAAAAATAGTTTCTGATTAACGAATTACCAAGTAGATATGTAGGGTTTGGAATAAAATTATTAACTTCACGGCAAAGTGTGGAGAAGGTAGTTTCCATTGAACAAAAACTGATATGAAGCGCGTAAACATAATTAAAGTTTCTAATAAATCAATGTTAATATATTTCCGAGAAACCTCTTTGTAATTGAAAATGACAGCGATCGTCTTGTGCTTGCAAGCCGCCGACCAAGCGATGATTAATTATTCATAATGACATTTTCATTGTCATTGAAATAATCTTTACAACGTCGCGATAAACCGAACCGAGTTTGTTCAATTGAGGAAAAGGTACTTAAATGAAAGTTCGGCTTCACAATTGAAAGCAGAATTGACACATCAGCAGCATAAATATTTCGGACTTTGATACATTTTAATTGCATGTACGTGTATCGAAAGCATCCATCAAACGTAAGTTTTCTAGTAAAGATCTCGACAGTCAGATATTTGTTAAAATAAAAACGGAAGCTTTCCATTTTGTCTTTTGAAAACAACGAGTTTGAATTTTCGGACGATACACTTTTAGATATTATTTATGGGGAGAAGATTACAATGAAGCCTCAAGCGAAGGAAATGTATTCATGTATTTTGATTTGCTCGACAGCCTTATCATTGTACATAAATGGAAGTAAAACCAACAATGCAAATTAAAGTGAAGAAACACAATCATAAATGCTTGAAAACTAGAAATCTTTGGACTCCATGAATAAATTAGAAGTGGCTTGATCGAAAGCTTGCGTGTTACAGGACCTTCCGATCTTCAGACTTTTCATTTACCCTTATCTGACTTTCAGCTATCAATCCAATCTTGAAATAAACTTTGTCGGCTGGTTACCTCTAAATTTAACTTTGAGATGAAACGATTCTCAGTTTCCCTTTTCACCTCAGCTTTAAATTCGATTGAATTATTTTGAATTGTTTTACAATCAATTTGACACTTCTTTCTTGACTCTGAAAGTTGAGAAACTCCCCAGCTTCTCGTTTTCGGATTTGCATTTTCAATTTATTCAGCTTATGAAACATTCAGAACATTAAAATTGAAATTTATGTGGTTTTAAAGTTTTTCGTTTTTAGGATCAATAAATCATTGACGAATTTGTTATCGTTATCGAGTTTCCTACCTAGTCGATGAGTGTACTCAAAGTTCAGCATCGAAATGATTTAAAGCTAAGTAGTTCACTTACTTGTTTGGAACGAGAGCCAACACAGTTCGCATTGCTTACTTGAAATAATTATGCACTCTTTGTGACCGCCGCGCTTTGAGAAACATCAAGGAAAAATCTTGATGATGACACCTCCATGTTTTTAACATCGCGATCTTTCTTGTTTCATCACGGCTCGCACTTACTCACGGCCTAACGAATAGCAGCGAGCGGAATAAAATCAACCATAAGCTACCGTTCCAACGTTTATGCAAATTTTATTCTCGCAACTTCTTTTTAAATTTATTCTATAAAAAAATCATTTTTGCTTGTACTTAAAGTGTGCAAGATTAATATTCAAGCCACGAGACTCAAATTTTAAGTCGGAGAAATATATCTTGACTACAAAATACAAAGCGGATAAAATTATTGTTTGGATCTTTCATTTAAGCCGTTGCTGTTTAGAACTTCGCGAATTTTTAAATTTGCTAAGACCTTTTTTAGACCTAAGGCATTTCATTTTTTGAGGGACGATCATGAAGAAGTTATGCATGACTTGCGAGCAAGTGTTTTATAGCTTACTGTAGGCGAAACATAAACTTTCATCGGACATTTTATCTCAGCAAGGCTGTGTAGTTTGACTCTCATATAGATATATCGATACAGTTCATCAGATCGTCGTTGAATTTTTTGTCTCTTATGGATACTATCATTTCTGAAGCATATTAGATGGATGATCAACTGAGACTGCACTATTCTATCCAGGCAGAAATCAAATTTTCTCTCCGTCGAACGCAGAAAAGATGTCTTTTCTCATATACGGTCTCCAATCACTTAAGCACAGAGGAGCGGAAAGTAGAATTATTGCATCTGTACGTGGCTACAACGCAACAAATGTAACTACAGAAAAACATTGTGCAAACGGCATAAATTATGCATCAAGATAAAAGCAAAATAAAAAATCAATTGCAAATTAAAAATCCAATTTCTGGGTTGCATAAGATGAAATGGATGAATGTGTGATGGAAGGAAAGCGCAAAAGAGAAAAGACGATCCATCTCCACAATATGATGGAATATTGAGTAGCATTGTTTGCGACAAAATCAACTGCAAAACATGGAATTTCCACAATTAGAATTCGTTTATATTGCCAAGGGGAGGACAACAGGATGATTTCAAAAAAAATCTCATATATGTTGAAAGTATTTTGCATTACTTTTGCTTTGAATAAAAGCGATGTTTAAATTTTTAATTACAATATTTTATTTCTCTCCCCTGTGGACAGAAAGCTTCTTAGATTTAACAACTGTTTTACTTCTACACGGAAAATACTTTAAATTGAAAAGCAACAGCATGAATGAATAAATTGATTACAAATGTTGATAGCCGCCTTAATATTCAGATACCGATCAAAATCGGTTTAAAACATATTGAATAAATAAATCTTTCCTTGAAAGTCTCATTCCTGTCTTTACGCAAACTTTCTTATAAGGGAACTTCATGTTCTAACAACATTTCAGCAACGCTTTTCTTTTCGCTAGCAGAGACTGTGAAATATAAATTAAGTTTCCAAACATTTCCCAAAGTCTCGTCAAAATTCTTGAGAGATGTTCATGGCAAATTCTTTCAATATTTCGAGTTTGTAACTCATACGATTCCATTGGCAATGGACCATTGCTGGCTGGCTCCTCGTCACCGATCCAAAAACGGCAAAGAGAATTCGCAACAGAAGCGCACTCTTGTAAGCGGCCTGGTCGATCATTCATGCCATGTGAGTCGTTCTCTGACGAGTATTGCAGCTAACAATACCAACATTTTTTTTATAATTTTTGAATTCTATCACGTAAAACGATTTCTGATTTTTTAACCAGAATTCATCATTTACAACTCCAACAGCTACCAACAATGATTTAATATAAGAAAGAAGAGAAAAAATCTTTTATTCCGTCCCGAATATGAAACTCAACACTGGTAGCTGAAGTGGAGAAAAAATCATTAAAGAATTAATTTTTCTCCTCTGCTGCGTTTTCGTTAACGAAAAAAATCACAAAAGCTCTCGTTTCGTTTATTTTTATAACATCATCAAACATCGTACGAAAAAATTTCAAATTGATTCTGCTTTTCTTTGTTCCATTTCGTCGTTCGTGTTTATTGATCGCGATTGTCTGATGATAAGAAGGCCAAAAGTTTCCTGAGAAACAATGCAAATCACTCACATAGTGTAATGAAGTTCATCGCTAGTTTCCGAAATATTTCTTCACGGTTTTGTTTTATCTAGAAATAGGATGCAAAACAAAATCTTGGTTTTTAAAACTTGTAGACAACCTAAATGATATCCACACATGTTTAACAGTTTTAAACGAGGTTTGGCTTCTACTACTGCTCAACTTGCTCTTGGTAAGAAAAAGTATGAACCACAAAAACGTGACACGACTAGGAAAATTATCAGATCTCAAAGACTTTTTGAACGAACGTTCAATTATTTCATTTTATAGTTTCAGTTGTGTGCTGATTCAGAAGCCAGTCAAAGCAAGTCGCACTCTCAGCAACAGCGATCAAGCTTAATTTCGTTTCAATTATTATTTGTTAGGCGAAAAAAGTAGCTAAATCAAATGAGACTATCAAGTACGGTACAGCGTTTGGACTCGATCTCTTGTATATTCGTCGTACTGAGAATAAAAATTGAGTTGAAGTCAAATACAAACTTAAATACGAGACACAACAGTAAACGCCAATTAAAATAAGAAAAATGACTGTCAAAAGTTTTTGTTTCTTTCATTCTAAAACTCTAACTCGCATGACTGCAGCCGGTTTGAGTGCGCGTTTTCCTTTTTGTCTTATTCACGTACCGGATGCATGAATCAATCTCCGAAAAATCTTCAAGCGTTCCATCAAAAAGAGCAGCGAACGAAACTAAAAGGTTCGCCGTTGTTCTGCGCTTTTCAAACAGAAAAAATTCAACTGTTTGCTGCTTCAAAATGCCGTGGTAAACTTCTTTTTTGAAAAAGAAATGTTTTGAAATAAAAATCATCTTGTTCCAATATTGTCAACCTAGCAAGTCAACTTACAGCTTCAGCTTCTTATGATTTACTGATAACGAAATTTCTATGTTTAAATTTGAAGTTCCTTATAAGGTGAAGCTGAAAAATATGTTTTCATTGAAGAAGTTGTCCTTCTGTAAGTCTCTGATGAGAAGCAATTTCCTCCACAAACTTTAAAACTGTGGCTTTGATTGCTTTTTACGTTCGTGCGTTCACCAAAATTCTCTCGAACAGCTCAAAAATCTGCTTTTGGAAAAAACAAAGAATCGCTCTATGAATTTTTAATTAGCTAATGAAGCCTGGGAATCTTACGTCCGTGCGATAAGGCGCGCACCTTCAACATCTACTTCGTCGTTTTTGTTCGACAAACAAAGTTGGAGACGCAAATAAATATTTGTACGACGTGAAAATGACCAGAGACTTAAATGGTTCGATGCAGTCCATTAATGTCTTAAAAGCTCGAAATTGTGTGAAGAATTACTCAGCGATCTCCGATTGAAACATAATTCAAAGTTATCAAACGAAACATGACGGAATGCAGAGGAACATGATTATACAGACGAGAAAGAATTTGAAAATTGTCATTCAAATGCCTCTCATTTTTGCTCAATTTGATTTGATATGATTTTTAAAAACGGTTATCTGTATTTTTACATACATAAATTCTACAGAGCAGTTTGACTTATATATTTTTACAGATTTCTTAAATTCACCGTTTTGGAAATGAGTGTAAGACCTCCTTCAAATTGGAACCAATACGGAACTCCTTACTTCTTTCACTACGATCTGCTTTTCGCTTTTTCGGCCCGAAATAAGAAGATTTTATAATAAAATTCATTTACCCGCTTCTCAAGAAACTTTCTGAGATGTTAGAGCGCACACAATAAAGTTGACATATGAATGAATCGAATGTATTGTTAAAGATCTATTTACCAATGACACCAGAAAAATACCCCAACTGTGAATTTTGTGAAGCACTACACGATGAAGCATTTTCAATTCCTTTAAATGCTTTTGCGATTAAAACATTCGTCTGCCAATAAATCGAAGATTCAGAAAGTCTGAACTGATTCAGTGACGAATGTCGCGAAACGAGATGTCCAATCGATCATGAGTGCTGCGTTGAGTTGGAAAAAGTCAGACGATGAAGCCTATTAAAAGAAGAAAACATTGGAAATGAAGTAAAAGCAGAATTGAAATTTAATCTCGCTTCAAGACTTTTTGTTTCTTGCTTCAATTGTCATCCAATCAGAGTCGAGAGTAAATCGTGATTGGACCAAAAATAAGACAAAGATCGCCGAAGCAAGAAAAATTATTAAGCGCGAGGATCGCTTTCTGATCGCTTCGACAACCTTCGGACTTTGAAGTGAAGTTTCTTTCCAGTGTGCTTCGAGGAGGAGTTGAAGTAATCTTCAAAAATGGTGTCTAGTTTCTTTAATCACGTCTTGAGTTTTCTATGAACAGCAGTTAAGCTTCACTTGTCAAACTACTTCGTAAACTCGACAAGTCAACAAAGTTTTACAACATATTAGACGTCTTAGAAGTTTGAATTCGTTACAAATTCAAATGAGTCTGATTTACATCGCTGAAAATTTCTCTAATTGCCATTAATCATTTGCCAAAATTATTCACGTAAGTGCTCAACTATATGCCTCGAATTCAAAATGCTAGCTCAACATATTTTATTCAGCCTAATCAAGAAAATCCTGGTGTTTGTCAAGTAAAGTTTCATGTTCTCATCTATTTCCATTTGCAAACAAGCTTTGCACAGGCACTACAGAAAATTGAATTACTTCTGACATAATTAGATGAGACAAGAAATATTTAATGACAAATAAGAAAAATATATATGTGTACCCAAAGCGAAGGAAGATAGCGGTTCAATCTTTAAATTTATTCTTACGATCGATCAGCAAGTATGTATTGTTTATGAAGTATAAATTGCAATTGCACCTAATTTCACGATCGAGACACCACAGGTAAGACAATAGGCAGCGTGTTGAGGCAGATAAGCAAAACCTCATAAAAAACGGATAATTTTAGTGTTTGACAAATCAACATTTCATTACCATTACCTTTATAACTGTGATTTAAAGTCATTATGATCGGCGGTCTGTACTCAGGTCTTTTGTGAGACGTTCTTTAATCATCATAATTTCGAACGTAATAAGTCTAAGGTATAATCACATGCCACATATATTATGAAAGTCTTCGAGCGAAAAACTTTAGCAGCAGCAAAAGGAGACCAACTCGTTTCGATTGACCGATGGATAGACATAAATACTTGAAGGCTGCAGCCATCATATATTTTTGTTCAACATGCAAAAAGAAATCAGGTTTATGATGAGTTTCGAAAGGATTAATCTTGTCTGGTCTGTAAATGATATAAATCATTGCCATTCAGAAAAATAGAATAATTGTCGTCGTCTTATTGACCAATGAGAGAGTAAAAGTTAAAAATAGTAAAGTATCAACACTGCTCCCGTTTTTAGCACTTTAACCGAACGGCTTAATCGCTTCGCGCCCAATCATTGAGATAAATGACACTAAGCAATGATATAAATCGTCATGTAACAAATAAATTTCTAGACGTCAAATGTCAAAAATTCAAACCGAGAGTGATTTATAATTGAACGAGTGTAACGATGGAAAGAAAACAATCTTGAGGTCTGGAAACGTTGGTCCTACGAGAGCGCGCATTCGACGTACGATCTACGATACGATTGCAATACTAATCAGAAACGTGTCAATAAATACATTAAATTCCAATCAACAAATACGGAATACTTCAAGTTAACAGCAAAAAATAAGCTGAAATAATTGCGAGTAAGATATTTTCAAGCAATACCAATAATATCCGAAGGCAAGGCGGTATGTCGTCTCGTCTTCCCGGTTAGCGGATTTTAATTATCGTCTTGATTTCCTTCAATGACGTGGCAGTTTGAAAACCCATTGACGTAACTGAAGCATTTGATGTTGCACGATAAGCAAATTGGAAATCAGCAGATCAACTTGTTTACACTACGGCACGTGTGCACATTTGCGCAAACACTGACTTTCGTCAGTCTTTCCTTTGTTGCTATCAAAACGATATTTTCATTGAACATCTCTCTGAATCTCTCTCGAAATTGTTTTCTATTCCCCCGCCGAAGCGCGATACCTCATCACCCTCGTTTATTCAAAGTACTTCCCTGCCACGACGTTTCCAAAGTGAATGAACGCCGAGTGCGTAATTGAAATATCAAGTGCTTATGAGGCAGAAAATCAAGAGCAGAGGAACGCTTGACGAAGAAGTCAATTGTCTATAAAATCATTGATGATATTGAGCTGCACGGGAAGCCGAGAATCGTAAGAAAAATAAATAATTGAGAGTAATTTTCTCGGAATGAAATGATCCACGGCTTTAAATCACTTCCATTGATAAACACTCGAAGCGTTATAGAGGGTCTGTTTAAGAAAAAACTCATGAAAAGTTCATAATTAAATGAATCATTTTTTGAAATAAGTAAACGCATTTTATAAAATTGCCTTGGAAGTCTACATGAACTTTTTTTCAAGGTTAGTCTGTAATTGAAAATATAATCTTGTCTTTTAAATGCTTCGAGTTATAATCAATCACATTTAATTGTTTCTTATTCGTTCGCAGATGATCAATACGCGATGTCTTCTTCAGTTAGCCGCGCTCGTCTTGAAGCCTGAAGCCAAACCTCAGAACTAAATGAATTGCATCGCTTTGAGCGAAGCAAATAAACGATTACTGTTATCAACTTTTCATCATCGCAGTGCCCGACAGATATTTGTTCAATACTAAGCAAATCCACCGAAAACTATTTAATATTTTTTATAATTATGGATTGCTCAAAGCAGAGGAATTAAAATTGTTTCGCTTATAAACTTGATACTGAATCGCAAATGAAACCAATTCCAAATTAATAACGAATTCCACCCAGCAATCAATTAAGAAATAAATCGTATATTTGATCGGCAAACATTTCCCCTTCACTCCACTTCCATTTAAGGCATTTTACAATAAAAACGGTTTCTTCTGACGATTTTAGCGAAGGCAGATGCTTTAAGACAGGCCGCCGTAAACTTTAAAAGTGGCGTCGCGATTAATAAATAATTAAAAGTTGAGAAATCGACAAATTGAGAAATGCAGTTTCATCGACATTGACATATTACTTTGTTTCTTCTGCAATTGATTCAAACTTAAAGCGACGCAACGTCGCTCCGGCAAATCTATTTCTCTAGCTTTCAACATTTCCTCAATCGTGATTCCCAAAAGACTTCATTTACTTGCATTTACAGCAAAGAAAGGAAGGAGAATCACTTTTACATAAATTTTAACACAGTTTTACATAAATCTGAACACAGTTTTACTTCCTTTTCGAAGTCAATCTCTTAGTAGCAATGCGATAAATAACGTAACTTTTTATTACTTATCAAATTTTGTACCTTCCATTAGTTCAAAAAGAATAAGCTTTGTTCAATCGAAAGAAAACATGTAAGAGGCATTACGAAGTCTGACCTGATGACACCGGATAGTTTATTTCATTCGCTTTATCGTCGAAGGCATCGCTCAAAGGCATTTCCTCTAGATCGAAACTTTCCTTTTTCTTTGACCTTTAGTCTTCTCTTCCTGAATTAGAGAAATTTCAATAGCAACTTTATTTATTTATACGATAAAAAGGTGAGAGATTGATTGTCATTCAAATTTCCTGGGCCTCACTGTGCGCTCGAATCCTTTCAATTTAACACGAAAAAGGATTAATGGAAGGAGTTGCAGACTGTGATTCAAACTCCTACGCTTGCTCACACCAGTTAAAGACACACGTTCGTCAAGTTATTTCACAAGAAAATCTCTTTCAAGAGACAAAAATCAACAGTCATTCACACCTTAATTATAATTTTTCTTGAATCTTTTCTCGAACGCACCCTTAAACGCCATAAAAGCATTTCAATTCTCAGTCGTTGCCTTTATTTTATTTTTCAATTGTCTCTGAAGCGAAAACAATGTGAGTTGTTGTTCTTAAACCGTGATTATTATTTTTAGAAGGTGTTCAAGACACAATGCCAGACAGCCGACGAGGAAAAAAATTGAAAGTAAATCATAATTTTCTTGTTTTCTGTTTTGGTCTTGAGCCTACAAAACTTCACCACGGCGAGCTCGGATCAATGACATTAGCGATAACTAATTAATCAATTAGTAACGCATGACGCTTGTGAATTATATTAATGAAAGTACCAACATAAATCTTTCGACAGATTTTGATCGGTTGATGTTTTTCCGAGTTCTATTCAGTCGGTTTTAAAATTGGTTTGCCAGCACTTTTAAGTATACAGTTACCTCATGCAGTTATCTGAAGAATAAAATATGCAAAATAATTCGGGAACGAAGATTTTTGAAAAAAATGTCGGGGGACAATTGTCTCAGATCAGCAAGAAATCGCAATGCTGTCAGCGATGAAATTCATCAAAATGATCGATCAAAGTTAACAAAGGAAACAATAAAGCGAAACCTGAATGGCCATCTAAATTTCACCGTCGCGATTTTTCTTCGCAGACGTTTGTGAGTCGTCGATTTTAGAGATTTGGCTTGGCTGTCAACGTACATATAAAACCTTTAGCAATTCTTCAGAATAACCTGAATCTGCTGATTTTATTATTTTACTCTTTTCCTGTATTCACGATATTTCATGAATGAAATTTTCCGCACATATCGTGCTTACTTTCAACAGTCGCGAAAAAACCAGCCGAACCCTGAAATATTTCAGAGATGACATTCCAGCCGGAGCATCATTTGAGCCAGCTTTTCATTCAGCCATAGATTGTTCAAATTATTTATTTCCAGCTTCTTTCTCTCTGCGTCGTCAAGTAAATTTTTCAAAACTTTTTGTCCTTTGGCCGAGATTGTTACATATGAATATCGAACGGGATTCCTGCGCCTCTCCATTCAGTTGGTTGCGTTTTATTTTATCGAAGAATTATAATGATGGCAAGAAATGACAGAGACGAGAAAGATTTTGTGATTGGTTTCTTTTCAAATAGTTATTCTAATCTTCTTACTACAGTGACTGAGCAAAAAACAGTGAACACTGGAATTTTAAATAGTTACTTTTTCGTGAGTCAGACGATGAAAATAAATATTTAAAAATTAAGACAATCGCTGTTGCTTGTCACAAAATTAAATTCCACCTTTTCTTTACGTCGTTTACCACCAGACGAGTACAAGGTGCTCTCTTACTCGCCCTTCGGCTTGCAATAAATCTCGATGGCATTATTGTCGATTGCGATAAAGAAACTCAAGGCTGATAATAATTTGAAACACCCTGTCGCATTGCATCGCGCATGAGGACAAAAAAGCAACCAAGAATCTCGTCAACGTCAAAACACACTGGCGACCATCAATCTCTTCGGCTGTTTCGAAGATTTTCTTGTTCTCTCATCGATTTTTTTATTTCGTTTGTTTCTTGGCGTAACAAAAACGAACAATATATTCGATCAGAAAATATCAAACTCATTTCGTGCTGAAGGTGAGTGAATCTGCTGGTGTACCGCTACGCCAAACCGAAAATCAAATCCATTTCAACTTGCATTGTTTCAACTTGGATCAATCAAATAACTATAAGTTGTGTTTGTTCATGTCTACGTCTTCAAACTTTCCTCCAGTCGCTGTGGCTTTTCTAAGCACTCGCTTGAAACACGGATTCCTTTTACCGACAAGAGAAATTCTCAAAAACAATCCTAATTTATTGCCAAAGAAATCTTTTAATCTCGTTCCTCTCCATTTCTTCGTCTATCATTCGAGGTAAATGTTAAATTTCAATAGGTAGAAAAAAATTCCATCAAAAGTCGTTTTAGCACCGCCGCATTTTGTCTTATAAATTGAAGATGAAACGGAAAATATATTTCACCACAAACTTGAAAAGAAACAATGATCGATAGCGGCTTTCTCTGACGAGATCATCGAATGCAAAGGAAACCGTAAAAATTGACAATTAGCAAAAATAACTCCGGAGTTTGCAGACCAAGACGAAATGATAAGTTAATAAATCTGTCAGAATTCAAAATAAATCTCTAATGAATCAACTGTCCTTGCGATTTTTGTTATTCTTGCGTCGTGTGGTTTGACCATCCTTGACAAATCTGCAAGATAAAAAATAATGGCAAATGATCTGAGATAAAAGACGCATCGAGAACGCAAAGTAACTTTTAATTCATAAAGGCGTTGAAACTAATTAAATGAAAATCGTATCTCGAGGGCTCAAGAGCGGTAAAACTTTTATTTCAACCATAACTCAACATCAGAGGAGTAAAATTTTATCGAATTCTTAACATTTTATGAAATGTGTGACTAAAAATCATCAGAGGCTATCGAGAAGAATTTCTTGAATCTTATTCCAAGCTGTTGGCTCTCTGGTCTTCCACCTAACAACGACGAAGCTCCTTCATCTATGACACCGCATCGTCAATCTGGCAACGGAATCTATCTGCGTTTTATATCGGCCGTAGAGATGTAATCTTCACGGTTGTAAGCTACATACGTACTCGTTACGAAGAATCTAGTTTTGGTTTCAGGTGGAACAAAATTTATAGATTTTCGAACATTGATAGTTTCCACCTTAATTATCTCCATATTCCCGGAGTTTTATTCTCTTTCTTTTCGTTCCTCGTTTTCTGAAACTCGTAAAAAAGAGTTTTGGTCAACATTAGCCGAGATTAAAAAGATTTTGTGCTCATTAACGTCTTCATTTTTAATTTATCGCTCAAGATGCTTTCGTGCGACTCATGCTGGCAACTTGCTGTTGGATTTTACCACTAAAAATGAACGAAACTTTTTCATACGCATTCTCCCGATCAAAAATGGAACATTTAAAGATCGTACATTTTATTCATATCTTTACGGTTTCACATTAAAATCGAAAATATTGTTTCATTAAAATTAATGTAACGATAATTGCTCTATTTTTGAGAGAGAATCTTATTCAATCGGCACTGCGAATGAAATTAAATTCATTCATAAACTGAGCTGCAGAAAGATTTCGCTGCGAATGGCTCAGAAATAAATTTGCCCAAATGCAAGAATATCGTAGAAACTGGTTTTTCGTGGCTCCTTCAAACATGAATTCGTCGTGTTAGATCGTTGCGAATCTACATGCTAACTGGATGCAAACGAAGAAGGTGTAACAGTGCTCGATTTCCGTTGTGCAACAAAGAGATTCACTTTAAGCTCAAATTAAAATCTACTTCACAGTCTTAATTACCGTCAACGGGGAAATTTCGCAATCGAATGTGGCGTATGACAATGTTGATGGGCATGTCAGCTCCGATTCCGACTTAATATATTGTAATTTATGAATCATCTATGAATCGTGTAATTTCCGTAAAAGGGAAAGTGTCTGGCAGAGCGCGAAAGAGAGTGTAAGGGTTTACACCATCTCGACGAAAGATGCATTATTACTAGTTGTTCCGCAGAACAATATACCATTTTCATCCTACACGAGCTGGTAGAAAACCAGGCCTCTCTTGCTATTTCCATAAATACCTCTAGGTGTTTTTCAGCATGTTGCTCGCTGTCACACCAACTAATTCAATTATGACTCGATCACGCTGCTTAGTTCTCTTCATTTTTACAGCAAATCAGTCAAAGAGTGAAATAAAAGTGATTACATTTGGAGAAGACGATAGTATTTTTATCAATTTTTCGTGTTAAAGCTCCAAAACTTTCAAGATATGCTCTTGAATAAAATGCCTTGTTTCAAGTTGCTCCAAATTTTCGATAATGCTCGGAAGGAATTCAAGAATTTATGGCAATTGTGCGAGCAGCCACAAGAAGCTGAAAATGACAATTGTCGAAGTGAATCATGTTAAAGTTGAGAGTTTAAGCAGAAATTCTCGATTGTTTCGTTGTTCATTTTGCTTAGCGCAGAAGTATGTTATCACCTTATTGGGTCGAGCCGATCGTCTTTTTGTGGCTTATTGTTCATTCCATTCAAATGAACTCTAAACGGCAGCAAACGCAATTTCTCTGGCAAAGAGAAGTTTTCGTTGTCGACATCGAGAACAGCAAAAAAAATTGAACGATAAAAACAATAAAATGTATGCAAATTTAGGTAGAATTTCGATTGTAAATATCTTATACTTGCAAAGAGAGTTGAGCAATCCTTTTATGGAAATTCTCTTCTACACAGCCAATTTATTCAAATTCTCATTCTTCTGGCTTAATCTGGAAATAAAAGACAAAAAGATTTCTTCGATTCGTCCTCGAGTCTATAGAGACCTCTCTTGAATCATTCGAGTCGTATGAGAATTTTCATTCAAGAATTCTCGGCTCAATTTGAGTTATATTCTGAAGTGTGCATTCCTGGGAGTCCTTAACATAATTATGCTGTTGCCGAGCGTCGTTGGCGTTTTCAGTTAACTACGTAAGCAAAAAAGAGAAGCACAAATGTTTGGCATACTTACCTGTCTTTTCTTCGGAAGAACTAAATTTATAGTAAACTCAACGGCTCTTGGGTGAGAAGAAGGCAAATAAAAATTCGTGAAGTAAATTGCAAACCATACAGTAGCTAAATAAATAAAAATTAGCATATCGCTCGGTGTATCGCTCGCCTCAGCGAGAGAGAAGCTCCTTGGCGCGAATCAACACACGAAAATTACAAGAACAAGATCAGACACGGGAAACGGATAACACAGAAATACAATTCCGCGAGCCGACGCGAGAGGAAACTTTTACGCGCGAACAGAAGAGGAGAGCGACTCGAGATAAAGATGCATTTCGCGCAAATAAATAAATTTCATGATGCATGATAATTTCTTACATTCGCATCTAATTTACATATATTTGTTCTTGGACCTCTCGTCGAGATCACCATTGTCTTCCGCCTTGGCCAACACACTCAGTCGGCTTTTCTCTGACCTAAGAAATAAGTGTCTCAACGAAATGTCTTAATTAACTCACCCGAAAGCGCATCGCGTTTGTGTGACTCAACGCTTATTTAATTGGCAGAATAAATTATTGTCGCACGGATGTTGGTCAAGTGAAGAACTAAGGAGGGATTAAATTTCAGTGATTTCGAGTTGAGATGAACTGCCACCTTGAAAATAAACATAATTTACGGCTTCTGACATTACGCAGACGTTGAACTCGTTTATTTGCCGTAATTGAAGTTGAGAGTGGCAAAAAGAATCAAAACTACACAGAATCGTGGACGGTTCTCTCAACATTAATTCCATGGTCAGGAGGTCGAATTTTATCTATTGACGTTGCACTAAGATTGTAATTCTTGAAAGAAAAATGTTTTTTACTTAATTTTATAGTTTAATGATAGCACAAAGAACAATGTAGGAGAATTTGATCAGCATCGTTGATCTGATGCTTCTCCACACTCTCGGGTCTTCATCACATTTAGCTTCGCCTCCATCGAACCTCTTTCAAGTAATAAATGTTTGCGAAATGAGACAAGATTTAAACATTTTTGTTTTGTCTTTCTGCTTCGCTTTCGCATGGATAAACAAGTAAAGTGCAGAGCAGAGAAGAAATAAATATTCTTTTATGGAAAGTGTTAAGAGACACGATAAGCTTCTGGCTTCTCTTTCCTCGCTGCTTGCCCTTTTCTTTCGTGATTCTTGGAGGAGAATGAATCGATTGCAAGAAAGGCAAAAAGAAATATTTTGTGCAATAAATAAATTAATTAAATGTTGTAAGCTCTCCGCGAGTATATGGAGCAGGTCACTATTCCCCTGCCAGTTCACGGTTGATTTTCCATTTAATGCCATTA
Organism: Smittia sp. YW1114-2; assembly: GCA_033064975.1. Lineage (NCBI taxonomy): Eukaryota > Metazoa > Arthropoda > Insecta > Diptera > Chironomidae > Smittia > Smittia sp. YW1114-2. Next base: position 945,581 of record CP093832.1, read on the forward strand.
TTGGATTTCGCATTGTGATATAATGACTTCTTCGCTTGCGTCGCCTCATTGCTGATGTTTTTATTCGCAGCGAATGAGAAATTAATAAAAAGCAAACTTTCGATATTTTTTATCGAGCAATGCAGGAAGCTCAGATCATTTATCTCGTTATGGAGACATCTCTCAAATTCGCGCACGTGGCTCATCTATTGTGTATAGAACATTGAAGGAAACTAATGAGGATGCAATTGAAAATATTTATCGAGCGACTCCCGGAAGTGTAAGGATGTCTCGATTTGAAGGGATAGGAAGCGAAAGCGGAAGCGGAGGAAACTTTATGTCATCATAAATAAAACTAAACTCTGACTTTTTAACAAATCAATTCACAACCTTCTGGCGAGTGACTTCATCTATTCGACAATGTAGAAACTTATGCGCTGAACTGTTTCTATCGTTGTGATGAGCCGCTAAGCGAATGCTGAACGGATTTCTTAAATATCAATCATTAAATCTTGTTAAAAAGTTTTTTTCGTTTTATTTGAACGCATAACTGATTGATAGCTCTACACATAAACCCAAAAAACATGATTAATTGCAGTTTCCTTGTTGTTGTTAGTCTTCATCGAGTCGTTCGCGTGAATCAACCGCAAGATGTTTCACAATAAAAGCGAACAAACCGTTTCATGTGAATTTCGACTAGAATCTCGCTTTCCCGAGAGTTGAATTTTTATTGTCATCGTTTTATCGCATGTTCGGTTGCCTCTTGCCACCAACGTGATGCGCTTACTACTGCATATGCCTTAAATTCAAGGGAAAAAACGAGAGTTTTGAGAAATGCAGACGAAGAAGGAGGAAAGTGTTAAGTTAGATGTTTATGAGCTGATAATTTCATTTCAACCAACACTGAATTATTTTCTGATGCGCTTCTTATGCAAGCTTGCAGCTTCGATCACAAAAGGATGTCTTGAAAAAGAAATTTCTTTTCCCATTGTTGTCTTGGATTTGTCTACTCGCTCCTACTACGTTGTCTGATCGTAGCCCTTAGACAAAGCCATTTACACGTCCCTCGAACATAACAAGAGATCACATTTTAATTCTGGGAATGAGAATGGGATATCCTTCAGATCCTCGCTTCATCAAGAATCCAAATTTTCGTCTTTCGGCATTCACAGTGCAGCCTTGTATCAAGAAATTATTGTTTCCAGGCAGCGGTCCAGAGATTGACGAGAAACGATAAGAACTTTTCAGTCAGAATATGCATCCTTCACGCTTTTAAAATAACAAATTGAATCCATCTCTTACCGAAATTGTTTAGGTTCATCATTGGTCCCGTCGATCGGCTCACACTTAAATTTTCTTCCGCAGTATTTCTGTTTGTATCGATACAAGTCGCCTTTATCGATTTCACGAAACGTGAAAGTTTGATTCAAAAAGAATTGCAAAAGTCAATAAAGAGGACAAAAGAAACAACCTGACGATTCTTGTTGCACAATTGCCAACAGTGCGACTTCGATGTTCAAAGAAGACAGAAAATCGAGGGCTCCCTGTTGATTGAAATATGCCTTCTCTTAATTTTTCAAGCCACACTCACATGAGGCTCGCTTAACCTGTTTTGATTGATCGATTCAATACACGGCCCCAGTTTTCCTCCACTGCTACAAGATTGCTACAGTAAGCACTTTGTTATTTTTCCAGTATACTTGCTGAGATGGGATGATGATGTGAAGCAGAGAATGTCGCTGAGGTCAACTGAATTGTGATCGATTTGGCACGATTTGTAAGTATGCAAAGAGTAATTTCCACCATAACGGAGAAGTCATCTCGTCACACACGTTGGGTCGATCTCTCATTGAAAGCCACACACGACTGCACTGGAGCCACGAGCTCATGGAATTTCAGAATCTCGTTTAAATTCTTCAGAACACGATTAAGTTCAGTTCTCGCAAATATCCAAAATATTTTCATTCTTCGTTCGCGGAAGAATATTCCAAAGATCGTTCACATTTGCTCTATTGAAACTTAACCGTTCCCAATTACCTGCAATCGCGCGTTTATGATGTGTTTATTTATGAATTGAACCGTCATGGAATCTTGGCAGTGTGCGCAAATATTTTAACAATCTGAAGAATAATTTATCAACATTAATTACAATCCAGACAAAGCATTTAGTTGGCTGCCTCGCGCTTTTTATCCTTCAGCCAACAAAGCATCGAAATTAATTCATCATCTCTCAGAATCGAGCATTTCAAACATTTTTTCTCTCCTTTCGCATCAAAATAATTTATTGTTTCAACTTTTTCTTCTTCCTTCCAGACGGCTACGATGAATTGCATTGTACTGGAACTGTTGCAGATTAAGAATGCGCGCGGGTAAAATTATTAAAATTCAGAAATACCTCTCCACGGATAATGATCGGACCCTTCCCAAAATTAGCGCATCTTGTTCATAAGGTGAATAAACAATAACTGTGAAGGTGTTTCAACATGCTCCGCAATTTTTCTTCCAAACATTGCGCCCCCCGTGCACTTTACACAGGAACAATGCATTGAGTGATAAATGGGGCAACATTTTTCAGCGGAGTAATTTTATTATTCAAAGCATGTGGTCGGGGTCAACCGGGCGTTCGTTTAGCTCCCTTTTCTCATCCAGAAATTTCAATTTAAACTCTTAATTCTGCCTTAATTTAGTCATTAACGCTTTCACGTTGAATACTTTGGGACAAGAAGCGTGGAGATTGTTGGATGGAATTCGAGCTCGCGATCCGATATGGACTGCAGAAGTCGAAATCACGTAGTTTTCTTTTTTATCTAGAACAGAAATTGAAACATTTTCCATCGAGCTTCGTCTTCGAAATAGGGCGAAGAATTTGCTTGCACAAAGATGTCTTAATTTTTCGCTCGCTGCCACCGTCTTACGAGCTGATAAAGAGGTGAATCGCGACTTTTTTACCTCGGCAGAAAACGTGCAACTTCGCAAATTACACGTTTTAAGTCGAATAAAAATGCTCGAACGAGGGAAATAATCTCGTAATTAGTTGATACTTAAAGCAACCGCGTCGTTGTCCGCTTCCACTTTGCTTTTACGGAACAATATGAATTCACGAATTCTCCGGTTTTACGGCTGGAGATCTCGTGGTGTTCGAATCAAGATTTCTTTGTCATTTAAGTTAAGTTTACGAAGGTTTCTGACAGTTCAATGCACGGTCTGTGTCACCAGACGATGTAATCAATGTTCCGTTGAAGCTCTTGTTGAAAGTTTTGATGTTTAAATTGTTTGAAGAACTGTACGATGAATGAAGATGTTGCCGAATCGATCTTAAACTTATAAATGCAATACAAATAAGTTTCGAGTTCCTAATCTTATGACTTATTTTTCTTGTTCTAAACACAAGTTGGAGATTGTGATTGTCTGTCAAAATTTTATTGCTATCGCTAATTTGCATTTTAATTTCTTAGCTCGAATTCGTTGTTGCAAAAAACCAAATTTAATAAATGTTCCGTCGAAACGTGAGTCATTGTAATAATCCACGAAGTATTGAAGAGGCGGGCTACAAAGTATCCATGACCAAAGACAACGCGGTCTGCTGAGTTCCAAACTATTCATATGATTAGAAACCAATCAAAGCTTTGAACTGCAACTGTTTCACAATGTTGGAAATATTTAAATGAATTGTTATCCGCGAGAAGATCTGAATTATCACAACGAAAAGTAGTTCAATGAAGTGTTAACCTTTGATAACGAACATCCGAACAGGACAAATACTCGTTAATCACTCCACGATGAAATCGAAGAGGGCAAATTGAATTAATTTCGTCCGAGGTCGTCGGTAAAATTAAAGTTCAAACAAACCCATTTTTAAAAGCACAAACTAACCAGCCGGATATTGATAAATAATCCACGACGATATTTTTTCCAGCCGGCAAACGGAAATTGTTGTTTGTGCTGTCCCGGCCTGGACGTCACTCTGCCACTCATCAATATGCACAAGCTATAATAAATCTGCTGTTCATTTCCACCTCTATCAAAGTACTGATAAAAAGCGATTTGTGTATCACTTCGAAAGCTTCAATTGAATTGAAATGGAGACATAGCGTTCATTCTTCTAAATCAATCCCCAGCAATCATTAATAATCGACTCTCCAAAACGAACAAGACAGTTTACATGACGAGTTCGTAGATTTGAACATGAAGGGAGAGAAGTTCGAGAGAAAAATCAAGATCTCTTCTTAATTCCTCGTAATAAATTAATTGAATTCGATTTGTGCTACACACAAAAAGTTCTAAATCGATCAGTGATAAATATCAGGTTCGAGGTGAAGCGAGAAGAGAGCGTCGCTATGATTAATGGTCCGCTGAATATTTTATTTGTTTGGATCTTCTGTCACTAAATTGAAAGAGTTCGTCAGCATGATAAGATGTTTGTTGGTTCTCGAGAATTTCGATTACTTGATTAATGAGAATTGTCTCTGAAGTGCTTTTCAAGATAGATGCGCCGGAGAGTATTGGCTTCTGTTCATCGGAATTGATCTGATTTATTTTAAAAATAGTCAATTCAAATCAGAAAAATCAACACTTCAATCTGGTATTCTTATCAACCTCCGAATGAATAACAAATTTCTTTAGACATATAAAATTACTTTGTTTAATATTACTTTGTTGAATCCATTCGGTTTTTTTTTAATACTAAACTAAGCTGCAAAGAAGTTCATTTAACGGAATTTATATTTTTGAAATTCGTATTGCAATGAAGTCTGCTGCGAATTCAAAAATCTGCTTCAATTTATACTAACGATTATTTCAAATAATTTTATCTTTCAACTTTTCCCTCAACTTACCCTGATCATGATCTTTCAGAATCACTAATTTCATGCAATAATCATGCTAAATTTCAATAGCTAGCACTTGCTTAGGAACAAACGAAGCCACGAGACGTTGTCCTAGCAACCAATATTATTGAAATCAACAAAACCATAGTAAACAACAGCAAACAAACTTTCTTAATCCACTTGAAGAGCGCGGAAACATTTTTACTGTTGACTTGCTCAGGATTAAACATAAATTTTTCGCGAGTTTCGACGTGTTCTCAGTTCACGCGAAGACGTTGAGGAAGTGAAATTCTAGTCACAAGCTTTCTGTGATCGTCGTTCAACAAAGTTTAAAATTTCCCAATATCGATCCGACAAGGATTTTTCCTGCCTTCAAGCGCGGAACAGTTTCACAATTTTCGCCTGCTCATTGTAGTAAAATAGTTCTTCGAAAATGCCAACTTGCTCGGGACCGCGATTGTCAAAGCTTGAGCCCTCCAACAGCACCGAGATGAAGAAGGATATTTTGCTGCTCGATTTCCCGCAAAACGCAGGCGTTCGATGGAATAAGAACTGCCCGCCGCCCAACCAATATAAAGGCGTTTACACGTGGACAAGCACGCCACGCGCTCTTTATCAGAACCGGAAACTCATTCGCGAGAACTTGAATCTCCAACGGTGAGTCGATTTCGTCAAGGTCAAAGTGTTTTGCTCCGTCTCGACTCGAGACTCTCGAGCTAAGCGATTCGAGTCGAGCTAAGTCGTAATGAGTCATTCACTCGTAGAAAAGCGAGAAATCCGCACATAACTTAAAACGGGAAACGCGATTTTCTACTCAAAGAAAACGAAAGCTTCGACTACGTCAACAATTTTCCAAGAAAAATTCCTCGCGTTCTCAGACTTTGAAACAATTCCATTCTTTTTCATCCGATAAAAATTTTGTGTCGTGTCAAGCTGTTAAACAATTTTGTCCTAGGTAAATGGATAAAACTGAGCTGAACGATCGCAGTTGACTTAGCCTATTGAAATGATTGGAATTTAATTAGTTATTCTTCTTTTTGTGCTGTCCATTCGATAAACTTCTTTTGAGATTTAGTTCAAGCGATGTTCGTCCTTAAGTGGAGCGACATTAATATTGCTATCATGTGTGAGAAACGACTGGTCGCCGACCGCCGAGGTCGGCTTCGTTACACATGAACCATATGCTCTTTCAAAAACTAGGAGAAAGGAAACCGACGCTAGAGTTAAACAAGCGCACTTGCTATCTGGAAACCTTTTAATAATTCATACGGCTTGATCTCGATGGGCTCGTGGTGTACAAGGCTGAATTTCACTTCATCTCATTGCACTGGGGCGTAGAAGCTCCTGTGTTGGTCAGACATGTGTGTCAGAACATGAAACAAAGCGTGGAAAAGAGCGAGTTTTCAACTCGCTTTTCCAACTCAAACCGGCTTTCCACACCATGACATAGAAAGTTCACAAGGAAAATTCTCTTCTAGTGGCCAGCTTACTCGCTCACGTTGGTCATTCGTTCGCTCAACTTGAAGCTAGAAAGTCGTGGAAATTTTATGTTTTGTCTTATTCTATAGCTCAAGAAGTTTGCTCAAATTGTACGAAATTATTCAAGAAATGTGATTAGAAAAGTCGGGAAATGTGACAGAAAAGTTTTACGTCAAGCTTAAATTTTTTTAATAATATCATTGAGCTCCTCTCTTGCCTTTAAACTGTCGCGTTATAAGCTGCACGGGACAACATATCTACCTACTTCACCTAGTGAGTTCTGTTTATTAAACTAATCTGAATGTTCGGGAGGAAAATCATACAAAACTTTTTCCATTTCCTTGCTCAAGATGTAGGCCGAAATTTACATTTTCGCTGCAATTTTCACCTAGAAAAGTAACACCACGATGAATATTAAAATTATGTTGAATTTCGGGTTGAATTACGAGTAATTTGCATCGCAAAATAAGAACTGAAGCAAAGAAGCATTCGGCGTGTTAAGCGCGAGTGGCACTCGATTGAAAGAATGCCATCAGTGCCTTTTCAAACAGAGGAGATCGCGGACGAGAAGCGCGAGACGACCGGAGAACTCACAATCATAGCTGAAGGTTTCACTGCAGTGTTTAGTGCAAAGCCAGAGGCAATCGTTCGCCCGTTGAGACGTAGAGATCCTTCCGACGACGACAATCCAGCTGCAGATCTCCGCGACTTGGAATCTCAGATTATCGAGAAACTAACGAATCTCGAAAAGCCTCCGAGAGCTCAGAGAGACTCGATAAAGGAGAAACCGCCGCTGGGTCGTTGGAATCATTCGCGTGAATCGAAAAAAAGCTCAAGAGATGTAAGTGACCTTAGTTCGTGGGATTTTTCCATCAGTTGTCGTGTCGGAAAATTGGAAAATCAATAGTAGAAAAATTACTTTCACTTCCCATTTGCTCGCGCCACAACAATCTTCTTATTATGTCTAATTAGACTTAACTTGGTCGATCAGGCTTATCAAAATGTAATCTTTACGGCATCCTCGCAATCACAAGATCCTAAATCAAATGTCGACAATATTCTCGGTCGATGGGTCGAACTCGATTAGATCGTAAACTGTGGGAATCATTTGAAGCTGAATTATTCAGCATGAGAAACAAGAATCAGAATTTTCCAATTTTCCACAGATAGTTGACCTGAACTCATTGGACGTTTTTTATTAAACCTTCAGGGAAGCTCATTGAATGATGAAGTAACCAAACGACCATTGTTTGTGACCACTGTTCCACGAGGAGTTTTTCTGCAACCTCCGCCAATTTTTCGCGAAATCGTGGCTAAGCCAACACGTCATGTCTATGCTTTCGCAAGTCGCCCTCGCATTCTCGATCATCAGCGACGCGAAATTCTATCTAAACATGATGGTAAAAACAACCATAACTTCTATCGGAGCAATAATCAAGCTAACAACAAAACCGCTCGCGTTTTCGACGAGGTTGCTGACTCGAGATTATCACTCGATAAAGTAGAAGGCGAAGCATGCAAAGTTGCGGGCGTTAAGATCTCAAGGACAAGGTAATTGCTACAAAGCGGATCATAAATCGCTCAAGCGATAAGAATTTTGAAGCTCTTGCTTTATGTTTTAAGAAATGGAAAGCAAGCAATTTAAAACGAGGTAAAACTTTCCTTGTTCTTGAAAACTTTTTAAGTTCTACTGGCTATCGATTGGAAGTCTAGAAAGCTTTTCAACGTCAGCCAGACTACTCAGAACGTTACATCAGATATTCCCTTCACGTATTTAGTTTGAAAACGGCTTCGATAAAGTCTAAAATTATCGAATTCGTTGGAAGAGAAAGAAAGAAGTCAGAATTTGACTTTCAAGTCTCCCTTGCGTGTTGTCCAGTCAGACACTTGACCTTCGGAATTTATGCAAATTCTAGTCGGAAATCACTGTCATTTACTTCGTTCTCGACTCGCAATTATGACGCACTCAAGTTAGCAGTGAAACGTTTTTATTGCGCCATTCATGTCGATTAATATTTCCATACAGATTACAGTGGAAATCAATAAATGTGTTGCCTTATAACATCATTTGTGAATGAAAGCGCTGTTCACAACGGTGTGGAGTTAATCGAAAGCTCTTTTTTATCGCCATGCTATAAATAGGCGCACGAAGCGCGGTGGAAAGCTTCCGTTCAGGTTGTCTCGCGAAACATGACAAATCATGCTATTTTAATGAAAGCCACCAAAGCAAATCGTTTGTTATCCGTGAGCCGGAAATTCTAGAAGGGAAATCTTTGCTTATGAGAAAGGAAAAGTTTCAAATAAGTTTTTAAGCTGTTGTATTTTTGAAGGTCTAGTTCAATTGATTTGTTTTAATGTCATTCAGATAAAACCAATATTCCATGCATGATTTATCAAGTACAAGATCGTTAACCTTCAAACGGAGCACATCGTTTCACAAGGCAAATAAAGATCAACATCGCTGTGAATATGACGATTTTTCGTGATCCACGTCTATAAATCTCTTTGTCTTGAAGAGTTAGACTCGATTCTTCCATTAAATTTGCATGTGAGTGAATTTTAAATCAGTTGAGTCTTCATCGGCATGTTTTTGAATATCGATCGGACTTCTAAAACAGTGTTTTTCTCAACAAGGAAAAGCCCAGGGAACTTGAGAGCTTGCAAACATTATAGTTCGTTACCGTCGGGTGAATGACCATTGCGAGCTTAACAATTGATTTTGATACAGTTTCGTGTAGTAATTTTCGAGCTAAAATCATTTTTACCACGAAACTTCTATTTTAATAAATTAGAGAAAACCTGGCATGTCAAAATTTGATGTACGATCGTCGCGTGGTGCGCGGGAGCAACTTTGCATCGACGACCAACATTCCAGCTGCTGTAAGTAACTATTATCATGGATGATTAGGTAGAGATTGACATCTTGTTTTCTCGTCGTTGAGATAATTTATGTGGCTTGAGTAGATTGTGAATAATTCAGCAGCGGTCAGACAACGAAGCTATTTTTGACAATAAGAATTCAAATTTACTTCTTTTGCACTTTCTTCTATTTGATCCATTCGATTCTACTCACGTTAAGTGGGATCCTTTTTTCGCTTACGCCGGACTTCTTTCGGGAAAGGTAAAGCGAAACGTAGCAGTTTTTTGCTCTCTACCCGAGATTTAATTTTTGGCTTTTGCTTTGCTGCTCTTGAAACTTCATGTGACTCTTGTTGACTAAAATATTTCTTTGTCGTTCAGGGGGAAGGAGATAGCTTAAGAAAGGAGGAAGAAGCTAAGCGTCGCCAACTACTCCGCAGACGTCAGGTTACTCGCAACCAGCGTGGAATTATTGGGACACCGCCGCCTGTTCGAGGGCGCAAACATGAAATTATTCAGACAGAAAAATATCTCGAGGAGGTAAAAATTCGTTGAACGCTCACATGAAAACGTTTAATGAAACTTCGCAATATTTCAGTTGTTCTCAAGGCCGGCCGAACTCGAGCAGTCGTGTCAAACAGATTTATTCCTTAAAATTCCGATGACTCCTCCGTATATTGTCGGTAAAATCGGCGTAGATGCGGCGACTGAAATTATCGAAGGCGAATTGTTTGATTTTGACGCGGAAGTTCAACCGATTCTTGAAACGTTGATTGGTCGAACCTTGCAACAAGCATTGACTGAAGTGATCCACGAGGAAGAGATTGCTGAGTTACGTGAACAACAGCAGCAGATGTTGGCTTCACGAGAAGCTGAAATGGCTGAACTGCGACGTTTAGAAGAGCAGGAGATTCGGTTGCAAGGAGAAAAGGTCTGTAGATCCACACATCATTGTTATGAGTTTCAAATCAAATTTAATTACATATTCCTCAAGGATCTTCGTGAGGAAGAAGACATAATGACAGATCAAATAGATCGCCGCATGCAGGAGCGAGTTACTGCTGCAAAGCTCCTCCAGGGCCACATTGCCGATCTGCTGCCCAGCGTCCTGGAAACGATCGAATCTGTCCGTGAAGCTGAGAACAAGGAGGAACTGCAACGGAAGCTTACACCGTGGCTGGCCGAAGAAGTTGCGAATGAAATCGGTCAAATGGTTGATTCTAGAGAATTGCTTCTCGAAATTGTTAAAGAGGTTTTGCAGCATCGAGCTGAGCTTTATGCGACTCAAGAGCAGGATGAACAGCCGAGTGAAAGCGACAGCAACATGTGATACATTGAAGGCCAGCTCAGCAAGATTATGAAATTCCTTTTCAACATTTTCATGTATTGAACTCTACTAAATTCAAACTTTTTCTGCGAAATTAAAGGAAGACACAGAGAAGAAATCTTCTTTAACTTCAGGATTGTACATTGAAGCAACAAATTTCATAGTTGAGGACAAGCGAGGATAAAGTTTCAATATTTTATTGATTTCTTTTTAATTGAATTTTCCCTCTCATCGTCTCTCGTTTTATTAGTTTTCTAAATATCGACAAAATTTCATGATCATTTTCCAGTTTCCTTCCTTGTGATCTATCAACAATTTGCGATCATTTTTGGCTTTATTAAACTCGAAGGAAAAGAGAAGAAAACTGTTTACAATCAATCAACAACCAGCGAACAATGAAAACTCTAACTACATTCTTTCATTTCTTTAACTTCACATTAATTTGAGACAAAGTTGAACAATTACTGAAGTTGTTGATGATGCGATACTCAAAATTACGAAAGGCAAAAACGTGTGTGGAAATCATCGAATCTTTTTTAAAGTGCTAATAATCGATGAGTTCCTCCTAAGTTTAATTCTTCAAATGACTTTCAATAATGCGCTTGCGATGATTTTCTTAAAGAAAACCTCAAAATTAGTCGAACAAAATTATTAAATTCAACTTTCTGCCTTAAATATAAACGATGATCAAGGAAGTTCGATGAGAATGGACAATGTATGATACGCAATCAGAGAATTTTAGCGAAGGCTTAGACACGCAGCAGCACATTGTGTTTTATTTGCAGGAGCAGCGAAAGCAATGAAAAACTTTTGTTGTGTACGATTAGAGTGAAGAAGTGTTTTCACCAGCTTAAGCTTCAATTTTTTTCTGCAGTGCAGATATCCATTGGGCTCGGCGGAGCATGGATTAAGTTTCCGCTGCTCTGCGATGGCATTGAACTGCTTGACGAACTCAAACTGTTGTTCAATGATGACAAACTCACGTTGCTGCCCGTGTTGTTGGCGCCGTTGTTGTTGTTCTGTGATGATAATGAGCTGGAAGCGAGCACATTCGGTGCCGAGGTGTTCAAACCTAAATTGGGAATAGCTGGTTTGATGAAGCGTTCGCTGCGACGTCCCTGAAAAAATCACAAATAAGTTTACTACGCCGTCGACGATTGATCGAGTAAACACTCACCAACAACATTCCACAGGCATAGCAGCGAGTGGGCGACAACGGTCGACTGCTTGAAGGGCTGTGCGGAACCGGTGAACTTATGGTTCTCGTTCGAGCGAGTCCAACGTTCTCGTTGAAGATTCTCTCCTCCTCCATTTCTAACGAACTTTCTGATTCGGACAAATGGCGACACAAAGCTTCACGGCGTTCAACTTCGAGCTGGAGCTTTCTTTGCAGTCGCATATTCTCTTCACGGATGTGACGTTCTTCCTGGGCGAAGTGCTGCGTCTTTTCGAGACTTTCACGCTCGGCAGCAGCCAAGTTATTCCGCAGCTTTTCTACTTCCGAACGCAAAGTTTGAATGTGTGATGTGAGTGCTGTTGCTTCATCGCCGTTGATGTTCTCCTGAATCTGCTTTTGGCTGATGGGAGCTGGATCAGAGACCGGCTGGTCTAGACGGATCTGTAGTGATCGTTTCTCAGCTTCCAACTTATCCATTCGTTTCCACAGCTTATTGACTAGAGCTTCCTGTTCTTGCTCGAGAGTATTTTCTAGTTCAACCATTTCACGACGCAGCTGCTCGAGATTCGTTTGCTTGGCCAGAGTCTCTGCTTCGAGTTTCTCAATTTTGCGCATCAGCTTGTTGACTAAACACTCTTGTTCTTGCTCGAGCGTCAACTCAAGCTTACATTTTTCCTGTCGCAGCTGATCAAGCTTGCGAGACAAATCATTAGTTAAGCACTCTTCCTCTCGCTCGTAGTGATGAGCAAGCGTTTCCTTCTCCTTCTTGAGAGCCTGAATCTTCTTCAAAAGCGTGTTTGAAATGTATTCCTCTTCCTGCTCAGCTTTTGCTTGCTATAAAATTGAAATGAATTTGTTATATCCAAAGAGATTTGTTCTATGAACTTACAATATTGACTGATGCTTGTCGCAGGGACTTGTTCTCTTCCTGAAGTTGCTTCACTCGTATTTTGTAGGTGTCGAGCTCGACCTTGAGCACCTTGTTATGCTGATTGAGACTGTCGATGCGTTTCTGAAGCTGCTCCCTGGAAACGGGCGACGGAGGAGCCATGGAATTGCTCATTGCGTGGCCATCCAGCGAACACTCCGACTCTGACTGCGAACATGGAGAGTTATCCATGATCTCTCTTGTGATTTCCTGCAATTATATTTCACTTATTCAGTTCAAAGCCGATATGAATGCAATCCAAATGTGTCTTATCACTAATCGATAGAGAATTGCAGAAAAACAAGAAGAAACCTTTCCATCATTTTTTGTGGTGCGAATTATTTATTAGCAATAAATTTCCATTAACTGCGAGAGTTTTGCTAGCTAAGTCAGATTGTTGAGATGCTTGAGACAGTCTAAGATATTAGGGATAAGCCCCAGTTTGAACCCAAAATTGCAGAGAATATTTTTTCAAATCGCCAAATGTCTTTTGCGTTTCCGACGTCGATTATTCCACCTGAAGGACTGAATCGGGATATATGAAAGCTTACGCTTCTCTACTTTACCTCAATATAGAACGAATCCGGCTAATAACCAACAATGAATAATCTTTCAATCTCCGTACCAAAACTCGACCACGTACTAAATTTATTTTATTTTATTTTGTTCCCCTTCGCTCAAGCTTTGATCTTCCGTTAAAAATCAGCAAAATAAATATTAGATTCTGGATCGATTTTAGATATTGTGGCTTTCCGAGACAGCAAATCAATGATAAAGATAGAAGGACAGTCAAACTGACTTACAAGAAAAAAGATCACGATTCGCCAATGAAAACTTCAAGTGAAAAGCGAGATGAGAAAAAGTAGGAAAACCTGGCGAATTCGTGATCGAGTTTTGGATTTTCCTCTCTAACTTCTCGAAATTGATTTCTCAATTTCAATCCAAGATTGATTGCAGTCGCTAGCAGCGATTAGTGCTCCATCGTCGGCGGCTTCCAAATACAATTTCTCGTAGATATCGTAGGCGAACTCAACTTCTTGATTTGTTCCGCACTTCAACGTTCGTAAAACTAGAAATCTACTCAACTTTTGGAACATTTTAAGTTGAGTAAATGTAACCTAAAACAATCTCATGTATGTAATTTGATCATTTTATTTAATTCACTTTCTTTTACATCTTAATTATTTTATGAAACATTTGGGATTTCAGGATGAAAAATGAGAAAAGCAAAATAAGAAAAGCAATCACGTTTTCAAATGTTTCCAAAAAAAAAATCATGTATGGAATCTCTTGAATGAAGAGATAAGCGTTTCATGTATTCAGTAGTGCTTCAAGTTCCAACATCCTTGTGTCCATACATGAAAAGTTCTACAGTGAAGTTTAAAATTTTTCGAATCATTTTAAGTTTTCTTTTAATCGTAGTTTTTCTAATGAAAAGTTCGTGATTGATAATCAAGAAATTAGAAATATTTTTTATCGACATTTCACTGTATTGGGAACACTCTGTATAGTTATAGACACAACTTACTTAACTGCGAGTTACATCTAATTCGTTGGCATATAGAATAATTTTTATGATTTATTTTTTGCGTTCAGTTTTGGAGTTTTGGAAATGTTTTCGCCGCTGCTTGAATCTGTTTTGTCGAGACTGCGTTTCTTCGCGAAGGAAAATCTATGTTTCTCAATCATAGTCTGAGATTTGGATCCGTTCTGATTCAAGTCGTCGGCAGACGTCCCGTATTCGTTCTCGTCGAATGCTTCTGCCGCGGCTTCTTCCGATTCCATTTCCTCCACCAAAATCTTCCCATTCTTAGTCGGGAAAATGATTTCGGGCAGCTCGATTCCTTCGGGATGTTTCTTCTCTGCGAGATCTCTGATGATTTCAGCGATTTCCTCACGCTTGCGTGTAACATCGTCGTGATGGAACCAGTTCACCAAAGATTTGATTGGAATGCGATAATCTTTGATTGGGTCTTTGAAGAATTGTTCAACGTAGTGCAACAAGAAAACGCCGCAGTCGAAGAAATTGTTTTGCTGCGGAACTTTCACTTGGTTTCCCGATATCACTGACTTGTTGTACACTCGCGCTGGCTCGTTAGGATACTTTGCCTTATACTCGCATGAAAGATAGTCTCGGAGTGTTGCCACGACTCGCGCTCGTGGTGCTCCAAGTAGAGAGTCAAAAATAAGGATTGAAGGACTATAAGAAAGAACATGAAACAAACCTTTTCAATGGACGTAGAAAGTAAATAACACTTACACTTTAACTGGCTGTCCTTGATCTATCACTTCTTCTTCGTCACTTTCAATATTGCTTCCTAGATCGCTTTCATCACCTTCAGCTTCGTCGCGCTCGCTGCCCGCGTCATCCCCAACGCTGATCGACTCTTCCTTCTTGCTCAGCGGTGTAATTGTAGTGTTGCCGATTTGAACTGACGAAGCTTTTTTCTCTGCGGACATAAAACATTAGAAAAAGAACTTAAAGCAATTACAAATGTTCAACTTACTCGGACGTTTCTGTATTGGAATCAATTTTATCGGCTGGTTCGTGTCCATAGTATGTGGCTCGGTCAAATTGGGGAAGCAGATGATTGCCAGGAACCAATGCGACTGTTCATTGATGGGAATTATAACGTAGTCCTTCTCAAAGATGTTAACATTCTTCGTCCAGTTAGCAACGCGCGCGTGACGTTTTTGCGCGGCTGTCAGTTTAGAATCTTTGTCGCGACTCATCTGCGTTAGACGCTTGTAGAAGAACTGGCTGAAGATGTGAGTCTTGTCTCTCTGCTCAGGTGTCAAGATTTCGTGATGCAAATACTTCAGATAGAAGTCGATTATGACATCGTTGAGATACAACTCTGCCCCGAGACAAACGTAGTCGTTGGTCGTGATCCCGAGTCCTCCCTTACCCGTTGGTGGATAAATGAAGAGTTGCTTTACATCTTCGTCAAGGCTACGAAGAAACTTATTCGATATTTGGTCTTAAAAATAGGAAGATTAGCTTACAGCGCGCCGTCTGCGGTATTGTTGGCTACTTGAGAAGATGTTGCGGAAGAATTCACCAGAGGAATTCCTGTTGATCTGACTAACATTTGATTTGCATCGCTGTTGGAGATCTCATCCAAGACATCTCGGTTGTAAATCGATCGAATTGTATTCTTCGTCTCGTCATTCACCGATTCAGCTAGGAAAACAATTTTCTTCTGTGGCTCATTTGTTGACAACGGCGAGTAATATGGAGCTAAGAATAATGTCAATGATTACTCTAATTTCGTCTAAATAACGACTAAGACTTACTCTTGTCACTAGCAAGTTCCATTTGAAGTTGTTCGTTGATGTAGCGAGCACAGGAGGGCTTTGTGTAAAGGAAAATGATGTGCAGTTGCTTGCTGAAGTGCGTGACGATCTTGACGATCTCTGAGTTCTGGATGTTGAGCACGATTAGCTCTGTAGGGTTTTTCAGCGACGGCGCTACAATCTTGATTCCTTTAGGAGTGATGACGACCTTCTCTTTCGAGTCAAACTTGTACGTTCCAATCCGAATAGTTCGACAGGAGAAGCTGGTCGAAATGTTTTGTTCATCGCTGCTGAACTGCTCAATGTCCGAGCGAACGAAGCCGTCTGAAGTCATTGAAAGAAAATCCGTTAGTTTGACCCTTAGAACTTAAGCTTGACTAGCTTAAGCGAACAATTAAACTACCATTGCTTTGGACTCTTTGCGACTTTCGTCCTTCGCCGGAGTTTTTCCAAAATTTCAAATTACGAATGTAATCCATTTTCACACTTGATTACAAGCTCCTGATCGAAAAGGTCTTACCGAAGAACTGCATCAATCTATGATATAACTTTAAAAGCGTAAGCTCTCTATGAAATTCTAATTCACAAATGATTGTTCACCAAAAAAAATTAACCTTAAACCAGGCAAAGTTCGACATTGACGTCGCTTGGCAAAACTTGTGAAAATGTCAACAGATTCGATGCTCATGACTCTGGCAATTAAACCCAGTGTAAGCTACAAACTATGCTTGACGAATTTACGAAGCATTCATATCTAATGAGATTCATAAAACGGTCAGAACTGATGGAGAAATCCCGGGTGAAGTTGTCAAGAAGAGAAATCAAAAAGTTCGAACTTACCGGCGACTTCATCATCAACGATATCGGGCTCGAAAGGTTTTCTCTGCATTTCTGCCTTCTTTGCAACAAGGGCCTTTGCCACTGACGACTTGCTCCCATCTGAAATGTTGTCGTCGTCGTCGCTGATCAAATCGACAACGACGGGCTCGGCTGGTTTAGCGCGACTTCTTGGATTCTTTCCTCTCGGATTTGACAATCCGCCGCGGCCGCCTCGAGCAGCTAGTTTCTGAGCCGTGGCCATCTGATGCTTCTTCTGCAATGCCTCCATTTGATCTTTCTTATCGATGTTGCCCATGCGGGGAACTGCCACCAATTGTTTCTGAGTTTGGGTTGAACTGGCGACGGCTTGAACTGGTAAACTTTTTGTTTGATTTGGGCCCATTCGCTGCATCTTCGGATCTTCTTTGAAGATTCTATTGCATCTCAGGCACTTTGCATGGTCGATGGATGAGAACCCACAGTCTCCGCAAATCGCGAAGAAGCCGGGAACAATTTTAGGTGGCGGAGCCTTTATCTCAGGACTCTTCGATTTCACAAGTTCTTGTGGCGGTTGGACGACTTGCTGCTGTAAAATTGTGTTGCGCTGGTTCTGAACCAGTTGCTGGCGGTGTTGTTGTCGGATATGATTCTCCGCTGCCTTTGTCATTGCCGCAGTGTCTCGAGATGCGAAATTCCCAACTTTTACGATGTAATCGATTTCAGAATTTGGGTTTTCAATGCATTCGATGTTGCTATCTGCGCCGACTTGAATTCCAACTTGATCCAATAACTCTTGAACAGTACACGTTTCCTTTGGCAAGGTGAACGTTATCAGACGTTGCTCTCCGTTATCCAAAATAACAAGCATTTTTGCGCTTTCTCTCTCGGGAACTTCGAGCTGTTGAATGAGTCCGGGTTGTTGCGGGAATTGAGATGGTCGAGGTAGTTGTCGCTGTCGAATCACTTGTTGAGCTTGATTTCTGTTTGGCGAGTGACTAACATTGTTAGAGTTATTCATCATTGGTCGGACAACCCCAACGCGATTATTTTGTTGCATGGTTCGCTTCCTATATTCTTCCATCGTAATACCTGATTGAGGCTGCAGAGGCGGTGGCTCCGATCTAGAAGATTTTGAGATCGCCGTTGCAGTTATCGACTCTTCTAAATCATCGCAATCTCCATCTTTTTTAGGAGTGAAGGTTGAAGTGGTGGGTGCTAGTTCCTCAACCTGATTTCTTGATTGTTGAAGTTCAGAGACTTGGGATGAGCCTACTTGATATTGCTGCTGTGGCTGTTGGATTTGTACAACTTTTTGTTGTACCATTCGAATAGTTTGTTGCTGCTGGTTATACTGTGGATGGGGCACAAGAACGCTAGTGCCATCAGGCTGGGTTTGGACCATATAAACAACTTTCTGTTGTTGAGCTGGTCGCGGCTGCTGATTGATTTGTGCTCCTTGCTGTTGGAGCAACGGACTTTGCGCCTGTGGTCGCACGATTCGAGGTCTTGGGGTTCTATTTTTTGCCTGAACTCCTGGATTCATTTGCTGCAACTGAGGGCTTGCTATTTGAACTCGCACCTGAGGTCGGAACTGCTGGCGAACTTGGCCTTGAGTATGAATCTGTTGAGGCTGTTGTGAAAGTTGCATGATTTGCCCAGTTTGGTTCGTCAAAAGCTGTTGGGGTTTTGCAATGAAACGCACTTGATTTCCCTGCATTATCACTTTTGGCGATCCTGGCTGAACATTTTGCTGTTGAATCTGCTGAATTTGCATGAACTGCGGCTGAGCCATGACCTTAAATGGATAACATGATAAACTGTTGTCATTACTCACATTGTCTACTTACTTGGCTTTGCTGCTGTGGGTAAATCGTCTGCTTGATCTGTTGCTGTGGCTGTTGTTGGATAATGAATTGCTGAGGTTGATTCTGGTCCATTTGTGCAGTCAAGTATTGAAGGTTTGAGTGATCAACAATCTGAGCCATGTTAGTAGCTGACTGAAGGATATCAGAGTTCCTTTGAACAACGACTTTCTGTTGGCCCTGATGAATCACGAATTGGCTAACCTTTTGCGGAGCCTGGTTCTGCTGAGCAATTAAATTGTGGTTCAATTGGATTGTTTGTTGCTGCTGCTGGTTTCTGATTTGTGGACTGATGTTCGCATAAACAACCTGAGGCTGTTGGCCAGGAGCTTGTATCAGATATTGTTGGCCCTGCATCGGCTCGATGAACTGTTGCTGATCAGTCTGCTTTATGGGCGAGTAAACAATGTGTTGCTGCTGCGAATCGTCCTGAATTATAACTTCCTGTTGCTGATCGCCGCCGGACATTATTTGTTGGTACTGCTGCTGTTGTATTTGCTCCTCGCTGTTTTGCTGCATCAGTCGAATTCCATTGTAGGTATCCAAGTCCATGAAAACTTGTTGCTCCATCGGGATGCTCGTTCTTCAATTTGGCAATTACACTTTTTGCAATTTTTATTTCTTTTTCTTCACAAAGATTAAATTTCCATTTTGATCTTTTCGATTTATTTCAAGATCTCCCTCTGATTCACAACTCTAGTTCTCTTCCTGTTCTACCAAAGCATATATTCTGCACGTTTTCAGTAACACAGACACGACCTGAATCAGTTTTCAAATGGAGGAAAATAAAGCGAGAAGCGATTGAAGGGCGCGCGATTGTGAAAATATTTTTTGAAAACAGTCGAGCGACAATTTCCAATCGCGATCCATACAAGACGAACAAGAGTAGAGCGACAAAATCAGCTGTGGAACGACCTCGAGAAATGCTCTTTCAAGGCGGACTTGAAGGTACAGCTTTGAAGCAGTTTAAATCTTTGAAACTTTATTTAAAGAGGTTACATGAATAATGATGACTGAAATTTATTTCAATGCCGCTTCTTGAGCTCCTCGAATCTCCTAGACAAATCATCGAAATCGATTTCGGAATCGTCCGGGTTCCTCTCGTTGGCATTCGCATTGTCGTCAGGCACATCGGGTAAGTTGGGAAGATCTGGCAGCTTCGATCGAGGTTGCGGTTTCGGTTTTACAGAAGACTGAAAAATAAAATCAATAATTAATAAAGTCGAAATCAGATGAATCCACATTAGTCAACGTCAATGAACTCACGATGAAATCCAAAATGTTTTGAGTTAGGAAAGCACCAAATAGAATCTTAGCAAGTTAATCAAACCCCATTTGTTAATCTTACCTGAATATTGTCGTCAGGACTAATTGATGAATAAGGTGGCGGCATCGATTCGTGCTTCTTTTCCTCCTGAGAGCGTGCGGTGGATAGCGAAATAAGAGGCCATGCAAACACATAAGGTCAACTTCTATTTCTACTTACGCTCATGAAGTTAACGTTCAAATCCTTTTTTTCGCATTGATCCGGCGACTGCTTTGATGGTGGAATATTGTAGTTGCTATAATTGTAAGACGGAGCGCTTGGTACATTGTCGAAAGAAGCAGAGATCCCTCCGCCACCGTTGTTGTTCGAAGGTCCTGGATAGTTGAATGGGACTGTGTTCGAAGGTCCTGGGTAGTTGAATGGTGGATTGTTGGTCGGCAGAGCTGGATAATGGAAGGGGATGTTACCTGGACCGAATGAAGGAGGAAGAGGTGGCGGTTGAGGGAAATTGGCAAAGCCTGGGCCTGGCGGTGCTGGAATATTCCCGTCCAAATTGTTCTTGTCGTTCAAGTCAATCAGAAATCCGTCCGGACGGTGGTCGCTTTGCATGATGGACTGGTCTGGTTCGTAGTCAATGTTGAAAATTTTTGCAATCTCTATCAGATATTTCTCAACGAGCAGTTTTGGAGGAGCTTGAATGCTCATCTTGTGTTGCAGCTTCTCTGACACATTTGCGGGATGAACCGCGGCTCGGCACGCGTCGGCATACGGCTTTCCATACTTTGATGTTAGAATGTCCGATACCACTTTCAGCTCAACCACATCAGCCACAAGTCTTGGGGCAATCCAAATGATGCTCGACACCGCCTCGGAAATCCCTTCGTCAAGCTCTTTCAACTGCGTCACCAATCCGAACCGAGCTAGGAGCAGATCACAGAACATCTCCAGCACCTCCATCGCTTCCACCAAATACTAAAGGTCAGAATGATTAATGCTATGAGTCATCAGTAACAAAGTTGACTCACATCTTCTCGGATTATGGATTCAACGCGAATCCTAGCGCGGTCAGGTTTGTTGATCGCAAGGAAATCTATCAATAGTTATTGCGTATAATAATAATCAAACGAGAGATTAATAATCAAACGAGAAATTAATAAACAAACGATTTTCTTACCAGCAATTTCCTTTCTTGCTTTCTGATTAGTTTCCGTTTTCTTTTTCTCCAGCAACTTCAATCTGTTTACGGCCAGCCTGAGGTTGGTCTTCAGCTTATTGTAATTCGGTCCGCTCGAAAACATCTTCAACGCAGTAGAAATTAATTATAAAATATTTGTTTTGAAGGGAATTCAACTACGAACGTTCACGGGGTCTGAAAATCCGCGGGGCCAGCAAACTTGATTCGGGGCTCAATCTGTTTTGATTAATTCATTTCTCAGATAGAATGCAAGTGGCAAAGACGTGCGCGATTTAATCGAAGACTGAAATGTTTTCCGTGGATGATATTTTGTCAAACAATTACAAGTTCAACAAGATGAACGAGAGCATTCTGAATTTATCTTGCGATCAGATTTACTCGAACTTGAAACGAAAGGGAGTTTGTGAAAGCATATTAAATGCACTTCGGAGCGAGAAAATAGACGGGCGATCGCTGCTGATACTGAACGAACGTGATATTTATAAACTAGAACACAAATATCATTTATTGCTGGGAGATCTGAAAAGATTCTCTCTCGTCGTGAACAAGATCCAGAACGAGAATAGAAACTGCTTAGTCTATCTTGGTATAATCGATCATAACAACCACAACAATCTGATCACAAATCTGCTCTCGCAAAGCCCACCAAGCAACAGCTACCATCAAGCAACCAACATCTTCAGCCAGGATAACCACGTCGAACGAATATCGCCAGCGAACTCGGTTGACGACAGCTCTTCTGGCCAATACGCAACCTGCATCAGACCAGAAATATTCAAGACCACCGTCTCAATCAGTGAGTAATCTGTGCATGATGTGATACGTTTTTTATGCTGCTGAAACAACCTCGGTGGAACTATTCAGAACGAAGCGTTTTACTCTCAGGTGCAGGTCAAATCATTGAACTTTAAAAGCCCAAAGATTGAACCTGATTTCGCAAAAGTCTTTGATAAGCTGCGACTCTAATCGTCGCGACTTTCGACGTTGGGTGAGGAAATCGCAATCGGTCAAATAGCGACTCTAAAAATATTTGAACAACGTGTCGACAAACTTCTATTTTTACTTCAGGGCAAGCAACGTTGAGCTATCGAAAATCGATTAAAGTTCGCACGTTTCACTCATCGTCGAGATGCAACAGCGTTTCATTGTTCGGTTCTAATCAAATACTCAGAGTCTTGACCTCCATCGAGTAGACATGCATTCTAATGAAAAAACACTTCGTCTCTCCATTTGCCTGAAAGCATCTCTTGACTCAAGTCGCGCTATCTTAGCAAATGACTTGCTTTGAATAAATTTCGCGTCAAGCTAACGATTATGAAATGCTACACGGAACGTGTCACATGCACAAATCGTATAAACTCGTAAATGTCTTACGAAAAATCATCTGACCACGAGCCAATCCGTTAACATTTTTGCTGCGGGTAGAAATGTTTGACGTAGCAGTTCACCGTTAGCCACGACTCGTGTGTGCGAGATTTGCTTTCGTTTGCCTTTACCTTCGCCAAACGAATCCGCTGCGTTCACAATTTTGAAGGGAAATAACAAGAACAGTTTGAAATTCCAATCTATCTTTTGGTTCGACAGATGCAGTTTTGACCGACTTGATGTTTTGCTTCGGTTCCGAAACGATTCAGAGTGTGTCGAGATTTCGAACAAAGCATGTTGATTGTCACATATCAAGCGACAATCAAAATATCTCACGCGTTTGCTTCAAAATTATCTCGCTCGTTGAGTCGGAAAAATTATCGTTTCTTCTTTGTTGGCTTCACAATAAATCGGAGAAGTGTTTGGCAATGCGAAAAAAAAAATTGAAAGTCAACAAAGGCTCACCAGAGTAGCGACAATGAAAATGCTTTCGTTGTTGTTTTTCTTAATTCTGATTAATCATTCAGTGATAAGGCTAAATCAAACGAGGTGGTGAACTGAGTTGAGAAATGTTTTATGCGAGTAGCGACGGATGACCGAAGCTCAAATAGAATTGATCAACATCAGAGCTCCGCCATCGAGTGAGCCACCACTCTACTTTAAATTGAATCGTTGTTGATCGTAGTGCTTTAAACTTTTATCTGTTCAAACTTAGAGAAGCAACACGTTCGTGTCTATTAAGAAGCAACAGTTGGTTGATATCATCTTTTCTCTGCAATCTTTTCAAAGGCTATGCTTTTCTGGTCACTTGGATAACAGCGTTCGTGATGGTCGTCGTGCATGAAAGAGTCCCTGACTCCAAGATTCATCCACCTTTGCCTGACATATTCCTCGATAATGTTCCGCACATTGGTTGGGCTTTTTTTGCTTGTGAAGTGACTGGTGCTCTTTTGTTTGCCGTCTGGGTCTGCGTCTTAGTGTTTCACAAGTACAGGTGATTCTGATCATGACCCGACAACCTTTGGCATTTCCTAACGCATATTTATATTACAGAATAATCCTATTGAGAAGATTTTTTGCGATGGGGGGCACCGTGTTTCTGCTGCGCTGTTTTACGATGCTCATAACTTCATTAAGTGTTCCTGGAAGTCATTTAGAATGCAGAGCATCGGACTTTAAATTTGATGACGAGGAAAAGTATGATTGAAGGTGCAATTTGAAACGAATCAACTTACGTTCAATTCTCTCATTTCAAGCCTCGGACTATTCGAAATGTTATCGAAGCGAGTGAGTCGGGCTTATACAATATGGAGTGGACTAGGCATGAGTATACAAGGCGTACGCACGTGCGGCGACTATATGTTCAGCGGTAAGAACAGGAGAATGAGTTGCTTCGTTTCGATTCATAAATTTCTCTGATTGCAGGTCATACAGTAGCACTGACGCTGCTGAATTTCTTCATCACTGAGTGTAAGAAGTTTATCAAAATTTAAAATTCTGAAGTTTGTCTAATTCATTTCCACTTTTAGATACTCCAAGAAATCTGTACTTCCTTCACACGACAACTTGGCTTCTGAATATGTTTGGAATCTTCTTCATACTCGCTGCTCATGAGCATTATTCGATAGATGTCTTCATCGCTTTTTACATTGCTTCCCGCCTGTTTCTCTACTATCACACGCTAGCAAACAACCAAGCCTTGATGTCGCATGACTCAAACAGAACACGAATCTGGTTCCCGATGTTCTCTTACTTTGAAAGCTCCGTGGACGGAATCATCCCGAATGAATACTGCAGCCTCTCGGACATCTTTCGAGGTCTCGGCCAGTGGCTTTTGGAGTTGAAAGATCTATGCATGTTGACCGCTCGTCGCTACTGGATTGCGCAACAAAACAATCCCGAACGCAACAAACGTCACCGATCTTCGAGATCGCAATCTCAAACGGCGGCTAGGAAAAATAAACCTTCGGAAAATGGGAACGTAGCTGAGCCTCTACGTAGATCAATGGTTGACCTGACTTCGCTCAATGCATCGAACGAGGGAAAACTATCAAATGGCGGACCAAAGAAAGACAACTAGAATCTCAAAACATGTTGAGCTTCTCGAATATCAAAACTACTTTTGATAAAAAAATATCTTCCATCTAGTCTTTCATCATTTTTATGGATCAAAATCATTGCGCTCCCATTCTAATTTATTGGCAATTCAAATCGCCTTTGGCACATTCCATTCAATTCACTTTTGAACTAAAAAAAAAGTCATCCGCTACGAGATTTATTACCAAAGTTGTATTTCGTAACTTTTACGCACATTTAATGCTCTTCTTGGACTTCTAAACCTCTGAGAGTTAAGCTGAAGTGGAGCTTGTTGTTGTTTAAATTGCTACTTGATAGAAGAGAAAATATATTTGAAACGAAATATCGCCAAGCTTTTCACTCGCGAAAGCTCCGAGCTAAGCTCTCGCGCTTCTCAGTCCAACACAAAGGCAAGCAGATCGCGGCTACACATTCGAATATTTCTCATTTCACGAAGAGAACTCGCTGAGTCAACAGCGTTTTGCGAAATTGTCGCGCGGTTTGTTATTAAATTTTCAAAGTTTCGACGATTTCGTGATTACAGGATTACACGAAAGATTCGTTTTAAGTTCAGGTATGAAGAGCCTCTAGTTGAAGTTTAGTGACACGTAATTAAAGCTTCAAAATGCATGTGAAAGTTTCGAGCGTTTCGACAGAGCTTCCGTAATGGAAATGTCAGGCGAGAAATAGAAAAATCGCTTCGCGTGGCGATGAGAAGGAAAAATGATCGTGATTTATCACGGCTTGAGTTGCTTGTGGCAGCCGTGTTTCCGCCACCAGATCAAGTTCACTAATCCACCCGGCTTTAGCTGATCGATGTTGATAGCCCGTCTCGTGTTTCGCGTGGGAAAAATCTGTCCGTTGAACTTGAAACTCTGTCAAAAGATTCTAGCTTGATCTGCTGTCCGCCACTCGCTCAAGCTACCTACAATTGATGCTTGTTTATTCCTCTTCATTCACTCGACTACCAACACAGCGAACGCAGAAGTGAAACGACTCAAAATAAAATCATATGACCGATAAACTTAAAATAGAAACACGTGATTTGGAGGTGGGTTCGTCGACTACGTCACAAATCGCCGCGCGGATTTGCGATTGAATTTGTGAATGAACTTTCTCGTGGCTAATCAAACACATCAGTGCAATTCTTTGATAGTGACGTGATATTCTGTTGTCCCTTGAGATGTTTGTTCACATCGCCACAACCGCATGGTGATGATTCCGTTGCTGTATGCGTGGAAATAAAAGCAAAAAGTTTCGCACTGACTGTGTAATGGAAACAAATTTGACGTCACAAATCAAAGCTTATTTATTGCCCAAGTGGCAGCCAGCAATACGACTAACAGACTCTTTCCTCTCTTTTCAGATCTCTTCGCATTTTTCATTTGTTAAGTTTTATAAGACGATCGTTAATGTTCATTTGTCAGAGCTCTCTGGCGAAGTAGTAACCACATATGCTCTAAGATTTACAGTTCGCATCTATTATGACTTGCGACGGGAGAATTTAATCGACTACAATTAACTTGCATAGATGCTGAATAAAGTGAGAACATTCAAGTGAAAGAAAGTCCTTAAAATGAAAGCTTTTCCGAAACGAAATGACTTAAGATGAAAGCTTTTCCGGACCACACAGTGACAAATAGCTGATGCATATCGGAAAGTGATAAATACGAAATGAACGAAGTGTGAACTGAGGATAACTTACTCATGGCTTTGTTCAATAAACTGTTCAACAAGCGGAAACTAGCGAAGCAATCGTCACCACACACTTCGTCAAGGTGAGTTCGGAGTCGAAAGCCGCGCCGATCTTTTAAATAACAAATAGTGAGGCACGTACGCTTCAATCCCTGGACAAAGAAGTTTGAATACGACGGCGAAGACGAGATATTTGGACATGTTCGGAACGGTTACGCGCTTATGTGTGACTTGAACTTGTCACACGGCTTGAATTTTTTCTTAATCTCCCAGACGACTCAAACTAATTCATGCGAACTTAAGAATTTTTTTCTCATCTCGGTCATCAAATTTCATCTGCGAAAAGCAAGCGGACGTGCTTTGATGATCTACGAGCTCTTTAAATGTTTAAAGCGGATATTTAATGCCTCATTTGATCAACAATCATTATTTGCTCGCGAGAATGTAAATAGAAAAGATCATGTGATCTGAAGAGGCGAGTTTGTCAGTCTCGTCGGCAGGAAAAGCAAAAACATTTAGTGAAGAATATCGCGCGAAACGGGAATATTTTATCTGAACAAGTTTGCTCACGAGATAGCAAAGATGATCTTGCACAAATTCTTTACGCTCTCCATAGTCTAAAACGATGTATCTGTTATCGTGTACCTTTTATTGGCATCGCTAGACCTAGCGTCGTCTTTTCCCGGAGGAACATCACATGACAACTAGAGGAAGTGCTGTCGTCAAACAAAGACTGACAACAGATGAGATCAAATGGTTTTCCACACATGTTCTTCCACGAGTTGTCATAATCATCGAGCCCAAATCAAATAAATCTGGGTGAATGATTTTTTATCGCAAAGAAATCCAGTGCAATATCGCTTCGCGTGTTGTCTAAAAATATCCAACACGTGAATTCGAAACATCTTTTCGGTGGGCTCGAGCTTCTAATTGATAATTATTTAGCACTCCACGATTGGCCGCCGAGAGAAACCAAAACATTTTTAAACTGTCTTGAAAAGCTCGGGAAACTCGACTGAACCGGTGGAATAAACATGACTTCACTTAGCATTCACCTGCGAATAACGTTCGCGGGCAAGATCGGTATCGTGACTTCCATTATCGCCTCGAGAAAAACATTTGTTGTAGTTTATCGGGCACAATCGGCTTGATCCTGGACTTGACAGATAAGAATATAATCGCAAATCTTCCAATCGGCTATTTCAGCGACAGCTGAATTCTTGAGGATGATGAATTATCTTGAATTGTTGTGGCGAAGTCTAAAAATACGCGCGTAGCATGTGACACGAACAAGAGTAAAGCAAACCGTTAATTGAATGATCGAGGGATGTGTACGATGAGACGTACAATGGGCCATGACCGGAGACGATACGCGTGGGATGTCAACAATAAATATTTTCGACAAGACAGCGAGTCTTGTGACTCCTCTCGCATCAGCACGTCGTCTCGAAGCGCGGACGTAATTTTTATTTTCGATTCGCCGTCTGTTTGTCTTTTTCTGTTATCAGCTGGCGACTCATTCGGATTGCCGTTGTCATGGCATTGACTGCAATGACCCCCAAAATGCATCTCGCTTTCTTATTTCGCGACTCATTTACGTTTTATAAAAGATCTTCGGATCCTCCAAAAATATCTTTTAAATGTGAGACAGTTTTCTTTAACACGAGCCTCATTTAATGATGAATGAAGTGCTGCGAAGCTTCTCTTGTTCTGGCCGACACTATTTTTAAACTCTAACAATTTATTTCGTCATACTTTCAGCCAGTTTACATTTAGCAAAGATCAAGTTCGTGTTCTGCTGTTCAGAGAATGCGACTGGCGGGGACGACGTTTACTCTTCGACTCAAACTCGCTCGAGCCATTGACGTCGACTCAACAGACTCAGCTCTTCGCGTTGAACGCTAACAAACCCTCGCCGATGAAACTTGAAAAGACTCATATTGAATACTGTGATGGGAAGCCCTACAAGGTGAGCTCAACTCTTCCTCCTTTCATTTTCTAAATAAAGATTTTTACAGTACAATCGACCGAGCCCCGACTTCAAAATTGGCGAAATGGTCTTCGGCTCTGTCGCTATTTCTTTTCGAGGAACTTCCTTCAAAGTGCACTGGCTCAACTCGCCGCCTCGAATTTTGTGTTCCCAAGTCTTCCTAGCCCCCGTCCAGCCATACTCGTCGACTTCATCGTCGACCACAAACACTCACTCTTCATCAGGAAATACGCATTCTTCGTCGAATTATGGCTCAGACTTTACCAGCGACAACAGCAGTTCGATTTCTGAAACGAACTCACTCAACTCGTTCTCTGTCAGCGATAGCGCCCAGAATGTTTCCTTTCGGACAAATCCTCTCGACGTACCTGCCGCCCTTTCGCTCGACAACGATGATTTTAAGTTCATTTCGCAGAGCATGAATGATGGAAGCTCGGGCTATATTAGCTCCGAGCCATGGCAACAAAGATACTCATCGGCTCGTTCGAGTCTTGCTTCGATTTACAGTGACATGGAGAACTCAAGTCGCAAAATGAGCATCGACTCGACATCAGACTTTGCTAGCAGCTGCGAGTTCGGCCGTCTCAACCGAAGAATTATGAAGAACCTGTCGACATCTTTCGAGAACGTCTCAACATTCACAGATAGCATCCCAAGCAACATCGACATCAACTACTTCACGGTGACGGGAGCATCAAACGTCAATGGCTTAAGTGAAGGCTGTGTTGCGAAGCTGAGGAGAAACAGTGAAATTGTTGACAGAAGAAAGACGACGAGCGGTGACGCTCTTGCTTCAAACTGTTCGACGCTTCATCAGAGATCGCGACGACCAAGACTGGCGATTGCAGTTTGCATAACGATGACCGAGTGCATGGAGCAGGAAATGCTTTGCTTCTGCTCTGAACACATGGCTCTGCTTGAATCTATGCTGTATAGACTGAGAGCGTCGGCCGAGAACGCATACACCAACAGACAGAATTTCCTCCCGGTGAGTTTGACGATCATTTGTCTAAAGAAAATTCCTTGATGAAGAATCTTCACAGCTGATGATAAAAGCATGGCACAACTTATCTCAGTGGCTAACAGATCTCTTCTCGGCACCACGTTTGGTCCATCCAGTGTGGTTGAGTTTAAGTACGGGCGTCAAAAGCCCAACGGTCATTGTTGGTTCCTTCATGCAAGACTTGATGTCCCTTCTCACGTGCGCTGATACTAAAGATACCAACTTGTGAGTTGTTTCATTCTTTCTGGTTTATTTGCAATCTGACAACAGAGATATTTTCCAATTGCCTTATAGCTTCGTCAGCACATTAGTCACTGCCGTTCTCACTCATCATTTAGGGTGGGTTGGAACTGTTGCTCCACTGATGACGTCGAACATAAGAGACAGCCTGGCGAAAAACGGCTACTCCAATCCGGTCGTGAGCAGGCTTTTGCAAGAAGAAAACTTCAAGCTCTCGGAAATCTCAAAAATGTATCCATACAACGCGTTGTGGGCTCAACTCGGAGACCTCTACGGTGCCATAACTAATCCAGTTAAGTTGAGCAAAACTATTATATGTGGAAGCGAAGGAAATGTACGGACGATTGAGAAGCTTTTAAATGTGCTCACTTACTTCATTCGATGCAGCGAGATCCGAAGGAATTGCTACACGAAAATCTTCGATAAGGAACAAATCAACAAAAACGTTAACTCCCAGATGAACACTCGACGGGCCAACAACAGTTTTCAAGGATCAAATCGCGTTCGCAAGAACAACGGACTTGCTAGAACAGCCACAACCGTGAAAGAGCTTAGTCAAATGGCGACTGAAGAGCTTGGTCAAATGGGAACTGAGATCGAGGATGAGCTCGAAAATGAATTCAGTCTGCCAGAAAACCTTTCCGAAGATGATGCCGAGAAGTATCGCCTGCTCTTGAAGATTCTGAAGAAAAACGTCATGAACGACATTCCGAAGGTTTTAGCTTTCCGGGACTCCAGAATGGTCAAGCAAGAGCTGAGAATTGGGAATCAAAGTATGGACACAGGGATCGAGATGACCGAGAAAGAAAAGAAATTCCTGAGCAAGTACCAGAAGAACTTAATGGGCGAGCAAATCAAATTCACCGTGACGCGACCTGACAGCGACGAAATGATCGAGCTGGATGACGATGGCGAGTTCAAGAATCAGTTGGATAACTTCATAAGCTTATCGAACTTGATAACGGCTAACAGTCTCGGTGGCGCTCAGACAGTTATGAAGTTGTTTTGGGGGAAGGAGCCATACAAGGAGGCGCTGAACATTGAGCAGATAAAGCACTTGGAAAGGCTGAGCGCGAAGATTGAAAATGAGAACGATAAGCCTTTGCCAACACCTGAAACCGAAGGCGTCGTCTTCGTTCTTGGAGACAGCGACAAACTCGTTGGTCTCAAGTCGAGTCCGTCACTGCAAACAATCAGAAATTATTCAAGTGACTCTGAAACCAAAGGCGCGATCAAAAAAGCGTGCAAACACAACAAGAAACATTCCGGCGTGAAGTTCAACTTTGAGAAGTATCCGCAGATCGCCACGAACTACATGAAGAGCAAAAACCTTGATTTTCACGCGGCCGATGTTCTTGAGAAAGGTTTGAAGATGGAACGCGAACACAACTGCGGCGCAAGCACAAGCTTTCCATCATCGGGAACATTGCATTCGTTATCTGATAGCGATTCAGACGACGAATGCGAATTTTGTCGCAATGGAACAAACTCGCTTTACCTCCAAACCCCATCAAACGCCACCGATCTCGAATTTTCGGAGGGACAGCCTCATGATAACGGCTTGTTGTCACCAAAAACGAGATTGTCGCAAAGTGAGAGCACCAACCATTTTCAGCTCCTTCAAACTTTGGATGAGAATTGCGTTTTAAAGTCTGACGACGAAATGAAAATCGTTGAGATCCCAATGCTAGAAAGCGCCAAAGTGTCTAATGTACAAGACGAAATAATGAAGCCTGGATTCACCTCGTCGCTGTTCACGGCAGCCACCGGCCATTACATCGCCGATATGATAATTCAGGTAGCTTGACAAAAGCTCTTCCAAGCATTCTCAGTTCTTACTTTGTTTTTCCAGGGCGTGACGGCTCCGCCTTCCAAATGGGAACAGCAACTGAAGCACGATCTCACCGTCTCTTCGCACTGTGCAGTTCTTGAGCATTCACACGCAGAAAACGTTGCTATCGTGGCCAATGTCGATAAGTGGGACGTTCGTCTTGTTTCCTCACATTCCAATCTGCTGCCATCGACATCGAGCAACAGTGCGAACGGGATCGTCGGAATGTCTCAGCTGATCGCTTCGATGCTGGAATGCGTGCAAACGATGTACGTTTCGGGTTCGAACGAGTTCCAATGTTTGTCATTTCTCGAGATGAAGCTGAGGGAAATTTACTTGCACAGCGAAACTCTCGCGTCGTTTCTCCTCGAGACAGAATTTTGCTCGCTGAGCACTTTGACAGCTGCGCTTGATCTTTCAATCAACGATATTCCACTTCTTATGTCCGTTGCGTCCGTTCACTCACCCAACGTTACAAAGAAATATGGAATTACTTTCCGTTAGCTTTAACTTGATTAAGATTTTAATACTCAATTTAAATTTAAGGAAAATATTTAAGCTTTTCTATTAAACAATCTCGCTGAACAATGAACTTTTGAGTTTAGCTTAGTGTCGGTTTTCAGAAGAAGCTCAAGTTGAGCTCACAAGAAGCTGAGTTTGAGCTCACAAGAAGCTCAATTTGAGCTCACAAGAAGCTGAGTTTGAGCTCACAAGAAGCTCAATTTGAGCTCACAAGAAGCTCAGTTTGAGCTCACAAGAAGCTCAATTTGAGCTCACAAGAAGCTGAGTTTGAGCTCACAAGAAGCTCAATTTGAGCTCACAAGAAGCTGAGTTTGAGCTAACAAGAAGTTGAGTTTGAGCTAACAAGAAGCTCAGTTTGAGCTCACAAGAAGCTCAGTTTGAGCTCACAAGAAGCTGAGTTTGAGCTCACAAGAAGCTCAATTTGAGCTCACAAGAAGCTGAGTTTGAGCTCACAAGAAGGTCAACGTCAGGTAAAGGATCAAACAACCTGAAATAAACTTTTATCGTAGACAAGTTTCAGCTTTAAACTTTCAGGATTTTATTGAAAATTTCACGAGTTGCTGAATGAACATCAGGTAAGCAATGTTTACTCGGCTTTCTTAGCAGCTCCCTTGGCCTTCTTGACTGGCTTAGTCTTCTGTGAGCGGTAGATAGCGCTGGCACGACGCAGAGCAGCTTGCTGAAGGTCTGGGCGGTACTTCTGTGACTTGATGACGTTCTTGATCTTCTTCAAAGTACGCTTCTGTCCTGACTTGAAGGTGATGCGACCGGTGCTCTCAGCTGGTTTGTTCTAAGGGAAACAGTCTTTGTTAGTCTCTTTAC
Source organism: Smittia sp. YW1114-2 (assembly GCA_033064975.1). NCBI lineage: Eukaryota > Metazoa > Arthropoda > Insecta > Diptera > Chironomidae > Smittia > Smittia sp. YW1114-2. The sequence continues at coordinate 978,140 of CP093832.1, forward strand.
GTACAGCAGGGAACAGGTAGAGCTCTGTGGCTATTCAGTCTGGGGTAGTGGACACGTGGTCATCCTTTTTTGCTCAGAATTGTGCTTCATCACGATAAGCCGTCGTTAATCTCTCACAACCGTCGGATACTTACAGCTTTCTTGGCCTTCTTGTAGACGAAGATGACGCCTTTCTTGTCGACCGAGGGGACGACGCCGATGGATTTCGTGTGAACCAGGCCGGAGTAGCGGAATGTACTGGCGTTGGTCAGGTTGTTTGTCTCCTACAAAGAACGGTCTGTGATGTAGAGAATATCAATTAAAAATATAATAAAGAGTTAAAGTAAGCGAATGGTTGACTATAGGTAATTCTATAGAATTGAATCAGAAGTAGCAAAGTTCTCTTCATAATGTAGCTCAGAGATCTTGGATGGTACAAAACATCATAGAAAGGAAATCGCTCGGGGAACTTAGGTTAGGATTTGTGATTATTTACCTTGCTGAACGGCTTGCGGATGTTGCGCTGCTTGATCATGAATGCGTTGTGATCGCGAACGATCAACCAGTTGAGGTGCGATGATGCCATTTTACTGGATTAATCTACGAAGAAATGGAATTCAATAATTTGTCGTCTGGTTATTTCAAATTAAATCTTTGACTATTATAATCAGACAAAGTATTCATCTTTACTCGTTCAGTATGGCACTCAATTTATAATCATGTTAGCTCAAAACGTGCTATTTTGCAGACATTCATTACTTATCCACAAAGCTAAACTCTAACCTCGTGCGAACAAAATTTTCAATGTCCAAATTACAACGTTAATTTCGCGCTTTCGAGAAACTTTCCACATGATTTCTGTCGCTGGAGAAGTAATGAATGTTTTTATCACATTATAGTTTCATAAAACCAATTTATAATGCGAGCAAAATCAAGACGAAAATTTTAGCGATCCACTTACATTTCGACTTCAAGGGGAAAAGAACTTTTCAGGGGCGCGCGACTTGAAGTCTACGAAGAAAATGTAAAGTTCGAACTGAACGGAGAATTCTCATTCAAATTTGAATTTCATGGAAGCGTTAAAAAGTTTGTCAAATTCAATCTGAAAGTTTTTTTTTTTTCAAAAAAGTATGAAACTTTTTAATTAGAAATAACAACAATCCGAACATCAACCAAACATCAATTACTACTTAATTATCGCTAATGATTTCCTTCTTTTGCATGACGAAAAGGGAATTGTCAAAAAAATCTTTATCTGGGTGTAGCGCAATCAATGTTGAGCAGCGATAAAATATCTACGTGTGTCATTTAGTTTTCATTCAACCGCGTGCAAAGTACTACATAGTTCGAGAATGAAGCAGATCGTTCTCTTGATCGTTTTGTCAATCCGCAGCTTAGCTTATTGCTGCACAGGATGTGTAGGATTAGACGATCTTACATTTCGAAAAGTGCGTAAGGTTTTCAATATAAAATGTTCTTTGTGAAATATGCAATTCTGTCTAGGTGATTACAAAATTTAAAACAGCTTTGGTGAAGTTTGACGAGGCTTTCCCGTTTGGCGATACGCATGAAGCGTTTGCCTTACTAGCCAGTGAAATCAACAACGGAACTTCTAACGATATTTTAATCGCTACCGTTGCTATCAAAGACTATGGATTATTTGAGAACAAGCAATTGGGCGAGAAGTATGGACTGTTCAGTCGAAAGGACTCGCCGGTCATTAAATTGTTCATCGACGGAGATCTGGAGAATCCAATTCACTTTGACATCGGTGAATTGTTGTACCTGTCATTAGATATATCTGAATGACAATATGGCAATTTCAGGTCACGCTGAGAAGGTCACGCTTAATCGTCTCTACTCGTTTTTGAAAGCCAACTCGAAAGAACTCATTGAAGCTCCAGGTTGCGACAAGTTGCTGGATGAATTATCCCACAGCTTCGTAGAAAACCCGAAAAAACGCAAAGAAATTCTAACCGAAGTGGAAGCGATAATCAGTAAAATAGAGAACGAAGAGGTGAAGAATCTTCAGTCAATTAGCACCAACTTTTTAACGAGTAATCTCTGCATTCTAGAAAAAGCGGCTGCTGAAGACTTATTCGTTCTTGATGAAGGGAGTGATTGAGAAAGGCGAAGGTTTTGTTAAGATGCAGCGTGAAAGGATGGCGAAGCTCATAACCGACAAGTTGTCCGAGAAAAAGATCGAGGAGCTTAACAAGAAACTGAATATCATCGCCTCCTTTCGTTTTAAATTGCGACAACCAGAACAAGAATTGTGAAGAATTCTATGTTATTTCATGTTTATTATGCACAACTTTCTTTAACTTACGCTATCAAACAATTGTGTTCGAGGAAAGGAGAAGAAACATAAAGCAGTTTTGCATTGAAAGCATTAAGTTTTCGATTGATTGACGAACTCTAATATGTGACAGTCAATAGCAAGACACGAAGTAATTATGTTGAATGGTTCGAATGATCCGTTTGAATAAATGCAAATGTTAACAGCTGATGACTAGAATAAGTTAATATTATTTCAGCAATGTCTAGTTGTGGATGGGATGAAGTCGTCTGCAAATGCAAAGTTGGTTTGTCCTGAATGTTATCTAGTTCATTCGTCCACTCACCTTTCCTCGTCCAGTTCAGTTCGGGCAGCATCGATTTCCGCGACCGTCGGAAGTCCTTTCGGGAACTCGAGAAGTTCTTTCTCGTGCTCCATAATCATTTCCGCTTCGGCATGAATCCGATGAACCTTCGAGCCGTAGCCCAAATCGCCGACGTAGAGAACAACAAAACTCATGGGAATTAGCGGAGTCAGGACGGCAGGCCTTCTAACTCGAACGAATCTTAAATAAAAGTAATGAATTAATGCAAAATTGACCGCGGATTGAGGAGATTTTACTTGTTAACGATTCCAGTCGCTGCAACACAGTAGAAACTAAATAGCCAAATGAACAGCTCCCTGTTCCTCGCAATCTCCATCGCCTTCTCTCGTTGCTTTATGTGTGCTTGCATCTGAATGACTCGTTCCAACTATTTTTGTTACATAAATAATTTTATATTTAATGGAAAATCGATTTCTTACTTTCAGACGATTCAAACGATTCATCTCTTCTTGAAGATTCTCCATTGCACGATTCGAGAAGGTTCCACCCATCTTAAAAACTAGCAGAAAGCCAAGGAAACGAGGAAAATCAAGCAAAGATATTTTACTTTTTTGTTTTGCACGATTTTGTTATTATTTTGAAACTCTACAAAAAAAAAAGTCTACAGAATTTTTCCGGAAAATTGTTCCTTCATTCGCTCAGCTTATTTGTTCGTGTCAAGTCTAGTCATGACCAGCAGAGGAATCTACCGTGGATCTTCTTCAGTCGAATGAGTGGGAATGGCGGAAGAATTCCGAATCAAGACGAAATCGTGTCGGCCTTGAGACAAAGAAATATTGGAAAATCGTGATGAAGTTGATCGCGAGCGATAGCGAGATCTCAAGTGACAGCGAAGAGAATCCACTGATCGAGGAAGTTTTCGTCGAGCAGCGTCGACGGTCCTCGTCTAGCATGAGACACAAAGTTCTGTTCATTTTCATCGTGTTTTTGGTGCTCTTATCGATTCATATCCTAATTTTCAATTTAAATGTGAAAGTTTATAACCGGCCAGAGGTTGCTGGGTGGTCTATGAACACGTCAAGAGCGACTATAGATTACATTCGTCCCACTGAGAACACAACTTTGATAGAACCGTCGCTCTGTCGTGACAGTGAACCGATTTTCCTGCTGCTGTTCGTTTGCTCATCGCCTACGAACTTCGAGGCTCGACAAAGCATCAGAGAATCCTGGGGAAACACATCAACCTTTAACTATGCGATGTTCGAGAAGTTTCACGGGTCTTTCAATGGCAGTTTTTTAAAAGCCAACAGTCCGGAGACAGACTGGCGAAGATATGCCGAGGTAAAACCAGAAACTCATTTGACGTTTCGCAATGGAATAATTTTAAAATCTATTTTAGACGTCGACCTCAAATCAAACGTTGAATCTCACTAACTTTCGGATCAGAGTTGTGTTTCTTCTCGGCACGACTTCTGACGACAACCAATATCAAATTAACTTTGAGAATGAAGAGTTCGGTAAGACTCGAAGCTTCACATGTCCAACATGAACCTAACGATTTTATCTTCAGGCGATATCATTCAAGAAAACTTCGTCGACTCTTATAACAATCTAACGCTCAAGTCGATTCTTATGTTGAAGTGGGCGAACAACAATTGTGCTAGCAAAGGTAAGTGGTCGAACGATATGAAGTAAAACATGCTGTAGGCTTATCGGATATTTGTTCAGCATTAATGAAGATTACATTAATTTTTTTTCAGTCAAATATATCATGAAATGTGATGACGATTCCTTTGTGAACGTTCCAAATTTGGGTGATTATTTATTCTTCGTAATTTACCCAGCGTTGCTATAAGATTTATTCTTCCAGTTCAAACTTTACTGGGAGGCACAATCCCTGTGTATAAGGCAAGCATATCATTTTACGACAAAATCTCCGTCAACGCAATAAGTGCCAAGAACCGATTAGCCGAAAACAAATTGCTGCTAATGGGCTACAAGTTCTGTTCAGCTAGACCCATTAGTGACGTACGCTCCAAGTGGTACGCTCCAAATTACTTGTTCAACGGGGAGTTTTATCCGGATTATCTTTCTGGAACTGCTTATGTGATGTCGTTCGAATCAGCTCAGAGATTGTACCAAGGAAGTTTGCGAACGCCGCTGTTCCATCTCGAAGACGTTTACTTGACTGGCTTTGTGGCAGACAAAATCAAGCTGAAGCGACAGCATCATCCTCTGTTCTTCTATTTAACTAACCGAGATCAGTGTAGCCTTCGTGGTATGCTCACACAACACCACATGAGGTAAGTGATCGCACTTCGATCAGTGAAACATGCTGTAAGTATTATCATGTAAATTCTCTATTCCTTTTTCAGTCCGATGACTATCGAAATGGCATATGCGTTCGTGACCAACCTTTCGATTCCCTGTGCCATTCCCGAGAAGAATTTCATGAGCGCTAAGCTGAAATTAACTCAAAGAAAGCGTTGTCAATGAGAGTGCGTGTTCTGTCGTTCGAATCGAAGATGAGAGACGACTTGATACACTTCAACTGAAGTTAAACTGAAAATTACAGATTGAATCTTGTTTGGGCTGTGAAAGGGGGAAATGTTGAACTTGATTAATCAGAAGTTGAAAGGAAACCACTATTGAGTGATAGTAAATTAGTCCTAAGCACCTCGAAACTGTCAGCCGAGCCATCTCATTGGACCGAAATGCTTTAAGTAGTGAAGATTGAAAACGAAACGATTGGCCTCAATTTACGTTCTTTCTTTAGGATAAACAAAATTTAGTAATGCTTAATAGAGAAAAATATGAAAATTGCATTAAGGAAAATGTTGGTTAAACAACGTTCACAATAAGCTAAAGATGAAAACAGATGTAGCAGCACTTCGAAGACACTGAGACGAAGCACTCGTCAATCACCAAGTAGTCAAGTAGGTTACCAAATATTCTGTACTAACGCAAGAACTAATAATATTAAGAAATCGGAACCACTCACTTCGCTTGAACACTAACAAAAAGCAATTCAGATCCTAGTTCAAATTTAGATGATCATTGATTTATTTCACGATATTATTTTAATGAATAAAGATTTCAAATTAAATTCACACGATTTGCTGTTTCTAGAGATTTTCCAGGAGCTTTGTAACTTTGTCGGTTTGTTGTTCGTGCTTGATTTTCCTCTTACGAGAGAGTTTGCTCGTCTTCTTATGCCTTCGTTCAGAGTTTAGCCGATCAATCTCGTCTGCCGAAGCCTCGAAGGAATCCTCAAGCTTCACTTTTTTTGCTGTGAGCTCCACATCAATTTCCTCAAGCTTTCGTTTAGATTTCTTTTTCTTTCTCTTGGAAGATTCAGGAACAGATTCAGTTTCGCTGATCGCGTCTAACGTTTTAATTTTCTTCGATTTCTGTTTCTTTTTGCGTATCGGCGTTCCTTCTCGATCCTGAGTCTCGTCTTGTGCAATGTTCTTTTTGGGACTTTCATCAATCGTTTCATGCTTGTTTGATTTCTTTGCTCGTTTCAACTTTGACGTGCGGAATTCTGTAACATTCTTCAACGGCGACGGTTTTTCTTCCAAGCCGATTTCATTGACTTTTGCCGCAAGATTATTCTCGTTGCGCCTGTCTCGCTTCCTCCGTTTAGTCGAATCCTTCAGAATGTAATCAGTGTCGGGATCGACTAGGGGAAGATTGCCATCATTGTCTTCAATTGAGGAATTCAATAGATCGTCTTCTCTCTTCTTCGCATAAGGTTCTCTGAATACTTCGTGTCGATTCTGCTTATTTTTCATCTTTTCTAATAAGAGCTTTTCCTGCTCGGCGATTCTCTTGAGCTTTCCGTTCAGATTGAGTCCGTGCCGTGCACCTTTGTGAGCCGTTCTACCGCCACAAGCTTTGAACAAATCTTCGTCTGAGATGATTTGAATCTGCTTGATTTCGATATCTCCGGTGCTCAGATGGCCTTCAATTTCTTCCTCTGTTCCGACGTTAGCCAGAAGTGTCGCCGACTTGAGAAAGCTTCCATATTGCAGGGATCCATTCGACTCTTTCAACTTTTTCCTCGAAAAACTTCTGTTTGTTACTTCCACTCCTTCTTTATCATGCAATTCCATTGCGATCTCTCCTGATTTCGTTTTCTGCACATTGACGTTGTTAGTTGCTTCATTGAACACGCGTTCCCACCAGTGATCATCCTTGACAGGTCCTGAATCTCCTAGCCCAGCTGTATCAAACTAAAACCAAATTATAAGAATTTCAAAGTTAACTTCAACTTGAAAACTTACTTTGAAGTTCGCTTTAATCGGTGCTGTGATTCCATCTTCGTGTTTTCCTAGTCCAGCTCCTTCTTTGTAACCGTACTTTGCCAATATCTTCTGCCCAAACGACATATTTATCTGATTCACTATTTATCGATCAGTTAAATATCAATATAATTTAATATCAATATTAAACCTCACGCGTTACGAAAAGCATGAAAAAGTCTACAAAGGGGCGAAATAATCAAACTACGTTTGGAGAGTTTCTGGAGAGGAAAACAAAATTAACATTTCGCTGTTTCATCGTGTTTCTGCTTTAAAGTAAATAGTCTCGCGTACCTACACAACTGATTTGGTAACGCTGAGCCTGAGCTTTCTTTCTGTTTCGGTGGATCAACAAATCGGAGACAGCGTTCGGCTTAAACTCTTGTTCTCGTAACTGATAAGATATTTATCGACGTTCTTAGTTCATTGATTAAAGATTTGTTGAGCAGAGGAAATCACGATGTCGGTCGAGGAACGTTTCAAAGCTGCTGTTAACGTAATTCGTGGACTTCCAAAGAATGGTGAGTGATTAATTCATAAGAAATCGTAATGAAACTCAAAGCTCAATGCAGAATTATTTAATGATTCGGTTATACAACGACGGAGTTACACGATTTATTGTGAATTGTTACGCGAGGAGTTAACTTATTATGTCACAAAGTGAAACTCCGAATACTTATGGGCTTTGTGTAAGGAAAAGAAAGGTTTCTCTTTGCCTCTGTCCAAAAACCAGTTTTGAAATAATTCAATTCATTGTACGCACACGCTTTGCAAGAAATAACTTCACACTTGTCATTCGAACGGGTTTAATTCGTATATCTAATCAATAAACACCGCCAAAGGTTGACTGATATCGTCAGTTATATTAGGACAAACGTGAACTACTTTCCATGTCTTCGGGGGTCACCAGAATTTCAAGGACAACCTCAAGAATGATTGCCAGAGGTTCTACGTCAAATGAATCATTAAATCCGGTTCTGGAAGCCACAAACTTCAGGTTCAGCGAGGTTTAGTATCCACGATCGTAATTATTTCGAAATTACTCCCGTATAGCTTCACAAAAAAGCGAAAAGCTTGAGTATTGGAATATTCATGAATTAATTTTTCATGCTAAATTTCACTCGGAACGAAGAGAAATTTTATGCAAGATCTCTAGGATCAAACTGCTGCTGACACAAATTGCTGAAAGAGCGTCGACGAAGACCAACTTTTCTGGGAACATTTTGCAATTTTCCACTCGGTGAAGCGATTCAAATTTGTTAATCAAGTAATCTAACTTCATTTCTCATATTGCGGAAAGTGCAATTAAATGTTTTTCAATCTAACTTTGAGTCCCTAAAAACAAACGGAGTGAAAATTGTGCTTTCACGAGAGTTCGGCAGTCTCAGAAAAACTAAACGAGCGAGCAAAATAAATTGGAATTGCAGGAGCTTTTCTTTTGTTCTTGGCATTGTACGTATTTCGCATTTCACTGATAAAAGACACTAAAGTTGATGATTTCAGTTGCTTGGCAAGTGAATAATAAAAGAGGAACTCTCGACTTGCGAGTCGCAGAAGAAGCTGGCGACAGTCTTTTTATCAGCAAGAGATTTCATTTTACATTGAACAGCTTTTTTGCGCTGTAATGACAACGCGAATGCCGCTCGGTTATGTATCAAAATACCAATTTCCTGACACGTAATTCATATTAAACGATTCAATCATTGAACTCGAGCATGAATCATAGAGCAGCCTTGGTAATTAATTATGAAGTGGAAACATCAAATATGCGGTGCCATAAACAAGAGTGATCCAACTTTATCAATAAATCGTGATGAGAATTCGCTTCGATTTTTTCGAGCAAACTTTAAAATGTAAAATAATTAATGACTCGTCGACTGTTGCGGCTTGTTGGGAAACACGTTACTTGAAAATTTACGAAGTTGTGCGATGTAAAACAAATCCCAAAATAAACAGGTCGAGAGCAACTAATGAATTTAATATATTCGAAATGTTAATGTGCACAGGTCAATTAAGATTCGCATAGAAGCTTTAGAATAACGTTAAGATATTAAGTGATGACGAGTCAAAATCAAAGATTAAACTGTAGTCGCTCTGTGCTACGATCTGAGCCAGTGTAACGTTATCATTTATTGACTCACTTCGTTGCATATAAAACTGATAAGTTTGCTATGAAACTCGCGAGACCTTTCTCAAATTTCTCGTTTCCAAACAGGATCGTATCAGCCAAGTCACGACATGATGCTCCGGTTTTATGCATATTTTAAGCAAGGCACGGAAGGGAGCTGTAAAGGACGACGACCAGCTTTTTGGGATATCGTGGGAAGGTGAGAACTTGACGAACGTTTTACGAGCTTTCAGAATCTGATTGTGAACGTTTTATGGTGTTTACAGAGCAAAGTATGATGCCTGGAAGCGGTTGGGTGAAATGCCGAAAGAAAAGGCGATGGAAGCTTACGTTGATGAGCTTCGCAAGATAGTTGAAACAATGAGTTACAATGATAATGTAGCGGACTTTTATAGCTCAGTTTCTCAACTGGACAACGTCAGCTTGGAAGATCTTCAGCTTGTCGCGCCTGCTGCTATAGAAAACAATCTATCGAACCCAAACTCACCTCTTCATTCAAGAGAAACGAGTCCGACAAGGGGCGTTACAAATGGTTACGGACATAGCGCAACAGATACTTCTGACGATGAGTACATCGATACTGTCGAGGTGAGAACAAAAAGGCAAGCAAGTGTTTAAAATATGTCCTCATGAGCTCTTTCTACTCAGGATGAAATACCCATTTCACCAATCGAACATGTTTCGCGACATCGCGAAAGAAAACTCAATTATTCGCAACAGAACGGCGGTGTTCATAACAAGAAGGTTTGTAGATAACACATCTTCATCTATCTTCATTCCTTATTCCAATTCTACCTGTTCGACAGAACCTACCAATGACAGAAGTGACGAACAAGCTACACATCGATCCATCAATGCTGACGCATCTGGTACAAATTACAGAAAAGATGAAGGTGGACCTACAGCAAGTCCAAAGTAGGATGAATGTGCTCGAACAAAAGGTTAAAATTTTCTTTGATTTCAAATGCGTTCTTCAAGAAACAACACGAAAGAAAGCAAACTTACTAAGCTTCCAACATTTTGACTCAACTAACAGGTGTTTTGTTTTCATCCCCCTCATCCCTCGTGCATGTTCCCCTAAAGATAGAATCCACTCCGCTCGATAGAAAGTAGATTCATCATTCCGCTTCATCAGCTCGTACCGAGATGGAAACGAAAGAGCAACGGGAACAAATTGAAAAATAATTTTTCCACTGACAATTTTCCTCTCATTTTCAATCAATCACACAACCCAGACTCTAATCTTTTATCTTTCTTTTCTCTCTGACTTTTCCACCGACGTGTCTTCCAAATGTAATTGATTTTTTATTTTCTCCCTGAGCTCCTGTTTTATCTTTTTAATATTTTATTTCTCTTTTCTCTCTACAGAAAATTCGAACTTAAACATATTTTTTCCACTTTAATCACACAAAACTTACACATTTTCATATTATTGGAACAGTTTGAACAATTTCTTTTAAACAAAACACCTGTGGTTCTGATCTCTCATAACCATTCTCTGCTTGAAAATTTCTATATTTGATGAACACATGACAACAATCCAATCCAATTGTAGATTGTGCAACGACGAAAATATCCAGCTTGGTGGCCGTTCAAAGACATTTCGCCTTATTGGTTCACGTTTAGCGTCATCTGGCCTGTTGCTGTAGCAATAGCATTCCGAACTACTCAACGTAACAAATATCGCGATGCCGGCAAACGCAGTTAGTCGTCACAGATTCTAAATTGATTTTGCGATAGCAAAGCAAAGTTTGATACTGCAGAGATTATAATTTTCAGTAAGGGTAAAGCCTGCAACCGATGGATCAATTTATTTTTTTTGTCACCGACGATACGACAAAAAAAACCTCGTGAATAAAAAATTGTTTTAATGTTTTACAATTTGTCAATCAAAAGTTTGAACAGTCGAAAGCAACTCCTTGATTTTTCCGAATCGATATGCATTTAAAACAGTTGAAAAAACATTAAAAATATCAAGCAGAGATTTTATAAAGCCAATTAATCTTTCCTGCGAAATTCACTCGCTCCAGAGCTACTCATGAATTTATTTTTCTCTCTGCGGGCGGCAGCGCGTGCAACGTTCAGCAATTAATTGTTAAAAATCTTTGTTGCAAGTTGACACTTTCACGATAAGCTTTTTTCGACCGCTGGTCTGGCGGCGATAATGAGCATGGAAATGGAGTTGATTCACCATGAATTTCCATGGCGTAGAGCACCGAGGCAACGTAAATCATACAAAAATTTATTATTCTACGATTATGCAATCTCTCTTGTTGCAGTTTTTTGTCGTCGTCGTACTGTGCTGGGATGGGATGTAAACTTTGGCCAATTGTGCAATCGAACACGTACTGATTCTATAAATTTTTCCGTTGAAATAATTAATTATCTTGTGCAGAATATGTAAACAGAGTTTTTTATGTTTGTAATAAAGAGTTTTTATCCCTGTAATCATCGCAAGCTTTTTTTTAAAGAGAGCTTTATTACAGCTTCGACGACAGTGATTCTCAATGGATCTTGCCAACTTAATCGACGTTTTCCCGAACGCGAAAGCTAATGAAGTGTGCTAACCGAAGGAGAAGAGTGGCGTCGATGAAGGATGAACACGAATGATTAATGTTGCTGTTGGATGTATATTTACTTACTTGATATCCCGTAGTTTCCAAAAGTCAAAGTTTCCATTGGATCGAGAAACTCAAGTGATGCTTCTGCTATTTATTTCTCGAATGCAGGAGCACTGGACTTAATTTTTTTTCTCCGTTTCAAACTACAGGTGAATCCGTGCATATCTTTCCGCCAAACCACAGCTGAATCTGAGCCACTGAATCTTTCCACTAAAAACCAAAATTTTATTGTGCAAAATCACTGATAACTGAGCGAAATGCTCCTCGCAGGTGTGCAATAATTTTGAATAATCAGTTCACGAAAAACAGCGTGGCCTGCAATTTATGTCGCAAAACTATTTTTATGACTGTTTGCTGTTGTGTCTCGCATCCTCCGCTCGTTTTAGTTGATTTATTGCGCTCCGTTGGCCCGGCAACAATTTATTTAAAAGAGTCTCCGTATAAAAGCTCCATGCTGTAAACTGTACACGGTCTTCATGATGAGTTTTCCAGGTTGTTGAATCTTTACTTTCGTTCTTTTCCACCCGCTGAGGGTTAAACAATATGCATGAGCATGGCATTTTTAATGAGCCATCGTCCTGAATCCACTTCGCTGAGCTTGAAAATTTATTATTTTCATAAAAATTAAGCTTTTTCCACCCGCTCGCATGAGGAATGGCAACATGAAACTTTCTCGAGCACTTAAAATGTAGAATCATAAGTGAATAACTATCGCAATAAGTTGAAGATTCCCTTATGGCGAGTTTCCGAGTTTCGCGATTTCATTTATTTTCATTCTAAAATGAAACCTAAACGGATTCTCAACGAAACGAACATTTGTGCATGATATGAAACGAACATGATATCGTTCTTGCTAGCATGGTGCAAGATTATTAACCTAGTGGAAGATATTGAAGTAGAATCTCTTAAAGCTCGTTTCTGCTTTCAGAATATTAGCGATTTCAATCAGCAGATTCTGGAGGAATTTGGATTTAACTCAGCATAATCGACGTTTGATTATCACTAACAAACATTACTAACAATTGCTTGCATTCGCCAAATTGCACTAAATTATGCTCATGTAGTTAATTATGCTTAACGCAACAAGAGTTCATTCTGGGAAATTTTAGATTTCAAACTCAACATATCAATGAAAGCGCTTGCTATTCCTCTATTCTACATTCTACGCACTGGCGTGACCCCAAACAGCAATAAAATTTAAATGGAAACCAAATGGTTTTAAACTACAAATACTTCAGCGTTACATTAAAGTGTGAGTGTCGTCATTATCAAGCCTTGCTGCTCGTCGTATTTGCCTTGGGGTTGAGGCGAGTGGAAAAATGTTTCGGTCCGAAGAAAATGAAATTAAAAAGTTCCAAGAGTATTTTCCATTGAGCTATCAAGCCAGAGCATAAATTAAATTCCGTAATTTTCCTCTCATTATCTCGGAACCAAATTCTTTCTCCCTGCACGCCGGACAATTCTTTACTAATTGCTGTCAAGTAATTCAATCGCAAAATATTCTGCTCCCAATTAGAAATGTTTTAGGAATTGATGGCTAGCTCGTTCAGAAAAACTGTTTCTTAGCTCGAGACAGACTCGAATCTGAAAAGTCGAATAACTCCTTTAACTAAACGGGACACTCGGGGGATATTCACGCCTTGTTATTGAAAGCACCTGTGTGATTTCGCGTGTATTTAGTAATCTAGCTTTGGTTCTTGCTTAAGGAACCTTCAGTGTCTTCTAACTGAGTTACAGAAAATAGTACGTGAAAGATTTCCGACTTTACGAACAGCTCGGAATTCCGTTGAAAAACGTTTCTATTAGAGCATAAATGTCTCACTGAAGCTTAAGTGTACGATCAGATGCAATGAATATTAAGCGTTAATGGTCGTTGAAACTTATTGACTTTCAGAACAAGATCTCATATCTCTATGAAATGTTTCCAACCAGCATCTTTGAGACTACGAATGTAGGGATGACTTCAATCATAACAGTTAAGGTAATGAAATATTAGTTTCAGGCCAGCCGCATCCATCGCCGTGTGTGTTTGTGTTAAGCAAAGAAATTGAACATTTAACACGTGCTGAAAGTTAAAGAATTTGAGTGTGTTCATGAGGGATATCGTTGCGATCGGAACCGACGACGGCTGCTTCAAACACACATGAGTAATTCTTCCGTTCCCTTTTTGTCGTTAGCGCTAAAGCGCCAGATGCATTTCAACGTTTCATTCGGAAGGAACGAAATATTTCGTGGAGAACTTTAAATTCGGTTAAATTATATTGAGTGAAGTTATTTTCTGTTTGATAAACTGTGCAAACAGTAGAGTGAACATCGGCGTGTGGATATCATAAATTTGATAGAGTTGCAAAACCTTATCAATCAAAAAAATTGTTGGCGCAAAAACCGTTAGAAGGAAACAAGGCGATTATTGTGCTCGCCGTGAACTTGAATTCAACAAGAACTAGATAACTAATGTGTTTGGTGCTGAGGATCAACTTCTTTCATTTTCCTTAATCTGTGAATAATGTCTCGTCACAATTACACGAATCCCGCTTTCATGCAAGACGATGGCACATGCAATCGAACAATACAACCAACGGTCGTTAAGAATTCTCCAGCTCGTGTTCACCGAAGCGACTCGATTCGTTCGTTTCAATCCGTTGCGCCAGCTAATCGTTCCCTAAGGAGTGAAATTCAAAGAATGAACAGTGGTTTAAACTGCAGTCACCATCAGTTGCATCAACCACCAGTTTCACTTCCACCACGAATTGCTCCAAAGCCGATTAGAGCTCTCGAAGGAAATGCAGCACCTCCAAAAATTTCAGTTGTAGGAAGTCGGTACGGCTCGATTTCTGATGTGCATAACCAATCGACGAGTGGTCGCTATGCTCTAGTGCCAATCGAAGATCTCAACTCCAAGAGCCAAGGACAGTACGCCATTGTTCCAGCCCAAGCTGCTTCAAGATTTGTTAAAAGTCAAGAGAATTTGGATCGTTTCATCGATCAAGATGAAGATGAAATGCTAAACTACTCGGATCAATTTTGCAGCTTGCCGCCGATGTCTTCTCCGAAGAAAGAAAAAGGAATGATGCCCGCGTTTTCGACAGATTTTGGCAGTAAGTCATTCATACTATTCGATCAAAAGAATCAACAGCGATACGCAGTTGTGCCAACAGAAGAAAATGAGGAAATCGTTGATGATAATCATGAAATAATTCAAATGCATAATGGAAAAGCTCATCGCTACGCTGTAATCCCAACAGACGAAGAAGAAACTTGCCTCAATGAAGATTTCTATAAGCCCACTCCCCCAACTTACAACGTAACAATGAGCCGTCGTACCTCACCGCAAAGAACACCGCAAAAGCAACTTGTCCACAGATTGAACGAACCACTTCCGTCATTGCCATCGACACCAAAGAAAAATTCGCTCGCCACTCAGAGGCTGCACGAGCTTTTGGCTACACCGCAAAAGCAATCACCGTTCGTTCGACACAACTCCACGCCTCTTTCACCAAAGAACTCTCCATATCGAATGAGAGCACATCACGCTAGTAATCCGCGTCTTGCGGTAAGCGCGCCCGACGTCACGCCGCAAAAGATGCGCGTGGCATCGACAACGACATTGAATTTGGAGCAAAGGACTACAGCTGTTATTCAGCCCCGGTTAAACATGACAGCTGCTTCAATTTACAATGAAACGACAACAACGACAACTACGGAGACCAACGAAAAGCCATGGCACAACCATATGAAATCACATAGGAAAGCCATTGCAACGATAGGCTTTGTATCACTGTTGCTCATGTTTTGCGGCGTTATCAATTCAGGATTGTGCATTTATATGACAAGCATGTCTAGCATTACAGCTCTCTATGTGAGTAATAAGCATTGTGATACAGAACAGTTCAGTTTCAAATTTTCTCTTTGTTCGCAGACTGGCCGGTCGTTGTTTCTGGACATAGGCATTCTGTCGGGATTCGCCACAGTTGCTCTGAGTTTCCTAGGCTTCAAATTCCGCTTCAGTGACTGGACTCCGAACAGAAACTACATTTCAGGTAATTGTGAATTTGACACGAGTGAGGTTTGAGCCAAAAATAATGAGGTTTCAATGTTCTTTGCAGGCTTCATTCTAGTGACGTTCTTCGCAATGATGAACTGCATCGGTCTCTTGGTTTTACTCACTCTGAAGCCAATTAAAGGGACGCCCGTTCATGATGTAACAACTGGAATCATTTCAGCTCTCTCGTCATTGATTTTATTACTTATCAGTTTGGGCGTTATAAGCTCGAAACTTTGTCAAGCACCGCCTGCTGACAATCGCGTAGAAGTTTACTAAACAGATAACACTTTGTTATTCGACGAACAGTTTATCCAAAAATTAAGTTAAGGGCACAAATGCGCTCTCTGTATTAGTTTTATCGAATTTTGGAAACCGCAGAAAATTGAAGTACTTTCTAACATTAAGAGCAGTAGTTTGTATAAATTACGGTAGATCATTTAAAAGCAGTTTCAAGTAGATAAAATTTCCAAAGATTCGTCAGCGTTTTTAACAATTAAAACTCTATCAAAAAATAAAACTAATCACTCGCTGGTTGCATGCGTTCCAGATCAAGAAAGTTTGCTCAGATTTTGTTCAAGTTGAAGTTCCAGAACTCTAAAACAAACTTAACAATTTAGAAAAGTCGAAAAGTTAAAAACAAGTCAAACACAAAGTGCAACTGAAAGTTTCTCAGAACTTTTTTTGCTGTGACAAATATTCCAAACTATTTTCCAACAAAGAGAAAGTTTCAAGTAACAAAAGCACATTTTTCATTTTCTGCGGCACAATGGAATGCGATTATTCTCCCCGATGCAACTGAGGGTGCAACAGCGAGATCTTCTCGTTATGTGAGGGCGAAAACAAATTTGAAATTTATTGCACAGACTTATCCATGTAATAAATCTTTCTAGGGAGCGTGACCCAGTGAGGTGAACAACAAGCTTGTGTAAAGTCAAAGCTTGCAGCAACGCTAGCAAATTCTGTATAAAATTGCCATCGATTTATTTGTCATTCTAAGCAAGCGTCTTCGCTTCAAAGCTTATCAACTCGAGAACGTTGTGATCAAGAGTTTAAATTTTCATTCAATTATGTCCATAGCAGGCGAAAGGATTATCTATCAAGCTGGATGATTATAAATTTAATGGGAAGCATCTAACGAACGTCTTCGTTCGCTTTCCTCGGTTTACGGGGGGAAAAATAAAGCTTCATCAAGATACACAGATGCTGAAGGATTTTCTCTTGCTTATCCTTGAGTGAACGATGTTTGTCTCCAAGACAACGATAGATTTTTATTGATAATTTATTTAATTGAGTTCTTGATTCGTTTTTCAGATGATAAAACCATTTTAAAAGTCTATGTAGTCGAAATTTTGATGTCCGAGAGTTCTTATTAGAAATAAATAACTTGATAAATTTTTATCTACTTACTACGTTCAAATGAATTGAAAACTAAAGTCATGAAAACTCGAATCAAATATCTCATATTTCCAAAAGAAATAGCGGAAAAGTTTGCACTGAAGTTTTGATGAAACTGAAACATTTTGAAATTTATTGCTTTGATTTAGATCGATAAATCTAACTCGTCCAAGTCTTTGGCGGTGGGAAGTAAATAACGAATTAATTGCGCACGCAGGAAAGGTCACCAGTTCATTGGATTCTTTCGAATGTTGGGACCGAAACGAAGGAAAGCTGGAATGTCGCCATAAAGATGAATTAATTACCAAGTTTCGTCATAAAGACGAGAATTTTAACGAGAGATCGTCACTCAGCAAATTGCCCCATAAAACGATATTCAACAACAAAAACCATAAAATAAAAGAGAGAAGTTAGACTAAATTTGCTACAGCTAAAAATTTACGTCGAACTACGTAAGCAACAAGTTATAGCTTGCTTAATTTGATAAGTAATTTGAATAAAAAAACGACAATAAAATTTCACAGAGCTGAGTTCACGAGACAAATGAATAAAAAATTATTTCCTCTTCGCAAACAGCTGAAAGACAATTAAATTTCCGCAGGACATTGAAACGATACAATCAAAAATTCGTTATTATCAGAGCCACAAACGCAGCTACAGGTCTTGGTAATTAAGTTTGAATGTAGAAACTTATGAAGAGAATTAATTGGTGTTGACAGCCAAAAGGTCTTAAGCTTCTATTCTATAATTCCAATATGTAATTGATCTTGAACTTGCAATCAAAAATTTTGATTCAGAGCTGACTACATTTACTCTGCACCAGAAAGTTTCAGGAGAACTGAACTGCTATTAAATGAACTGAACTGCGAATAAATTAAAGTACTTGACAAAATGATTATTCAAAGATCTAACAAGTAAATTTCTCTATCTGGAAACCTAAGAAAAATTAAGTTAGTGAAATGATTTGTGCTTTTGTATCTTCAACATCTTCCTCAGTTCGCAAGCTCCAATAGAAAAGATTCCACTACTACTCAAGATGACTCGATTTGTATTTTGTTTCTTTAAAAATGTTTTTCGAGTCGAAATAAACACGACTTTTAAAAGACCTTCCAAGTTAGAACGCTGAAACTTACTGCGATTTTCAAATTCTGTCGTACGTACAAACAAGAAATAAATAAATTTGAGATGAAAATCGAAATATTTCTCAACAAAAAGTTTTGCTTAAATTGGATAGAAGTGAGTTGCAAAAATGATTTACATTTTCTTTACTCGTCACTCGCACGCAAATTGAGTTTGGCTGATTTGAAGTAAGTTGGTAAAGCAAAAACTGGAAAAGAACTTAATTTAACTTGTAAGCACGTGAACTTTCTTCCATAAATATTTGCCCGAAGGTGAAGACGCAGAGCTGAGTTTGCATGTTCCTGAAAATTGAATAACAAACTTCGACTGCACGTTTACGTTGTTGTTAAAACTGAATTGAGAAGAAACTAATCAGAATTATATTTCGTTCTTCTGTTTTCGATTCACAAAATGTATGAGCAAATAAAACTGCTAATGAACACAGGAGAAATTCTGTTCAAGATCTCTGCTGATGACATTTTCATAAACTTTGTTTGCGTTTCTGTCGTTCCTTTAGCTATTTAGAAATTCAGCTCGTATATTATCGATCAAATTATCGTGGTCTATCGGAAAACTTTCCATCATTCCAGGAGCGTTTTGCCCTGATGGTGATAATCAAAATCGAATCAGATTGTAATGTTGAATTACGGATATTGGTATTTGGGAAAATATGGCACGACAGCGATGACGGAGAAAGAATTGCTGAAGCAGAAAAGGAATCGGTTGAACGAAAGACTAAAAAAATGCGAACCGCCCTAGTATCTATCACGCCAACGTGTTTTGCATGATTCTAAAGGTTTGAATTTCAGATATTGAACGAATAAATTTTTCATTTTTATTTGAATTTGACATTATGATTCATTCGACAGTTTTAGTGTTAATTTTACCAGATTTTATTCCTTTTACACATCTCATATATTTTGAAATCCTAATCCAATGCAATTGTAAGATTCTTCATGAATTTTATTCATCACATCGATGAAGTTGTCGCGTTCGAAATCTCTCTGCTGCTGTGTCAATCGTAATTGACTGAGGAGCGTATTTTTTATGAATAAGTTCACGGCCTGCATGTGGAGTAACGTGTCGATGAAACATCTTTGAATTTTATCATCCTCAGAGTATCGTCTGATATGCCATTCATCCATTATAAGTGTTATCGCTTCATTTGAAACTTGGCTACATTCCTCGTCGCTGTAGTTTACGGGTTCTAGCTTCAGATTATAAGTCGAATCAAGAATTTTCTGCTCAGTAGCGTAGTGATTCATGCAAACAAGGTTTTGAAGGATTTTCAGAACAGCGGGATGCCGTGAAAGTTTTTCTGAAGTTCCTCCTTTGTCTGACACGAAGTCTTTGTAGCGCTTTATTTGTTCTTCTCGAAGAATTTTTGAGCAATTAAACTTAATGTTCAAGATGAAAGCGTCGCGTATCGTTGCCAATTTTTCACTTCCGTTTTTCTTCTCTAATGCACGAGCCTTCAGATATTTTTCGTTTATCTTATGTCGATCGAATTCACTCATCAAACACTCGATATAAGTTTTGTTGTCGACATCTGCTCCTTCTTGAAGGAGCTCGAACTGTTCTTCATAAAAGGTTTGAACGACCTTTTTCACGATTTGGTCACAGTTCTTTGTTTTTAATCGACCATTATAACTTGGAAACGTGGTTGAGTTCAACAAATTCCGTTGTTTGAGGTAAGCTATGATGCATTGGTCTTCAACTTCAATTGCTTCAACGAAGCAATATAATGCGAGAAACGCATAAACTAACTTAAACATTTTTATTGAGCGCTAAGCAGCTCGTGTCTTGCGAGAACTGACTAAAATAGCAAAGAAGAGTCAGAATTTTATAGAAATACATTTGTTCGTTTTGCGCAATACCAGCAAAATTCTCATTTGTTTTTCTCATTTCATTTGGTTACCTTGAGAAGAGCTTGATCTTCACTTACATTTTTAAATTTTGGGGCTTTTTCTCTGCGATGCCAACACTTGATTGCTACTAGCGACTTACTTAGTTCAGATATATTAGAAACGGAAAGAGCTTGTGACTTCGTTCTCCCACTGTTTGATAGAAAGAAGTCTTCAACGACTCCAGACATAAACTGGTGATACAAGCAGAAAAATGAAAAGGGAGAATATAAAATTTGCTTTTTAGAAAATAAAAGAAACCCTTGAACTGATTTCGTCTCGAAGTGACCGTGCTATATTTTTGTGTAATTCTCCCTCAGTTTTTGTTCTGAAACAAGAAAATCTAACAGAATATCATTTGGAAATATTCAGACAACATAAATGGAAGCACTCATTCATCAAAAGATGTTAGTTGGGTGTGGGTGCAATCGCATTAAGCTTTAACATATAAGGCTGTCTGCTATTCAAACTCATAATATTTTAATTTCAGGTTGTTGTAGAACCATTTGTTGAATATCTAAGTGTGTTTCAACGATTGTTTGCTTTATTCACACCATCCGGAACTTAGTAGCGAGGAAATTTCAAAAGTTCTTGAGCAAATAGTCGCAGAATCCTTTCCGTTTATTTCTCGCAGAATCCTTTCGTTTCCTTGTAAATAACTAAAACTGATCCTGGATCTCAGTTTGCTCAGTCTATGCAAGCGTGATTATCATTTTGATGAAACTGCAAATTGAAGCTCTGTTTGTTTATTTGCCTTAATTCATGTTTCGTTGGTTTCCATCTCAATCCTTGATTGTATTTAAAAAAAACCCTCATACACCTTCTACACTTTTATCAGAATGGATAAAATCACAAAGGAATAAAAGTTGAAGAAGTTCAAGAAAAAATCTTCCGACATTACAAATGCTTTCATCCCTTCGTTATCAAATTATGAAAGACATTAAGCATTTCTTTAAGAAGAAGGAGAAAATAATCAAGAAAATGTCTTGAAGATAAGCTGGAGCGAGAAAATCCTTTAGAGACTGATTTCATTTTAAATGATAATGAGGGAAGACTTTTTAATCTTCATCAAGATTTAAATTTTTAATTGCGGACTTATATTCACTTGAAGATTACGAAACTTCCGATAGCGATAAAACTTTCCAGCCGCTTTAATCATTTCATTAAATAATCATTCTACTGAGTGACGCCTCTTGTACAAGTCTGCTGAGAATTGAATCAAATCTAAGCAATTACGATGATTCGATGACCGTTGAAAAGCGCAAAAACAATTTTTCGTGAGATTAAAGGGCATCGTCAACTCAACTCAAGCACGACTTGATAGCTTATTAACTCCTTAAATATATTCGCTTTCCAATATTAAATATCTACTCATCGGAACATCCAGGAGTCCCAAATACTTCGTCTTTTTCATCTCTTATTTGTTCACTATTTTCTCAAACAATTTACGTAAAACGTTTCAGCTTCTTCATGCGGAAAATATTGAACTGTCTACATTAGATCAAACCGTTTTTTAACTTTTATTTAACTTTCTCATTTATTTTTCAATTTTATCTTGAAGCAGAGATGAAGTGGAAACGAAACCCGTGCGGACACCTTTAAAGAAAGGTTGAAATCAGCAATCAAAACATCATCAAGTATTTAAAGTGAAACAGCCAAAGAATTTCACTAAATAAATTAAAGGCGTGTTTCGCTCGTTTACATTTCTTTTCTTTCGTATATTTTAGAATCAAATTAGTTGATTTCATTCATCGGCCCGATTCCACTGGTCCCAAATTGAAGGAGAACAAATTAAATTGGCGCAATCTGTCTGTGATTTGGTTTCACGCAGCCCAGAGGGCACAATGGAGCGGTAGACGGGAGAGTCGTAAAGAATCTCAAGGGATAGCTTGTTTGTTGAACAAGAAACAACAAAAAATGTTTCACGCGTCGCCGCTGTCTTCGTGCCGCTTCCTTTTGCTGTTTTTGTATGCAAATGAACAAATAATTGAAGGGATTTCGCAAGTGGCCGCTGTGGATTAAAGTAACAAAATTTGTTTCAAACAATATTTTGGTGCTGTGGAACCGCATGGGGTCTCATGCTTCTAATCGTCTTACCTCTATACACGATTAAGTTCATGACACAGATTGAGTCATAAACCTAAAAGTTACTTATTTTCAAATCAGATTTCATTTATATCTTTTGCTGAACTTTATCTTTACTTGAAACAAATTTGAGTGTTCAGATTGCAGAACAAATTCTTTAAGAACAAAGGAGCTGGACACCCAGTGCACTTAAAATGCTTCTGTTAGCAAAAAACATATGCAAACCATTAATGCGTTCGTTGTTACACATTATACAAACATAAGACGGTAGAATTTCTTCAGCGCAACTAACACTTTGTTCAAATTCTCTCTTTTGCCTTCCTACTATATGCTGATCTTTCTGTGTTGAAAACAAGTTTTCCTTTGATCAAATACTTTTTTCTTAATTTTACACAGCAGTTGAAATTCTTTCTCTGTAGGATTGAGATCGTGTGTTCTGTTAACGAGGCAATTTTTATTTTTAACGAAGAAAAAAGTTATCGTTTCGATGACGGAAGAAAGTTTGAGTAGTTGAATTCAAGTGAATAATTGGCAATTTAAAACTTATCTTGGGATTGTGTCAATTATTTTTCACGTTTCAGTGGACAAAGTTGAATATTCTCTCATATAAAATTGCCAATAAGTCCCAAACACAAAAATCAGATCAGAATAAAAAGCAAATTAAAATGCAATGCAAAATATGAAAACGAAATGTACAAATTGAAAAGTGTGTGGAGTGTTAAAAGTGCCGCAGTCAAAGATATCATTCTTCTATCAGCATAGCACAAAGCCAAACTGGATAATAATTTATAAGTCGAAGCTACGATTGTTCTGATTTCTCAAGAACATTTTCAGGTAAAAAAATATTCAACTGTGTCTTCCAGTAAACGACCCCAACATATTTAGGATAGAATTGAAACTCGCATCCTCTCCTCCTGGGTCAGTCGAAGCTGCTTTCCCTTGGCTGCACCGAAAAGTCCAATTTTGCTCTCACACTTCCACAAAAACTGGTTTATGTTTGTGTCAAGACTACTCGAATCCATCGCTGTGGATACTTTCTCAATGCACACAAGCATAGGAAACGGAGAGAATTTACCGATCATAGCGAACTCTGATTATAAAATTCTTTCTCTGTGATATAGCACAGGAATTATTATCACGATTGTTGGCTTGTACTAAGCAGTTTTATTTCAAGTGCTCCAAGTCCTTAATCGCTCGAAAAATCAGTATAACGTTATGGAAACATTTGATATTTTCAAACTCGAAGAAGATTAGCGACTCCCTCGTCAGATTGATACGTTAATAAGCTGATAAGTTGATAAACTTTTCATTATTTTATATTTGAAGTCTTGATTGATAAGATAGATATTTCATGATTTACTGCAGTCAGAGAACTAAAAACTGTAACAACATGAAACGTGTATTCTATATCATAATTTTAAAGTATTCTTTCACGTCACTAAACAGTCAGTAAATTTTCATTTTGAATCTCTCATTTTTAATAAGACGTAGAATAACTTAAAATCTATCTGACAATAATTACCGACAAATTATTTCTCGGTTCTATGTTTGCGTAAGAATTCCCGTGTCCTGAAATATAATTGAGTATGAAATAAGAATTGTTTTTTCGTCTGCAAAGCTCACAAACGGATTCAATGAATGATAGATGAGACCTTGGTGGAATTGATTTTTATGCTTCTCTTCCAACTTTTTTAACAATTCACTTACAACGAGAACTGTAAAAATTTAAATGAACTCACGTCAGCGATTCTGAGTGTGTATGTTTGCTCGATGTGTCTGCAAAGAATAATGTTTTTGTTCACAAACAAGTTCTGAATTTGTTATTGCCGAGTTGATGGTAAAATATGAAAATTGTACTATAAAAATCTTTGGCATTGAAATATCTGATGAAATCTCAATCACGGGTTTCCCAATCCGTAACACAAAAAAATCTTTTTCTTCATATTCCATTGTAATTTATATGTTTTTATTCCAACATCGGTATTCGTGGATGGTTTTACTATTGATATCTTCAATTGTCTGTAACTAACAAACCTTTTCATGGAAGCAACCTCACGATGCTATCTAAGTTTGGCTTACATTTCTACATCTAATACTTCCAACCGCTTTTGATGCTTTATACATAAATCAATTCGATCTCAATTGATCATCGATTTTGACCTCAGAGAAAAGATTTGTCACGACGACGGTTATGCTTGCTAATCGAAAAGTGTCTGGATGAAGTGTAAAGTGGATGATTCACTCGAATTTCTTACTTTTGGGCAGAATAATATGAAATTTTGTTGAAAGAAAAATTGCAGGTCAACTTGAAAAATAAATCAAAAGGAAAGACGAAAGACAAGATGACTTTTTGTTGTTTAAAATTTACCTGCGTCACCGTAACAAAACTTTGCAATACAATATAGAATCATTTTTAAGATGAATTTCGTCAAAAGCGACATATGGATCCACATGGACCAAATAATTTTATTCTGCAAGTTTACATGGGAAATTTTATTTTGAGCTTAATTAAAGCAGTTGCAATTTTTCATTTCGCGCAAGAATTAAAACAAAATATTCTTCTCACAATAATCAGATAGAAGAGAATGTAACGTTGAAAATAACAACACGTTTCCCATCTTCTGATCAACTTGTTGCGGGTAAAATCACAAGCAATATGAAGAACGTAGCCATTGCTTGAGATGGTGTTCATAGAATAATTCATATGGTTGCACTGATGCTTCAGTTATGAAATCTAGTAAGCGCTTTACATGAAAGGAAAATTCTCGTTTCTGCTTTACCAAGCTCTTACAATTGATTGCCTCTCAGCATACCAAGAATACTTTTCTTTTCTCACTCGGATGGTTTTATTTTTCATCAGTGCTGAATAAAACCACACATGTTCCTGGATATCAAGAGCAAACTAGAAAAAGCTTCATTCTAGTTGAAAAGTTACCCTTGCAGTTTGAATGTTCACACATTACGATTCATCTAAGATTTTTTATATAATTTATTTTAATAAGAAAACCATAAAATATTGATAGACATAGAGATCATGAATATTTGTGAGAAAATATATTCAATCTCAACTGAGGTACAATGAATATTTATATCCCTCAAAGTTCATTTTCTTCTCCTTTTCAGTAGAACGATTTCAAAAGTGTTTCTCAATTTTCTTTTTACAATTTTTGTCAAATGGTTTTTCATCTTTTGAGTCAAAAGTTTTGACATCATCGAACCATGTTAGAGACTCTTTGAACTTACTCCACGATACGATATTGAATCTGTTCTACGTCACGTTATATTGTCTCCATTAGGAAAGTACATTAAATTTTACCATGCTTCTCCAAGACAATAAAATTGGATCATTCCAATAAATTTTATTACATTTGTTTCTTTATCATTTTCAGTTCAGAGCGAGCAGACGAAAGATTTTTCTGCCTTTTTGCGCTTGGCAATAACTTTGAATTTATCTACACGTGATTTAATGTTGTTTCGCAAATTCTCATGAGATTAAACAGATTTGTGTTTGATTTTTCTTTCGTCTACGTTCTTCTGATGTGAAAGAGTAGATTTGTGCTGATAATTTTCATAGTTGAACACAAAAAAAGCTTTGTTATCTTACTAGTTCAACAGTGCAAACATTATTGATTGTCATCATTTTAATAACACTTATTTAAAACTTGAAGATGAATTTTTCACGCAAAACATTTTGGTATGAAAAATCATTTTGAAAAATGTGATGTTTCCAAATGTGTTTCCAATATATTTTGGTCTAAAGCAAAAGCCGCAGAACCTACAGATTGTTTCTTCGAAACTCTCAAAGCAGACTGGATAAGGTTCAAGATATTTCCAATTCCTTTTTGGATCGACATGAATAGTCGAGAAGGAAATTTAATTTTCCAGCTCATCAATTTGCATAAGAGGTGATCCTTGAAATCAAATGAAGATGTAGAAATCTCTGTTAACTGAATCGAGAAAGTGACACTTATTGAAAAAGAGATAAATGGAGAGTTGCAATGCCTTAACAATAAACGTTACTAAAATTAAAACATTTCTAAATAATATTTCGTCTTTTCGTTTCTATATGAACACCATACATAAATCTATATAGTGAAGATGAGTGAACGTTTTCAATGAAGCTTTAAGTTGCATTCGAGAACAAGACAGAGAAAAAATAATTTAATGTGTTTTTATTTCCCCTTTCGTTTTAGACCTGGCTCGAGTTCATCGTTTTTGCTGACCATTTTGATCTGATCAAACTCACTCCATAAATGTCGGAGAGATAAAAACTCAATGATGAGTTTTCTGGGTGCCGGAAACCACATTTTCGTTCAAAGTTTATTGACTCATACTCGGTGATTCGTAACTTTATCGTATTTGGGTGAAACCCATAAAGGAGAATGACGTCGACTAACCCATCCTCGATTGAAACGATATCTTATCTTGGCTACAGACCAAATCGTTTATCTAGCGTTGATCAGCTCCAGCAGCAACAGCAACAACAATTTCACTTAGCTACAACTTCTTCCTGCGAGCATGAATGCACTTGTACGCACCATCAACCATTAGTTAATCATCATCACAATATTTCATCGTCTAATGGAGCATATTGCCATCATCATTTCATACATAATCACCTAAATCAGCATATGCATCGCATTCTACCCGGCAGCTTACAAGAACAAATTCGGGATGGCCTTTTAGTTTACAACAGTAGTTCGGCGAATAGTGAGTGTAATAATCAAACAGCCTGCAACAACGAAAGCAATCATATTGGATGCAGTATCGTCAGCCATTACGAGATGAATGTTGATAATCAAAGCTTAAACATTCCAAGTACTTCTTACAATTGTAACTATCATGGACAGCATCAGCCACCACATCACCAAAGGCAATCATCAGAACAGCACAGTTTACAAAGCGGGCATAGTTCCCGTTTAATTTCCTGTGATGAAAACAACCCCAGCGGAGCAGAAGATGGTAGTGGCTTATCGGGGATATCCACAGGATGTCGATCATCAAAAAGAAACTTGTGAGTTCAGCAACATCATGTTTGAATTGCTAGATTTAAATCGATTCATTTTCATTTTAGAAATAATTTGGATCATCAAAGTTCACCCAAGCACTCTGGAACGACTCCGCTTAACAAAAGCGACGAAAAGTCAAAAGAAGATAGCACTAAATATTCAAATCGCAAGGACATCTACAGCGAAAATAATGAGGATGCCATCAAAATAAATGAGGAGCAAACATCAGAAGACGAACCCCCTAGACTTCCACCTCGTCCTCCCATAAGACCCCGTAACACAATGAACAGTGCAGCAGGTAAGATGATTTATTCATGCCGATTTTTTTGTTATGCCAAATGATGCGCCATTAACTGGGTAAATTGAAAAACTTTCTCGCTATTTTTTGTGCGGAAACTTGTTCCTTTACTTGAAGGGAAAAGCTTCGTGGAAAAATAAAAGAATAAGTTTACAGTTCAAACCTTAATATATTTGGGCAAGTACAAACGTTTGCGACGAGTTTATATTCGTGTGTTGAATCACATCTGGAGATCAATTTGAGTGTCTAATTGCGAGACAGGAATTCAAACTTTTCTTGCCTTTAAAAATTCCATTTTGTTGACTTTGACGACAATTTCCTAAAAAAAACCGACTAAAGATTGGTGTCAATGTTCTCTTTTATTGATAAACAGATCGAAATGATAGATAAGATATTTCAAATAACAAAATGTGCTTCGCCGTCGTCCTTGTTTCTTCTCATGATTTCGAACCATGGAAAAAGCTTAGAGCTGAAGAAATATTCGCTGACGCAACAATTCTCATGGTTGTCGTACGAGTGGGTGAACCAAAGAGAGAGATTTCTGATGATCCAGACACAATTTCTCGAGAATGATGTGACAGCATGATTTACCACACGAGAAGAAGCAAGATGCAACATTTTTTTCGTCATTATTGACGAGGAATGTTATGTCTTTGTCGTTCGGTCGAGTAGGGCTTTGATGTGAAATCTATTTTGTCGTAAAAAATGTTATCGTCGAGCAAAATTCCAGAGCTATTAAATAAAGCTTTTCGAATAGAGTTGTTTTTTGCCAAGCGTAGTCAATTGATAATCGTGCTATGAAGCAATAATGGGCTGGTTATTTTTTTGTTTGGCTTTCGTCCGATAACCTTTTGTCGTTTAAAATGACATCCTGAAAAATTGCTGTTAGCTGAAAAAATCAATGTTGAAATCTCCATCTAAATTAAAAGTACATTTATAAAATTAGATCTCAATCAAAATCATTTTGTGAACCGAATCATTCTTCTGAGTTATAATTTTTTCTAATATGTGAAATACACAAGATGGTATCTCGAAGATTTATTCATCAACACTTAACAAGACTACTCAAACATGACTGTAAATGATTAGATCGAAAACAGATTTTGCCGGAAAAATCAAGCTCAACATTATCGTTTAAAGAGCAACGGAATTTTCTTGAGCACATTTCTCTCAGCAAGATAAACTTCATCACATGATATCCTTTGAAAGCAAATAACTTCTCGTTGAAACTAACTGTTATGTGTATGTTCATCGATCAAGGAGAACTTGACTACAGTACCAACTAAATTTCTGTTATTCAGTATTATCACTTCAATATAAAAAGAAGTCGCAAATTAATCTATAATGTACAACAACTGAAGCTTTCAACTTTAGATTGTTTTTATCTATGCTACACTTTTCGCTTGATAACTTTTTTCTTCATAAGCTCGAAAGCTACATATTTTGACATGAAAATATTGTCTGAGGGTTCCGCCATGCAATGCCCAAAAATCTCTTCTTACCTTACACTGAATGAGCTTTGTGTATAAAAATTGACGATACATAGAACGCAGGCGATACCAGTAAGAAAAAGAAGGCTAACGTAGTCAGAAAACATATAAAAATATATTTCATGTTGCTTTATTATCCTATTTAGAAATCTCTCCTTAGCTTTATGGCATTACACGCTTAAACAAGACACGAAGAAATAATATTTATTTATAACACTGTCTCCCCTTCGACTCTCTTACATCTCTTCCATGTGAAAGTGTTATTCACTTTCAACGAAGAAAAATCTGGTCCTAAAGAGATCATTTTATTATGGCATGCATGGCATCGTAGTGAAAAAATTTATGGCCTAGGAATGTGTGTATTTTCATCCCTCCACGTCGTCATAACGTTCAGAAAACGCGTTTCTTCACGGCAGTAGCAAAAGTGAAACCATTTCATGACGCAAACTTAAAAAAAATGCAAATTTTCCCAGTTGGGAAAACTGTTTTTGTTCTTTGCACAATTGAATTTTATGTGTAGAACGTCGGAGTTTCTTTCTGATGAAAATTGTACAGCAATAATTGAACATGTTTATCTCAAACCAAATTTGCGCAATTAACCAGAATTTTTTGCTTCAGAAAACCAGTAAACATAATTTGACTCTGCGTCAAAATTGTGAACTTTTAATTAAAAACAGCTCGAGTTTCAATTAAAATTTTATTCGGAGGTTTTTTTTAGTTCGCCACTCGAACTGTAGCCAATTAATTTTTTTGTTGTGGCTTCTTCCAATATATCGGCTGCTTGTTAATTTGTGCTAGTTTCAGTAATGTTAGCAAAAGCTTTGGAAACTTCCTGTTTCATCTATGTTATCGTTGTTAGTAAGAATCCTTCAAGTGCATTGAATCAACGCTGTAAAAATTATCAACATTTGTAAACTTCTACAAACTTATTCTATCTTACGATAAGCTTTTCAGCAGAGTTTAAGAAACCATTTTAGTCCGTAGATTTTTAAAAGTCATAAATTAGAACGAAAAAACGTTGTTTCCTTTCAATTGAAATACAAAGCAAAACAAGAAAGTTAATTTCTAAAGTGAACCATTCGCATTTAATGCAGAAGGATGGAACAGTACAAACAACATTTAAATGAAGCTCTTTTTAATGAATGCGGTAACAGCATAGCGCAAAAGGAAGTTTCGGCAATTATGCAAGAAGAAATTTAACTGCTTGAAAGGGTTTCACTAGAATGGAATTAAACTCCCATCGTAACCACCCTGGAAATATTATTTCTTGATGAATTTGCCACTCAAGATGCGAATTAAACAACCAGCAAGCTTCGTCTAATCAACCCTTGAAACACCATCATTAGAGTTTGACGGAAAGCAATCGAAGAGAAAGGGAAATTGTATTTTCGGGCCGGCTTTCTCAAACGACAATGATTTATGCGTAATTGCTCGTTGCTTTCGAATAAAATATTGAATGAGAAGAGCGCCAAATGGTAAAATTATATTTTTGCTCTTGCCGTTGAAATGGAAATAAAAATTTAATAAATCTATCCTGAGGTTGATTCCATGGGATTTTGTGATTTGAATTTCAAAAGAAACTCTAATCAAGCGTATTTTGAGACTAATCAAAAGGATGAGGCAAATTTATATTGCAAACTGCGAACGTCGCTATGGTGACCGAACTTTATTACCATTGAGCCGATTGATGTTTGATTGATGTTGCAGTCAATAATATTCTCAATCTCTCCGCTTTCAATAACCGAAAAATTATATTTCGCCCTCATTTGGATCGATAGATTGTAGAAATGGAGAGATACGAAGACTTGAAAAATAATTCGGCCTTCTTTAGCCTACATAAGTCAATTCAACCGATCTTTCTTCTTCACAATAAATAAAGTCAAATTCCTTCAAATCTATTTCATGCCTACGTTTTTCTGTGCCATCTTTATCATCGAGGCTTTGTATCATGTAAAATTTAATTGATGCAAAAATATGAAATGTGTTGGATTTTAAGATGAGAGCTTCCGGCAGGTGGCACAGGCTAGAAATGCTGTAGCAGATATTCCATTGTGACAAGATACAAATAATTTAATGTGCACGAACAACGACGAGCGGAAAAAAAGTTATATAAATAAAGTTGATAAATGTTAGGGTAAACCGACCCTCGAGACAAGCTTTCGTTCTGCTTCGAAAAATTGAGACGGTTTAGTCTCTATCACATGATTACATCGTTCATGTTTTATTTATCCAATTTCTTCTCATATAAGCTGAGATTTGTAGCCAACATTGTGAAAGATGTCTGGAATCATCATCGCCTTTCATCACACGGAGCTTGGGATGAAACAGTAATTAGGTGATGAGATATGTGAGATGAACGATATTTTCAAGCTTTCTCTAATCTCTGATGTGTTCTTGTGATCCCGTTTCATTAGTCTCAACATGATGAAGGAAAAGAAATGAGTAGCTCAGCTCAGAATTCCGTTTTCGAAACACTTGAGAGATAGAAGATTCCTTTTAATCCAGCTCAAGAAGCGATGACAAGCTTCCTTGAAAGAGCTTATGAGGGAAAAGCATCAAGTGCAATGAGACTGCACTTTACCAGCTTTGAAGCATTCTATATGATGCGGAGCCCCCTAAACAACAAGCTTAAACAATCTGTAGAAGAATTCATTTTTAAATCCGCTTCACCCTCATTTCAAATTTATGCTCGTCATAAACGTCGCTCTCAAATGAGAATTTTTCATTTCCCCAAGCCCACATTAAAATAAATCACGATGTACGTAAACTAGAAAAGGGAATTATTCAACGTCTCGGCAAAAGGGCTCGCTTTATCTAGAGGTGCAAAAAATGTTCAGACTTATTTTGCTGTATGGCTGAGAAAGAGGTTCATCGTGTTGCATGTCATCCTTAACTCCAACTACGAATTTCATTGCGAAAATTTGTAGCTTCGATATGTTTATAATTTTGCTTGTTGCTGGTGGCGTTTGTTGAATGAAGAAGTAAAGAAATTGTACCCCCGGAAAAAGGTTTGAGCAGCTAATTTATTGCGCCCTATAAAAGTGTCAAAGTAATGGCTTAATCTGAACTAAGTTTCCCAATTTGCACATACAACCTTGGTACAAAAATCAATATTTTCATCATTTCGACTATCTCAGGTGTGAAGGATTGCAGAAATTCAGCTTACTCTGCCATTGTTCTTTGTATTCGCAATAAATTACGTTTCATCTCTTTCCGCTATGTTTTCCCTGCAAAAGCAGAAAAAAAGGAAAGAAAACTTTTTGTGCAAGACGTTAATGAGATTTGCTTCTACCGAGATTAACTTACAAACTAACGGACTACGTTGTCTTTCCACTGCCAGATAACGACAACACAGAACACTAGCTTCAAAAACTTATCTACTAACGTAAGGATCCAAGTTGTACGTATTAATCAATTGTAGTTCTTAGTTCGCTCCAGGACCGCATCCATTCCACTCTAACTTTCTCTAACTTTCGCTACACAAAATAATTTCTAGTAAATTCAAAGAGCTGTTTCAACGAGTGGAGCTATTAAATTAAGTGCATGCTAGCGCTGTGAAGCCAGGCAAAGAAAAGTTTGAGAAAAGTTTTTGATTGTTGTAGGTCTTTTTGTTTAGACTTCCTTAGGGAAAATGTTGAAATTCAATGCAGCTAATGTAAAGCTAGCACATTATAGCATCAATTAGTAGGAAAATTACAACATTTAGACATCTTCAATTTGCGTTTCAATGTTGTTTCATTCTGCAATTAATGATAACGTATCTGTAAATGTTTTAATCTTCAAAAGAATTCGAGTATCAATGATACTGCGATGACAAACGATTTTTTCATCCAATTTCATAAAACAATAATAATCGCACCTCAAAACGAGGGATTGCGATAATAAAATTAATCACCTTCTTCCACCCTTCTACACACACATTTCCCTCGCTTGCTCGTTCCGTAAACGAGAAATGATGGAGCAGATTTCTGCGTGAAGCTTCGCATTCATCTTTTTTTGGTTAATCTAGATTAATATAGCGGATTCGCAATATCGAGGATGCTAAAATCTTGCACAAGAATTAATAGTGAATCTCGCGTTTTTCACAGTCGTCCTTCATGCGGCGAACATTTACAAACAACAAGATAATATTTTTAAATGACATTCGTACGTCGAGGCGTTCCACTGATAATCAATCCGTTTCAAAGTCAAACTCTGCTGCTGATGAATCTTTGTTTGCGAAAAAAAAGTTGTTTGCGATATCTTCCAACACGAGAAGTTTTAAAGCAAAAGACTAGAACAATGAAGCAGAGGAAAGAGTGCTGGGAAAGTTCAACGTCAAACCTTATTATCGTGATGATTAATGAATACCACGAATTCTCTTTTATCGACAGCTGTTAACCTCAAAAATCGCTTTCGCCAGCCACTAAGCATAGGCACGAAACGCACGCTGAAAAAAAAATTCAATAAAAAATCGTTTTTCCCTTTTTATGTTCTTGCTTCATCGATAGGCTTTTCACAATCAAAGCTTCCGCACTTTGGAGAATGGGGGAGACGACGGAGAAACGATTTATTAAAATGTGTTGCTCGCGGGCAAATCGGGAGTGCTGCTTGAATGGCGCTAGAATGTTCTTATCAAATTTTTCTTAGAAAGCATCGGTGTGAACATTTTTTCAATGAAATATTTTACTTTCCAGAAAATTGTCCAATTTCACGCAATCTCGATGATTGAACGAAAGAAAATTTCGAGTGATTAGGGATGTTTGTCAATTTTTCCGGTTTTGGAGAAAGGTTCTCACTCTCGTTGTTCGCCTTGTAGAGCAGTTAATGAATATTATTTATCGCCAGATTAACATGTTCGAATCAAAAAGAGTTTTCTCCAGCAAAGTCGCTCCCAAACTGTAATAAAATAGAACATTAACAAAAATGGGGCAAATCAAATGTATTCACATTTATTGCGAATGTTTCTCCCTCATGTTTCTCCATTACATGTGATTACACCTACATGTATATTTGTCTAAAGATACAGCGTAAATGACAAGGGATGGGAAACGAGATGAACCCATTGTGAAGAACGATAAAAATTAATAACAATCATATGTCAATTTAAGATGTAAAGTTTTGCCAATATATGTACATGAAGGCTCTCCTTTCCTTTTTGACTTCCAAGGCAACATTTTCCAGTGAATTTCATAAACAAAGATTCACGCTTGGGTACAGCGAAGAGCGAGAAGAAAAATAAATATCGATTTGGTTTCGTTGACGGTTAAAACGACAGTCAGCGAGCATGCGCGCATGGAAAATAGCGCTCGGTCTGCGGATTCGTGTTTTGAAAATATTTAATATATTTATATTCATTCACGGTAGATAATATATTAACTTGAACGTTAAATTTTACTCTCATCAAGTTTGAATCATAAATCTTTATGTCATTTTCCTTCTCAAGTTGATTTTCTTCCAACAATTTTCTTCCAACTTCCCCTGAGTCCTGGAAAATTACCACATGTACGGAAATGCATTTTCCTCTTCGCATCCAGTTCAGTTCGTGATTTCGATGTCTCAAGACGTGTTGCGCTGCGAAAAAGGACGCGAGTGAAAATCATTGCCATTGGATTGAAAATAAAATAGAAATATTATTGATTCGAAGAAATTTGTAAATATTGGGCTGACATGAAAGCAATAATTAATGATTTCAATTGAATTTAAGATGACTCAGAATTTTCTTCTAAAACGCGTTTGACAATGTCGCTTGAATTTTTTGGCTTCTGCCGAAAGTTTTGTTTTTCTCCCGACAATTTGAATTGTTTTCACTGCGTAAAATAATTTTACGCGCTTTGCGGTTATCTCGAAGCCTTGATTTGTTAAAATATCTCAGCAAAACAGTAAAGTAAAATGCTGTTGCCATGCCGTTTTGCTTTTGCTGTAATCGTTCAATTCGCATAAGAAATAACACATTGACAACAAAAAGGTCTTTCTCAATCAAGAGCGGAAAATTCTATGGGAGTATGCCAAGAGAAGATTCGAAGGGTTGTGTCTCGTCATCAATATTGAGAACTTGTTTAGTCTCACGACTACCAAAAACGAGTTCTTGAATCCGATCGAATTTTCTCGACAGATTACAGGCAGATTCAGTTTTATATATTGTGTACGCCTTGTCATCAGATGATAGAAAGGCAGAGGTAGAAAAGGTGAAGTTTCTATTGAATCAAACGTCGAGACAAGAGCCGACATGGTTTGTTACCAACCGAGACGACACAGAAAGCATTTCCAACTGTTGCAGAATGAAATCATCTCGCACTGCTTTTATTTGAAAGATGTGAAAGTTCCTTTTTCAAGCGATTATTCAATCGTTTCTTAAGATGATTACAAACCTCTTTCATTAGATTTCAAGTCAAAGCAACGACAAAATTATTTCGTTGAAACTTCATGGAATGTGAAGCAATGTTGATGTCAATATTTTTGTGGCAAGACCTAAGTGCTTCACTGTAGAATTTTCTCTGATATCTAAATAAAGTCTGCATAAAATCATTAATCACTTCTCAAAAATAAGCTTCAAACATTTCTTCGCTAATTTGTTAGCTTTCCTACTGAGTCATTGACAATGAGGAATCCTCCGAAATGTTGCTATATTGAAGCTTCAATTGCTTCAGCTTGAAGCTTGATAAAACGCACCAAAATTTTTGGCTCAAGAATCCGTTGTGACATTAAAGATTCATTCTTTAATTTCACTCTGAAGATGTAGTGTAGACGAGGCGGAAAGCCTTTGAATGTTTTTCTTTCTCAATTTCAAGCAACTCGGAAAACTACAGACACAAAAACTTCAAGTGCGCTGTTTTTATGGCTGCTAAACATCAGATGTACACATATTCGATGGCAAACATTTTGATTTACTTTGACTCCTTCGAAAGGCTTTAGGCGTAAAGTTTCTTTGAATTTTGTTCAATGGCCAACATTTCTGTTTCTCTTGTAAAAGTAAATGTAATAATCAAGTGATGGTCAAGTAGCTTTATAAGCTCATCATGTGGACATAACTTGTGGCAGAGCTGAATTAGTTCAGTCATCTTTACGCCTAAAACCGATTTGACGGTCAACAAACTTTCAAATAAAGAATGAAATCCCTCGAACAGTCGTAAATATCAACGCTGTCTTATAAAACACAAAATTCCGGGACGAACATAAATCTTTCTAATATGAAATCGAAAAAGTTTTCCTCCTCGTTTTAAAAATATTCTTTAAGAAGAATATTTCATATTGATTTCATAAAGGCTGCCATGACATTATTACGGGTAAAACTGGATCTAGGATTTACAACACGAGAAAACTCTCGTCCTCAGAGCTCTTGAAAGTTTTGATGAGAAACTTTACCGCTTGGCAACGTCGTTGACAACGGCTCGCTCGTTGTTGTGTAATCGAATAGGAAAAATCAACTGAAGGATTGCAAACTAATGCGCTAAAAATTTGTCGTGATGCTATCGGCAACAAAAGTTATTGCTTAAAAAGTCCTCTGTTTTCTGATTATTTTTATTTCTCAGTTTCGTAAGATAAATGTGAAAGAGTTGAGAAATCGGTTGAGCTGACGATGGAAACTTTCAGTGGAGTGTTATAAAATTTGTGGAGCAAAGATAACAATTGTGGAATATTCCTACGAGAAGCTAACAGAAAAGTTATTTTTATTCCGAGAGGTGTAAATAAAATTAGTCAAAATTTCTGTGTTTGTGGAGAATCGTGTGTGGTTATCAGAGGAAGTGGTGAAAATGCATGGATTTCCGGTTATGCAAGTCGTCCAATACAGCGTTCCAACTTGCACATGGGATCCACCACCTCTACATCTCGATATCCTCCACCGACCACCATTAGTTGGTTAGTTTGCTGAATAATATAATAAATAGTTTTATAATTCAATGAAATTTTAATTTGTATTGATTTGTGAGTCGTAAAAGCTGCTCATCATTCCGGGAAAGTTCAGCGAGGGAGAAAAGTTTTTCAATTTAAATTTCAACAACACTAAAAACAACTTTCTTGAAAACCGAAATCATTCAAGCCAGTTGAAAGCATGTGACGCAACAAAAGCAAGCGGACGAGAGTCATTATTGCAAATCCCAATTAAATTTTCCAGAGCTTTCGTTAGCCCCAATTTAGAACTAATTGAGTTGCCGCATGAATAAATACCCGAATATAATTAAAACGCCTGCCTCGATAGGCCATCTGACTTCCATTGATCCGCTCTCATCTCTATTGTTTCGAAGGGAATTTTTGTCGGAGAGAGCGGGTAGTGGCTGAAAGGACGAACACGCAGTTTATTATTTATCGGCAGCTAGGGAATGCTCAAAAACCGATAAACAAGGCCAAACCTATTCCGGAACAACAACAAAATGCCTACGCTTCATTATATAATTTAAGCACAAATTAAAAAGCCATAAAATAAATTTGAATGTTCTTGCTATTAATGTTTGAACATTAGATTGAACTATCGTCTACCGAAGTAAAGCATAAGGATAAGAGTCTTGTCGTTGAGCAGCAAGCATGAAACATGCACTCAAATAACCAAAATAGCATGACCAGAGAGAAATTTTCACTGATAGACTATTGTGCGGTGCATGAAAATTGCAGTATCTACAACTGAACTAGCTTATGGGAAAAGTGTTGGTCGTACTTTCGCTCATAAAATTTTAAGCCCCTGAAGCGTCATTGATTCCGGAAATTCGTTTTCCTTGTTATTAACTTATTTGAATCGGAAGGACAAATTAATCGATCTTAATCGAGTTCAACCAATCTTAAGCAAGTTATTAACTCGAAGTTACACATGAACTTTTCCCGGAATGAACAGATTTGTGTTCTGATCTTCATCAAAATGGTTTCAAACTTTTCAAATCTGAACCTTTTGTTCTCTCCATCGATTTTCCAAGTGTCCAATGAACGCCTCAAAGTTTGGAATCTCACCATTTTCAAATCCACTTGTTTCCAATCTCATTTTCAAACTTTTAACTTCATTACATTCTTAACATAACTTTTGTAATTTGTTTAATCTCTAATCTTATCTCTCTCTCCTTTTAGTTCCTCATCAGCCAGGCGTTCGCAAATATGTGATCTGGTGTCTCGTCAGCGGCGGAATCCTCTGCTTGCTCGGTGTAATGTTCCTGGCCGTGTACTTCCTTTTAAGATCTTACACAAGCACAGTTGGATACTTCGAGACTGTACCGCCGTTTGTTCCAGCTACTTTGGTGAGTTTCTCAAATTATCAACTCCTCTTATTGCGTTTAAGATGTTTTGGCCTAAAATCGAATTAAAAAATCTCAGACACAAAAGTTCTTACTAAGTGAAGTTCTCCAAAAAAGCACTCAACTCAATTTTACAACCCATTAGTTGAATGAAAAAATATTTGTGCTTATTTTCCACTTGGGACTGAAAAAACTTGTTTGGGCTAATGAGCCAAACTATCTATCTGAACTTCTCCTTCAAAACTTTTTGAACCTCGCACCCGCAAAAGCTTTGAATAATTCTAACATTCTTTACGCATTTTAATGTAGCAAGAAAATAGTTTTCAAACGCAAACACAAATTTCTCTTTCGCCGACAAGTGTGATTTCATTTGTTGACCATCCCTAGCTCCAATGGATTTCCGGAACCTTTATTGGGTTTCGTCATAAATGTACAAGATGAAATCTGTTGATTAACTGAAAATTCCGTGAAGAGAAGAAGAGAGGAAGTTTATAAATTGCTCGATGATCGAATAGTGGCAACCCACCCTTTCAATTTTCCTAGCATGTGTGATAAGTTGTTGTTTCATTTTTCTCTTACGAGATTTTCTTCGTTCATCGACGATAAATGAACTTCGTGGCAAAGGCCAAATAGAGAAAAACATTTCGTGTTTTATTAAACCGAGTCAAGACATAAAAACTTTCTTCATTCACGAGACGACAAAGCGAAAAAAATACAGTCTCGACAGCTTGCTTCTGGAGGAAGGAAACAAAGTGACAGGAGATTCTTGCTTCCTGATATGTAGATAGTTACAAATATCACTTTACTGGGAAGTGTCAAGCTTAAATGGCTTTCATCGACTCAGCCAACTACCCTCGCAATCTAAATTGCTTGCTTTTTCTTCAATGTTATAGAGTTTAAGCTCTTTTGCATGCAAATGGGTTGATTCGTTCATAAAATTACATTTTTATTTGCATAACGGTAACAAAACATATTAGAACAGATAATCTTCTATCTGAAATTCAACAAGTAATCCTTTGGAGATATACAGTTGAAATAAAGTTATAGCCTTTTGCCCTCTCATCGAAGCGAAAAGAGAAAAACACTCACAAGAGCGACGGATAAATAGAAAGAAGTTTATTTCATCATGCTCAGGACGGAAGCTTCAAGAATTTGCTGAAATTTATTTCCCTGAAATTCAACTTCAGTTCTTTTTATGTTCATGCAATCACAATTGGAAAAGACAGTCGAGAAGAAGTGTTTATATCTGTCTATGATCTTAATACATCTAGAATCGTTACTCCTAATCCTTTGCAGACGGGGAGAGTTTTCGAAGAAATCTTTTCGTCAGAAGAAAAAATGAAAAGGGAAAATTCCGATCTGAATGGAATTTACATATAAATGCTTTAGTTTTGCAATTTATTTGCCTTTTTCTGTTCGCTGATAGCGCTCCTGCTATTGATAAGACATATCGATTGAAACGAGACAGGCGAAATAATCCTTTAGGGCTAAACATCCTCCGTCTCTACACAGTTTTATTATGAGAAACGAGGGCGAGGATTCCCTGTAAAATGGATCGGCAATTTAAAAAAAAACCTTTGAAATGCTTTCTGTCCTCCGAAGCAACACGAGAAACTTTTGAGATAAATATGTATCACTAAAAACCTTATCTAAGCTTAAAACGTTTAGTGCAAAAGGCTCTGCTACAACAGTATGGATCCAACAGTGCACTGAAGACATAAGCTACAACTTTTAGATTTCTGTTTCTTAACTAAGTTTCTTACATTTCGACCTTTTCCCATATCATACTGTTCACATCGTTTCGGTGCTTGCCTCGATGAAAGAATAATTCCGATAGTAATTTAGCAATTAGTTTAATGCCAATTAAAAATAGCCATAAATTTCTTGCCCAGATGGAGCCAAAATATTTGCTCATCCGATTAGATAACGAGCTTTTCTTTTCTCGAAGCGGAAAAACTGTTTTCTTAACATTACTTTTTCTGTTGGATGAAGAGAAAAAAAATGAATTGAATTGCCGAGCGAAAGTTTGTTATCTATTATATCTTTAATTCTATAAGCATCGATCGGAGCTTTGCACATCTTTCTGACAAACTCCAAGTTTTACTCGAGAAAAATCTTAAAGCATAGAATTCTAGATTTATTTCTAGAATAAAAAAATATTTATAAACGGCATATGTAACATGCATACATCGGTTTCAACATTGCAAAGATAATAACCTAAAGATGAATCCTATGAAAATTATGTTCGATGTAAAAAACACGACGATATTCGTGATAGAAATTCTATCATGGAATTGTTATGAAAGATTTTCACATAAACTGAACTTGAGGGACAAAAAATATCATATCGTTTCTAAACTTCCTTCACAGGTTTAACTGATAGAGAAGTTACGAGATTTCACATAATGATAACCTTCGTAATCACTATTGCGTGACATTCGTAATCACTCGTTTCAATCCTCCCGACGATTTTCAATATCTTAAAATTCATAGTGAGCTAAAATAACAAGATTCCGTCGTTATTCGTGGCCCTTGCCGTCTCGTTTTCTATCTTCACGGAATAATTTAATTATGAGTTTTCCTTCTCCCTTCTCGCCATTCCACTTGAGACTTTTTCACAGCTAACAGATTTAATTATAATTTAAAATTATGGTGTACAGGGATTTCCTTGTGTACTTAAGTAAAATCCCCATTTCACCCCAACATATTCCCGTAACAATCATCTTACCCTTCCAGCGAGAAACAAAAGCAGAAAACGAAAGCGGGATGTGTAAAATTTTAACAGAAATTCGTTTGTGCTTGAGTAAGCACAGTAGATGTATTTATTAATAAGCTCCCCCATTTGGCTCCACTTTCCTTGAATTTGCATAGCTCAATGTAGAAGTGATTTTGCAAAAATACTCCTCCAAATCCTAATAGATTTGCAGGATCTATCGTCGTTTCCACCTCCCGTATTTCAATTCTTACCTTTGGGCGAAGAAAATCGAGAAGAAAATTTTACAAGCGTCACCAATTTTATTTATAAACTCAATTGAAAAAAGATTATAGTAAGGCGAATCATATTTCGTTTATTGCTTGAACCAACTCAACAAAAATTTCAAACTGCTTTCATTTATCTGCAAGAGGCTTCAATTTCTGTTTGAACAATCGCCGCAGATTTGACCTTTCTCCAATCATTGAAAGCGGTCGTTATGCAAGTATTGTTCATCAAGTCGATCTTCTTGAGATTCTTGTAAGGTCTAAAGTCTACGTTTATTTTCTGCAATATGAAGTTTAAGTCAAAACAAAAAGCGAAGAGACAAAGAGACGTTCTCACCTGCAGCCTGTTATTGTCGAGAGAAACAATCTTGAGCGCAAAGTTGTTTTTGAAAAAGTCTGCGTCGAGAGCTTCAATGCTGTTGTTGTTAGCTTTAAAGCGTTGGAACATCGTGGCCTGATTCAAAAGGTACGTTGGAAGTTTTCTCAGTTTGTTCTTGTCAATGTAGAAATCTACTAATGCGGGCAGATCATACAATGAATCTTCAGGTATATCTTCGAGATCATTGTCATCCAAATTCAAAGTTTGTAGCTTTGGCATTCCCGAAAAATCATCTCGCTTAATATAGCGAAGATGGCTTCCCGTCACCAAGTATTTGAGGAAGTTTGGGAAAAAGACATCGGCATCAAAATGCGGCAAATAAGTTGTTCTGCTATCTTTGATCCACAAATACTCAACCTCGAGGTTGGAATTTCCCTCTTGGTGTTGACCTTGTATGTTTGCGATCCTCACATTCGGCGAATCGATCGTTATTCCTTCAACTTCGCATCCATAAAGTCCTCTGAAAATAAGAAGTTCATCTGGATCCTTTGGCCGGAAATCACATTACTCACTCGTAATTCCTAACGAATTTGCAATTGAGTATAATATCCTCCCACGTAACAGAGACTTTGTCACGCATAGAGTCTTTAATCCAGTCGACAAGCTTAAGCTGAAACGGTAAAACTGTTTAGAACTGCGGTTTTAGAAATGTCAGAAGAGTTACTATGTTTGTGTAAACGGAATACTTGGATACGTCACAGCGCCCTTGGTCAATGACGGTCGCTGACACGATTCCTTGTAGGTACCAAGTGTTGCTAACTTGATAATAGAAGCCTAAAATGCTCATAAGAATGCTTTGAACATTGAAGATCTGAAATGAAAATCATTGAATTTACCACCGCCAGAGTCACCTGAAATTAACGAGTTGGTTAGTAAAGCAATTGCATGAAAAAAAGCTTTTACCATGACAAGGTCCAATGTTTTGTCCCGGCCATCCAGCGCAGAAAGTTCTGGGTGAAGAAATCTTTGCAAACTCCACATAGCTTAAGAAACATTCTTCATTTGTTACTGCTCGAACTTGAATTTGCTTTGGGACGCTTTCATGATCGCCAGCCACTGCTGTTGATGTTTCTGACTTTCCCCAACCAACTACAGTTCCAAGCGGATGAATGAACACGGAATTGTAGTTTGGAAGACAAATAGGCTGAACTGTGCGAGAGAATGAGACTGGATACTGCATAGTTGCGAGTGCAATGTCGGCTAAAATTTGAGATTTGATTTGAACAGAATCGAAAGCAAAAGGACGCTTTTACCGTCAAAGTTCTCTGCATTGAATTTCCAGTCGGGATGAATTTTAACATCTAGCAAATTCCTCTTCTGAGAGCTGCTTTCGAAGTAGCGAAGATCGTACTGTCCGGCGGCCACGTATGTGTTTTTAACATCGTTAACGGGAGCAAAGCTGCCCTTGGACCAAAAACAATGCGCAGCTGGAATGGAACAACGAAAATGAATCATGAAGATTGCACGCTATCGTTTTTCACACTTTGTGATCGGTCAAATCAAGTTTTCAAAGCGCAGATGTACTGAACGGGGTGCTTAACCTTTCTATGCGCACTTCCTCGATAGAAACTTGTTTCAATGTCACACGTTTTATTGTGAGAGCTTCGTAAAATCACGGATGATTTATCGTCAGCGGGGGGTTTTGGGATTTAGGCTCTACCTGTGACGACGTGACGACTACTGACAAGCGTCGATCCGCAAAAGAATTCGTCGGATTCAGTGTTGTGTAGAGTGCAGAGCCATGGCCACTGGCCACGCTTGGCGTACACGCCACCATAGATAAGTTCACTCGAATATTTCACCTGACCACACTCCTCAGCCGCTACTAGAGCGCTTGCCAAGATACCCGATAAAGCAATCAATTTTATAAAGCTCATTTCGACTGCTGAGACGTTCTGCAGAGACTGAGCAAATAGCGTCTCTTGGAACTTAAACCGAGCTTCTCATCACAAACCGGATTGTTCCCGTTCCGCTTCTTCTTCAATTTACTCGAAACCATTCAGTGACGGTGATGATTCATTTGGCTAGAGAACCAGTCGTCTGGGAAAAAACCAATTACTCGAATAAAAATATAAAACGTCTTCGCTCCCTCAGCAACGTTAAACTTATTCAGAGCGGGCTCTCTTATGAGCTCACGTTACGTTACTGACAAATTTTGTTTCGGTGAATCCCACCGTCGCATGAATATGAGTGTTGTTTATGTTCTCTTGAAACCGGTTTCGTTGTTGATTTCTACCGGTCGGTGTTTACATGAACGCAATCTTTATAAGCGAGCTCTCGAGTTTGTTTCGAGTTAGTTCCCTCGAATAAGCAGAACGATTCTGATCAAAAGAGTTAACGATGGTGGGAAAATTTGGTATTTTTCTGATCCTTGCGGCAATCGCTCTTGGGTCAACGCAAGAATGTGGAAAGTTGGCAAATGGAAATATCGACGACAAGAACGCGTTGCTTCCATGGACAGTTGAAGTGAGAGAGAGATCGACCAATGAGGTAGTATGCCGAGGCGTTCTTATTAGCAATCAACATGCTCTTATCGGTAAATATAACTCAAAAGATCAATAGCAGTGACCTCTAATATTTTTAATCGCATTCAGCCGCACATTGCCTATGGCCTAAACCATATTTTAAAAGCCTGAAGGTCATATCAAACATTTTCTTAACTGTCGGTGGGCAGTCTGTCGATTTGATGGATATCAAAATCCATTCGGATTGGAAGTTCAACAAAGATAGCTATGACGCTGATATTGCAGTTGTGTCACTCTTCAATCCAATTGCTCCATCGGATAAGGTTCATCCAATCTGCTTACCACCTCTCGCTTCGGGGTCAAATGTCCTAGTCGTCCCAGGAGGTGTTGCAGTAAGATTTTCCTCATCTGTTTCAAACTCTTTTTTCATTAAAATTATCACGTGATAGGC
Source organism: Smittia sp. YW1114-2 (assembly GCA_033064975.1). Taxonomy (NCBI): domain Eukaryota; kingdom Metazoa; phylum Arthropoda; class Insecta; order Diptera; family Chironomidae; genus Smittia; species Smittia sp. YW1114-2. The sequence goes on from CP093832.1 coordinate 1,022,591, forward strand.
TGGATTGAGCTCATTGCAAACATCAAACGTAAGAGAACGCGTTGCGGTCGAAAAGAACTCAGAGTGTTTCCAACACTTCCCCAAAACCATTCAAGATCCATCAACAAGAACGTTTTGTGCCAACTGGCCGGGCGAAGACATCCATTTACCGAGCTCGTTCACAGGTGGTTACTATTACAACAAAGATAACTCTTGGTACATTCAAGGGATCGAATCGGAAAGCTTCGTTCAGAAAAATCAGTGCGATTTTAAAAAGCATTCGGTTTTCACTAACGTCGCATCTTACGTAGATTGGATTCAAACGATTGTCAAGCGCGACACTGAAACACAATGGAAAGATGTTGAGCTGAAATGCACCTTCATCAAGAATTTAGAAGGATTGTACGGTTGTGAAGTTGAACATTTTATTGTCAATTCACCGAGTGTAAGAATAGCTTCGATTTCTGGGCAGCACCAAGACAGAAACTCGAACGCAGAAGTGGAATATGTTTGGATCAAGAACAGCCAAGTTCCTTATCTACCTCGCTTCGATGCCGGAATTTTCTTCCCAAAACTAAAGAAATATCTCGTCACCGATAGCGGCGTCAAATTTGTAGAACGAAACGACTTCTCAGGAATGCCGAACATTGAAACTTTGGACCTTTCTAACAATGATATTGAGGAGCTACCTGACGACACACTTTTCGATCTAAACGAGCTAGTCGATCTGTATCTGGACAACAACAAATTCAAAGCTTTGCCTGCACAGCTTTTGAGCCATGCTTCAAGTTTCCAGCGCTTCAAGGCAAACAATAACACCATCGAAATTATACCAGCAGACTTTTTCAAGAACAATTCTAATCTGAAGATCGTTTCGCTTGATCATAATCGTTTGCATAAGATCAACGTGGATTTCAGACCCTTCAAAAATTTAAAGAAAGTCGACCTTCTTAATAATCCTTGCATCAGTACAAACTACAACGACTGGCGCCGTCTCAAGACAGCAGCAATTATCACAAAAGAACTTCAAGAGACTTGCCAGTGAACATTTATCGAAACCAATGAATCTATTTGTCGAACATCAAACCTTCAAATAAAGTAAATGCTTGGTAATCTAAAATGTGTCATAGAATCAGACTTATTCACATTCAATTTAGAAATAACTTTCTCGTCGCGTTTTCGGTTTTAAAAAATCAGCGTCATATTAAGTTGAAGTCTGTGACGATGTCGGCAAATTTATGCGAAGCGAATCTTAAAAATACAAAATACCAACAATTTTATTGATTTTAGCTCAAAATAAATTTGTAAACTCAATTCCTTTGGCAACTCCGATCCTAAGCGCTGCATTAAGGAAGCAAAAATCTTCTTTTGAGCAAACAATTTTGAGCAATCGTGAACTGAATTTGAAATATTTGTGCGTCTGTGCACAGAATGCAAGATTGTCGTGACAAAAATAACTCAATTGTATGAGACATCAGTACATGAATTAGGAACATTTGACCATGTTGTGCGTTCAACCTAAAAATTCCAGGATTCCTAGAGACATTCGGCTTACGTACAGAACAAAATAAGTTATTATTTTATGTGCACCCTCTTGCTAACTTCTGAACGAAAATTGTAACGCCTTAGGCAGTTCGCACTTTACAGTGAAACTCTTACAAAGTCTGGAGAACAATATGTGTGTGCACTTTGCTGGTAACTAATCTCTCACCCTTCAACCTTGTAGAATTTACCCACTCAGGATTTTCTAAAGACTTTTGAAAGCAAGGAAATATGAAAAACAAACCCTTCAAGTCAGTTTGATGAGAGACATGAAGGGTGTCGTTTTATAATGGAATGGGTGCGACAAGTATCTGAATGAAAATTTGGTTTTATTTACGAATCGAACTCAATTCGGTTGTTTTTATTTCTGCGTTTCTTTCAAAATCAGAACATGAACAACTTGACAGCTTTCGCTCTTCATCTGAATCTTAACAGGAGATTGATATGTGAATGACTTCGTCTTCATTTCTTTTTGTTTTTGCGACAACGTCGTAAAACGAAAAAGTGTAAACGACGACCGTGACGTGATGGTTTAGCTTTCAGCTTGTCGTCTCTTTGCATTTTATGACTATGCATGATTTTCCGCTTTTCCTTTTTATACTCGAAGAAACAAAGAGCCTTAAAAAAATAAAGAGATTTAATATGAAGTTATTGGATTTGCTCTTTATTTTTAATGCTGTTTGATTAGTTGGTGTTCTTTTATCATTAGAAAACTACGCAAGAGAATGCCGGTGAAAATTCTTAGCGTTAATCAAACGAATTCTTGTAAAGGAAATAAACTCGGTCGTTTTGAAGAAATCGTGAACTAAATGACAAGAAATCATCTTGTTATCATCGAAGCAAAAAGATAATCGCTGTTAAAATAGATTTTCTTTTATCTCGTTGCTTCGTTTTCAACCATAATGACGACCTGCTGAAACAAAACCTCAAGCTATAACGAAAATTGGCACAAACTCGCTGCTCAAAAGAAAAAGGTCGAAGGAAGTAAACACACGGAACGGAATAAAAAGTCTATAAAGCGAGCAGAGGAAAGAGTAACTAGAACAGAACTGCAACTTAATTTTGTTTTTTGTCTGCCATCGTCAGAATTAAAGTTTATAAAGGATCGGTTGAACAAAATCTAATCACTTGGGGTAGCTCGTCTAAGAAGTTCATTTCCTTATTCAGTGCTGAAACAGTTATCGGCATTTGTTTTGCAACATTTCAACGGAACGTTAAACAAAATTGTTTTCCTCAACCATCGAAAGTTTCCTCGCAGCTAATTAAGGATGCTCGAGAGTAATAAAATTCCAATTTCGGTAATGTACGCTTATAAGAGCGCGCTTAGTAATTAATTTTAATTTGATTTAAACAACCTGCCTCCTCCGTAAACTTTGTTTGTCTGGTTAAGAGGTTTGCTGTACGCCAAGGTGTCAAGCTTATTTGCCAGTCTGGAACAACATATACTTATTTGTCAACTCAAACTCTTTGTTGAACGCTTGTTAAAATTGGATTACATAAAATTGGATTGTACATAAATGTTGGTCAATTAAAGATGGTTTAAAAATATATATTATATATTAAAATCTCTGTAGTTTATCATATTTTCATACCGCTACTGCTTGAGAAATTCTCTACATCAAACTTGTCACTTTCTACAAGAGTCCTTCAGAAATTTTCCATTCCACTTTAATTCGTGCCGACGTCAAAATCGTTTTGCATTTGCTAGAACTTGAGACCTCTTGTCGCGACTATTAGAGGACAGGGAAACCGCTCGTATGTTTGAACAACTTCGTTCTCTTTATAGAATGTGTACAAACGATTGAAACTGAAGTGAGACTAAAAGTGTCTTTGGTGAAAGAAAAAACTTAGGCAGAGAACTAAATTTTTATTTTTCGATGTTCCTATTTGTTTTCGCAATTGATTTTTTAGTTTGAAATTTTTCTTAAACTTCAAATTTCGCTAGCTGTTGCTCATATGTTTCGAAATTGTTCCTAAACATTAACCTTTATTTATGCTATCGGATTACTCTGCCATTTTCCGCATCTGCCTTTTCATCGACAACCTTTGACGGCAAAAAAAGCTTTCGTATCCATCAATGAGATCTCGTTTCGGCGACAAAAACAACATGCGTGAATCGATTTGAGCTTTCTTTTTTTCCATTCCACCAACGAATGTGTTTCCATTAACGCTTCGCTTTACTAATGTTTCACGACAAAAAAGTGATGAGTGAACAGAATCAAAACGAGGGAAATAAATCGATTTTGGGTTCAAATTCTATCGAGAGGGAAGTTTTTCGGGCGACGAAGGTGAAATATTTTTTGTAGATAAAGCTTAATACACTTGGGGTGTTCTGAGTTTGATGCGAAAAAATAATAAAGCGAGCGCTCAAACTCATTTTAAAGTCTAACTCACTCCATTTCACAAAACTATTCTTTTCGTATTCCTGACGACTAAGTGACTTTTACACTTTGAACGAATGATGAAAAGAATGAATCGCTCAACCAGAAAATGAATTCCAATCACAAATATTTGCGGCAAGACTGGATCCACATTTGTAAAGCGACGATGTCTGCTTCGCTTTGTGCTGATAGAAGCTGAAACGGAATTGTAAACGGGGATGATCTGTGGAGTAGGTTTTAAATGATACTCACGACGAACGAATTCGATGGCGGCTTAGCTGAATTATTAGAAATGTAAGCCTTTGAATAAAACATTTCCATTTCTCGTTTTTATTTGCCACACTGAAAGCAGAAAAAGAAAAATCTTATTAAGTTTTTTCTGGCTCCCCTTTCTATTGCCCTACACAATTGAGCTTCACATTTTGAATACGGAAGTAGTTCACGTTCAGCAAATTTCTGCTGCGGTTCAGAAGCACAATCAACAGTGAGTTGAGTCAAATTGCTTCACGCACGATTTAAATTCTCAATCCGAGGGTGACTTCTTATTTCCACTTAGTCTTGAGCTTTGACAGCTTTGCTAATGTTTATTCCACCCCGTCGTCAACAGCTTTCACGAGTGCTGTTAACAAATTTTGTTGCGTTGAGATAATATAAATTATCTAACCTATTCCAGCTTCAGGATATCCAGAGAATAGATGAATAATACTGAAACGTGTAAAGAGGAATTTTCTAATAACGCGAAGAAATAAATTTTCCTGCCACCGTTTCACCACACGGAAAGAACTTTTCCATCCATAAATCGCATTCTTCTCTTTTTTCTTCTCTCTCGTTTCCATCGTTTCATCGAAAATTTATGCTCATATAACGAATAAATTTCCATAATTTATCAAATGTTAAATAGATTAGGTCTCGGAGCTTCTGATACTCTCGCACTTTGGCTAAGAGATTCTATTTTTTAACACCGACATTCGCTTTTTTCTCACACGTCAGTGGCTGTCTATCGCGTCCGATCAATATTTCATGACAAAAGAAAGTTTAAAAATATTCCTCTTTGTATTTACTCACATCAAAAACGACCAAATCGGATTGGAAACATAAAACTTTGTAAAAATTTATTGAGCTCCCTTAAAGTTGATGTTTTGAAAAGTTTTCGATGCTTCGCAAGAGATTAAATAGGCATCGATGCGGATTTAATTTGATTTCCGAGACGAGTTTTGACATCGTGCGATGATAATGAACCCGAAAACAATTTCCACACTTCGCTTGCTCGCTCGCTCGCAACTTCGTTGTCAGTCAATTTAATGATAAATTCAAAATCTACTCCGCTCCTGTTCCGCACGACTAGAGGTTAAATCAAATAGAATGGATTTTCCTCGGTTTAGTTTTTCTCTCTTCTTACGTCCTTTCAACTTAGTAAACAGTGCCAACATCGAGGAGTGTTTTTGCGAATGAATTGGGGAAAGTTTTTGTAGTCGATCGAGAGGAGTTTTCCGTTGAATTGAATCATCTCAAAAATTAAGGAAATTCAAGATGTAATCGAGAACTTTTCCTCTGGTTTTCCTCTTCACTGATCCATTAATCGAACAAATTGGAATAAACTTGAGATCTGCTTCACTAATGGAAGCATTTGAAAAGGAAGAAAAACTCACAGGACTTGAGAGTTCGGAAAGTTCCTTCGAGACAACAAAACAACTAAGCTGCTGAAAGCGTTCTGTTGGAATTAAAAGGGAAAAAAGTCTACTTTGCCTTTGTTCAAACAGAAGAAAATTTGTTGATTTAGCTTTTTTCTCTTAATTTTCCACTTGGAGCGTGTTTGTCTTACATTTTGCGAGGACTAAGAAATTAAATTTACGTAACGATCATCAGCCTCCGTGAAATTTAATAGAAGTTTCTTGTCACGGAGTTGTCGAGGAATAATTTAGAATTTTAGTAGATTGTGATAAAGTTAAACTATAAACGAGAAGCAGAAACTTTAATATTTTTGAACTACATAAAATTTGAGTTGCTGCTCTGATTTAACTTCATTTACGTACAGAAGATTTCGGATTAGTCGCGTTTATAAATTTATTTTCTCTATTCAAAAAACATCGAGTATAAAGTAAAACATTCAAACTCGCTCGAGTACAGTTTTCCTTTACTTTGTGTCATGATTATTCACCTAATATTTTCCGAGTTGAAGCAAACTTTTTCTATCAAAAGAATTTCCGTGTTTTTTTCTCTCACGAAAGAAGGAAAACTTTTCCTCTTCAAACTTCGCTTCGCGTTTCGACACAAATGCTATCGTTGAAAAAACTGGCTTTGGTTATTAAATGGAGCTTTATTGGACGCCTTTTTGTTAAAATCAATGAAGTGTTGAAGTCAAAGAACTGGTTAGCAGTTTACAGAAAATTAATTTATAAACTAAAATGTTGTCCAGCTGGATTAAAATTACGAGCAAAATTTTTTGATCCAAGTTCGAGGTACGAATCGTCATCACTCTTACCGTTGACTGAACCAGAAAGAATTGAGATTGCTCCGTTCGAAAGAATCAGAAAGGAAGATTATTTGCAATAAGTAGAGACTACAAAATTTCAACTTAAAGTCGGCAAAAAGTGACTTGCAAAAAGCCACTGAAAATTCTCTTGCTTTGGGTAAATGACGTGTGCCTATTCGAGATAAAGGAAATTACCGATTTGTCTCACTTAAAAGCTTGTAAAGAAAAACTGAATGAGGTTTTTTTCAATCAGTCTCTTCAAGAGCTTTTCTGAGTTTTCTTCCGGTTTTCTTTCGTGTTGCTTTTGGAAAAAGTTCAATTCTCGAAACTGATATTTATTCTCGGAACTCTGATTTCTTTATGCGAGAAGATACACAAGTTATGGTCTAGCCGTTGATCTAATATTGTTCTATGCATTTCTTTTACTTATAGCTTCTGTTGACTGGCCTTTGTATAATGAGTTTGGCGAGACGAAGGAATCGTTATTCATATTTGGTAAGTATTGATGAAGGGAAACATTAATTCGTCATTTCAGTTTTCAGAATTTCGTCTCGATTATTGAAATATCTGATTAAAATATTCTAATGAACTTCGTTCTCTTCCTCACAGATTAAATTATCAGGAGCTTGTAGTCTAGCGTCTGCGCTGACTTGTGCCTTGGTCACCGTGACTACCACAGTCATTCACATGAGCCGGCTGCAGGCGCTGCGTGAATGTCAATACACTCAGAAGACAAGAACGTGCACGTGTTCATCGGCCCTATCAGAAGTGTCTGGAGACGATGCAGATGATAATATCGGAGTCCGCTTCGTCTTCGATGCGACTGCAGATTGCAGTGTTGTTCATGGGGCACTTTATTCGTGTTTGCGAGCAGTTTTCGGGCTCTCGGTTGCTGGTGTATTCGTTTCCGTGTTCAGCTGTATGCTCGTTTATCAGTTGCTCAGGTGAGTTAATCATGAAATAGATTGGAACACAAATTGCAATTATCCGTTTCTTAATAGTCACGAGAGGAAAAAGATGTATTGGGAACAGTTAGAGCTGAGATGTAGATCGTTGTACTCAGGGACCTCCCTGCCTCCACAAGGTCCTGCGATCATTGGAACGCAGCGCGGTGCTGCATGCCGTTGCTGTGAGCAATGCCACGCTCATCGGACAGCGATGTCATCTAACTTTCCATGGGATGCTGACAGTAGATTTCTGGCAGGGCCAACGGGGAACTTTTACTCACCAAATCCAGGTGGTGAAGAAGCTCTAGGCGCTCACGAAACCAATCAGAGGAATCGCTCATGGAATTGGCCAAGAATGCCGTGGCAAAGACTTGACTCGTCTCCTTCAACTGCCCAGCAAGCACCCCAAGCAACTCAGAGGTTTTGTGGACCTGTTTCAAGCTCAGACTCTCAATACGGCTTTTCGAACGGACAAGCAGGTGTAAATAATGCTAGCTCTGTTTCACCTCAAAACGGCTACAGTGTGATAGGTAGTCACTTTGGTCCTCCTTATTATGGCCCACCGCCTCCTTACTCCGACCCTAACAGCCCAGCAAGGCGCGGTCGCTATCAGTACATTCATCAAAATGCGTGCCACCAAACACTCGATCAACATATCCCTTCGAATCAGCCAGTTTTCGAATGTCACCAGCGTTCGACGACTGACAGCCAGCTAGGCCCAATGCAATCGAATTTCTCTCAGCAAAGCAGAAGTGCAACAAAAAGACAAACTCAATTTAAGACACAAGAAAACTACGAGAACACTCCATCGGACAGCGATGGGGGCCAGAGAAGTCGTGTTTCCAATACGCTGCCAGTGAGAAAAACCAAAAAACGTGTCGATATCTTAACAAATAAAAGTATTGGGCCGAAGCAGCTTCATCAGAGGGTGAACGTACAAAACGTTTTCAATAATTTACAGGAGAGAGATAATCAATCTGACGCATCTGAAAACGATTACAACGAGCCATCACATCTCAATGCTGAGTCTTTGTCCACAAACCCAGTGCCACAGCCTGCAAAGAGCAGAAGAACCAATTTAGGCATCGAAAATACAGGCTTTCAGTCGATAGATGCTGGTGAACACCTCGGCGAATTAATGAATGGTAACGCGGAGTCAGAAGTTTATTTCGCCGATGTCAGCAGTTGTTGTAACGTTTCTGTTAAGAACGACAATTACTACGAAGAAGCAAAACAGCGTAATAAAGCAGATAAAGTTGTTGTTGACGACTATTTGTCGCAACGTTTCGGGAAGAAGGAACCATCAATCAGAAGTCGCTTGCCGTTCCCTCAAGTAATAACGGAAGGTTTCGAGAAATCACCGAGCAAGCAATTGAATCTCGCCGTAGCACCTAGAACATCAATCATTCAAAAGGATGTTTCACGGCAAAGCATGTGCTCTGTTGAATCGGAGAAAACAGACTTCACCGACCTCTCGCCTGCCACGCCGACGGTAAATTTTCAGACATATCCGAATCAGTTAATTGAAAACTATCAGCAGCAAAATGATTTCGTTGCATCGTTCCCTTATAACGAGCAGAGTCAGGAAGCTCATCGACGTTCGACAAAAAACCTCCAAGACATTTTCCTCTCGAGCGATTCTCAGTACGAAACCATCAAAGATTCTAATCATTTCGAAACGACTCCATTGACTCTAAATTATGAATTGAGTCATGACGTTTCATCGTCGTCGATTTCTTCGAGTAGTTATAGCAACAATAAATCATCGTCACTCCAATACTCGCTAAATGGAACACCCACCAAACGACAAAATCTCGGCTCAAACATAAGTGTAATTATTGAAAACCTGAACTCTGACAATTATCCGGACAACATCGCCAACCATCAGAAGCTCCCACACAAGCAGAAACAAGACTGTAACGATAAAATTATTAGTGGCATCGAGAAGCAGACGGGGTGGCCTGAAGTGAACGGCAACGACCGTCGATTGTGAGACGAAATTTATGTTTAATAGCAAACGCAAGGTGAACGAAAGATTTCTCTCTCTGCTTTCGCTGGTATAATTCAGTATTAAGGACAAATTAAACATAATTAGTTATGAAAACAAATGTGGATACTAAATTTCACTGTGCGACAGATGAGATTGAAAAGGGTGAAACTCAAGTGATTATTCAAAATGTTTTTTCATCAAAAATTAAAGACTTTGTAAATAGATAAACGTATAATGCTTAGCCAGCGGATAGACATAAATCAACTTCAATTAGTTTTCCGGGCTTTTTCTCATAGTAAAAAACTCTTTATAGGGTCGCTTTGTCTGTCCGTTTGTTTGAGTCTCTGTAGCGCAAGTTGAGCGAGAACAGAAGCATACGGACGTCATAAAGAACCGACATCCTAGGCTAGGATTTCCCGAGAAAAAGCCCTTCGTTCGAACTAGGCGCGTGAAAATTAACGTTCCACTTATTATAATTTAGTTACAATGTTTAGAGCAACCAGAAATTTTGTTAGATCTACATTAAGTATCGCTCTTTACCGAGGCCGTCAAGCTTTGAATCAAAGTGAAAAACGATTCTTTTTATGCAAATGATTTCATGATGTTCCTTCTTTGTTCGACGTCTTAAATTCTGTTGAAAGGAAATCTTTTATGATGTAAATTTGGAAATCTTGGAGAAAAACAGTTCTATAAATTTAAGTTTTCTCGCAAAAATATTTCACTCAGCAAAAGAAACATTTGCTTTTCTAGGCTGGAGCGAAGATGGGACCTAAAAAATTTATTTTGTCTTCTTCCACACCTTGAACATTAATGAAAGTGCTCTCAATGATTCAATTTAATTACATTACTCTCAGTTTCCTCTTGGAGCAATGCAAATTAATAAATTACCATTTTGTTCAGGGACTGTGAGCGTTGACTTGAATTTCCGACATTCCACTTTAAGATCCTTCAAGTCCTTTCGCGTTCATAGTCAAGTCGTAAGGAGATTAAGGGAAAAGCAATTAGGAAGTTACAGTTCGGAACAAAAAATATCATTATCGTAAAAGCGCTCATTCAGAGCCCGCCCAGAGTTCTTTTTCTTCAGCTTGTAAAAAATTTATGATAATTTCTTTAAGCAAGTTTTCTAGAGAAAAGCAAAAAAATGCATTTCCCGAAGCACACTCAGCGTTGAGTAATCTTTCAATATTTGAAAATGGTCAAGAGGAAAATTACAAAAAGTTTGTTTCCGGATTAGGATGAGCAAAATATAAATTGATAAAAGTTTGAACAGAACAAAATGTTTCAAGACGAGAACAAGAAAGAGTTTGTAGACTAAGATAAACGGCTTCCGACAAAGTTTATGTACATAATTTTTGACATGACCCGATTGAGAACTCTTGGAAACTTTTTCCGTTTGAAACTCGAAGTATCTCTGAGAGATAACCTTCATTTCTTTCGAGCTGAAATTATCACATTCTGTATAAACTTCTGATTTTTTGAAATCAGTAAACGGAATCAAGTTGATTCAATCAACTCAGATTTCGTTTCAGCGGAAATATAATTCGATAAAACGAGAAATGGTAATTTAACTAGAAAAGGCATAGCGACAATACCCAAGTATTTAAATCGATTTCTTGATAAGCATGAAGCAAAGAAAAAAGCTTTTTGCTTAATTTCTAATAAGATATAAAGAATAATATGTATTTGTTAGAAAAATGTTTTACCTTTTATAGAAGAAAATTATCGGTTTGTGAAACTAAGAAAAAGACAAATTTTCGTTTCATTCTTTTGATCATTTTTAATGCTTTATTAAAAGAAATCATTGTGCCTACAGGCAAGTCCATTTAACGATAAAGAAACCTGACTCAATCTGAGCAAGAAATTCGAGTTTGGATTTAAATCGTTTTTTGTTTTAAAACCAAGACGATAATTGTAAAAACAAATGTAAAAACAATTGAACAAAATTATATTTAAAATTAATGAAATTCCTTCCATCTGGTTTCTTTAACTTTCTTACAGAGTTTTCAGAAGAACGAAAATTATTGAAACAGGGACAAGAACAGAGCTCAAAGTTGACGCAGTGTTATTGGAATCATTTGGTTTCGAGTGTGAAGAGCTTTCATTGCTATCGATTTCGTTCTCCTTATCTTCGTTCGTTCTCTGCTCTTGATGCAACTCATCCAAAGACAGTTTTATGGCTACAAATGAAAAGCGACCCGAACTTGTTAGTCATGATTGGGACATTCGGACAGAAAAGGTTTACCTTCATTTAAAGTCCTGAGTAGCGGATAGGTCTTTGATGTAGTTTGAGGAAAATTCAACTTCACTGTAGGAGCAGGTCTGAAGTCGTTGAAACGGTCGACGTTAAGCATTGGATCACAATCGCCCTGGAAGTCGTCAGTGTCTATACTCCATACCATCACTCCACCTTGAAGTAAAATTAGGAAAAAGTTGGAAAAAAGTTCATCAAGCAGCATCGTCAGTTATCACATCAATTTTCATTTATTCGTGAAAAAACGAGACGTGAATAAACCTTTAGTTGATAGCTATTTCACAAAGTTACACGTCGACTCTAAATTGATAAACTCTCAGCTATTTTCGGGTGAATCCCAATCCACGAACGACATTATCAATCTATACTATTTTAAAATATGCTGAAAAATTTCTATTTACCTAATCCATTCCGAACCGAGTAACGTACTTTATTGGCAATAGAGCGTGGAGAGTCGTAAGTAACGACTCGTGTATCAACTGCTGTCCTCAGCTTTGCGACAGCTTCTGATGACTCGACATCCCAGTTCGATTTCCATTCTGCTGACGTATTGCTCAACGCTAGACAAATCTGAAAAGGAAACGTTTCAGCATCACGAGCGAAGAAAACTGAAAAGTCATGAAACCTCATTGTACCCCATGAAGCCATTTTCACCTGAAATACAAAGTTAGATTTTTAGGAAAAAGGAAGACAAATATTCTAACGATGTGGAAACTCACGTGTGAACGGCCCTTGGAAACCTTGATCATCCGACTCATCGCCCAAATTTCCTTCGCTTTCTTTTTTTGTAATGAAAGTTCGGCCATAAAATGGAAGCCCCACGATGAGCTTGTGAGCTGGAGCTCCTAGTTTTAAGAAGTAGTCGATTGAGAACTTGACGTTGAGGTCTTGATCACTTTCAAGAGGAGCATTCAACCCAACTTTACGATCCCATGCTCCAAAATAATCATAACACATGATATGCATCGTATCGAGATAATTAAAAAGATTGTGTACGCTGTAAGCTGAATCGATTGTCTTTTTGGCAGCACCAAAGGCAGAGCTGAGGTGAAGCTTGTGTTTCCTGAATTCTTGAGAGAGCTCTTTAACCAGCAGGAAAAAAGTTTCCTTGTCTTGAGGTTGTCCACCTCGCTGAGTAGGGTATTCCCAGTCAAGATCCAATCCTAAAGAATGTTTCGACTTTAATTAAATCATCTTTAACTTTAATTAAATCATCTTTACCATCGAAATTATGTTTCCGAATAAATTCTAGTGACTGTTTCACAAAACGTTGTCGTCTGTCGGGATGAGCAGCAAGTTCGGAATAATTTTTACTTCCCTCGTTCCATCCGCCAATTGCCAGTAACACTTTCAGATGTCTATGAGTTTTCTTGAAATCAGTAAGCCGCCGATAGCCCGCTTTTCCGCCGTTATCAGGCAGATCTTGCCACGGATCTGAGAAATATAAAATTTTGTAATGAAGTTAATAAAAACTTAAGTAACTGTATGATCAAAAAAAATATTAAACGAACATTTAAAATGCCAACTCAATTCGCAACCCAGAAGGTGAAGAGTTGTGAATTATTCAAAGCAACCACTCGAGAAAATTGTCGACATGACATATTCGCTACACCATCTCTTCCACCGTACGTACTTGATAATTTCTTCATTGCTGAATACTCTCAATTCTGCAGTTTGTTAAGCGACTTATGCAAGCTCAGCTCGTTGAGCAGCATTTTGTGAAAGGATTTTTTGTTTTCTATCGCACTCTTCTGTTTCTCTTTCATGACTCCACAAAGCTGTTGCAAAGCATTTTCAACAGAATAGGACGCTAGGAAATGTTGCAGACAAATGAACTTTTCAGAAGAAATAGCTTCTCTTTTGTGCAATTTTATACAAAATCTTCATCAGACAATTTATTGTTTTGGCAATTTGAAAGTGTGATAACCATACATGAGCCTGTTTTCCACCCTCTGCAGCATAGGCTGTGCAGAAATTCGTGTAATTCAATTCTTGTAAAACTTTAAACGATACTTTTACAATTGAGAAAAGGAAGAAATCGACTTTATACGGAAATGAAGGCACCGCACTTCGTCGGTTGTGCGAAGCGAGATACTTGTGTACACAATTTACTTAAGAGAAAAGCAAATGTCTGTATTAGATTTCTGTTTACTGATAAATGTTTTGTTTTCAGCGGAAATCTGCAATCATTAATGAATGTTTATCATCTAGACATGGCTCGGCAAACTAATTGGAAATAATCTTTCTTTTCAGCATTTAGGGAAACGTCAGCGATATTCCGAAACTTCCTCGTGCCTTTCAATTCTTCGACACACTTTTCAATTGAAATTCAAACCATTTCTATTTGTCAGATATTTCAGAATGATAATATATTTTGAGATAAAAGCAATAAATTTCCAATGAACTAGCAATCTTTAAGAACGCATGATTTTTCACCAAGAATTGTGAATTTCTTGATTGTAAAATCTTGATCAGCTCAAATACCGTTTCAGTTCATCCTTGAAAATCAGCGAACTTAATAGAAATTCTGCCTCAATACTTGAATTATAAATTTTCGTATCAATTTATTTTTTTTGAGCCTCGCAACGTGAATTTCTATCAAAACGGACTTTTCCCTCCTAAAAGTAGAAAAACGAAGAATGGCAATTTTGCGCTCATCAGGATCGTAATTCGGTTGAAGATGTGAAAATCCCTTCTGTAATTTTATTAGCTTTACGAGACAAAATTGCGATTCTGATTACGCCGCACGACTTCAACAGAATAGAATTATGGAAACAAGGGAATTAATTTTGTGGAAGTGAGCAAAGCTTTCTGCCGTGCGGATTTTGTGACAACGAAAGCGAACCGCGGAAAAAAGTCACAGGTTTTTGATCTGCATTCAGAACTCTGCATGAACTCTTGTGAATTTCTGTCAACAAGAATGATTAAGCATCATTTCGGCAAAAGAAACAACAAGATATCTGTGCTGTTCAAATACAGATTGCAACATCTAGACTGCAAAAGTTTCAGTTATTATCGATTATTATGACCTTGTTTAGTTCATGAGTAGCTGATTATTTAATCAGTGATCTTTACAATTTAATTATCTTTATTATTTAATCAGTATTTAATCAACTGAAATTTAAAGCGAATTATCCAACGAAAAACTTTTGTGTGTTGGTATCGTTGTAAAATATTTGCAAATTCTTAATCATATTCTGTTTGCAATATTCCGTTCGAATGAAAAACTGAACGGATCAAAAATTCGATCAGCTCGATTGATGCAAAAAATCCAATTATGAATGTGAATCTATTCATCACATCGAAAGAGAAATTCATGGCACGCACAGGTGTTCGCTTCCTATTAATCACTACGAGACTACAGATTTCTGCAGCACGTTGCGCAGCAGCAATTGAAATGTTAAGCAACAATTGAACGCCGATAGATTAAATCGAAATCCCTCCGTTCTAGGCTTTTGACGACATCAGCAGTGGTGTAATTAATTAGTATTCATTGATAGTACTCCCTTGTCTGGAACATAAATATATTTTATAATTTATTCCGTATTCCGTCGAAATGGAAAACCGATGAGTCGTCGGTGTGTTTAATTCCAGGGAGTTTCACGTCCTAGAATTCTAATTATTCATGTCTCGTAACTGCCTCCTTTTTCAGCGCCATTACTCTCATATTCCGGTCTACATTCCAGTAGACGGATTCGAACGTAGGAAAATTTAGCAATCCATTGCCCAGAGCAATTTGCCCCCTCGACGCCAAAGTGAATCGGAAATGAATCGACGGAGGAAATACTAATTGATGATAATTTTTGCTCGCGGACCAGAATTTTTGGGCAGAGCCACTACGTGTTCAGTTAAACTGTTCCGAAATCATCGGGATGAGTTGATAAGGGTTGAAAACTGTTGATATTGAAGGAACAAACAAGTGTTGATTAGCAAGCCTTTCTCAACAACGATTTACTCTTCATGATTAAACACCAAACTTGAAGAAAAGTCTCGAAACTAAATTGTCTATCAATGTTTAGCATAAGTTTTGTTTGAATGCTAATAAGGCATTTTGGATTAACCTGGAACTGCAGCAAGTAAGAATGAAATTCACGGATCAAAGTCTAAGCGCAACGTGAAGTTATGACTAAATAACTTTTACAGGAGAAAGTATTAAAGTATTAAACAATTTAAACTGTAATGAAACCGAAGCATCCTGCGGAATCAAGACAAATAGTAACTATTCAGTACGGTTTCAATTAATCAGAGAGAGTGGCTGCTATAACTCGCAGTTTCTCGAATTCAGTTCATATTTACTCTGCGAATAAAACCACGCTTGCATGAACTGCACAAACTCAGTTCTAGGATCAGTTTTAATTATTTACATGGTTTCAGTAAATTAAGGAAGCGAAAGAATTTTGCAGGAAATGAACGAGCGAAAACATCCTGCTAATATTTGCGAAGTAGTGGAAAAAGATCCGTGCAACCAGACTCGTTCAACAAACGCGTTCAACAAATATGTGTGCGATTTAATAAAGCAAGCCTTTCATTGCAAGCCAGAGTTTAGTTTGAAGTATTAACATTAAATTTAGAAGTATTTAAAATGCAAATATGTATATGAGCTCGACAGCCGGCGAAGTAATGATTCGCGTAATGATTGTGACTTGATGTTCCGATTTTCGATACTCATAGTGAGTTTATAACTATGAAGCAACCTCTCAACATAACAGAACCGTCGAAGTGAGGAGCGATTTTTAATTTCCAACTGCCTCGGGACTCAATAAATTCAACAAATAATACAATCGAGTGTTTAAAATTAAAAACATGGAAGCAAGATTTTTCCGGATGAAATAAATTGTGCGTGAGCACGTACAGAGAATAACTTTGTTTATTAACATTTGCACTTTCATCGCATCCTCAAATGCAATCGATAAATATTTTTGTGCAGAATTGACTGTTAAACGGGATTATCTTCCGAGAGGAAAAGGTTTATTTATTCCGACGAATGTTCAATAATCGAGTCCGTTGCCATGGGCGAATTATTTTATGAGCTTAGAGCTGAGAGAATAATGACTTCCACATTGGAGGGTTGAAATGTCAACCGCAAAATGCGCTCACTTTTGCTGCGACGAAATTAATGTCATCACTGATGACCTGAACAGAATCTAATTATATCTTCCTGCTAACTATGAAAGCTTACCTAGAGAGCGGATGCCGTCATTCAATACGTCTAACCCGGCAAATGCGTAAATGGCGATTGTGCATAATGTGGGGTCGAAGTTTTCAATGTTCCAACTGCCACGTTCTGGCCTGTACACCGACCACGTCGAGATATAGCAGACAACATGATGAACCGTTTTATTGTGTTGAGAATCTGAAACTGATAACAGAAATCGTTGAGTTCATTGTTCAATTCAGTGTGTACATTATCGTGAGTTTTAATTGTTGTTTGGAAGCTACTTTTCTATCCAGCCTCCCATCTCGTTTAAAAATAGCACCACTCGTGACCCAAAAGGAGCGAAACAAACTCAATCGAAACTCGTTATCTGTCCTGGAATGACATGAATTATTCGGCTGACAACTGCGAAAACGTTAATCTAGAAAAATCGAACACTTCACAGCGCATAAGTTGTTAGATAGAATTTTCTCTGGCAACATGCGAACCAAGTGTTAATTAATTGCCAACAAGCGCAATCAGTTAACCAAACCCTTTTGCAAATAAATATTATTGAATCAACAGCAATTAAATGTTGACAAAGCAAAGCCATTGTTTGGTGGGAATCTCTAGAGTGGCTCGCGGCGATAGCTCTATTAACAAGCTGATTGATTGAAAATTGGTTTATTGGCGTTGTTGGTTTCTCGGTTCTCTTATCAATACACTCTGCGTATTTTTATCGTCGTTGATGTCTACTAAATGAATTCTTCATGTTGGTTTAGTTGGGTTTGTAACGAAAATAAATGCGCAATCGAAATCCATTACCCAGATTAACCATTAGCATAAAATCACAATCGGAAACAACAATAAGTTATGATTTACGATAGTTTTTGAACTTTGCCCATAAACAGTTAAAGCCTAAAAGTAAACGAAGGAACAGAGCGGATTCATGTCTTTAAAGTTGCACGTTGATCTCGAGACTTTCTTTATCCAACCGTGGATTGTTTAAGGACATAAATATATAATAAGAAAAAATAATTAAAGTCGCACGGTGTATTATTTCTTAAAAATATTAAAGCAGTAGACGTAAGTCATATTGAGAAGCTTTTTTAGTAGCAGCCCGCCCTCTCCCAACGAACCAAGCGTGAAGCGAGAGGAAATTTACGACCAAAAATTATTTATTATGACAAACACCCCCGTAGTGAGGGTGCGCTCGAGAAAAACGCGAGTCATTAAATGAGTCTCAGAGCTTACTTGACTTCTTCTGCCCATCGAGCTTTTTCTGCACTTTAAATTTTATCGAAACTCATTTTTCATTCAAGTTTCGCGAACGCGAAAAAAATACGGCGGAGCTTCTGAAGATGACAAGGGCGATAATAATTTAGAAATTACGAAGTTAAATTGGGCGCTTCAGAGCATGAGTGTGAGTCAGAACAGTTGAAAATGTCAACTGTTACTCGATTAGTCTTCTGCCAACAACTTACCTCTTTGAGCGTTGGCCCCAAATGCCCCAAATGCAATTGACAGCGTCAGAAGCAGACACCACATTGTTCTAAATGAATTCCTTTGAGATGTTTTCCGCAACCAAATTCCTCTTCTGCCTCAAATTGAAATTGCAAATCTGAAAATTATGAAACAGAAACTTTTTATTTTTCGGCGTTCACCATCGAAACTTTTTGATTTTTTTTTGAATTTAAATAAAATTCTGACGAAAAGTTTTTCTGGCTCGTTCTCATTGCAAACTTTTTGACTCACAAATTGTGAGGTGACATTTTTGATTCGTTATACGAAACTTCAGTTCTCACTAAATATGATATTTAAAGCACAACGAATTTAAAGAAATAAGAACTTGATCTTTCATCATTTGAACTTGAGTGGGATCTTTAGATCAGAAAGCTAAGGACAACCATGGATGTCATTAGTTCATTAATCATTTATCACTATTAGTTAAGCCAGGTGGGTGCCCGCGAGCTCGGTCCTTAGTCACATAAAAATCTTGACGCCGGTCGGTGGACATACATCGCAGCTCTACGTCTTAAACTTGAATTATATCTCTGGGATTACAAAAACAATTAGCCAAGTTTTTGCACTCTGAATGTCAACACTTCTCACTTGCAGTTACTGTTTGCTAGGCAATGACTCAACGAGAGGCCCAAAGCGGGAACTTGAAACGATCAGTCCAAATTAGAAACCTGTTTTTTTCGGTGTTTCAAGACATTCACAAGTTTTCTGCGTTTTCACTTGTCTCTTTCCTCTCATTTCTTTGCTTATGCTGCAGTTGAAGTCACACGAACACTGCCTTGCCTATTTAACGAACTTTTATGCCAGCTTGTAGGTCAACTAATTGCCTTCCGGATTGTTTCTTATCTATCCGTGTTGATTACGGCATCGTTACTCGGTAAGTGTTGTCGAATTAACTCGGTAAGTGTTGTCGAATTATTTGCCGATTAATGCCAGGAACTTTTCTTTTTTATGAGTCACCCGCCCATTCACATTTGATTGGTTCAGTTTTGCACGTTATGACTGGCCAGGAAACATATGAAAGACATATCCAAGTCTATCCGGGCTTTTCATTCAAAAGTTATCAAGAGATGATCTACCTTTTGTTAATTAATAATTCTTTTACCTCGTCTAAAATGTAACACACCGAGAAAACTCTTAACCAGTCTGATCGCGTAAGGCCTCGAGAGTCGACTGGGAACTTGTATTTGTGGAATCGACTTAAAGCAATAATAAAGAAAGAGAGCGACGCGTATATCAGAGAACGATATTGCGCGCGTTATTCGCACGTTTTGTAGTTAAAAACTATTTCAAAAATATCGTCTTCATCAAGAACTTTTATTAGATTCCTTTTAAGCAAGCAGTTCTCAAGAGGTGTAGGTTGATTTCATTTGGATTTGTACTGTCTGGCCGTCGAAGTAATGTCCGGTGTCGGAGTCGTTTTCTCTCTCGCAATTTGCGTCGAAAGCCATGACATCTTCGGTTTTCATTTCCGACTTTTCTGCACCTTCCATGAACGTCACTTGGAGTCCTTTGTGTGCAGTTAGCAGGTGTTTCTTTAAAAATGACTCATAACGAAACCCTCTGTTACAATGCATGCATTGAGTAACTTTTAGATGAATTTTGCCGTGTCTACTGAGCGACGACTTGTGACGGAAAGACATGAAGCAAACTGAACACTGAAATGAAAATGAGAAGATGAAAACTACGGAAAGTTTGTGGATAAACAATCTACCTGGTGAGGTTTGTTCGTGGAGTGTACCAGAGAATGTTTTTGCAACGTTGCTCGATCGCTGAATTCCTTTCCGCAGAGTTCTACAAGAAAACTTGTTTCTCACTCAAATTGACGACTTCATGACGAAGTGATCTTACCACAAATATGTTCCTTGATTCCCGTGTGTCTGTTCTTCATGTGATGCTTCATTGTATACTTCTGTCGGAATCTTTTGAAGCAGTAAGGGCACTCGTGAGGTTTTTCATTCCGATGGATCAGCACTGGATGTAGAGAACGATGAGAATCACTTTGGGAGCTTTACATATAATAATGACACACTTACAATGGTTGTTAAGTGCAATTTTCTGACGAAAACTTCTTCCACAGTCGTCACACTTGAACTGCTTCGTGTTTTCATGGATTTTCAGATGCAGAGAGAAAACTCCTTTGATTACTTTTCCGCAGATGTGGCAAATTGATCCAGTGCGATCCAATCCAAGTTCGTGACTCTTGATATGCTTCATTAAGTTATGCTGTCTCGTGAAAGATCGCGTGCAACCCTCGTGAGGACAGTTGGTCTTGATTTCGTTCTCCTCAAGATCGCTGTCTTTGGCTTTAAGGTCCCGGAGGATTTCATCGTAATCGCGATCTTCTATTTCAAACTGAAAGTCGTAGTCATCATCTGAACTCAGCGAGGATTCATATTTTATTACAGCATCATCCAGTCGACTAACTGAAATTATTTTTCATAAGAAAACAAATGAAAATCTTTAATTTTTTGTTTACTTACTTTCATCCTCATCCATGTTTGGTTCTTGCGACCGTCGTCAATATTCCTAGGTTTGCTTTATCAGTCTAGCAAGCAAGCAAGTTGTTCAATAGCTTTTTAACTACAGATTCCTCTCGTTTTTGTCTAATGAAAATATTTGGGATCGCAAGGCGTAGCGAAGTCCCCGCTCGTTTAGCTCGTCACACTGTAAAAAAGAAATCAAAAGTGTTTCTACCCCCAAACATAAAACACCGAATTAAATAAGTTTACAATGACTTCTATCATTAAGCTGCATGTAATATCTGGAGGAGCGGATGACGACTCGCCTCAGTGTTACATTCTACAAGTGGATGAGCTACGATTGCTTCTCGATGCCGGTTGGAATATGAATATGAACCACATTAAAGAGATCAAAAAGTATAAAATACAAACCTTATTACTACATTAAAACTTATCACTGCTTTGGTTTTAGGTACGTTCACACAGTAGATGCAGTGCTGCTATCTTATCCTGATGCAAACCACCTCGGCGCGCTTCCGTACCTCGTTGGAAAGTTAGGAATGAACTGCCCGATCTATGCAACGATTCCTGTGTTCAAGATGGGCCAGATGTTTATGTACGATGTGTTCATGAGCCATTACAATCAGTACGACTTTGACTTGTTCTCGTTGGACGATGTTGATGCTGCTTTCGATCGAATAACTCAACTGAAGTACAATCAGAGCGTTTCGCTGAAAGGTAAAGGATTTGGCATCACGATCTGTCCTCTGCCTGCTGGAAGAATGATAGGAGGAACGATCTGGAAGATTGTGAAAGTTGGTGAAGAGGATATCGTATACGCCACCGACTTCAACCACAAGAAAGAGCGACATTTGAACGGTTGTGAACTTGAGAAGCTACAGAGACCTTCGCTTCTTATCGTTGACTCGTACAATGCAAAGTATCAACAGGCAAGACGACGAGCCCGCGATGAGAAGTTGATGACAAACATTCTTCAAACCTTGAGAAGCAACGGAAATGTTTTGATAGCCGTGGACACTGCTGGCCGTGTATTAGAATTGGCTCTCATGTTGGACCAATTGTGGAAGAACAAGGACTCTGGGCTGATGGCATACTCACTCGCGCTTCTCAGCAATGTCAGCTACAATGTTGTTGAGTTCGCGAAGTCACAAATCGAGTGGATGAGTGACAAGCTCATGAAGAGCTTCGAAGGTGCGCGCAACAATCCTTTCCAGTTTCGTCACGTCCGCCTTTGTCATTCAATGAACGAACTAGCGAAAGTTCCAAATCCCAAAGTTGTACTCGCCAGTAGTCCCGACCTGGAGAGTGGATTCAGCAGAGAATTGTTCATACAGTGGGCTCACAGCCCAACCAACAGTATCATCCTAACAACAAGAACAGCGCCTGGAACGTTGTCTCGAGATCTCATCGATAACGGATCGCACCGACGAATCGAACTCGAAATTAAAAAGCGTATCGAGCTTGAAGGAGCCGAGCTCGAAGAATTCATGCGAACTGAGGGCGAGAAGCATCGGCCCACGATACTCCAGCGGGACAAAGAAGAGGAATCTAGCTCCGACTCGGACGATGACGACATCGAGATGAAAGTTATTACAGGCAAACATGACATTGTTGTCAGGCCTGAAGGACGAACGCATTCTGGATTTTTCAAATCGAATAAAAAACAGTTCGCGGTGAGATGATTTATCTTTCATTTATTTATTTCCCGCTTACTTATTTCCGTTCTTTCCATCAGATGTTCCCAATGCAAGACGAACGGATCAAGTTTGATGAATATGGCGAAATAATTCAGCCTGAAGATTATCGAATTGCTGACATCGGGACGGAAATGCATGAAGACAACAAGGAAAACCATTCGATAAAAACAGAAGACATCAAGAAAGAAAAGCTCGATGGCGAAGGTGAGATATTGAATGAAACCTTCAAAATTATCTGGACTAACAAAAACCTTTCCTGCCCAGACATTTTGCCAATAGAGAAACCAACCAAATGCATTTCATCTCGGAAGATAATCGACATCAAAGCTCAAGTTCAGTTCATCGATTTCGAAGGTCGTTCGGATGGCGAATCTCTGATGAAAATTTTATCACAGCTTCGGCCACGTCGTGTCATTGTTGTCCGTGGAAGTGAGAGCACCAGCCAAATGGTCGCTAGTCACTGTGAACAAAACATTGGATCGAAAGTGTTCACGCCACATCGCGGAGAAGTTGTGGATGCAACAACTGAGACGCACATTTATCAAGTTCGCTTAACTGAGGCTCTGGTTTCCGAGCTAGAGTTCCAGAAAGGCAAAGAAGCGGAGATAGCTTGGATTAACGGCATCATTACTATAAGGAACAAAGTCATTGAGAGCGCTAGTGGGAATCCCGGACCGAATGCGATGGATGAAGACGATCACGTCGAAATAACGGATGGTGGAGACAGAATCATCGCTTTGGATCCGTTGCCCGCTGACGACATCCCACCTCATGACTTCGTTTTTCTGAACGAGGTCAAGTTAGCAGACTTCCGTCAGATACTTATGAGACACAGCATTCAATCGGAAATTTCCGGAGGTATTCTGCTTTGCTGCAACGGGACTATCGCCATCAAGAGAAACGACACGGGCAAGGTCACAATCGAAGGCTGTCTTTCAGAAGACTACTACACAGTCAGAGAACTGCTCTACGAACAGTACGCTATCGTTTAAGCTTGGCTATTATCTAAGCTTGGCTATCGTTTAAGCTTGGCTATGGTTTAAGCTTAGCTGTCGTCAAAGCTTGGCTATCGTTTAAGCTTGGCTATCGTCTAAGCTTGGCTATCGTTTAAGCTTGGCTATCGTTTAAGCTTGGCTATCGTTTGAGCTTGGCTATCGTCAAAGCTTGGCTATCGTCAAAGCTTGGCTATCGTCTAAGCTTGGCTATCGTTTGAGCTTGGCTATCGTCTAAGTTTGGCTAACGTTCAAGCTTGGCTATCGTCTAAGCTTGGCTATCGTTTAAGCTTGGCTATCGTTTGAGCTTGGCTATCGTCAAAGCTTGGCTATCGTTTAAGCTTGGCTTACGTTCAAGCTTGGCTATCGTTTAAGCTTGTTAACTGAGTTAAAATGCGCCTTTCAATAAAACCAAACCTTCTTCTAAAATTTACCGACTGATCATTTGAAATTTTCAGTTCCCCTCGTAACTCGTTTTCTATTTCACTGCGTCCAGATATTTGTCGAATTGATAATGGATTCAACATCTCAATCGTGTTCAGTCGAACCTCTGCAAACGGAGGACAAGATCGATGATCAGACTTGGCCGAGTTCGCGTTTTTCAAAGGAGGAAAGAGTCAAATCATTGAAAAATAATATTGAGAAAGAAGCCGTCGCTCAATTTCGTCCTTTCTCTGAAATCGAAGCAGACTTCCCAGTTGACAAGAGGAACATCAAATGGTTTCCGAACGAGGCTCGACATCGAAACTGTGAGGATCGTTCTGAAGATTTGGAGCTTCATGAGCGTCTACTTTCCTCAAGACTCATTACGAAGTTGGGAGAGCTGCTTCGAGTGTAAGTAACATTTCCAATTAAACGACTATCGACAAGATAAAGAAAGACCTCAAATCAGGAACCAGGTGGTCATCAACACTGCAATCGTTTACCTGGCTCGATTCTGCTCGTTCCATCCTGTTGAGCTCTTCCAGCGTGAACTAACAGCTGCTGTTGCCTTACGCTTAGCTAGCAAGTTTCATGACGTCCCGCGCTCCTACGACAGTATCAAAGCAGCCATAGCTGGGATAGACAGCCACAACGCTCCGCTGCCGGGCGATGTGGATCTGGTAGAGGATTTCTTCCTTGCTACATTTGGTTTTGATTTGGAGGTCGAACAACTCATCGTGGGACTTGATGTTAATCTTTTGGACATGCTCGACCGTAAAATGAACACTTTATGAGTTTGGCAATCTTCTGAGATCTTTCTCTTCAGGCTTGAACTTACTGGATACAGCAAGAAATGTTGCCAACGAGAGCCTACAAATTACAACGTTCTGTATCCGATATCCGACATGTCTTGTCAATGCTTTCGCCATCTACTTGGCATCTCAGTATAAACAGTGCGAGGTAAATTGACAACGAAGCGAACCTACCTACAATGACACTTAAGCATCTAAGTGGTAGCTTTGAATCAATCTATCTCTATATCAACATATCATAAACTTCCACAGATTCCAATGTCGCGTGATGGAAAGCCTTGGTACCACTTTGTCAACAAAAATATTTCACTGCGAATGCTGAATCGGATGAAGGATGAATTCATGAGCAACAAAGAAGCCATGAGTCGATCTCCGAAGACTCTCAATTGCTTCAGTAACGTCGAAGCTTATCAGAAGAATCCGTCACAAAAAAGAGGAAATGACAAGCTGGATTATGCTGACAGCAATCATTCCAAAATTGCTCGACTGTCAACCGGCAATTTGACATCTGAAAAACATGTAAATGTTCATTCATCGATGTCAGGGATCACTCAAAACCGCCGAGAAAAATTCATAACTGAACGGCATCCGCACTCTGTCAAGGTTCCATTTGTTCGTGAGTCACTCAATCGCTCCTTCTCAAATCAAGCAAACCAGGATAAAACAAATAGCGGTCAACAGTCAAAAGCATTTCCAACGAAATTCCAAAGCCAGAAGGATTCACCATTGAACGAAAGTTGGAAGAAATCTTTCTCGGTTGTCCCAGACAAAAGTTTCAACTTTATCAAGTCCACGATTCCGTTGAAAATCCATCCGCTTCAGAAGACAAAAGATCAGACTAAGCATGATAACATAAATTTGATCCCTGAAGATTTGGGTAACTACACTTCAGCAAAGCCAACGAAACAACGCATCTCTCACTACCGTCAACAGCAAGACAAGGCTTACGAGGAACCAGACATTGATCAAGTGTCACACGTCGAGGAAGTCTGGTCAAGCGGGGAGTCTTCTTTAAAGTCTGATCAATCTTCGAGCGGAAATTCAATGACGCGAAATTTGAATGCATCGCTTAAACCAAACAAATCGCGCCACAAAAAGCAGAAACACAATTTGAAGAGATTGTCTGGCGACGTGTTAAGCCAAATCAGAGACAAAGTTTCGCTCAAGATCACCATAAAAAAGGCAAACGATGGCACATGGAAAGCTCAACCTAAGCGCCCAGTCGATGAAGCTTTTTCTCGGAGCACAACTTTGAATTAACAGCCGACCAAAGACTATTTTACTATTGGCAAGTAACTTGTTCTGCCAAGTTACACTAAGATAAAAATTGACGATACCTTGCTGGAAATTCCCTGAAAACACAATTTAAAGAAAATAAACGAGGAGCTCTAAAATTTTCAGTGGTTTTTGAAGTTTATTTTTACATAATCAGCTTCATGATCAATAAAATGAAGCACCATAAACATGAAGAATCATAAACGAGAAAATGAAAATGTTTAAAAACTAATATCGTCTGCTCTAAGAGAATCGGATTTCAAATCAGATATCTCACTTATCTTGCTGTAGTTGGTAACTTTTCAAGAAAATCCAGCGATAGAACCTGCTCTATCTCTGCCATGATGTTCTTGACATCTTTCTCTGGGTTGGTATTGAAGTGGTGCGAGTTCGGCCATCGGATGCAAAGGGTTGAGAAAAAACCGTAGAGATCCTGAAGACTGCTGATCGATTGGCAGGTGAGGACAAGGTGGGAGCCTTTAATCGTGCTGTTGTTGGCCTGATTGTGAATGAATTCTATAGCTAGAGCTCACAATACTTCAATTATTGTTTTATTACCGGCGAATGAGTTGTGTATCGGAAATCCATCAGCTGAGCGATTCGTGTTACGTGCGGAATGAATTTGGTCAGTGGCAACTTTTCAGTATCACGACCGTTGACGATATCCGACGAGCAATAATCGTGTTGACTGCCAACAAACGCCCACCGATACATTTGGAAATGAGGCAGTATCGTTGCTGGTAGAACGCAGCCCAACTCCAGAAGTTTCGCCGTTTCAAGCTGCACATTTCGCCAACTTGGGTGGCCATGAGCGTGCAAACCATTGCTTGTGTTAGTCACCCACGCAGTATCCAGCCCGGAAAGCATTCGGATGTGTTGACTAAACGATCGGAAACATAAAATTAGTCCTTATCATATTTATTATAATCGCCCGAGTTGTTGATTTCAAACAAAAAACAAGACCTTAATGTCTAAGATCATAAAAAATTTATCACTTATTTACCTAGACTGCGTCCTGTTTCAAACACATTTTGATGAAAAGGATGAATCGACGATGAGAACCAACCAATTACAAATCATTGATTCATTGAAAAGAAAAATGGAAATTCAATTTTTAACTAAGCTTTTTTGAACATTTTCCATCCACCAATTATTATTTTTCTACTATGATTTTTCTTCGTAACTAAGCTTGTTAAGGGCCAGAGCTTACTCATGGAGGCCCAGAGCTTACTCATGGAGGCCCAGAGCTTAATCATAAGTCTAAAGAAGAGCCAGAGCTCGTTCACCCGTAACCAGACAAAACATAGAAGCGTTCGATGACTTGTTAGTGTCACAACATCGTTGGAAAGACAAAAACATTTGCTTACCTAAACTCTTCTGTATCCGTCATGAGTTCCTGTTCAATCAACAGAAAAACTTGAACGATCTCTGCTATGATAGTTGGCCACAGGGATGTGACATGATCCGGTGACATTCTCAACAGAAGTACCCGAAAGCAGAGCAGCACAGCAGCTTGAACGCAGGGAATAACTTGAGGTAGTCTCAAGCAGTTTGACAATTGTTCTGTGGGAATAATATAAAATAAAACAAGAAGGACAACAAGAGAGGAATAGAGAAGCTCTCAACAAATTAATCCTTTCTAGTCTCACCTTGAATTTCCGGCATGTACTTCTGATATTGATCTTTCTCGCTACAGAATATAACGAAAGCCAACTTTTTCAGAAGTAACGCTTTCTGCTCGTACTCTTGTTCTTTTGATGTGAAGATGTTAAGACTTCCCGTAGGAGCAACGGATAGACGAGCTGTGATAGAAATATTTTAGAAATAATTTAATTAGATAGTTTAACCAGACTAACTCATCAATTCTCTGAAGGTAATGCTGTCGAAGCTCATCAGGTTGTCTAGAATTTGCTTCCAGAACGGAAGGCAAGAGACGTCCATTTGAAAGAATGCTGGGTCCATTAGAAGATCAAATACATCCTTCCTCCAAGCTTTCCGAGTGTACTGGTAGGGAGTTAGCGTCGACAGTAGATTAGAACAGGCGAAAAAGAAGGGAACGTTGCGGGCCGTGTGGTTTTTCAGGTAAGGAATTATGTTGTACATCAACGTAGTGACTATCTGTGTGATTTTGTCTTTCTCCAGGGATCCAAAAGCGTAATCGAGTAAGTTTACTAAGTAGTGTGCAAGAATTGACTGAGCTTCAACGGAATATTGATGAAGGCCACTTGATGGTGTCAAGCTTCCATCTCGTAGTTCTTCTGTTACTTCTTCCTTAACTGCTAGATTCCTCCTCAGCCAGGTCGTTTGTTCCAAGCAAGCTCCAGCAATGCCTGCGATCGCTTCAATTAATCTAGAAGTGATGTCGTGAAGATCGCGCACATCTTTCTTGTCCTTGCGATCAGAAGGCGAACAATCTCTGCAAAAGTCGTGCAGAATGCACAGAAGCATGAATTGTGCTGGCGGCGAAAGCGTCAACGAATCTCTCAGCAAATTCAATAGCGATGTCCACGAGTCACTGAGATTATCTGATCGAACATTCCGCATGTAAACGTAGAAGAATTCGAGTGCGCTGACGCTTAAAACGAGGCCAGTTGGTGGTCGATAAATCTGAGGTGGCGATTTGATGACACTGTTGAGTGTTTGCACGAAAGAATCGAACGGCATTACTTTAATCGCCAGCACCATTTTGACAAGCGACATTTGCGTTTGACTTGATGGCTGCTGGAACTTTGGGACGCTTTTGTGTTGCCGTTTGTCAGCTCTTTCATGCCATACCACAGAAATCGCCGCAAGAAAATTGCAGCTGTGATGCAACGCCAATGGTGTGATGAACTCCATCAGTTGCTGCTTCACGAGTCGATCTTGGCCAAGATCGGTTTCCCAGAGAATCGCCATGCTTGATATAATCCTCGGCAAGTGGCTCAAGACACAAGTTTTTGTTGCATTCTGTTGAATTTGATATTTGTTATAAGCTTCGCCGACTATCGGCAAGGGCGATGACGACAAGAAGAAGTTGAGAATGTTGTTGTAGATTTGTCCAGGGTAAGATGATTGAGTTGACGATGAAGTATTCGTGGGATTGAAGAGATGCGACAATGAAACTTGTTGATTGTTGTCAAGAAGACAGAAATGACAGATTACTGTCAATGCTTCGAGCTGTGATAAGCAGTAATCTGGAGGAACTTGATTGCTCAGCGTTCCGAGGTTGGTGATTTTGTCGATATTCTCGCAAAGCTGGTGCATAACACTAACAACAATGTTCGATAAACCGTCCGGAGAGAAGCAATTCAGTGACGAGGTTACCAACTCTGTCCAGTTCTTGTGAAGATGCTTAAGATTTTCGGATTGTAGTGCATTGAGAACTGAAGTAAGAAACATCTGAAATTCAAGAAAATAAAATTTGTAATTGATAAATAATATGAATTTCGTAACAAAAGTTTTCGTCTTTAAAACTCACCGGTTGCTGACTGATGGTCAAGTTTGCAATGTATTTGATGCTTCCTGAAGAACTTGTGATAGGATTCGGCCTTGTTGGAGATTGCGACATCATCGAGGAGAGAGAAGACGAAAGTCTAGAGCTTATTCCGAAGCTCAACTCTCTTTGGCTGCCCTCGTCGCCCTTCTGCACAACGGTTTCATGTTCTAGTTTGATTACGGTGTCCAAAAGCTTCAGAAGTTGAATCTGGATCGCTTCCAAGTGAATTTTCTCATCTCCCGGGTCGTTGAACTTCAAAATCCTTTCAGATAGCGTTGTCGTGATTTTCATTGTGAAGTAATGCACGGACGTGAGGACGCAATGCAAAATCACTTTCTGAACCTTGCACTTAACCATCAGATCAGCCACATAACTTGCCAAGCCTTTTCCCATTTCTTTGACTATAGAAATCAATTCCCCGAAGATCAAAGTCAACAGTTCGATTGCAGCGAGCTGAATTTTGCAATTAGCGAGAAGGTCCTCACTCGAAAGTCGTTTGCTTTCTTGCCTTGGTAGCTTCTCGCTTTCTTCGTCGCTGTCTGAGTTGTGCAGCTCTTCGCTGATTTGAAAGTAGCTTCTCGCATAGTACAAGCAAAGTGTTATGAGAACCTCCAGGTACATCACACCTCGGTATGCATTGGTGAACTCAGTGTTGGTCAGAGATCCGTCGAATCCTTTTCCAAAAATACTTTTCCTGTGCCTCATCAACAGATGCTTAAGTTGTGGCTCT
Organism: Smittia sp. YW1114-2; assembly: GCA_033064975.1. Lineage (NCBI taxonomy): Eukaryota > Metazoa > Arthropoda > Insecta > Diptera > Chironomidae > Smittia > Smittia sp. YW1114-2. Next base: position 1,052,696 of record CP093832.1, read on the forward strand.
GACACTGAAGTATTGATCGAGAGACATAGAAATAGCTTCGGATTACCCGCGAGCATCAGGTTTCTTAGGGTTTCAATGCAATATAGGACTTGTTTTGTGTCATAACAGCCGTAATAAAGCAGCAAATGCGTGTGAAAGGGATGGAGTTTCTCCATTTTCGATGGGAAGAATCCTTCAAACTCGTCTGACTCGATGTTCTTCTTGAAAATCTCGACATTTGCTTTGCCTTTATCGAGCGTTTCTTGCGGTATTTTCTTACCAAGTCGAAGGTTTTTACGTTTCTTCTGCTGATGCTTCGAAATATGGTTGAAACCTTCTTTTGTGCGATCGCTGTCATGTTCGCTAGTCGTCATTGACGTTTCTGATTTTTGCGCACTGTCAATTGAAGTCTTTGAGTGGCGTTTGCGAAGCATTGCTACATCCGAACCATCAATTTTGCCGCCTTCACATTCCGTGTGAACTGTTTCATGAATCACTAATCCCTCGGTGTTTTCTATGGTTTTATCACCGTTGACGTTCGAGTTCGAGAAGTATTCATCAGCAGCTGTGCCAGATTCGTCGTAAATCGAAGCAAGTATGACGGAATCATCTCGAGGTCCATGACGAGATAAGTTATAAACTTTCTTGTTTTTCGGTCGCAGTTCCGTCGGCAGATCAGCAGTAACTCCTGATATTTTCACCTTCTCGTCATCAGACAGCTCATTGTCAGACATTGAATCAGCGGAAGTGGTCGAATACTCCGAGGATGAGTCTGAGAACTTTTTGCTCTCTGGCTTTTCGGCAACTGAATTCGGACAGCTTTTCGTGACAAAGCTGTTGTCTTGCTCCAGTGGGTTGACAATCAAACTTATGTTATTAATGTCAGTATCGAGCGATATTGCGGGAGCAGATGGCAAGTTTGAAGAAGGCATCAGGCCCTTTTCCCTCATTTTCTGACCAGCGGTTGAATGCTTCGTTGCCATGTTAAACAGTTTCTTCGGCAGCGAACCGATCGGGCTTTTCCTCTTCGTAGACTCGAGATGATTTCGAACCATTCCATCTTCCATTTTAATCACATAAACTTCGTTTTCAACGAGTCTGTCTTTGCAAATCGCGTCCTGGTCAGCTGATTTTTCGTCAAAAACTTGTTGATTATTGCTTGCGTCCCTTCCTTTTATCTTAAGCAAATGAACATTCGAGATACTGATTCGCTTTGTGCTGTGGTATAACATGACTTTCATCAACGGAACCAGCAATCTCCCAAGGTCTCCCCTCAATAGCGATTCCTTCAGCCATTTCACGACGAATGTTCTGATGGAAACGTACTGCGGAAGACTGAGATTATCGTAGACTTTCAATAGAATTTTATCGAAGGTTTCCGTCTGATCCCTTCCAAGATGCCAAAGTAAACAAAACTTCTTGAACCCGCTTGATTGTCTTTCAGTTAGTTGGCTGCTACAGTTGGTCGCAGACATTTCAGGCAAGTTCAGCATAACTTTCATGTCGCCAAGTCTTTCCAGTTTGTAGCTGCTTAAGCGACTTTCGTGATTTTCCAAATCAGAGTCAACGAGCTCAGATGACGACCAATTGAGATGCGCGTTACTCAGCCTGTCGCTGATTATTTTCTCTACAAGACCACTGTCGAGACAAGAATGAAGTTGGTGCAGCAAGAAAGCAATCTGCGTTAGGTCAATGGTGTTATCGCAGTCGAGATAATCCCACAGCGTCGAGACGAGCAGTTGGAAAATCCTAGTCCGTTCCTCCATGTAAAACAGGTGACCGATTTTCAACAGCGGCAACATAACGAGATATTGAACATCTTTGTGCGGTGACTTTTCCTTCTGGCATTTTACTATCCCGATAAGCTCGAAAAGTGTTGATATGCAAATGATTTGTAGTTCTTTGTCTGATTTAGAAAAGGCCGCTGACAGCGAGAGAACTTTCAACCATGTTGGAAGATCATTTTCCTCTTGCAAGTCCTTCGGTCGGCTCTGATTATAGTTGGGAATAGTTGACACGAGAACAAGCAGTTGCGATGCGAGCCTAATCGATCGTCTTGTTGATGATGTCAGCTTTGTTACCAACATTTTGTTTATAATCTTAAGATTCTCGTTTGTGTGCTGCTTGCACGTCTTTTCATTCTCGGTTGAATCGTTCTCAGCAAGTGATTGATTTAGTAAAGAGTGCAACTTTTGAAGTCGGCAACTCCTTTCGGTTCGAAGCGTTGAGAAAAGGTCGTTGATCTTCACTAACGTTTCACCAAACGAACATTCAATTATATCCTCATTGAGAAAGTAATCTGAGATGTTCGCTGTGCCAGGAGTTTCACTGTCGGGTGAAAGCGGAATGTTCAGCAGGCGATTAGTCAAATACATCTGATAAAAGATCTCGTATTGTTTGCAGCACTTTTCAAGGATCGTGTACTTTTGAAGTTGCGACTCTGTGAGCTCCTCGAGCTTCCTCAACTTTTCTAAAGTCACCGGAATGGGCCCAATCGCGGCAGCTTCGTTAGAATCTTTGGCCTCGTTCATGCTTGACGACTCGTGATTCATCGAACTGGCGTAAACAGCTTTCTTAAGTTTTTTATCTTTCTTTTTGCTTTTTTTGTCGAGGCTCGGACTTGTGTCGAGGTTCGGGGCTGAGACGGCACTCGATGATGCAATCAACTGTCCGGTGTCGGTACAAATCTAAAATAAATTAGTAAATCTCATTAAGTTTAAGTGAAACAAAGTTTCTCGTTTAGCTAAAAACTCAAAGTAACGAGAACAACAAAAGTATTTCATGCTACAAAACTTGTTAATCAATACCACTTCTTTGTCTAATTCAAACAGCTTCGAGTGCGACTTGGACTTTTTAGACTTTTTCGGACTCTTCTTACTGCCCATGTTGTGATTTGATCGAGATCGTTTGATCGGCTCATCAAGTGGACTCTGCAAATTTTGCTTTGTTAGTTTGCTATCATGCAATAAATCTTCAAATACTAAGCACAACTATCTTGATTGCATAACGCTTACTTGATTTATTTTAGAGTCAGATTTGCTTTTCTCAAGTCCCAAGTTACTTTCCACAAATGTAACAGTTGTCTCTGTTTTTGTTTCTACGTTTCCTTTTCTTCCGGTTTCGGCGTCATTTTTAGATGAATCGCTGTTGAATTGAGAGCATAAGTTGACAATCAAATCTGCTAAGATGTACAAACTTACAGAAACATTGGCTGTACATGTTTCACGAGCTCCATGCTAAGCTTGATTGAGGCTGTGACCTCGTCTTCCGTCAATAAAGTTGCATAGGTGGTCAGAATTGTTGTTATTGCAAACAAGACTTTCGGCAGATAAACGCGTGTGGTTTCAGTAAACATTTCAAGGGAAAGAATTTCCAACAAATGTTCGGTCAGGAAGCAGACTTCAATCTAGATTTTGAAAATTGTGACATGACTTTGTTGTTGCTGATTGTATTTTCTTACCAATGAAGGCTCTCCAGAGTCTACTTCGTTAGCGCTGCCCTGCACAACAGTGACGTCTTCTGGTAGTCTCCTAAGTTCATCGGACAATGGCCTACGACATGCATTTTCATATTGGTTCGTTAGGAAATTCCAGATGTAACAAGGATCGAAGTTTCCGAACAAAGTGTTGACAGACTTTTTCACTTCACTGCAATCTCCAGCAAGAGCGGCTGTCCTTATGACATCGATTAGGATTGCATCAAGAACGACCGGTCCGATCTCAATCTTGTCTAACAGTGACAGCAATATCTTGTACGGTCGAAGATCTGCCGTTGGAATGCTGTTTTTGAACGTAATTCGTAGCGCTTTGATCAGAATGGGCTTTGAATACTGCTCGAAGTAGGAACATTGGCTCATCTTATTTGTCTCTGGATCTGAATTGATGCTGAGTTTCTCATTCATTTCGGTTTCCATCAGGTTGCGGTTAGCACTCAACACTTCAGTTCCTAGCACCCAAGAGTAGAGTCTCCGATTAAGTGACATATCACGTCGCAATATTGTGTTCAATGCATTTGTGCAAATCTTGATGACATCGCTTTGCGGCAGAAATTTCGTGTGCAGCGGAAAGCCGAGAAGCAGAAACTCAACTGAAATTGATAAAAAATAATAAGTTTGAAGCGATACAGAGGCATGAGTCTACTCACGTGTGTTTCGTTGCACTAGAATCACCGAATCGTTGAGACAGGCGCACAATCCCGACATCATCAATTCGACATTGCGTCCCATCAGATAAATCTGCTCAGACATTCCGACTCTCTTGTTATAATGATCGATAACGTAAGTGATTGCCGGCAGCCGGATAGAAGAATTGGTTGCAACACATTCCCATAAACAAGTGTAGAAGTAGATCGGACTCACTGCGCTGCACACTTGACTCAGCAACGAATTAGTCCTTTCAAAGTGATCGAGTCCAGCTTCAAGTCCCGGCAGAACTCCACTCAAAAAACCACTCAAAGCTGGTCTTAGTCGCTCACCGAGTGGCACGAAATACTTTTCGTAAATCTCCAGCAGCGATGGCCGAACATTCATTGCCGCATAGCCGAGAAGTGGAAAAAGGCCGGCACTGTATATGAACAGTTCAGACGCTAGACGTTCTACACCCGTATTACTAAATATCACATCATAAGTTTCTAAAGCTTTCAGGTGAACACCTGAGGGTAGAGCCGGATGCATGCATTGCGAAAGTCTCTTGGAGATTTTGATTCGTCGCGGGATCACTTGGAATTGGGGGTAGCTCGAAATCACCTGAAAATATTATAGCAATTGTCTATGTAAATAAAAATATATTGTGTACTTTTATCGGGTTATATTTGTGGGTTTACTTATGAGCAATGAGGAATAACTACGTTAATTGAAAATTGTTTACAAAGATTTCTTTAGCTTGGTCGTATGAAACTGAAAAGCAGAATCTCGTAAAAATAAATCAAGCAGATGTTTCAATGATTTGCGAACAGAATATTGACACATTTGCGTGGACGAAGCCGATAAATGAAAGAAAACATCGCGAAGTCACATTCGGAAGGTTGCAAATATTAAAAGCTTATTCCGTCACTTACTTTGTTGAGTTTGCCGAGCGCTGAAATCAAATCAGCCCATTCAGACGAGTACTCGAAGTTCTTCAAAGCCTTGTCAATGTTTTGCATATATACGCGATATTTTGCTTGCTTCATAAGCTCGAACTCTTCCATAAGGCCGGAGCCTGTAGCTGTATCCATCTTCTTTGTCTGCAAATAGATAAAGAAGTCAGTTCTTAAATTAGTTCATCGTCCGAATTTAACATGAAAGTACAAGACAACAATCTCATTTGCTAATTGCATAATTAGTCACAGCTCTGCTGGAAAAATAAAGTTTTCTAGAAAATAAAATAAACACGAATGGAAATTCTATGAAAATTGATGAACAGAAAAATTACTTTGTGACTTTTGTGATGGCACCAGCGGTTGATTTGCCATTTTCCTGTTCTATGCGATAATTTCTTCATGTTGTTAATGCTCATTTTATCTATCCGTAAATCAGTTGTTGCGTCCCAAAAGGCGCGTCGCTTTTTAGTTGAGCTCACACACTTTTCCATAATTCATTATCATTTAAAGGCATTCAGAATGCCGCGTTCTCCACTTGAGTTCCACCTTTCTACGTGACATATTGTTCTTGCGAACTTTTATCGGTCTTCTCTTATCAGAGGTTCAGTAAACTCAGTCATTTGTATGAAAGAAATCCCATCTAAGATATGCAACAGGTCCCTGAAATTCTCGCTATCGCTTTAAGGAGTTGTGGGTCAGAACATGCCGAATATTACACTTTAGACAAACTGTTAATTTCGGTTTCAAGAAACTCTCTTAAACCTTCACACATTTCGGTAACGCTAATGAGAAAAATCGACACAATCTTACGACTGTAGCAATGGAAAACAACTGAGACTTCGTCATTCAAATCTCTACATTCGAAAGAGAAAAACAAATTTATTCGCTACAATTTAAACTGAAACTTTTCGACTTTAACTTTCAGTCTTTTATGTCTTCTTCGGAAACTAAGCGCGCTGACTTGAGTCTTGTTTATCTTGCAGCGCAATTGAGCAACCACTTCTTACTCACTCGCACGCGCGCTATCCACTAATAGCAGACATCGTAAGCAAGTACCGCGTTTTATGATGTAAATTTTTCATTTTTCAACGAGGAAAACGTAAACTGCATTGCGTAGCTTGATATAAAAATAATTTGACGGGATCAGCTTATCAAGTGTGCTCCTGATGATCATGTTTATCATGGTAAATTGAGCAGAACTGTATCCAATGCCATCGCGCAGTGCTTTCAACTAGGATTGTTATGCACTTTCAGAAAATTAAATGTGAACCGCAACAATAAAACTGAAATGATTTTCCTTCAAAATCTGACAATCGACTGAAGTGTCAGTGGCTCTGACTCAGAGCGAGAATAATTTTCAGCATTCACATTCACACACGAGAGCGGATCAAATGTATCTAACAAACGATAGCGAAGCAAGGCCCAGACCAACAGCATAAAAAGACAAGAATGCAAATCCGAAATTCAGCAGAACTTTTCTCAGAATATTTTAGATATTTCTCAGAGGAAGCAAATTGATCTATAAAAGTTTTTAGGAAAAAGAAAAACGAATAAACCTCGAAAAATTCTTACGAAGGTGATAACAGCAACTTGAAAAGGTTTTCTTTAAAATCCTTGAAAGCGATCCTTGAACGTTTGCTTAGTAGTTATTTGGTATACAATTCAACTGAAAGCTCTTCCTTGAACTTTGACAATAGTGAAAGCTCTTCCTTGAACTTTAACTCGATCGGAATCCCCTGATTCTTGGAATTTGTCGATGTTTAGTTTGATATTACAATTGTATGATGTAAATACTTCTTTTGACACGGATCCGTGAACGAATTTAAGTTCATATGAAGCAGAATATAAACAGAAATAAGTGAGTGCGCGCTAGCGAAATACTTACAATTGATGGATTGTCTAAGTATTTGGGGGGATTGCCAACGTAGGTGAGTTTTCCTCTTTGTTGATGTATTCTAATCCAGAGTTTCTTGCTTCACCATCACTTCACTATCATCGATTTTGTGATTAGCCCTGGGTATTAGGGTTTCTGCTTTATCACTACATTGATTTCGATGTTTATCTCGAGAGAATAAACTTTAAAATAAATCTTTTGTCTTCCACTTTTACAAATCTCCAATTCTATGCTGTTGAATCGATAGAAATCATTAAATCTTCTATGCTAGTTTAGATAGCAAGGACAAACTTGTGTTCTTAAGTAGAATTATCGAATTAATACTTGAAAACCAACTTGAAATTTAACTTTTATCTTCTGACTGAAAAGCAAGAAACGCGCAACTGGCCGAGGGGACTTCGAAGCTTATGAGGTCGTTGAGACAGAAAAACATCGCTGTCGAACTGTGCTCAAAGCACTTAGAAGATTCAGATTCTGTTAAGCCAGGTGGGTGCCCACGACCTCGCTCGTTAGTCATAAGAAAATCATTCTTGAGGCTGGTCGGTGGACAAACATCGCAACGTGAGAGTCATTGCCAAGGAATACGTTATCAGAGCACTCGAATCCGCAGGCTTCTTGGGCACATCTCCTGAAGAGGCAAGCCAGAGTTATGAACATGTGGTCCAACAGCTTGCTAAAAGGGAAGACAGAGACCCATCGCATACGGCGGAATGTCTTCATTCCGAGGCAGGAGTGTTTCATAATACAACGACTGTCAGGTTTGTTGGCAGTGGCCTGTAATTGAGTCTGCTTTAAAAACCATTGAGAATGAATAAAATAGAATAAAACTTTTGTTTATAGTGCAAAATGATACAATCAGAAATATGAATTTTAAAATTCATCACAATGCAAACATATTATAAAACTCATCATTATTGGAGACAGTTCAATTATGACAGGTGGTCGATTGAAACTAACTTTTTAAAAGCATACACTGATATACTTGTCAATTCTTCTCATTCACGTAAAAGGAAATCGTTGAAAAATCGGTAATTCTAATTTGTTTCCCGAAAGTTTCTAGCTAGTTGGCTTTTAAAGACTTGGAGCTATTCAGTTGATCTTCATCTACAATATTGTTGTTTGAATCGTCTTCTTTATGATGCTCCTTATGCTCCAATTTTTTTAATCTATCTACTTCGTGCTCCACAAAATCATCGAATAGTGAAGGCCTGAAAGTATACGAATGTTAGATTCATAGAGTGAAGAACTGAATGAACGCACCATGCTTCATCAGAATCGTAGGAATTGATGTCAAATGATTCGGAAAAGTTTTGGAACATCATCCAAGTATCACGCTGAATGCCTCGAATGTTCTCTTTTGCCAGGAAGTTAAGCCAACGATCGAGAACGTTGTGTGGGGGCCTATGAATACTGTACACCAAACGCCATAAGCTAATTGCCATATCTAAGCTCAAGATTCTCGCGCCATCATCAAGACCAAAATGAAAGGTGAATCGATACAACTGCTTAAAAAGATCCACGTCGGTCTCTAGTTTCTTGACAATTTGTAACAGCCTTTCTCTCAGTTCTCTAATCGTCGTCGCGTTGAGCTTCTTCAGTCCATGTATGAATTCTTGCTTACTGAAACAACACATCTGCTTGGCGTCAAGCAGCCAAGCAAGCACCAGGACAGGAAACTCATCCGGCGAGTAATTGAGGTCCTGACAAAGCTTCTCCACTCCATCTGACAGGATTGCCCCGTCATCGTTCTTGTCTTTGTATTCCTCGAACAGCTTGTTTATTGCGTTGTCGGCTAACTGTGACTGTTTAGCTACAGTTTAAAGAGTAAAATTAAGTGCCAATGTGTTACCAATTGTCACAAGCTCACCTGATTGAATATTTTGTTTATCTTCAATTAAACTACAGTTGTTTGAACTACCGCTCAAAACCAGAGAAGTCCTACATCCTATGCTTTCAAAATGATTCGTCTTAGAGGAGGTTTGAAGATTTGTCGTTTGTAAAAATTCATCGGTTTCTGTCAAAGAAGAAGCGAGCATGATTTTTCGTGTTTCAAGCTCTGCAAAGTTCAAGATATTTCGCAATGGAAAAACTTACCGTGGCTACTGATCTTTTCGGAAACGGGATCGTGCAGATTTCTGTTCGCTGCATTGGGCTTTAGACAGGTGAAGCAATTTCCCATTGCTATATGAGTAAATAAATTTAGCTAATGTCTCGTGTACAGTGCTAATCTCTCTATGTTAAGTTCGTGAATGATTCGCATCAGCATAGAATTTAGGCTATTTTGGCACAGGGTTCTTCATGATTCCATCGACATGATTTCAGTGATCACCTTTGCACTAGATTATCTCGTCGCAGCGATGTCTCTGACTCATTGTTGATCTTGTTTCACTATGAAAACAATCTGGAACAATTTTACTCAGGCCATCGACGAAAGCTTTTTCTTCAATAAGTTTTTCTCACCACTTTTATCATTAGGTCGAGAGCTAAACCGCGCCTTCAGATCCTCTCGATGGCGACTACGTTTTAAAATTCCAAAATTCTACATTTAAGACGAATGAAGGGGGCGACTACGTTTGAGAAAGACATACATTTACCTCCGCGATCCGCAAAAATCATGGGGCTTTATTTCCACAAATATTTATGCTAGATATTTGTGTCGAGCTAGATATTTTTGTCGAACAAACCCTAATACGAGAGGGACATAAAGGTTTTATATCGCTCTTCTTATGAAAAAGGTAATAAGAATTAGTGAGAGTTAGTGAGCCTTCCATAAGTAAGTTTGATTTAAAACTAATCTAAACATGCAATTGGTAATGGAACAGCTGAAAATCTTGTGCATAATTCAGTCAACTGATTTACCTTCTTGTGATTATTTTCCCATCTAAAATTTTCTGATGACTGCAGCAGGTGAAATCGAAGGTGATTCGAGAGCGGTGTGAAGGTAGAAAGCGAGCTGGAATCATAGGAAATTCCAGTCATGTCAGGAGACCGATACCATAAGTAAGTAATGTAATAAGGAAGCACTTCAATTTCATTAATTACCTGACTTGTTATCTTATCTCTTGAGCAAATATTTCAATTGTTTGTGGTGTTACATTCCAGAGCTGCAAGAGATGGGCTGCTTGAGGTTCTTAAAGAAGCTACGAAGAAGGAAATCAATACAAAAGATGTCGATGGCATGACTCCCACGTTATGGGCTGCATTCGAAGGACGTTTGGATGCGTTGCGACTCTTAGTTGGACGTGGTGGGAATCCAGATAAATCAGATCAGTTTGGCAACACGGCTCTGCATCTCGCCAGCGCCAAAGGACATTTTGCTTGTGTAGACTTCCTGGTTAAATTTGGAGCTAACTTATTTTCTCTGGATATTGACAACCACAATCCACAACAGCTGGCAGCGATAAACAATCGCGAAGAAATTCTGCGCTACTTGGACTCTGCTGCAGCGCATCTTGAAGCAACTGATAAAAAGAAATCTAAGGATTTCAAGGAAAAAGCGAAGAAACATTCAGAGAAGCGAATCAAGGAATTTGTAAAGCGCCAACAAAAGCAAGAGGATCAAGATGCTGAAAGATCAAACATGCTTAAGGCCATGAAGCAAAAATTCTGGACTGGAAGTCACGGAAATCTTTCAAAGATCAAGGAATCAAACTCTTCTGCAACATCTTCCAAGGACACTTTTAGTGCTTTGGTTGGCGGTGGAACGTTGGTTCAGCGTAGCGCAGCTCAGAGAAAAATCCAAGCGCTGAAGCAAACACGGCAAGCAAACGTAAACGCTGGTGAATTGGCGATTCAAAGAGATTCAGAAGTGCTTTATGTAGGAACATTCCAAAATGCCCCCAATGATAGGCGTGGAAAGATAACAGACGTGTTTGAATACGACTCAAGCAGCATTGATGGTGACAGGAAGAACTACGGGACGCTGTCGAGGTGTTTAAGCCAGCCCGATTTGTCTTCAGGTGCGATAGGAAATGACATAAGTGAAGACATAAGGAACCAACGGCCTTCAGGCCTTTTCGATCGCCCCGGGCTTGGAGCTCTTTCAATTACGTGAGTCAATTTTTTTTGATGATATTGAATTTATTGAATAATATTAATGATTTTAGGCGATCGACGGCGTTCTCGCAAACTGGGCACAGTGACGAAATGTCGAACAATTCTTCAAAGAAAAGCCGCCGAACACTTGAAATTTCCGATTCAGACTCTGATGCAAGCAACAACTCTAGCGATGAGCAGGAGGAGCCAAACCAACCGCTCAAGCGATTCCTTGTCGCTTATTCACTGGAGGAATATTATGATCTCCTTCTTGCTAATTTGATTGACTTGGATACTCTGTGTCTCCTCACAGACGATGACTTGAAGGTTCTGAACTTGCCACTCGGACCTTATCGAAGGCTTTCCATTGCTATTCAAGAGCGCAAAAACGCTTTGAGCAATCCTGGCGCAATAATTGACAGCAGATTATGATACCGTTACATGATTAAGCTTTATAAAGCTGCGCACAATAAAAGAAGTATTTTTCTAAGTATTAAATCAAAGCTTTATTTGATGCAGAGACTATCGGAACGAAACAAATCACCAAGCTCTGATCGGCGATTGTGTAGCATCAGTAAGGATCCATGAGTTCTTCTCCGACTTCTTCATTTGCATTTGCTTGTGGCGCGGGTGGGTCTTGCAGATGACGTACAGTCGTTCTTCTCTCATAACGAAGTAGCAGTCCTTGCACCTTCTTCTAAGTCGTCCCTTCTGTTTGAATCCTCGTTCGAAGTTCATTGCGAGCGAGACTGGTTGAAGGAGACACGGACGGCCGATTGCATTTGGCATGACATTGCGATTGATGTTGGCCGAGAGCAAAGAAAAGTTTCTCCAGCAGTTGAATAATGCAGAGTTCGAAAGAACGGCTGGTTGCACAATTCTCGTCAAGGTGCTGAGCTGTCTCCACATTCTGAAAGCCTCGACGTTTAAAAACCGACAATTCACTCATCTCATCTCACCTTAGTTTATTTTCTAAATATTTTCGTTTTGGATTTCAGGTTACAGAGCTCAGTAGCGTAGAGAGGGTTTGAGGGTTTGATGTGGTGCTCAACTAAACTGTTTGTTTTGCATTGATTTTGGATATAAATTTCAATCGAGCGTCACGATAAATCATCTCACGAGAAAGCTCAGTTCACGTGGAAGGAGTTCTTGTTGGTTTTGTGACTTGTTCTCAACGTAGCTTTCGCTAAAATGGCTTCAGACGACAAGGCTGACTCTGACGCCGAGTCGAAGAACAACAAAATGTTTTCTCTCAAAAAATGGAACATCGTAACTATGTGGAGCTGGTAAATATCATTTGCGATTGTTGAAGTACATTTAATCATTATTTGATTTCCTTTTCCAGGGATGTTGAGTGTAAGTTTTCATATTTTCTAATCTTTCAACTCGACGATCCAAAATCAGAATGAAGGCGGATGCTTTCTCCAAGTATTTCTACTTCTCTTCCCCTAAGCGATCTTGCCAGCATCCTACAGGACGCCCTATAGGCCTTGTCTGTCCTTTCTGCCCCCTCCTTCCCCACCCAACTCCCTAACCCGGTGTAGGAAATGACAACGAACTTTACTAAACTCGTGAACGATGCATAGTCTAAACGTTGAAATTTATTGGCGATGAAATCCGCTACAAATCTTCACACTTATGCTAAAATCATCCTTTTTCAGGTGAGATTTGCGCCATTTGCCGAGTTCAAGTGATGGACGGTAAGACAAATATACATGAAAAGTATGCAAAACTTTTAATTTGAACAATCTTTTGTCCAGCTTGTTTGCGATGCCAAGCGGAATCGAAAAAAGACATACAGAGCAAGGATGGAGCCTGCGTGGGTATGCACAATAATTGAAGAAACTGATGTCGTTTTTGATTCCTAACATTTTCATAGTCGTTTGGGGAGAATGTAACCACAGCTTCCATCATTGCTGCATGTCGTTGTGGATAAAGCAAAACAATCGATGCCCTCTCTGTCAACAAGAGTGGAGTAGGTTGAATTACCTACATAAATCAATACATGAATTAATCAAAATCATCTTCCTTCTTTAGGTATTCAACGGTTATCTAGCTAAGCATCGAATCTCACGCTTAATAACTTCTCCTCCTCCTTCTCCGGTGTTTCAGGAAAGTTTAATAAAAATGATTTAGATAAGAAAATGATTTTCCCGTCTTTTATTTAAGGAAAACCGCAAAATCTTGAGTTTTCATTCAATGTTATTTATGCTTATCATTTCAGATAAACGAAACATTTTCTTGCACGTTGTAATGCTTAAATATTTTTGTTGAGAGAACTTCCAATCATGTCTGTTCCGGAAGGTCCCAGCTCGTGCTGAAAAGCACGAAGCAGGGGCTGTGGATGGGAATTCCCCGACTGCATTGACAATGCTTTCTAGGGTTCCCAGTCGGCGTAGCGGCTGAATTGGACCAGCTTAGGCTGGACCGAAACTAGCTGCGGACCGACGCTTTTACAATCTATCCAATCATGTCTTCTCTTAGCCACCAGGTTTCCGCAAGCCAAATCTGTTATTCTGTGTCACACGTAAGGATTCAATTTCTACGCATTTTCTGTCATCGATTTTTCCTGAAATCGCAATGACATCATTTACGGCGCGTAAACACATGTGGACCTTCAGATTTGTTCGATGAGAATCGTAGTACAGAAATGAAGCTTCAGTCTAAAGCCATAAATCGATGAACATTTTGAGAAGAGCAGAGTTTCTGATTTGTTAAATTATTATTTTATTGCGATTTTTCTAAAAAAAAAAGCTACAAGTTTTTGGCCTTTGAGGCACAGCATTGTAAGCATTGAGTGAAGTGCTAAATTTTTCTAATTCCTCCAGCAAGTCTATCTATGGCAAATGAGATTCGTCTAGCAAATTGAACAGCTTAATTCCAAGCTTAAATATTTACAGAAGAAAATTCTACTTTCGCTTCGTCAAACTTAACTGTCTATCGTCCTCTTCATTATCACAAGTACAATATTATTTAAATATTCAGATTTCATCTGATTCTCTCTGTTGGTTATCAAACTAAACTAAAGATTTATCGACACGGCAAAGTGTAAACTTTTAAAATTTCTTAAAATAATGTGACCGTGATAACTTTGTTTATGTCATTGCTTCGCTACTAAAATTCTGGAAAACTTCAAAGCTGCGTTAGACACAGCCCGGCGAAATCCAACAATCATTTCGATTTTAGGCTTCTGAGAAAATCGGTGACGGTCAAGAGGCTGTTGGAACGCGCAGAGGGTTACAAATTGAAGCTCATCGGTCTAAGATTTGCTACAGAAGACATCCGCCTAACTGGGCCCATCATTTTCCTCTCGATGTCTTCCAGCGACTTTCCTTGCGTCTCCGGCACGTAGAAAATCACGAAAAAGAGGCCAACAATGCAAACACATCCGAATAACCAAAAGGCTCCGCTGTTACCGATGGCACCTACATACGAAATCACAAATTTAGCAGTTGAGATCAGACGAAAGTGACAACAACTCACCGATGATGTCCATGAAAGTTTTCGTGACCACAAATGTGCACGCCCAGTTGAAAGCGGTCGCAACTGAAGCAGCGGAACCTCGAATCTTGCCGGGAAGAATTTCTCCCATCATCAACTGAAAAATTAATATTTTAAAATGTTGTGTCAGGTTTTCAAGACAATATTTTCTTACCCAAGGAATCGGACCAAAGCCAAGCGAAAATCCAACAACATAAATAACGAATGCACCCAACGGCAACCATCCGATGTTGGAAATATCAGCTCCCGAGTTCTTGTACCAGAAGAATGTTCCTAATGTCATAAGCGTGCAGATCATTGCCACGGACGAGATGTAGAGAAGTATTTTTCTTCCGAGGCGATCAATCAGTATAGTAGCTATGAAAACGGCAATGAAATTCACGACTCCTACGATGATTGTGCACAAGTTCTCGTCAATTGTGCTTCCGGCGTCTTTGAAGATAGAAACTGTGTAGAATATAACAGCATTGATACCGGATAGTTGCTGGAAGAACATCAGGCCCAATGATATGAGAAGCGGTTTTAGATTGCTACGCTTAAGCAAATCAAAGATTGCGTTTTGAGATGCGTGACGCTCTGCCTCGCAGTGAGATTTCACGATTCCTTTGAGTTCTGGTTCAACATCTGCTTTCGCGCCTCTCAACCATTGCAAGGCTCGACGAGCTCGTTCTTCTCTGCCTCTTGAAACATACCAGCGAGGAGTTTCGGGAATCAGAAACATGAGTATCAAGAAAGGTATAGGTAAAGTTCCTCCAAGGAACGCAAGCTGCGACCAGTCTAGATATTTTCCAGCCACGAAACAGAGAAGAATTCCAATGTTGCCGAAAGCTGTAGGCAGCAAACCTAAGGTTCCTCGCACTTCTGGCTGAACAGTCTCGCCAAGATAGACTGGCAGAGAAAGTGAAGCGATACCAACACAGAAACCGGATAAGGCGCGACCTGTTGGTCAAAATTGGTTGTAGAAATGCGAGAAAAACTAACTTATTGAAACTTGCCTGCTAAAACCATTGCGACAGAGTTTGCACAAGCTATCAGAAGCCATGCAATGATAAAAGGCACTGCGGTTGCTAGAATAGTATTTTTTCTTCCCAAATATTCAATGAAGGGCCCTCCGGCGATTCCTCCCGCCAGGCCAGCTAAAGGCATTAGTCCACCGACCCATGAAGCCTTTAAAAGAAAGAACGGGTTGTTAATTCGTAGTTTAAAGGTTCTTGATTGTATTCAAGTTCAAAGCGTGCGGAGAAAAATTCTTGATTAAGCGAAAAACCGATCGGATGGAAAATGCAATTTATAAAATTTCCACTTGAACTTAAATGTCGACATAATCTCTACGACAGCAAACTTTTGACCTGGCAATCCTTTTTGCTGAAACATGTTTTGCTTCATCAGCAGTAACTATTTAATTCGAGAGGGTTACCAATCAAATGAAAAATCGATTTTTTCTTTCTCTTAAGTGCGAAGACTCAAAAGGAAATTTCGTTGGTCGGGGAAAAGCTGGGAAAATTCCATTGATACTTACTTCTTGGTCTGAGATGGGGAAACTTGTTATGTTGGGATCCCGCATCGAGACTAGAGCTGGCGATGTGTAGGCACTTGAGAAGCCAACGACCATAGATCCAAGCGAGACCGAAAGCGCTGCCAGGATCTGGAAGACAAAAGCTTTCGTTATCTCAACAGTCATTGGACTTTTATTATTTTCACATGAAGACAGCTCTCTGATTTTCTTTCAAGAAAGCTTTCTCCACGAAAATTTCTGCTTAGTTGCCTGAGAATAAGTGCATTTCGCTTTAGGCTCTTCGGCGGGCACTGAGAAGGATACGTGAGTATCCGCGCGCATTAATATCTTCATGGCGACGAATCGTATCGCTCTAACAATTGACACTACAATGCCAAGACGGCAGATTCCTCTAGCAACAATGTTGGTGACGTTGATTCAAATTCAGTGTACAGAATACTGTAAAGCTTTTCCATCAAGTTGCAGGTCAAAGCTTTTCGCGATGGAAAATTTCTGAATATTCGCTTCACTCTTATTAAGAGGCTCTTGAAGTATTGACGTGACGGATGTGACTGAAAAGTTCTTCTCAGGCTTGCGTTGAATGTAATGAGCAACGATGATGTATTGAACCATGAACACAGAGCCAATTGAAGCCCTAAACTTCACTGGCTAAATATGCTCTCAGTTATTTTTGTTCACCACATCTGTTATCAGTGCTAATTGCTCTATTTTGACCACTTTTATGCACTGAAGCTCGGATCGAGAGGAGCCAGATCGTAAGTAACAAGCTCTTTTTTGATCACAGCAAATTAAAGTTTAGTTTGTAGTTATCAGTCAATGAGAAATCGTTCAAATGCTTTTGCTCTTGGCGACCTCACCGACGACGTTCGACATTCAAACTGACTGTCGAGGAGGCGATTGATACGGTTTTTATAACTTTCTCGTAATCAGTCTCTCTGTTATTGTGTTACTCAACTGAACCAAGAGCTGCATACTGTCCAGAGCCTGCATAGTCTAATTAATTGAGTAATTTCTCATCCGAGTCTCGTAATCATTCTCGCGATGACCGTTAAGCTTCAAGCCTTCAATAGTCCTCGCGCGCACTTTATGACTCGATGAGAGAGTGCAGCGATGCAGTTGGTTCATAAATATTCATTACATTATTGCGTGTATCGCGATTGGGTCAATCTGATAAGGGAGCTAAATTGAAACCGGTTTAAAATTATCCTTCTAAAAATATCTTAGATCCTCACCGCTCCTAGTAACTTATTACGTCGCTCAAAAATTTAGCCTTGCAGCTGAGTGAAATCCTATTTTTCTGTTTACTTCCAATCGTTTCTTATCGAATTCATTTGATGAAAGCATGCTCAGTAATTCGACGTCACGATCGAGTGAGGTCTGAGAGATTTGTTCCGTAGACGTCGTGACCTGACATTTAAGCTGATAAAAGCATTTTGTCTTGGTGACAAGATCGATGCGCGAATAAACACTCTCGCACGAAGTTGAATGGAATTTCAACGAATTGATAAAGTGGCGGTCGTAAGCGGGACAACGTCACCGAAAATTTCAAGTCATTTCTGGTTTTGACATCAGCGGGGCTTCAATTGAAATCTCTCTCATCCTCTTAGCCTCTCTTGATTTTCAGTTCAAAAATAGAAAAGAAAGACGATCGCGATTAACTAATCAAATGTGTCACAGTACTATTGAGTTATTCTGACCGTTGATTTGTTTAGTTCAGAATCGAGCACGCTTCGACATGCTGATGAATCGTCACAGGAATTTTATTCTGAGCCGAAGCATAGATTGCAACGCACCTGAGTGTAAATGTAGATTGGATTCGTTGTTGGTCGATAAATTTCCAGTTTCGCCTTTCCATCCTCAGTGATTTGTCTCACAAACGGTACAGAACTCCGGAGATTATCGTCTTTGTTCGACATTTCCATATCGAAGAAACTGATAGATTTCTTTGATGCTGTGCTAACGGAACGAGCTTGCTGAAACTGCTTGCGGGTCTGAACAAAGTCTTCCTCGTCACTTGATGAATCAAGATCCTGAAAATCAGTCGTCCATTATATTCTTGAACTGCAGAGTTGGTGAAAAAAATATTTACGTTCAAGTCGATAATGACGGGTTTTGTAATGTCAGGGTCTATTTGAAGAAGGCTCATGCGTTCACTATCATAATCTTCCTCCTCGCTACTGGTCGAGGGAGTCGGTGTCGGCTCCTTATCGAGTTTGAACGATATATGACGAGCGTCTAGACTTTTATGCTTTCGCGCCTGGAATGATTTCCGCTTGTGTTCGAACTCATCTTCCGATGAAGATGTTGTTCCTTTCAGTAAGTTTTCGAGTTGTTTTGACGATCGGACATCGAGCGACGCATGTTTCTTAGCTTGAAACTGACTGCGATCTAGATCGCCATCAAGATAAGCTCGCAAATCCTTAAAGTGAAAAGTTTTATTATCACTGCATAATGTCAATATACGAACTTACTCTGAGAATAATACTCTTGTGTTCCGAGCGTGACTTTGTTTTCTGGAAGTGATCACGTCGTTTCTTGAACGCTTCTTCGTCGAACTTATCAGTTTCTTCGTCCTCTTCCCCAAATGATATGTGACCCCCTTTCAAGTTTGACTTTTTTGATCGAATCGCCAACTCTTTGAGGTCGTCTCTGAACGGATTCGAGCTGTCTTCTGTTTCAAGTATTGGACTAAAGGTTGCTCTTGGTTTTTGCTGTAGAAGTTTTGGTGAGTTTGATATGTTGTCAGCGGAAGTATCGATGACCACGGTGTCGAGGCTTGTCGACGTTGTTGAGTTTGAAAGCGTTCCGTCTTGATTCACACGGCTGTATCCTTGCTGGAGGGGATCCTCCTTTAAACGTGAACAAAGAGAAATTATATTTATTACGGATCGCACACCACAAATAATCACGACGTAAAGTTATTCTATCAGCAGCCAAAAATTTAATAAATCTGAAATATTTCTGAGGCTCTTTTGGGCAACAAATCTCATTTGTCGAATGATTAGCTTATCAGTATTTTTTCTTTGGCATCATCTTTGTTGATCTGAGACATTAATAATAATCTCCAATGTTTACTGAACGTGGACAAGCAAAATCGTTGAGTTTGTTTCGACTGGAAGTGTCTGCTTTTGTTGATAAGAATTTATAGTTTAATTATGTGACGTGTGAACATCATTAAAATGCTCACTACAATAATCGCCGAAATGTTCAAATAAGTTTCCAAATTTACAAAAAAATTGCCATAGATTTCGTTGATTTATTTTTCCTGAAATTCATCGGTGACAAAAAGTCTGGATTAAAAATCAATAAGGAATCACATTTATTTTTTTGTGTTTGTTTTCACGTTTTCTTTTGGGAAACGTGACCGGGGACCATGGCCGGATCTTAACATTCAAGTTATTGATAAAAAGTTCTTGAAAAGGCAATCAAAGCACGAGGCTTTCTAATAAGTCGATCAAAATTGATTCATTTCCGCCGCTTCATTTTCAATAGTCAAGAAAAAACTAAGAGATAAATATTGGATCAATTTTTAAATGCCAATGAAGTTTGTGGTCGCAACAAGAAAATGTAATTCATTGTAATGAATGTCTCAAAGTTTGAGACGCAAACATAAGTTGAGGGCCAATTTGACAATCTCGTTTTCGCTGAAACAGTCACAAATTAAAATTTGGGCAAACCCTTTGCCAATAATCTATGAACTTATGCTTTATTATCTTTCAGCTCATGCTGTTTAATCTTTGAACTGCAGTGATAAGAATTTACTAGACAGATAAGACAGGTCGATAAATTCGATAATTATCGCGTGAAATCAGGTTAATTGGCAAGTGAGAATATTCGAATCGAATTCACGTTCAGGTCTGTCAAGTGAAATTACTGAAAAGCTTGTTCTTGGCAACATCATCTTCTGCGTTTCAGAGAAAATGAAAAATAGCATTGGCCCACAAAGCGTGTCTGACAATTTCGTTTTCACGTCGCTCGGAGTAATTTTCGTCAGACGAAACTTCAATGCCTAAAGATCTCTAAATTCGCTGCTTCTAAAATAACTTCATTCGTTTTCCCGAGAAACATTCGTGCGATACGAACCTGATTGGTGATCCCCTTCAGCTTATCCACTATTCGACTCATCTTGCACTGTTATTGCATGCAGTCTCTTTTGTAATTCGTTTTCTTTCCTCGCGTTTCCACGAGTCAATTTGGATAATTTATTTTTGCACCACCACTAATTAATAACTTTAACGTCAGTCAATGTGAGTGAAACTTTTTCTTCGTATAGTTTTTTTCTTCTACTTCCTTTTACTAGACTTTTATTAGACTTTTGCCACACTTTATATTCGGCAAGTATTCTTAGATCTTCGGTATTAATCTCAAGAATTATGTAACGTGTTGACCCTTTCCACTTTCGGCTTCTAAAACTGCCGTACAAGGTCAATCGTAACCTCTTTTTAAGCTTGCAGATTTTCTTCCTGCTTTTATGAATTTAACAACTGTCAAAAAACAACTTTTTACGCAAACAATAAAGCGAAATGAAACTAAAAAAACTGAAATATTTTTTTTCTCTCGACGTCAAAAATTCATTTTCAATTCACGCGAAGAAAAATGTTCCTCTTGATATCTAAAATCCAACTAAAGACAAACTTGACTCTGTCTACTTTATTTATAGTTACTCTGACTTCTTCTGTCGGCGAATGCGACGTCACAACGCAGACAATCAAAGCTCGGGGTTTGTTTTGAAAGCCGAGAGAGATTTTATCGTCGTTCTATCTCCACTCGGTATTTACGGTTTGTACAAATGAGTAATATAAAATATCAGATTAATATCACAGACCTTACACTCCATCCTACGGAGCCTTTTTCCAATGAACCGATTTCCGCTCTGCCGATTTTTGGATATAAATGAGAAAGAGCGGATACCACTGCATGAGCAGCTATGCGAATGTATGATATCTCAACTGTGCAAATATACAACCGTTTCCCCATATGTGAGGGCTGACGTCGATGGCGAGCCTTCGGAAAAAAGTCTGAATGGTATTTAAGTTTCGAAAGGGTGATGCAAGACTGGTGAAACGTGTAATGGAGCTAACCAATATTTAAGATGCGCGTTCTAACTCCTCAAGCTATTCTAACTCCTCAAGCTATTCGTTACAGAACTTTAGCTTCACAGTCGGCAATTAAGCTCTCCATTGACTGATTAGAATTGATTTGCAACCGCTCGTGATTCACTTAGTCGCTTGCACATGCGACATTATCGACTTTATCGGCCAAATGCTAATTTCTCGGCAGATTTACTAGGCATGAACACAAACAGCTTACCTATATAGAGAATAAACACAACTCCACTTTCGCAGTTAACTAGGTACGTACAATCAATGCTACGCAAAGCAAGCGTCTGACCCTGAAATAAAACATATCAACAAGACTGCAGTAAATATGAGTGCAGCTGAAAAAGAAAATTCAAATCTAGAGACATTAATCTTTATGACTTGCATCACGAATGACTTTTATTTTTTCTAATGATTTCTCTCGTAAATCTGTAAATCAGGATTTGCGAGCGACAGTTTTGTTTGCTAAGATAAGGACAATATAGCGAGCACGTAAATGCAACTTGTTTTTAGATGAAACAGCTTATGAAAGCTCTACAATCTTTCAAAAATGTAAAAGTAAATTCATAAGTCCAACGAAAAAATTTACTTAGATTAGTCTACTTATTTTAGTCGATCATAGAATCATAGAACCTTCTGTGCGTCTTCATCCATCATCATTACATACAGAATCTATCTACAGTTCCAGATCGAGCGCAATTTGCTCGTTCTCTATCCGAAGACGACAAAACTATAATTATAGCACTGCAAACAGTCGCCGAGTGTATTTCACACGAATAGAAGCGACCATTGAAACCTCCGACCGACAACAGAATTGGAAGATCGATTAAAACCTTTAAATAAAGGATCGTTGAACCTTCACTTTCAATTATTTGAGAAAACGATGGTTTGATTTCATTGAAATCATTTCAAGTTATCATCGATTCAACTTTGTTGTACGATTCCGTTGTAGTAAATCTAGTGCATCGACAGTTGCTTTTTTGACTGTCTCAGTTCTCTCAAATTTGACTGTTTTTAAAAACGTGCTTCATTCAGCTTCCGACAACGCATTCGCGTGCATTGATAAACATAGTTTGGTTTGTTCAAGGCAAGATTATTTTCATTCACATCGAATACGTGACGCTTCTCATTCTCAGACCATTAATGAAATCAATTGGATCAATCAAAACTATCGGCCAATGTCATTTTCATTTCATCAGTTGAATTTGCAAATCGTCGATCGACAAAAGTTTCCGTGTCAAGCTCTTCGAAGTCTGTTAAGCTGTCGATTGGTTGTGCTTCGAAGGCTCGATCACTGGCGTAAAACTGGCACGAGTTTTATGACGACGTCATCATGTTGTTTTGAAGCGAACTAATATCCAGACAAGCTCGTTTGAAGGTATTTATCTTACGCGTGGCCCACAAGACCAGAAAAACGCTTATCCTCTCTATTTTTCATACAACTGCTCCACAAATAAATTTACCATTACTCAACACTCAAAAATGTATTTTTGCTGCATTGAACTAAAGTTTTGTGAGACTCAAGGCGTTTCCCTCAAGCGAAATTGAATCAAATCAATCCTTCCAACAATGGTGTTAGTCGAAATAAATCAAACAATCAACCGTTTATTAAGATTCAGTGAACTGGCAAAGCTTGAATTGAATATGACGCCTGTCCGACGCAGTTCGAAGTCAAACGGAATTTCCCCAAAAGCAAAGTTATTAATGACTCTCTTTTTTCTTTGCATTCGCGACAATCTTTGATCAGGTTCGAGCGGCTCGTGCCTGCGTTTCTGCAAGCCTTGTTTTATTCAGCAACACTTTAAGAATCAATCGTCAGCAATTTCACTTCAAAATCAATCGGTAAAAATTCTTTTGAAGGAAAAATATGAGTTTAGGTTCAATTACCTTTCTTGAATTAAACTTTTTTGAAGTAAACTTTCTTGTTCAAGCTGTCTACGTGTTACTTCATACTATCGTTAGACAGCAGTCGAGACTTAATCGGCACAACTTGTGTTTATCAGTCACGTTGTTCTGTCTTTACCAATCGAAACATTCAAAGCCTCAGTCGCTCTCATTTTCATTTACAGAAATATTCGTGAGAACAGAAAGGAAATTCCTTCAAACATTCAACCTTGAGTCATTGCCAAAAATCGGCGAGAGATCAGCAAATAAACAAGCAATTAAGTCTTATAATTGAAAATAAATTCTACAAATTGTTCAATAGTTTCTTGTCTACGGAAGACTTTGTTTCGCATTACAATTTTACTAAACTCCGGAACCTCAATTTTTTTAGCGAATTTTTCTTTGGAGACGTTGGCAATAGGAAATCGGTTTGCTCAGATGAAATGTTTCTTGGTTCTCAAGAAGCATCAATGGATATTTCGACGAACGCACAGATGAACCGACACGAAAAAAATATCAATATTCTCGTTAACTTTTTAAAGTAGATCTATGTAATTGGAAAATCTTGTTTTTGATTACACATTTAAACTGTTTTTCAGAAAATTTGTCGCGCATTACACAACGACGGTGTAAGTGAAAAGTCGAGAAACACCTTTAGACTGCCCAAAAGTATTTTCTATTTTCATTAAAGTTTTGAAATCATGCCAAACAAGAAACGGAGCAGTAATCGAAATTTTGGCAAAAGAGAACGTTCAACGATGAAAATCAAGACAAATCACATGATTTTCCCGCGAGTAAAAGTGCGTGACTCAAGTTATTTTGAGTTCACACAATAAGCTGCATCGTAATTTACTAATTGGTCTGCCGCTCAAACGTAGAACCACCGAATTGAGAAAACATGAAACCGAATTGAGGAATTATGAAAGTCTCAACATTGTTTTAATTAGTAATATTGAAGTGAGAATATTTTTAAATCTTCCAGTGACCCTTCTGGACATGCAGACATTTTATCATGCAGTTACTTAAAGACCAGCCAATCTCAATGGCGAATGAAAGTCAAGCAAAAATTAGAGGCATGTTCGAGCTTAAAATATCTAGCAAATAAATAGTTTGACCCCGACATCAGTTTCGATATGTCTTGTGTGAAAAAGTCTTCGGTATCTGCAAACCGTGTGTGAAGTTGCCAAGTGTGCTTATCATATAGACATCGACTAGATATTATACTTCCTGCATCATCGGCCACACCTACAAAATGTTCGACTTTACACTGAACTCAGTGCGATGATAGAGAGATCTACGTCACGAACGTTGCTTATTCGGGATTTGCCAGATATCGTATCTTTCATAAGAAGCGAAGAACATTGCAGCCCAAGTCATGAAATTTAATTAACAATAAAACTAACTAGGCGCAGAATCAAGGCGGCAAAATTTAATCACTTGCTTTTTAGTCTCTCAACGTTTTCAATTTGCTGCTGTCCAAGAAAGGTGAGAGGTCAAAATAATTTGTTTCGATTAAACAAAAGAATGTATTGCGACATCTATTGCGCTCATTGTTCTAAATGTTTGTTCAACTCGAGTTTAGATCCACACGAAATTATTTTGAGCTGATGATCAAGCCTCCGAAACTATTTAAAGAATAGGAGGAAAATATTTCTTGCTCATGTGACAGAGTTATTTTAGTATTTTGACATTGAAATGTAGACGAGATAATTTTGCATTTTACGTATTGTTTTTCGATCTAAGCTTTTGATTGAGTTGAAAAAGATACTAGACAAAAGCTTTGCGTTTCTGAATTCTCATCCGGCTATTGAGCAAAATCAATCGATCACGCGATACACTCAATCAATTAATTGAGAGTTCTATTAAAGATAACTGCGTAGAAACTCTAAGCACAAGCGGACGCGGTAACTAGAATAGAATAGGACCCGAAAGGGTAGAATCCCGGAAGGATTATAATGCGAGCAATCGCAGTATCTGTGGGTGAGAGATCACTGGGGCACTGACACTGCCTCACTGGTCCCTTAGCTGGAGGGCTGCCTTAATGGCAGTCTAAACCAGCGTTCTGACAATCTATCTATCTATCTCTGGGTACGAGACTAGCTCACATTTTCTTGAAAATCTGAAGAATGTTTTGAAGACTCGACTGGAAAAAAAGATTTCCAATGAAAAACTCTGAGTTGCTTCGAAATTAAATTTTATTTGATTCAAATAACTTCAGGTTCCATGCGGTCATCAACATTATTATGTGTAAAGTTCCAATATGTTAAGATGGCTTCGGTGCTTCGGGTCCGGGCTGATTGTTCGTCATGAACTTCATAAAACATTACACATCAGTCAAAGTCCAAAGTAAAAATCCAAATCCTACCTCAGAATAGTTAATGTAACCATCTTTATCCTTATCCATTAGTTCCAAAACGCTGTAATTTTAATAAGTTACAAAATTCTTTTCTCTTTCTTTGTGTCACTTACTGATC
Organism: Smittia sp. YW1114-2; assembly: GCA_033064975.1. Taxonomy (NCBI): domain Eukaryota; kingdom Metazoa; phylum Arthropoda; class Insecta; order Diptera; family Chironomidae; genus Smittia; species Smittia sp. YW1114-2. The sequence goes on from CP093832.1 coordinate 1,078,157, forward strand.
GATCGTTTGTGTGATTTGTTCATCGGTGTAAGCTTCACTGAGTTCCTTTTTGCCGTCTTTCTCTAATTTTACGAAATCAAAAGAGAGCTTTACCATCTTCTTCTCGTGCTGCACACCTTCACCACCCAATTATGCAATAAGTTACAAAAAACTTGAATAACTTTTTATGAAAATGGTTTCACAATTTATTTCCTTATCGGAAAATTGTATTTTGACAAATGAGATGCTTCATCGATCACAGAATAACGCAACATTTTCCAAACAATTTGAACGTCGATTCTCCTTGGATCGATGTTGATGTAAATCCATGAGATTCTTTAAGAGATTCCATGAGAAATCAAATCTGATTCGATTGAAGACAAATGGAAGCGAATTTACTAAATGTGATGGAATGATGATTCGGTTATGAATTTGATCGATTCTCAATTTCAATGCTATGAGCTTTGTTCATTTTCAACTAATGTTTTAGTTATCTGTCATCGTTATTGCTAGCTGCTGCAGATTTCTGTTGAGCGCGAATAAATTCAGGATAGTCTATGAACCCATCTTTGTTTATGTCGTCGCTGTGAAGAATTGGATCTATGAGCGTGTTCAACTCTTCATCCGTGAAGATTTTCTCTTCAACCTGGGGGACTTCTTGATGCTGCTGGTTCTCCTTACTACCTTGAGCTGTTGCAATTGAAATGAAATTCGTGCAAAATGAGAGCAACGATAACATTAAGCAATTGATATGGGAAAAGCAAATGAGAGAAGCAAATACACACCGTGCCAATGGATAAGAGATTTTATCAACTCGCATCCATCCAGCTTATTATTATTGTCGGCGTCGTGCATCTAGAAAAATGAAATTTGTAACATTCTTAATGGAAAACTAGTCAGCGAATTATTAATTGTTTACCTTGAAGTAGTGAAATTGAAGCTCTTGGTCAGACATCTTCGACGTGTCGATTGGAACATCCATGTGCTCGGCAATATGACTAAAATCAGAATCATTGTTGCTTGCTACATAATTAGAATCGTTATTGCATTTACGCTTTCTCGTCCTGAGCGTTTCCCATTTGCAGAACTTGTTGCTGGTGGGCATGATGATGTCCACCGGTTTGCTGCTGATGATGTCCACCAGTTTGTGGTTGATGATGCTGTTGCTGATGATGCTGTGGTTGCTGATGTGGTTGAACAGGCGGTTGCTGTGGTTGTACAGGCGGTTGCTGCTGATGTTGAACCGGCATCTTAAAAATATTATTTATAAAAATTTATTTAAACATTCGAAATCTACTCTGCAGACCTGTTGCTGTTGTTGAATAACGTTTCCATATTGGTCAACATTTTGAACAGGCACTTGCTGGTGAGGCTGGTACTGCTGTGGATTCACGTTCGGAGGAGCTCCATGCTGCTGATAGTTCGGCTGCGGTTGATATGGTTGCTGGTAAACAGGCTGTTCCTACAATACGCGAAATGTTACACGTAAGCTTATTTTGTAACTATGTCGGAAATCAGCTTTAGCTTGTTTTCTGCTATGCGGAAGACAAAATAGAATGAAATTCACGTACATAGTGCTGAGGAGGAACACCCGGAGCGACCCGTTGTGCAACAATCTCGTCAACTCCTATCCAAAGGAATATGCAGATCGGAAGAAATTTCTTCATGTCTAAACTAAACCAAAACTCGCGGCTTGATTTTAAATAAATGTCTCAAGGGACAAGTTTCTTTACAGTAAAGTCAAACTCAGAAATGTGATTGGCTTGATATACGTGAGGAATATTTTTATTTAAAATCACAACACCAAACTAATGAAAAACCTTATAAAAGTTTAACTTTAAACGACACACGTTAGGTTTTATTATTTCAACCTCAACTTTTTATGTTATCAGATAAAAGAGTATCGTCTAGTCTATAGTAAAATAGATAAGACATAAAAGGGCTCAAGCGTTGGCAAGACGAGATAGAACTTGGGACAGGCCAAAGATGTCATAAGAGCATTCTAGGTTGGTATCTAGGAACAGGCTTAGGAAGATAATGAGAGAAGGCAAACCAACAAAAAGAATGGAAATTATTGAGGGAAAGCTTTATTCAGAATTGTGTTGGATAAAGGTTTAAATAAAATCTAATCTTATCTATATTACAAAGAGAAAAAACTCTGACTCTATCTGTATGCTAAGTTTATATTTTTTAAAGGAAATGTAGCGATTGAATTTCTTGCTTTAATAGAAGAGTTTTTGAAGGAATATCACTAGAACATTTGAGCGATGAAATCGAAAGTTATTGCCGTTGTTTTTACTAAGTTATTTTGATCTTCGATGCTCTCTATTGACTTTTAAAAATGTCTTTGGCTTTCAGCTAATTTCTCGTCATCATTTGGATGTCATTCCAAAACGATATTCTCTGCATTCAATTCTGTCATAGTTTTCTCAAAGCTTCCATCCTTATCAAACAAAGCCGCGGTGAAGTATTGCGAGAATATCCTGGACATATATTGGTCTTTCGAGCCTGGCCAAATTCCCTCTAAAAAGCCTAAAAAGATTCAAGAAATTTAATAAATCATAAGTGGACTAAGATAATAATAAAAATACCGATATGACCGCCGCGCGCAGTTACGACGATTGCAACTAGCGACGAAGCTTCTGCTGCTTTGATTGGGATTGCTGTTGAGACATGAATCATAGAAATGACAATCTGGGGATGAAAACAGATTAAAGAACTCACCATCCAAAGGCTGGAAAGGATCGTCAGCAGCTGATAAGCACAATGTAGGAACTTTGATTTTGTGAAGTTTGTTATGTAACGTAGCATGTCGATAGTAGTTCGTCACATCTCCGTAGCCAAAATGAATCGATGTGAAATGACTGTCAAACTCTCGTATTGTTTTCGATTGCAGCACCTTTTCCATCTTCCATTCGTACTGTACCAATTTGTGTAATCAGGATGTGTTTTGTCACAAGACCAACTGCTCACTCACCTCTTCTTTGAAGAGAATGTCGTATTTCTTCACAGTATCACAAAGAGCACTAGCCAAATGACTGTTAAGCATCGAGTTCAGATAAGGCTTCGCTATGGACACGGCTCCTGCGATATTGAACTAAAGAAAATGTTTCCGACGAGAAATGCAAGCTACAAACCCTTTTCAACATCCCAAGGAACTGAAATTATCTTCGCGGCAGTGAGAATTGACTTTGCTTCATCTGCATGCTCGGACAAATAATTTCCTGCGAGAATCTTCGGTTAGTTGCAACCACGTTCATCAGTTTTCAATGCTCTTACCTAAAATTAATCCTCCCATTGAAATTCCGGTTGCGCCTTTCTTCACATTCGGATATTTTTTGTGCACATGGTTCATTACTTCTGCCAAATCTTCACAGTTAGCTGCACAATAGAGTCGTGGTGTCTTTAGCGCCATGCCACCGAGTCCTCGATTGTTGAACACAACCGTCCTTATACCTCTCTCATTTGCTTGCGAAACAAGACATTTGATGTACTCAGCTTGAGATTCACCGGTTAGTCCCGGTAAAATTATTACGATTGGTGCATTTACGTCACAACCGTTCTCGAGCCAATCTAGCGCAACTTCTCCGCCGTCCTTCAACTGCAACACCTCTCTGTGAATCAAAGTAAATCAAAGTACATTCATCTGGAAATGCTGATGATATTTACCTCTGATATGCGACCTTTGAGAAGACGTTTGCTCGCATGATCGAGGCGAAAATGGTTTGAATTCGTGGCTCAATACACCAAAACGTTGGCCAATATTTAACTTCTAGCGTCGGGACGTTTTTCAGAAGATATTTTTTAAATGGACTATTTTTCTTCACAGCCAGAAACGGATGCTGAAATAGAATACAAGAAATTTACTAACGGTGTGAGTCGAGTAAAGTGAAGAGCTGAGCTTTAACTTCTCTTTTGATTGAGTGTGAGCTTTGATGACTAAAACATGAAGCTGATAAAAGTCTTCTCATAAACATAGAGAACTTATTTGTTTAATAGAAAAAAGTAACTACAGATGAGTGACCTTTAAACCTGCAATCCTGACACTGAGTCATTATTTTGGCTCACATATATTAGTCGACAAGGATTAGCTAGAGTAGTGAAATTTCTGGAATGCTTCTGTGCAAAAACTCAAACATTTCCGATCATTTAATGATAAGACTAGCTTCACTGATAAGACTAATCGCGTGAGAGGTCGGACAGGTTATAGATTTAGCGTCCTGCCTTTCACAGAATCCTGGTTGTTGAACTTACCTTGACCACCTCGCATAGATAATAAAATAAATATCCAACTGAGAACACCAAGAAAATGTGGTGCCGGGGAATGTTGGAGATGAAACTGATTACTTCTGACAACTGCATTGTGTCGCTTTCAAAAGTTCGCCGTGGCTGCAAAACTACAATGCGCGATAGACTTTTGGGCTCGTGAGGCAAATATCTTGAAAGAAAATATGAGGTAACTTCTAAATTGGACTTTGAACATAGATTTAGCGACGCGAGTGAACAGCTCAACCTGATTGAATATTATGTAGTTTCCGAGCTTAGTCGCCATTAGTATCAACGATTTCGACTCACGGAATCCGGCGACATGCATTAAACGCATACTGAGTGGGGCTGAATAATCTCCTCATGTTTCTAACGCGATGAGGATAAAATTCAATAAAATCATTAAATAAGAATTGATTTTCTCTTCGGTTCACTCGACTCGCCAATATCGATGCAATGGATTTACCAGCGATCAACACCAACGAAGTAATCTGTAAGCTTCACTTTGATTTTAAGGAAACACTGAACACTAGTTTCCAATATTTTCGAACTGAGACGAACGCCGAACGAGAAGAAGAAAGAAGCCGCGTTCAATCAAAGGGCTTTTTCAGAAAAGCTTTTTCCTCCCGACAGGGTTTCGAGCAATTTGGTAATTGCATATTTGATGAAACACATAAATTAACTACTGATCGGAATGACGTAGAGATGCGATGTATGTCAGCCAACAGGCCTTAGAGTGATACTAGAGTGACCAAGGACCTGCTCGAGGGTACAAACCTGGCTTAACTGATACTGATTCTGAAACATATAAATTAAATACTGATTCACTAAACGAGTTCAATTAGCTTTGGGTTAAGGACTCCTCTTTCTAGGTTTGTGCCAGTGGATCCGCCACAAGCTAAGGAACGTGGCTTGATAGAGAGAGAACAATCGAATTACAGAAAAGCTCAATTGTTTAATAAAAGCTCTCAACTGTTAAAATGTGTAAGATTGCAATGAACGAAAAGAATGAAATTTTGTGTGTCATTTGTGAATGTAATTAAAGATTTAATTCAAGCGATTAATTCGATGGTTTCCACGTTGTTGAAATAACAGGCAGGCAACATTCAAAATCGTATTACAAAATCATTAATATACAACGTTAGTACGTTGCCGCCTTTAGCGCTAGTACGGATCTAACTAACCTCTTTTCACATTCACCGGACGCAGTTGCTTCATTTCTTTAAAATCAACAGCATGTCGAACGCAGAGGAAAACTTCGACGATTCAAGCGATGGCGAGGACAAGAAGGGATTCGAGTCGATGCTTTCCAATCCGTCGTATTTCTCAACAGCGATGAAGGTAAAACAGTGAAAATGCGTTTTAGATTTCATTCTCTTACCGTTCGAAATTCCAGCGTGCTTTGTTAAAGAACATGATTAAAAGCCTCCCAGCACCAGCTCAGAAGCGCGTAAAGGCTTTGAAGAACCTTCAGCTTGAGTTCCTTCGCCATGAGTGCTCGTTCTTCGAAGAGGTTTACCAGCTCGAGCGCAAGTACCAAGAGAAGTATCAAGCAATCACCGACAAGCGAAAGGATATAATTGCCGGCCAATACGAGCCATCAGGAGCTGAGGCCACGTTCAAATCAGACGACGAAGAAGAGGATGAGGACGACACCATGATTCAGGAGCGTTTGAAGTCGATGAAGGCTCTTCCGCAATACGACGAGAATGTGAAAGGTAAATGGACAAGACATGCGGTGAGCATCTGCTCGATGACTCATTCTCCTTCTCTGCAGGTATCCCCGATTTCTGGCTGACAATCTTCCGTAACGCTGAGTTGCTGAGTGACATGGTGCAGCCTCACGACGAACCATTGCTGAAGCAACTCATTGACATTTCAATCTCTTACGGGGAAGACTTAACTTATACCTTAGCTTTCCACTTTGCTCCGAACGACTATTTCACGGACTCGGTCCTGAGCAAGAAATACTTTTTGCGCTGCCAGGTCGACTCTGACGAGCCCTTCTCGTTCGAGGGACCCGAGATTTTCAAATGCACGGGATGCAACATTAACTGGAAGCCCGGAAAGAACATTACGGTGAAGACGATTAAGAAGAAGCAGAAGCATAAGGCTCGCGGCGCTGTTCGCACTGTCACCAAGCAGGTGCCAAACGACTCGTTCTTCAACTTCTTCAATCCTCCGGATGTCCCAGAGGATGAATCGAAACTCGACGAGGAATCGCAAAACATCCTGGCAACGGATTTCGAGATTGGGCACTTCCTACGTGCTCGCATCATTCCACGTGCTGTTCTGTTCTACACTGGAGATCTGGTCGATGATGACGAAAGCGGTAAGTTCGGAATTGCATTGAGATTGTTTTGCAACGTTGATGTAAAACATTTTTTTTAGATGACGACATGGAGGAAGAAGAGATCGAAGAAGAATCTGAGGAGGAAGAGGAAACACCTGAACCAGCGCACAAGAGCAAGAAGAACAAGGGTAAAGGAATCAAAGGGGCTGAAGGAAATCCAGCAGAATGTCAACAGCAGTAAACCTCAGGCGATAACTTTTCGCAACGAATTTTGAATTATTCTTTCCCTTGTTCTATCTTTCGGTCACAACACATTGCTGATGCTGCTTATTTTTCATATTATTATTACTCCAAGGTCATGAATTCTATTTGATAATAAAGATGAAAGTTGAACAACAAAATGTCGCTGTCAAAAAAGTTATGCTTTAGTATTTTTCTTGGATTTACATCTACAGTCGTCAATGAAAATATTTAAGTCGCTCATTGTTATTTAGATCTGCTAGATATGATTAACTAGTTGTAGAATGATGAAACTGTTTTTGGGACATCAAATAGTCATTGCTGTTCACTTCTAAAAGTCAGCATCAAGTGTGAAAACGTTGTCAAGCTTGTCAGACATCACTCCACTCTTCTGATACTCGCCGACTTTCTTTTCGAAGAAATTCGTTTTGCCTTCGAGTGAAATGAGCTCCATGAAGTCAAATGGATTCTTTGTGTTGTAAATCTTCTCGACTCCAAGTTCGCCTAGCAAGCGATCCGCCACGAACTCAATGTATTGCGACATCATTGTGCAGTTCATGCCCAGCATTTCACACGAAAGAGCGTCTGTCAGGAACTCTTGTTCTATCTTCACAGCTTCAGCAATGATCTCAATGATTCTCTCTTTCGGTGGCTTCTGTAGGAGATGCTTGAACATGAGACAAGCGAAGTCACAATGTAATCCTTCATCTCGAGAGATGAGTTCGTTGGAGAAAGTGAGGCCAGGCATTAGACCGCGCTTCTTCAGCCAGAAGATCGAAGCGAAGCTTCCGCTGAAGAAAATTCCTTCGACAGCGGCAAAGGCAATAATACGTTCGCCGAAATTCGCACGGTCGCTGCAAATCCAGTTGAGAGCCCAGTCAGCCTTTTTCTTCACACATGGAAGCGTCTCGATGGCATTGAACAAGAAGTCACGCTGCTTTGCATCACTGATGTATGTTTGTATCAGCTGAGAGTACATCTCAGAGTGAACGTTCTCCATCGCAATCTGGAAGCCGTAGAAGCAGCGAGCTTCGGTGACCTGCGTAACAATTGGGAAGGAATCAAACATATGAAACAGCGATTGAAGCAAGAATATTTACCTGAACCTCTTGGCTGAATCTTTCAACAAGATTCTCATTGACAATGCCATCTGAGGCTGCGAAAAAGGCAAGAACATGAGAGATGAAGTGGCGTTCTGTGTCTTTCAGACTATTCCAGTGATCGAGATCCTTCGACAAATCAACTTCTTCAACAGTCCAGAATGAAGCTTCAGCCTAAACGAAACAAATTCAATATAATACGATTGAACTATTGCGCAGTTGTTTGCTTTGTCATGTGATTCAACCCAGCCAGTTCGCCTTACAAAACATTTCTTCACAAGCCGGGCTTAGACTGTTCAGGCAAACAAAGCAAATCGACTTGCAATCAGCCTCTGGGAATTGTGTTGAAACATGAGCTAAGTTGTAGTCACTACATTCAATGTAGTGCAACTCGACCCACAGTGGCGAGTAGGCATTATTGACACTAACCTTCTTGTACATTTGCCAAATGTCTTCATATTCGATTGGGAAGACGACGAAGCGTCGCGGATTATCGCGTAGAAGTGGCTCCTTCTTTGGGTCGAATGGATACGACGGAGCCTTATGCGCAAGGGCTCCAACTTCCTTCTCTGTGTTCTGTTCCACTTGAGAAACATCGTCCATACCCTTCAGCTTCAGTTGCTTCAATGGCACGTTGGGTGCGCTTTCTGTTAATGGCTTGCGTGGGCTCTATAAAGAAAATCGAAAGGTTAAAAATTTGGAGGGAAATGAGTAATCGGCGTCACCGAATAATTTGCGAGCTCGCTTAAACTTTATGTGGCTAGCATGATTAGACTGAGTAACTTGCGGCATCAAGCTTCAAACTGAGTAGCTGAGCCAGCTAGCATGACACACATTTCACTGATTAGCTGTGGCTTGCCTCAGCTTCAGAAAAAAACATTCAGAAACTTTTTTGTCCTTTACCTTTAGCGATAGAGCGTTCTGGAGCTTTTCAGCAACATTTTCCTTCTCGGTGATTGTTGGAGGCGACATTTAGCTTGTCTTTGGTTCTGTTTTTAATTGAAAATGTCTGAAACGAGCGTCTGTTCTTGTTAAAGTTTAGTGAAGAATGGCAAAATTTTCGCGCGCTTTCGATCGAATCTAATACAACAAATCGAAATCGAAAAATGTAACAGACAAATTTTCAGTTCAATTTAAATTCAAATTTTAGTTCACAGTTGATTTTCATTTTATTTCTAGTTCACGACTTTGTGTGATTAGCAAAATAATGATGAAGCCTTTTAGGATCAGTGTCGTCGTATCTTGAATGATGAGAAAACTCCTCGGGATGTTCATAGGCAATGTACACGTAGATCAAAGGAATAATAATACAGATTGCTAGTATCAAAAACAGAAGAGCGATCCAGTTAAGCTCGCAATCCCCGGAAATGAAATCGTTCTTAGGTGCGCCTAAGGTTTTTGGATATCCTCGGAATTGTGTTTGGTCTAGGAGTGGATCAGTAGCTGCTGGTTGGTCTTCAGTGATGACAGCGCTATTGACAGAGGCCACCAGAAGCCTTTCTCCAAGTTGATCTGTGTTCATGTCTGATGGAACTTTCTCTTCCTTGTTCGGACTGCTTTGGCCGCTCTTGTGAACTCTTGGCAGAGCCTCGAGTATGATGTTGTGGGCATAAATTGTGTTTGGCACTTTGAGCTTCCTAAAATATTTATTCAATTCAATTCATCGATCACGATTTTGTTACTTTTACCTAAATGCAAAGATTTCATTTTCTTTGTCGATCTTGTTTAGTCGTTTAATCTCGCTGATTTCGCAATTGAATCGCAAAGCAATTGATATCAAAGTGTCGCCAGGTAGAATTTCAGCTTCCAAGTGATTTGCTCGTGGTCTGTGAGCCTGGAGAGCAACTTCTTCAGCTTGCAATTCGCCTCGTCTAAAAAAAATAATACGTGGAATATTTAAAAAAATATTTAAAAATGTTTTTTACTTCGATCTCAGCATTTTCTTGTAAGAAATTTATCTTCTTGAATTCTGTTGGAATCAGATCATGCAGATTGAATCAGATTTTGCAAGCAAACAATAGATTAAGCAACAAAACTAATTAAAAAAAGAAAACAAAAACTTCGAATTTTCGATACAAAATTTGTACTAGAAAATCGAAATCTTCCTTAAAAGTTTAATTCGTGATGGATAAAGCAGCAGAAATTAGAAACATTGCGATCAAAGCACAAGAAAGCATCAAGTGCTTGAAGGAATGGGAAGCCGAGATGAAACAGAAGGAGGAAATGACCAAGAATACTCAGCGATCCAATGAATTTGTAAGCAAGAAGTTTGCTCAAAGTTCCTAATAAAAGTTGCTTGATTTCTCGTAGCACCCACCGATTAGAAGCACCACGGAGTTCCAGCAAGTCAGTGAATTGCAGAAGATGTCAGCAATGTGCATCAGTGACGACAACAAAGCTTCAGAGTTGGCTCAACTCAGGTCTGAAGCAATCGAGTTTAAAAACAAAGGCAACACTTTCGTGAAGATGAAGGAATACGAGTCTGCGATTAAAATGTACTCACGAGCTATCGAGCTGTACAACGATGATCCAATCTTCTACTCAAACCGGTCCCAATGCTATCTCAATATGGAGAAGTACCAAGAATGCGTTGATGACACGATCAAAGCTGTTACGCTCGACCCAAAGTCGACGAAAGCGCTCTACCGCCAGATGACGGCTTACGAGAAGCTGGGCGAGGATTTGAAAGCATTGAGGAGCTGTCGACAGTGGTTGGAGCTTGAGCCAGAAGACCAGACTTGTAAGAACTCCTATGATCGCATTCTGAATCGTATTTTGGAAGCCGAGAAGAAGAAAGACAAGGAAAAGATTCGCTGGTCGCGCTTCGGATCAGATTCTAAAGTCGCAGACTTCGTTACTAAGCCGCCAAACACGCGCTCCAAGCGACCGCTTAAGAAGATAGCCGTGGACTTGCGTAAAGTCATTGAACCTCTCCCGGAAGCGCTCATCGACCGCATTTTTGGCAACAACACTGGAGAGAATTCTGTTCTCGAAACAGACTCAAAATTGTTCAAGCCTAATTTCCTTACACAACAAAAACGTCCAAGCAACCAAAAGGTGACAGAGAAACAGAATGAAACCAACGAGAATGTAAAAGCTGCTGACGAGAAAAAGGAACTAAAGATTGAAGAAATCGAAGCTATCAGCAGCCAGCTTACTGTCACTCCGTCATCCGGCCCGAAATTCTTCGCAATTTGGAAGGAACTCAGCGACATTCAGAGATTCATTTATTTGAAGAACATCGCCACACAAAATTTACCGATAGGCGAATTGCTTGGAGCTCAACTCGACAGTGAAATGCTCTCGCAATTAATCGACATTATCCACAAATACTTCAACACTTACAATGTTCCTTGCCTTCGTTTGCTCAGCGATTTGGGAAACAACTCAGAGCTCAAAGTTCTGGCCATGTTCTTGGACGATGATGACAAATCAAGTAAGTCAAATAATGAACCACAAACCTTCTAATGACACACAATTTTACAGAGCTCAACGAACTTCTAATCGGTTTAGCAGCGAGTGGCGATAACGAGCTCAACAACCTCATCCTAGCTGTCAAAAAGAGTTTCCAACTGTAAATCGATCGTGAACGTTTCTGTAATTAAATAAAGATCTTGAAAAAAAGCCACATTTTCCTGTTTTCTCATTTATTTCTGAACCAATCAATGTTGTCTTGGACAAAATCACCAATGAAAAATTATTTTCAATTGACAAACTTTCGGTAATAATATGAACGCCCAGCAGACGCCGAGCGTGTTATAATGCGCATATTAAAAATATATAATGTGTCTATCTTTTGATTTTGATTAGATATTAGGAATTTCCTCCTTTTCGGATGGCAAACTATGCAATGCCCATGCGGAAAATTCTATTAAACTTAAGCTTCATAATGTTTTTCTTGGGTTGTTTTTGGTGACTTCGTTTAACTGTTTGCGAGCGAAAGAACTGAAGTAATTCATCGGATGCTAATGCAGAGAAGCAAAAAGTTCTTGAGTCGTTAATCTCGACTTGATGCATTGGCTGATTTCATTTAAGGATGAAATCTGCTCTTGATATTTTTGTACTTTTCACTTACAGAAGAATCTTGATCTACGAGGTAAAAAGATTAATCGCTGGCATAATCAGCGCTTTTCATACGAGAGAAAAGAAAGAAAATAGACAGTCGCTGACAATTCTTAGTTACAGGATTTTGTCATTATCCTCATTACTTATTTGCCACTGCTGCGCATAATGTCGAAGGAATTTATAACAAAAATTAATATTGGAATGATTAAAACTCTACAGAAGAATCTACTTCGCTTAAACTTTATTGTTTTTACAATGCAGCCCTTTCACAAATTTACTTCTTTAGCTGTAACTTCTTTCGAACTTAATCCTAAGCACAATTGCTGAATATGAGCGACGATTGATAACATAATTTGGTTTGAAACTTTTGAAGAACTGACGCGAATCTTTTTACGAATGGTTAACTCTCAGCAGCTTCAGCAGTGTTGTCGCAGTTGTCCGAGACACTGAAAGTGAGCCAAAGCAAAAGAAATTCTTGTTATCGAGAGCTCCATCATTGAAACGAAATTCTTAAAGCAAGAGGAATCTGCTTCAGAAAACGAAGGACCAAATAAGTCTGATTGGAGTCTCTAGCTGGCACCTTCGGGGTTTTACTCCTTCAGGGCTTTGCGCCAGTTGAGCCAACTGACCGTTCCACCTTGTCAGATGTCGGGTCAGATGCCCATAACACGGGCAAGACCAAATAAGTCGATGAGAAGTTTCTGCGCTCCCTTAAAATTGAAAAGTCGAATGCTCGTGGGTGGCACAGTTTGTGCTGCACATTTAAAATGCCTTTGTCGTTCCACAGCAGTTCTAATTATATTCTAATTTACCTTTTACGAATTTCTTTCTCGCTGCTTGCGGCGAATGATTTTGCTCCCAGTTAAAAATTTGTTACAAGAGATGAAAACTTTTCTCTTTCCGCTGCATTTAAATTTACTTTTCCTTTAATATTTTGCTTTGGCGAATTGGGAACTTGCTAATTGTTTTGCGTGGAAAAACTGTTTTTTTTCCTGTATTTCAAAGTGTTGATAGTTTTTTGAATTCTTTTTTATCATAAGTTGGGGAGAAAACTTTCATCGCGTTGTTTTCTTGCGCTTATTTCGTTCCGTTTCGAATGCTGGAAGTAAAGAAAAAATTGATTTATTGGAGTAAACTTTATCATCAATGATTCGCATAGTCTAACGTAGAAGTAAAGAGTTGTAATTTACAATCAGTAGATTTATCGAATCACATGTTTTTGATGCTCAAAGACGACGGTTTGTTCGCTTTGCCCACTCAAGCTGAATCAGCTCATTATTTTATCTTCACTAGATCCAACCAAAGCGGACAGCAAACCAGATAGAGCAATTGTGATCTCGAAGATGAAAAGATTATTATTAACATTCTGTAGTCACTTCACTTTAACACTAAAAAATGCCCAATTCAATCATGAGATAAATTAGAAGCGATCACCACAACGAAAAGAAATGAAGAGCGAAAATGTTATCGGACCAGAGAATGCCCAGAGGATGAGAAGCTTGCGGCAAACTTTGTAGAAAGACGAGAGATTTTTTGTTAATTTCCATTGCGAGAAGAAAACTTAAATCGTTCTCATTCCAAAACAACAAAATCACTAGTCTTCCATACAAAATCATTTGCCATGTTATTAGAAGCGTTAGTCCATTGCAGGTCCAGAGATTTATGTTACATGAGATTCATTCACTTCACCTTTACGAGACATGTTTAATATGTAAATGAATAAATGATTGTTATGGATAGCGGTTCATTGGCGTTCATTAGAGAACGAAAACGAATTCTGCCTAACAAAAAGCCCAATTTTCATCTGAGGACGAGAGCGCAACAGTCAAAATGCGGTGAGACGCTCTGGTACTCGTTTTCTGCATTAAAAGAGATGATTTTCGGGCTTACCTTTGCTGGAGCATGTATTGTGCTGCTTGAATCTGTTTAGGTGTTCCAGTGATAGTGATGATTCGATCTGTGGATCCGGGAAGGGCTTCGTCGATTTGAATGAAAGCGTTCGACTCAGAACGAATCCGACGAATGCGGCCGCCGCCCTTGCCAATGATTGCGCCAGCCAACTAGTGAAATGACATTTGTTAGTTTCTGACCAATGTTTTTGCAATTGTTCATAGTTACATCTTTTGGTATTGTGACCTGAGTAGATGTTTTGTCCATGTCCATGTTGTTGCCACCGAAGTTGCCTCCATTGTTCTGGTTGCTTGGACCAGTGTTACTCATGTTGAGGCTGCCGATTCCTCCGTTGCCATTTCCGTTGCTCATTCCAAAGCTGTTCAATGATCCACCGCCCATGAGGGGTGAGCTGCCGTTGTTTCCGTTATGAGCCCATGGATCGACATAGTCACGCATGCCGCCGTTTCCGTTTCCGCTGCCGCCTCCTCCGCGGCGATCCATGTTTCCACTGCCGCGACGATCGTTGAAGCCGCCTCGATTTCCACCACGGTCATTGAAACGGTTTCCGCTGGTTCCTCTTTCGTTACCAAAGCCTCCACTTCCTCCTCTCCCTCCGCCAGTATTGCGGAAGTTACCAGTGTTCATCCCGCTGCCATAACCTCCATATTCGTCAGCGTAAACATCATCAAAGTTATGTGGATCGTAGTTGTGGATCGGGCCTTTGATTGGAGTCTAAAATGAAGAGAAGTTGCACTAAACGTAGGAGAAAAGTTGCACGAAGGGCAACGTACCGTTTTCAGCAAATCGACAATCTCCATCAAGCATTCAATGCATTGCTCCTCCTTTCCAATGATTTGAGCGATACGATCTGTGCTCTGCGGAGCGATGTTCGAGAAAATCTTCAAACGGCAACCAATTTTCTGCAAGGAATAAAGGAAATCAAAAAATAAGATAAGAGCCAAAAAGTCGAGGAGAAATTTAACAACAGAATTTAATTTATTCTTGATTGAATCGCAAGAAAATATTTGAAAAGAAATTGTCTTTTCCGGCTTCAATTTCCCTTTCGCTTTAGCTTTTTGATTCCTTCCAATTCCTGAATGATTGGGACAAAGTGTATTCGAATGAAATCAGGACGTAACAAGTGTTTTTTATCGCAACCTCGACGTGAATGTGGAAGTCTTTGTGACAATATTATTCATTGTTAAGCGAAATAATTTTATGAACGAGTTACGACACGCAGTTCTGTAACTTTAAAAACATTTGAACAATATTTCCATTTCTTTTTCTCGCTCCACCTCTCGGCTGCAATATCCTGCAATCGAGGGTCTACCGATTTAGCTTGTTAGAAATGGAAAAGACGAGCGGAAACGGAAATGAAACACAGCCATGAAAATCTTGTACACCGGAGTGAATTTTTCAACAGATGGCAAAGCTAACTGAAAGTGCACAGAACGAGGAATGAGCCAAAGCAAACAGAACAAGAGCATATGTTTCACATTTCTCATCGAATTCAATCGGAGCGTTCCTGAGTTATTCGATGTCTTTTCTTTTGACATTCCATCCTGCTCACAATCGGCCCTACTATAACCAACAGAAGACGAAGGTTTCGTTACAAAACTATCATCTGCTGCTCCGGCAAAGCTGCACCGCATCGAAATCTTGTTCTACAGAAATTAGGAAAGCATGATAACCATCAATAAATTGCCTTATGCACAAGGCTATGTTATTAAATAGAAGATTGGGAAATTATGTTTATGGCTTGAAATTTTTAATATCTTGATCTGAGTATGAACATGAAATGCGAATTCGTGGCTTTGACTCAAACAGTCTGCAGACAAAACTTTGTCAATTCAAATGGAAAACTAGAAGCAAGATGAGAAAGATTTGATTCTATTACTTTCTTACGTGCGAGCATTTCAGCTCACGTTCATCTCCACTGAACGCTTCCAGGCTCGCTCAATATTATAAATCAATAGAAAAAACCTAGTTTCGCTAGTCTCAAACATCATTTCGATTCTACATTTATTTATGCAGCGACTTCACCACCTCGGACCGCAAGAGTTTTCTTTGTTAATTACCTTGGTTCAAGTGCATTTTAATCTTCAAGTTTCGCTCTTTCTTCTCGTGCTAGTCGACGAAAAATGGGAGCATTCATGAATCATTAAATTCACTTTTCCATCTTTGTTCCGCACTTTAATTTTATCTTGAGGCCGAGTGATTTTTTCATATTTTTTCCTCGGCTTCCAAATCGAGAAAAAAGTATTATTAATCCGTCGTTGCTTTTTCAGGTCCATCTCACTCCTAGGCAATGGCTTATAGCCTGAATCTCTCCATTTTAATTGCATGCCTAACTTTTTAGCAATTTTCACTGCGATAATTTGGCTTGCTTCAAGTCTTCACTTCCAAATTAAATGAGTCAATGGCTTGTTCAGTTTTCTTTCCTCGACATCGACGAAGCACTTTGCGTTATTTTACTGCGTAATATTAAAGATCGCACTTTTTTGGGCTATAAATAACGCTTGTAACTTGATCTAATATTTTTATTGAAAAGTTTCAATCTAATTATGAACTTCGAGACACGAGTTAGCCTGGCAGCAGAGTTCAACAGAATGACAAGCCAAGAAAAATATTCCACAAAAAGGTGGCGATGGAATTGAGAGGCGAACTGACACGCAAGCGTCCTGCGATGCTTTCTTTTATTCCCTTCAGTCGTAGTGACGAAATGTCGTGAGCATATGAGAGAGTTTTGCAGCAGTGTACGAGAAGCATCGCTTCCTACAGATCGAAGAAATGTTATTGGAAAAGATTGGAAAAGGCGAGGAAGCACAGGCCAAATGAAGCCTTACGAAGTTGAGAGAGAACGAAAAAGTGTTTGTGAAATGGAGAGCGGAGTGAAATGGAAACGGATGTTGAATATCCTTTCCATTGAAAACAAAATCGTTTCTGCTTCTTCTTATTAGCTATCGGAGGAAATTATATTTGAAAATATTATTTACCGCCATGAAAAACTTCTTAATGAGCATCGCATTGCTTCCTGCAGATGTGTGAGAGAATCTTTTGAACAATTTTGGTATTCATCAGACTAAATATAAGTCTGCGGGACATTCTAGTTTCACTGAGTTACAGATTGTCGCTAGCCTGGGCTTCACTGAGTTATGTAAGCAGCAAATTTACCGTTGGTATGAAGAAAAATCGGAGTAGATTTTCTTAGTCTTTCACCGGAAAATTGATAATAAATCTATCCTTAGCGAGGCAAGTTTCTCTCTCGATTACATACATCTGCTCATGAATAATTTCGCAGGGTGGAGGAGGAGAAGGAGAACATCCTGCGCCACCTCATCTCGGGGGGATTTTTGATCTCCTCCACTTTTATGACAGCGCAATACGAAAATGTAATACTCGAGTCAAGAAGAAACGCTTAGGTTGAAGGCTGCCTTGATGTGAGAGCGCCTAATGGCTATCATGGAATGTTCTCTCAATATCCACCACCTGTCGTTCTAGTCGACATCTCTCCTGGTAATTTATCTGACGGGAAATTGGAACCACAGCAACGGATGAACAAAGGAAATACCAAACATAAAGTTCTTGTTTCAGTTGCTCTTCGAAAAACTGCTGGATTAATCTAATTAATTTCTAGTTAATTTCAACTCCCGAAAGGCGATGAGGCCGGAAACGAGGTGTGTTTTATTGGGGGCCGAGCGTTTCAACCACGAACTGCTAGAATCGAGAATTCTGCAACTTATGTGCAGAGCTATGTTTCAAATTAACTATGTCTAGCGCACTTTTACGATTCTTCTCGCCGATTCTATTTCTCTGGCATGAAAAAACGGAGGCATTTGATGACTAAAGTTTCTACTATGTTACATCCTTCGTCTTAGACACTCAGCAAAATGAGCCCAGCAGTTTGCTTACTCTGAGTTTTAAGAAGCAGAAGAACCATCGTCGAAGTGAAAACTAGTTTAAGAATCCAGCTGTTCGGATTTTTCATTCCTTCAGCTCTTCCCTTGCTTTTCGAATGAAACAAAAATGCTCTTAGACTTAATAAATTTCCTACGTAGGGCAGAGTAGAAGAGATGATATGGCAGACATAAGCAAATGGAGGTTGGATTATCTGAATAGAAATTTGGGGCACGAAAGTCTGCCCGACACAAAAAATATCCTAGATATCCTTGCGTTTGCAAAGTCAGTTCTATGGAATAAATAACTGCAAACAGCTATGGGATTGATAAATTAGTCAGCGAGTTACCAATGTTTAGAGTGGAGGAGGACGAATAACGAACCAATTTCCTCAGAAACAATTTCTTCGTGCGCTTATCCTTTCATTAACGCGAACGTTTCCATTTTCCTCAGAGCAGTGTCGTCGGGTAAATGGATGAACAAACATTGACTCAGTGGTTGGGTTAATGCAAAATAGGCTCCAAATCGCCCTTTCAATTATAAAAATTTTTGCTTTTATAATCAAGTCAACTCGAACTGCACGCAGACACACAGCAAGGCGAACTGTTAATTTACGGATCGCCATACCCGAAAGAAACGAAACCTCTTATTTAATTCATTGGCATTGTAATTACTTTGCAAACAGCATGGAAGAATACGCGCCAAATTCTGATCTCCCGAGCCATACGAAACATTATTTTCTACTTCTTTTCAGCTTTTTTGTTTTCGAGTTTGAATGAAGCAGTCCAGGTGCTTGAGAATGGCATGTGCTCGCCTTTGAAAATGAACCCAAAAACTCCTTCCAACAGAAACGAACTTTTTTTAACGCTGAAGTTTTTTACAGAACATATAAATTTTATCATTGGCAGATGGCGAGACAGAATGCGACGTGCGAGTGTATTTGAGGTAATGGGGGCAACTGCCGCCAACATTTAACGGAACGAAGTTACATTAATATTTCTGTTCTCCTTTTCATCATCTTCGTCTTCTGCTATTGATGCAGATGAAGGACCCGTTTTATTACTTTTGTGTGCGAAATTGTTTGCCTCGCTTTGCTTTCGTTGTTTAATCTTTCGAGCGATAGAAAAAAATGAAAATCGGAGTTGATTTTAAGCAATTTTATAAACTCGCAAGAACCGAAACTTTGCGAAACTTTGAGGTCATTTATGATCCTTTCATTCACGAGAATGTCAAACCTAACTTGATAACTGTATGCGTTTCTTAATTGCTAGTACTGATGTCAAATAATTATGCAGTTCTTGTTCTTCTTTCCTTTAAAATTTCAACAATTACGACCAAGTTGACATATGGCAAATCATCTTTCTACTTCGAACATTGGGTTGCACATCAAACGAAGATCCGAGACAAGAGTAATAAAGTATGAGAAAGAACACAAGACATCCTGAAGGCTTCTTAGCGTTTAGTCACCCTCTTCCGATATCTCGACCACAACTGTAATAAATTTTAAGCTGAGCAGCGACCAACAAACTGTTATAACATGCAGAGAATAACTTTGGTAGTCTGTCTTGAGGCATCGTCGCTATGATATTTGGAAAATCTTGAAAACCAGCCGCATTACTTCACTTTAAACTAATGTTTACACCTTTGTTAAAAAAATTGACTCGTAGCTTCTCAGAAATAAAAATGTTATGATAGCTTTTAATTGTTTCTCGCAGCAGATTTGCTTGCACTAGCTTCATTCGACATATTTTTGCGAGTTCGATTGCCCTCGAACGCCATTTTCTACCCACAATTTTTAATGTGCCGCCTTCTGTAGGTGTCGCAGTCGTTGTCATTGGAAACCGTATCGAGATACAAATGAATAAATGTCCTCGGAGTTGACGTATTATTGACATACAAACAAAATTATGCTCTCGAATGCACAACAAATTTTACTCACATCTTTTAACTCCTTGATTTTGCTGCCACCTTTGCCGATGACGCAGCCAGCCAGGCTCTGATGTAACAGCACTCGAAGCTCGCATTCCTCGATATTTCCAGTCTGTGGATGGTAGAGTATAGAATATTAGCGTTTGATGAATTCATGAAATCTTTCAAAAACGTAAAATTGATTTCGATTATCGATCGAAACAACTTTTAATTTTTTGATTGCTGATTTTCCAGCTATCATCGCAACTGTACTGATTGGAGTAACGGCAACTTTCTCGCTATATTGACGCCGGATTTCTGTGTCTTATTGGCGTGTGTAGCCCTAAGCTTTTCAGGAAGCGATACGAGGAAAAACTCTAATTGCTAAGCACGATTCCGACTTCAAGTCGCCATGTGCTTGCTGTAAAATTCAAAACTCAAGCTTAGCCCAAGCGTAGCGGTTATTACATGAATAATTATTAACCGCACGCGATTTGAGAGAAAATTGTTCGGCTACATGCTCGATTTTCTGGCTAGAGTAGAACGCTGAATATTTTATATACTTCCAATAAGTATTTGAGACTTGATGCTGACTTGATAGTTAAACTTTACGATGTCAAAGTATAAAAAATAACATTTTACTTACGTCACCCACCTTGTCAAGGTGTTTCATGATGTCCTTGATGACATTACAGCATGTTTCCAAGTCGGCACCGATGGTTATCACGCTACAATTTTGTCCAGATTTTGGTTTGATGTTTGGTTTTCAGATGAGTTTGAAGGAAACAAGAAATAAATATTGAAACAATCATTATTGTACAATCGCTCTAGTTTGTCTTGCAAATTGACTTCATTCACTTATAGTCTAACATTTAACTCTGAATTTTGTGTTTTCACCGAAGAAATTGGAAAAATGGAAAGATCTCCAGCGATTGCACTCTTATTAATCTTTATGCATATTCTTTGTATCCTATTATTTCTTCTCGAAAAAACAAGATTCAACTTACGCCAAAGAAATCATTGTTAATATTCTTGTTTTGGAACAGATTTTTTTAATCATATGAATCAATAAGAATTTGGCAATTCGGTTAGAATAATTTTTAATGGCAGCAAGTTTGCATTATTTTAGTTCAGCAGCTTTTACTACAGCAAGTATAAGTCGACTCGATTGAAACTGTTCATTTTTGGAAAGGTTTTAATTCGTTTTTCCAAATAAAAACTGCAATCACTAGAGTCAAGTTCAATAATTGGTAGAATTCATATCCTTTTGTGAACAATAAATAATATTAATGGTTTAATCAATTGACTTAGTATACTTGGGACGCCAAAAGTATAAGCGACTAAGTATTTTTTTGCTCTATAAAATAATACAAAAAAGTTTGGAGACAGTGAAAAGAAATCGACGAGTTCCAGAGACCTAGAGAATGTGCCATTTGCACAGTGCGATGGGATCGAGAGACAATAAAAATGCAGCTAGGTTTGTTCCGACGACAAAGACTTGAAACAAATGAGTGCGCCTAAAATGGACTGTCGAAGCTTTTATAAAAGACTTGACACATTTTCTTTTAGATGAGAAACGAGAAAATTGTCTCAAATAGAAATTTAAAACTTGAATTCCTTCATTGCAAAAATAACTGAATTCGTTGCTTCTATTGAAACCTAGTCAGAGCAAACTTGACTATGATAGTTAATAACTATCAAAGGAAGACGAAGCTTGCTCTACAAAACACAAAGTAAATGCAATAGTTTGTCAAATCGTTTGCCGGAATCTTTCAGAGCAAGTTGGAACCAAAAACGTTTTGGGATATAAAATTTGATTGAAACTTGAAGCAATTTCATTTGTCTTGTTCAAAGTTCTTGTTTTAGATAAATAGGTTAAAGGTAATGTTTAAGATAAGATATAAAAATAATGTTTACCGTTCGGGACCTTGACAATCGCCGACATTCACTTGGGCTTTATACTGCTCGGATTGAATTTAACAGACAATTTGGTTCGATGATGTGTGGTAAAAAATGATCAATAAACAATTTTTAAAAGGTTTTTTCACAATATAACGATTAGATTATAATATTTTTGTTGCGTTATTCGACAAAAATCATTAGGCAGAAAATGTTTGAATAGGAGCAACGAATATTTTATGTGTGTACAATGTTTTTAATTGAAAGAAGTTAATTTATAGCAACCAAATAAAATCAAATCGTTTTTCATAGTTACACAACAGACATAAATTTTCATTGCAAGCCACAAAAACATTATAAGAAATCGCCATAATATTTTTCGTCAATTTAGTGTGGCAAAGTAAGCCAAAGGCGCAGGATATTTTTTACCACAGCATTGTTTCAAACAGATGAAGCGTTGATGTGTTTCGGTGTCGAGATTATGTTCGCAGATTGTCGGTATCAGATGGTCGGTCGGGCATTTTTGGTATTCAAATCATGGGCGGGCATCGATTTTGGTTTGATTTGATTCAATTTTTGTAAAGTGAAGTTTTCATTAAACATTTTTGAGCACAGTGTTTGAAGGTGTAGAGGTGATGGACGAAGCACGGGAGCCGGACATGGCACAGCATGGGTCGATGGTGAGTTGAGATTTGATAATTGGGCAAATACGACACGGGTTCGAGTTATTCGGGCAGTTTGGTACACGATCGAGTTCATTATGTACGAATTTTCAACAGATTCGAATTGATTTTGATTGGGTTTTCATAAATGTTGGGGAGAGAATGAGAAAAAAATCATATATTTAGTGAAAATAATCTAACATAAAAAGAAATCAAATAATAAAACATTCATGACGAGACTGAGAATGAGAGATGGGAGATAAAGTTTGGTGTTGGGGGGCAGAGGAAGTTTTATTTTAATTTTTTGAAATCTGCTTTATATTAAATCATTGAAAACTGCTTCATATTAAACAACGTAAATTCACAAACTTAAAATATGTAGCTTCAAATCAATGAAATGCCCGATGGCTTCGAATTTATCGGAACAAAATAAAAACTCAGTGAAAGTTTCAAGCAAATTAAAAGAGGAATTATTTGGTTAAATAATTAGTTTAAAATCAGAAGTTAATAATTAGTATTGAAATTGCATTTTCAGCCATCACGTCAACTGGATTCATTAGGTCACAATGGCAAATCTACCGCACACCGACTGAATCTAATTGGCCTGAAGCGTAGCATCCAGCGCGCGGGTTAAGACTAAATTGAATCATCTGAAATAATTGAGTTGTCTCTCTCGATCTAGCGAATCGAGCGACAATTGAATCAACAGTTTGCTTTCTCATTCAAGTCAAAAAATTAAAATAAACATTGTTTTTCTCAATGGATTCTATTCAGGATGAGGGAGGGGTGAAGGAGGAAGGTATGGTTCCGAAATGATAACAAAACAAAGAAATCTCAAAGCTAAAAAGTCATTGATGTACTAACCTCAGTGCGCAGTTTCTGAATGTTGTGGCCGCCTTTTCCAATAACCGCACCAGCCATCTTCAAAAAAACGTTCATAGTTATGTGCTCATTAAGAAAACTGAACCGTGCGTACCTTGCTGGGGATCAAAAGGCGAACTTCTTCATCATCATTGCGTCGTTGGCGCTTTGCTGGATTCTGCCCTCCTCCATTATCTTGCTTCTGATTGTTTAGATTGTTAAAGTTGTTAATGTCGTTAGTATCGTTTTGTGAGTCATCGTTATCAATGCCTTGATCTTGTGTGTTCTCGTCGAACTCTCCTTGCAACTGTTGATGCTGCGACTGCTGATCTAAGTTGTCGTCGTTTTCGCGCTTCATTGTATCTACAAAAAGAAAATTGCAAGTATTTTATTATTTGATGTTTCAAAATGAAGATCAATCAATCTTTCAAGAAGTGATAGCCACTGAAATCAAGCTTGTTTTTTGAAAGAACGTTGGCATTATACAGTTTGATTACAGAACTCATTGCCATTAGAAAACTATGAAAGCTGTCGATTCTTTCAGCTACCAAATTTAAGAAGATGACGTAGCCTTTTAAAGTTTGTATATTTTTAAGAAAACGAGACACTGTCGAATAAAGCGAAAACAGAATAAGAAATAAGGAAGACACGAACTGATGATTGAGACTGCCTCAACGCCATCTCATCGAAAAGCACCGCAAAAAAAAGTTTCGTAATAAAAATTCCATTCTTCTTCTTTAGCAGCCAAGTTTGGAAGTTTCTTTTTTCGGTCAATGAAGTTTCAAGATCAAATAATTTCACTTTCAATCTGGTATAGACAGATCTTTTAGCATTTTCTGTACAATGAGTTTAACTATTACGAAGATTAAAACTTATTTGAACTCAATAGCCATGACATTAATGATAATCTTCTGCTTTTGGCAAGCTTCGGGCAGAATTTGACTGAGGTCGTTGAAACCCGTTTTTACTTCGCGTCTTGTTTTGTCTTGCGCTTCGAGATGCCGGGTAGAATATCAATTTAAGTTTAGCTTTTAACTTTGCAAAGTTTAAACTATGGTTCGACAAACAAAAGTGTAAAAGTTAATTTTCACTTGCGCAGTTCACTTCGCTAAGACAATCGAAACTGAAATACAGCAAAATATTATAAGCGATGGCTTCAGTGTTCACATTACTATTCGATAAAACAATCCACTAACCACATTTGCTTTGAAAATAATTTTTGTATTTTCAATTATAATCCGAGTTTCAGAAACAGTTGTCGAATGATCGGCGTAAATATGTCAACTGAATTAGATTTTTCTCTTCACTGAGAGGTTTGTACAACCACCAGAAAACTGTCTACATTTAGTTGGGAAATTATTGCCTTCTCATATTGAGAAGTTTGTTGGATACACTGACAGTGCTCATATTTTTTTTAATTATTGGAGCCCAAAACTAGCGATCGCTCTCCCGATTGAATTTTCAATTTCTGTTTCGCGCTCTGTACTCTGACTTTTAGCGTCAAATCGTCAACTGAATGGTGTAAGCGTTGGAATTCGATCAACTGCCGTATTCGTCAAACCTGTTCTGTTGATATATTTTACCAATATGTGGGAGGAAGCCGTTGTTGTAAAAGGTGCAAAAACAGCGAAATTTTTATGTATTTTTCTAACGTGTGCCACTCGAGCAGTCGGAATTTCATCTCCATTGATCATTAGCTCCATTCGTACTTATATGGGCATGGTCTTGAGTGTGGGTCATATCTCGGTTTTAATTTTACTTTTCAAAGTCAACAGAAAAGGTTTACACTTGTCGGTCACGTTAGGCTTGAAAGATTTTATATGTTTGAAGAATTCGATCTTTTCAATCAGTCGTTATTACATGAGAGCTACGTTTTAATCGTGATAAGGTATTTCGCCTCAGAAACAAGTTTGTAATTCATGATCTTTTAAAAGTTCTGAATTAGAACTCTTAAGATGAATACAAACTCACAAACGAAGAACCCAACTCATTTTCTTCGTGATTTAAATCCACTTAATTCAAAGGCGCTGACTTAAACGTCATTGCTTCACAAGTACCTTGGAACAACGACACTTAGGCAACTAAGTGGTAGCGTTAATTTATGAATCTATCTATCTACTTCAACGTCAAGTTGACTAAGTGGGTATGATATGACAGCTGCTGGTGGTACAAACAATTTGGGCGGTAATTCAAACTCAGAAAATACAGCGCAGATTTGCCACTTGCATTCTCGCGTTTAAAAGTTTTGAAATTCTCTTTTTAAATGATAAATGATTGCACATTTCAACAGGTAAGTCTGTTAGAATTAAACTTGAAATCAGCATTGAACTCTTCCGCTGTTACTCCAAATACTATGACGATGTTTGTTAGGACGATCGTTAAACGTGATTGAACAGATCAACGAAAGGACGCAAAACTAAATATATTAGTCATCATTTTCAAGTTATATAATATTACTTCGATGTCTATCGCTTTACTTCGTTGCATTTTACAATTTCTTGTTTCGTAAATGAGTGTTTCTTATGAACATTACAGTTTCTAATTTTTTCCCCCTTTGAAATAAGATTTAAACCTTAAAATCTCAGACATTTTTAAAACGTTTATATCGTAAGAGCTTGTCAACTAGAAGTCTTAGCTAAGCTATCAAACAAATCATATTAAAACAAAAAGGATTTATTAAAAGGATTCTTACCAATCAAAGTAATTGCGATCGAATAATTTCAGCAAAGAAATAAATTAGCAACTGCAACCGTCTGAGAGTTTTCTTCTCGAAAAAACTACCAATATTTTATAGTCAAAACATTGTGACGAGCAAGTTAAAAGCACAATTTGAACGTAAGTATTTTTTTTATGTCATTTTCCTTCTTTTTACTAGGAAATGTAAGTTTTTTCCATCACTTTGTCACCGAATCACTTCGTTCTTAAACTGCTCAACTGGATAAAATTTATTGAACTATATCGCTGCTAGGCCGATCAACCTTTTATATCCTCTGCGAGGATCTTTATTTGAGGGGATCCGGAGGTGGGAGCTGATCTGCCAATGGGAAATCGTCAACCATACACACAAAGAAACCCCTTTTTTCCAATTGATATCCTTTCGAGTGTCCATTTTCCGCCCGTGACTATAGAGTAACGTATTAGTGTAGTCGGTTGCGAGTCTCACGAACGCGAGCTATTTCCCCGCTTTAGACTTTACAAAAGGTATTTTGAGGAACGAGAATAACGAATTAATGAGCTTCAAAGTCTCCGATATCTATTCCTTTTGTTGGTGGCATCGCCGTTGTCCAGCAACCTGATAATTGCCCTCGGCTTGGCCACACAGAGAGAGCCACATATGATAGCGACATCCATCTCTTTTTTTCTTTGCTTTTCGTCTTCTCTAGGCCACAACGACGATACACAAACCAATATCCATAAAATGCGCTATTTGCTTTATTTTTTGCTTGTCAATGATAAAACCTATGTGTTTCTATTAATAATTGATAATTCCCATGTCCTCCGCTCTACATTGTCCTAACGGCACGATCGGAAAGTATTTTGTATGTGGTACCTTTAATCGAAAACTGACAAGAGAATCAAACAACCAACGCACTAAAGAGCAGACTCCTTCATCGATCCCCCAAATGGCAACTGTAAAGTGCCTCGATTAAATTCATCTGAAGAATGGGAAAATAATTTTTCTGTTTTAAAAGCAATCAATTTAATGAGACATTTTACCATCAGATGTAGAACTTGTTGGTGTACATACACAGGAGGCAACATTGTTGCAACGACCTGCTCGTCCTCCCCCTCGTCTCCCCAACAAGTCACATGAAGCGGAAATCGTTTAACTTATATCGATCCTTTCCATCAAACATTTGAAAACCCCTTTCGCCAGCCAACAAATTAATTATTAAAATATTTTTCTATTCTTTCGAGTTTCGTGGTTCTTTCTTATGTCAAACAAACACTTAACAACAGAAGCCGCCCGCCTCCCAGATAACAATTTTCCACAAGTGATGAAATTCTCACAGTCTTTTAATAAAGCAAATTTTCGGTTCGTAGCGATTACGCTAACGAGGTCATTACAAGAGAGCTCATGGAAATGAACAAAGTCAATCAGAATTAGTTTTGCTCTTCTCTGCTCGATAATTGCTATTAGAAGAAAATGTCATCGTATCAACGAATCGAATCTTTTCTTCATCTTCCCAACTTATGAAACCAGCGAATGAAGTTGTTCAGATACTGATCAGTTGAGAGTTTATTTTCAATATCTGCGCTCCAATGCAGTTTTCAAACTTCGATTTGTCTTTGCTTTTAGCAGCTTTCCTCTCCTTTTAAGATTCAGAATACTCTTGGTACGCTGAAAATCGCGAACAAGTGTTCAGGTCTTCGCAAACAAGTGTTCAGATCTTCGGATGACTATCAATTCCTTTTACTTGTTACAACATTTGCTTTTGATGCTTCGAGACCATTTGAGACATTTTATGAATTCCATTTAATCAACGTGGAAAATTAAGTGCCTAAAGTAATTTTTCAAGTCCTCTCTTATCAGCAAATGATTATCAGCGATTTTACTTTTAATCTTCACAAATGGCCGCACATATGTAACATAGCGAGCCTCGCTGCTAGCGAAAAAAGAGAGCAAACTAATCGAAGTTGTTTAAATATTCATCGGGAATGCCTGCAAAGTCGGAAGGAACTTTTTACCTTCATCGACTGCCGCCCTCCCCGCTGTAGCACGCAAATAGACCATTAGATAAAGGAGAACATGTATATGTCATACCCAGCATTGTTGAGTAATTATTTTGACTAACTACAAACGATATAAAATTATACAACCGACTTTTTTAAACACCAGTTAATAGTTAATGCGGAAAGATGGACGGCAGGGTGGGAGAGCCCTTAAAACGGAAAGGCGTGGGAAATAGCAGGCAAGCTTCGCGTTCAATAAAACGTCCCACAAGGTTGCTCAGATGTAGGCTTAGGCAACATATTTTATGGGACACAACTTTTTGTTGCTTCATTAAAAACTTCAATTCGTATTCGGAAAACTAAGTATAAATATTTCATTAGATTCCCTTCGTTCTTCACTATCTTTAATCGATAATATCGATCGGATACACAACGCCGAATCGTCGCGTTGGGTGCCATCAACAAATATGGTGAGGAAAATGGATTTGACAAAATTAGGTTTTCGGTGTGCCTATATTTCTCTCTCTCGTTGTTCTGCTCCCACTTAGCCTATAAATTATTAATTGAATTTGCATCGTAGCCGAGTAGAAATGTGGTGGTGGAACTTGGAATGTCGTGTCGCCTTGTAGTAGATGCTACGAAACTCAGGGCGAATTCGTAAGAGTAAGCTAACTCAAATCGTTGCATTACAAGTGAATAACTCTTTGATCCGTAAGTTTGAGCAGTTCTCGGAGCAGAAGAAACCTAAAATCATGTCCAAGCCCGGGCTTTCCGTTTTTATTAAATCGGACAATGCTTTTTTCTTAGGCTCACGAATCGTGAGTCACGATGCAGTTTACAGTCATTGTTTAGACGTGCTGTTATGTATTAGAGCAACAGGATTCACTCAGTACAGATCTTATCTATCGAAAAAGAAAATATTCTGATGCTCGCTGACCTTTAGCTCTCAACTATAATTTTTCTACGAAATTACTTTGAATTGAATAAAAATAAAAGCTAAGCGCAGCGAAGAACTTTCAAACTTTTTTTAAACGGTCTTAGATCTCCTTAGATTAATCACTTTCGTTAATATTTCCGCTCTTTGGGGATCATCAAAACAACATTAGAAATCTCAGTAATCGTCGCTCCATTTCTAAGTTCCAAACTCATTCCCAATTTCCCAGTCTTATATTCAACAACTGTCCCATAAATTAAAAGCCTTGCCTCGATGATTTTCAGTGCAAAATTTTCATTTTCCCGTTTTACCTTCAATTTTATCTTCCGCGCGTTTTGAAAATAATTTTTTAGTATCAACAGATTTACGTTCGGCTTAATTTCTTGAAGTCAACAAGTCTCAGTAGAAAATAGGATGATGATAAATAAAGCACACACACGAATGCTGCACAGGTGGTCGCGTCGTTCGAGACCAAAACAACTACTCAGCAAATTTAAAATCTCTCTTCATCTACGCGTTAAAATCGCATGTGATATTTATGTATTTATCCAAGCACACCTTTGTCCATGTTTCTTATTCTCATTCCTGTAATTTCTTTCCCATCAGATGCAATAAAACTTTTTTCGTTAGCTCGTCTATTTTATTTAGGAAACATTCGCTTTTCATTGTGAAGTTCAATATCAAGAAGATCGACAGCCTTGAGAAGAAAATAGACACAACATCCGACCACAAGACTTATCAAGCCACAAAGACAAACTATCTAGCTGCTTCGGGAAAAATATTCTCAGCAAGTTTATCAAAGAAAATAAAAACTTTTAATGCAAAATGTGGAAAATGGTGAGAACGTTTCCCGATAAATAAAACTTCCGATGGAACTCAGCTTGAACTCTTTTTCTCACCGAAAACAATTCTGTGCTCAGACTCGTGGACTACGAGCGTACTCAGACTCGTGGACTATTTCCTCCAATGAACTCGGCATCATCACTTAAATATGTAACATTTCTTCAGAAATATAAATTGTTTCCTCTCGAAGTGTTGGTGGAAAGATGAGAAAAGTCAACAACTAGGAATTACAGTAATGCGGAGTCGTTTTATGGAGCTTTCACGCAGAAAACAGTTAATAGTAAACGCTCGCCAACGTTCGGCCGTCCATATTAAGCAAGATGTAAAGAAGAAATGCGAATGAATAAATTTGCGATCCGACATAAGAAATTAGCTGGAAATTGTAAGATTTAGAACGAAAGCCGAAGCAAGACGAAGGAACTGTGAGATTATCGAAGCCTCTAAGCCGTGTAAAGGTCCACAATATTGCAGTGTCAAAAACCCCCTCACAGTTCTAATAACTAGATATCGTTCTTAGCGTCATTTAAATTTTCACGTATGGAATTTCGTTGTTGTAAACGGGGAGTTTTTTTTTTCGCGTCCTATTTTCCATGTTTTTCCAATCGAACAAGCCTACATTGTACGTAAATCCACTCTTAGCCGCACGACCGACATGCTGATGAATTAATAATGCCACTCACCGATCGAACACTTTGATTCTACGTTGTTTAATACAATTTTCACTGAGTTTCTTTCAGCTTGAGTTGTCTCACACACTCGAGACTTTGTGTCTTCGGTTAACATCGAATTCTCGTACCCACAAGCGAGGGGCGGCTGAGTCTTAATCGAGAAAATAAAGAGCCAAACTCCGAGTTAAATATTTCAGCAAAAATGCCATGCGAGAGCTGTGGCAACCAGTTCACCATATTCAGAAGGAAGAGAGCTTGCTCGTCGTGCCAGCGCTTCTATTGCAACAATTGCGTGCACAGGAACAAGAGCTTGGTTTGTTCATGCTGTGAAGTGTTTTTGAGAAAACCACCTCTCAAAGTTGAGCTCATGAGGTAAATTGAACGTTGTGGTGACCCAGCGGAGTCGTGATCGGGTAGTGGCAATCACATCCGAGCCGTGATTGGAAGCTCGAGGGTTCGAAACTCACCTCGGCTGGCTCCAGAAAGCTTTTGGGTTCGAAGCCCACCTCGGCTGGCTCCAGAAAGCTTTTGGGTTCGAAGCCCACCTCGGCTGGCTCCAGAAAGCTTTTGGGTTCGAAGCCCACCTCGGCTGGCTCCAGAAAGCTTTTGGGTTCGAAGCCCACCTCGGCTGGCTCCAGAAAGCTTTTGGGTTCGAAGCCCACCTCGGCTGGCTCCAGAAAGCTTTTGGGTTCGAAGCCCACCTCGGCTGGCTCCAGAAAGCTTTTGGGTTCGAAGCCCACCTCGGCTGGCTCCAGAAAGCTTTTGGGTTCGAAGCCCACCTCGGCTGGCTCCCCACGATACCTTCCTCTCGTACCTCACACAATATCTTCTTATGATCTCTCATTCCTTAGGCTTAGGACAAAGGACTTAAAGCAATATCTTCAGTCAAGGAATCCCCCCATCAATATTGCTGGGATTGTGGAGAAGGAAGAGCTGGCAAACCTCGTCATCAACCATGTAAATTCCACCTCCTATTACGATGGGACACATTCCAGAGCAGAGACGACACCGAATGAGTTCGACAACTACGCGGCGCACAGTTTCGATCAGATCAAGCAAACTTGTCACAATCTTTTTGCAACGATATCCGAGAAGATTTCGTCAGGTAATCGTCATGAGTCATAGCATTATATCATTGCCAATTTTCATTACATTTTAGATTTTCCCAAGCCAACATGCTTCAACCAACCGAGTCAACAGACGCGACCGACCACTGAACAACCACGACCGTCTCCGAATCCTCTGAACTTTGCTTCACCTCGAACTGAATTGCCAGGAAATGCTTTCGTTTCACCTCGAGCTGAAACGCCAGGAAATTTTCCCAGAGTTTCAGTTCCCGAAGATTGCGATTGCTCCGAAGATGAGATGAACGAAATTTCTGAAAAACGACAAAACATATATGAAGGCATTCCTGGTCCAAGCGGAATCCAACAAAAGTCCAAGATCGCTAGTTCGTCTAGCTCCGACTCGTCGTCGTTTGAAGAAGTCGGTTCGTCAGCTGTGAAATTAGACAACGAAAAGTGGCAATTGATTGAAAAATCAGCATCGAACGGCGTGCGCACGGTTGATGAATCAGCTAGCTCGAGACACGTTCCAGAAAACTCTAAAGATGAAGCTCTTCAATCGCCGTTTACCGAGCCGAAGCGAGTTACACGGCGGCGAAGTGATAGCTCCTTGTTCAGCATGCGAAAGTCAAGTTTAAGCTTCGATCATTCGTCCTTGCAAAATGAAAATGAAGTTAAGAAGCTGAAAATCTCGTGCAACAAATGTGGCAAGGCAAAGTCAAACATCAAGCGTGAGATATTGAAACTTAGCGAGCAACTAAAACTATCTAATAAGTCAGATGCTGAGGTGAATGCCAAGATAAAAGAGTTTCTCGATTATCTTGAATCAAGAAGTCAACCCTCGGAATTGACGGAGACAGAGGAATCGATACAGCCAAGTAATCAAAACATTGATGACAGCACTCCAGGTGCAAGATTCATTCCGAGCTCTAACTCGCACGATGAAATTGAGGAGAACATTTTCGATGAACACGAAGGGATTAACGTTTACTGTGATCCTCAAATGTCCACGAGCACACCAAAAAGATTCATTCAACTTGACGACATCAAGTCCAAGTAAGTTTAAAAATCATTTTTAATCATAAAACAGTTCGATAATTTTGTCTTTCAAGTGGAGACCTCGAGACTATGTCAGTGAAGCAACTGAAAGAGATTCTCATGCTCAATCGAGTGGACTTCAAAGGATGTTGTGAGAAGCAAGAACTGAAAGAGCGTGTTGAAAGGCTGTGGCAAGATCATAATGCAGCTCTTCGTAAGCGTTGATTGTTATTGATGATGAAAAACAAATTAAAACTTTTACTTTCAGCTTCAGAGAAATTACCTTCCGGTGACTTGTGCAAGATTTGTATGGACGCACCGATCGAGTGTGTCTTCCTTGAATGTGGACACACGGTAACCTGCCTTAGCTGTGGCAAAATTCTGAGCGAATGCCCACTCTGCCGGGCGTATATAGTTCGCGTCGTAAGAATTTTCAAGTCTTGAGTAGTCGCTGATGCGCAAATATAGGTTTTCCTTCGTACTAAGAGCTTTGAATTATTTTCAATTGATTTGCTCAAACATCTTTGCGAAATATCTAAATTAAACGTTAAAAAATTGTACTCTTTCCTCTTATCTTCGTTTGATGCCATTTGCCATTCGTTAGCTGTGATAAGTTATCCAACTGTTTTTGTCGAAAGGAATGAAAACTGTTCAATCCTCAGTGTTTTGTCGTAGATAATAAAATTTTCTTCCGACAAGTTTGCGGCGTTATTTGTAGTTTTCAGATTTGGCTTTTCACCACAAACTCATTTGGATTTTCATATTTAACCGCAGTAGATTTTATTATACAATTCTATAACCCATCACCGTGAAGCTTTCATTTTCAATTCACTTGAAAACTCTGTTTAGATGAAATTCAAGCCTTGCATGAAAAACAACGAATAATTGCTGATAAGGCACGAAGGCAATTCGAATCAGTCCCGACCGACTTTGTGGGTCACCTAGGTCGGAGGAAGGAGAAGATTAATTCATATTCACACATCACAACGGCATCAAAGCGAACGGAACTTACCACCGGCTTATCAATTCTCACGATTCTTGACCCTACGTTGAAATACCCCTCATACTCAACAGTCTCTGGTGTCGTGTCGTAATGGTAATGCCCGCCTTGCCCATGTTTAGAAAAGCAGTGGAAATGTTGCAGTCTCAAGTCGAGATCAGCTTCGTTAGTGACGAGAGTTCCAACGGCAATGAGCGGCGCGTCGAAGTTGTGAAATGTTAACCAACGATTCAAGTCTTCTTCAGAGTTTAGCGGTGTTTCAGAAAATTGATCCATCACGTGAATCCTAGCGGCTCCTTTTTTCAAAATGAAAACGCCGCCAAGTCCCACCGTCTTTTCGTCAGTAAAATATTCCGACAAAGCCAACCGCATCGCTGATATAAAATTCTCATTTCCAATCCGCTTCTTTGCAATGATTTTAAGAACTTTTCCCGACTGAATCCCTTCACTAAGAAACAAATTTCCAAGAAGAGCAGAGCGGGTGTCTTCGTGGGGAACCTTTGAGACTTCAATTCCACCAACAACAGTACGAACAATGTGAGTTCCGTTTTTTAAAGCTTCATCACCCCTAACTCGAAGGTTTATTATGCCCTCACAGTTTTGATTGTGTATAGGCCACGGACCCGCACCTTATGAGAAACAAATTGTAGTATAATCGAGCATGCTTTTACAGCAATTACCTGCTCCGCACGTGAAAAAATCTTTCTCGTGATACCCATCGATGTTACGAATGAGAGGGACTAAGTCATACACCTGGAAAAGTTATAGAAACTAAATTAGATATCGAGCTTTTACATTGAGGTTTCACCTTCGATCTGTCAACAAGTGGGAGAAGGAATGGAGGCCCGCCAAACTCAACTATCGTAGTATCGCCGCCTAAGCCAGGCGCAGCAAGATGGAACGGAGCTTTCGATAGGTCGGGGCAGTCAACGACGTCCACAATAACTTCAGAAAAATTTGATTTCAGTCCATTCGTCAGAACTAAAACAAAATTCAGATTTGTAATATTTTTTCTCTCTTTTAAGTGAATAAATTTAACTTGATTGAACGATTTCTAGACTAGGTGTATGAATTTGCTTTTCCTCGTAGCTCAACGTTTTCACGTCCAGTGCACTCATCTTGTAGCCAACAAGTTGTAGGACTTGATTAGGCGTTCTATTGAAAACGAGTGAGCGTCAAGCTCGTTACTTTCTCACAAGACTCACTGATAACAACACTCGAGAGCTGTTTTAATAATGATAAATTCTCTTGAAATGAAAACAAACTACATCGTTTGGGGCTCTGGCTTCGTCTCCTCTTCACGACGGCTCTTTATTTTGCCTATACTAATTTTTGAGGAATTCTTTAGAGAAAATATCTGTGGATACAAAATAGTTAAAAATATCTAAGATAATTTTTAAGATGCTATAAAAACTAAGATACTGTAAAATCGGAAAAGCCAAGCTTAGAGATGCATGAAAAACTCGACTCAACAAAATGCTCGGCGTTTTCAAGCCAAGGGATCAAGAAACCTAAAAGCTTTTTTAAAAGCTTTGGAAAAGCTCGAAATTTTATTAAGATGGCGCCGATGTATCTTAAACATTAATATTTTATATGAAATATTCGTCGTTCTAAATTCGTCGCGACTCAGCTATTTTTAGAAACTACCAATGAAAAAAGTAAACATTGCTCTCTTCTCACTTTCTACTCCACACACGACAGTTTGTTGCTGCGTCCATGACCTTAAATAAAAGTAAAAATTATTTCTATTATTTTTTTTCGTTTATTTTCTGTTAAGATTTTTTAAATAGATATTTAAACAAAGGAGATTCCTTTGAACAAGTCGTTCATAATCTTGGCGAGAGCTTCGGCGGTTAACTGCTTCTGTTTGAAGCCCTAATGTTTAGTCGCTTTACGTATCAATCTAGAATTCATTTCATTAAGAATATCAACAGTCCGCCCTGAAATTATTATTGTTATATTTTGCCTCCGTCAGCTGAAAGTTCCTTCCGCTAAGTAGTAGTCAACGAAAGAGTTTCTAGCGAAAAGAAAACGTTTTTGATATATGAGAAGGTAACGTGCAATCACTTATGTGATTGCATCATAAATTTTCGGTTGAATAAAATTACGAACAGATGTTCGGCGAATTTATGATGGAATTTATAAGTTAAAACGCTAATTATGAACCTTGTAACTTCCCGGATTTATGCGAACCTATGTCAACTCATCTTAAACAAAATACCGACGTTTCATAGCGTCCCGAGCTGATAAGAAATTATTTTTGAAATGTCATTACTTTTAAGCATTCAAGCTCATTATTTATTCATGATTTTATAATCCGTCGTATGATCAGAATTATTCACGAACATATTTTCAAACCGAAATGTGCGAATGGAAGCTGAAAAAGCTGGAAAGAGAACTTGAGAAAGCATAAAGAGGACATTCACAATATTTTAAGATAAAATGATTTAATAAATAGAATAGATAGATAAATGAACATATAAAAGAAAACCCCTAAAATAATTTGAAAAGTAGAAACTCTCCCGATTCGAATGCAGAGCAATCTTTCTGATTTTTCAGTGCTTGAAGATTGCTCGTATTGTAAAATATCATCACGTTTTGAACGAATGTTATGTTAAATGAATGCTAATAATACTGAAAACTGAGTAGATTGAACGAGAGTCTCTCGTCGAGAGAAACCCGAAGCGAGCTTTGCGCCGATGGCTAGAAGATGAACGGACTATAGTCCGGAAACATTCTTAATATTCTCATATGATCCAGTTGGCGTGCATCACTCAGTCTTAACTGAAAATTCATTCGTTTCCTTTGGAATCTTGGAACCACCGCAAGGAAATTAAACCGTAAAGCAATTGCAAACATTTATTGCGTCAGACTTATTTGAAAGTACAAAAAATCATAGCATGAATTTCAAACGAAATCAAGTCAACTACCAATGAGGAAGATTGAGAATTTCAAAGCGCTTGAACCGATCGATTTCCCACCGACGATTGGCCAGGAGAAAAGAAGAGCGGCGTGAAAAAATCTTCGGCTCAGCGATAAAGCGTTTGATTTTGTATAAAATGCTCATTTCCTTACACTCAATTCTTCATTTAAAGTTCATTCGTTCGACAGCAGAGTCGTGTCTGCCCAAGAGAATATCAATCGCAAAAATTGAACAGAATAATAGAAATTAAACTTGAGCTCAGTAGTGAAAAATAAACAATTACATATTTCTAACAGTGAGATAATTATGATCGTTTCAGTTAAGCAGTTCTATTACAATTTAATAATCGAGCTGAAAGTTAATTGAATTTTAATGTTCTACTGAAGAGAGTGTAAAAAAAGATTTGATCAGTGCCACGCGACAAGCGTCAAGTTAAGTGCAAGCTACGCAGAAGATGAGAATATTTGAACCCAAATTTGTGGAACTCAAATACGCAATATTATCAATCGAGCTCGAAGTGACTTGGAGTTTTTTCCCGGACAACTCTGATAGTGATAATTAACGACGAAACCCACCGGAGTTCGCGAAAAGTTCTGCTTTCTGCTTGACCTCCGAGCTCGTGATCAAGAAAAATTTACTTGAAATCCGTGAACATGCAGCTCTCGGGCATCGTTTTCTTGTTGCTGCTTGCTGTAGTAATATCGTCGCCAGCCGAATATCACCGGCGCCAGCGCCATCCCAATAGGAACCAGAAAAGATCCGTTCACAACTCAGACAATCACAAGCGTACTCTTCCACCAAATATTTGGGCCTTACTGGCGTCGAATAAAAGATCACACGACGATGAGAATGGTCCAAAGTACATCGAATCAAGTCACGATGCGAATGAGATTGCCGACGATTCACCGGACTTTGAACCGGCTGATCATGATATTCATGAGAATTCAATTGAGAAAGTAACTGCCAATTGTCCAAAGTGCAAAAAGAACAGCGTGAAGATGAGTGAGAATGAGTTGACGAATCTTCGTATTGAATACGTCAAAAATCAAATCCTACACAAGCTGAGAATGACCGAACGACCGGCGCCAGTGCCGAAAGACGAGCTCCCCGAGCCCATCCAAGAAGGTTACGCAATTCAAGGCGATGACAACACTGATTATCTAAACCGTCACTTAGACGACTACTACGCGAAAACTACTCAGAAAATCATCTTTCTGTCGCGAGGTGAGTCAGATGGTGTTGTGAAATTCAGTTCAATGATTTATTTGCCAACGTAATCGTCACAAGCTTCTAAAATTCTCTTGCTTTTCTTTCGCAGAAGAAGAAAAGTGTAAATCACATGAGCACAAGGATTATCCATCCGAATGCTTCTCGTTTTCCATACCGAGCGACGTTGATGTAAGCACGGTAGAATCAGCACAACTCTGGGTATACAAAGAGCCTGGTAAGCGAAAGTTCATGATCAATTACCAATTAGAGCGCGCGTCCTTATCAGCACTGAGTTAATTGTCAGTGATAAGCTTTGTCGTGCAATATCCGTCACGTTATCATCACGTTTCAGTCTTTTGGATGATGATTAAACTTCTTTTTTTTGCACATATTTCAGATAGAGTCGACTACGGTACGAAACAAACGTTTTTGTTATCAGAGATTTCCCATTGGGGGTCTTTTTTGAACCTGACCAAGGCTAAGCCGATTGCGATAAGCGAGATTTACCAGAACGATGAGGCGTGGGAGAAGATTGACATCGCCTGGCCTGTCAAAAATTGGGTGAAGCTCAATCAACTCGAGATTTCAGTGCTATTGGCTTGTGAGACCTGCAGCGGCAAGTTCCCAATTTCAACGCACGACAGTGAACGCAAACCTTTCATCGTCATTGACACGTTTCCGCAACGAACGATAAGCCGATCGTCGAGAAGCGTTAATTGTGGGCCTGGATCCAGTGAGTGCTGCCGCGATTCCCTCTACATCGACTTTGCTACGATCGGCTGGGACGATTGGATTATCTTCCCGAAAGGATACAACGCTTACTTCTGCCGTGGTGCATGTGATCGAGTAGCGTCAATCACGAAATCGGCCGCACATCACAGCACTGTTCTCAATGTAAGTTTATTAAACTTCCTTGGCAAGCAGAAGCAAAAACTAACTGTGAACGTCTTTCTTATCAAACAGAAATTCATGCAACATGACGCCAAAGGTCAAAAGAAGAAGCTCGAGCTGGTTCCATGCTGCACAGCTACTCGCTACACGTCTCTGCAAATCTTCTATCTGGACAGCAATAAAACTGCCACTCAGGTCACACTGCCGAACATGTTAGTCGAGTCATGTGGGTGCTCTTAAGTCGTGGAGCTCTCCAACTATTAGTTCGTCGTTCGCATAATATTTATGAATATTTTCCTAAGTGATATGCTAAGTTCTAAGTAAAAACTTCTTACTGTCATTTCTAGCAGCCTAGCAAATCGTGTGAAATTTAAATAGCTTTAAGATTGTGATCATGAAGTATTTTTTTATACGAAACTTGAAAAACATTAAAGCAATAAACTTAATTAAATAATTATTTCCTGGATGTTCACTGCAAATTTCTGAAAACGAAAGTAAAATCAAATTTCTGAAAATCTTTCAAGTAATGAAGAAGGATAATTAGGGAAACTAACAGTCTAAATCAAACATGGGATCTCAGCGAATCAACACGTTGAGGATCGACAAGTAAAGTAACAGCAAGTAGAGGATTGAAGCTATCGGATGAAACGCATAACAGCAAGCAATCGAGAAAGGGTTGAAGAGCGACTTCAATCTCTTCTTGGAAAGCGAACATAACAGATTGAAGAACTGCATCTTAACACTCTCGAATCACCAATGATAATTGCAATGAGCTATCATCTAATCGAATAATCTTCTGTTCGCTTTGACGAGATAAACAGCAAATTTTTAATATGAAATTCTCTGGATGGTTTTTATTTCACATTAAATCCGAACGAGTTGTTGGTTTACAACTTGATGGGCTTGCGTTTGTTGGCCTTGTTTTCAACAGCACGCTTGTCGGCTTCTTCGCGGGATAAGTTGCCCTTCTTTGAGAAACGAAGGTTGCGAACGAATTTGCTGTCCATCTAAAATTGTGTAAAGTTCAGAGATTAAGAAACAGAATCCTCGTGATTGGGGAAATGCTTACTCCAAGTGAAGACGCTTGTCGGTTGCGTGCTGGACGCTTGATTCCGTTCTTGTGAGCCTTCTGGTTCTGGTTATGATTGGTGTGATTCTTAGACTTTGCCATTGTTTCTGGAATCTGGAAATAAATTTGAAATAAGGTTAAAATACTTTGGATTTCATTTAATTTTGATTCTCGGATAGTTTTCGAGTTGTCTTCATCATTCGTGAAATGAGAACGTTCTTGTCTACAAGTCAAGTCAGAAAACAAACCGATAAAGCTTCGTAAAGCTTAGTAAATTGTAATTAAATTGAACAGTTTGCGTTTACCTCAAACACGTTCGAAAAGAAAGAAAGAAAAAGTTCGAATTTGGGACGTTGAAGTGCAAATTTGAATTTTATTTATTCGTTATAATTTATTCGTTATTAGTGATTGGTTTTTCAGCAATTCCCTTCCATTCTTCTTGCAGATGGACTTTCGCTCCCAAGTCCCTTAAAGCTGCTTTTGCATCATGATCGACAGACGGGTGATTCATTCTTGAGTTCTGCAAGATTTCTTCAACGCCAAGAGCTAGCCATGTTTCACATTGTTCACGGGAACGAGACACCTTCAATGGAAATAAAATTATTAAATAAAGTGCTCGACATTGAAATGCGGGTAACTTTGAAATGGCTGGATTTTCCTTCGTTTCGTTGCGAGAAAATTTATCAACTTACCATGTTGCGGATGGCCCACGCACCGTTTCTTTGAACGACTTTATTTTTGACGTGGATCTTCAACGTTTCGATGACCGTCTCGGCAATGCCAGTTTCAAAGAGAGCTGTGGCGTTTTCTTTAACTCGAAGAGCCAGTGTGGATACGCAAACTAAGCCGCTTTTAGCAATTGTTTCGTCGGCCTTGTGACGGTTAAGGGAGCTTTCGATGATAGGTGCAGCACCTCTTTTAATTATTTCCGCCTTCACCGTGTCATTTCCCGCCAGAGCTTTCAACATTTTAAACGATTCACGGATGACGAATTTTGAGTCTTGAAACTCAACCATTGCGTCCATGACTGAGGTGAGTCCGCCAGCGTCTGCAATCGTTTGACAAAATTCATTTCTGACCGTCAATGACGCGATGGTGAGCATCAACTCGGCGAGAACTTCTTGGTCGTTGTTAAATTTAATCATAAGCTGGGTCAACTCGATCAAACATTCCTGGGCGATCATCCTAGCGTTGCAGAGAACAAATTGGTTATTGAACATTGAAAAACATGTATATAATACCTGGCGTGATCATGAGCCTTGCCGAACTCCACGCGAATGTCATCGTCGAGTATCAGGAATCGGAAGCAAGTGCAGACGTGTTTAATTATTTCAACTTCATCTCTGTTTAACAAAGGCTTCAGATGCTTGACCAGAATATCTTCATTTACGATTAGTTGTCGGTTCATTTCGTGAAGCAAACAAGCTTTTTGCACCCATTTCAGGACATCGCAAATAAGAACAACATTTTTTTGAGTATCCAGAAGCCTGAACAAAATGAAAATGGAAATTAAATTGACATCAATTGTGCTTGAATTTCTCTCACCTTACAACAACTGCCAAAGATTGCGCATCGAAGATGTCTGGATTATTGTTCGTTAATGCGTGGGCGCACAGAATGAGCTTGTGGAGGATCTTGAATAGGAAGAAATCAGAAAAGCGTTGGATGAAAATATTTATTGCGCTCACCGAGTCTTTTTGGCTTTCTCCCTTACTGATTTCATTGTCGATGAGCTTCAGCAAATACTCGTTTGCGTTATTCTTCCCTGCAAGTACGCGATGCGGGATGCTCTTGCACAGCTCGACAGTCAGTTTGTCTAGAAGTTGTTCCAGCTCGACAGCAGAGAGAGAGTTCGGTTGTTCCACTTGATTCTTCAACAGCTCCAGCGTTTCATTGAGAACAGGCAGCCCAGTTTCTTCATTGATCGTAAGATCCAATATGATGTTAGACAAATTGATGCCCTGAGCCTCGAATTGCTTAATTGTTTCCTGTCTTGACTCCTCCACGGTCATAGAGAACTCTACGATGTTTTCTTTGATCACATCATCGTAGGTTTGTTGAGAAATAACTTTCGCCATATTATTCCTGCAATAATAGATTTTATGACTCATTTCTCTGTGAGACCAGGACGTTAGCTACCTTTGTGTTGACGACAATGACTCAAAGTTGCTTTATAACACCAGATGAGTAACTTTGAGACTCAAAATTTGAGTTGAACGAACTTTGTAACACCAGGAAATGTTTTGCTTCGAAAAGACGAGAAAGTCACAGAAATCTAGTTGTTTATCTATTGCGAGCGTTAAGTTAAAGGTTGAACTGTAGGCTGATGAAGCTTGCACAAAGCTGTTTAATCTGGAAAGCCTTCTGTTATTGAAAACCCTCAACTTCGAAATTTAAAATAAAAATTTCTCTTTGGGATTTTCGAAGTTTTCGAACTTTTCGAACATCAACATCAGTCAAAAAATATTTGGATTTGGATTCAGGAAAAGAAGTCAACAAACCATTAGAAATGGCAGATGACTGGCGTGAGTTTCGTTGAGCAGTGCAACATCTTAACGATCCTGCAGGAATATCCTAATTATTCTAATTCTTTTTTCTCTTAGAAAACGAAGAAATCAAGCCCGTGGCTAAGGTTGACCCAACTGTGGTAAACAAATGGGCTGGAGAAGACGAAGACGACGATATCAAGGTGAATTGATCTTCCCACTCGACTACAGTGTCATTTTTCCAGATTATCTCTGTTGATATAATCTGTAGAAAATAGGACTTCCATTGAAGTAGGTTAACTTTCACTTTGACGTCACTTTCAGGATAGCTGGGATGCTGAAGACGATGATGAGAAAAAAGACGAAGAGAAGAACGAACAGCCTGCACCAGTGAAGCCTAAAAAGCAGCTAGCTCAAAAGATTGCTGAACGAGAGGTGAGTTGTCAAATCTTGAGACATCGAACACGAACTAGCAGCCACCTCAACATTCCAGCGACAAAGAGCAGAGCTCGAGGAGAAGAAAAGAAAAGAACGTGAAGATGAAATGGCCAACATGACACCGGAACAGCGTGCAGCAGAGAAAAGACGATTACAGCAACTTCAGGAAGATGCGGATGTTAAAATTGCGCTCGATTCCATGGGCTTGAGCGCCTCCACGAGCCTCGACTCATTTAATCCTAAAACCGATGAGGAGTTTTCTGAATTCGCGGATGCAATCACGAAAAGCGTGAAAAAGTTCAAGGATAGCGACAAATACGTTGACTTTATTGATGGACTTGTGAACAAGCTTTGCAATGGACGTGAGTAAAACAGTTTTAAAGGTTTGTGCCTCTACCAATTGTTCCGTCTAGTCTCTTCAACCAGCATCAAAAAAATCAATGGAAATCTGAGTAATCTACAATTGGCCCAGCAAAAGATTGAAAAGGGAGACAAGCCGAAGAAAAAGGCCGCTGGAAAGGTCAAAGCCAAAATCCGTATCGAAGGAGATGTAAGTTGTTCTCTGAAAAATGACTTCTGATTTGATCGCTCAACGATTTATCCTTAGGACGACTACAATTCTCGTGTCGGCGCTTTCGAGGCTGACGATTATGACGACTTCATGTGAAGCTACAGAGTCTTCTTCCTTGCAATTGTCTTTGACGCCGTCTCAGAATCAATCAAAACGCAACCGATTCATGAATTACACAATAAATTTTCGTTTAATTTTTCATGAAACGAATGTTCAGTTTCATTGCAAAAATCATTCACTGTTAAAGCATAAAAGAATTTGTTATTGTGATCGCATCTTTTTTCTTTCCTTCAGAGTCCTTTCAGAACCTTTCAGTTTATCACGCTATCGATAACATCTATCGATCAATTCCTTTGAGCAAAAAACTAGGTGTCGTGCTTTGGGCATTGCTTGAGATCGTTCACGGGTGCAGCCAATCTAAAACCCCGTATTAGATAGCTTGGCTTGTGTCGGATCGGACAATTCAAGCTCTGCTGATCGTGGAAGGTAGGTCGTGACCCCCGGATGTATTGATATAACTCCTAGAGCCCGCAGCCGCTAACCCAGGATAGCGACAATCTCTTTAATCTATCTATCAAGCTCTGCTTTAAACAAGCAGATAGTCAATTCACTTTTTCTATGTTTTTCCGAAGAATATTCGAGCTAACATTCCCTTCAATCCGAAGTCAAATTTCCTGCATAACGAGATCGCATGCTTCTAATACCTGATGCCAGGTTGAAATGCATTTTGAATCCGAAGCACAGTCACGTTCAAACAAGGATTGTTGCACAAATGCATGCTCGTGTTGATTAGAGGCGATAATTCAATAACAAAACATGAAACAACAAACGAACGAGGGTGAAACATTTTTTTGATGTTTTGGGGGATTGAATTAAACTAGCGAGGATTATCGCCTCATCATCAATTAGCGAAGATATGAATGTGTACACACCCGAACGCTTTACGATTTTAATATCGCTTGGAATCTTTTCCCGACCTAACTGATAACGCTAATTAAGTTAGCCTCGAGATTTGTGTTAATAAAGTAATATAAACATGACGACGTTTTTACATGAAAATTATGTAGGCATTAATCAAGAGTCGTTCAGTTTTATTGGCGAAGTAAACAGATGAAAATTAGGTGCAGTTCTTCAGTGTAATTTTCGTTACGGAATATTTGAACAGTTGTGATGTTTGTACTTCTCATTACCATTTCGTTACACATCTTCCGATGAAGTAATTTATGCAGCATTTTAATGATTCAAAGCTTAACCGAGTGTCAATTCCTGCGGAACAAGTGCAGTCTTCTAGCTAGGGGAGGTAAATCAACAAAATGCTCTATGAAGCGTGTAATCCAGATCCAATTTAGAGGCTGACAAATAATCTTTGCGATTCGGGAAAAATGTATCCAGTTCGTTCTATGGCAGGCTTGAAACTCAAATTAAATTACTACAATGCTCAAAGTGGTGATTTAAGTTCATAACTCATTGAATTTCATTCAGCACAGCCGCGCGGTTCGTAGGTTGAAATTAAAAATGCCGCGCGGAGGTGGATAGGAATAAGAATGAATTGCACGATTGGTCATTGTCAAACAGATTTCGTTGTTGTGTCAAAGGCGAGAAATGAATGCAGCGATTTATATATTTTCAAAGGAACATCGTTGTGCACAATCCAAGATTTTACTTCTCTGAATGATCCCATTTATCACTGAGGATTATTCCAGCAGGTTATCGATAATGCTCATCTTTTATGTTAAGAGAGAAATATTGTGACGGAGAGGAATGTAAAAGGTTTCAATATTCCATGTTGGGCTTTTGTTTCATCAATAATTTATTAATGATATCTCTGGTTTCATAGAACATTAAGACAACAATTTCAAAAACAATTTTAAACGTCAACTTACGTTCACAGCAAAGCCTGAAAATCTTGAGAGAATTGAAATGAATAAAGATTTGTATCCTCCAAAAATAAACAGAACGTGAATCAAATATAAAGAACTGAAGGAAGTTTCGTAAAGGAACACAACGGTAGTCGAATAATGAAGGTCTAAGTTTTGCGAATTCAGTTTCTGTTAGCATTTCCCCAGCAATTGATACAAT
This sequence comes from Smittia sp. YW1114-2, assembly GCA_033064975.1. Taxonomy (NCBI): domain Eukaryota; kingdom Metazoa; phylum Arthropoda; class Insecta; order Diptera; family Chironomidae; genus Smittia; species Smittia sp. YW1114-2. The sequence goes on from CP093832.1 coordinate 1,123,107, forward strand.
TTCCAGATTGCTGCTATTGTTGTTGATGTTGTCTTGCTCCATGATTTGTTTGTTTGATAAAAAACAGCGAAGCATATCTAGGAAAAAGCAGAAAATGGGGGATTCTTTTCACTGAAACAGCGAGCGATGGTGTAGAATAATAAACAAGGATGAGATCGTAGAGGAAAAATTTATTCAAGGGAAAATTTCACGTTTGAGTTCGCCTTTCCAACAAAGACGAAGAGGGTGTGTCGGAACTCTCTAGAATCTGAAAAGATTCGTTCATGAGTAGGAGGCAACAACAAACGAAGCGAAAGTAATCTGAACATTCTACGGAGAAGTTTAAAGCTTTCATCTCTTAAAGCGACAACTTCAATGGGGGAATCAATGTTTGCGCAAGCAATTTGAAATATTTAAAGTTCCCAAGCCGAGGATGCTAATTAAATTTGTCGAAGAACTTTTGGCCGAACAAAAAGCAGCGATGACAAGAACAGCATAGAATCATTGAACATCTCAATGTTGAAGAGTGAATCTCCTCAGCTCCCGAGTTTCCTTCTTGTATGCTTTTCCGTTTATTAAAGTTATGAAATATTGAGTGGCGATGAGGCTAAGCAGCAAATAAATATTTGTTTTTCAATCAATAACTGAATTTTATGGCTTGAGGAGTAAATCAGCGCAGTTCGCTATTCTGCTGATTCGCAAATTATCAGACGGTCGTAAATTAAAAGCAACGTAGTGAGCCAGTCGCTTTAAGACCTTCTGTATTGAATCTTGTTTTACGATTTTTAATTAACTCCTCCTCCTTATGCGAGCAATTTCTTAAAACGATACATCAAGATGCTTTCGCATTTTGTTTCGGAGCGTAATGCCAAATTGGATTCATAAAATATTGAACTTTATTACGCAATGTAAGTTTATCTCTGAATATTCAAATTGGGCTCCGCGTCGCTTCGAAAAGATTTTTTAATTTGTGGAGAATCGGTTTCAGGTAAATGCGATTACTAAACCAAATAATCAGTCTGTATCAAAAATTCTTCATTGATTTAAAGCTTCCAAATTGGAAGTTCCAATCACTCGTGCGACCTCACAGAGCGGCTGCATAAAAAGTTGATTTACTGATTTCTAATGATCTTCTAAAAATCTACCAAGCGCTTTAGATAAGCTGATTTGCCGCTTCTCCATGAAATAAAGTCGATGAATCAATTGAAAAGGAACACGAATTAGAAATATGATCTCATCGGTTAGGACATGAGTGAAGCTTCAAAAAGTGTTGAAATATTTAACAAACATCATCAAAAAGAAATCAACATCAACGACAATCAATCAAAAAAGAGTTGAAAGGTTGTGATTCATGTTTGATGCTCTCAATCCGACACAAGTTCTGGAACTGAAATGGAATCTTAAACGGAATCGACAGATTTACTGTGAATTGATAGATTAAAAATTTCAACCGTTGCTTCTACTTATCAAAAGTCTCAAAATTCTTTTCAAGTATTTCCTGGCAGAAATCTAACAGTTGTTGCGTCTAGAGCTTGTTCAAATTTCTGTTGCAAATCTTCTTCTCGAACGACTTTCAAGTCCGGAAAAACACGCGAAAATGAAAAATATTTCCACAAAATATGTAAAATCATTCCCTCTTCAAATATTGCGAGCAGGAAATCGTCTAGATCGCTCTTCAGAATATTTTCTGCTTGGTTGGCTTCATTAGGAAGTGCGATGATTGAAATATTTTGTTATTCTTTCACTTAAATACATTTGACCTGAAAACCAAATCGGACTTGAGTTCGAACTACTAGCAACTATTTTCGCTTTGATAGAAATGCAGACGTGTTTAAAATAAATATATGATTTTTCCTATGAGAAAACAGAGTCGAATTATCCTCGAGGGACTCGGAACACCCCACAGCTTTTACATGTTCATTTATTGTCTATTTACAGCACAATTACCGTCGACTGTTGTGTAAATCATCTTGAAAGCAAAACTCGTGTCACACATAATTGAATCATGAACTTGCTTTCGTCTGCCTGATTTAAACGCATTGGTAAAATCGTTTTTACCAAAAGAATCGCAGCACTATTGTTCAAAAATTACAGACCTTATGCGATTAAATTCAACACAAGCCGAGCACCGAAAAATGCTGCTGCATTGCCATTCACAAGTTTATTTCTCGCTCAACCAAATCTGCCGAATATTTGATGCAGCCTTTCTTGGTTATTTTCTTGAAGAAAAAATGAGGAAAGACAAGGAAAATCCGCTGCACTTATTACGACTTGCAGTGGCCGCGGCACTTGATATTTCCCAGGTTGTTGTACTTAGAATTATTTCGACGATGTGAAAAAACCCTTAGGAAGCTAGATAGATAGATTGTAAGAACGCTGGCTTTTGTGGACTGCCATTACAGCGGTCCTCCAGCTAAGAGACCTGTGAGGCAGTGTCAGTGCCCTCGTGATTCCTCACCCACAGATACAACGATTGCTCGTATTCTAATCCTTCCGGGATTCTTGCCCTTTCGGGTCACCCTTAGGAAGCTACTTCCTCTTTATTTATTAGAGTACTCGACTTTGAAATGGGGGTAACTTTGCATTAAGCTGCGTTTTCGCATTCCAAAATTTTACTTTCTTTCTTAAAATTGCAGAATAACCCTCTGTTTCAATGCGGAACGCAAAGTTTATCGTATTTTTTGTTTTAATCTTTGTTCAATAAAATGAAATTCGAGCTCAATAAAATTCAACTTTTATTTATTAAGACGAGGAACCGCATCGAAAACAGAGGAGCGACCGCTTGCTACCTCTGCTCGCTTTAATCGACCCGCGGTTGAATGTTTGTGATCGCTGAAATATCCGTAATTTATTAAAGCAACGCTTAAATGAAATTTTCAGCCGAAACCATCAAGAGCTCCACATTCACAGCAATTTATTGCGTCACGGTTATTCAAATGTCGATAAATACATTCCCTTCGCAGTTCAGAAGACAATTATTAAGATTATTTATATTTTATTTTCTTTTATATGTGTCGAGTGACTTTTAATCACAAATACTCTATATTGTATAGCTCAAACAGGTGAATTCGCCACGGCTGAAATTCTAAATAATCCGCAAAATGCACAATAATCAATAAATTATGCCATGAAGTTGTCACCCGAAAGATTAAAACGGCTAAAGGCGAAAATATATTGCGCGAAGCGGTAGTTCAAATGCAGAAATCTTCTCCGTTGCTTAACACCTTCGCCAATAAATCATCGAAACAATAAACTGGTTTCGAGAATAATCATAACGCTTGAAAATCGACCGAGGGACTTTCTTGCCGCACCACAATAAAGTCTATCGAGTTTGGTTCGTCTGTAATTATGAAGGAAGAAAACGGACAAACGTTTCTTGTTCGACAGTTCACTTTACATATATGAATCTGATTTTACAAAAACTGCGAAACTTGTACTGCGAGTCAAATGAAATTGAATTCTATTTATTTGAGGAAAAGTCAATTTATAAAATCGCAGCCCTTAAGGCTTAAAGCTTAAGCCATAAAACAGTTGCAAGTAAGAAAGAAATAATGTCGACACTTGATCATGGAAGCGGAGATCGAAAAACTAAAATGTGCATAAATTTTTAAAATCAAACAGCCCGAAGAAACATAATAAACATTCATCTGATCGTGCATATTACATCGAATAACTTCTCGTTTTAGTCAGGTTCAAGATTGCAAATAATCTTCCACATGTTATGAACCAATTGGAAGTCAATCGAATGGGTTTTGAATCAAAACTTTTGATCGAACTTGTTGGAATTTTGAAGACTGTAAAGAAACTCTATCAGTTCTCTATAGAAACGAACTACTTAAATGTCTAAATAAAATTTGCTTTGATAATTTTAAAAATATTTTTTTTATTTCTTTCGCGAAGCTCATGGAATAAATTATACAATAAATTTTAGACATTCACCCTTCGATCATGCGTAGAACCTCAATCACTAGAAATATTTGATTGTTCTCCATAGTAGATTCAAAGAACAGAACTTTAAAAAGGGAACAACGAGGTGAGCAGTTTTGAAGTGAAGACTTCAAATTATAATTGCAGCAACATCTAAACCTAACTGCCCGTCTCTCATGTTATGTGTCATTTTGTATCCAAATTATGTGTCCTTATAAAAAATGTGCTCATCCGCACATGAATCTCGTTGTGTGCCTTACATAAAGCAATGATGTTAATGCTCCACCTCGAATTTAATTTGCAGCCAATGCGAGAGTGGCATCGATAGGAGGGAGAGAAACCATATAAACGAGCACCAACACGAGGAAAAGCCTGTAGAAACATCGACTGGAAGAAAAGCTCACTCAAAAAGCTCAAATAAGCAGCTGTAGATTTTGTTTTTTGACCAAAACATTTTCTAGAGTATTGGTTTAGTGTTTCATCTGATCGTCTACGCGCCGGAGTACGGAAGACGCAACTGAAAATGTGTTAAAAAAAGAACAAAAGTTATTTCGTCTCCCGAACAGAATGTCTTTGTTTGTTGATTGAAGTTGATCGCGAGAAAAATAAAACCATTGGCGAGATTAGTGTTTGAGCAAAGATACAAGAAAACCTTTGGTTTGGTCCTCATATTGCACGTTGTTGGATTTGAGAGCGCAGCAATGGGACAAACATCGGCAAATTTGTTTGTGTAAAAAAGTTTTTGCAACTAAAGTGAAATAAGGAATAACTTAAAGAACATATAAGAAAAGATTTTTAAGAAAGCGAGCAATTAAAAAATAAAATCCTATTTATGATTCTTAAAAAAGAAGATCAAGACGACGACGCAACAGGAACATCAATATCGGATACACTAAATGAAATGAAGGTTTGATATAAGCGATGTTGTATGAAACTAATTGAAACGAATTGGAATTTCTTACTGTGCAATTCATCCTTGCTATCTAACTAGCTTAAACTCTACAAGTTTTGCATTACAATTATCACAAAAATATTGCCATGAAGTACAAAAATATATAACTTAGACCATTCTCATATTTTTCCATCCCAAAAAAACAACGATGATAGCAACATAATAATCAAAATCCGAATGGAACAAGTGTGAATTCCACAAATTTTATTAATCGGTTTTATTCCACGTGGAACGCTGAGCGAGACAAACCAGAAAAGAATAATCGCGTGAATGACAGAAAAGAATAGAATTTATGTGTGAGAAACCCAACAATATAACTCGGGCATCATCTGAAGATGACTCCTTTGCTTCATTGAGAAAGAATTAACGGCTCGTTCACACATCATTAAGAGCCAGCCCCGGGAATATCTTTGGACATTTTTAATTTTTTAATCCTTTTTCTCTTTTTTCTGGTAAAATAAATTACCCGCTTTGCCTCTGGACATTTTAAGTCGGATTGTATCAAAAGAAAGACAAGCGTTTTTTGTGAAGTAGGAACTGATTACGCATTTTCGTTAATTAATCTCAAATGGATCTATGGGAAACAGGTGAAATATTGAAGTATTTTCGCTTTTATATCTGAAAGAATTAATCGTAGAAGAAGAGAAATTGAAGACAGTTTTTATCTATCAACGTGTTCACAATTTAAATCAAAAACCTGTGAATTAAATATTTGAACTTTCGTCAATACTAAATCGTAGAATAATTTAAAAATAAAATGCAAAAATAATTGAAATAAAAATTTGGAAAATTTCCAGTCATCTGATACATAAAAATAGTTACAATGAATACTTAAATGCTAAAATATATTCAATTCACCGTCCACTGTCTTTTGCTCTGCCGCTTCTTAATCAATAACGAAGCTTTCAACAATCTTTCCATCGATCTTTTCAATCTTGTTAGAGCTAAAATTTCATGGCGGCGCTGTATTCAACCAACAGTTTTTGTCTAAGATGTTTTGGAGTTGCAAATCACGAGTAAAACTAACAATATTTATATCTTTATGACCTTGTATGATTCCTCAGTTCAATGATTTTGAAACAGAAAAATAAAGATATATTAAGGATTGATAAGAAACGCCGTCGGCAAATTTATAATCTTTCCATTTCCTCGTGTTGTATTGACAGCATCTCACCGTTCAATAATTTGATTTCCATTAGCTGAAAGCAGCGGGCCAAACTAGATAGAACATAGCAATTCGAAAATCAATTTGAGAACAAAATATTTTTTACAAAGTCAATTAATTCTCAGGCCCCGATGCAATCAGATAGTTTTCTTTCAAAATTGAACAAGATTTTGAGGAAGTAAACCTCAACTCCATTAGTGTTCAGTGATTAATGATGAATGCTAATCCAACACTATGATTATGTTCACAGCTTCTTAAGATTTTACAGAAAATTCGTATCCTGTTGATTTTTATATGAAGAGCAAGAAAAAAAGAAAAGTAAGAAACGTAAGACGTTCTCGAACCTCAACTAATTCTGGTCTTGAGGCCTTTTCAAATGTGGGTATTTGCCATTCCTCTCGAGCAGAAATTAAAACAATTTAATCTTTTCACTTCTGAGTGGAAGGATCGTAACCAAATAAGAAGCTTTCGTGAACACAATTGTGACGAAATAGATATTAATGTCACTCCGCATGGATGTAATCTTTTAATACGATAATCGTGCAAAGGATTTCTGTGGTAGCTCAGATGAGCTTGAAAAAAATTAAGTTGATTTTACGCACGTTTATCGCTGGTTTGCATTCTCGTTAAATATTCTACTCTGGTCTAGCGGAAATTGCAAACCAAACAATTTTCAACTTGAACTCCCGAAGCTACTTTGTTACGCGCTCCATTGTGTTGCTATATTTTCTATGAAAACGGTTTGTTCCCAAGCGACAACTCAAACTTAACTTAGTTCATTTGAATTTGAAAAACATTCTTTTAGCTTCTTCTCATTATATAACAATTTTTTTTGAAATGTTTGCATTTAAACGAAGATTCTAAGTATCTTTTGAACGTGTGACAGGAATTCATAAACACTTTCAAGTCAAACCCAAAACTGTTTCCGTCGCAGACGATCACAATGAACTCAGCTTGGAACATGCATTTGATGTGGTAATCAGATCAGAGCTTGAAAAATATTAAATCTTTCACAAATCTTAAATTCGTAAATTTACCTCCAAAAATATTATGCAGTGCGATCAATGTTAGATCTATCAATCTATCTATAAAAAAACCTCAACTTTCGTCAAATAAAACTTTATTTAAATGGCTCAAATTTGTTTAAAGTTGAAGATGAGAAAGAAAGTTAAAGAATTTTATAACTCTGTTCATAAGCAACTGGTTAGAATTTGTGGTGAATAGTTTTTGACTACAACTTTATTGCACTCGAATAGCCTTAAAAAAATAATCTGCAATCAGAAACGAAAATTTTCATTATCATTGAACAAAAAGACTATAAAGTTTCTATGTTATGTTTACGATGCGATAAAATGTTTATGATTTTGAAAAGATATCTTCACGTTTTGTAAGAATAAACGCATCTTTTGATATCGAGAATAATTTATGAGACTCCAATTAAACTCGGAAACATTTTCAAATAAGTTGCAACCCAAACTTTTCTTAGTTGACAGTTTGTCGTCTATATTTTCAATATTAATATCTGAACTGTTTTCGATCGACGATGTTTCTTCGAATGGCGGAAGCCTAAGCAAGAATTATCGCAGTTTTTTGCTGAGCCAACTTAAGGGTTCGTTAATCTTTCCAGTGCTTGACTCGGACCTCAATCGTCTAATATACTGACGCCGCAAAATATTTCTCAATTCTTCTTTCTTGCATCGAAAGCATGTAAAACTCAGATATCTAATATTCTCTGTCTAGTTTTTTTTCTTCAAAAATCCGTGTAAGACCAAAAGTGAAAAATTACAAATTAATTCTGAATCTTTTTCTAAGTTTTCTGATATTAATACTCAATTAATTAAAGTTTACTAGTCGCAACCATGAAGAGCCGTTCGAGGTAGAAGTATTTTTTGTTAGGACCTTTTTGATCTCACACCGAAGTTATCGATTTGCGCCTTCGTTTTCCACAATGAGAAATCGTGGATAATAACGTTTTGTCCGTTCCTCGCTTTCAACATCATCATTATTGGAAGTTTTCGGATTACGAATACTCTTCTCGATATTGAACGTTTTTTTATGATAATACACGAACGATCGCTGTTGAGCGAGCTGACGGCGAAAGGTTTTAATGCCGAAAATACTTAAACCTCTTCTTTTTTATCCCAAAATTGATGGTTTTGACAATACTTTTGTATTTGTTTATTAATGATAACAGTTTTAGGTTTAATTTTTCTCACTCAAAAATTTCAAAAACCAAATTATTCTGTTTATAAATAAAGAACAAGCAATTCATTGTTCACTAGTTCCCATTTTGATATCCGTTTATTATTTTTTGTCATACGGCGTTCGATACTAAATGACGACAGAACCGACCGCGGTTATCCACCTGGCTTTCTGATTCTCATACGGAATTCGATACTAAACTTACTATGTAACAAATATCTGGGACGTTCAGACCTAACGACCGCATTAATCTGTTAAAGTTCTGTCTGCCACTAACAGCCCCAGCCAAATTGAATATTATTTAGTTTCTCTCGTGAGCTGAGTTGCCTTCGTGTCACATCTAAGTTGGTTTGCGAAAGCCTGGAACTGTAGTAAATTAAAATACTTCAAAGTTTAATCGATGAGTCATCCACGGTGTCGCCGTATGATATCCGATTCGATGCGCCACGATTGTGAAGGTTGGTAGAAACAACTCAGCAGACGCTTGCTTTGCATAAATTTTCGAAAGACACTTCACCGTGTAAAACATTCGATGTTTATGAATCTATTCTTCAATTCACAACTTCAGCTCCCATGCAGAGCAGATAAATTAAAAAATGTATGAAACTAGATTGGTTTTGGCTCTTTCTCGACGGCATGATTCGGAAGATATGCTGGCACTTTTCTGATTCAGAAGAATATTTTTAACTGGATAATTTTCTAGTTTAATGTTGAAATTTCAATGTAATGTTTCTTCAAAATTTCGTATGAATTGAATAAGTTTCTTCTATACTTTTCTAGAATGTAGTCAACGAGACGGTTATCAAGATGACAAATCAGAGAATAAAGGTGAGTTTGCAGTAACTTCAGACTGACGATTCAAAATAACTTGTCAATTTTCAAGAACAAAGTTTTCCTTCAAGTTTTAAGTACCTTTCGAGATAATGTTCGATCTCCTTCGACAGATAAAATTAGCAATAAATTTCTGATTACGATTACATGATGTCTGAAGGGCTACCATTGTTCTGTCTTTGAAAACATCATCGCATTGTTCTTGTTGCTTCCTAGTTCCGCACACCTTTGAAAAGTCGTTGTCACTCTACGAATAAAAGTCCTTTATTGCTTTTGAGCACTAGGGTTTGTTTGAGGCGCGATTATTATGGTTATGGTTTGATGAACACCAAGTGAATTATGATGCGTGTTCTTCGTTCTCTTGTAACAAGGGTCGATTAAGAGGGGGCTGAAAGTTGTTTGTACGAATATCAAATGTATGAATAACAAATGACTTTTTGAAAATAATATTTTTTTCAAAAATCATGAACACGTATCTAACTAGGAACAATGGCGCGCTTAAGAAAAACTAAATGGTTGTGAAAAGCGAATGACAATGCGGAAACATTTAGTTTCAAGAGAGCTACGGGTCCTGACTCTTCCCGTCGAGCAGAAAATCCAGTTTGGTGTGAAATGATTGATGTGAGTTTTATGATTGAGATTTCTTTTTCTCTTGTTACAGACAGAACTGCGCTCATGTACAGCTTGCGGTGACCCAATCGCAGACCGATATCTCCTGGAAGTTGGTGGCTGCACATGGCATGGACCTTGTCTCAGATGCTGCGTATGTTTGTCGCCTCTCGATCGACAACCGTCATGTTTCCTGCGCGAGCGTCAAGTTTATTGCAAGGCGGATTATGCAAAGTAGGTTTTGTGTCTTGTTATGTTATTTGAGTTTCACTGAATTTTAATTATGCGAAGTTGTTTCGAATCAGTCCGACAAAAAAAGGAGAAAAAACCTTAATGAAATTCTGGCTCTTGGCAGACATTTTTCAGACTCTGTAGATAAACCGCACGATGTTGTTTATTATTACTCGCAGTAAAAAAGTAACATCATCGAAGCATTCGAGAGTAGCTTCTGAATTGATTTCAGCACATAAATACTGGGAAAGCAAAAATAAATTACCAAAGAAACCAGAGGAGGTGTGCAAGCCTCATTGAAGTGCTAAAACCTTACTCGTTGCTCGTTCGTCTCTGCTTCGTTGCCTGGAAATATTTTAATTGTTGGTGAAATCTGAAAAACAAACATGAGAAATTACAACATTTCCCCACAACAACACCACACACTCAGAATCTTTCGCAAAAACCGCATAAAACACATTTAAGACAACACCGACAATCCGGTAGCGAATGCAAAGCAATAAAATTTCAGAACCGATGATTTATTGAAACCATCACAGATGTTATTAGTTTTTGCATTTCTCTGGCATAAAATATTAAACAAAATGAAAAGCAAAATCACTCAAAGTTTTAACAAGGCCAACAGTTTTTGCAAAGCTTCCTTCTGAATGCCTTTCGACGGCATTCTTGTTCCGTTACAACCATAAAATGTTTCTAGATTGAGTGACATCGGAAGTCAATATTGCAGTCTTGTTAATTTGAGACATGCTTCTGAGTTGATTGCCTTGAGATGAGAGATAATAAAAGAAATCAACATTTGTCGCGACAACATTCAAATAATGAGAAACATAGTGTGATAAGTCATGTTGACAATAAACAGCATGACGACGGTGTACGAGTGGACAGCGCAAGCATGAAAAATGTTCGTGCTGGGCAAATGTAGAAGCGAAAAGAACTCGAAAATAAATCTTCAACGGAAATGAAATCTCGTACCGAACAGAAATAAATTTTTTTATCTTGTTTTTGCGATTATATCATTACCCACCGATCGGAAGATAACATCAAGAAAGTTTGAGAATCGAATTCTCATGTTCAGAAGGAGTCGATCGGTCACTAAGAATTATAATTAGAAAACTCGTGTAGAACTTAGTTGCAGCGGAATTAGAATCTAATTATTAGATGCAGTAGCAAGGGTCCCGGAAGGTTCTGTATGGAGCTGTGGGCTGAAAGTCCCCGGAACACTTCGTTGTGATTCCCAGGACTCCAGGTCGGGGAACGCTTCTTGATTCAAGAATCTTGAGGCGTCTGCCCGGCACTCTTAAAATCTATCTAAAATCTATCTATTAGATGCAGTAAGTGCAATACATCCGACAAAAATCGGTGCTAAACTGAATAATTCTAATTCTACCTTTGAAGCATTTAATGATATTTATTTGCTGAAATTTACGTAAACAATAATTTGCGACGAACAGGAAACATCGAATGTGAGAATTAAAATCAATAATCCGCTTCGTTGTAGGTTTTTGATTTAGCCAAGCAAATAATTGGAACTCGCAACCGTCAACGTATCAAACATTTAATAGTTACGAAGCTTATCAATTTTTCTGTGGGTTCGTCAATGTTCAAGATATTTTAAGAACGGAGTTTGTGAGTTACAAGTTGTGACTTGGTTTTTCATTGATCGAAGGCAGAATCATATTCTTGTGACCCCTGCAATAGACATTCATTCAAAACATGAAAAAGCTTCAACTGGGTACAAGTGAATAAAATCAAATGGCAAAGCTTCATATGAAATATGACAAAAAAGTTTTCGGAACATTTCGTTATGGGCTCCCTTCGCGAACCATTATTACTTCTGTATTCTCGAAATTTATATTTCGCAGCGATTAAGGTTAGATTCTCTCGCTTCACAAATCAGCAATCACAATGCTTTAAAAATGCAAAATATTTTCATTTACATTTCGGTTAGATTTACACGAATTTTTGTTTGTGATTTTCAGGAATTTCGGAGCGAAATGTTCAAAATGCAGCAGGGGTATCGCATCATCGGATTGGGTAAGGCGAGCAAGGGAGCTCGTTTTCCATCTTGCATGTTTTGCTTGCGACCAGTGCGGAAGACAACTATCAACCGGCGAGCAGTTTGCTTTATTGGAGGACAGAGTTCTATGCAAATCACATTACATGGAAAATGTAGATGGTGCAACGACATCAAGCGACGGTAAATAAGTCTGATCTGAGTGTATGCTGATTATTAAAATTCTCTTACATCCATAGACGGTTGCGAAGGTGATGGCTATCACAAAAACAAAGCGAAAAGGGTCCGTACTACGTTTACCGAGGAGCAACTGCAAGTGCTCCAAGCAAATTTCCAATTAGATAGCAATCCCGATGGTCAAGATCTCGAACGAATAGCTTCTGTTACTGGCCTCAGCAAACGTGTGACGCAAGTCTGGTTCCAGAACTCGCGTGCTCGGCAGAAAAAGCATATCCACGCGGGTAAAAGCAAACGTAGGTTTTTTCAATTTGAAAAACCTATTTTCTTTTTTTTTCGTATTTTCGGGCTCATCTTGGTTGATCCAAGAACCTCAGCTTGTAGATAATCAATTTGTAATTTACCATTTCCGCGAATACAATTTGTTATTGCTTGAACCGGCTCTACTAACTCTGCCGGCTTCTGTAATTACTTGCCTGGAGCAAGTCGCCTATTCGATCGTTAGAAAGCTTCTCGCACTTGCGAGATAATCAATCATCAATCCTCTTGATTATTAATTTGAAATTTTCTTCCATTCAGTCCCGCGCGAGAACGATCAGTTCAGCAGGCATATCAACTTACAACTTACGTATTCCTTTCAACAAAATCATTCATCGTTGCAGCAATTTGGCAACGCGGCGATCAGTAACAACAACAACACAAGTCTAACTAATAACAACATTACTTTGAAGTCAAGTTTATTTAACGGTAAGATCGACAGTCTTTTAAGTTCTACTGAGTTTCAAGCATCTAATTTTAATTGTTATGTTCCCAGAATCCTCCATGGACGATTTGTCCGAAGACTCAGCGATTCATTGTATGCAAAACGAAGTGTGAAACTTGGGGAAAGCTGTGACGTTTCAGCGTTACAGCACAAACTTCGACACCATCTAGGCTTTCGTTTCTTTGTCGTGCTATTATTTGTACTAAGTGTCATCGAGAAGCTGCCGATATGGCTGCTTTACATAAAAAGAATGTAATTAAATTGTTGATTGTTTAATCTTTTTTAATGTTTAAGTATCTCAATGTTCAAGAGAAATATTTTGGCCATAAAAGAATTTCTCGTCTTATTTATTATTTATTCGAGTCTCCATTTTCACTTAAATTACGTGTGAAGTGTAGCTAGAGAATAAAAATAATTTTAAAACTTGGCGTGTTTCACTTTTATCCCTTGTGAATTTCAACCCCTCAGGATAAAGAGCTAGAAGCCAAAACTCAAATATCAATAAACGCAACACTTAATCTTTTAATTTCGTTATTACACTAAGCCTCAAGGAACCAAATGTCGCTCGCTTGCTTGAAATATCAAATTCACAGCATAAACGAGAGCGATATGAAAGGTGATGGTCTCGTAGTCACTTCTTATTCCATGATGGTCTTGATTGATTTCTAAGAGATGAAACATATTTATTACATTACAGCTTCATTTATCTTTGACTCACGAAAGTGTCTGTTTGAGAAATTGTCCATCAGTTTCATGGAGAAATATTTTACATTTGTAATTACGCTGGAGTTATTGATTATTCCACGAAACTAAAAAAACTGAAGCGTCGGTTTTGTTCGATGCAAAACGTACCCACAAGAGAATCCACTTCATTCGAAATAAATTCGTAAACATCCTCTAATGAGTCGACTATAAATATTTTAAGGTTCCATCAATCAACATAAACCAACATCATAAATTCATTCTTCTCAATGAACGAGTGACCCCGCAACATAAAAAAGGTAATAATAAAAAATTCTATTTCACGTCGATACCCTTAAATTTTTGTCCTTAGAAGCTTTGAAATTAAAACTAAACACAAGTTTACTAATATGTCAATTTTAAACGCTTACGAAGAACACTTCAGAGCAAGCAGATCGGTTATTTCAAACAAAGTCTCGAGTGATTTGATCCACGATGTACCTCAATCGATTGTTCACTTAATGATGCAGGAAAATGCGATTTGTGCCGCTTCAAAAAAATTCGGCTCAGCATTTTATTCGTTCAATCGTCAAAAGCAAGTTTCATTCGATTTTCTCCTAATCGAATCTCTTCGATGTTCACGAGAAAGAGTTTGAAAATTAAGGTTTGAAAAAAATGTTTTTCATCGAGCTTGAACATTGACTGCGACCGGATTCGAGAAAACTACTCGAAGTTCGTTTACAACTAAAGAAAGTCTTTTCAAACACCGTCGCATACATGTCTCGCGCTAAGTCCAAGTGAAAATGACATTTTTCCTTGCTTGGATTACTCGGTGTACCAACACTACCAACTGTACTAATTTACCTCGTAAACGTTCATAGCAATTTTCCCGGCATTTTCAACGATGAGTGAACTTGTGTAACTGGTTGGAATTCTATGTTTCCGGTCCCTTGATCACCGAATCTCATTATTTAAAGCTACGGTTTGCTTCCAAAGACGGACGTTGATCAGTCAATCGAGCTCTTAAGGGGAACTACTCTTTCGGAAAATCTTTTGATTCAATTTCCATTCCAACTTCCCTTGTCTCTATTGTACTCCCGCGTGAACACTACCGTGTCATTACTCGACGAATTCATGATTTACAACAAGCGGGCATCAAGCGCAAATAGCAGCAACAAAAGACGAACAGATTGAGTTATTCACGCTCCAATCACTCCCTAAGGATTTATTAAATTCAACAGCACACAGTCAGGACAAAACAATTCCACCCTCAACGTTTGACAAAGGATAATATGAGATAATCACATTAATAACAAGCATTTATTGCTGCTTCTATTGCTCCTGCCTGTAAATAAAAAGACGAACATTTTTTGACAAAATATCAACACTTTGATTTAAAAATATCTGTGTGTAGTTTTATTCGATAATGTCCACAACTAAAGTAATTCCTTCATATTTCTTTTCTTTTGGCTGTGCGTGGATTTCAAGCCTCGTTTCACGCGGCAGCAGTTATCGATGTAGCCATACAAATATCGGGGGGTACGATGGGAAGAAGCGTTTGGATGGGAGATCTGTCGTCATCTCGTGGCAGTTTGTGTTTCTTTTGTCGGGCTCGACAGTTTTGAAACCAGACTTGTGTCACTCGTTTACTAAGGCCAGTCATATTGGCAATTCGCTCAAGATCTTGGCCATCAGGATTGCTGTCGATAGTGAAATTTGCTTGTAGGATTTGCAGTTGCTCCTCGGTGAATGTTGTTCTTATTCGTTTAGATTTACTTTTGTTTGTGCCGTCGCAGTCATAACCATCTGTGAAAAAGCAAACCGAATTATTTGAATAGGATTTGTATTTATTTTCTATGTCAAGCAAATGACAATTACATTCTATTGCTACTCACCATCACTGGAAGTGCTCGATCCATCCATCTCATAGTAGTGGCCCTTGCATAGAACTTGCTCAGCAACCATCGCAAAGTGTTCTCCTGTCGAAAGCTGTCGTCCACATTGGTCGCAGGAAAAACAAGCGAGGTGAAAGACTTGCTTTCTGGCTCGTCTAACCCAATCAGTCGGCGCTATGTTCCTCGAGCACTTGCAACACTTTGCTCCGAACGTCCTGGAATAAAAAATAAACAATCTTAGTTGCAAACTACGACCTCCTTCATGGTTAGGCACCGAACTTTTCAATCGACCCTCGTACATTATGTAAACGTAAAAATAAAATATCTCGTAACCGAATTCATTCACGAATTATTCGAGAAATGATTGCAGTAGATTTTATTAAAATTGATCAAAATTCAGGAAATATTTCTTTCATTCTTCTAAATCTTTCGATGACGCTTGGTGTCATTGAATTCCCAAAAGAATATTTCCTAAAAAGCTTACTACATACTATCTCTGAGTAAGTAGATTTCTCGGGAGCTATTCGTGTTCAATTAGATATGTCTGAGAAACTCTTGATAGCCTGTCTCAACATTCGCGCTTCGGAGCCTAGCTTTTGAATAAAATATTTTCAGTCAAAGAATAAGAGGCAAAGAAAGGTCGAGAAATCCGACAGATGATTTGCATTTTGTTGATTTTAAAACGATTTTTAAGCTCATATGATCGATTATCGCTGCGATTGTTACACATTGCGTTGGCTTTAATGCTCTGTCGAATGAATGGAAAACTATCCAAAAGGAATTCTGTGATTGTCACTGTTTATTTTCATTGAAAAATATATCCAAAGGTTGCCATCGGAATGCAGGTTCTCTCTTCAACGATTGTTTGTGTTTCACACCTTAAAACCTCCGGCACGATGATGCTGAAGTTTACATAGGAGGAAGGAAGGATCCACTTGTGCCTTTCGTTTCTGTTCGCGTCATGATATCTCGTCGGTTTTATTGTATTTTTTGTCTTTTATTGAGTTTAAATATTTCGGGTCATGATGTTTTCAACTACGCATAAATATTGACCCGACGTTTGTGGCTGCGATATTTTTCCACTGTCCTCAATAAAAATAACAGACAAATTTGCAGTGAATCGTTGACAGAAAACTGAAAAATTTATCGAAATAATTTTATGGCAGCTTGACCCTTGAAAGGGTTTTATCATTGATATCAGTTTGAACAAATCCTATGCATGAATGACAAATTTATGCCTTTTCAAGCTGTGTTAAGCTTCATTTCATCGAGGAAAAATGTAGTAAAATCTGCAATAGCATCGATATATCATCGATTGTTCACGAGAGTCAGAAGAATTTCATTGCCCCTACTGACAGCGACGCAGCTCGACGTAGATTATTATTTACTTTGTCCGTATTAATTTATTCTTGCTCTCTCTCTCAGGTAAAATCACATCGGAAGCTACTCGGTATACTTTGATGCTATTTCTCAAGATTTGCATAAAACTTTTTTATTGCGAGTAATAATAAAAGTCTGAAAAATTGTCCACAAATTTTTCTCCGACACAAATTGCGCAAGAACCAAAATTTTAACATTGCTATTTCTTCGGTGAACTCGATTTCTTCGCATAATTGAAATTCAGTGAACCGTAAATTGAATACATAACAAGTAACCTACTTTGCATAATCCGTCTTGCAATAAACTTGACGCTCACGCAGGAAGCACGAAATTTGTCGATCGAGAGGCGACTGACAAATGCAGCATCTGAGACAAGGTTCATGCCATGAGGAGCCACCAACTTCCAGAAGATATCGGTCTGCGATTGGATCCCCGCAAGCTATACATAACCGCAGTTCTGTCTGCAACGAGAGAATAGGAATCGGTCGATTATAGCTTTTGCTTCTAGAGTTCTCAGATCATAAAGATTAAGAATTGGCTTCTGTCAGTTGCAGATGCCTTCTGCATTCAGCAATAACTTTTGCTGTTATTATTGATTCAAGCAATCACTACTTTTATATCCTTGTTTTCCATTTTCGCGGCGTATTTGAAGGCATACGTGCTTTCAAAGACTTTTCAAATAAGCAATTAATAACACGTGAAATAAGAATCGAACTAAAAATTCACCGACCATGAGAGATTTGTAACACAAGACTGGGCCACGAAATGAATTTGATAATTAGATCAAGAAGCCGTTTTAACAGATTTGCTCCTTTGTTCGGAAAATTTCAGTTTCATGAGCATTCAGCAGCGTTTATTTGAATTAAAATTGGAACAATCAAATTGAAATAGAAAGTCTTAGTTCAAACAATAACTTGTTCAAGCCATTTAGATGAAGATTTTTTTCTCATTGGCGATTTTCACGACTAAATATTTCAAACGATTCTCAAAAGTATTCGATTCAAGGTTGAGTTCATTTCTTTTCCTTCACTGAGAGACAACTCGCATCAGACGAGCTTAGAACATTTATCATTGAGAATTTTGCAATTGCTACTCCGCATTCATATGAAGTTTGTGGCAATTTCCCACTTACCATAAATTATTGTTTTAAATGAATTCCCCTTAGTGGAAGAAACGTAAAGTTTCTACGTTTTGAAACTATTATTGCCGCTGTTCAACCTATTCCCTCTTCGCCACTCATCCAAGTCTTTCGTGTTGTTCAACGGTAACATTTCTATCGAATAGTAAAATAACCAATAAAATTCTGTTCGATGAGCAATTAAACCTTTATCGTCGATTATAAAATTTCATAATTCCTACGTTATGACCTGACCTCGCCGATTAGTTTGTCTTCTATCTTTGAGCGGTTGGTGAGCAAAATATTGGAAGAAACAAAAACTTTTTACAGGTTTTTAATTGCAGTAATTTCTGTCTATGGCTCTTTTGTTGTCATTTTTATGATCGTGGATTCTTTTTCAATGTCTAACACAAAGCTTAGATTTTATTGTCTTTTTGCATTCGGATGAAAATTCAGAGCAACAAGTAAACCTAAAATTTGATATGTTCAAAGCAATGAGAATTCATCAGCAATCTTGTCAGAAGATCCATCGTTACTAAGTCCAAACTAACTTTAAAAAGAAAATTTCTCTGACACGATGAGCTTCTACATCTTATCAAACAATTCTAAGCTCTCCTCAAACTTTTTTAATGTAAAAACTTTCTTCTCTTCACATCTTGTTGCCTTGCGATGTCAAAACTCAAATCTTCAACTTTAAATTTTTCACTTTACTTCCAGAAGCAAGTTTGTAGAAACAAGTCTTCATGATAATTTTAATCGTAGTCTCGCCAGCCATCAAGATTCACTACAATTCGTCTCGAATTAAAGCTTATTTCCCGCTTAAAAATCTCTTAAGTTAGTTATTTGGATTATTTTCTCTCGCTTTTTATGATAAACAATTACGTAAACTTTTAAAAAATCGATCGAAGCTCGGGTTATAAATCGAAACTCATTTATCAGCTAATTTTGTTTTATCAAAATCCGATTCGTTCTAAGGAATTCTTTCTTAAAATCCGAACTGTCCCGCAGCGAATGACCTTTCTATTTACAGCGTTGTTTTCTATTCCGCCTATTCCGGAGTCGTTATAAATTATCAAAAACACGCGAAATAGAGATCGAAGAAATTTTTAATCCACAAGCTGTTGCTTTTCAATAATTTATCACTTTTCAGCGGTTTTCGGCCCAGAGCTGATTCAATCGACAGTATCATGGGAACTCAACTATTTTTTATCAACCGATAGCCAGTGAAGCTAAACAAACTATCGACGAACTCATGTCAGCGTTTTACTCTTAAGATGTCTCGAACATTTCTCTTGCACGCCTTAGTTACGACTATATAATTATCATATACGTAATCCTAGAAATTGAATAAAACCACATAATTCAGACGATGATTAATTACACAACACCAAAGTTCCCACTACGAGAGAGAGATCGCTTAAGATCGAAAGAAGATCAATTCGAAATCCCGCACTACATGCGAGATGATACGCCGACCTCCCGCTGATAAGAAACCCATAAATTTCGATCTATTTGATGCTTTCGACTGCTGACGAAAAGTTTCTAGATAAACGAGAAAATTAAAATATCAGAGAAGTTCACAAACGAATTCAACAGCCCGCGGAGTGAAACTAAAATTTTGGTTGATTAATTGTTTGTAATTACTTTCGTCTATCTCTGACCTCATGTTCTCAGTTTCCTCATGGAAATAATTTATTGAGGGGCTGTTCCCAAGTGTCGGAACGCACCGTTAGAAGGATGGAGTCGTAATCAATTTTCCAATTCTTATTCTTGTAAAATTGAAACATCTCAGTCGAGAGCAGAGTTGAGTCGTGGCCAAACTGCTCGATCTAAAATAGATTCCCCTTGGGTGAAGATAAATCACTCAAAAATTCTCCTCGCACAATGAAGACATCAGAGTCGGCTGAAGATCGAAAGGTGGAATTCAAAACAAACATTTTATAATTGACGGTGGAATGATGAAGCAACTCGAGCGCCTCCATTCATAAACGAGTCAACTTGATCCGATCAAAAGTAATCCCCGCCAACGTATGCGTTTGTGAATGATTTTCAAAAACGGGAGACACAAAACAGATTTCAATGTAAATGAGGAAACTAAACTTTTTATTGCTCTCTACGGCGCTGAACAGATTTGTTGACATGGGGAAAATTAATTCACCTGTCGCCACGATTATTGCTGGAGATATATTATCGTGAACGTATTCAGTTATGCAACGTTTTCCGGAATATTTCGTTCCTTTTTGTTCGGACCAGGTGATTTAAAAAAGCATTTCACACTTTTGATTTCTTTTTTCTATTAGGTCAACGTTGAGCCTCTCGAAGAACAAATACGACTCCTGGGCCGACAAACATTCTCCACTCAAGCCCGAAAGGCCACAATGACCATTGAAGACTCGTTAATGCCTCCGCCAACAAAAGGAAGTTCTATCCAGGTAGATTTAGCAGGAGAGGCTGCTTGCAGAAACACAAAGAACTATGCAACGTGTGACTCTTGACGCATATTTCATTTACCCAATTTTCCATGTGCCCGCAATAACAAATCAGCAACGAGAGGGAAACAGTTACGAATTTGATTGAAATGAACAAATAAAAGCTTCAGCGGTAAAAATCTATTATGTGGGAATTCAGTTGAGGACAAAGGCGTCTTTAACACTTAAAGTATTTTTGGAGTAAAGTTATGAGATCTTTTCAATTAATCATATATTTTTCGAATCTATTTTGAACTACATAAAAAGTCAAGCGATTTATCATGCTGTCAATAGTCCCGATGCTGTTTTATTAAAGGGACAAGTCAGCAGATGAAACTCATTGTCGACTGCAAACTGTCGGCGTGTGTTGGTTAAATCGCTCACACCCGGATGAGGTAGAAGTGTCCAGTAATACACGACACAGTTTTTCCTTCAAAGAAATATTGCTACCTCCTTTTGTTTCTCAATATTCTCGTTGGTTTCTTTTGTGATTCACATTTCAAATAGATAAAAACAAACAAATAAAAAAATTGATGTGAACATTAATCTGGAAACATTTCCAGTTTAGAAATTAATGCAAATGACGAGCCGCTACGACTCATTCAAAAACAATATTTTTTAATCGTCTGAATCGAAGATTTTTGAAGTTTTTTTTTGTTATGCTTATATATGACATCGGAGATGAGTGGAAGACTTAATGTGACATCACCAAAAGTTAAAATCGGAACGATAAATCAGTGGAATAAGCCGAAGAGACTTTTAATTGCATCCCGACTGACGATTAACTGAGTCCATTTATCTACAACGATTCGACACCCGAATCTCTGCATTCCGACAAAGGATTAACGTTCGAACAAATTTCTCCGCGCTTTGGTGACTCCAGTGGACAATTAATAATTATTTCTCCTAATTTATGGACGAGCGATGATTTAAGGTGTCGTGTTTTGATAATTTAAAAAGATTTCAATGATTTATTATTGTTACACGAGAGCTGCTTAAAGAACGCCGCCCTGCCACAAAGATAAAAAGCCGATATGAGAAGCATTTAAAAGGAATCGTCTTAAAATCAATTAAAAACCCAATAAATCAGAATCCTTGAATTATCTTCCGCCGACTGACACCATAAATCTGCTAGATTCACACGGGCACACGCCGGCTGTTGGTTGGTCTATTCAAGCTCCAGAATTTGTTATTAGGCGTCCACAGGAAAACTACACATCACATTGCAATGTCATTCTGCCTCGAATACTTAGTTTCAAACCATTCAACTCTTCGCTTTTTTCTTTGAGAAGCCGACGAACAGCGTTTTTTCATCGATATCATTCAACGGCTCGCGCACATGAGCTCCAATAATGAACGGAATTACTCGACAGAAATTTCATTCGAAAGCACCTTCAGTACTTATCTGCAATCTAAATACAGTCGTTTCACATTTCAAACACCCCGGCTCGTTGAAATAAGTGTTTTTGTTCAGAATCCACTTGATATTTTGTGGGAACCATCAGACAATAAAGATTAGGCTTAGACAAAGATGATTAAGCTCACCTTCATTATTGGACAATTTTAGTTAATTTTTTACACAAACTATTTTCTCTTTTGAATTAAAGTTCGATCATCAAACACAGTTCAACTTCAAATTAATCATATGTCGTCATCATTTGACGTAGCTGTCATAAAATGTCGCTTTAAATATTTTGAGAACCTTTTTGTTTTTAAAAAACGCTTCGCGAATCTTCAATTTTTACGCACTCAATATGTTTGGATAAATTTAACTTCGAGCAGAGCCAGATCGCTTGCTTTCAACTCTGATTTTCAACTGACACATTTAGGAAAAAATATCTTGGGTAAGCTTTCGCTGCCTCGGATGTGTTCGAGTCACTGATACAGTGATGGTTTATGCTGCTATTGGTTGCTTGCGCTCCTAACATTGGTGTGGTGCGACACCGCCTTCCTTCACGTTTCATATGCTTATATACTTTTTACATTCGCAACTTATGCTGCCGACTTTTTCATAAAATTCATCAAAATTAAAATGTTTTTCGTTCTTAAAGAGTTCGATCCCCCCTAAAATTGAATAATAAGTTCCCAGAATGCTTATCATGTAGAAGACTCACTCATGCAGAAGAATCAAACGCTTTCCTATCCTGGAATTGTTCGTTCCTATCCTGAAATTGAACGTCGCTCGACGTATATGCTCCGACCCCCGGCGTTTAACAACCTTTGAATCGACTTAGCATTTTATAGAGGAAGCCACAGCCTAATTATTTCCAGTCGCTGCACTGTTGTGACAAAGTCAATGACGCAACACGTGTCGCTAATAAAGCCATTCATGACATTCGATTCACAAATGATTCGCGACGAGAATGAAATCTCCGAAGCAACAGTAATAGAGAACCGACGCTGCGACACGTGGAAATCCAGCTGAAAATTGATCAATTTAAAGTTATCTTAGATGTGGCCATGAATTCGCGAATTTATTCTTGTATCAAATTGATTATCTAGTGCTGATTGCATAATTTCCCTTTTGAACATTTCCTGTGTGGTAACGACGAGCACAACCGCCCGTGGTTTCTTTTTATCGTCATCATATGATCGGCTTTTTGATGTTGACCCTTCTTTGCTTAATGTAAGCAATAAACACGAGTTCGACACAGGTGCTAGGCTGCACTGCCAGCCAAGGTTTGAGCTATCATAAATTAAAAGATATGTTGAGCCCAACAGTTGGGAGGGCGCCGAAAGAAAAAACTCTAAGATCTATTTTATCAATCAAAAAACTTCTTTATTATTAATTTTGCTCTTAAACCTTTTTCTTGTGTATGTCGCCGCGAGTAGTTTGGAATTGAGTCATTTTCTGATCATTCTTTCCACTATGAGAAAAATAAATAAATAATGAAAACTCGGGAGAAATAAAGTTGTCAACGAAACTTACCAAGTGCCAACTCCAACGCGCCCTGACACCGTGTCCGGGCTCTGAAAAATTGATGGAGTCTTAGCCATCATCTGCTTCTTGCTGGTTTTGTTGTTGAACGACAGCCATTTGTTCTTCTCGGACTCGCGTTCTTCCTCCAGCTCTGCCATTCTTGCTTGTTTCTTGAGTTTCTTCTTTTTCAAGTACTCCTTGTGGTTCGGTCGCACTCGTTTGTTGGTGTTTTGAGGAAAAACTTCAACTCGAACTTTGTACTCTTTGAGCTCTCTGACGTTTGTCTGACCTTTATTTTGATATGTATCAAAGATAACGCTGACATCGCCATCATCGGTAATCGCCTCCTAAACAAGGTATAAACAAAAGTTACCGAATTGTTTATAAGAGCATCTAGAGATTACTGAAATCTTTAGTAATCTCTGATAAACAATTCGGAGATTCTAAAGATTTCAGTAATCTCTGGAACTTCTCATTTTCATGCCAATACTCACAATGGTTGCTTCGTAGAACCTTTGAAGAAGAAATAAATTAGAGTTCTTGTTTTATTGATGATTGAATGAAGACTTACTGTCCGTTCGTGGCATCTTTAGCCATGCATTTGTCGCCAACTTTCCAAATCTTCAACGACTGGCTTTTGGCTTTCTGATCCTTGTAGTAACCAGCTCCGGAGCTGACAGAACTTGATGGCTCAATGTATTTTCGTTGATCCCCCTCCTGGGCTTTGATCATCTCCTTTTGTAGCGTAATAAGTTGATCTTAAATATATTAAAAACATGATAATTCGTTCGCTGTTAAAATCATTAATCGCTCACCAATGTCATCTTTCAATTTCAACAATTCTCCATTCTCCGGATCAGTGAGCAGTGCTACCTCAACCTGCTGCAGTTGCAAGAAGTAGTTGGATAGGTCGTCGGTCATCGCGTTTCTATTTGCTCGAGATAACTCGGAAAGAAAATATGTAAAAACTTAGTTTGTTTTGAAGAGGCGAAAACGCAGGAAAGATGCAAAGAGATGCGAAAAGTTTCAGTTTCCTGCGACAAGTCACCGCAAAAAAGATGCGAAATGGAGGAGCGAATTATTTTAGAATTTAACGCTGAGTTTGGGACGAGAGTTGAGAAGTTATCAGACGCCGAGAAGTTGGTTGATAAGTATGCCCATCAAATTAACGAGATAGAGGAGAAGGTGAGCAATCGTAGAGCTGTCAATCAGATCGTTCTTTCACGTTGAGATCCTTTTTGTTTACGTTGAGATCTTTTCCAGCTAACATTGACGAGCGAAAACGCCTCGCCGGATCTGAAACAAGCACTGGATAACGTTGAAACTGCTCTCAGTGATGCAAATGATGAGCTAAATTATGTTGATCAATATCAAAAGAAAGTTTGCGAAAGAATCGAAAAGTTCAAGAAAGCTCAGGATCATGTTAAAGCTCATCTAATCAAAGTTACCGAGCTAGAGCATCTGGTTGAGTATTTCAAAGTCATACAAGACATTCAAGACATCAGCTTGGAATTGACGAACTCCATACATTCGAAAGCATACGAGCAAAAGGTGGTGAACTTGTTTCTCTCACTCTCTGGATCGCCTGAATCAAATGACAGCGTTATCGGAAGATTGCAAGATGTCAATGCGCCGCACATGAAATTGTACGCTAAACAAATGGCATTTTACTGGCATGAAATCATTACAACCAAATTATCAAAGTAAGTGAAATCGTTGAAAGCTTTCTTCACGTCATTACATTGTTTTCTTTTAGTGACTTCGAAACTTTACTGAAAACGATCAAGTGGCCCAACCTCGGGCATTTAGTCGACTCCTTTAGTCCCACAAAGGAAATCCTGAATAAGCTGCAATCATTGGCTGAATATTTATTTCTTGTTCAACTTCCTGGCTATGATCGATTCATGTATGTGAAGTTATCGCCAACAATCGTCTGCCCTCCAATCAGCACTACAATCGAGCTTCTGGTGAAACCTTTTCGTGTTCGCTTTGAGTATCACTTCATGGGCACACGACAAACAAACCGACCCGACAAACCGGAATATTTCTTCACGCAGATTCTCAACTGGGCGAAAGATAACCATCGCTTCGTAAGTGAAGTGTTCCAGGCACCCGCGACACGGAGCCGTGCATCAGAGAATATTAGAATTGAGTTTGTGCGTGCACTTGTCCAACTTGCGATTGAAAAACTTCTACAAATCATCGAAGAAATCAGCTCAGACGAGCAATTGTTTGCTCATCTGATAGACGAAATTCTTTCATTTGAGCAAGACTTGAAACTAATGCTTGCCTACCCAAACACCATGCCGAGTGCGATAGATGTTTTGACGCAACCGTTGTATTTCAAGAAGTGGCTGAGCATTGAAGAGAAATTCACATCAGACAAAATGGATTTAATCCTCGATGATGACAACATGCCTTGGGAAATGCTCGACCCATTCGGGTTCAAGCACATCACGTCTCCAGTTACGGCAACCACGCACGCTTCGGACGATTTAGAATTAGATGAATTGAAGATCCCCAAATGCGCTGACCAATTTGTGCGACTTTTAGATGCAATGAAAGAACGTTACTGCATTCTACCGCAGCCTCACCATCAGCTTCAATTTTTGGATCTTCAGATAGAATTGATTGATAACTTTCGGCGACGGCTTGTTCAATTGCATAATACTGCTGTAAATACACTTGATATTCTCAATGCAATCTTCTACATCTCGTCGGTGCTTCGCGAGTGGGGAGAGAACGTTCACTATCTTCACCTGCACGCATCACTTCTTGGACCAAATGCCGAAGAAGTTTCATCAGTTTTTGACAAACCAGTGGCAGAGTTCGATCATTGGCTGAAGAAGTTAGTAAGACAGCTTTCGTCGACAGTAGTTGATGACATTAAAGCCAAGTCTATGGCCTATCGGCACGACAATTGGATATCGATGCCAAAACGCAGCCCCACTGAAAAGTTTGTGCTGTCTTGCTCGGCTGGTGAAATGTTCCAACTGCTACTATCGGTCTTGCACCACCTCGAAACGGCGCTTTCCACTGCAATATTCAATACCGTTCTACGAAGGATTGCCAAAAGACTCGACGACTTTTTCATTGACAGGTACTTGATTTCATTGACGACTTGTTCATTGACATTTTAACAATCTTTCTGTTAAAACTGTTTCATTTCTAGCATGATTATGAACACCAAATTTTCCGAAGGCGGTTCCGCTCAGTTCAAATTTGACATCGAACGAAATCTTGTGCCACTTTTCGGTCAGTACAGTCGCCGCCCGGGTTTGCTCTTCAAGAATCTTAGTGACTCAGTGCAATTGTTGTCTCTTCCCTTTGGGACGGCGCTGTTACTCTATCAAACCCTCAAAGACGGCAACAAAACTACAAGTCCCGAAGAGCTGAATGCTATGAAGGAAGCCTTAAAAGAAGTCGGCATTCAGTCGCTTCCAATCACTCTGGCTGTTGATGTTTTAATTCGAAGAAATGACATCTGTTCTTAGGAAGATTCTATAATAGAATTTCCATAAAACTGAAAATTTGTTACGTATTAAAAACTGGTTACAATTGACAATGACTTTATTTTTAAATGTAAGGCGAACTCAGTTTTTTTACAGACGATCTCTATGTAGATAATCGCTTTCTTTTCAACACCCCGATTAGGATCCATTCAGCTACTCTTCTACATAGATTGGTTCATTGCACTGACACTAGAACTTCTGAATATTGACTTAGGACATCGCTTGACGTAGGTATAGCACTCGCTAACATCTTTCCCGGTTCTCTCAGCCTTCACATAGTCACTTAGAAAAGCTTCATAGGGTGATAGCGAGGCACTTGGGAAAGAAATTATTAATGTTTTATATCTCCGAGTATCAGAGAGTTAACTCACGTGAAGAACAGCTTCATAAACTCGCCAACCAACCCATAGCGATCGATTTTTTTATGCTGATGAACCTCACAAATGGCACGAAGTAAGCAGCCGTGACCTGACAACAAGAAGCTTTCAATTTCCGTATATTTCTAAGAACTGTTTGCTTTATACCATCCAGCCCAAAATTACTAAGAAAGTCCTCGAGTAATGCATAAAGAATGACTCGTTCGCCACCATGGAATGCTATAGAATAAACGATTGTTTGCTTTAAATGAAATTGAAAAAAGACTCCGCGAACCATTTTTATGCTCCTCGGGCAGCTTCGGAATTTCATTCTCTCTTTGGTTTATGTTTGCAATTTGCCGTTTTGATCGATGTTTTATAAACTTGTAGATATAGTCCGCTAAAACGTGACCAGCAGAGGCAGAGAGACTTCTTGCAAAGTATGGGCCGAGTGTACCAAGCGGGTTCTGGTTGTCTGTTAACCGGAGAAGGTCATTTCAATATAAAATAATCCTGATACAATAATCCTGAGTTCCAGTAATCTTTACGCACCCGTGAGGCCGAGCTTATCGAAGTCTATGGTTAAAGGCAGTGAAACAGAAATGTTTGAATGAAACCCATCGGGTGGATAACGTATCAGCGGCATCGCTAAAGTTGGTGCAATCACTAATCAAATTATTGAAAGGTAAAATTATCCATGAATGATAAATTCTAAAAATTTATTATTACCCAGTGTCGTTCCTGGCGGCAAAGCTAATCTTCCGTCATCTGTCACCCAGATCAAACGTTTCTGCCTTGAATGCGGCACGTCCGATGTCTGTCGTATCTCTTCTTCAATGTTCGATATTGGTGATATTGCAATCGCTCTCGATAACAGCAGCAGGAGAAGAATAATTTGAATCATTTTTAACTCTGCAAAAAGAAAAGTATCGTCAAGCGAAGAGTAGTCAAAGTGTGGAACAAGTTTTCTTGGTTTCAAATGGACAAGTTCCATCAAACTGCGTGCTTGTCTCGGCCACGAGGCTCCGAAGGAATGACCCAAAAATGCATTCCTGTAATTATTTTCCGAAAACGGAACAGTTCATCACATGACATCGTACGAAACAGTTTCAATTATCGCAATTACTTGTTTTTGATCAATTTCTTCTCGCGATGTCTCTTAAAACAAATCGATGCGTCACTTTAAACGCATTTCTAGCTATCGAGTTCACGGAAAAAGTGAAACCACGGGAGCTTCTTCAGCTCTAAGATGTAGGAAATGTCTTTAGAGTATGCCACGAGGAAAAGAGATTTAGAAAGGAGATTTATTGATTTTAACATTAATTTTACTCGATTTTTCAAGGTCACTCGGTCGCAGGAATTAACTAAGTTGGAATGATTTTTAAAAATAATTTTCAGCGCAACAATGAACATAAACTACATAAACATTCTACGCGGTATTTGGTCATGCGATCACAACTTTCTTTAAGCGTTGACAAGCTTTGCATATGAATCAATCTTATAACGTATGCAAACTTTATAACGTGATTGATTTTTGTCTTGAACTCATTTGCTAAGTAAAATTAGTTTGATCGAGCATCGAAATTATTTTGTCTGAGGGTCGTTAGTGTACCATCTTTCTGTTTTATCTGTTTTGTGCATCAATCTACAAGGATCTCAGACAGAAAATCTCAAAATACAAGCATCAGACAGTCTCAATAACTAAGCGGAGCATGTTTTCACTTTCAAGCTCCATTTTAGACGAGATGATTAACTGATACTTGTATTTACCATCTTCAATCCGGTGAGTGATAAACGAGGCTGGAAGATGAAACGAAACTAAAACTGAATGTCAGTCTGATGCCGGTAAGTAGAATCTTCTCTTTTCTTATATGCGTTTCGTGCCAATTAAAATCGCCAAACAGGTTTATCATGAGATTTGCAACGCGCTGCAATTAAATGTGCAACACAGACCATAGAAAAACGCATGATTTAGTGACTAATCTTTTATCTTTTTGATGAATCTAGTTAAGTTGTATTGGATAATCAAAACCGACTTTTATGTTATCAATTAACCTGCATGCGAACCACTGTCGATTTGATTTGTGGAAACTTTCTGTCAACAGAATTTTAATATGACTTTCTTTGGCTTTACGTCAATTTAAACATTTTTATGTGCTTCATGCGGATTCGCAATTGAAGAGTTGATACTTTTTTCAAGACATTTAATCGTCAGTTCGTAAATTTAAATCATAATCTACCTTCAAATAAATCATAATCTTACTTCTTGTGCTGGACAAACTTTTGGCGAATTCTTCACAATTTTTATCTTGAATTTTCACTTTAAATATTTTTTAAATACTTTTCAAATATTCTTTACATTCATTTTGTTACGTCTAGTCACTCGCGAAGTTCAAATTATACTGTGGAAGTACGGAATCATTAAAAAATCAGAAGAAAATGTGTCAACTGTTCTTGGGCCGTTTCTTATTTCTCTTTCAGAGAGTTTTATGATAAAACTTTTATCATAAAACTTGTATATAATTGAAATCGACGATTTTAAGCTTCGGAAATTGCAAACCTTGTTATATATAGTTTATATTTTAAATCAGAATTTCTTGATAGAATAAGTTTTAAACTTTTCGAATAAAAATCGCCAATCGAATTTGAATTTCCCGCACAAAAATTCGATGATGTGAAAAAATGATGCGAAAAAATACGCAAAACACTCAATTAAAACTTAGATAAAATCCAATATCTCTGATATTACGACTCTCACAAAATATAACTGAGGTAAATTGAATATATAAGCAAATGTTCTATGCGAGCACAATGAATATTGCGATATTGAAAGAAAGCTTTCACGAATATTTCGATGTTGAAAGAGAGAAAAATTATTAAAAAATCATTTTGTCAGAATTGGACATCAAATGACTCACTAAGCTTATCTATGAAACTGAGTGAGATTAAGAAAATATAAACATCAGGATCAGTGTCCGAGAATATGATTTCATTGTTTTGCATGGAACTTCTGTGGGTGACATTATTACAATTTTAAAAAATTGATTTAACAAAGACTTGTTGTTGCTGTTCCTGATTTCTCCGTAGAGAAAAAATTGGAATCAAAATCCTACATGAAGTGATAGTCGCTACATGCAGTGATAATGGCTACATCTGGAAAAATACACGAGAACGTTGAACTGGAAAGCTTCCTCGTCACTAAGCATTCGGCATGGAAAGGGAAGTATAAGCGGATTCTAACAGTCGGGACGCACGGAATTTCCACCTACAATCCCGAGAAGTTTGACTTGACCAACCGATGGCCTTATTCCGACGTTATCAGCGTAACTCCCAACAAAACTGGAAATGTAAGTAATTGCTTCAGTTCATGTTCCAGCTCATTTATTTATTTATCATTGTAGAATGTCAACGAGTTCGTCATTACGCTGAAGAAAGACAAGAAAATTGACAATATTCGATTCTCGTCGGAGTATAAAGGCAACGTCCTCACTGCTTTACTGAAGTACCATAAAGACTTTGCAGAACGTCCTCGCTACATTCAAAGATTCAACGCTCGAAAGCATCATTGGTCAGGTGTGAAGTTTCCCGTCACGCTTGAAGTGACTCCATGTTCCTTGGATCAGCTCGATCCCACCACGGGTACGATATTCGCCAGTTACAATTACAAAGACATCGATGGGATTATAGGTAATGTTGAAGGTATTTTCGACGAAAGCATTAGATCGCATATAGTCGATTGACTTCATTTCTTTGCAGGCATACAAGATGTGGAAGGCGGAATCGTTCTCGCTTATGGCGGTCATAGTCGTCTTCATCTTTTCATGGCCCTCAATCACCACGAAATTATACAAGCAATTGTTCACCAGTGCAACCAATCTCTTGGAATGGACATCAAAGTGCTGCCAACTCAAATAACCTTGAACCAGTTCGAGAAGGAAAGATTCGGAGAGTATCAAAGTGATAAACATCAGACTTCGTTGTCAGAATTCGCCGTAAAGAAGATTTCACCACGTCATCTCGAGCCACCGCAGCGATTGCTCTGCTTAACTGAAACAACTTTGTTGGAGCGGGATCCGCAAACATACAACATCTGCACCTTACGACCGTTAACAGAAATTTTCGCGCTCATACGGAGCCGCAGCAACCTTCAAATGTTTGGCGTCGAGTACAAGAGTGGCGACATCCGCACTTACACAAGCAACGACCGGTGAGTAGAACATCGACCGTCAAACCAGCCACTAAAACTTGAGTAATTCCAGTGATTCGTTGCTTGCGACACTTCTCGATGCTGTTCGGAGTTCCGGCAATATGGATGTTCACGTCAAATCATCAAACTCAGAACGGAACAAGCGCGTTGTGCCATTGAAAATTTCTGTTGATGAAGAGACTGAGGCGAATTTGCTGCGGTTCATTATAAACTTCTACCAATATCCAGTAAAGCGAGCTGAAGTTCTCGAGCGCTTCAACGCCAACATTCCTTACAGCGGCCTTAACTATTCGGTTTCGCAGGACGTAAGTTAGAGTTCATAAGCAACTTGGCTTATCATTTTATCTGATTTCATCTCTTAGACTCTGTTTGCTGAGAACAAGGAACGCCTTATTTCAGCGGCTTTGCAAGCTCTTTCGGCGAAAGACGCTGACCCGAATGCACCTCAACTGACGAACGTAGAGTTGGAAGCAAGCTTCCATGTACTGAGACGATTATTAGCAAGCAAGGTTGGATTTGCAGCATTTACGAACCTTACAGGATTTCGCGAATCGATGGGAAACAGAGTCGTGCAGTCATTGAAGCGCAACGATCTCGCCGTGACGTATGCTGCAATCGATATGATAAACTCACTGATGCATTCGATGCATTCGGACTATGACTTGAAGCAAGAGCAGCTGAACAAATCGTCACTGCTTATGTCTAAAAGCTTTCTGGAAAACTTGTTAGAAATGTGGGTCAACCATATCGCGTTGGGAAGTGGCGCACTGATCCTGTCAGCGATGCTAGACTTCCTTACATTCGCATTATGCGTGCCATACTCTGAGACTACTGAAGGAAAGCAGTTTGACATCTTGCTGGAAATGGTTGCATCTCGCGGACGTTTTATCTACAAACTATATGAACATGCATCGCTAGCAATAGTCAAAGGTGCTGGATTAATTATGAAAGCTTTGATCGAAGAAGGTGATCCAAGTGTTGCGAATCAAATGCAAGTTCTAGCTCTCGATGAAGCGGCGTTGTGTCGGCATCTGCTAATCGCTTTATATACGCCCTCAAACGACTCGACAATGGCAACCCATCGTCAGATTTCGAAGCATTTGATACTTTTATGGGTCAACGAGAGCGATGATGCGCTGGCACTTTTCGGGAGAATATTTCCTGCAGGATTGCTGATGTTCCTTGAATCGACTGACGTTGTGCCGGTGGAAGATGTGGAATCGGATAAAGTAAACTTCAGAGACAATTTGAAACTGGCTTCGCAACATTCCAGCGGAAGAAACACTCGCTTAAATTATCTGATTGAAAAGCATTTGGAAGGAATCAAGCATTGGGGGCTGGCTTTGTTGGATCAAGAAAAGGCTCAACAACAACAGAAGCTCCAGAATCGGCCAGTGGTTTTGCGGAATCGCCGACAGAGAAAGAAGAAAGGTGAAAACACTTTTAATCTTCCCTTGTTCTTTTACAACTTCAACAAGAACCACAACATGCCGAACTTGATTTGGAACCACAAGACGCGCGAGGAACTAAGAGCAGCACTTGACAATGAATTGCGCCAATTCAAAGCCGACAAGGATTTGTCAGGAAATGTCTTAGTAGCTTGGAACTTTGAAGAGTTTGAAGTGAAGTACAATTGCTTAGCAGACGAAATGAAGATTGGCGATTTCTACATTAGACTTCTGCTCGAAAACGAAGACTGGCCACACAACCTTATTAAGAACCCCATTGAACTGTTCAACGCGATCTACAGAAAAGTTTTGGCTAGAAATCGAGTAAACGACGATCAAATGACAGTCACTGCGCTCCAAGCTCTCGCTAAAGTCTACCAGAAATATTACAATGACATCGGCTATTTCAGCGACATCACTTACATTCTGCTAATGCTTGATAAATGCTTATCTCCAGCGCTGCGAGACGCTCTCATCGGATTCATAAAGTGTCTCGTTTTCCATAAATCGAATTGTCGTCCGCTGTTAGATCACATCAGTTGTCTTATCGATCTTATCACTCTGTCACATCTTCACAAAGGAAACGTCGTGCCCAACACGAAAACAAACGTAATTGAGGCAGGTGACATGCAAATTATCGAAGAGAAGGATTGGTATTACAACATAGAGAAGGACAAAGAGAACGAAAAGCCTGAACGGTGCGGACCTGTGACATTCGCCGACCTCAAAGTTCTATTCAGCAAAGGCGTTATAACACCGAGAACGAGGCTTTGGGCTATCGGCATGGACGGATGGCGATCGCTTCAACAGATTCCACAATTAAAATGGTGCTTGATGGCAAAAGGTGCACCGCTGCTGAACGAACTCGAACTTGCGTCTGAGATTCTTGATATTCTTGTAAAATGCACGAGTTTCTTCCCCAGTCGAGCGCGTGACGGCGAAGCTGTTTTGATACCGGGACCTCGAATCTCCAGACGACTTTCTGAGTTCATCTGCCTTCCGCACCTCGTTCAGGTTTGCTTGACGCACGATCCGCGATTGCTTGAGCGTGTTGCATCGCTTCTGTGCCAGATCATGAACGATAATCCTGAAATTACAAAAGTTTATCTCACCGGCGTATTCTACTTTATGTTAATGTACACGGGAAACAATATTTTACCCATCGTCAAGTTCCTGAAGATGACGCACATGAAGCAAGCGTTCCGAAGCGACGACGCTTCAAAGTCAGAGATCATTCACCGCAGTATTCTGGGCCAGATGCTGCCGGAAGCGATGGTTTGTTTTCTGGAAAACTACTCGGTAGAAAAATTCGCAGAAATTTTTCTTGGAGAGTTTGATACGCCGGAAGTGATTTGGAACTCGGAAATGAGGCGCATGCTGATTGAAAAGATTTCTGCACACATCGGCGACTTCATACCTCGACTGAAAGGACATACTATGGCTCGCTATCCATATCTAGCCATTCCAATTATCAGTTATCCGGAGCTTGAGAACGAACTCTTCTGCCACATTTACTATTTGCGGCATTTGTGCAACACACAAAAGTTCCCAAACTGGCCCATACAAAACCCCGTTTTGTTACTGAAGCACACACTTGACGCTTGGCGGAAGGAAGTTGAGAAGAAGCCGCCGCAGATGACTGTCAAACAAGCTTACGAGAACCTCGGAATCGATTTGGAAAAGAATCCCCAGCCAGACGAATCGTTGATTCGTAAAAGTTACTACCGCTTAGCTCAAATGTATCATCCCGACAAGAACTCCAAGGGAAAAGATATCTTCATGCGTGTTAATCAAGCCTACGAATTCTTATGCTCCAGAACGTCGTGGTCGACTGATGGTCCTAATCCAAACAATATTTTCCTGATTTTGAAAACGCAAAGTATTCTCTTCGATCGCTATTCAAAGGAACTGAAGCCTTATAAATACGCCGGCTATTCTCAGCTGATAGCAACAATTAGACTGGAGACTAAAGACGATCAGCTGTTCTCCAAGTCTGTTCCATTGCTTAATGCCGCGTCAGAGCTTTGCTATCATACGGTTCACTGCTCAGCTTTGAACGCAGAAGAACTACGACGAGAAGGAGGACTCGAGGCGCTTCTTGAAGCTTATTCCCGATGCGTGTCTATTATGAATGCTGACTCAACGCCTCAGGAACTTCATTATCAGATCATATCAAACGTGACGAGGTGCTTTGAAGTTGCTTGTACCTTCGAAAAATGCAAGGAAAAAATTATCGAGCTGCCAGATTTGATTACCGACGTCTGTCGTATTGTTTATTTCAAGGTAAACGACATCGATTGCTTTCAATTGATGTCAAGAATAAGGAAACGTAACGATTCTATTTTTTCATTTTACATAGCACTCGCTGTCCATTAACTTGGTCACGAGTCTCGCAGCCAACAATTACCAGCTGCAATGTGATCTCATCCGTAACGGAGTCCTATGGTCGATTCTCTTGTTCATGTTTGACTACGATTACACTCTGGAAGAAAGCGGGGTGGAAACAGAAGAAAAGTCCAACAAGCAGGTGAGATAATACTCGATGAATAATCGGAAAACTCTTCTCTCCTATCGAGCATTCCTAATGTTTCTTCGCAATTTATATTCGCCTACAGCAAGCTTCGAACAATCTCGCGAAGTCTTCGGTCGTTGCATGTGTTGCATTGAGTGGTTACAATGTAACTTTCAAAGCAGATGAGAAAGACAGTGATGCGACCGAGGTGGAAAACGATAAACCGAAAGAGATTCAAGGAAAGATCGAAGCTGTTCCATCATTGTTAAACGTAACGAGCAGCTCCTACACATCAAATGCTTCAAATATCCTCGCAAACAACTCGGTTCTTGCCACTACAATCAACACAACAAACACTGAGCCTGTTTCTCCCGGGGAAGACGCGGGTGAGAATGCGAAACTAATAAAGAACGTCAGCAAGTACACCATCACGGGCACTCCTCAAAACATCGTCGTGAAAAGCATTCTCGATATTCTCCTGACTCCGTTCATAGCTAATAAACTTGCCATGGAGCCAGAACATGAAGTGTTGAAAACTCTAACACAAAACACTAGAAATCCTTACTTGATTTGGGACAACGGAACTCGTGCGCAGTTGCTCGACTTTCTTGAGTTTCAAAGACAAAACAGCTCCAAGGAACAGTTCAGTGACATAACCGACATCTACAACACTACATCGAAGTTCGTTTACGATGTTACTCGAGATGAACTTAAGATTGGTGGAGTTTACATTCGGATTTACAATGAAATGCCAACATACCCAATTGAAAATCCGAGGATGTTCGTCTTAGATTTGTTGGAATATTTGAAGCAAGCTCACATGCATCTGAGTGATACGAGAACAATCAATCAAGCTTCACAACAAAACAGCCCGAAAAAGATTGGCGGTATGCAAGCTCCATTAATACCAACACCTGTCAAAGTAGATCAAAAGAACCTCGACAACATTCTCAACGATTACAATCGCTCGAAGATCAAGAACCAACTTGAAAAGAACGAAAATGGAACATCAAAGATTAGTTACGATTTCGCGAGTGATAAAAAGTTTGTCGAGCATCTCGTCATGACGTTCAACTCGCTGATATCTGTGATAAAGCTCAATCCCAATGTGGAGCTGCAGTGCATCGGCAAATTTGATATTCTCTTTGGTTTCCTGCACACCAACGTTCAGGAAGAGGTAACATATAGTATAACATAACGCGTAGATAACACTGACGGTTTCTTCAACAGAATCAACAGATTAAAACGTTGGCCTTGGAGGTGATTTCGCTTCTCTCGCGCAACAAAGAATGCGTAACGGAGATTTCAGCGTGTGAGATCTTAGGAACGTTCTTAAGAACACTGAAGGACGATGATTTCCAAAAGCAACGTGTGCTGGAAACTCTTTCAGGACTTTTAAATGCACCACAGCTAGTGAAAGAAGCTCACACTAAAGGTAAGATCTTGAATAAACTTTCTATTCAACTTAAATTACCTTGCTTATTTTTTTATTAACTTATTTCAATTATTTATTTTACGTTCTTTCAACCCACAGGTGTCGTAATTTACCTTCTCGATCTCTTCTGCAACTCGAACAATGCTCACATTCGAGAAACGAGCGCCGAACTTCTCGCGAAAATGACAGCAGACAAATTGACCGGACCGAAAGTTCGCATTACAGTTTGTAAGTTCCTTCCCGCCGTCTTTCTCGATGCCATGATCGATTCGCCTTCAATTTCCGTTCAAATGCTCGAAAGCGAACACGAACATCCCGAGCTGATTTGGAATGAAAAGACAAAAAAGAGAGTGTCGCAAACAATAAGAAAATATGTCGACAACTTCAATCACAATCAAAAGCAGAACACTGAACACCAGTGGAAAGATCCGGACATGCTTTCTGATCTTGCAACAAGTGAGCTCGTTGTGTCAGGCGTCTACTTACGACTTTATGCTGTCAATCCTGGATGGACATTGCGAAGACCTCGTCAATTTTTGTCGGACTTGCTCGACTTCATCGTGGAGAATACCAATCGATCTGGAACGACCAAAGAAGTTCTGGATATTTCAACATCAGCGCTTGTCGGATTTCTACACCATTCGCCGCACCTTGCAGACGCGGTGCCGGTGCTCGGTCACATCCCAAAGCTGTTCAGACAACTGTCGACTCAGCCGAAGAGCACACTCGCTGTGCTTCATCAATTGTCTTTGTCCGAGGTTCGTAGATTTACAAATTATGAATTCTTCATTCTCACACGTCTGCCCGAATTTTCCATTTTCCCAGGTGTGTGTGGCAGCAATTGCTCAAACCGAATGCATTTTATCACTTAAAAAATGCATGGAAAACGAACGTGACTTGATTGCGACATGCTGTGAGACGCTAACGAGATTATTTAAATGCCAACACGTAAGTTGACTTGCGAGAGAAAAATTCACTTTCGTCTTCATTGCTTCGCGGTGTAATTCAATTACATTTTGATTCTCATCTCACAGGATTCGTTGATTCGTCAGTCGCTCGACTGCATGTTGATCCAATTTCTGCTCGACCTACTAAAATCGCGAACCAAATTGACAACCAATCCCGCGACAATCATCGCGCAAATCGTGTCGGTGCTTAAGACGATGGCTCAAAGTGTTACCTACGGCGATCAGGTGCTTCACATTCTCAATTCGGATCCGATATGGGCAGAATTCAAAGATCAGAATCATGACTTGTTCATCATGGATACCCACAAACGAGGAATGATAACTGGTAAGTTGGATAAGAGCTAAGTTGAACGTTTTCTAATCTTCCGTCACCAGGAGGACCATCGACCTCTATCGCTGGGTATTTGACGCAAGCTCCAAGCAAGAAAACTGAAGTTGTTATGACTCCTCCGCCCGTCGATCGTGATGACTTCACAGGCTACCCAATCGAAGAGTAGAAGCTTCGATGCTAAGCAGTATGGAAATTGTTGCAGTTATACTTTCTTTGCCTATCTGAACTTGCGATGTGCAAGCGTTTTTCAAATATATTCTTTTAAATAAATAGTTAAATAATCCACATCATTCAATCACTTACATCGAAAGATGTAGATTTAGGGTACGAAAAAGAAGGAGCGAAAATAAATGAAGCTTTTACTAAGACGCTGAATAAAAATGAGGTGATTCACCCCAGGTGAAAGTTCTTGTTTTCATTCGAAACTTTTGCATAAAATAGTTTAACATTGAATGTGATCCAAAACACTAAAACAACTGTCGAATGATTCGTTTTGTATGAGAATGATATCAGAAAATAAAACAAAGCAACTTAAAGATTTTAGAATGCGCCTGACCCATTCCCTTAAATAATATTGAGATGATTTTCATCTTTATGTTTAGACGACTTTACGATCTCCTGCAAGGAGTTTTTTGACCCTGGAAAAGTGAAAATTTCGGGGGATAGCGAGCGTTGTTGATGAGGCGATGAAAGTCTTCTTTCTGGTACTGTGAGTATCCGCAGAGGTCGCAAGTGAACCTTCTGATATCTGCATAAGTTCCCTGCGGGTTTTGGTTAATGTCGCTTATAATTGAAAAGCCTCGAAAAGTTGTCGCTCGGTTAAGATCAAGTCCATTTTCCTTTCAAGATGTATGAAGCAAAGAAGATCATTGAAATATCAGGGATATAGGAAGCTTGATTTTGGATTTAGGAAGCTTGATTTTTGGATTTAGGAAGCTTGATTTTGCCTGTTTTTTTTAATTGAAAACTTGTTTTTTGTTTCAAACGTTTTGTATGTATTTTTATTTCAAACTGTTTGTGTCACTATTTACATTATTTCTTGTAAAACGTGATAAAGAACTGTTTCTAAATTTGGTATGTTTTTTCTCGTAATTCCGAAGACGTTTAGCTTACCACGAGCTTTTACAAATCCTAATTAAACACAGGACAATTTCACCGTGGTTTGGTGTACATGTAAACTAATTTCCATCCTTGTGAGATTTCCTTAATGAAAATTTGCTTGTTCTGTTTAAATATTTTTTAGTTTGATATGTGGCTTGCCTTGAGTCATCTAAACAGAATGGAAACGTTTCAAAGAAATCATATCAGCGATAATTTCGGCATTTGTTGATTCAAAAAGCTCCGGCTTCTTCCCATTAAATCGAAATTCATTCTATTTACAGTTTACGTAATTAGATTCCTGCCCAACGTGGATTGTGCTTTCGTCATTTTACGACTATTTATAATGAATTTACAACACGATAAAATGAAAACACTTCAATAATTATCCAATAACTCGACTTGTTTGTATGATAATTGTAACAATTTGCTTTGCATCATGAAGTTGCAAATGTTTGGATTTCGACTAAAACTTCTTCTATGGAACTCTGATATTATTCTCTAATTAAAATAAAAAAACTTCATTGAAAATTTCAGCTTCCTTACTAAGTTAGTACATTCACAAATGTTTGCCGTTCGATTGCGAGTACTTTAGTTTATATTAAATTAAAGTTTATATTGAATTATCGCAGCTTCATCTAGGTGAATACCAGCGGCTGCGATCATTCAAAAGGAGAGATTTGTGGAATCTTTTGTTCAATTATCTTTCTCTGTTTTTATGAAGTTGTGGCGCAACTGACGAATCATCTTGATTTATTTAGATTTAGTTGTTACTAACAACTTGTTAGAAATTCGTTTCGCAATTACATCTCTTCAATTCTGTTGTCGGATGATTAGTTATACGAAGCTTATAAGAAGAGTTAGTGATCGCAGAATATGCTTAGAATTAAATGATGATTTATTTTATCACGCGTTATAATTGAAATAAGATTTTTGATTTTGCTATATTCGAATTTTTCACTGGGATAGATTTCTATTGCTTTCTGTTCCGATACACAAGAAATTTTCAAGTAATTCGTGGTTTAGCTTGCGCACAATTCTTTTCTAAAGGCTATTTATAATAAGAAATCCTTCTGCACAACATGCAGCTGACTCTTTTTCGCCAGAGTTTGTATTGAGGAAACAATGCGGATAAGTCAAACAGTTGAATACGAGCAATTACTTTAATCTTTTAAAAATAACTGCATCATCTCAAATTCAGAAATGTTTCTTGTTTCACTTGTCCGAGACAATTTCTCGCAGAATGATTTCATATGAGTTTTAGAAAATTGACGAGAGTAGCTTGAAAATAGTTTGAAATAACCCAATTTGATTATTTTGTGCGATTTATTAAATGCTCCTCGTTGGAGTTCGCGCACAGGCAATTGTCGTGAATTTATTGCTTCAAAAGTCCGAGAGATATCTACTCAATAAAGCGTAAGGGCATGATAGTTCTTTCTCGTAGAATTTATTTCGTTAGGTTTGAGTCAGCATAAAACTCATTACAGAATTTTAAATAATTTTTATTTTCAAATATTTGGTGTACATAATCGAAATATTCCGGTTGTTTTCCCTCAGTTCGTCGAAAAGGTCAAGAAAATTCATTTCTCAAAATTTTCAAGCTTAATCAGTGACGAAAACCATTGAAGACATTATGAGATTGATGCCTGAGGGTTGGCCCGCAAAGCACTTTTGCTATGGGATCCTCAACACGAACTTAGCAGTTGAGCTAAGACTTCGGAGGATGGCAAGAGCTTGGCAGTAGCGAAAGTGAGCCCCGATGATGATCTGATCTGATCTGAGTGTCGAAAATCATTGAAGCCAGATG
Source organism: Smittia sp. YW1114-2 (assembly GCA_033064975.1). Classification (NCBI taxonomy): domain Eukaryota; kingdom Metazoa; phylum Arthropoda; class Insecta; order Diptera; family Chironomidae; genus Smittia; species Smittia sp. YW1114-2. The sequence continues at coordinate 1,164,092 of CP093832.1, forward strand.
AGAATTTTAATTGAACCATTTTGGAAGTGGATATTGAGAAAGTTCGGTCTGATAACGTTCGTGCACAATGAAAAATGTTCGTGCCAAGTCATATTTGAAGTGCTATGACTGTAAACTATAAATAGAACTCGTTGCGAGTCATGCACGTTCTGGGAATCTTATCAGGAAATCAGTTTACTTCGTTAGACTCTTAGGTGAAATCATCAGGCCAAATCATCAAATAGCGGATTTCCCGGAAGGTTCTGAGTGGTTCGAACACCTGAGCAATCGAGTGATCGTGTCACAAGAGCCGTGGGTCCAAACCTCCTGGTGCAATGATAGAATTGCGGGACAAAATTTAGAAATAAGTGGAGTCGCAACTTTAAATCTATCTAATCTATCATCAGGCGTTAATGTCGCTTCGTCAATGATACTTATTTGGAGGGAGTAGTCGAAATAAGTGAATTGGAATGATTGATATCTTTCGCTTGTATTCCGCATGCTAACACGAGTACAACAATTATTGACATTACGTAGCTCAGAAGATTATGCATGACAATTTTAAAAATAACATTATTATGTATTTACACTCACATAATTTACAGGAATAAGTTTTCAGCATTGTTTCGTACTCAACGCAACATTCTTACTATTAAATTTCATTATTCATTTCGTCGTACTTGCGAATCTTTTTACTATTGATTATTTCAATATTGCCCATATTATCAGGCTTGGTATAATGATGTTCTTGATGTATGGATGAGCTGCTTAAAGAAGACGGACCAGCAATGGTTTGATAAGTATGATGAGCATAAGACTTGCCGCTTTTGCTGTTTGTTCCATAATGATCACAATGCGATGACGGAGCTGGGCAATGCATATGCGGATAATATTGATGATGGGCTACGATGTGGTACGGAAAGTGATGGTGCTGATAAAAGTCGCTGATTTCGTTCTGCGATGGTGTCGGAAGATATTCGATTCCTTGATTGAAATGCGATTGATTCAGTTTAAGGAAAGTAGTAGTTGCGATGGCCATGCCACTACTGTTGTTAGGGTTTGAGCCTCCTTCTCGCACATGACTACGAGTGGAGGAGGCGTTTTGCTATAGCTCAGTGATGGGTATCATCGGCGTTAGTGGGTATTGCTGGTAATTGTTGGCACCGGGAAAGTTGTTGCAGTGCGAAGGTGATGATACGGTTGCACCCATCGTGTGCTTTCGCATTGTATCGATATATTGTGGTGCGGCGTATGTTTTATGAAAATCGCGATCCTTTCTACCTATCGAACTGTTGATGTCCCATCCACTGTCTTTTAGAACATTGCGAAACTTTCTACGACGGCATTTGTATGCTACCAGTATTAATGCTGTAATCGTGGCAGCTGTAATGACTAATAGTCCGCAGATAATTGCTTGAATTTTTGGATCGGAATTTGGAGTACAGCCGAACAATTCAGAGGAGAGCTTCAGAAACTCTTTGCCCTTCGCGTATGCGGGCGATGCACATATAATCGTATGTAGATGATGAACGCTGTTCAAGCTCTCTCCATCAGTCACGACATTGGCTTTAGTTAGGTTCTTAGTGTTGTTGTTAATACTGTTGTTATATTTGCTGCTACGGATATTTAAAAACGTTTTGTACCATAGCAAGTGGCAATCACAGCGCAACGGGTTATCGGTCAAATCGAGCGACTGTAAATTATCCCATTCGTAGAGGTTTTCTCGAATAGATTCAATGGCATTATTTCTAAGGCTGATCTCCTTTAAGTACGGCAATCCAGAGAATGCGGCAGACTCGAACTGAGACAGCTCAGGGTTCGAATTAAATCTGATGATCCTCAAGTTGCCGTTCTCAATGAACGCGTTGTTCTGAACCCGCACAAGTTTGTTAGCGCCTATGATTTCGATTAGATGAAGATTTGAAAGTCCTTCGAAGGCTTTCTCGGGAATTATTTCGAACTCATTCATTCCAATCGAAAGTTCTTCGAGACGATGTAGCATCGACATTTCTTTCGTTGGAATGCGCGACAAGCGGTTGCTTGATAAGTCCAGAACTCGGAGACTGTCTAGGCCTATGAAAGCGCCTTGCGAAATGTTGTGCAACTGAGCGCCGTTTAGACTGAGCGTCGTCAATTTTTTGAGCTTCTCAAAAGCATTCTTCTCGAGTGTTGTGAATGAATTCACTCCGATAAAGAGTTCCGCTAGATTTGTAAGTGGCAAGAATGATTCGGCAGGAACGTGATTTAACGAGTTGTCGTCGAGGTACAAAATTTTTAGATTGTGAAGTCTGTAGAACGCATCTGACTTGATCTCAGCAATTCTATTCTCGCCCAAGTTCAGTTCTTCAAGGTTGAGCAGCGAAGAGAACGAATTGTGCTCAAGCTGATCAATGAGATTTCCACGGAGGTTCAGTATCTGAATGGACTCCATCCCATGGAATGTGTCGGTCTCAATATTTCCAATTTTATTGTTGTTGAGACGCATCTCCTTCAGCCTCTTTTGATATTGGAACGTCTTTGAAGGTAGTTTCAGCAAGTGATTTCCACTCAAATCAAGAATCTCAATATCTGGATAGAATTGTATCGCAGACTCAATTGATTTAATCTTATTGTTCTTCATTATCAAAGATTTGATCGAAGGGTTTAGCGCGATCGGCATCACGTCGAGATTTGTGTCGTCGCATGTCACAACCAACGTATCGTCATTGCATAGGCAACCGTTTGGACAATTCGCCAACGAGTTGATTAGTGTCGGTATCACAATGGATGCATACAGCAACACTCCTAATACTCTCGTCATTTCAATCATTATTCCATCAAGTTTTGTTCCTGCTAATTTGCTTTAACATATATTTTGCTCTTTTACCTAAAACGAGAAGATAAAGAAACAAAAAAAAATTTATAATTAGAAATAAAAACAGCGAACGACGGGGACGAAACCAGTTTGGAAGTTTGCAAAGAATGAAAAATCATGGTGAAGGATAAAAGGGAGAAAAGAAAACGGCGGCTCAACGCGTTCTACGCCTATATAGTGATTTTTCATTCGAGCGGAAATTGATCTCAGCTTTGGTAGCTTTGCAATCGTGAAATCACTGATGCAATGTTCTGGAGTTTGAACGATAGTTGGTCAATGATTGACCGTCAATCCCACGAAGGCTCAGAGTCGGTAGCAAACCTGAGAAATTAGGAATGCAAGCGACAGGAGCTTCGGGTCTTGGATCATTGAGAATGCCTCACAGGTCCAAGCTAGCTCACCGAGCAATTCTTTGAATCTGATAGCTGGTCAAGTTTTTTATGCGGAGATGTTTTCATAAAAATATCTAAGCCCACTCTCACTTTCGTCTAATTGAAAATAATAAATATCTTCTTCTCTTTAGGTGTGACAAGGAGTCGGACTCACATTTATTCAAGTCTCGTGCTTCTTCCAAATCTAATGTTCATTTATCTCCTTCACAAATCACTCGAAATCTTTTCTATTCTAATGGCCATTTTGCTCTTGCACCACTTTTCACAAAGATAGAATATTTTTTCTTCATTTTCGTGCAAAAATTCCAATGGAAATTTTGTGGAAACATTTTTTCATGATTCAGTTTTATTTTATGTGAACTTTCCGTGTGGATTACGAGCACAAAAACTTTCTTGAACTTATTTTTGTATTTGCTCGAGCTAAACTGAGAAGACAACTGGAAAATTTCCGTGTTTATCCGCCTTAACACATTCGATCACTGGAAAGCTTGGGGGAACGAGCAATTGCTTGCGTCTTTCGACAAGAGTGAACGAGAATGAATCGCGAGCCGGAGTTAGCTTCGAATGCGATACTGCAAGAAAGTCATCCGTTGCCTGAGAACACGCCGGTGGTCAAAGGCTACGACTGGAATGAAGGAGTGGATTACGGAGCCTTATTTGCGAGCTATGCTTGCACCGGATTTCAAGCAACCAACTTTGGGCATGCTGTCGGCGAAATTAACAAAATGATTGAATGCCGAAAGAAGCCACTCAACGAGGAAGATCAGGATTTGTATGAAGACGACGAGTTCATCAAAAGGAAAAATAATTGCACGATATTTTTTGGCTATACGTCGAATATGGTCAGCTCTGGTCTCCGCGAGTCAATACGTTTTCTTGTGCAACATAAACTCGTCGACTGCATAGTTACCACAGCTGGTAAGGTGCGACATTATATTCTTAAAAACACTTGAAATCACTCTCGAACTAGGTGGAGTTGAAGAAGATTTCATCAAGTGTCTGGCTCCAACCTTCGTCGGCTCGTTTGAACTTCCTGGCAAAGAGCTGAGAGATAAAGGGATCAATCGCATTGGAAATCTCCTCGTGCCCAATGACAATTATTGTAAATTTGAAAACTGGGTCATTCCATTGTTAGATGAAATGCTCGACGAGCAGAAGAAGGCCGGAACTCTATGGACCCCGTCGAAAGTTATTGAAAGACTTGGACTTCGAATTAACAACGAAGAGTCGATCTATTATTGGGCGGCGATCAACAAAATTCCAGTCTTCTGTCCAGCCTTAACTGATGGTAAGAATTTCTAACTTAAATGCAGCGTTCCGAAACATATTTTTTGTATTTAAAGGTTCACTTGGTGACATGATGTACTTCCATTCATTTCGCAATCCTGGTCTTGTTCTTGACATCATATCTGATCTTCGGCGACTAAACACGATGGCTGTTAAAGCGCTCAACACTGGAGTCATCATAAATGGTGGTGGAGTCGTTAAGCATCACATATGCAACGCGAACTTGATGCGAAACGGAGCTGACTTTGCGGTTTACCTGAACACAGCCTCAGAATTCGATGGAAGCGATGCTGGTGCTCGTTGTGATGAAGCAATAAGCTGGGGAAAAATTCGGAAGGAAGCAACAGCAGTGAAAATTCATGGAGAAGCCACATTGATTTTGCCACTTTTAATTGGTGAAACATTTGCGAAACAGCATTTTGAATCGTGTAAATAAGTTTCGTTAATTGTAATCACACGCAATAAAGATTCGTGTCGAGTGTTCTGAATAAGCGAGACCATCCGAGGCAACATAGTACATTGAATTAAGAAAGAAACGTTCTAACTCGTCCTCTAATTTGTCCTCTACACAATGGACACTGGGTCATTGCCACGGCACAAAGCACGCAAGATAGAAGATGCCCACACGGTAGAAATACGACGCCAACCTGAAATATAAAAACATTATAGTTTACTTTAACATGATACGAAGAATAACTGGAACTTGCCTCTTCGACCATACAAATTTTACACTCTACATTTTTCATTCGCCGTTCATCAGCAGGAAACAGCATTTCATCTGTATTTGCTGTCTGTTGTTCAGGTACGACAGAACTTGTTGATGCAACACTGCCACTCGTCGTTGCTATCTGCTCTTCACCGTTCGGAAATTCAACAGAGGATACGGCTGAGAGCAGAAGCTGAGTGACTTGACTCTCGAGGCGTCTGTCAGCTGCAAGGTCTTCAAAACCTTCGTCTTCAATCTGACCGTCGAGCACAGCTGAAACGAAGTCTTCGCTACTGTCGAAAGGCATTCCCGTTGCTCTTAGTTTTCTTTGCATAACAGCTCGACACCTTCCTGCATTCAATCCCATCGATAAAGCATCGAGAACTGGTTGAGTGTTCATCGCATCGTCTATAGTAATTGCTGGGCTTGCTGGCGTGGACTGGTTTACCGTCTGGACATTTCCATTCTCCAACGCATTTTTAATATAGTTTGATCCTTTCGCTAGAGCCACAAATTGACATTTTGGAAACCACCTTGCATGTTCGAAAAATGGATCATCGTTCGTTAGCCAATTTCGCAGGCCCCCATCGCAGAAAAAACATCGCACTTCATCTCCCGATCCATTATAGAAGAAACCTGTCGGAGGATTTTCACGCTGACAAAATTCAATATCACGATTTAACTAGCTTAGATCTACCTGCCAGCGATAAGCTTGAAGGATCTTGGGTTGTACTTTTCCAAGTAGAAAATGTTTTCCTTCTAGCTTCCAGCGTGCAATATTCTAAAAAAAGTGGATTGTTAACATTCACAATTGATTATTAGGAACAATTTACCTGGCGACTTTGGAGTTTTCACATATTGGATTCCAATATCTTCTTGTATCTTTTGTTGAACGATTGGACATCCAGGAAAGAATTTTCTGTATAAAATCATTATAAATATGTCAGATAACAATTTTGTTCATTATTTGCCTGTGTTCTCCGAATGGCGTATCTCCGACCTCCCATTCCCCAACCACTCCTTGACAGCTGAAACATTTGACTCGGTCTTCTATGCCTATTACAGATTTTCTGTTAATACTTTAAAGCATGGATGTGCAAGTACTGTTACCTAGATAGTAGAAACCTGAATTGATGTGATTAGAAGTAAATGTTTGGAGCTGAACATTGGTCAATTACCTGCCTCTGCGAGGTGGATGGGTGAAATGAAGTCTAAGGGCCAATTGCTGAAAGTTTGTCGCCTATTCTCGATGTTCATCAAGTCTGCAGAAGGCAGATCAGTGTCGACGCTTTGCGAATGAGACACTGACTCACTCCCATTAGCACCAGAGCTGCCTGAATTGTCTAAACTCATTTCAGTGTTTCGATTGGTTTTAGGGTTTTTTCCGACGAGTTGAAAAATCCGTTTTGCTCCGTGACGCAACACGAGAGTTATCGTCGATGGTTACTAGCTAGCTAGCGATTCCGTTTCTAGATTCACTCAACCCTCTCAGAACTCCCCGTGGTCCCCACCTCCCAAAATCGCCGCACTCGTGCCCGGCTTGGTCAACGCTAAAGCAAATGCATCTCTCTAAGCTCCCCACCCTCTCGAAATCCCCGGTCCCCTCTTTGGGACCTGGCTTCGCCCTACAAATCGCATAGATGATGAGATTAAATATTCTTCTAGCAGATAGTCTGACGAAAAGCCCTTAATTGTACGCGGATCCTTAAGTATTTCTCTCGTTGTTTTTGGCGATCTACAATCGAAGTAGACTTCGTTCGACAAAATAGATTTTCCGTTAAAATCGGAGATAGATTCCTTTGCAGATTTGTTAAGTAAATTTTATTTTCAGGAAATACATATTTATGACGGTAACGTGATGATTTTATTTCAAAAGAATACGCAAGTTTTTACATTCATAAATTACAAAGCATGTGTTGAAGAATTTTTATTCTAATCATTTTGAGATGTTTTCACTAATGTCGGAAGTGAAAGCATAACTACCGGCAATAACTTTTATTACGACAATGAATCCAATGTTGAATTCGCCACCTCGTTTGTTCCGTTGAAGAAACCTCTCGATTTCTACTTTCAACACAAGAATTGAAGTTGAACTTCCAACATGTTGGATGATAATTTCATCAGCATTGTCGTTGGGTTAAATATATTTTGCTTGTAATTCTCACTAAGAGATTTCAAAACTTTCTAATGCTTTGTATGATTTGGTTGAGTATTTTTCTTTCTGATTAAACACGGAGTAATAAATATTAATATGTTTGCTCTCTCATCTGATTCCACTATTGTACAATATCGAATATTTTGAGTCAGCACAAGTCTAAATTCAAATGCGAGTAATCTAATTCACAGATAAACAAGCTTCCAAAGCATCCGCATCAAATAATTCTTGTTGTTATAATAGTAATTCATTTGCTTATTAGCGACTTCAGATTGCGTCGTAACAACATGACCGGTTCCATCGAAATATTTCTCGAAATCATTGCTCGAGCAATCATAGATCTTGTGCTTGTAATACCGCGAATGTCTACGCAGAGCAGGACTGCAAGCAAGCGACGGATTACGTTTTGATGATGATCAGATATTTTTGTTATCATCGAAGTTCGCAAAAGTATTTTTACGGCTCCAATGGAATTCATCTTGATCGTTACATCCGTTGCCCGACTCGTCTTTTCCTTCATCGTTGAAGAAGTCATCGTTCTCGAAAGGATCCTCGTCCGATTTTCGTGCAAAAATGTTGACAGAATCAGATTTTTTGATGTGTTCGTTGCGCGTGAAAACAGAATTTGATTTCAAATTGGAGCCAGGTGCTTTCTTCAAGCTAGATTGGATGTTTGTAGACGCTGGCGTTTCTGGCGTCCATTCCAGAAAATCGTCTTCAAACATTTGCTGTGCCGATGAATCCACATCAAACTTTGAAACTGACACGTTGTCATTGAAACGAAGCTTCTGCTGATTGCTGCCATTCTTTAAAACACTCGGTGACTGGGAAAATTCAGTTTCAAAAGTGAAATTCTTCGCTTGACCGCTTTTTGTTTGGCTTTTCTGCCTCGGTGATAAGTTAAAATCACTTTCAAATCCGTCAAAGTTAAATTGCTTGTTGCTGCCTTGCGAGATAGCAGACGTCTGAGACTGCTCATCCAAGCTAAGCTCCGAACGCCTATTTGACTGGCGCGGCTCTTCATTCTTTCCTTCTACGTTGGACTTTCCGCTCATGTAATATTCCTTTCCGTCTTCAGTAAAAATTTCTCTGCTCGTACTTTTTTTGAAACCAGATCCTCTGGGTGTAAATCTTCTGGACTCCAACTCTTCTGTATCAGCGTAGCGTGTAGGATTTGGCTTTGAGTACTCGCCTGAACCTTTTACATCCGATCTGTTTTTGGGCAAGCATTGTTTACGTCTTGAGTAATAAGCTTCAGATTCGCTAATACGAGGCGATGCATTTCTATGTGACAAATCATCACTGTAATCGACAGTTTCATCTTCATATCCATAAAATTCTTTTCGCGGATGAGAGTAACGGATGGTCGCATAATTACTACGAAGTTCTATTTCTTTTCCCTTTGTCGGTCTTGATTTCCTTCGTAATCGTTTTTCTTTTTCATCATCTGAGCCTGACAATCCATCTGATGACACTCGGTCACCAGCTGTTGCGCTCGATGGCCGTTTCCATAATTTAGAATCATTAGATCGACCTCCCCAAACATCGTCGTCAAGCTGAATGTGCTTAGAACCTCGGCCGACCGCCGTAGCTCTAGTCAAGCTTCCGGTCTCTTCCTTGAGTTTAACTGGAGCTTCAATGTCGGAATCATCATCATCAGCTGCATCTCGCGGTCTCTGATTTCTTCTCATTGAACGGTTATGAGAATGGTAACGATCTCGGTATTCGAAGCTTGCTGAAACTTCACCCGATCTTGGTCCACGTCCGCTGTCGTACGATTCGTTGCTATCAAAACTTTTTCTGTCACGCTCATAGAAATAGTCGCGAGCATTACGGCTATCTCTTGGATTTCGTTCGTAGTTGCCCTCATATTCCTCGATCTCCTTCTTGTGCAGCTTGATACGAGCATGCTGAGGGATTTCGTAACTATCATAGCCGTATTCATTTCGGGTTGATGGACGAAAATACTTAGATCGCTTATCATAATTTCTGTGCTCTCTTCTGTCGTATGAAATGCTTTTCAGGTCGCGTTTATCAAAAGGTGGTCCGTAAGTATTACGTTCATAAACATTTCTGTCGAATGAGCGACGATCATTATTCTCATCGTCCGACCAATGATCTGACTGATAACTCCAGTTGAGATTGTCAGAGTCGAGCACTTCTTTGCTTCTATGCGTTGTAGGCTTTGGCACACGAACTCGTGGTGGTGCTGATCTTTTCTCATAATCATCTTCGAATTCTTCGTCACATGAATTAATTCTTCGACGTAGTCCAGAAGGTCGAACATGTCTCTCAGAAGAATAATGGGAATCGTGATGATGTGGCCGAGGTCTTCTCCTGAATTCACCCGTGGGTGGAGTATCTTCATCCCAAGGACTAACGTCGCGTGATGATGATGAAGTGTGGGGTTTGGGCCATCGGCGATGGTATTCCTTCTCTCTTTGCTTATAATCTTTCTTTCCGTCAGACGAATACGGAGATTCCTTCTCTTTAAACACAGGCTTAGAATAGCTTATAGGAGATTCCTTCTCTTTAAACATAGGTTTAGCATAGCTTGTCGGTGTGGTCGATGTCTCCCTAGTTACTTTCGTGCGATTATCTTGATCAAAGTTGGCCCACGATTCCGTCGGCTCAGCCGGCTCCATGTCATTGGGAGTAATAGTTTTGTCTGCAACGCGAAATTGTTATTAGAAAACTTGTAAACGGAAACATCAAATTTACCTCTCGAATCATTTTGAACAAAGTCTTCAAGTGGCTTTTCTTCTTTCGAATCGTCACCGAAATTGATTGCGGTTTCTTCTGCTTCTTGAAACGGCAGTGGCGACAACTTCTGTCCTGAAGAGTTCAAAGTGTCGTCCACAGCTATGCTCTGTGGCAATGGATTGGGCGACTTATTGAGAATATTTGGAGAGAAACGTTGATCCAAGGAAAGTTCTGAAATTGTTTTCTTCATGTAATCGTCGATTTCGTAGTCGTCATTGATTTTCGGAATATTTTGTTCCTCGGGATGTGGAGAACTAGACGTTTCTAATGTTATTGCCTCAGCATCAACCCAGGATATGTACGTTGGAACATTGTCAGCCGAGGTAGTTTCTACGACTTCATGAGTGTCAAAAGTAACTTGATCAGTGTCCTCGATATCATCAGACAAATTGGAGTCGGAAATTGAGGCCAGCGGCGGCTTCATCGTCTTATCAAACAAATCTTCGACAAGAATTATATCACGTAAGGCTGCATACCGATCCTTCGCACCCGATATGGCATCGGTTATCTTCGTATCAATTTTCGTCACTTGAACACTTCTCGGACTTTGCTTGAAGCGGCTGTCTTCAGGACTAAATCTGTTATCCAACGATTCTGCCTTTGAAATTTCGAATAAACTTTCTTGAGCTTCCTCCAAGGAGTTCGAGGTTGTCGACTCTAGAGACTCCTGATGGAAAGTCTCGTGTTGCTGACTTTGAATGTCTTGGTCAATGATTTCTCTAAATACTGCGTAGCGGTCTTCCGTGGGAATCGCTGGCGGTTGATTGAAGTTGTCAAAGTTGGCTACAAATGAGTTATCTTGTTGATCTAGTTCACCGAAATTGTCGTCGAAGGTTGCAACGAAAGTTGCGTCTGACGAGTCATCGAAGCTAACTTTGAATACTGGCGAATCGTATGAAGGTTCTTGGTGTGCTGAGGCGATGGGTTGTTGACTACTTTCGATGAACTCTGACAGATATTTCGTAAGCTCTACGATGGTCATTGTATTCAGTTTGGTTGAAGGAACATTCAATTTACTCGCAAGATCATCGATTCCTAACGTTAATAATTGACTCAATGTGATATCCGGTAAGATAGGTGCAGTAGACAAAGGAATTTCATATTCCGGTTTAGCTGAGACTGGTGGCGTTATTGCATCGAGATTCTTAGGATCTGTCTCTGATTTCCGTGGCCCTCGAAGTTTGGCCGATTCCCTTTTTTGTGGAGGCGGTAGCAACGTTGGAATTTCCGTAGAATTCGATGTCATATTGTCATCGTCATCGTTAGATTTCTTGGAAGGCCTTGACGTTGAAGAATAAGTTGTTTCCATTCGATTGACTCTCCTGCTTGGCAGCGGCAAAGGTGGTGAGACATTTGATGTACTTTTAAATCTCGACTGATCGTAGTTGTCACGCGTTGGAAATTGACTGGTGTTTTTAGGAGGCAGCGGCGGTGGATCGTGCGAGCCGATGTCAGGTCGAGGCGGCAGTTCCGGCTCGTTCTCACTTAACGAGTCACTTTCTTGCAAACGTCGCATGTTAATGCCATTGGAATCTCGTTTCACATTTCTCTGACCAAATAAATTTGTCTTTGGCAATTTCTTTGAAAATGCATCAACTGAGAAAACATTTCGAGACGATCCATCTAAAACTTGTCGATCTAAGCGTTTGGGATCAGTGATTGATGCTGAATTCCGCGATTCAGGTGACGCCTCGCTCAGCTTTCGTTCATCACGTTTTGAATTTACTTCACTGAATGATGAAATCTTAGTGTCTGGTAAAATTATTGACTTTGGAGACACTGAGCTCGTCATTTCAAGTTGATTGATATTAATTTTAGAGAAAGCTTCCTCCTCAAAGGGATCGGGCGATTTCAAACTATCGAACACACTACTCGACACAGTCGATTCCAAGCTTGGCTCCTGATAGCTCGTTGTCAGCCTTAGTGGCGAGAAATGCGCATCAAATGAGCTCTCTTGCTCTGACAAGTCTTTCAACACGCGCTTCGGCGGATTCTTCAAATCTTGGAAGAAGAATTTCTTGTCAACGTAGGGTTTCGATCTGCCAGTTCCTAGCGGATCTAAATCTGTAAATGCATCGATTATTTCAATTCTTGTGGCAGTCAAATTAGCATTGTTACTATCGTCGATCGATGATTGATAAGGTCTGGCAAGATCTTCATTATAATTGATCTTTTCTGAGTCTGTGATAACTAGAGAAGAGTTGAGCCAAGAGTCGTTTGGTTGCTGCGTCGAAGGAAATGGAGGGACTGGCGGTGTTGATGATTTAAACGTCTCGGTGATTAATGAGGGTTCCGTCCTCAATTCTTCGTTTTGCTTTGACTGATTCCGTTTCGAGGAAGTTGGCGGAGGCAAAATATTGAACGTATTGGATGAAAAACTAGTAAAAGAATCACCAAACGGGTCGTCATCGATAAAGCTTTTAGGGCCTTCTTCACTTGGCGTAATGCGCTCCATCTGCGTAATTCCTCTTTGTATTGAGCTTAGCTCTTGCTCAAGGTTGACTAAATTAGTTGTCGTTTCGGGAGATTTCGCACCGGCCTTCGGCTTGCATGATTCGCCTGTCAAGTTGGAAGATGTCTTCTTCTGATCAAGAATAGAAATCTTTACTTGTTGGTGCTCGTGAGCTGTGATGCGATTCTGAATGTGTTGTTTAGCCAGCTCAATCTCCTTCTTCTTTAGCTCGAAAACACACTGGAACAAATCACGCATGGCCAACACAACTTGACTAGCCGCCTTGTCAGTTTTGATTCCGAAAAAGCGATGACCGCAATCTGGTGAACCAAAAATGTACCCGAAGGATCGAGAGTCCGTCATGTCTTGTGCAATGAAAGATATCTTGTGCACAGGATGATGATACAGCGACTCCTACAAAATATATGCGAAAGTTATATTTAGTTTCGGACTAGAAAATCTTAGCTTACGCCAGTCTTCTCATCCCTTAAACGAAGGCCCTCGATTGTCACATGAATTGTGATCTTCTGCTTGTGTTCACCGGCTGCTCGGATCGCTACTTTTAAATCCGACAAAGCTTCTTGGCACATTCGATCACCTCTCGCTTCGCCGACTTCCAGAATGCCAATCAATTTGGCCTTGAACATTACTCCATCACCAAAGAATCTTGCTGGCTCATTGCGATCTTCAATTGAATAAAAAAAATTATCAGAAGGTTCAAAGGCAAAATTTGATGCAATTTTTACGTTTATCTTCCGCTGATTTCATTGTAGTCAAATTAGATTAAATAATTTAGAAGGAGAATAGAAAGAAGTCCTAGGATCTCAGAAGTCCCAGGATCTGTCACATATCTAATCGGCCACAAATATTTTTCAGATGAAGACTCAAAAATCTGCGTTTCAAATAAAAAAATTGCATTTCACGACGATGTAAGACGCTCACAAATCGCGGGGGCACAGATATTTTCTCATACAGATCCACAGAAAAATTAAACAATCTATGTATCAAAAAATAATTCCGATTTCTGTCGTTCAATTTCCTTTTAGTTTTCTTTTAAAATTTCTCAAGTTTTTTGTGTGGCCGTAGATCTTTTAGATCTTATTCTAGAAAGTCCATTTCCGTACTCATTCAGTCTGCATCGATTTAGATATGCTAAATTATGAGATAACTTGGATTCAATTGATTTTTTTTTAAAAAAGGGCCGAGACTAGCGAATCGATTTTTCTCCTTCCCAACTTTTTCATGCTTACTTACATTTCAAAGGCGAAGTCTTTTTCCTCAATGTCTGCATTTTGAAGCAAGGTTTCTTCTCTTTTAAAGGTTCTGACAAGATTACTTCACACTTTGGGACGCTCTTATCGCAATGGAATTCTTTATAATCTCATATCTTCCTCCGAGATTAGACTGTGACGGTTGTTGCTCTTTATAATAACTTTAAATAAAGCTCGTCGTCATTGTAATCTTTGCTGATGTTAATTGCGATTTAAAACACTGTCCATACGCTTTTCGCTCGTGAAAGAACTTCTAACTTTTGCCGTTTTTTGTGCACTTGAAAAATCAATTTTCCAAAAAAAGTTCCAATGGAAGTTATGGAAAACTTTGCTGGTTTCCTCGGCCGGCTTTTTCTTTTAAAGATAAACAACATTGCTAATTTTTGAAGAGATTTATTAGGCGATTTTCAACCGAACAGCATTTTGATAACTATTGCAAATATGTTGAAGAATATCAGAGGAACTGAAACGTAGACAATTATTACAATATATCTTGTAATATCAATGAACTTTCTTACTTTTCACGACAGTTCTGATAGAGCGAACGAGGTTGAGAACTTGTGATTTAACAGTTGGTGGCTCAAAGCCTTGCTGTTGCACTGATGCTCCCCATCCAACTAAAATTGAAGTTTCGTGAATGATTTACCAAGTTTTATTCTTTCATACTAACATTTCGATAAGAATCTCTCCTCGTGCAGTACACAAACAGCGTTCAGGCATAGCAGAGTTGCCTCCAGCAGCGACCACAAAGTGAACATTTAAATAAGCTTCAGATATCTCTATTTAAGCCAAGTTAATCGAGATCACTGGCCGTCTATCGACACCTCAATCAAAACAAGGGAACTTGAATTCGTTCGCATCACTTTCTTCTCTCGACAAAATGTTTCGGAACTTGAATAAAATATCTCCTTACTCAACACAGCTCTCGATATTGAGATCAGCAAGCTGTTCGTCATGGCTCAGTCAGCAGTCGAGAGGTCAGCATACGGAGTCGCAAGCAGTGAAACTTTATTACGGTAACATTTTTCCAGCAATCCAAATGCAAAATTTATTTTTAAATTCTTTATTTTCAGGAACTCTAACACCGAACATCAAGTCCGTGAAGGTCTTTTCGCTGACGACGAGCATCGCAGGAGTTATTGCGCAGCCTGTCTTGTATAATCAGGCAGCTCAACTGGGCAGTTCCACGCCGGTTCTGGTCGCTGTCTGTGGATTCGTAGGATTCTTCACTTTTGTGAGAACATTTTATCATAAATCGAACTCAGTTTTCAACTTTCCCTTCGCCTTCAGGTTACTCCTTTCCTTCTCCATGTGATCACGAAGCGTTATGTCACCGAACTAGAATACGATCCTGTTAAACAAGAGTACACTGCGTCGGTCATCTCGTTCTTCCTTATCAAACAACAAGTGAAATTCAAACTAGAAGACATCAAAGTCCCGGAAGTTCCCGGAATGTTCACATCGTTTCTGGTCAAATCGAAGGATAAAAAGGATGTTGCACTGTTCGTTGATCCTAAATTGTTCGAAGATCCATCGCATTACGTAAAGATGATGGGATTCGATAAGCCGCTAGACTTTCGAATGGATCTTACAGAGAAGGAAAAGAAATAAACTACAAGTCAAATGCTCTTGCTTTACGTACATTTGAATTAAATATACTTTTTATTCCACCGAAAAAATACATCTTGCATGTTTAATATAAACGTTCGTCTAAATAGTTCCACAAATGTCCTTTGATTAGTTTAATCTCACTTCCCATATCATTTTTCTCTCAACGAACCTTCACGATTGCCGTTTCATTCTTGTTTTTCGTTCTCATCCTACTTAAACACAAAAGAGGGTCTTGTAATCAAACACTGATCATCAATTCTTTAAGATAAAGAAACTCAATTAATTTGCAATTGGGAGGAAAACGCGGTGCAATCCCAACATGGAATTGGCCTTAAGTTGTAAATCAATTTACGGAGTTGTTCTGTACTTAGTTTTCTTTGCTAATGATTATGATCATTTATCATTTTTATCTTCTTTTGAGGAATTGGTCTTTTCAGAATTGTTATCTACTTAACAAAATCATCAATGATTAAAGTTTGCTACAATTAAATTGAGTTAACAAATCAATAAAGTGAAAATTCTCTAATAAATACAACCTCAAAAATCGCGCTGCCTTTTACCAGTTGAATTGCTACGTTTTAAAATGATTAGATCTATTCTTTTAAACAGCAAAAAGCTTTTAGTTTAATTTCAAATTTACGACATGATCTTGACGATTCATGTCGCATATTTTAGTTGCTT
The DNA here is from genome assembly GCA_033064975.1 of Smittia sp. YW1114-2. Taxonomy (NCBI): domain Eukaryota; kingdom Metazoa; phylum Arthropoda; class Insecta; order Diptera; family Chironomidae; genus Smittia; species Smittia sp. YW1114-2. The sequence goes on from CP093832.1 coordinate 1,180,243, forward strand.
AGACATTTATTTTAATATTTTTCTTTTTAGTTTATCTACGTTTAAGTTTTCGGTTAATATGTTTTGTTTAAACTTGACAGAAGGATCAGGATAAATATCTTTTTTCGAAGAAGACGGACTGAGTTTGTTAGTGAAAATTTGTTGTCACGGCTATGTTTTGTAGAAAGCAATAACGATTCGATTAGATATCATAGAGTATAACTAACGGATTCACTTGTGAAGACCTGCGGAACATTATAAGACAAGCCCGATGGGTAGGGCGAAGAAATTAGAAGTGAAAATAGGCTTCACGACAACTGTTTTCTTTTTCAAACTTCCATAAAACTTTTATATCATTATTTTTGTATAAAACAACAGCCAAGAAAATGTTTAAAAAATGTTAACTGATATCCTCTCATGCATGCTTTGTTATTCGGGGATATATATTTTACTTCTTCCGTCGAGTAGATCAAAGGGATGTGCTCGTCACATTTGCACATGTTCAAAATACAGATTGTTATACCTTTTTATTTGCTCGCAACACCTTTTATTCCTTCAACGGAACATTGTTTTCCCTATTGGTTTAATGTTAACTCTAATTTCACATCACAATTCAATAAAACAAGAAACGCCAGAAGTAGATCGCCCGGGCTAATACAGGCGAGCAAGATTGCAAGTTTCGATACATATTGTCGAGCAAAGCTAGATGATTGAAGGATGTTAATCTTACATGGTTTTTGTCGTAAGACGTAGCAGGAAGATGCGACGAAAGCGTTGCTCCAGCAAAAGATAAAACGATGACAAATTATAGATCGAGAGGTTCTCGGATTCGACAGAAATTAGCTTAGCTTGTGGAACTGCATTTGATTTAGAAAAGATCGAATTTGGTTGGGATTAAAATTTGGAATGAATCTCTCGAAAATAATTTTGGATCAACAGAAGATTGCGTGTAACTAATGGGAAAGCTCAACACGCTTTTCAGGCATAGAACAAACAGTCTGCCGCAGAGTTTGAGGTGTAGGAGCAAATTAGGAAAATTTGTCGTGACTCAAACTTTTGAGATTTGTCCTTCATTCATCTAAGATTACTCAACAGTTCAACGGGCGCAAAAATTATATAAAAGCGATATATCTTCAGTTTACTTCCTTTTCAAATATTTCTCATAGTACGATAACTCATTAAACAATGAATTTGTTCTAGTTGTTCTCTGTAGGGAATCAGCACAATATTTAATATCGTCTCTCAAACAGAGCTTTCTTAGAGTGAATTCAAACAACTTTAACCATAGTTATTTTGTTTTCAATTGTGTTAACTTCTTCAAGGATTATACCCAATAACACTGATTTAATTTAAACTTTCTTAACGTCTAGTATAGCGCGGTGAATAAGTAAATTAATATAATTCAAATGAAACGCTCTACCACTGCTTCGATTTCGATGCGTTCATTGTCATCGGAAAAAGTACTTCAGGATTGTTGTCGAACCAGCTCAAACATATGAACGGAAAACTCTCCCCGGGAGAGCAAATTCCGAAGAGCCAATTCATTTATAAGAAACTTTCAACGTTAACTGTCATTTATTATTTATGTAAAGTTTTTTCTCGTCACATAACTTTGCCAGCCGTGCGCAACGTATAAGCACGTGCACGGGGTCCTTATTATCCTAGAAACAGGAATGAAGGAAACCCTGGGATCTCACGGATTAGTGTAAGCTAATCGAGATCACTGGCCGTGTATAGAACTTTGCCAACCGCTTTGGAGAACAATAAAAAACGATCATTTTTGCCCACAGCTTTTCTAGTCCCATTTCAATCGAAAAAATTTGAGAAACAATTAGGCTAATTAATTTTTCCTCGACGTTCATGACTATAGATTAAAAGACGCGACTTTATCTATTGCTAGATGTTGCCGCTTGACTCGGTCAAGCATTATCAGTGCATCAGCTTGTCTCGGTCTACGGCTTCTGTAACTTTACTGTCACTGAAATCTTCCGGGGACGTTCATGAGTTCATTAAAGTATAATTTTTTTTTATCTCAAAAGAGTAATTAAAACATTTTGCTTTCCTGTCACTCAACGAGTAAGCAAAAACATTGAACGGAGACAGAAATGAACAAAAGCAATCTCACAGTTTAAAAGCTTTTCCTTCCAACAAATGGAATAACAAATTTTAAACTAAGGAACTTTTTTTGTATATAAACTTTGATCTACCGATAGGAAACCTGTGAGTTGAATTTTTGAAAATAAATGTCGCAATGTTCGAGAAAAAGTTATGACAGATTTCTTCTAAATGTGTTCCTTCCAATCCGCGAAACTATTCATTCATCATTTCCCACAAATTCTTTGTGTACATACCGTCCAAGCCGAGAGAGTCTTCTGAAGACAACTCGTAGCTCGGCTGGCCCTTACTCCAATTAGCCAAGCCCTCGTTCCAGAAGCTGCGATTCGGATGAACCGGAGGTGTTTTTGGAGTCGACGTTACCGGGATCTTGAATTAGAATAGAGTTGAATTAACATTAGAACATGGTCGATTTAAATTTCTATTTGGAACTTACTTCACTAATTTCAGAGCTATCGAAAAAGCTTTGTTTCAGTTGTCGGTTGCTAGTTCCATTCGAGTTTATGCGAGCATTTTTCAAGCAGCCGGCCTCGCCAGCAATTCCATTGCTTGAGTTGTCCTGGCGTTTAGGCATTGCTGAGTGCAATCCACTCCATTGGCGGTTGTTGTCCATTGGATGGTTTTTGATGCCGATCGCACCGTATTTGTTTTCCGTGCTCATATTCATACTGTCAAAGGAAAACTCATCATCGGTGTTTGATGTGAGTATTGAGTCCGAGCGAATGAAGTTATCTTTGGACTGAGCTGGGTTGAACTGGAAAACTGACTGCTGCTTGTCCGAGATCCACATCTTCCCCAATCCTAATCCGTCAACTTCATCGGTTGAGATATTGCGTTGAATATGTCGATCCATCTCCATTTGTGACCGGTTACTTCTGTTGATCGGTGAGGTGTGGCTTGAGTTACTCGACATCGGGCTTTTAGCCATTGGCATCATCAAATGGTTTGGTGACTTGGTCAAAGATTTAAGCTTTTCAACGCTGGCATTTCCAGAGCGCCAGTTAATCGTCGAATATTTGTTGTCGTCTTGATTGTTGTTGCTGTGATCGGAGTCGTAGCGAGTCATTTGTGGGTGCAACTGGAAGTGTCCGGAATGCTTCATCATTGCTGGAGAATGACTTACTGATGTATGGCGTTCGTATGGCGAAAACTGTTTCGAGAACTCAGGCGAATATCCGCTCGACATTGGCTTAATGAACGACGAGATTGATTGAACAGATTGTTGAGGTCGGTAATTCGGATGATAACCTGCAGTTTGATTCAATGCTGGCGCTGGCGTGTCCAAGAAGTTAGGCGTATATTTTCCATATCCTTCATTGTAAGAGAAGCGATTCATCTGTGAAGCTTGTGGAACCGCTGTCAGTTTTGGACTCAACTGGGCCTGCGACAGGTTGGGGGTGGAACTTGAAGAAGCGTTGCTCGGATATGTTGGCATTAAGTGATGTGATGAAGTCTTAACCGGCGTATGATGCAAGGAATTCTCACTACGATATGGCATTGATTTGTTGAAACGCGAAGGAATTATTTCTTGTTTGCCTGCGAACGGCGGCTGACAAATGTTAACTTTTGGATTTGGTCCACTGAAGTTCACAGGGCCTTTGATTGATTGGCGCACGTTATTCTTTTTAATTTTCGCGCGGTATCGCTCGAGCTCTTCTTCATTGTGCGCGAATGTGCAGTTTGGACCTCGTGGGCAGTTGCCTCGAATGCTCAGATCGCGGCAGAATGAGATCTTGTATCGTGTTGTGTGCGACGAATGGCTCGACTCTTGAGATTTGCGGCTCCCGTGATTTTGCATAAACTCCACCAAGCCGTTCACAACATGTTTAACTGCTTCAACAGCATCAGCACATTCTTTCCACGTAGGAACGATGTTGATGTCTGGAGAGGCATCGATTGCAGCCAAGCTGGTGAGATGTCCTCGTAGCGCTGAGAGATTTGCCGGATCATTTGTTCTTTGCAGTGCAATCATGAGCTCTTGAACCGATTGTCCGAATGATTGGGGACTCTGTTGTTTGTCTATGAGCGATTGCATGTCGCTTTTATGATCAGGGTCGCCATACAGTAAAGCTGACCATTGATCAGGAGCTATACGAAGACCCGCTTCGGTTGCAATTTGTACTATCTGAGCGTCATGTTCCTTGCGCAAGCTTTTGTATGTGCGGAATTCTTCTTTAAGTTGCATAAGCGATGAATCTCCGTCGCGTTTCGAGACGATAAAGCAACTGGCACGATACAACAGTTGGACGACATGTCCGATGCTGGTCTTGGAAGCTTGTGGAAATGTTGTCTCCAAACGTTGAACCACGAACATGACAAGAACTTTTCGGCAGAGGGAAACTCCATCTTCCAATGCGAGTAAGACAAGCTTTAATACTTCTTCTTGCATTGCTGGTCCCAAGAATTGACAACCACGAGCTCTAACAGCGGCCCACAAGTTTGCGCTAAGCTGCTGTGGATTCTGATGTTGAAGGATGAGCTCAGTCACGGTGCGTTCTCCCAAGGAACGAGCGGCTCTCAAAGAACGGGCACGACCCTCTTCTTCAATGAGTTGGCAATTGATAAGCGTTACGAGCTTGCGTTGCATTGGACGTGAGAATATTCCTGCGACACTGTTTCCATTTGGCTTCATGTAAAGTGCGAGCCCTTCAATGCAGCCTTTGGCTAACTTGTAGCATTGCAACTCGTCGGTGCTGAGCGACTGGACAATTGATGGCAAAATTTCTGGTTCAACATTGTTATTCTCGGCTGAAGATGTCAATTGAAGAAGAGCATAGTTAATGGGCAAGTGATCCAAATCCTTTGTAATCGTTGACTGTTTGAAATGAGATTAAATTTAATCGTAGAAAGATTATCAAGTTAGACATTGACTGGAACAGATAGATTAGAAGATGTGGCTCCGCTTAGTTGCATTAACACTTTCGAATGAAGTCAATGTGAAAGCGATCTGACTCACCTGGTCATAGGGACACTGTTGAATGGTAGCCAAGCACTTTCTGCAAATGCTGTGGCCACATCGAAGTGTGATTGGTACGCGAAGATTAGCTGCAAACTCATTCGTACAGATCGGGCAGATCAAATACTCAGTCCACAACGGAGTCTGACAGGGCATCCTACGGAATTCAGAGACGTTTATTGAGACAGAATCTGAGAAAAGCTGACGCTGATTAACACTCAGAGTCTGAGAAAAGCTGACGCTGATTCACTCTCAGAGGCAATGACAAACTATTTATAAAACCATTACGACCAAGAAGTTTGTTGGGCTCTCTTACATTGATACAAAGTTGAAGCTATTGAACACCTTAATGAGTCGCAATGCTCATTAACGATCTTGTAAATAAAGATTGACTGCTTTTAAGAAAGATTGAATTTCAAGATTATAAGAAATTTAAGATTAAAAATGAGAAATTTTCTTGAGCGAAATTCAAATCTGATCCCGGAAATAAAACTTTCACAAATCAGTCAAAGCTTCAGTCAGACACTTTTAGAGTCAAAGTCAGTGCGTGAAAGCTTAGAAGGCATAAGAGATAAGGATATTTAGTAGACAATTAAATGAGGAAAACTTTTTCTCTCATGCCAAATCACTAGCAATTTTATGGTCTTCAAACTTTGTTTCAAACCATTTTTCTAGTCACTTCTTTATGCACTTGCAAAGCCCTCTCACTTTCAGACGTTCTCTAGTTACCTGGCAGTTATCACCTTTCATTTCATATCATCAATAAATTATGGAATTTCTTCGTCTTTCAACTTTTCACAGAGAGGAAGCGAACGAATTAAAAGGCCCGCAAATATTTTTGAAAATTGTTTCAGTAATCTTCAATTCTGTCAAAGAAATCGGAGTTGTAGTCAGAAGCGATCAAACATTCGTATCTGAACAAAAACTTACTTACAATTCCACTTTTCATTCCGGAAATTTCAAATAAAAATTTATAATTGAAAAAAAAAATTTGAAAGAAAAAATTTATTGAAAAAAAAAACACTTTTGTGAATTTATTTAAAATCATCAGATGAACAAATTGGAAACCCGAGTATACAAAAAGATACTTTGTTTAATAGTCTTCCAGTGCTGTGAGGGGCATTGCGATAACTTCAGTAGAAAACAACTAATTCCTAAGTACAGCAGACCTCCAACTTTATTCAGCCTCTAGAGTACTCACAACTCTTGAATAATTACGCTAAGTTTCTTCTTGCTGTTGCATGAACATTCTACTTCAACTTTCATGCAAATTTGAAGCTCAGTTCAAGTTATATTTAGTCAATCTCTTCCAGAAACGATTTCCCAAGAATTTTCCTCTGAAACTTCTACACGATCAGATTTTCAAGGAATTTTTTAAATTATCAGCTCAAAACATTATTTATTTAAATTCAAGTAATCGCAAGTTTTTGGATAATAAAAGTATTCGCAAGTTTTTAATGGTTCTTTGCTTCGTCGATGGTCGTCTTCCCATAGCTCGAACCTTTGCTTATTTTGGTTTGTGCAACGGCATAGTTCAGCAGCATATAAACTGAAATGAAATTCATCAAGTTGGAGTCAAAATTTTACATTTTCGTTATCTTACAGGCGACCAACGTTCCGGATCCTATAGCGATGTAAGTGACTTGGCCACTCAGTATTAAGTTCAAGAGTAGATAGAGAATAGGAAGCATCGCTATGACCATCCATGTGATCCAGTTGACGAGAGTAATTAGCCTTGGCCTAAATCTGATAGGCTTAATGGGCTTAATATCTGTATCTTTGAAAAAGTCGCCAGTTTTGTGGAAACTTGTCTGAAGCTTATCCTTACGTACCTAAATCAAAGAAGATAATTCAATTGAAGTATTTAAATAGAAAAGTATTACGTACGAAGAGCTCTTGTAGCCACTTAGCAGCTTCTTCCTCGTTATCGGGGACATCACTCAGTGGAACACGGCGGAGATAAATGTGTCCATTCATTTTTTTCCCCTTGAGAATGTTGAGGATTGTGGGCTTAGTTTTATCATTCTCGTCAAAGGCCAATTGAACGTCCATAATAGATTGGCATTTCTTTTTCAGCACTGCTAAGCTCGCAGTGAATCCTTTTGATCGAGGGATGAGGTGGTGGTTTAAAACAGTCATGCCCCTTTCTTTTGCAAACTTAACAGAAGCTTCGTGCTTGGTCTCTGTGAAACGAGTTCCCTCAGCATTCAGAAGCAACCAAACGGGATCCGGATAGTCAAAGATTGCATTAAGTTGTTTGTTAATGATTTCTTTATCCTTGTCGAACGATCTTTCGAGGAAAACAAACTCTGCAAACTTCCAGCTAAAATGTAAAATTGAATTATAAATTGACAAGTTCACCTTTGACCATTGTAAGCCTAAATACCTCCAACCAATTGTCGGGATATATGAAATAACCTTTTTCGCGTAAGCTTTGCAGTTGCCAAGAACTCCAATCTTTTCGCAGAACATCCAGCCAAACAACCAGTCTGTCTCATAAGCATGATTCATGACCAGCAAGGAGTGTTCCTTGCCTGCCAGCTCTAGATCCTCCTTGCTAATATAAACGTTGAGCACGGAGCCGCTCCACCACTCAGCAATTGCTACAAGTTCTGAAAAACATTGGAATTAGATCATGAAACTCGCCACAACTCGTACAAAACTTACGGCAGTGAAAGCTATAGCACAAGTAATATAGCAAGGATCTGTACAGTTTCTTATTGAACGGCTTCACGAACAGGAAGAGCAAACATTGCAAAAAGTTGATGGTTAATCCCGATGTGAAGTAAGAGATCGCAAAACATAAATGAACGATAGGCGAAGACTTGATTTTCTCCAACAATGTTTCCATGTCATCTGATTTGTTCTAACAGCTAAATCGAGAGCAAATAAAAATATTTTGTCAGTCGTGATTAGCGTTGATGGGATCAAAGTTTTTCGGCTGATAAGGTCGACACTTATCTAATTGATCGAACTTTAACCGTCGCACAGTTAAGATGGGTTTTATGGCTTTAAGTTCCGATATGACATTGTACTATCGTGTCATGCCAAAGTATCTTTCCAATGGCAATTAATCAACGAATTCCTTTGTTTTTATTATCATCACACGGATGAGCAGCCAATGAACCAAGTTTATTATTAGATTCTCGTTATCGAAATCGAGCCAACTTGATTGATTTTGATTACAAATAACTCACTTTGTTCGGTGATCAATCGCAGTCGAAGTCAATCTGAGCTGCACAGCTAACTTCTTATCAAACTTTGCTTTGCGCAATTCGATTATTTTAGCATCACTAATTTTCGCATCAACTTGTCGCGTCACCTTGTCGCATCACTTCTTCGCGGGGTTCGAAACTCATTTGATTCGCACATTGAGAATATTTAAATATTCTTTGAACTTGATTTAAAAGGTTTTCCAGAATGGGAAAGAAAAGCCAACTTGAACATAAGTTTACGCTCTTCATTAAGTTCTCGCGAAGAGTGCCCAATGAAGTGAACATCAGTAAGAGATCCGCCAATTGATTTCTGTAGTAACTAAACATTTTATTTTTAGATGATTCCGTTCGAGCATTGATGGAAACTGTCGAAGGTTGCAGGAAGCCTCGACAGAAGTCGTCAAGATGGGTACTTGCTGACTTCAAGACTTTGGAACATGCGGAGGAATTCAAGAAGATGCTCATCGAGAAGAAAGAAATCAGTGGCATTAAAATCAAAGTGAACAAACTGAACATCAAGGAACATAATTCATCGGAAAAGCCGGAGAGTGGCAGACAGCAAATACGAAATTCAGTGGCTAAACAATCGTTCCAGGCCAAGAATATGGAGAAGTACAGCAACAAATTACTCGTCACTAATCTTCCAGAATCAGTCACGACCGCTGAAATCTCTGAACTGTTTCCACAACACACAAGCCTCGATCTCAAGCGTAAGCCCAAGCTCAGAGCTATCGTGACTTATTCTTCGGCAAAGGAAGCAATGCAAGCCCGTAAAAACGTTCGACCTGTAATCGATGGAAAGAACATTCGAGTGATCCTTCTGTTAGTCGAAGACAATCGTCAGAAACAAAAAGCTTCAGGCTCTCAAGAATCGAATTGTGACGTAGTAAAGAAGGAAAAGAAAGGAAAGCAACCTCACGCATTTGTTAAACCCTTACGATACTTCGAAACTGATGAATAAACTTTTCCAACTAATTTAAACTTTAAATTTTAAAGCCTTAGAATTTTGAAATTCGTTTCCAATTTTCAGCTGAACTAAATCTGATCTGATGGTTTTGTCCGTTATTAGGCACATCGTATTCTTGTACAATAAAAACCTAAATATCTTCTGAATATGTAAACATTTTCAATCACAATTTGTTATTCATATTTCCCGCTAAACTTCAACTTAAAAGAAGCAAAAAGTTTCAGTCTCCATTATTGACATAGAACGATTCAATTCGAACTAAATTAAAGGTAGATTTGAAGAGTAATCAGAGCAAGCAGCATTGTGAAGAATTAATTACACTTGGCTTTTTAGTTATCTGAAGAGGATTAGCTGCTCACAATGGGTTGGGGCGATAAATCAGAGGAGAAATCCTCGACATTTGTTTGGGGCAAGAAAATGGAAAAAGAAGGCTTGAAGAATCTCAGCCGCAAAGAGCTTGAGCAACTGAACCGTCGAAAAAAGGTAGAAAATGTGGAGGAGTTGGAGAAGCTTAAGAAAAGGAGACTCGAGCGAGAAGCGCAGCGCCAAGAGCGAGAAGACGAACAGTATCAGTCGCAGAGACAGAAGGAAGCTGCCCAGTTCGAAGAGTGGCAGAAGCAAGAGGAAAGCTTTCACCTGGAACAAGCTCGATTAAGAAGCAAGATAAGAATTACGAGTCAGCGAGCGAAACCGATCGATGCCCTTGCTCAATACATCAACAATCAAAACCTCGAAGAATCGATCGAGCTGCAAATCACTGAGCCTTACGAGCTGATACGAGGATTGAAAATTGACGACTTGGAAGATTTGTTAGTGGACATAAAGGTCTATAACGAGCTTGAGAAGGGCGAAAACACCAGTTATTGGGAAGATCTCACTGTGATCGTTGACGACGACTTAAAACGGTTGAAAAAACAAGAATCGGAGAAGGAATTGTCACATGGAAGGCGTGAAGGGATTCACCAAAGCGTTGCCAAAGATGTTTCCGACGTCTTTCGAGGTAAATCGACTACACAACTCAACGAGCTCAAAGCGAAGATCGAGCACAAGATTTCAAACCAAACAGATGGTCTCGACGTTGGCTACTGGGAAAGCTTGTTATCCCAGCTCAAGGCTCATATGGCACGCGCTCGGTTGCGAGATCGTCACCAAGAGAATTTGAAGATTAAGCTGGAATTGTTGAAACAAGAGCAAGAAGATAGCTTTGTCAAGAAGGAAGAAGAATTAGACACTCGTAAGCATTCAAACTCGCCACAGCCAAGCTCATCGAAGGATCTTCCGAATCCATCAACTTCAACGAGCTTTGTTGAGCATGATGATGCTTCTCAATCGAGCCAATCAACAGACAAGGACATCGTGGAAATTGACTTACTTCAAGAATGCTTCAAGCTTTACGAGAAAGGCAACTACAGTCCGAAATATTTCAAACCTTCGGAGATTGAGTCTAGCATCGAAATTGTTAGTGAAGAAGCTAACCAAATACGATTGGACGATTTGCGCAACAAGGTAATTGAAGATGGAAATGAGGACGAAATGCTGAGTAAGCAAGAAATGTTGCTGCGCCAGGAAGCTCGTAAAGGCATGAATGAAGATGAAGCGGAGTTCTCAGTTGAGACTAAACTGGATTCGCAAGTTTATCTCTGGTCTGACCGATATCGACCACGAAAGCCTAGATATTTCAATCGCGTTCACACCGGATTCGAGTGGAATAAATATAATCAAACCCACTACGACATGGACAACCCTCCACCGAAAATCGTTCAAGGATACAAATTCAACATCTTCTATCCGGATTTGATTACCAAAAGCTCAACGCCTCAGTATTTCCTAACTCCCTGTGCCGACAACCACGATTTCGCAATTCTCCGATTCCATGCCGGACCACCGTATGAAGACATTGCCTTCAAGATTGTCAACCGCGAGTGGGAATTCAGCTACAAAAGAGGATTCCGATGTCAATTTCAAAACAATATCTTTCAACTCTGGTTTCACTTTAAGCGCTATCGCTACAGACGATAGATTTTTCAGTGTTTTACTTACTTCAGTCTCTTTCTAAAAACAAATTGTAATCATAAACTGAAGAATAAATTTTCTAAAAACATAAATTGTAATCACAAACTGAAAATAAATTTGGACATTTAAATTTTGTTTCGAAACTGAAGAATAAATTTTGAATTTCATTTTGCGTCTTCATGAGAAAGATGCAGAAAATGACGCAAGAAAGTTTCTTTCTTTTTCATCAAAATGCCTCCGAAGAAAGGTTTGTGATTCTGAATTTCGCGAAAATAAATTGTTTAACTCACTGGAAGACTTATGGTTTATGAAGTAAACGGTTGCTAGGATGTTGCTTAATCCATGCAAGTTCAAGTTCACTCGTTAAACATTATTTTCTCGAGACAAAACTATAAAATAAATAAGTTGCATGTGGATGAAACATAAATAAAAATGAATTGCGCTGCGTTTAAACAGTTTAAAGGACTGCAAAGTGAAACTCGTTAGCATTTTAGAATGCAGATGACTGTAATGTTCTATAGATAATAATCTGCGATTTGTTGAATTTGTTAGCGACTTAACCTCATTTATACAAATTTGTTTTTCATTTTAGCAGGAGAATCGTCCGATAAAAAGGACAAAAAACCAGCCGCATCAACTTCCGCTAAGAAGGAAACTCCAGCAGCGAAACCAGCTGAGAAGAAACCTGCACCAGCCGCCGCCGCTGCTCCCAAAAAGGCCGAGCCTGCAGCAAAGAAGGCTGAGAAGCGCCCTGCTACCGAAAGTAAGCCCGCAACCGCTGAAAAGAAGGCTGCCAAGCCTGCTGAAAAGAAACCAGCAGCAAAGCCTGCACCGAAAGTTGCCGCAAAGGCCGGAGACAAGAAAGCTGTCAAGAAGCCCGTCGAGAAGAAGGCCGGAGAAAAGAAACCAGCTAAGAAGACAGCCGACAAGAAGCCAATCAAGAAAGATGGCAAGGTCGTAAAGAAAGCGCCTGCTAAGAAGCCAGGAGTTAAAGCTGCCGCAGGAGCCAAGAAGCCTGTCTCGAAGAAGCCAACCTTGGCTACTTCTAAACTGCAGAAAGGAACTGCTCGCGCAAAGGCCGCTGCAATTCTGAAGGCAAAGCGCGCTCGTCTTAAGGTAAGCGATGATCAATGTGCCTTACAAGACATGCAAGTGACTTTCATGATGAAAAGTTTTGATGGGAATCTCTTTGAAGAACCTTGAAAAGAAACCAAACCACTTTCGTTAATCGAAAGACTGACATTGACAGTCTTCAAGAATTAAATCTATCGTTTGCAATATCTTAATTCTGCTGATAATTTCAGGCTGTTAAGGGACCTTTCGGAACTCGTCTTCGCAAGGTGCGTACAACAGTTCGTTTCCGCCGCCCAAGAACATTGAGATTGCCTCGCAATCCTAAATATCCACGCAAGGCAGTGCCGGCACGAAACCGGTAAGTTGATAATTGTTAAAGTCGTTTATGGTTTTGACATTTCCTCCATCGTTTTAGTATGGATGCATTCAACATCATCAAGTATCCTCTGACCACTGAAGCAGCAATGAAGAAGATTGAGGACAACAACACCTTGGTTTTCCAAGTTCATCTCCGTGCTAACAAGAACCACGTGCGCGCTGCAGTTCGCAAGCTCTATGACATCAAGGTAGCCAAAGTGAACTGTCTCATCCGACCAGACGGCAAGAAGAAGGCTTACGTTCGTTTGGCTCGCGACTACGATGCTCTTGACATCGCCAACAAGATCGGCATCATCTAAACATTCAACACAGCTGGAAGGATAATTTTATCTGTTTATGTAATTTACTGGAAGCAGAAAAAATGATCGGAAGAAAATAAAACCAAGCTTGGAGGAGTTTATATTCCACTTGTTTGACTCTTGTTCAGTTTCGATTACAGCAAAACAATTCTTAGACTTCAGGGACAGAAAGATGAAGTAGGAAGAGACAATTTGGAGTCGCTCCAGCTCCGCAAGGAGATATCGAGCGACGGTTGCAATCAGTTGGAGTTCACGAGTAAAGTTCCTTGTCCTTACAACCCCTAAGGCCTTGTCTTTGCCACCCTTAAGGCTTGTCCTTGCCACCCTTAAGGCTTGTCCTTGCCACCCTTAAGGCTTGTCCTTGCCACCCTTAAGGCTTGTCCTTGCCACCCTTAAGGCTTGTCCTTACCACCCCTAAGGCCTTGTCTTTGCCACCCTTAAGGCTTGTCCTTACCACCCCTAAGGCCTTGTCTTTGCCACCCTTAAGGCTTGTCCTTACCACCCCTAAGGCCTTGTCTTTGCCACCCTTAAGGCTTGTCCTTACCACACCCGCAAGGGTTTCTGTCATAGAAAATCCTGCCACCCCGGAAAGTTGTGCTTGTTAACACCATCATATCATCCCGACTCGCTGCTCTGCCGGAGCAACCAGTGGCGAGACCAGATGCGAAGCCAGAGTACCACATTACCCTCACCCCACCCTGAGAATTCCAACTGAGGTAGAGAACAATCAACGGCCAAAGGTTTGAATGCGATTCGGGGTCGGCGTAGTTTCTTTTTTCCACACAAGAGAAAATCAATTGAAAAGAAAATTGTCGAAAAAAACAAGAATTAAAAGCTATTTGAACAACAAATCAAGTGTTTCGTGTTCACGAGTTGATAGTCGAACTCGTACACATCACGTTAATCTAATATTTTCACGAACAAGTGCGAAAACGAAAATCGATTTTCGGAGTTTCATCGTTGAGATCTAGCAACGCCGACAAACGTTGAAACAACAACTGGATAATGTATAATGGAATTGGATTGCAAACGGCGCGAGGATCGGGCACTAATGGCCATGTTCAGAGAAACTTCGCCTTTGTGAGACCTTCGAAAAAGGATAACATTCACTACAGAAATGAAGACGACATCCAGAAACTTGAGGCGACGAACCGCCAACCCAACCTTGAAATTCTCGACCACGAACGGAAGCGGAAGATTGAAGTAAAAGTCGCAGAACTCGAAGCCGTCTTGGAGACACAAGGGTAAGTTTCTGATTCCTCATTTTAAGTTTTCAGAGATTAAAATTTGTTAAACAAAAACTGAAGATTTCCTTAGATTTTTGTGCTAAACATTTTTATTATTTCTGGCGAATTTATCTGTCATAAGATTCAGTAGAACAGTATTCATTAGTCCTGAGATTAAACAACGTTCCACAATTTGCACATCTAGCAGCTTCTGAAATTCCCAAATCCTTCTTCCGTTTCAGCTTCTCAGAAGAAGATATCCAGGAGAAAGTCGACGCTTACCGCAGCAAGTTATTGGGCACCAGTCATAGCACGAGCGAGCAAAGAACGAAGGGACAAGAAAGACCAATGTAAGTATAAATCACAAACAAGAACGATTGCGGCACCAACCGAAAAGTAAACCAGGAAAACTTTCATAAGTTCAAAAGCATATCAAATCGTTTGATATAATCTTTAACTGCTTCGTGCGCACTAAGTAATCTCTCCAAACAAAGTACAAGATACAATTTGCTTCCTAATAAAATATCCTTCCCTCTCTGTTGTCGCGCTCACAGCAGGGAAAAGAGAAAACGGAAAATAAGACTGCAAGGTAAGAGTACGTAGGAAAGAGATTGTTCACATTATGGTCTAACTCAGACCGTCTCAGGGAAACTGGAAAACTGGAAAAGCCAATTGTGTGTGGGTGGGAAAGATTTCTCGTCGCAGTGTTCAGTCGGAAAATGTGATGCCTGACATTGCATCCTCTTAAACTTTTCATTTATGTTTTTTTTCGATCAGTTCTGAGTCGCTTTTATTAAGTTACCTCATCGAATACGTGAATAATATGTTGGAAGCGACATTTCGTTGGTATTTTACCGACGCCCTCGAGAATGAACGCTAAGAGAAATCGATGAACTATCAAAATGGATGTCTCGAAAACAGAATCGAACCGAAGGAGTCTCACTAACAGGATGTAACATTTCCTACCAACGTTATCGTAAAATCACTTTGTCTTCCAATTTCAACGCAACTTAGTGAAAATTAGCATTTAAAAAAAGTTATTTTAAGAATCGATTCGTCTTCCTGTACTTTAATAATGAAAACTAAACCGAAAAACCAAATTAAAGCGAAGAATCTTTCGCCAGCGAAAAAGTTCCGTTTGAGACTGCGGCGCGAGAACTATCAGAAACAGAGGAGATCTAGGAACGAATACTTCGAGCACGACAATCGTGACTCTGCTCGAAAAGAGAAAAGTAATGCCGGCTGCTTAAGCAAAAAGGGAAGGCAGGCCCAAATGTATGTTGACGCTTATCTGAAGTCTCAGCAGTTGATCCATAACGGAGCCACTGCATCTTATGATGAGGAAAGCGGCCAGACACCCATGAAATCCATCGTGCATCGCGCTCGGATGAGTACGGAGCAGGCGATTGCTGTCGTTAGCAATATTGCGGAAATCAAGTGCTGTTGTCAGTGCGCATGCACTGTGAGGAGCAAAAGAAACCGGAGAAAGATGTCCTCTCCCTACTTCGGTGAAATGAATCGGGCAATCAATTTTGCTACTGACAAAGAAGCAAAGATGATGGCGAAAGTCCATTCAACTGTACAGCATGAGACTCTTTTGAATGCTGGTGATATTTCCAACTTAAATCGTTTGGCGCTTCCCATGTTTGAGAACTGCCAGAAAAACTGTTGCGGAACGAAAAAAATTCATGTCGTCAGGTTTGTTCATACAGAGATATCAATAGTACAAATCGGTCTAGAGAGGATGACGATAGCCCATAGAATATTTCACGATTCTTGTTACGCTAATCCATGAGATCCCGGAGTTTCCTTCATTCCTGTTTCAAGGATTATAAGGTGCACGTGATTAAGCGTTGCGCACTTCTTGACATATCTTAACATTCAACGATGCAGTTGCCGGCTTATATTTGTTTGGAGAAGTTTGAATAGAAATTTGACCAATTTATGTTTTGCAGCCTCAAGGAAACCCACGAAATTGCTCAAGCTCAGCAAGAGAAGAATGCAAGACTCCGCGAAGCTTTCGGCATCAGTGACTATTTCGTCGAGGGAACAAGCTTCGATCCGGAGAGAAAAGCGCGCGAACTTGCGAAAAGCGTTGAGGTTCATAAGAAAGTTCAAGCTGAGAAAGAACACGATAAAGTCAGTCGCAAGAACTATGCACTTGTGAGAACTCCAACACCGGATGCAGCAGTCGACAGAGACGAGGGAAGGTCAGAAAAAACCGGAAAGCGAAAGACGAAGAAGCATAACCGAGACGCGTAAGTTGTTGATTAGGTTTATTTTGCCAGTTTGCCCAGACTTAAATGAACTTGAACTTGATTGGATTCATTAAAATTCGGTTTAAACATTTCGCTTAACAGATCGTCAAGCCCAAGCCGCAAGAAGGACAAGAAGAAAAAATCAAAAAAACAGAAAAATGAGAAGTGAGCTGATTAATTTAGGAGGAAATTTTTTAACTTCAAATCATTTAAATTCAAGGAGCAAAAAGAAGAAGTCTAGAAAGCGTCACGAGAGCGATTCGAGTGACTCCAGCGGATCGAGTGACTCATCGTCGAGCAGCTCTTCCTCCACTGAGGACTCGGACAGCGAGGCAGATAAGAGTTATCGCCGAAAGAAATCCAAGAGAGACAAGGTGTGTAGAACCGAGCAAGCCTAATTTCGCATTGCCGAGTTTCCTTTTCTAGTTTCTAATTTTTTATTAAAATCATTGCTTGTTTTGTTCGTTAACTGACAAGAAAATGCTATGGAATATTTAAATTAATTAACTTCTCTGTATTTTCCACATCCCTCAAATTTCCATTCTTTCTTGAAATTTCAAACTGTCCTTAAATAAACGAAGAAAACGGAAAGGTATCTAGTAAACGAAAATAATAACACAATGCATTTACCTTTATGATTTCTCAAAGTTTTCGCATTCTTTTAAGTTCCTGTGTGAAAATTTCCATGGTTTCTTGCGACAGATATTTGAGGACCCTGATGCAATTTAATTGTTATTTCGTTGAGCTAATCTTCCGAGCTAAACGACTCAGGCTCCATCAATCCGTTCGCAACAAATCACAAATCTATCTTCTTTATTTATTTATGAACTGAACAAACTTGTTTATTTGCCAACTGGAAATGTTTTTATTTCCAATGCTTGATGTCGTAGGATCTCTTTAAGCAGTGTGACTAATGAGGATGCCTAAACTGGTTCCTAAAAATGCCTAAAGTTTGAAGATACTATTCTCAATTTCCATGTTTAATCTATTTTTTGAGAGTTCCTTCGTTAAAAAGATGAAACTGGTTGTAAGTATTCATTCACAGTGTCTCGTAATGGGCCGCCTTATACTTTCAGATAATCCGGTTTAAAATGAATGTCAATCAAATTTAAAAGCTCGAGACTGCTTGCGACTTGAATAAATAAGTAACAAATAAATGGCAAATAACATTTGAAGGAGATTTTAAGAACCTTAGTTACCAAAATTTAATTATTTTTACGACTCCAAAACACAAAGATCAGTTCTAACAAACTTCAAATTCATTTTCATTTTGATTCATGCAGAAGAAAAAGCTGAAGAAACATCGAACTCTATCAAACAAAGACAGGTAATTCTCACATTTTTTTAGTGTCTAGATCTGTGATAAATTATTTATCATAAATATAATTTCTTTCTCTGTTCTGTTTGCTATGGCAATAGGGAGAACCCAAAATCTGACAGGACGGAAAGCAAAACAAGAAAGCACGGCACGAAAGAGCGCAGCGTAATCCGAAAAAGTCACGCGAAAGATCGCCGTCAGAGATCACACAGTAACTCTCCACGCCGCTCGAGAAGCAGGAGCATTCGAAAAGCTGAACACAAACGTGATTGCTCTGCGTCTCCAAAGCACCAAAGAAGTCGCTCAAGACAGAAAAACTATAGATCTCCGACCCCGAAAAGAAGTAATCAAAGGAAGTCACCGGTGTCGAAGAACAATGATTACTCTCGAAATACTAAACGTGCTGAGTCTTCATATAGAAAGCGTCACGAAAGCAGAGATGAAAGAAGTTCGGATAAAAAAAGTAAAGACGATCGTAAGCAATTACGAACGCCGAATCTGCAGAGTACTGAGCGAAAGCAGGAGCGATCCGTTGATCACCGCCACGCAAGAACACCATCACCTCTGCCTATCAGAAGACGCAGCCCTTCACCAAAAAAGCGCAGCCCTTCACCAAGAAGGCGCAGCCCTTCACCAAGAAGGCGCAGCCCTTCACCAAGAAGAAAAAGTTCATCGAGAGATTACGACGTGTCCAGAAACCGTCGGCGATCGATTTCAAGAAACCGCAACAAGCGAAGATCATCAGCAGCCATAAGACACTCGACGAGAAGTCGATCTCCCATTCCCAAAAAGACGCGACGTAAAAGTCGTTCGCCAAGAAACCATCGAAAGTCGAGATCACTCAGCTACTCGCCTGCACGCCGAAATCCCGAGAAATATCATGAAGTTCTCCAAGGCCGGAATGACAAATCTAAAAGAACTCTTCCAATAGTTAAACTTCATGCGACCACAAGCGATCGTGAGATCTCGACAGACGATGATAATGGAGTTCTTCCATTCGACAAAAGTCAAGAAAAGGAAATGGAAAGGTTGAAGACTTTGAAGTCCGAGTTGGCGGCCAAAGCCAAGGAGTCGCTCGAGAAGAAAATCTGTTCGGAGAACAAGTCTTCATCCTCAATTTTCCCTGGTGAAACGAAAATCGATCGCACGTCCACATCACCTCAGAAAACGGAAAGAGAGTCACGAAGAGCTCGTGAAATGAAGATCGTTGCACAGGCTTCAGCTATAAGTTCGAAAGAAAAGCAATCAGAGCCTTTCAAAGTCAACGATAATTCGCCTCCCATAAAAGACGTTGGGAATGTCAAGGAAAAAGTTGCAAAGCCAATGGCTAAGCCAGAAGCTGGAAGAAAGTTACGAGACCGCTCTCGATCCACTAACAGGTAGTATAGGCATATTTACTTAGCTTAACACTCATGTTTAATCTTGTAGATCACGCGGAAATTCATCATGCAGTGGAAGTTCAGAAAGCTCAAAGTCCTCAAGCGTATCCTCATCCGCCACCACGCGTTCAGGGTCTTCAAGCGACAGCTCTCACTCAAGTATCCATTCGCGTCCGAGATCACGCGGTCACTCTGGATCTATTCCTCGACGTGCCGGAAGCCCATCGTTCTTGGACCGTCGTCGCATTACCAGGTAAAATCCAACAGCTGTGATTATATAGCATGTTTTATCAATATGATTATTATTCTTATCCAAAAGGTCAAGATCACGTAGTAGACGAAGCCATCGGTACCGTCGTCGATGAGCTATTTTCGTATCTTATTATTCTTAAGCTTCTTTACTTCGTTTGCGCGTATCACATACAATTTTTTTTGCTTTATTGTTTTATATGATCCAACCACTTGTGAATAAAATATTTTTTCTTCGATAAATTAAGATATTTTGCACACAATTTTTAATTTTTATCAGTTGTTTTCAGTCTTATGAGTTTTTATTGGTAAGTAGTTTCAAACCAAATTTATTATTTGTTTTTCTCTTGAAAAAAAATGATTTTCATAACTCTTAGAAATGATTTCCATAACTCTTAGAATGAATTACTAACATTAGATAGATTAAAGAGATCGTCGCTAGGCTTGGCTAGCGGTTGGGGACCCTGGGAAGCATCAATGCATCCGGAGTTCACCACCCGAGCCTTCCGCGATCTCCGCTATTACTAACATTACTAACTAATGCTTTCAATCACAACTTTTAGCGCCAGGAAGAGACCGATCCCTTATCATCGCCCAGGACAAGGCTCAGCCTCCGCCAGTTCGCGCAGTTCAGCATCCAGTTGTAGTTTGAGTCCATAAACAGTTTTTCCTAACAGGACTAATTTCTAATCAATAAAATTAACCACTCTGCACTAAAAGTAAGGATATTCAAAGGAAATTTGGAGCAATATTTTTGTGGGGCAACAGATTTATGTTTTAATTAACAAAGTCTTTGAGTGACTGTTGCATTCGCTAAGCAATGCCAGAGATATCAACAGTACAATCCAGGTCTATGAATTAACGAAATCTTTGGCAATGCTCGCAAACGAAATTCTTTACAAACAGAATTTTCTTTAAGAAGTTTTCATTTTTGTTCTATAAGAAATTTTTTAAAAGAATGATCCAAGTTTTATTTTTATTTTCCCCTTTTATTTCATTGTGTAGCCCCAAGCTATTTATAGAATGTTTATGGAATATTCAGTGCAAAATATACACAGAAAAATTATCTTATCACGAGTCAATAGATTTCTTTCTGATAAGAAGCTTAATGACAAGCTCTTATCGCGTCGCCTTCAACCTTCCTTGTTTTTCTTCGCGGCAGCAGCCGCTCTCCTTCGCTTATCAGAGATGTAGATAATCCAGAAGAAGCCTATGATGTTGCTTACGAAGACTCTAAGCATAGGAGGGACGAAGTTGAAGTTCAGGAAAACGGGGAGAGTGAGATAGCGGTAATTGGCCAGCAGCACACTCTTATACAGCTTAAGTAAGTTCGCAGTTGCTTCATCTGGTGATTTCCCCTCGAAAAGTG
Source organism: Smittia sp. YW1114-2 (assembly GCA_033064975.1). NCBI lineage: Eukaryota > Metazoa > Arthropoda > Insecta > Diptera > Chironomidae > Smittia > Smittia sp. YW1114-2. The sequence goes on from CP093832.1 coordinate 1,201,038, forward strand.
ACAAGAAATAAAGACTAAGTCCCACGAACAGCGGCGCGAAAGCCAATCTTTCTATTAGGAACTCAAGGAAAGGCTTCAACCTGGCATTTCGGAAGGTGGGCACGAGAAACGAGATCAAGTTGTAAAAATAATGAGCCACTGGAGCTGAAAGAAGAGTAAAAGCTCAATCATAAAGCGTTTCAGTGAGTTAACGGCACAAACCTCCAATCAATCCAGCAAACGCTCCATACGCCGCTAAATTTCTAGGATTGATTGAGCCGGTGATGCTTTGTGAGACTAAAGCTCCGCTGGTCGCAATCACCTGAAATGAAATGTTAAAATTAATAAAAATAAAAAATTTATCATTTACCGAGCTTGTAATAGACTTTGTTCGAAGCGGGTGATTAAAGAGTTGCTCGAAGTAGAAACCTAGAAAACTGTAAATTGGCTTGGATAAAGACATTTTTCGACTCTTCTATCTTCTCAGTACGATTTACACTTCAAAGTTCAATTAAACTCGAGGGGGTGACAAGCAGAAGCGATTTCGATGGTTGATTCGGAAATACAAAGAGGGAACTACACCACTGATCTTATGCTTTATTCTTCTTATACGTTCCGTAGAATGGTTTTCGATGAAGGGGATACAGTTGTGGATTGAGAGCATCCAACAAGAGGCCTGGGACTTGTGGCATCCCGTCTTATATGCGACTTGCAAGAGTCGACCGGTGCTTGGAAAGGCGTTGGTTCGACCCCCAGCTCGGCTATTTCCTAGAACCCCCAAAGGCCTGAAGATTATAAAGCTGGTGCAGCCAGTGGAAAATGCCAAATTGTTCGATCTTTAAAGGATTTTAGAATCACGCTTGTTTGAATTTAAAAAGCTCCAATAATTTTAAAAAACTCCATTGAATTCAAAAAGCTCCAGTGAATTTAAAAAGCTCCAGTGATTTTAAAAAGCTCCACTAAGGCTACACTAAATTTAAAAAGCTTCAAGAAAGGGTTAAATTTAAAAAGCTCCACTAAGGCTACACTAAAGCCCTGACTTTAAGTTCTGGATAACGCTTGCTTGGACACACTAGATACAGATTCAAATGGCGTTAACACCTAGCGGAGAGCCGCAGAAAAATCCCTTCCCATAAACGCGGCCCGCGGGCATTTCCCTACCTAAATATTAAACTTGAAAAGTGAACGAGCCCCAAGTTCGCTTCTTTCGCGTCTTGAAAACATTAAAAATACTTTTCACACGAAAATTTATTAGCAGCAACGACACATAATAGGAAAACTTGTTCGCGTTGACGGTGTAATTAGGTCGCATCAGCAAAAGTATTGCGATTTGTCGATTATGGTGCGTCGATAAAAAAAATCCTTTGTTTATCATTTTCGTCGATTAGGAAAGAAAAACAAAATTTAGATAAATTTGGTGTCAGCAAATGATCAAAGCGATTGTTTGTACTTTCACATTTACACACTTCTGATTATTTTGAGTTGATCTAATTTCCTTATCGAATTATTTTAGGACGATAGGATGGTCTCGTCAATCATGACTCCTGAAGAATTTGAATCGCTGTCGATCTCGCCGCAGTCTTTCGATGTGTTTGACATTGAAGAAAGAGCAGGAAAATCCGTCGTCATAATCGATTCAAAGGTGTGTCGATGTAAGATGATGGAATAAAACATATTTTCTAATATATTTATTTCTTTTCAGGAAAATTTCTTAGCTACGGATCTCGAGGCGTTTAGACGAAAATTAGGATTGCCAAACGATAAAATTGACAACAAATTGACAGTGATATCAATCTTCGGCAACTCAGGAGATGGAAAATCGGTAGGAAATTTCCTAAGGAAACTGTGCGGATAATTTAATCTTGAATTTCATTGTAGCACACAATGAACAACGTTTTCTTCGACGGGGAGGAAATTTTCAAGATGAGCCCCGATTGTTCCACCTCTTGCACGATGGGAATCAACTGCTACTATAAGAGATGGTTCTACAATCACGACATCTTATGCATCGATACCGAAGGTTTGCAGGGAGTCACGCAAAATGAAAATCAGCAGCATCGGATGTAAGAGATACAATTGCCTAGAATCAGAACTTAAGCAGTGATGATGACTGTGAATGAAGAGACTGAAGTTATTTATATTTTTTACTCACAAGGTTGATGAAAGTCCTCGCCATTTCGGATATTATCATTTATCGCACCCGGTCGGAACGACTGAATGTTGACATGTACAAGTTCCTAGCTACCGCTTCAAAGACTTTCTTGAAACACTTTAGTCCAATGCTTCACGCTGAGTCTACCAGCACGAGTGCCATAGGACCTGACGTCATTATTTTCCATGAAACGCACAACACACGACCTTTAACTTCTAGTAAGTTATGACTTTGAATTCGTTGGTGTGATGATTAATTACAAAGAAACTTTAATTCAGATTTGAACGATGAAACCGAGCACGTGATAAAAGAAAAGTTCGCAGACATGAAACTCAAAATTGATGCATTTCACTCTCTTAAATATGTTGGAATACGAACAAGCCATCCGCCAACTGATTACTCTCTGTTGAAAAACATATTAAGGAAAGCGATTGAGACGGGTGCTGACGAAAAGTTGAGGCCAATGAGAACCTTTCGTAACATTTACGAGGCGCTTGTGATGCTCAATGAAAAGTTTGCTGTGAGTAAATTTGCTTTAATGAATTAACTGCAAGATGTGTCGAAGGGTAGTGATTTTAATTGTTTTCTTTTAGGGTGACATCAATGGAGCAGACTACACATTCCACGAGCTGCATTTCACGTGTGATATAATTTGTGAAGCATGCAATCAACGATGTGAGAATACTAAAGATCATACGAAAGACGGCATTGAACACAAGAATGACTCGACCTGCCAGTATCAACAGACTCTGAACAACAAGATTTATTTATGCAAAAAGTGCCATGTCAACGGGAATGGGAGAAGTGCAGTGATAATTAACGGATCGATCGGGGACTCGGCGTGGGTGGGATTAGCTAAATATGCATATTGGAGTTTGGGGGGAACGCAGATTCAAAAAATTGATTGTATCAACTGCGGCGAAATCTTCCGAGCAAAGTGGTACGGCAACAAATCGCCGGAAGAAACTTGTGTGCTGTAAGTATATCGCCAAACAAACTGGAAAATAACAAACATTTATCGAAAATGGTTGCAGCGCTGAAGCTGTACACATGTGGCAGGACCAGTCGATAAAAAACCAGGCAAATCATTCAGCTCAAGCAATTATCGATGGCTTTTCCTACATCAGCGACACAATATCAAGCGTTGGATATCAACCAACAACTGCCATCTCATCATGGGTGAGAGCGAGTTAGACTTATCTTAGTTCAGACTAACGATTAAACAATTGCAGGTCGCCGATAACATTGTCAATCCAGCTTACTGGCGACCCAACAGTGAAATCGTTTGCTGCAAGTCATGCAGAATAAACTTCCAAAGAAATGGTTTGAAAATTCATCACTGTCGGAACTGCGGCGAAGGCTTCTGCTCAAACTGCTCGCGAAGTCGAATGTCAGTTCCAAGACGTGGCTGGAAAAACGAACTAGTAAGAGTGTGCAATGTTTGTCGAGATGATTTAGTTAAAAACGAAAACGGCAACGGCGAAATTCATGGTGTGTACAACAAAATACTTCTTCGGTTCAAGAAATATTTAGTTGAAGTTAAAAATTTTATTTTGTTCGTTCAAAGAAAATGTAGACCACGACGCAAAAGCAGTTCGAGTGAGAAAGTACGGAGAAGTGTTGGCAAACTGTGTGTCGTCTGTTGCTTCCGCTTTGGAGATCCCCAAAGAGTTGATCAAGAACAATGCCAGACCTGACTACTGGGACAAGGATTCTGAATCGCCGGGCTGTGCTTTGTGCAAACAAATTTTCGGAAACACCGACGACATGAATCAGTCTGAATTGCTCTATCGCGAGTCCGGCGGGGTAGCAGGAAGCTCCCAAAATTCACCCATTCATAGCGTGATAGATATTCGACGACATCATGTAAATATTTCAACAATTAGTCTGTTTAATCAAGTCTAATAACACATTTCTTCCTACAGTGTCGTGGATGCGGTTCTGCAGTGTGCAACAAATGCTCTTTAAACAGAAAACCTGTACCTGAGCACGGCTGGAACGGAAATGTACGAGTTTGTGATAGTTGCTGGAATAAAAAAGATACTTGAGAACTGTCACTAATACGAACTGTTTGAAGACAACCATCAATCAAGAAATGTTTTAGTTTATTTTGTTAATCAATTTTTTTTATTAAATACAAATAAATTGTCGAAACTGTTCTTTAAAATTTGTTAAGTTTTCAAACTCATGATTCAAGGTCTGATAATGAGTTGTCTGAAGACGAGAAGTATCAGGAGTTACTGCTGAGTTACCGAGTGATGAGAATCCTGAGTTCTTTTTACAACTTTTGAGACGAAGTAAAACTATGATTTATCATTTATATTCACACGAAATTGCTTAATTTTATTGAAATCGAATGAATAATTGCTTCATCTATTAACTTCTATCGACGTCCATCGATTTTCATTTTTCCTTGGGTGGCAAGTTGGGCAAAGCTCCACCAACGTATTTCGTGTGGCTGCCACGAACAAGCAACGTGTTGCATTTCTTGTTTCTAATCTCGCAATCCAAGTAAGCGAGAGTTTTTCCACATCTGATTGTGTTGGCAGTGATGAGAAGCTCGTCGTTCTCCCTCGCTCCTTTGAGGAAGGTAATATGAAGATCAACTGAAACTCCCGTTTTCATGTTCTCAACGTCGTGCGTCATCAGAGCGTAAGTAGTAATACAATCAACGATCGTGCTAGAGAAACCCCCGTGCAGACCACCTCCTCCATTCAAATGCTCTGGTTTTACAATCAGGCTAGCGATGCAGCTGCCGTCGCCACCTCCGACGAACGAAATCTAAAATTTAGCGGACAAAAAATATTTGAATTTTATTTATTTACATTTGCCGGATTCTAATTTATTATCAAGAAATAACTGAAGTACTGACATTCTGTGCGTAGATTGATAGTTAAATAGTGAAGAGAAGCTTTGTCAGCTTCAGAGTAGTAACAGAATGAAGCGGAAGGGCGAGCCAACCAATCTTCTGATCAAAGGTTAGTGGGGATTAAATATTTTCACTTACATTCTTCAATACGCGATCGAAGCCTTCGCATTTCGATATGTACTGCCCAACCTGCTTCAAGACTTCCATGCCCTTCTTCGCTGACATCGCTGGAGATGACTGATTACAATTTTCAATAATTTCCCGATTTTAGACTCGCAGCCGAAAAAGCAACAAACGTCACAACATTTAAACTTGAAGTCCGTTTGCGTTATCTCTCAATCAAACGAAGTCAACTCTTCATTCAGCCTCTCATCCAACAACGACTATGTTCTCATCCGGAACAAAACGGAAGTAGATGTCTACAAGTTCGACAAACTGCTGGGGAATCATCAAACAAAGTTCCAGCTCAGCACGACAAAATACAAATGCTCGCAGTACGAAGTCTCCTCCACTCTCAAAGTGAACGAGAAACGAGTCTACAACACAAGTTCACATGCAGAAAAGAACGAGATCATGCTGAATCCAACGTTGCTGCCTCGTTGCGCCATCAAGAACGTACAATTCGTCAAATGCCAACTGTCGCCTTCGACAAACAATCAAAAGCCTTTTCTCGCTAGTTTGTCGTCGTTTGGATCGATTGACATAGCCAGATATGAAATCGACGAGGACACTAGTCAGACAACCTTCGAGTCCGTCGGAGAACTTTGCGAGATCAGAAAGGCTTCGTTCTCACTGTCGACACCTTACATTAAGCTAAACAAACTGAAAGAAATTCTAGATGAGCTGACGTTCTCCAACTTCGACTGGTGCCCAACAATCATTGGAACAGCTCGATACATCGTTGCAGTCACGAAAAGCAACGAAATCGTTTTCTATTCAGTCGAAGCGTCAGGAAAAATCGTTCTGCAGTACAACGAGAAGTTTGAGGGGACAGTGAGTGAGCTGAAGTGGATCGTAACATCAGACGGTCATTTTCTGATCGTCGCCAATTCGAAAGGACAACTCGTTCGATATTTGGTAGAGAAGACCGATGGCGAGAAGGTGTCGGGGCTGATGAAAGTCAACGAGATTGAAGGCAACATCAGAACTCCAGTCTCGCATATGCATGTAGAGCAAGTTGGCAGTGCCACTACAATCGTTTGCTGTAAAGCGCATTCACTTGAAATCTTTCTCATCAGCAAGAGCAGCGTCAAGTCAATCAAGAAGTACATGGGACTGAGCGTAACTGGACTGACCAGCGTAAGCAATTCCAAGCCAGAGTTTCTCATCACGACACTCAACAACAAAATCTTTTTCATGAAACTGTCGATAAGCAAAAATGATTTGCATATTGAGAGTTACGAGAACGTTGAGACGACTTCAGATCCTCTCAAGTTTGCAGCGTACGGCATCACGACATCGAAAAACAAAGCTCTCGTCTTCGTTTCGTTGTATCCTAAAGTTGTGAGTATCAACTATGAACGATGAATGAAGCTTCGTCTAATCAAATTTCTTTCTAGATGTTCGATCATCTCGTGCTTAAGCAGCCAAATGTCATCGCAGTGAACATCTTCTCAAAGAACGATCCTCATGACATTCTGATGAAGAACAAAAGTTTAATGCTAACGAACTTCTCCGATTGCGTTGAGACCATCAAATACACGGGGTCAGTTAAGCCTACAACACTTGACACGCTCGAATCAATGACGTACAGGATTGCGTTGAATCGAGAGTTTCTGTATTACTTGAAGATTCAACTGATAATCGCTGAAGCAAAGCTTGTTAACTTCCAAACGAGATCGGACGTGTGGCATCAAATCACGCAAGCCTCAATCGATTGGTTGAAGATAACAATCCAGACGATCAACGGCTTCTTACTAATAACTTCACTCCTTTCGAGACCGAAGCTTTCCGATGCTGCCAGGCAAACAGTTCAGTGTCTATCGAAACTTATCAAAAACTTCCTAGATGATAGAACAGACAAAGATCTGTTCAAGACAGTTCAGAAGACGCTGAAACATGAACTCGAAGGCTTGCTAAGCAAATGCAAAGCGCTGAAAGGAAAGATGAAAGAATTGTGCAACTACTGCGAGGGTGAAATCGCTGACGATAAGTTGACATGTCGAGAGAATCATCAAGTGAGCCGCTGCGCCATCACCCAACTCCAAACTCCAATCGGAATTAGAAATGTTTGCCTCCACTGCAACAACTCATTCGCCGACCTGCAAACTCTGCATGAAATCACCGGGCAGGAAGAACAACTTTGCCCGTTCTGCGATCGCTTCATCACCTTCGAATCATAAACTTTGCCTTCTTATACACTCAAAGAATTTCACTTTATTGATGCAGTTTGTTCAATTAGAATTCCTTAGTTTATAGTCTACGAACTTATGAGATAGAAGTGAAATTGTGAAGTAAATTAGAAAATTAAATGAATCGAACGGTCCATAAAAAAAATAAATGAAAGATTTTTAATCGAAGAACAGCTTTTACTTCTAAGATTGACGACGGCTTTGCTTTGCGATTCGCTCCACAGCCTTCTCGGCTTGTTGCTTTACATGTAGATGAAGTTGAATCTGTTGGGGAGCAAATTTTAGATCGCAATGACATCGAAGTTGAGTTGGTCTCACCTGCACAGAGCTTGCGGCAACGACGAGATTATCGGTCCATAGCCTTGAGAGTTGTCATACAGCTCGAAGAGCGGAGCCGCTACTAGCTTGTAGTTCTTGGGAACGGCGAAGAGCGCTAGAAATGACAAGATTGAAGCCAAATTAGCGACTTGGAAGTGACTGCGTCTTATCGTCACCGGAATTTTTCACAACAAATTAATTCTTGCTACAATTATTTTCTTTACTGGGAATGAAAGAGAAAATTATTTGATTTGTACAGATCAGATCGGTTTGACATTTGGCTAAACTACAAAAGGACGAAGAATGTTCAACAATCAATAGAATTCTTCGGTCTTGGAGATCAAAAGCTTGAGAGTGAAGCGCGTGTTGTCTTTGGACAGTTTGATTGATGAGTAAAAAGTTATTCGCTGAAGGCAGCAACACGAAATACAAAATATAAAACAAACTTATAATTAAAATTCGATACATCAAGATTGATTGTCATTTGTATAAAGAGATTTGTTGAAAAGCAGACTCCAGAGTGGATCATTTCGACCTTAAGTCTAAGCGGTTTCTTCTCTTGATTTGCCTAGGCCACATTAGGGATGCCTCCCCCCAACAAAAACATGTTTGAATCTAGAGGCTTTCTTTCCATTACAAATGCTGTACAGAGCTAAACGGTTTCGGCCTAAAAGATTTTCCAATTTCAGGACCTTAATTCAAGGCGTTTCAATCTGACATGTTCTCTTATATCTTTAGCGGGTTTGTTTAATGATTATTACAAAATCTATTCAATTCATTACCCTTCTCCTGAAGCTGCACCAAGAAGAGGCGCTTATGTTCTTTACATTTCGTAATGTGCGCTGGACAGTAGGGGTAAGTCGGTGGCTCGAAGTTCGGTCGGTACCAGTTTCCAACCAAGTCCTCGATGATCCAGTCCTGCGATTTGACGGCCGATGTTTGTCCTAAAGTCTTTTAGATGGAAAATTGGAATATTGTTTGGCTTATCTATTGCACTAATCGATTAAGCAATTAACAGATGTTATTAGTTGGAGACATAAAATTGTTTTGTCTGTGTTTAATTTTCGTTGACAGCGTGAAATTCTAAAAACTATAATTTTCGTTCAAGCGTAACTTTGGTTTCTTTCGTTCGATTTACAAAGCTAAAAAGAGTTACACGAATTCTAGAGATTACAGAGTTAAGAAGAAAGACATTTTCTGAAAGTATCGACGAACAGCATTGAAAAGTAATTCTTTAAAGTACAATCGTATGAAAGCAATGAGCAAAGGTTCCAGAGCGAATTAGCTGGCGAGTTCTTGAGGTGTGCATTCAGCCAGAGACTGGCCAGATTAGGGACATCTATTAGTTTGAATTCAAAGCTTTAACTGGATCATAGATCACTTACTTGAGGGTCTCAAGTTGGATAAGCAAAGAGACTCAAGAATGCCGCCAAATCGTTGAAACTCTGCTCAATAAAAAGCCTTCATTATTACGGCTGAGATTGTAGTCTACATAATTTTGATAAGCCGACAAGTCTTGCGGTTTGATTCGAACAAATTTCTTACAAACTTTCACATTAGAATATCACAGAAATTACAAAATTAAGTCGGAAATACAGCAAAAGAGAGAAATTTTCTGTGAGTTGTCAACAACAGTTACATCGTTCTTTGACAAGCACTTCACAAGATGAAGTTTAACAGTTTACATCATAAATAATTATAGTTTTTACAATGCACCAGTTTGAAGGTTTTGGTTTGCGTAGTGAAACTAAAAGGAACACCGGAGCAAGCCCGACACTTCTGGGAAGGCTCCGGGCAAGAGAAATAGAATAAATGAGCGTTGGGCACTTACTTCAGTTAGAAGCCGCTTGAGTCCTTCGACCTCGTCTTCACCTGCATTGAGTTCACCGCCGGGGAGCTTGAAGAACGTCGTCCCGAGCTGGAGCAGCAGAACGTGAGGCAAGCCGTGCTCGTGAACCAGCAAAACTCCTTCGACGGATCGTCGCATTCCGATCTTCTCGAACTCGTCACGCATCCGCTGGAACCTCGCGGGGACTGACGGATCTCGTTCGAAAAGCGGTTCTTTCGTGCCGAACGTGTAGTTTGTCAATGGATATCTTCGATTACAACAACAAAATCAGACTAATTGAAATTCGATTCGAGACGAGCTGAAATACTTACAGATTGATAGTTCTGTTCAACGTGAGAGATTGGCTGACTGGAACCTTCATCGAGGTTTGTGGTTCGGTCTTGTTGCTGCTTTTCGGCCATCCGTGCCCTCCTAACTTTGTTTGCGCCTGAGCCATTTTGCCAAATTTATCTGTTTATTTTCACCTTTTTCAAGAGTTTGTCGAGTTCAAATTGGTCAGAATCACTCGAGCTTCAAGATTGCAATATTTTTAGGCAATTATCTGCTGTATTTCCGGTCGAAATTGTTTTTATCGCCGATTTTATTTCGGGTTGAAAAAACTTTCGTGCGAGTACTAAAAATTTTGGTCGGCCTGACGATTTAAGTACAAAATTTTTTGGGCGCGAGAGAATCACTCGGCTGTTTTATTAAATTATTCTTTAAGTAAGCTGTGTCAATTACATCAACTGAGAGATGGATGATCAAGCTGACATTCTACCACCCGATTACTCTGAAATAATCGACAGCATAGATCAAACAACGAGCGAATACAACGAGAAGATTGGTAAGTTCTCCTGCACTTTCTATCAGCGTCAGCCTAGGCTACAGTGTTTTACAGCGGAAATCGAGAAAGCTTTGGAACATCCATTCGAAGACCATCGGGAACGAGCCTCATTGGTTCGACAGCTTGAGAAATTACAGGATCGACTTGAGACCTACGAGAGAATCAGAACGCTGAACAATCAAATGAAGGAAGATCAGAAGAGAACTGGATGGATGACCGTTTACGTCAGACGAATTGCTATTCTAATCGCCGCTTACGTGCTCTATCTATTCCTGTACTGAACCCACAGAAAATCAAAATTTAGGCTGTGAAAAACCTGTCGATAATAAATTTTTTACCGATTTTTTTGGATTGAAAATTTTCTGTTTTATTTTTTTAGAACTTGGAAGATTTTCTGTTGTGGCAAATAATTAAATAAACTGAATAAATATGCAGGATTCGTGCCCCATTACCAAGCAGATCGACAACATCGATGAAACTATAAAAGAGTTAAACAGCAGAATCGGTTGGTTGTTTCAGGAAGAAAGGAATCGGCCACATAACTTAAATACAATTTCTAGGAAGGCTGGAAATGAAGCTGAAATTATTGATGCCAGACTCAGCGGAACGTAAAACACTGACGCTGGAACTGGTGGAGATCAAGAAGCTTGTGTCAACACATGAGGAGCGACTGAAGGAATTGCGGAAGAACAATAGAAAGTCGTTTCTCTTTTGCGCCATCCTCATCTTCCTCATATTTCTTATCTACTGTTCCTATGTACTCATCATCGGATATTAGAAGGCTGTGGAAGTGAGAATCAATAAAACATTCCCACTATTTTCAAGAAGATTTAGTTGAAGTGCTGAGAGAACTTAAATACAAAAGAATTTCTTCTTTCAAATTAAATGTATGATCGAGTTCAGAGATCCGGAATGCGTTGGGATCTTAGCGCCGGCCTCTTCCTCGAGGTCCGCCTCTGCCTCCTCTTGGCCCGCCTGGTAATAAAGAAAAATAAAACACGACTCGCTTAACAGCAATTGCACACTCACCTCTGCCGCCACCTCGTCCTCCGACTCCGCGGCCTCTGCCCCGATTGCTCGTGTTTCTTCCGTCCTTCTTCTTTGCTTTCGACTTCGGTGTATCGTCGATGAGCAAAGTCTCAAGCGGTAAGCTGTCGGGGAGAATGTAATAGCGAATGTTGTTGCCTCGGATGCTCAAGCTCTCGAGTTGAACTGGATTTCGATTCTTGATCGTCATCTTTACTGCTTTCAAGTGGGTGTTCATCGCGACATCGACTCCCGTGATTGTTCCATGCACTTGTGTTCCATTCTTAAGCTCGATTGTCACCGTCTCATGACTAAGTTTCATCAGAAATCTAAAACGAAAAGGTTAAAATGTAAATAAAACGACTTATACACATATTTGTGTTTCCTTTCGCAATTTTCTGCTATCCAGTGCTTCTGGTGGTCTCAAATGAAGTCACTCACCTTACTAGCTTCATCGTAACTGCTCGTTTTCCTTATATTTTCCTCGATTTTCCGGTGTTTGTAATCGTTTGGCTTTTGTGTTTTCGGTGTTTTCAATGTACTAAACTTCTCGATGCTCAAAAAGATGCAAAATTGTACAAGCGATGCGAGACTTTGCGTCTTTAGCACTGCACAAGATTTTCTTCGAGGCAATTTTAGAACTTCACATAGTTCAACTCAGCCGAAGAGTTAAGTCGAGTTTGGAGCAGATTGCGAAAGAAAAATAATAATTCACATTGAACAAAGTCTTATCTGACAATAACCAATCAAGTGCAGTGATCACAAGCGAGAATTGATAACGAGTCGTGCAATAGAAACAAAGTTAATCGCCGCAATCTGCGAGAAGTGAAAAGTGGAAAAATCAATAATTCTTTTCGATGCAATTTTCCTCTAATTGACGAATGAAATTCAATTACTCAATGGATTAAAGCTACAAAGTCAAGCAAGAAGAGGTAAGCGAAAGAAGAGTGCTCAGCGGAGCGTGGGCGTTGAGGGAACTTTATTGAAGGGCGATTGAGTAACAAGAAGAACGAACGATTGGTCTTGTTGGATGTGTAACATTGTTGGACACATAACAGCGGCAATAAGCCAGCGATGAGTAATGCGCAGAAAGTTGGAAATCGCTACACGAAGATTCTTTTCTCTAAGAATATCCATGCGTCACACATCGAAATTATGTTCGCTGGAGTCAGTTTGACCATAGATGGAAATAATTTGAACTTCTAGCTGCTCGATAACTCATCGAGTCGTTCGCTTACTGCTGGTTGTATTCTACTCGAATTAGCACGACGGTTTTAGGGTTTAAAGAGGGCACAAACAGTTGGAACAGTTGAAGATTGCCAAAGCACCACAGCCGAAAGAGAAAAGTCTCGTCAACTTCAAAGCAAACAAGAGAACGAAAATTGTAACACGGTTCGGTTAACAATTCGTTAAACCATTAAACTCTTTTCCACTGTTGCGCTGCGTCGACTTGTATTGACGCTAATGAATAAATTAATGTCATTAGGCGAGTCGTCGATGACTGAATGCAAGATCGAATTAGAGTTTTTGCCTTCCAACACCGCCTAAACGTGTTAATCGTTGGCTGGCAAAGGCCATTAATCGTCTCTTCCTTCTTTCATAATTTCTCTCGCCTCACCTCTTTATCTTCGGCTCGGATATTTTGTCACGCTTAAAGCGATTTAATGATTTCTCGGAACTAAAGACAACAAGAAAATCGAGGAAACAAACCGCAACTTTGGTAGACTTTGCAGTCGAAAAGTTTCTCTTTTAATTATCTCAGCGATTGTCTCGCGATTTGCGTTCTTTCGAGCGGCTCATTAATCGACTCACACTTGATCAGCAGTCAGCCTTTACATGGTCCGTCCTTGAAATCCATTGAGCAGTATTGCTGTGTCTGATTCGATACTTTTCATTATTCAATGCACGAGCGCTGGCAAGAAAAACTTCCGCCTCGCTTCGCTCTCAGCCCTTTAACTCGCGAACCCACAGCTTTTCACTCAATTAAAGCATCAAATTAAGTCGATGATAAGGAAGAAATGCAGAGCTTCATAGTTCAAAGCGAGACAATGCGCATGGGGAAATAGAATGAAGAAGAGGCATCGCGGAACGTGCAGAGAGTTGTGCAAAGCGTCCTATTGTATGCTAATTGACCAGCAGACAGTTTGGGAGTTAACCGTAATGTTACGTACTGGAATTCCACGCATGCCTCATAAACTGAGCAGTCTCGAGCCCACTCACAATGCTGATAAATTCGTAAACTGTTTCTCCTCTCCATCTCGTTACAGAATTCGCTGAACTGGAAGTGAAGCATGCAGAGATTGTAAAGTGAAACGTCTTTGAATGTTGATTGAGATTCCCGTAACAAGCGAAAGGCATGAGTGACACCATCAACGACAATTACTCGGACGAAGAACTAATCGAAGCTGATTACCATAAAGAGACGAGTGATAATCTGAACTGCGTATCGAGCGACTCCGCGTCGACATTTGAGTACGTCGAGAAGCATTTGTCGCCGCAGAAACAATGGGAGAGCGGCGATGTTGTAAAACGTGACAGCTTCTCGCCGATTGAAGCAATCGATCATGATGACAACGTGGTGAATTCGAGGCCGTTGGGGAAAGACGAGAAACAGAGACACAACGAAGAGATCGTCGTGATGGAATCAGCTTCAGCGTCGTCGGAAACAGGTTCGTCGTGGGAAGCGGTGCCAATGCACGGGAAGGAAGACGACGCCAAAGAGAACTGTAGATTGTTTCTTAGAAACGAAAGATGTTTCAGTGTGGCGCCGTCAAAGCCGAGCTCATCTAAGCCTTGCTTTATCGATGCTTCATCGCTGCTAGATGACGAAGACTTGATCTACACGCCACCGCCTTCCGTCTGCCACAAAGCGTATAACGCTGTTAACTTGGCGCAATTGCAAAAGAGTTTCGAAGCGGAAGACAACGACGACGAAGCAAATTGCGGCAATCACGGTGATTCGCTTCATAACGCTCCGGCTTATGAAATCAAAGATCAATTCTCGGCTTTGGAGAAGCCTTCACGGAAGGATTACAAATCCCAACGCAGCAACGATGACGGCGCTTCGAGTCGTGACATCGAGAAGCTCCAAGGCAACCTAATCTTCCAACATTCCATTCCACAATTTTCCGGTCACCTCATAAAGCAGCTGAACGACGACAACTACACCAGTGACATGTCAATTCAGAGCGTACACTCATCGGCTTCGGGAGAGCCCAAAGAACTCAATGACTTTGCGTCATCACGATACAACAGCCTTTGTGAGAATACGAGCGATTACAATTCCGGTTACTCGCGCATCCAATCCGACACTGATTCGATTGTTCTGCCAGAGACTCCGTTCAATTCCATAGTGCAAGTTGGTAGACAGCTCAAAATATTCGAGGCAGGCGATTGCGATGTCGACAAAATCGATGGGAAACTGGAGCAAAGCGAAAGTGAGCGTCAGGTGTCGGTGCCGATGAAAATTCCCAAACGGGCGATGAAGTATGATGAGTTCGCTCCGGTTTTGTCTGGCGGCGCTTCGGTCAAAGACTTCACGCCAAAGCAGTGCGAAAGTCCAAGTTTGCGGAGGCGCACCGACACTTGTCCGATTGTGTCAGGTGGCTCTGTCGACCTCAGCGAGCTGGAGGAGAAGCCGGCAAGGCGAAAGAACTCAACGAGCTCGCAGTCTTGGATCGTTGATTTTAACGAGTTGAAGATTCATGAGAGCGACGATCGGCAACCGAAGAGTTTAGATTACTCAAGCAGCAATCAAAACCTCGGCTTTTATGTTGATTTCAACAGCCTAAACTCACATGACACGAAACAGTTCACCACATTCGAAGAGACGAAGAAGAAGCTCGAAGCCGAAGAAAAAGTTGCGAAAAAGTCAACGGGCTTCTACGTTGATTTCTCCGACAGTTCGCGACCTGAAACACCAAAGCACGTCGTCGTCGCCACAGCATCGCAAGCGAAGGCGAGCGAGAAGCCGAAGAATATCTTCAGCATGTTCATTGACTTCAACGAGAACAAAAGTGGCGAGAAGAAAGTTGAGCCCAAAGAAGAGCCCAAGAAGATTGAGCAAGTGGCATCGAAAGATTCGCAAGAAGACGAGAAGGAGAAGAAAGGCTGTTACATGTTCATTGAGAGCGATTCACCGGTCGTTAGACGACGAAATTTGATTTCCAAGAACGATGCGAAGCGTCACTCTTGGAATGTTAATCCACAAGAAGGTCCCAGCGAAGCTCAGCGATCGTCAAAGACGTATCAGCGATCTTCGAGTGTGAGCAACGACAAAGGCATCATGAACATCTTGGAGAAGATTCCGATAATGTCAAAGACGTCAAGCATGTCAATCGATAGCTCTGTGTCTCCGTACGAAGACTTCTCTTGTTCCAAGTCGTTCAGCTCGTACTCGAACAATTCCGTAACGACGTCAAACTCGAGTATTGATCAAAGCGGCACGAGAATCCCGCTAGACGAGAACGTGATGGGTCAATCCGTGAAGAAGCGGCGTCGAGACGCAAAGCTGAACGAAACGTTCGATAAAAGTAGTCAAGGTTCAATCACAGAAGGCATTCTATCCAACGACGACTCACAAGCTTCGTCGACAGACACAGATGATGTCACTTTCCAAAACAACGAGCAAGACGAGCAGGCGGTTCTAAATTTGCATGAGCACGACGTCCCCGCTGGTGACTTCAAACCTAAGATCATGGAAACGATTCCAGAAATATCAGAAAGTTCTCCGCTTAAGAAAGTGACGATGAAAAGCGACGAGATGAAGATCGAGACACACACGATGGAGTCGCTCCAGGCGCTCATCGAGAAGCAGAAGCAGATTCTCGAGACAGAGGCCGAGACGTCATCGGTGTCGTTTGTAAAACTCTCCGACCTTGACAAACCGCCGCCGGCCGTCAAGCAGTTCGAAAACAACTCCATGTCGAATTCAGCCGGCGCGAGGGTGTCGAGGCTGTTTCACGATTCGGGGCAGCATCGAAGTCTCACGCTTCAGTACGAAACGAGACACAACTCGTGGAACATGTCGCGCTCGACGGGAAATAACTTCGCCAACCTTGCGTCGTCTGTTGAGAATTCGAAAAGTTTAAGTCGCTTATTCCCTCATTTGTCTAAAGGTGAGTTTCCGATAAGAATCGAAGTAGAAACGCTTAGCTTTACAACGGAATTTTCCACAGTTATCAGTAGCAGTGTGCCAAGTCACGTCGGGCTGAACTCTGATCACAGTTTCTACGATCATCTCGAGTTTGTTTCGTCCGATTTCTCGTGCACATCAAGCGTCACATCAAGTCGCTCCGGAATGGGTAAGAACTTTCTGAGAATTCTGGCTTGTTCGTGCTTAATCGTTTTGTTTCTACGACAGATTCCGCTGACGAGTCGTCGATTTCCTGCCGACAGCCGCGTCGCCTCGGCGAGGATCTTCTCAAAATGTTCCTTCAAGAAATTGCAACTGACGTCACGCTCGAAGTGGGCGGTCGTAAGATGCGAGCTCACAAGTGCATTCTCCGCTCAAGGTGTCAATACTTCGCTGCGATTCTAGCAGGCAATTGGGTCAGCGTCGCTGGAAATGTCATAACACTCCCAGGCTACTCCTACTCGGCTGTTCACTTTGCTCTCTGTCATATTTATTCGGGCGCATCTCATCCGCCGGAAGGCATTTCGCTGATGGAGCTGGCGTCTCTCTCGGATTTGCTGGGGCTCGAAGGCCTTAAGGAGGTCACCGCGTATGCTCTAAAGACAAATTATTGTCACAGCTTCCACAAGGTAAATCATTCTCGCCTCCAACAATTTCCATTTATTTAATTCAATCAATTCATTCACAGCCTTGCTCCGGATGCATCGATGGAATTTTGCAAGTTCTTCCCGTCACGCTGAATCACGGCTTGGACGACCTTTACAGGAAATGCTTGAAGTGGGTTTGCAAGCACTTCAACAAAGTCTGGCTGACGAGGCAGTTTGCGACTCTTCCTTCCGACGTTCACCAGCGGTGTCGTCAGCACATATCCGGACACCTGACGTCGGAAAATGTCCTAAATTGGATTTTGGAGTGCGAAGACATGTTGAAGAATCTCGAGCAGTGTCGTTGGAACATCGTTAACGTAGACCATTTGGTGCGCGATATTTTGGACTCGGCTCACGCCTACGTAATGGACCATTTTGCGAGCTTAATCGCCTCTGACAGCTTCTTGTCTTTGGGGCACGGTGACAAATTGACAATAGCGAGACTAGAGAATTTGTTCCTGCGAACCGCTGCACAGTTGACACCAGACCAAGCGTGTCGCAGCTACCCGAGAGCTGTGAGATTGAATCAGTTGCTGACCGCGAAAGTCATTTTACCGAATCCGCTCTCGAACGAAAGCCTTCAAATCATGGATCGAGTGAACAGCATTCAACTGAGGCAGGAAGAACAAGACGGTTGGAACGAAGACTTCATTGGACTCGTAAGCGCTTTATTATCGGCTATCGAACAGTGTCTGATACGCCAATGCTCGAGAGCTATGCGATGCTCATCCTGGCAACGAATGGATTCCGACTTAAGGTCGAAGATGCAGAAGCTTGCTTGCTTAAGCGACACTGATGACCTGAGACGTCTGCGATCAAGTACAAGCAGCATGGGAAGCGTCAGAAACTACTCAGCTTCATCGTCAGTCAGCTCAAGAACGAACGATCTGCGTCAAGTGAAGTTAGCGATTCAGGCTCACACAAGAAAGATCCAAGGCGGGCCGATCGAAAGTTCAAACATTCCGGTTATTAAAAAGACTATTGATCGACCCACCAACTTCAGTACAAACGCGCATCCCGTCACTAAGTCGTCGACTAGAGTTAACGTTCCCGAGAAGCCGAAGCTGACGCATCGACGATCAAACTCAGAGGAAGTTTCGAGCAGCATGGCCGCGAAAACCAGATTGAGTGTCAAATCGCGATACATGGACCCGATAAAGCCGAAAACTCCGGTGCTTGAGACCAGAGCGAACAACCGACTTCAGCTGAAGGTCAAAAACATTTCGTCAAGCGAGAGTTCAACTCGTGGTTCGTCGCCAGCTTTCAACAGGAGACAAATCGGAGTCAGAAAGAGCTCGAATCTTTCCCTCGACAGTCTCCAGTCGCCATCCAAGCAGAAGCTTCATCTCGCACTGAAGGCAAAGCAGGAGAATCTTGAATTGTCTGTGGACTCGCTCGTCGACTCAATGAGAAGTTCCATGAAGACAGAGAAAACAGTTTCAAGCGAATCGCTAGTGAAACGAGGAAGAAACCTCACTGATGAGATCAAGCTGAAGAATGATGGGAAAGCTAGAGCGCAAGACAATAAGAAAGCTCCGACGAACGTAAAGCAAACGGCGCAGCAAACTAATCAAATTCGTAAGAGCTTCCTCTCCCAA
Organism: Smittia sp. YW1114-2; assembly: GCA_033064975.1. Classification (NCBI taxonomy): domain Eukaryota; kingdom Metazoa; phylum Arthropoda; class Insecta; order Diptera; family Chironomidae; genus Smittia; species Smittia sp. YW1114-2. The sequence goes on from CP093832.1 coordinate 1,219,784, forward strand.
AAATCACGTGAGATTCTGGCGAAACGCAGTCACGAACGCAAACATTCCACGAACTCAAACTCGAGTGTGACGACGACCAAGTCGACTATTCCCTCTCCAAGGCTTCACGATATCAATAAGTCAAGTTCGTCTGCGTCTCTGGAATCGAAGAAGAAAGTTTTCTCGACGACTCTTCATCTGAGGAAAACAGCAAAACTAACGGAGCCGATTCCATTGAAGAAAAGCGCCAGCACTAAGAGCGTCCCGGCCACCAAACCTCTCGCTAAAAACGTCAAAGCAAACCCCACGAGAAAGTCCGCTTCGACAGCGAAGATAATTCCCGACAAGAAGCCTGAGAAGAAGGTTTCGCAAGCGCCCATCGCCAAAGCGGAAGACGAAGACGAGATCATGATGAAGATGGCTCGATCTAACACATTCAGCAAGGAAACGTCAGATAATCCGCTTGAGCTGCTGAAGACGATTAATTAGAGTCTCGACGACAGTATTTGTAGCGTGTCTGCCCAAACTATTAATTAGGATCCACTCTCAACGGTCTAGTCATGTGCGAATAATTATTTTACACTTAACGTAGCTTAGCGATTGCATCACATTTTATTTCTTTATTGTTTCGCGAAGTCGATGTTGTGCAAGTTGTGACAACTTATTGCGATAGCGCGCTTTACGACTTCTTCGCCGCCTTTCAGCACCCAAAAATCTATTTTAATCTTATCAAAGTTATTTGTGATCATGCCGAGGAATCTCTTGATTTGTGAGAACTTTTTTCTATACTTTAGATGTTAATTAATAAAGGACAACTTGAATTGTTTGCGCAAGCTTTATTTTGATGTATCGAAATGAACAGAGAACACGAACTTGTTTTATTGAGCCTCGGCTTTGACGTCTGTTTTCAAGCGTCGTGACGAAACAGACAGTTTCAGCAAGTTGGCAGTCGCGTGTAAAATGGCTTTCTCTAAGGTGGCGGTTGTGCTTTCGGCGTTCTTGGCAGTTTTCGTTCTAGCCATGCTGATGACAAGAGGGAAAAGGGTCAAGGGAGTCGTTACGTACACTATCGGCAATGACGAGATCGATGAAGACAGCGAACTTTTACATATCGAGCAAGTGTTGCTGAAAGTTCCAAACGAGAGTAACTTGACGGTGGTAATTTCTTCGTAATGAGCGGCAAACCAACACGGATTAATCGTTTCCTTCGCAGGTTCACGTTGGCTTCCCGCACAATGTGAGTAGAAGAGGAAAATCATTAACAAGTCATGCAAGGCTCGCATTATGCGGCACTCCAACCCCTTTCCGACATGCAAAGCTTCTCTCTTAATCTCTGCAGTGATTCCGTTGGCCCCCAGCGGAGCGTTTGAAGGCTTCAGAGTGTAGAAAAGTCAATATTCTTTTATTTCAGGGACTCGGGTACGTTATCACGCTCGTTAAAGTTCAAAACTACAACTCAAAGTACACTGAAGAAGAGCTACAGGAAGATGACAAGGAGAATGAAAATTTCTGGGTTCTTCTGAGCGATGGAGAGATCGGCAGCGACTGGGTGACCGTGGAAATAAATTCATTCGAAGACATCGATGTGGATGTTGAGTTTTACGGCTACGTAGAAGACTCATGATGACTTCGTGGCGCTCGCTTCCTTCACGAGCTTCGACAACTCGGCCGCGTCATAGCCGATAAGATCTTTCAAATTGCAAACAAACTTGTAAACGAATCTGGAAAGAGAATTGATTTTAGCAAAGGTCAATGGAATCATTGGCCGCTTCACCTTTTCCCTTGGACTTTCGAAATCATATCTCCGTCGTAATAGTAACGCAAAGCTCGCGAAAGCTTTTCGTAGTTCATGGCCGGTTTATTCTTCCGTTGACCCCATAAACTCGCGCAGAGCTCCGGGTCGTTGAGTTTGAATTCGCCGGCTTCTCCGCACCATTCAATCACTGAAGTGTATTCGTGATCAGTGAGGATTTCAAGGAGAAACTGCCAGAGTTGGATTTGTCCGTTGTTCCCATTCCTATTGTCTGATCCGATATGCATAACTAGAAAAGCTTTGATTACATTTTGAAATCTTTGAAGAACTGTGGAACTTACTTGGCTTCTGGTTTCTTTTGAGCGAGTTTCCCATTTCTTCTCTATCATTGTCAAACTCCTCGAATCTTGATCCCTCGGCTTTAAAGTTGAATTGCAAAGGCGAGTTTTCACTTGATCCATTGAAGACATCGCTGTTGCTTCCATTTAACTCGCAACTCAGTCGTTTGTAATACTTCGCGATTTCTTCTTCAGTTGGTTTTAGGACATCAAGGATATTTATTCGCATTAAAGGCCACTGAATGCAAAGGTTGATTTGTACGAGTCCTAAAATTGATTAGAGATCATTAGTCAGTCTGAAAACCACAAGCTTAATCGCAATCAAGCCACCTGTATCACACGAAAGACATTGCTCCGTTAATGAATTGTTTTGATCCAGCTGAAAAGAAAAATCGTGAGCTTTGGCAACTCTCGAGTAGTGAAATCTGCTTACCTGCTGTGAGTCTTGCAGCCAAAACTCGAATCCTTTTAGTTTATTGCCTAACTGTTGCTCTACTAGTTTTCTATGGAAATATTTTTCCTAAATTCATTTCGATCATTATTAACTGGTTCTGCTTACTTGAGTTTTGCTAGCGGCTCGTTTATCATGATGTGGAAGATCAGGGCGTCATTGTCCTCTGCTCCAGAATTGTTTTCATCGTCGTTCATTCCTAATTTTGAAGTTATTCAAAAATCAATTTGTTTATTTATATTTTTCCACTTTCTACTTTTGCGTCTTTCTTTTTAGCATCTTTTTTTCATCGTTTAAATTTTTTGTTTCCGGTAAATTTTGTATTTGTTATTTTTCACGCATAATTTGAGATATCTTAGATTTTCAAGGTAATCAACACTGATAACGAATGAAAATATTTGTAAGACATTTGTTTCAGTTACTACACTTGTTCAGGTTCAATAAACTGTCTGCTTCAGGTGATCGTTTTAATGAGCTCGTTAATCCTCATTACAAATTACTTGAGAAAATCAACTGTCGCGCATGATTACATTAAATCATCTTTATTTTATAGCTCAGTAGCTTCTGTCATTTGAAAGCCTTCGGTCACCGCGAGATTGCATTGAGCAAATATTTAAAGTGGCGAAATCTGATAAACGTCTCGAGTTGGAAATGGAGTTCTGTGATTAGAAAAGTCTCAGTGAATGTAGCAGCATGTTGCGAATGAAAAACGACGGTAAAGTCCACGTTTTATTAGGAAAAGCCGTGACAATCATTAAACATTGCAGATGAAGTAAGGATCAAGCAGAGAACGATTCTTTGGTATCTCGTCTTTATCGGTTTTAGCGTGAATTATATGATTCGGATCAACGTGAACATTTCCATCGTGGACATGATAGATAGCAATTTTAGAAAAGTAACAAACAACACTCTGATTGACTCAGAATGTATCGACGTCTCGTTGCGAAATATTTCGAACGGTACCGAGAGTTCACCGCTCGCCAAAGATAAGCGAAGATTTCCGTCGCTCGAACGAAAACTGCTCGACCTATTAGGGGTAAGAAAAGGTTCTCAAATATTATTCTTATCTCTCGCGTGCCTCGCTAATTTGTCGCGTTTGATGGCTCATAATTCTAACTCGCTTATCACTCAGCTTTGATTGAATTAAATTGACCAATTTTTCGGCAGATCGAGTACGAGCGAGAAGGCTTCAAGTGGGATGAATATCAGCAAGGGGTCGCACTCGGAGCGTTCTTCTGGCTGCATTTTCTCCTTCAACTTCCAGGCGGCGTTCTAGCCGCAAAGTATGGCACGAAGAAGATCTTTGGCTACTCAAACCTGATCGGTTGTCTGATGTGCTGTTTAATACCGATCGCGTCTTATCTCGACTATCATCTCATGATCAGTTTGCGAGTTTTACAAGGAATTATTTGCTCAGCGTCTTGGCCTTCGATGCATCATCTCTCGGGCCAGTGGATACCAGCCGATGAAAGATCATCGTTTGTCACTTCATATTTAGGATCTTCAATGGGTGTCGCGATTTATTACCCAATCTTTGGCTGGATTATGAGAACGTTTAGCTGGGAATACATTTATCATTTTTGCGGAGTCGTTGGATTAGTTTGGTTTCTTTGCTGGAACTACTACGTTTACGACACGCCATCGCTCCATCCCAGGATTAATCCTATTGAAAGAAATTACATACACGAGAAGCTTGGATCGTCGCTGCAGCTGAAGGAAGATGGAGAAAAGCGCCAAATTCCTTGGCGGCAAATTCTTGTTTCTCGGCCTTTGTGGATCAACACGGTTGCGCAGTTCGGGGGCGTGTGGGGTCTCTTCACCATCCTGACTCAAGCGCCTTCTTATTTTCGATTCGTTCATGGATGGGACTCGGCGAAAGTTGGAATCTTTTCGGGCCTCCCGCATCTGATGAGAGTGGCAATTGCCGTTGTAGTCTCGAAGGTCGCTGATTATCTTTTGAGAAATGATAAAATGTCTCGAAACAACGTGAGAAATATCGGAACAACGATCTGTTGTACGATCAACGGGATCTTCGTTCTCGCCCTTGCATATTCTGGTTGCAACGCAACGTTAGCATGCGCTTTCATAGTTCTCGCGACTGGATGCCACGGCGCTGTTTCATCCGGCCCACTCGCTGGAATCATTGACAACTCTCCGAACTTTGCTGGCGTTCTTCTTGGAATCGTGAACACGTTCTGCGTCATCCCAGGATTCATATCGCCGATAATTGTAAGCTACTTAACGTTTGAGAATCAAAGCGTCGACAGCTGGCGGCAAATTTTCCTGATCTGCTCAGCTGTGCTGACAGTGAGTGGATTCATCTACGTTCTGTTCTCGGATTCGTCGAGACAAGAATGGAACAAAGCGCCGAAAGCAACATGTGATGAGCCGAACTGCGATCAAGAAATGTTAAACTGCGATAAGTCTTGTAAAGAATAAATTCTATTTCACAAATATTTCAACATCTGGGATTTGATCACCGATGACGCCTTTTTCCTCCATTATTTGTTGGACCTTTTTCCAAATTGGCGATGCGCTAGCCAAGCACTTCATGTTCGCGATGATGTAGAAACCGAATTTCGCTCGTGATAAAAGCACTGCGATTCGATTTTCTGTTGCTAGAAAGCCAATGTCGTGTTTCTCGTTGCTTCGGACGAGAGACAGCAAAATGATATCCGACTCTTCTCCTTGATAAGCATCGAGGACAGCGACTCTCACGTTGGAGTCTGTGAGTTGCCATAATCGCTTCTGAATCCGTTGCGCTTGAGCAGCGTAGGCCGTTAGAATTGTGATCTGGCTGGCATCATTTCCGCTGTTCAACAGCTTAAGACACAACTGAACGATGTACTCTGCTTCAAAAGGGTTTTCTTTCGATGTCTCGCCAGCGTCGACTGACTCTGGGTGCGAATGGCTTAAGCAGAAGAAGTTCCTTGTCATTCCTTTGACGTCTGGCTGATTGTCAACCTTTTCCCCGTCTTTGAGCTGTTTGTAGATCGTCCCACGAACCAAATCGCACATCTCTGACCTCATTCGCATTTGAACATCCAAAGTTATGAACTCAAAATTGTTTCTGATCAATCGCTCGAAGAAGGAAACGTCGAAGTTAAAGTTCCTTGCCAAGTCGTAACTGTTTGTCAGTGGTCGAAGTTGCTGATGGTCGCCAATCATGATAACTTGCTTCGTCTCGCTTGTCAGTGAAACAAGAACGTGGCTCTCAAGCACTTCTGATGCCTCTTCAATGATTACAATTCCAGGCTTGAGCATCTTGTTGATTGCAAGGTTTTTGGCGGCGAACGTTGTTGTCATTCCAACGACTCGTTTCTGGTTCACGCTTTGGAAGGAACTAAGTTGATGAATCTCGCCAATCAGCCCATGATGCGTTGATATTTTGCTACGAATTTTTTCATCGTTATCTTTCCGTTCCATCAATTTTACGACTTCTTGTTCAAGTTGATGTTGGAGCTTTCCCATATATTTTTTCAATTCAACCGACATCTCAGCTTTGAAGATGAACTGCTCGAGCTCTTCGCACTTCGACTGCCCACCAAGCCGCGCTATGTTGCTGGTGAACTTTGAAGCGCCAAGAAGAAACTTGTCCAATGCGCTGTTAGTCTGCGTAAGAATCAGAATCGTCTCGCTCGTGTTGTCCAAGAGGATTTTCAAGATTTCCAATCCAACGAAAGTCTTCCCAGTGCCTGGCGGTCCTTGAATAACGCTGAACTCACTCGTAACTGCTTTTTGAACAGCTTTCAGCTGCATGCACTCGAGTGAGAGTTGAAAGCTTGTTGGCCAGGCATTGAGGTCTTTGACGTTGAAGGAAAATCCTTTATAGACAAACTGGTCTGAGTGTTGATAGTTAGGAAACTTTCGAGAGTCTTGGAGCTTTAAAATTTGCTGTTTGAACGGAAAGTTCAGCTCATTGAGGTTCTTCATTATATTGAAAACACGATGGTAAGGCTCGAAGAACGCCGCGGGCTCGATCATGATGAAATCTTGCTCGAAGATTTCCGTAACATTTTCTGTTTTGATGATATCGATTGAGAGCTCAATGCTATGATCTCTTATCTCTCGTTTTAAAACCACAGCAACGACAAGATCAGTGAGGTCTGGCGAAGACGTAAAGCAAAGCATTTGTCCGGTGAAGAATCTTCGATTCAAGTTAATCGGGCCTTTCACTTGGACGATAAGCAAACGACACTGCATGTTCCAAAGCTTTCTACTGACTGATTGGATCTTCACGTTTGGAAGAACCATTGGATTTCTAGTCGTTAAAGCTCTGCTTATCATTCGCTTTGCCCACTTTTCCAGTTTGATCTTGTGCTTTGGTACGATTCCGATTGCTTCACGGAGTTTGCTGATGAAATCCTCCTTAAGCAAGGGAAGCTGAACTCGAAGATAATGCGAGACGTTTTCATACTCGCCTTCAACGACGTTTGCAGTAAGATTCTCATCAACGATCGTTAGGTCGTTCAGAGTTGGATAAATCTGTTGAAGAGAAAGTTTCAGTGAGAGATTATCAAATGAATTTCTTTCAAACTCACGTCGTAAAACTTAAACGATTCAAGATTCTGCTGGTATTCAATTTGAAGTCTCTGGATTCGGCTCGAATCGTTCCATTCGCTCTTAGTTGTTGTCTCCATGAGTTCGAGAATGTTAACGTAAAAGCTTTCGACTTCGGAGCTGAAGAAGTTGTTGACCAAGAGGCTATGAAGCAGCAGCTCGATGTTAGAGAAAAAGCAATTCATGTCGACGCTTAGCAGGAACTTCATGTCTTTATGCTTGTGCTCGAGAAATCCCTTGACAAACTTTGTTACCTCAGACCAGAACGAGGCGATTAATGAAATGTTTTCAAGCAACTTTCGGTTGTGAGATAGAAACGGAATCTGCAGGAGAGCTACATTAATTTGCAAAAGCTCCACGATGATCTCATGCGTGACTCTTTGCTGATGTGTGAGCAAATACCTTTCGAACTGACCAAATGTCTCGCAGATGAGAAGATTGACATCGGACGAGTTGTAGCTTCGGATTCTGACCAAATCTTTGATGGAATACGACTGAACTGTGATCGCATCCTTCTGCATTGAGTCTCGCCTTGAGCCTCCAGGCTTCAACTTGTCCTGCTGTTGTTTCAACTTCATTTTCTCTTGAATTTCGTTGAAATAGTTGCCGTCGTCTTCTGGTGAAATCTTCATCGTCGGTGCCACATCTTGATTCGCTTTCTGTTGTTGACGAGTCTTGGCGATCTTCTCCACCTTCTCGTCCCAATCAATGTTGTCCCAATCGTCCATCGAAACTTGTTCGGGATTTGTTTTAGCTTTTGCGTCTTTCGTGGGCTCGTTCTTGTCATACGTGGAAGTGAAATATTCAAACCCCCTTCCTCCCTCGTAGAAGCCAAGTCGAAGCGTTATGTTGAAGTTTATTGCTTGGTAAGAATTAGATTGGCAAAATTAGACATAATTTATTAACAAATTTGAAATTTCCGGCTCTGCTTTAAGATGTTTGGTGGAAAATCTTAGCTCGCTCGGCACATGAGAAACGTTCACAAGAAACCAAGGAAGTCGATGAGTCGGAAGTTGGCGGCAGCTGATGTAAAGATATGCGACTCTCACGTAAGTTGAGTCCGTTGTCTTATTCTGGCTCGAATGATTCTTGTTCCACCTTGGGATCAACTTTAATTTGTTCGCCTTTGATAACATGATGAATGTTCTTCATGTGACGACTCAGATGACATTTCTTGCTGAACTCCTTTGAACAAATCTGGAGTGAAATGAAAGATTTCCTTAACAATTCTCTTTTGAGTCTGAAGCTCTTACCGTGCACACTGGTTTCTCTAGCCCTTTGCCTTCTATATGCACTCGTTGATTGTGATCATAGAGATCTCGTTCGCGGCAGTAGCTTCTCTCACATTGATCGCAAGAGAACGGACGAGGAGCAGCGTTGACTTGTCCCTTCTGATGCTTTCGCATGTTGTGTTTCCGCAGCGACGTTCGACAAGTGTAAGTCTTCTGACATTCCTCACAGCGCCACCTAAAACGGGAGAAAAGTTAGTCGATTCTGGCTGATTGCATGAGGAGTTCATGAGTTACTTTTCCGGATCCGTGTGGCGGATTCGATGCTTTTGCAAGTGAATTTTGTTGGTGAACGTTTCGCTGCAAAACTCGCACATGAATGGTTTCTCGCAAACGTGCGAAACGGTGCGGTGATATTTCAGAGCTTGGTCTGATCGGAACGCGGCAGTGCATTCAGGGAAGTCGCATTTCAGCGGCTTGGCATACGGATCATCGCTGAAGTGACGCAGCTTCATATGTTCTCCCATCTTTCTAGCGACAACCATTGTCGAACACTTCTCACACATTATCCGACGATTCGCGTCGTTAACTTTTGATTCACGAGGTTCACGCTCTTTACTTTCTCCAGGCTTAGCGAAATGACCGCGAGTGTGAATGTGAAGATGATCGCGGAACTTGAATGATTTCGGACACAGCTTGCATTTGTAGGCAAAACTCATCTTCTGAACTGGGTTTGAAAGGGACTCCTGGTTAGATTCTTCTTTGCTGAATGGAGTGAAGTAATCGTCTGATGCATTCCCATCATCCCCGCTTCCTTCTACGTTCATCGGTTCATCGATTTTGGATTCAACTTCTGCTTCATCATCAATGCTTATAACTTCGGGAATGACAAGTTTCGGAGCCACAATCCGTGGCGGTTTACACCGCAGCTTGCGTTTGTTCATCACGTGCTTTAGTAAATGGTCTATGAGTCTCATTTGAAGCATAACAGCGTTCGGGCAGTTGCAATATTGAGAGTACTTGTCGTCTTTTATATCTGAAATGAGCAACACGAGTGTAATGCAATACCGAAGAGAAGAAGTAATCAAAATTACCCGCATGATTAAGGATGAAATGGTCTGCAAGTTGATCTGAAAGTTAAAGGTTTTGTCAGAAGGAAATTAATTTAAGACTTGTAGATTGTACCTCGAATTTTCTTTCCCTCGATGCAGAGAAGGCAGCTCGTCATCTGCTTCCGCCGGATGTACTCGTATTGCTGTGTCGGCGTCATTCTTTCAAAGCTCAATCTGTTAGTTCTGCTGCGCTCCATGTTGATTTTAGGATTTTTCTGCTCAAAAAATTGGTTTTGTTTATTAGTTTTGTGCTAAAGATGCAAAACTTTCGCATCTTTAGCACGAAATAGATACAAAAATAAAGTAAACTTTTAAATAAAAAATATCCACTCAGTAAAAGCTTTGAAATGTCGACTCGTTTGTACTCTGGGGACTTTGAGACAAAGATTATTAAGGAAGAACCCTTTGAAGCTTGTTTTGTGGTTGAACAAAATGCGTATCAAAGTACTGCGATAAAGAAAACTGAAGTCTGTCATTTGTGCAAAATCGCGACAAGACTGCAACGGGGTTTGTACAAACATATTAAAGCCCACCATCCTGACGACGGATCGGAAACTATGAGAATATGCTCGGATCATTGCATCGCTGGCAAAATGATCCAGACTGAGATCGCCGATCATTTGATGTCGCTGTTCATTTCGCTTGACACAATGTCAGAGTCGTCAGAAACTTGCGAAGAATGTATGAAGACTGGAACACGAAACGAGTTGTCAACACGCCTTTGCCCAGTGGGAAAGAAATACCAGCAATTGCTATTCAATCACAGCCAAAAGGAACATTCAGCGAGCGGTGAGTCTTGATTGATTATTTGAAATTTCTGGTTGACTGACTCGAGCTCATTTTTAGTGACTGTCTACGACGAGTTCAACGTTTCGATGACAAGCTGCTTCTGTCCTGAAGGCATTTCAATTCAAAAGGATCTTGTGAATCATTTGCTTTCTCATTTCGTCTGGATTAAGGAAGAAAATGTTGAAGAAGAATTTGAAGAAAACGAATGCACGCAGTTGAATTTTTCCCCGTCGAGTGGATCTCTACAGAAACCGAGCTTTGGCTGGCAGGATGACGATGATCTGCCATTGACCACAGCAGAGTATTCAGCGGAACGCTTAGCCTCTTCAGATAATTTAAAACTCAGTCAAGAGTTGCAGAATGATGAAAGCTTTCTCGTTCAAGTTAAGAACGAGCTCGGACGCCGCGAGATGTTGTCGAGTAGACCACGAAGAACAAATGCCGCTGGAAGTCATCCTAGCGACGAACATTATCTGCTAGAAAATCGCCGATACTTCTGCAATTTTTGCTCCTACGTCACTGTACATAAAAAGCGGTATCGAGCACATTGGGAGGCCGCTCACGATCCTTCCAATCCCAATGTCCCAACTCATCAAAGCTCTACGAAATCTGCTGATCATCCGGGCGATCTTGACTGCCAACTCGAACAGAAACGATATTATTGTAGATTATGTTCTTACGTGTGCGACAGCAAGCAACGCCATCGAGTTCATTGGGACTTCGAGCACGATTTGATCAACGCTCATCTTTGCCTCGATCCATCTTGCAGCAATCGATTCCAAACCGCAGCAGAAGCTGAAAAACACTACCAAGGAAGACATTTGGGGATACAAAGTTGGCAAGTCGAACGAAAAGGAAGACCAAAGGGGACTAAATGTATCAGCAAGAGCGAAGCTGATAATCTGCAGTGCGAAGTTTGCTCCAAGGAATTTGCTTCTGCAACGAAGCTGAGGTTGCATCGCGTTATTCATCGAGAGAAAAGTTTCGTTTGCGACATCTGCGGATTCCAGTCATACACTCGAGCTTTCATCAAAATTCACATGGGCAGAAAGCACCTAACGAACTTCATTTGCGGGGAGTGTGATGAATCGTTCTCGATGAAATCTAAACTCAATGAACACGAGAAAACGGTGCACAGCGGATCATCGATGAGCTTTCACTCGACTGGAGACAATCAGCTCGTTTGCGATCAGCCGGACTGCGGTCGAATATTCTCCGATAAGAACAAACTCAAGCAACATCACGATTGTGTACACAGCAAAGTCTTGTGTGACCAATGTTGTCAGTTAGTCGCTGAACGTCACATTGAGCGTCACATGCAATCGCGGCATGGCTACGAGAAACCATTCAAGTGTGAGTTCGAGGGCTGCAAGTCGTCTTTCGTATACAGAAGAAGCTTGAACTTGCACATGAATTTGCATGCTGGCATCAGGTAAATGACGTTGAGCGATTAGCTGGAAATTTCTCATGAGCTTTCTTCCACAGACCGTTCCAGTGCGAATACTGCTCGAAAGCTTATGTGTCCAAGAATAGTCTGGCCATCCATCTCATTCAACACGTCAATCCTAACAAGTAAGCTCCATTTGTGTTCCCTACGAATTAATATTCAATTTTTGATTTCAGACATCGCTGCGAAATCTGTAAAACGAATTTCACGACAGGTCAAGGACTTCGCAGTCATCTTCGGCTCCATTCCGTCGACGCCAAGCAACGTCCGTTCTCCTGCGATCATCCAGGCTGCAACAAGGCTTTCAAATTCCCAGAGCATGTCAGAGCGCACTTCTATCACTGCCATACGGAAGCGGGTCGAGCTAAGATCAAATTGCTAGCTAGTCGACCGAACAAGAAAAAGTATCCGAAGAAAAAGAAGGGAACCAGCCAGAGAAAAGTTCACAAGGATTACAAGAAAGTTCTCGACGAGACAATCAACAAAGTGCGTTACCTCTGCGAGTTCGAAGGATGCTCAAGACACTTCAGTGATAAGCGAGTGCTTGAGAGCCACATCAACACAGTCCATTTCGGAATAAAGTCGTCGTTTCTCTGCGAAATTTGCTCGCAGTCGTTTGCAACTCAAAAATCGCTGAAAATTCATCAACCAATCCACTTGGACTACGACAGGTGAGTTGTCTTTTCAATTAGGAGAGCTGGAGATTTACCGATTGATCGTTCCAGCTTCAGCTGCAAGTTTTGTGGTAAAGGCTACAAGTCAAAGTCATCGCTCATTTACCATGAGGGAACGCACACTGGACATGCCAACAGAAAGCCAAGAAAAGCTAAATAAGAAGCTGCGAATAAAATAGTCGAACGTGAAACAAGAAAATAACGGAAACGGTTTTCAAACTTCAATAATCTGAGATTGCCAACTTATCTCGTCCCCTCGATTAGATATTTGTTGATATCCTGAAGAAGTTTTCCGATTTGCAATGAGGATAAGACAGAAGAGTATTAAGCAAGAGCCGCGGAATGATGAAGAATCGAAGGCAGAGAATGAGGACATAAATCATTGCGTTCTTTTCTCGAAAGGATTGAGACTGCAGAACATCTTTGCCAAACACATTCAGCTCGAGCACTCAAACGAAGGTAAAGCTTTAGGTCCACAACTTCCTTACCATTCAACCTCGGTTTTGATTCCAGGTCAAGACGAGCTCAAGCCACCGTCGGCGATTTGTTCTTGCGTTGATGGCCTCAAGATGAAAATCGACATTATCAGCTACGTGATGTTGCACTTCCCTCCTGGCGAGGCTCATTCAGACACATCTAACGCCTTATGCCTCTGTCCATCGGGCCTGTTTTTTAAACAAGTGTTTAGCGACCACATCCAGGAACTTCACGCCGATGAATGTAAGTTGGGAACTTCAACTGGTTGTTTTATATTACCAAAAAGCTCTTTATTCAATCAACAGTGAAATTATTCAATGAGCTCAAGTTACCACTGAAGTATTGTTTGTGCGATGAAGGCCTGAAGTTGCAGTCCAACCTAATAAATCATCTAATGTCGCACTTCTATTCCACAAGCACAGCAGTTGAAATCAAAGTCGAGCCTAAATTAAGAGATTACGATGAAGCTGCAAGCGTAGAATCTTGTCCGGACGATGCTGATTCCGATCAGTCGGAAAATCTTCCTCTGGCGACCACAGAACCACAGAAATGCTTCGTTTGCGACACGTGCAGCTTTTCAACTCCCGATCGAAACTTCCTTCAGCTGCATTGGAAGGCAGAACACGATCCATCAAACGAGTTTTGCTGCAAAAGGAAATATTGTCGAAGCCGTTTCAAGACTCAATCGGAACTTGTTCTTCATGGACGAGTGCATGAGAGATCAGACGCATCAACTAAAAGCTCGCTCTGCCACATCTGCTCGAAGTTTTTCTCGTCAGCCGGTCAGCTAAAAGCTCATCTCAAGACACACCAAGAGAAGAGTTTCTGCTGCGATCTGTGTGGATCAAAGTTCAAGACTCGACAGGAGGTGAAAGTCCATGTTTTGAGGCACAAAGGACTGTGGCAGTACTCGAAGGTGCAAAGATTGTTTCCAACCAAAGTTCGAGTCAAGAAAGAGCGAATCAAGAAAATTCCAGACGAGCTCAAGCCGTTCAAATGTGAATACGAAGGATGTCCAAGAAGATTTAAACTTCAGTCTCAACTTCAAGATCATATTAATGTCCATCTAGGTGTCAAGCCGTACAAATGCGATCACTGCCCTGAATCGTTTCGAGCTCGAAATGGATTAACGACACACCAAAAGCTGCACACAGATCCGTACAAGAACTTTTGCCATATCTGCCAAAGGAGTTTCTCGACGAAGAACGCCCTGCAAGACCACAACGACAGCCTTCATTCTGGCCAACTTCCTTACGCTTGCTCGTATTGCCAAAATACTTTTCGTCTCAAAAAGCAACTTCTCGCGCACATCGAAACTCACGAGAGAGTTCATTGCGACATTTGTAGAAAGAGCGTCTTAGTTCAGAAGTTCGAGAAGCACAAGCTGAAACACCAAGCGACTTTAAATGGAGACAAACCGTTCAAGTGTGACTACGAGGGCTGCGATGCTTCGTTCTTGTACAGTTCTCATCTCAGCGACCATAAGAATGTCCACTCAAACCTACGCCCTCATCGATGCGACATTTGCTCGGAAGGCTTCAACTATCGATCGGCGATGCTGAGACATCGTCAGACACACGTTGATCCTGATAAATTCCGCTGCGAAATTTGTCAAAAGTCTTATGCTTCTGCTTATTCGCTGTCGTTGCACGATCGACTGCACGCTAGCGATCAAAACCATCGGCCGTTCGCTTGTAGCTTCAAAGGATGCGATATGACGTTCAAATTTAAGGATCACGTTCAGAAACATTATCGCAAAATGCACGAAAGAGCTGGTCGAGTGAAATGCAAGGTGAATATCAAACCAAATGCTTGACATTGGAAACTTACAAATATTTTCACGGTTTCAGTTCTGTTCGAAGACCTTTTTCTCAAATTATCATCTCATCCGTCATAAATCTACAGTTCACAAAATCGATCCTGCAACTGATATGTCCGGAACTTCAGCTGGCATCGTGAAACTGGCCGACAAAGAAGTTTTCTCCTGAACATAAACGAGTAAAACTCAAATAAAAATTCAACGGTTTCTCAAAATTTAAAATTTTGCATAATTTTCGCGTCTGTTTATATTTTCTGAATATTTTGTCGGAATTAAATTCACATTTTACGAGATAGCGCTGTAACAAATCATTAGAGTTTGATTATTCTGTGTTAGGCAGACATAGACGAACAAATGGACGCGAAGACTCCGACATTCGTCATCAAGGAAGAGCCGTTCGAAGAGTTTTTTGTTCCCGAGGAGAATGTTCAGACCAAAACTTATTCAAGCGCTTGCTGTCTTTGCCTTGAAGGGGTCAAGCTTCAAAATTTGTTATACAATCATATTCAAACACAGCATTGCGATGAAGGTAAGGAGATTCCGAAAATTAATTATAAAAATGATAACGTGTGAAAGTTACAGGTAACGAAGAATTCAATGTTGCATTGACATGCTGTTCCTGCTCTGAAGGTCTCTCCATCCAAACTGATCTCATCAATCATCTGCTGTCTCATTTCGTGATAAAAACGGAACCCGACCAGATACAGTTAGACGATGAAGATACTGAAATGACAATGAACTCCAAAGATTTAGGAGCTCGAGATCCTGTGACGAAACGGTTTGTTTGTGGGCTGTGCGAGAAGTCGTTCCAGTACAAGCAGGGCTTGCAGAAACATTATTACAATGAGCATGATCCGGACAACTTCCGAGTCAAGTATCAGCGTAATGCCGATTCAACTTCCTCAAAGGTTCAATGTGAATTTTGTCCTAAAGAGTTCAAGTATAAACAGGGAGCACAAAAGCACTGGGACTTGGAACATAATCCAATCAACGCTTTCCCCTGCCCTAGGCCTGAATGTTCGAGTCGCTGCAAGACGCTTAAGAATCTTCATGCTCATCTGCGAGTTCACGATCCGCCGAGAGAAGAAGGAATCAACAATCTACAATGCCACAAATGTTTGAAGATGTTCCCGTCGCAGAAACAACTCACACTTCACTTTTACACTCATCGCGAGAAATTCTTTTGCTGTGACAAATGTGGATCAAAGTTTAACAATCGCGAGCAGATCAAAAATCATGTTCTTCGTCATGTTGGTCTCTTCCAGAAGAAAGTCGTCCATCAAAGAATTATTTGTGATGAATGCTCGACTCTTGTCTTCACTCATAAAATGAAACGTCACAAAATGATCCATCACTCAGATGAGAAGCCTTTCAAGTGCGAAGCGATTGGATGCAAAGCTGCATTTTCTGATGGAAGAATTCTTAGTGATCACATGAACATTCATTTAAAAATTAAGCCCTACAAATGTGAATTTTGTTCGGAAGCATTTAGATCAGGAGCAAACTTAAGACTTCATCGAGTTCGTCACACAGATCCTGACCGATATCGATGCAACGAATGCCAAACAAACTTTGTGACGAAACAAGCTCTTCAAAAGCACAATCGCCGACATAGTTCAGATCCTGAGGTTCGTCCCTTTCTCTGTGACTATCCAGACTGCAACAGCACATTCAAACAAAAGGAGCACGTCAGGAATCATATTCGAAGAACTCATGAAAAGTCTGATGAAGTTTTCTATTGCGAGCTTTGCGTGAAAAGCTACGATCGAAAAGATGCGCTGGGCAAGCACATGCGAAAAGCTCACGGAATTGTCAAACGGAAATCTCGAGTCTTTCCATTGAGCTAAGCTGATGACTGAAAATCTTCAAGAACAATAAAATGAATTTCCTAAAGAGTTTCATATTTTATTCTTAGATTTATTGATGAATCGTTGGCAAAGAGCGACTTTTATCGATCGTCATAAAGCATAATTTTTGCTGCATAAAAGTTTCGTTTACATCTTTAGGATCTTTGCGATGCTTCTCGAGACATTCGAATCGTTCATGAGCGCATATTTCTTAAGAGCGTTGAGAAGAACTGACCCGACGATGAGAAGAGCACCAAAAATTGAATAAAAACATGGAATTTGATTAAAGAAAATCACTTGCCAGATGAATGCAAAAACGATTGTTGTAGATCTTGTGATTGAGATGACGCCGGCTTCTTCGAGTTTCAATGATATTGTCAACAGAATTTGACCGAAAAAACTGAAGATTCCTAAAGCTAACACAAGGTAACGATTCTCACACGACGGGAGACAAAATCCGTTTGTTGATATGATAAGAAGTAAAGTGAACGCACAAGCGAAGATTCCAAAGTTGCACATCACAACTGAATGATGAAGATCGCGAAGCACTCGAATGATAATCATTGCGTTAGCTGTGAAGATTGCACTTGCAATTGCAGCTAATGGACCCCAAAAGTAATCAGAGCCTTCAACATCTCGCTCGTCTTGTTCTTCTCCAAAAATCGATGGCGGTTTTACAATGAAGACGATGCCCAACAACGTCAAAGCGATTGTAAAAATGTTGAAGAGTCCACAAGGCTCGCCAAGGAAAACTCGGGAAAATATCGCAACGAAGACTGGAGTTGAAAAAATGATGACCGAGCTTAAAAAAAATATTTTTTAAGTTTCATTTTTAAAGGATTTGAAATTTCTTTTCTTTACCTATCACCGAGTTGCATATTCTGGAAAGCATAAAACGATAACATCAATCCTGCTGTCCCCACAAAACATCTCAGCAGCAAGATTTTCCGTTTTCCTTCGGGAAAAACATTTTCATTTCTGTAGATTACATACGAGACTGATGGCAACAAAACACCCAAAAATCTATGAGGAAATTTTCCAGTTGACTAAACCTCGAACTTTCGTCGCTTTACAAACCTGAACAGCGAAAGCTCCACTGGCGAGACCTCCGCAAGAAATTTAACAATCACTGAACACAAGCTAAAAATTCAACGATTTAAAAAATAGAAAAAATTGGCACAAAAAACAAATATCGCACCTGTAACAAAGGCTGCTCAAAACGGCAAAGATTATTCCATGAAACTGACTTAATTCATTCCTCAAGACCGTCTTTTGAAAACTATTGAGCGTTCGGATCTCTGATAAGTCAGTCATTGTGATGGCAAAGTCGGAGAAATAAAATAAAAAAATATCTCAGACTTTTCCTTTATTTCCCTTCGCGATTTTCGTCCTTTCGGGGAAAGGCAACGATGAAGTTTTCCTGAATTTTCCTTCGCTACAAATTTTCTCGTCCGTTAGATATTTTCGAAGGCGTTTCAATGGCTCTTTGGAAAGACTCGGCTTCTTGGGTTTCCTTCTCGGATGTTATGGACTTTCAGCATGTGCTTGTTGATGTATTTTCTTCGGCTCGTCACGAAGTCGCAGAGCTGTGACAGACCAAATTAGGAATTCGACCAATTCAACAAAGATTTGATAAGATTTACCTTGCACTTCTGGTTAGGCTCCATGCGATGAACGTTGTAAAAATGCTGCTTGAGTTGGTTCTCGAACCGGAACGACTTGCCGCAGTGTTCAGAGTCACAAACGAATGTCTTTTGGCTGCTCGAGTCGTCGTGAGTCCGGAGATGGTTCAGCAAGGAGCCGCGCGATACAAAACACTCAGAACAAACGTCACATTTGTAGCGTTCAGGGTCGACGTGTCTTAATAAATGCTGCCGCCAGTTGCTTTGGAAATAAAACTCTTCCTGACAAAATTGGCAAACGTAATTTTTGATTTTAAGATGCCAGTTTCGGTGGTCGTTGAGTTTCGTGCTGTCGGTGAAGGTTGTAGTGCATCCGACCTCTTGACAAGCGAACGGTCGGAAATCTGTGTGAATATTTCGAATGTGGCGCTTAATGAGATCCCGTCGAACGATCGCAGGGCAGAGATGGCAAACGACCTTTTCCACAACAGTGGATTTAACTTCACGATGAGTTTTGCTAGTGTGGTTGATCAAATGTTTCCTCAACGATTCCCGGAACGTGAAACCTTTTCCACACAGATCGCAAATCAAACTCTTCTCCTCCTTTGGCTTTATGCAGTTTGATTCTTCTGACTTTGAGATCGCTTTCTTGACGTTATGCTCCCTCTCTAAGTGTCTTTCGAGAGTTTGCTTATGTTTGTATCCGTTCGAGCAGAGATGACAATTGAATTGAGGAGTCTTCGACGTTTCCTTTTCACGATTTCTTGCTTTTCTTGGGTCGTGTGCCTTGCTCAAATGCCGTTCAACTGTCTGTTTGTGTTTATATCCATTCCTACAGAAGTTACAGTGATACAACTTCGAGCTTTCGTCGAACGTGAAACTGAGTTGAAGCTTTTGAGTCTCTGGCGATCGTTCTCTCCGGTTGTAGCGGTTCTTGTAACTCGGCTTGGATGAAGATCGATCTACGCCCAACTCTTCCTCCTGCTCTTGTTGTATCTCATCGATTTCACTAGGAACTTCTTCTTTCACCAAAGTTATGTGAGAAAGCAGATGATTAATGAGTTGAAGTTGAATTTTGATGCCTTCGTTGCAGTTGCAGCACTGTAAACTTCCATAGGACTGGTCGAGTATTTCTGTGAAACAAATCCATTGGTTTAAAGGTCTCGAGTCAATACGAAAGCTTCACCGTTCTGATGATACAACTGAATGTGCTCCACAAGTAGATTTTGAAGTTCAATTCCTTCAAGGCAGAGACAGCAAGACTGATATGAACTTTCTTCAGCCATCAGGTGCTCCTCGTCCACCTGCTCCTTTATTTCGCTGTTGACACTGATAGCTCCACTCATCATTCAGGTTTATCCAAATTGAATTTCTTACTTTGTTTTGGTTTGCGGGTCGCGCGATTTTTGTGTCAACAAAGAAGCAAAAAAAAAATTGAAATTGACGCAGAGAAATTTCAATCCCGAAAACTAAATTAAATATCTGAAGAAATCGTAAAGATGACGAACAAGAAAGGAGACAAATCAGAAGAGGATGAAGAGGTAAATGCGGTGGCATCAACCGGCGGTTGATAGCTTGGAAACTTGACTGATAAATCCGATAGGAAGGCCACATCATCACTTGATGATGAATACAAAAAGTTCCGCTGGCTTCAAAGGCTTATTCATCCAAGTATTTCATTGCAGAATGTCCAGATCAACAAATGGGATGGATCTCAAGTGAAACACGCTATTGACGATGCTTTCAAATCATCTTTAATGGAACGACCTAATTGTCGGGAACATTTCGGAATCATCGACGGTCGTCTGTTCATTTGTGCGTTAGCTGTCGGCGTTGCACTTTTCGCACTTGGATATGATTACATTTATACATTCCCAACATCAAAGCCAATCTTGATTGTTTGTGTTGCTTCCTATTTTGTGTTGATGGGAATCCTCACAGTTTACACAACTTACGTGGAGAAAGGAATCTTCGCGGTAGCTGTTCAAACCGATTCGAATGGAAAGACAGTGAGGAAGTGGACGGCCAGCTCCGACATGAAGAAATACGACGACAAGTACACGCTCTCGCTTAGTGTCAAGGACTCGAAGAACGTTCGTGAAACCTCGACAACAAAATCTTGCGCAAACTTCGTCGATGTTGATGGTGTGATCTGTCAAGATTTGGTTAGCGCTGAACTGAAACGTCTTTACAACTCATTGAACAACGCCGAGAAAAAAGATAAATAAGTTCAAGTAATTTAATTCATTTTATTTGTCTCTGAAGAAAAATTACAAATTTAAAGATTCTGTCAATAAAATGTCACTTAATAAGTCTTACGAGCTATCGCTTTCCTGGTCATCTGCTGTATGCTAGACTCGCTTAAGCCAAACCGACCGATTCATAACTTTAACTGAATTGTACTTGTCAATTGCAAGATCAGCGTCTGCTGGAGAATTGAAGTTGATGCATGCGTTTCCGGTAGGTTGACCAATGTCATTAAATCTTCGAATGATCTGGTCAGGACGTAGTTCGAATTCATTGAAGACATCGAGAATATCTTCAATTTCAGCTCGATAACAAAGGTTTGACAACATGAGAACGCATCCGGGATTACCAAAATCGTTTGGTGGAGCCCAATCATTTCTAGGCGGGCCAGCATCCCTTTGCGGTCTCATCGAGTTATCTCCTCCGAAGGAACTTAAAACAGCTTCAACTTGTTCACGAGGAATCATCATAACTTGAACTCGATTATTCTTCATCATTTCGTTGTTCTTCGTTATCGCTTTCTGGGTATCGTTTGGGTATTTGAATTCTACGAAGCAGTCACCACATGGTTGACCTGAAATATTAAATTTTGTTAGAAAAGTTTCAAATCAAATGAAGATTAATGAACAAACCTTTCTTATCGAGCAAAATGTGAACTCTTGTTTTGAAAATTCCGAGATCTTTAAAGAAATTCTCGACGTCTTCAATCTTCGTGTCTGGTTCCATATTTTTGACAATAACGCAATCTGTCTTCAAGTTCATTGGCGGTCCATTATTAAAGTTTCGTTCGTTATTAAAGTTGCGATTTCGTGGATCACGGGACTCGAAAGGTTTGCTGTCCCTTGAGTTGCTATCTTCATTCATGTGATCAAATTTGCTTTCGGATCCATTGTCATTAACTTGTTCTACATCAGGATTATCATATTTTCCAAGTTTTCTCGAAAGTTCGCTGAACTGAGCTTCGGAACCGGCTTCAAGAAAGACTCGTTTGTTCCTGATATAATGAATAAATCTGTTTTCAAGAGTCACTTTTGCCGCCTCGTGTGTTGTGAATTTAACGTAAGCCGTGCTTCGATCAATTATGATGCTTGAAATATTAGGAAACGCTTCTAAAATGTCAGGCTCATTGGCGACTCGTGGAATATCATCGATAATTAGGACTTTAAAGTTTTCATCTGGTTTGAATTCATTTTTCGGCTTTTCTTCTTGCTTGAAATTTCTCTGATTTCTTTCGCGGAAGTTTCCTTGGTCACGATTATTTCGATCATCAAAGTTTCGATTGTTTCTGTTTCCGCCATCGTTCCGATTGAAGTTTCTTTGGACATCGCGATCTTTACTTCGACTTCTTTCTCTGTGTCGATCGTTCCGGGAATCTTGACGATCATCTGTTCTATAATTGTTTCGATTTGCTGGCTTTGGAGTGTTCAATCCACTTTCAAAGTCTTCTTCAGAAATTGACGTGATCATGACTTGTGTGCTCTTCAACTGCCACATGCTCTTCGTCAAAGCTTTTTTCTTTGAGTCCGAAGTAAGAAATCGAACAAGCACGACCCCAGATCGATTGCCCTTACTGTCAGTTACGAACTTAATATCGTTCTGCCCGATTTGCAAGCCACCAAAGAACTTTCTCAAATCGCTGTAATAAGTTTCGTTATCAACGTTTGACACTTTGATGCAAGTTCCGATATCACCAAAAGCTGACGAAGAAGACGATTTGTTTTCAGTTTGGTAATGACGAGCTGGCGGAAGTGATGAGTTACCATTCTGACTGAACATTGCGAAAGCGTTTTGTGGTTTGTTCTGTGTGATTTGATTGTTAGAGAAAACTTGAGGTGGCGGATTATCCCAAACGCTGTTAGAGACTGGAGGTGGAATCGAATAAGCTGCAACGTGTGCCGCTGCAGGAGACGGTTTCTGAATAGAATTATTTGGAATATCATCAGCGGCACTGAAGCGAGTTCTTCGACGAGAATTCGAATCTCTTCCGTCTTTGTCGCTTTCAATAAAGCGATCGCGTGATGATGAACGATAGCCGTGTTTTCTTTCAGGGCTTCGACTTCTGTTGCGACGATTAAGATTTCTGTCCCTTGAATTTGATCGACGATTTCTCGGATCGTTGTTGAACGATAGAGGTTGAGATTGTGGTTCAACAGATTTGGGAGCTAAACCAGAAATCGTATTGACATAATTTAAAGCGTTCGGGTCAATCAAAGTCGCATAATAATTTGCGTACGCGGCAGCAGCTGCAGCAGATGCTGCGTTCTGTTGCATTCCGAGAGCAGTTGATGCTGAGTTTAAACCAGCAAGACCTGGAATCTCAGTTGGTGGCATTTGCTGATAAGCTGATAAGAGCTGAGCTTGCGAAACCGGCGCATGTTGTGAATTTTGCTGTTGCATTGATTGTGTCAAAAAGTTTGTAAGTGAAATTATTGGAGGCTGAGGTGGAACGACAGCGCTTTGAGGCTCAAGCTTTTTAGCAAACTGATTAGCGATCGCAGCCGCTGATAAAACTTGCGGAGATGGAGCTGCCGTTACTTTATTCATAAAAGAAACCGATGACGCTTGTCGAGCTTTCTCAATGACTTTTTGCATCTCAGCTCGAGATGACAGTAACAATGAAACTTGAGTTTCTTTAAGTTTACCTCCGTTCATTTGCATTGCTTGTCGAGCATCTTCGTCAGAGCTTAAAGGAACAAATTGAAAAGAAAAGTTGAATGTTGAGTTAGGTGATGAGGAAGTGTCTTCATTGCACAACTAAGGCGATTGTCAACGCTCCGATCGAGGAATTGAGTTAAAAGTCTCGTTTAAAGTGAAGCGTAGCGCATGGCGCGAAAAGGAAAATGTTCTTTTTGCGCTGGCACGCCAGCCGGTTGAATCTGAAACGATGAATCGAAACTCAAACTCGTTAGCTCGAGACAAGTTTTCCGAACAGAAGCGTTGAGTTTCCAGTTTGAATTTCGCTTTCAACCATCGGATTATGCAATTCGATTCGAGATCAATTAAGATTAACTAGCGTGCAGCTTTCCAGTTTCGATCGGAAGCTGTCGCATGGAGCGGGAAGAACCTGCAACGTTCGACGAAAACGATAAGAAGATATCTACCTGAAAGCGATAAACGCGTCTCCGTTCTCGCCTCCAACTATGTGAACACCACCTTCGGGTATCATTAAGCCTTTGAAGAAGTTGCGAATGTCGGTGGCGTTGGCCGACCACGGCAGATTTTGCAGACGAATAATAACATTCATGTCGCTGACCTTTCAATTTTCCTGCGACAAATAAATCTTTTCTTTTCTCTCTGACGACGACAAAGCCGAGAGCTTTTCCTATTTCTGAAAGTAGAGAAATAAACGTTAAGATTAACACACCAAATCAAGCTGTGCGCTTTAAGCGAATCAACGACCGAATGGAATCATAAACTTCCCAGTGATTTGAAACAAGTTCCGAGCGAACGTCGACGAGACTGAGGAAAAGCGGAAAAAGTTCTCAAACTTTCGTTTTCTTGTCCGCCAACGATTGAAATCAACAAGCCGTTGAACAACGTCTCCGACCACGAATCACTCGTGTTTACCATAAATTATTCAAGAGCGTCGATCCTAAAACGCGATGCCGTTCGACAAGCGGCTTTGCCGATGACATCACGTGGCAATCTCCCATCGCACTAATGGAAAACTGATTGGCGATTAAATTTTCTTAAAACAAACTTGGCAACAAATTAAGTGTTTAACGCAGTCCATTGCAATCTCGTTCGCATTCAATGTACGCGTCAAGTTAGCAGCTGATGTGCTCGCTTCAATTATGTGTGATCGAAACCAATCAATGATTCACGAAGAAAGCAACTACGCACACTTGCAGTTGATAATTGTCACAAAGTATCAATGTTAACGGGGACGTATTATATCATTTAGAAACATGTGATGCAGGCTGAAGGGAAAATTCACCGGCTGGGCAGTCAATGATCCATGACATGGTAGCAAGAACGCTTGCGAATCTCAAGTCATTGAACTCTCCGATCAGACAGTTCCGGTTTTCAAGCGTTCATCATCATCAATAATCCTCAAGACAGTTCACCCACTCTCAAGTAACCACAAGATCTCATGCAATTATAATCAGTAATCGAAGCATCGCTCCATGTATGCTGTAACATTAACCTTCCTGTTTGCTTTCATTTAAAGCGGAACACGCACAAAGCGCGATTTTCCATCACGAGCCAATTAAATTGATCATTGGCGACATTTCCGAATCTTTGTTCAGCGAGAAAGAAGAAATATTAACAGAGTTTCAGCGGCTAATGCATCTAACTGGATTGTTGGCTTTTCTTAGACGTTCGAGGAGAGCTCAGCGATGCTGGAGAGAGAAAGTGATTCGATATATGCACATTTATAAAATAGACGTTGCGGTCACTGCAGATACTTAGTCTTTCTTCAAACGTTACAAGTTGAACACGCCACTTCGAGTGGTCGCAAACATTAATAAGTTTACAATGTTGCTTTCAATTGTAAGTTTTTCTCTAAAGTTTTTCACGGAAAAGTTTGCCGAAAATGGGAAATAAATTCTTACAGGAATTATCGGTGCTCGTCCTGTTGTGTGTCACGAGTGTTTTCTGTGAAGAAGATGCAACGGCAACGAAAAATAAGCGCGAAGCTTCGATCGGCAGCTTCAGTTATACAGCGTCAGATATCTCGAAGCATGACGGAAGTCACGTCAAGACGCTCATGGTGCTAAAGAGCTTGGAAATGCCAAGACACGAAGTGTTCTTCCATAAGAAGGCAATGGGAAAGACGACGGTCGAGTATTGGCCGCCAGACATGGACAAGGAAAAGTTCTTCAGCATGAAAGGAGGCGACTTGAGTCTGGAGCTTTGGCCAAGCTCAGCGGAGCGCGAGACGTCAGAGGTGATCATTAAGGAGCCAGCTTCTGAAAAGTTACCCAACACACCCGCGACTGACGCACCAGAGCGCCAGGAAATGGTCACTCCGACCGAGAGCATTGTTTTGAATGACAATGCCATCACTGATTCGGGTCCAGTTATATTTCCAACTTTAGACCCAACAACGAAAGGTCCTGGTCGTAATATTGTGTACATTCCGCGAAACAACGGAAATAAAAAGAGAAAATTGAAAAAGAAAGCGAAACAAGCAAATACCGCGGTTGAAGTAAACTATGGGGCGCTTGATCCCATCTCGATATCTGTAAACGGCGAGGAGGCGATGAACGAGCAACATGTGACTCCAATTTATGAACACATTGACGAGCCGCCTCAAGACATCTTCTTACCCAATCAAATTTACACTGACGTCATAAATAATTTATCAAACTTGACGGAACAGACGTTTGGCATGAAGCGCGACAATGTCACAGATAATAAAATAAAAACAGTTGATCAGATGAAAATTATCGATGCCCAGCAGTCAACTAACGATAATGATTTTAATGACGCGAACAATCTTAATGCTTCCGATACAACGAGCAATAATCAGAAAATAAGTGGCTTGAAATTATCAAGAGGCTCGCGACGAAGGATTCCATCAAAGCCACTTTCGATGGAAGATTTGACGCCGTTGGAAAAATTGTTTCAGCAATTAAAGAGTGCAATTGATGAACGAGATGTGGCGAAGATAAAGAACATTGTGAGATTGATGGAAGAGCCGATTGTGTCGACAGAGGCTTCGATAATTCCTAGCACAACAGAAATTAAGACGACCGAGAGCACTACAGTGCCTATTACAACTTCAACGGAAATCAAATCATCAACAAAACAGGAGACGACAGCAACTTCTACGTCGCAGCCTCCAACCATCTCTACATCATTTTCGTCGGACGACACAACCACAGCTCCGTTTCTTCTAAAATATATTTAGCTCCGCGAGTAAGATTAGCTCAAAAGAAACTGAAAGAGCTAAGAGAAAAAGCTTTCGAGGAAGAGAAGCTTCAGAGCATTACAACTGAAGCAACCGCATCTACTTCAGCTTTGCCAACCACTGAAAGAGTGGTCACGACGTCATTAATATCAATTTTAATGCCAACTAGACGAAGAAGTCGGTCTCATATAACGCCGAGAATCAGAAGCATCGCTGCAAGAAGCAGACAAGCTGCAAAGAACAAAATTAATCGACGAATTCGGCAAGCGAGTCGAGTTCCAATCTCTTACTGATTAAAATAGTTTAGTTAAATCTTTGTGCAATATTATAGCATTAAAACCATTGTGATCTTTATGTTTCATTCATTAAAACTTTTTTCTCCACCTTAAAATATTCGTTGAGTGAGATGAGATGGAAGATAAATAAAATGTTTTGTCTCGTTCTGACATATTACGTAGCAATCCAAGTTTTTATTAAACGTTTAAATTCGTTCCTTTTTATCACTGTTTACCTTTTATCTCAAGTTAATTTGGTTATCGACCAAGAAAACCTATTTATTGAACTTATTTTCATGTTTATTTGACATTTTCCAGATTTTTTCCTCGACTTTTATAATTGGCTTCCATCGGCAACGAGGACACTTACCACACTGTAATATAGTTCAAAATATTCACTACACAAATATCTTCAGTCCTTTGATATTTTTCCAGCGATTTCTCTTCAGTATGAAACATGATAAGCAAATTTAAAGCAATTTGAAAATCTGAAATCTCCTTCAAGCTTTGAAATGTTGTGCTAAATTTTTCCAAAATTTTCGCATCTTCAGCAGAGTTTCGCGTCAATTTTCTGCTAAAACGTGCACAACAAATAATAATGGAAATGGAAATCGATGGAAATCTGAAGGTTGAAGAGGCTGACAAGGCCGAAAGTAGCGATAAAGCTGAAGACGTTCCCGCTAGCACATTGGATGGCGAGGAGTTTGCCTATTTGAAGCATGCCGGCTTTTCCAGCGAGGCTTTCAAACTTGAACTCAAAGGTTTACCAAGGTTTTATGGATATGGCGACATCAAGAAGCTTATCAATAAAACGCTGAACATTGATTGTCACAAGATTAAGATCCCGCGAACTAATTCCAAATTTGGTTTTCTATGCTTCAAGAACAACGAAGGTAATTAAATTTCTTCTGTTTTTCTTGTGCAATTGCCAAAGATTTCGGCATTTCAGAAAGGGATAAAGCAATCGTGGCACTGAATGGTCTAGAGTGGAGAGGGAGCGTTCTTAAAGCTTCGATAGCCAAGCCGGCTCATGATCCGATGGTGAAGAAACGCAAGCAAGATTCTCAGAATGACAGCGGCGAGCCCAAGAAACCCAAAACTGTCGCTGAAACAAGCGAATCGCTCGGTACCTTGAGCTACGACGATCAGTTAGCTATCAAGCACAAAGATATTGTAGAGGTTTTGAAGCAGTTCAAGCAAGATTTGAGGAAAGCCAACAACATACAGAAGCGATCAGAAGAGCCTCTTGGCGACGATCTTATTTGCGATCTTCGACCGATTGTCAAAAGCCCGAAGATCGAAGGATATCGCAACAAATGTGAATACACAATTGGAAAAACTGAGGACGGGGAAGTAATGGTCGGCAATCGAATTTCAAGTTATGCTTCAGGATGTTTAACCGTTGGTTCAATTGAAGGATTGAAAATGCCAACAGAAAAAATGAAACTGGCCACAAAGTTGCTACGAAGTTTTGTCATTCAAACCGGCTTGGAGCCGTACAACCCAGAAACTTATTCCGGCACTTTTCGCAATCTCACGATCCGCCAAACTCGTCTCAACGATGGCTTCATGATGATCATCGGAATTCATCCTCAGGAGTTGACGAAAGAAGAAAAGGAAAAGATTCAAAAAGATTTCGTTGAGTTCTTCACTGAAGGTGATGGGAAAGTTCTGAATGCCACATCGATCTACTACGAGGAAATTCAAAAACGACAAAGTGGACAGTTCGGCAATGTCATGAAGCATCTTTTTGGCGAAACTCATATCAAGGAAAGTCTGCTAGGTTTGACTTTCCGTATCTCACCGAATTCATTTTTCCAAGCGAATAAATATGCAGCCGAAAGTCTTTATCAGGCCGCTATCGACTTGTCAGGTGTCGAGAAAAGTTCGACGGTCTTGGATATCTGCTGTGGAACCGGAACGATTGGTTTGTCCTACAAGTCTTCTAATTATCAATTTAGCTAATTCGATTCGATTGCAGGATTGTGTTTCGCAAAGTATTGCAAACAAGTCTATGGAGTTGAGATCATTCCTGAAGCAATCGAAGATGCTAAGGTGAACGCTAACGAGAACGGAATCAAGAATGCAAACTTTACAGCAGGGAATGCCGATGATTTGATCTTTTCGTGTGTGAAGCAAGCCAATGTTGAAGAAGGTGAAAACGTTATCGCAATCGTGGATCCTCCGAGGGCTGGTCTTCAGACGAAGTCAATCATTCAACTCAGAAATTCACAGAAAATCAAACGTCTAATCTACATTTCCTGCTCACCGGCACAAGCATTAAAGAACTTTGTGGATCTCGCTAAGAACTGCTCGAAGACGATGAAGGGCGAACCATTCGTTCCTAAGATCGCAATCCCAGTTGACATGTTTCCCCACACTCCTCACTGTGAACTCATCGTTCTATTCGAAAGGGCTGAAGAGGTAGAAGACGAAGCTGAGAAGCCAGCCGGAGAAGACACTCCAGTTACTGTTGCTGATACATAAAAATGTTCCTTTCAAGCCAGATCAACAATGAATAAAATTTTAACGGCTTTTTATATTTGAAAGTTCTGCGTCTTTTAGTTTCCCGCCAAAAAAATATGTGAGAATAATTTTAAAATTATGACTGAGAATTTTGAAAATTATGAATGACTTCGAGAGTGAAATCACAGTTCATAATTTGCAATTGCACGACGCATGCGAGCTTAGAATTAAAGTAGTGAGAAAGAATGGAGAAGGCTTCACAGAGACGAATATAGAGCGGCATGAAGTGCAGCGACGAGCAGAACAGCAACGACAAATTTACATCGCGCGACCTTTCTATCGATCTCGCCAGATCGCAAACACGATTTGCTTGTCAGTCGAGGACCTGAAGATGGCCTCGAAGAATCACAATTGCTGGCAAGTGTACGACTGCTTGTTTCGCCGTATTTTGATCTATGGCAAAGCTGATGTCCTCAATCAATACTCGAAGAATCGGAAAACATGTTACAAATTTCTGATTGATGATGGAACTTCGAGCATCGTCGGGAGTATGAACGTTTCGAAGGAGTCAAAAGTGTCTCGTAAGTTCAATGTACTGAACGAGTGTCTAGTTAATGTTAACATTCCTTTCCAGTGTCGAGCCAGCAAGGTCGTCTGACGTTTAACAGGAATAGACTGAAGCAAAAGCGAGAATTTGGTCTCAACATTCGAGGGAATTTTCTGCCGCCTGAGTCAGAGCAATGTCAGTCGATAATCAAGAGCATTGAAGTCTTGCACCACTTGATCCAACGAGATCTCCAGCTCCAGAAGAAAGAGTTCCGTCTCGGTCCACTGCCAAGCAAAGCTCTAATCCTCGGTTTCCCTTACCTCAACAATGCCAAAGAAGTTCAACTTCACATGACTGATATTTCCCTCAACGATAAGATCGAACTGCTGTGGAAGCAACAGCTCAACAGACTTTACAAGAAAGAATATTTAAAAGGTTGTCAATAAAAGTCAATGAAAGTTACTTGTGAGTTCAAAAAGTTTATTTCATTCTAAATTTGGAACGGAAAAAAATGTTGGATAATTCAGTATTTAATAATAATCCTCCCGACGAATAAAAGAAATTCGTTCCAATCGAAATGAACCGCAAATAGAAAACGCTGTTGATGATACCACTTAGTTGGTCTTTGCTCGCATTGCTGCACGCTTGCTGGTGACGGCCTGGAAACCGCTTTTGATACTGGCTACCGAACATCTTGATCCACATGACTCGCATTGCAGGAAGAAAATACGCGTGTCCTTTTGCAAAATGGTTTCCGGAGAGCGACAGGTGTGGCAGGTGACGTATTCCTTAATGTATCTGAAGGAAGATGATAGATT
Source organism: Smittia sp. YW1114-2 (assembly GCA_033064975.1). Taxonomy (NCBI): domain Eukaryota; kingdom Metazoa; phylum Arthropoda; class Insecta; order Diptera; family Chironomidae; genus Smittia; species Smittia sp. YW1114-2. The sequence goes on from CP093832.1 coordinate 1,250,091, forward strand.
ATAGCTAAGTCGACTTCATTGGTTTTAACTTTTTACCTTCTTAAAACATTCTCAATTTGTTTCGGTTGGAATCGACCTTTGATGATGAGCTGAGAGTTACCGTCAACGGAGCCACTTGTTCCCAATTCAGCCAGCAAGAAATCCAGTAAATGCTTGGGTTGTCTAAATAAAGAACTTATCATAAAACATTTCTTAAAAAGTTGTTTTCATCTCTTACCTGTGCAACGTTTTACAAATTTCAGTAAAGTTGGCAAATGAAGTTTTCTTAGTTCCAACGCGTAGCACTTGTGGAGGTCTCATCACAAACTTAGGCTTGCGACCCGCAGCCATGTCTGGATTCTTTTCAAGAATGATGTCGAAAACGCGGTTTAATAACTCGTCGTAGGTATAGTCACGATCAGATCCTGCCCAGGAGATTATGTTACTGTCCTCAGCTAAAATGCAAGAGATTTCAAGTTAGATTAACTTCTTCAAAAATAGTTTGTAAGGTCGGAATGGGTTGAGTTAGACTAGGTTCACCTTTATCACACTCTCCACCATCGTTATCGGAAAAGCATGTTAGTAGAAAAGTGTAAGTTCAAGTTATTCGTGTTAATCAATCAAATTTGGACATTCAGAAAAGTTACCACGCATTCAATTCTTACCATTTTCAACGTCCTCGTTCTCTTTGTTGTCTTTCAGCAACTCGTTGATGTCCTTCTTCTTCTTTTTCTTCTTCATACCCAAGTCGAAGGTACCGTCAGTGAGTTCGAATTCATCATCTTCTTGAGCACCTGACTCTTCATCCTGATTGACTGTGTCTGTTGGAAGTGCAGCTTCGATATCATCGAGATTGAAACCGATCTTCTTCTTCTTTCGTTTCTTTTTGCCGAAGGTTTCAAGGTCCAAGTCGTTCTCCAGGTCGATTCCATCTCCAGCATTGCTTTCTGCATTGTCTGGTTCTGCTGCTGTGGCCGGAGTTGAAGTTTCTTGAGAACCGTCTGCCAACGCCGCATCAATATCGAAAGCGGTCTTCTTCTTCTTTTTCTTCTTCACCAAAGATGGGTCGAATATCTGAAAGCACGAGACTTCATTAGAGGTTTGTCTCGAGTTGCTGGCGGTGAGGTTCAAGTAATTTCCGTCGTTGAGGTTCAGGCAATTTCCATTTTAACCCATGCGAGAGTTTTCACGTTTCTCCAGCTTTCCCTGAATTAAATTCACTTACTGCGTCTTCTTCGCTCATGGTTGTTGATTGTTTGATAACTTTCCTTGTGTCACTTGCTTGATATCCAGCTGATTTCTAATTCAAAAAGATGATGAAATCTCACGACGGCGAAATGCTAAAGTTAACTCAAAATTTAGCACTTCGAATGCTAAAAAGTTTCGTCCGTCAGTCCAAACGATCCTCTCGAAATATTTTTAACTATTTCACGCAGTGTTTCATGATACGATAAAGCGAAAAACGTATCAATATGAAGCTAAAGTGCCTTAGTTTATTTGTAATATTATGTTTAGCCGGTGAGTGTCTCAAGTGCTGCACAAACGCTGAACGAATTGATTTGTTTATGATTCAGAGGGTTTTGGGTGGGGTTTGTAATTATTAATTTTGTAATTCTTACAGATATCTGCCTAGCACAACATGAGTTCGATGAGCACAAGTCGACTTCATTGAAATGGTGCGTGATTCGAGATGAGGAGATGTGGAAATGCAAAAATTTCACGAATGCATTGGAGAGAGATCGAGCTTTGTTTGATGACGATTTTCTGGATCTGAAGTGTGTTAAAGGCTATGATACTGAAGAGTGCATTAAGATGATTGACGGCGAGAAGGCTCACATCATGTCATTAGATGCTGGAGAAGTTTTCATTGCTGGTCGCTACTTTTCTTTGATCCCGATCATGCAAGAAACACTTGAAGGCGGTCTCAGCAATTATTATGCTGTTGCTGTTGTTAAAGCCAACTCTCTACCTGATGTCCATAGCATTGCTGACTTGAAGAACAAGAAAGCTTGTTTCCCTTACGTTGGATCTCAAGCTGGATGGAACATTCCAATTTACACGGTGAGTTCTATCAAATAATTTGACATTGCCACGACCTAACGTTCAATTTATTTTAGCTTATGAAAGAAGGCAACATGAAAGTAGCTGATTGTAACAATCACGTTAAGAACGCAATCGAGTTCTTTGGAAAGTCTTGTGCTGTTAACTCGTTGATCAACAAGTACAATCCGATTGGTGACAACTCCGACAAGTGAGAAGAAATTTAGGTTTCATTCGCACAAGATCTAATCGTTTTTCGTCTGCAGGCTTTGTCATTTATGCGTTGGAAAGGTTCCTGGAGGATGGTGTACCCCAACTGATCCTTACGTTGGATTCGAAGGAGCTTTCAGATGTTTGATGGAAGCTGGAGAAGTTGCTTTCCTTAAGCACACGACAGTTCAAGAAATGGTCCAAAGCAAATCATTCAAATCCACATCTCCCGACGAATTCCAACTCTTGTGTAAGAACGGACAGCGCGCACCAGTTTCGGATTATCTTCAGTGTAACTGGGGACTTGTTCCTTCAAACGCCATCGTGACATCTTCCGCGAGATCTATTTTGGAACGCAAGCAATATCAAAGATTCTTGGAGCAGGCACAGAAAATGTATTCACACAAATCTTCATTGAACTCAACATTCAGCAGTGGCCTCAACAACAATAATCGCTTCAACGATCAATTCCAAACTGATCGATTCGGAAATAGAATTAATCCTAACGATCGTTGGAATCCTAACGACAGAAACAGAGACAACCGCGATCCATTCGGAACTTCATCGACAACCGAAGGCCCTCTCAACGATACTCAAGTTTACGAGAACTTTGAACTTTTCGAATCAGGTCGATACGGATTAAGATTAAATCTTATGTTCCAAGTAAGTTCGAGAGTTTTGTCTTATTCTGACCACCCATTTAACTCAATTCTTACTCAGGATTCAACTCATGGACTACGACCAATCGAAGAAAAAGATCAAACCTTCAAATCATTCCTTGGTGAACACGAAAAAATCATTTACGATATTCGTCAGTGTCCTGTTGACAGAATGACACTTTGCGTAACTTCCGATGCTGAGTACGAAAAATGCGTGAAGATGAGAGTGAGTGAAAACTTTTATTAACTTTGAGATTTATCATAACATTATTTTTATTTCTAGACCGCTTTGAAAGCTCAGCTGGTTAAGCCTGAAATGACATGTCACAAAGCTCATTCTCACATCAATTGCATGCAATCGATTCAGAATGGAATCGCAGATGTTGTTGTACTCGATGCTGCTGATGTTTACACTGCTGGTTTAAAGTACGATCTGATTCCATTCGTTTCTGAAGTATACAATCTCGGAGAACCAGAATATTATGTAGTCGCTGTTGCCAAAGTTGAAGATCCAAGTACAGAATTGACTTACTTGAAGAACAAGTACACTTGCCACTCAGGAATCAACACTGCAGCTGGTTGGATCTACCCAATGGCTTATTTGATCTCGAACGGTTGGATTCGTCCTTATGGTTGCGACAGTATGCGAGCTGCAGCTGAATACTTCACAAAATCTTGTATTCCCGGAGCTATCAGTAATGAGTACAACACTGGCTTGCCTTATGACAACATGTGCGATTTGTGTCACGGAGCGAGTTATCGTTATTGCCGTCGTGATGCCTCTGAAGATTATTACGGTCACTCTGGAGCATTCAGATGTTTAGTTGAAGGAGGTGGTCATGTTGCCTTTGTCAAGCACACAACAGTTTTCGAGAACACTGGAGGAAAGAGAAAGGAATGGTGGGCTCGTGATGCTCTTGATGATGATTTCGAGCTTTTGTGTGCTGACGGAACTCGAGCAAAAACTCATGAATACGCGAATTGCAATCTCGGCAGAGTAAAATCAAACGCAATTGTTACTCGTGGTGGCGAAGGATACAACCAACAGCAGATCGACGCGTATATCAATCTCTTCGTCTACGCTCAACAGTATTACGGAAGAAAAACTCCTGACGACTTTAGCTTTAGCATGTTCTACTCCGTTCCACCTTATCACGATCTTATCTTCCAAGACTCGACACGACAACTTCAAGTGATCCCTACAAACAAAAGACGATGGGATTTATATTTAGGAGCTGATTTCTTGAGAGCTCGTAGAATTACTGACTGCGACTCAGGATCCTCTGCTCTGAAACTCAATAGCTTGTTCATCGCAGCGTTTATCTACGCTGCGAACTTTATTCTCAAATTGTAAGCAACTCTCGAATCTAACCTAGGCTTATAGATCAGAATCTCACCATTCCAAACACTTTACCAAGGTTGAATCTTAGGTATAAGTACAAACTCTCCGTCCATTGTACTTTTATATGAAAGATTTTTAAATAAAAAACATTTTAGAATTTTGACAAAAATTTAACGGTTAAAAATAATTTCGAATTTTGCATCAGAAAACTTTCGCATCGCTTGGAGCCAAAAAGATGCAAACGAAGTCGTAAAAAATTGCACAAGCTTTTATTTATTTATTAGATTTCATCTGTTTGTGGGCTTTTTCTGAATAGTTTGAAGCGCTGGCGACCGAGTCGGGCAGAGGAATGACCAAGTGAAGAACAAATATCGGAGAAAGGTGAGCGTGGAGTAGAGGAAAAGCAAAAAGCTGTGCTTCTGTTTATTTTGTTATTCAATGTTTTTATTGTTCTCCACTTTTAGATTAAACCATATCAGTGAAGAGTATAAACGTTATCGCTACAATGGGCTGGGCTTTCCTTTGCTGCTCGAGTCAACCCGACCGCTCGAAGAAGAAATACTCGCCGATAACAACGTTGGACTTGTCCCGGTGCAATTTGTTTGAAATTCCAATGGACGAGCTGATGGATCCGGGAAACCTGCTCGAGCTTGACCTGAGCTACAACAAACTGGAAGACCTCAATCCTCTGATGATGCGGTGCAGCCAGCTCAAAATCCTCAACATATCAGACAATCAACTCAAGGAGTTTCCCGACGCCTTGTCAGACGCATTCAGAAATCTCCGCGAACTCAACCTGTCGCATAATCAGTTCGACACGATACCCTCAGTCATCGGCTGCTTCCAGTTCATTCAATGCTTAGACTTGTCGAACAATCCGATCCAGAAAATCCTCGACGGAACGATAACGGAGCTCATCAATCTCCGTGAACTTCGGTAGGAAAGACGACAGCAAAGTTATGCAGATCCAATCACGAATCTTCTTTGTTTCAGATTGAATACTTGTGCCATTGTATTTTTACCTGCCAACATCGGCCGCCTCGTTAACTTAGAAACCTTAGAGCTACGCGAAAATTATCTAGAAAACTTGCCACCGACAATCAAACTTCTTCAGCGATTAAAGCTCCTCGACATGGGCCGGAATAACTTTGAAGACCTCCCATCAGGTGAGAGTCGTCAACTGTTTGATTTCGTGTCGTTGAAACTAATTCTCGTTCCTCCATTAGAACTTGGTCAGCTTACAGCGATCGAGGAGCTCATCTTGGATGAAAATAATCTTTGTGATATAACGCCTGTCGGGAACTTGGTAAACCTGAGGCACTTGGACATTAATTCAAACCGGCTCGACATGTTCCCGTCGGAGATTACAAACTGCACATTGCTGGAGATTCTCGACGGCGACGGGAACGACTTCGAAGTGCTTCCAGATGACATCGGGAGCTTGAAGAACCTTCTGAGGCTAAACTTGAACTTTTCTGGGCTGAAAGAACTGCCGGCTTCAATTGGACTTTGTCAGGCGCTAGAAGAGTTGAAAATTCATGAAAACTACATTCAGAATCTGCCGAACACCATCGGTCTCCTCCGTCGCCTGCGGATCCTCGTCGCACACGATAACTGTCTCGTCGCATTGCCCGACGAGCTCGCTTCCTGCTCAAGTCTCGCACATCTCAACGTGGCCAACAACCAATTAACGCGTCTTCCCGACAACATTGGCCATTTGAAGCAGATCAAGAGCTTAAATCTCATGGGAAACTTTCTCATGTTTCTTCCATTGTCTCTTGGCATGATCGACAGCCTCGACAGTTTACAGTTATCCGCGTTCCAAACGGGCATGGGAAAGCCAAAGCTATCGCAGGTCGAGTACGACGATGTGGGAATAGTCTTGACGTCGCCGCTTCTAGAACAAAACTATCAGCCAGCTGCAGAGAAAGCCAGAAACCAAACGAACAAAATTCAGTTCAATGTGCGAGGGACTCACTCGGATGACGATGGAAATCGAGACTCTTCTGAAGGAAAAACTGCGAAGGATCATCCGCAAATCACTCGAATGCCAACGCCAACGCAAAAGGAGCGAAAGAAGTTGGAGAAAAGCGCGAGGACAATCAGCGCTGAGCAGCAGAAGAAGAACGACAGCCAAAAGTTGTTTGAAATCAAGGAAGCGCGGGTTGCTTCGACTTTGGCTGCTTCATACTCGAATACGCCGAGACAGAGGCGGTCGATTGATCCCGAATACATTGAACTTAACTCCAGCGAACTGAGACCTTTGACAAGACCATCCGAGCCTCCGCCCTACAACTTTGCCCGACAATACTCGAAGATGAGCGCCGCCGAGCTCGAGAGCTTTCAGATCAGTGGAAGCTTCAAAGAGAAAAGCTCTGCCCGCTCCACGATGAATCAAACCGACCACTGAACCATTGGAACCTAAACCTGTGCCTTATCGAACGAATTTCTTTTCCATTTGATGCAGCGAAGTCGCTCCGACTTTCGCCTGTGAATATTCTCCTTATTTTATTTCATTCAAGCAAAATTGGATGAGCTCGAGCATAGATTACATTACACAGAGAAGCTACACGAGATCAAGGAAGCGTATTCTATGGCTCGAGATGAACAGGGAATCCTTTGAAATTATATATTCTATATTTCTTTCTACATTAACTAATGTGCATTCCTCACACTGTCGATGGAATGCTATAAAAGTACCACCTTTAATTGATAAAACAACTAAAAAATAAATTAGCCAAGTATATCAGTACAAGTGTAACTTATGCAAATCAAATAAAATGTTCGTAACAAGCAAAAACTTCAAGTTTTAAAAATTAAGATTATTAATATTTAACGTCTTTTGAAATTCAAACTTTGAGATTGTTAATATTTAACGTCTTCTGAGATTCAAACTTTAGCAGTTTGGCTTAGTTTCCGAAGGGTCGACGTTCTGCAGTGAATAAAATATCGTCGTGAATAAAAGATCGTCAACATGACATCCGTAAACCTCCGCACAGTCTTCGCATTCGCCCGCGAGATGCACCGCAAGAATCCCGAGTTCGGGAACATCGAGTACGGTGAGTTGAAGCCTCAACTGCCTTGCTGGCATTTTCACATTAATTTATTTCTCGTGATTGTTTCAGGCACTGCTGGATTCAGAACATTGTGAGTAAACATGGTGCAGTGATAAGATAACAGCGCAATCTCCCACCCACGACGGCTGCTGATTGATTTCACCTCATTTTCTCTGTTTTAGACACGACAAGTTGGAGTATGTGATGTACAGAATGGGATTGCTGGCGACTCTCAGGTCGCGTTTGATGGCTGGACGTGCAATTGGTGTAATGATCACAGCGAGCCACAATCCGGAGTCAGATAATGGAGTAAAGCTCATTGACCCCGAGGGCGAAATGTTGGAGCAATCGTGGGAGACCATCGCGACTGATTTGGTGAATGTTTCGGACGACGAGCTGGAAGCGAAGGTCGCTTATGTCATAGAAATTCACAAGATCGACATGAACGCTCACGCGAACGTGTTCATCGGATGGGACACGCGTTACCACAGCCCGGTTCTGAGCCGAGCGGTCGTCAACGGCGTTATAGCTTTGAAGGGCAACAAGACGGAGTTCGGCATCGTCACCACGCCCATGTTGCACTATTTTGTCTACTCGCACAATACCAAAGGAGCTTACGGCGTGCCAACTGAAGCAGGTTACATAAACAAGCTTGTTTCTGCCTTTAAAAAGCTTCGAGTAGACTCAAACAAGAAGGTGAACTACAAGAACTTCCTGCTCTTCGACGGAGCCAACGGAGTTGGCAGCTTGAAGATGCTTGCATTTAACAAGAAGCTCGAGGGCGCATTGCAATGTACCGTTTTCAACAGCAACGGTAAGATCAACTATCAGTGCGGAGCGGACTTCGTCAAGACTCAGCAGAAACCACCGCACGGTCTACCAGAAGCGCCTCCATACACGCGATGCTGCAGCGTAGACGGCGACGCCGATCGCATCGTTTACTTCTTCACGGATGAGCACGGAAAGTTTCACTTGCTCGATGGAGACCGAATAGCGACGTTGATCGCCGGGTACTTGCAGGATTTGGTGAAAGGCTGTGGGCTTCCACTGAAGCTTGGCATCGTCCAAACTGCTTACGCCAACGGCGCATCAACCGATTATATCAAGAACGTTCTGAAGGCCGACGTCGCCTGCACCAAGACCGGAGTGAAACATCTTCATCATAAAGCACTCGAGTATGATATCGGCGTGTACTTCGAAGCCAATGGACACGGAACGGTGATCTTCAGCCAAGCAACGAAGGATTTAATTTCAAAGACTCTGAATAGCGATGACTCGACGGACGACGAGAAGCAGGCGGCTAACGACTTGCTGTTAACCATCGAAATAATCAATGAAACTGTTGGTGATGCAATCTCTGACATGTTGTTGGTGGAGACGATTCTACATGAAGGAGATTGCGATTTGAAAGAGTGGCTTGCGACGTACGACGATCTCCCGAATCTCCAGCAGAAAGTGAAAGTGCAGGACCGCAATGTCTTCGTGACGACGGACGCCGAACGTGTTTGCGTGAAGCCCGAAGGTCTGCAAGAGGAATTGAACAAGCTGGTGAAGAAGTACAAGAGAGGGCGAGCGTTCGTGAGACCATCGGGGACTGAAGACGTTGTTCGAGTGTATGCGGAAGCTGAGAACGTCGACGACGTGCAAACTCTTGCAGCGGAAGTGTCGACTCTAGTCTTTGACATGGCGGGAGGTGTTGGAGATCGGCCGATCATTCCTCACTTGTAAGCAGCGCTTTCAAAACTGATCATCAGCGATTTGAGGAATCAATTCACTGCCCTGGAATCTGAATTTTTTTTATATCGAAAGCAGTCGCTCGCTCGACTCTATCTCATAAGTGTTACTAACAGCCCGCGATCTAACAACCTTTTCTGTTTCGTATCATTAGAAAAGACATTTTATATGATGAGATTCAAAACTAATGAGATGACGTTACTAATTCAGTTTTTAAGCTTACGACTAGACGTGAATCGCTTCCAAGCTTTTCAATATTATTTGTTTTATGTTTCATGTTCGTAGCTAGGTCGAGGAATGTTCAAGAAGAAAGCCAAACCAGCTGCGAGATTGGAAGAGTTTGTGTAACTAAAGAAACGCGTATCTATTTATTGCAAGTGACCCGAAGATGGAACTAATCTATTTTTAGATAAAATTGACGCTTTTGCAGAAGAAACAATTGAAATTATATTTGAAACGCATTTAACACAAAATTTGTCGGCTTTTCCTCAAAGCGGAAAAGCTTAAATCATAGATATCAATATACAAAGATGCGACACGGAATCGTTTTGAAGTACGTCAAGTTTCATTGTCAGTTTGTCACTCTTCGATCAATGGAAATCAGCTTTGCGTCGCATCTCTGTACATTGCAATCTATGCTTAAACGCATAATTAGAAATATTTAAGGAAAACAATTTTTTTTGAGCTCAAAGTTTGTCACAACACCTCAAGAACTTGAACGTACCTTCCAGCTATATCAGCTAAGAACTCTTCTCATCAAACTAGAAAGCAAACTGAAAGATGAAATTGAGTTATGCAATTATGTTATTGAACGATGAATAAAACTGGAGGATTTTGAAGCAATAATTTTAATTTCGTTTGTTGAGTCGACCAAATATTTTACAGGTTTGTAAAACTAAGCTTAAGGGGAAAGCTAAGCTCCCCAGTTCGTGTCGAAGCCGTAGGCGGTGTCTGAGTCGTGTTCGGATGAGACGTCGCCCGCTTTGTGGCGACCTTCGAGGTTCGGCGTTGTTGGCATTGATTGACATTCGGTGAGTTGCGATGGGGAATCCGGCAAATCACGTTTCTGTCGTCGCTTCTTCGCGCTGAACTTCGGCGGGCCCATGATCTCTTGATTCTATCGAAATCGAAGGCATTTTAGTCAAGATCGTTGCAACGATCATCGAATTTTCTCACCGATTGCGGCAACACGTTGTCTGCCGATCCCCAGCTCTTGTGCAACTTCGCGTCGAAGGCGGACGGAGGCGCGCTAGATCGTATTTGTTGGTGATGGTGAGCCTGGGGGAGTTTCGTGTTGACCCCAAGCAGATTGCCAATCCGGAGACTTCCAATTCTCAGGAATGAGTTGTCTTTTTCTGCAAGGAAAGAAGGTGAACGGCGTTAGTCGTTGAAGGCCGGGCGAGCCGAGTGTGGGCGATGGAATCAAAGCTCCCGTCCGTACCTGAATGCTTTTTCCTTGATTTGATCTCTGCGAACGAAACGAATGGGACAACATTAAAACGACTTGCTAATCGATCGTCTGTCATCGACACAAAAGCGAGAAAATGGAACGCAAGCGGCTCATAAATTGCATCCTAAATTGGCCGCTTGACGTTCAGTGCAAGTTTTTAAGCCACGACAATTAATCTGAAACACAGAAAACATGGCAAGACAAGCAATAGTTTGGCTACGACGGAGGCGAGAGCGATTAATCATAATTAAAATTTATTTCGCTCGCCGCTACTTTGTTTGTTGGGTCAACAGAAAAAGTTCTGTTCGACACAGAAAGTTTTCAGTCGGTTTGGTTATTTATGAAGCTTTCGAGTCCGCGAAAAAAATTTCAGGTTTGGCGAACAGCGAAATCAGATTAGCTTAACCAAGATCGTTTGCTCTTCTTATAAGTGTTGAATGGATTGTTGCTGAAGCTTTTAATGGAGCATCAGTAGCTTCGAATTAAGGTGATTAGATTTGAGATCAGATCGAAGTGGTTTGACTCAGACCAGCCACACTTGCTTAATATGAAAAATCGTTGAACGTTCCACGTGTTTTATTGAATTCTCGACCACCAAAACAGTTAAAATGCGTACAATTTCAGTTTACTACGAGATAAAACTACTTAGATTCCAAGCCTTGAAGCCCCAAGAGAGCTAAACTTTATGGTCCGAGCTATCGATTTCGCTTCGAGTGCTTCAATAAAGCAAACCAGGCGATCGCTGTCGCTTCTTTAGTTCTGTGCGCAGCGCAATGAATTTTACGAGCTCTACAGATTCGACGATTAATGATGGAAATAGAAAATGGATTCAGATATTTATGACTCGACGCGAACTTGAGCCGAGCATCGTTAAAGCATAAAATTTCGTGGCGGCCAATTATGACGCAACTGCCAAGCGAGCGGGAAGAAAGAGTTCGTCGGTAATTAATTTCCTCTTCTTCCCTCCACCTTTTGTTCGACAGAGAGCTTTAATTGCGCTAATTATGATTTGTAATTTGTTGGTATTTGTAGTTAAACAAGTATCGCGCTCGCCTCCTCGCAACTCGCCCACCCCCGAACACAGAACGAGAAAGAACTCTTGTTACATAAATTAAACATGAACTAAGAGTGTTTAACGTTTGCTCTATGAATATGATTTGTGGTTCGGACATGGATCGTGAACTGTTTGCCCGGAATGTTTCCATGTTGCTCGGCTAATGAGAAGCGAGTCGATCGAGCTTGGATTGAAACACGTTTGAGTAGTGACGAACAATCTGGCGGGAAGTTGAAATCGTTGCCGAGTTGGACAGAAGGTAGCGAAGAACCTTGCAAGTCTTAAAGTGCTTCTCACGAATCTCCAGACTCGACTGCAAATTTCTCCGCGCTCAACGAGCCCAGACATGATTCAGTCTCGCGATTCAATTCTAATTCCGTTCGCCCCTCGAAGTCTAATGCTAATTATCAAAATATTAACTTTCGTCTCGCTTAATTAAAATGCGTAAATTTTAATTGCTAAATTATTTCGTCGGAGCGAAAGAGTTCTGATCGTTCTAAGCTGGAGTCATAAGCTTTTACGATTATTGCTTCATTAGGGTGTTAGCGAAAAGGTGTTTTTTATGGTAGACAAACAAACATAGAGTGAGTGATGTTGAGCTTAGTGTGAATGTTAAGGGAAAAGTCGTGAAACCTTCTTGAGCACTTCCTACAGCGCCATGCATATCAACTGCAATAAAGATAAATTCTAACATGCTGCAACGACAATCCTGTTCACACTTCATAAACTTGCCTCCATGTCGACCAGCCCGTGAACGGAGCGCTGTCGCTCATAGCTTGAGCTTCGCGCATTGCTTGTAATTCTAATTGAAATCGATACGTGAGAAAAGAGTCTTGTCGACTTAAACTTCAACGTTGTAGAGTGAAACAAACTCGAGCAAAAAATAAACAAATCGAGTTGGTTAGTGAAAGCAAAAAGTAAAAAGCGAAACATTTATTGGATCCAAAATGAGAGAACTTTGTTAATAAATTTGATCTGTAAATACTTCTGAACAATTGCTACGGTTACGGCTTAAACTAATGCTAAATACTGTTAGTCAAGCCATGCAGTGTCTACGGACGTCGTCGCGACATGCTTTTCTTGAGGAAGCTCGCCCGATATCGCTTCTCCTTGCGCTTGCTTCCGCCCATCAACGACCCAGCTTCACTAGCGATGCTCTGCGTATCGAAGTTCGAGTCATCAACTGATGGGCGCGGTGACGATCCTTCAGATCCTGGGCCCATCGTGACGCTCCGTTGAACGCCGACTCGGTCTCGATTGCGATTCTTCTTCATCGTGTTTTGACGCGGAATTGTTTGGATGCCCGAAATGATAACATTACTCATGACTTTGTACTCACTGCTGAACGTGGAGGCTGAGATACTCGTCAACTGCTTCTGATAGTCGAGAGGCTTCTTTCCGCTCCAGTCGAGAACATCCCGGTCCGCTCCTACATTGGATTAAAAAATCATTAAATTCACTTTTTGCACAAGTGACGAGGAAAACGCATTAGGCACGAGAGAAGCCGGCGAACGCATATCTTTGGTGCGGGAATGATTGACAGGCGTGCATAGGCGCGATAAGATACCGTCAAAGTCAACACATGGAGTTGAAATTTAAACTGGAATCTATCAAAAACCTTCGCCATGAACACACCAAGCTGCCACCCAAACTCGCTTCGCACTCGCTAGAAAGAACTCAATTGAGAGTTCGCCGATTGTTTATTTGTTAATTGTCAAATCGAGTTTGATTTATAGATTCCCGCTCGATAGCGACGATGAAGCGCTTCGCTTTTGGACATCGAAGTCGGTCAACTTCTTTCAAATCAGAAGTTGTCAGTGCTTCGGCGAATGATCGATCGGATTTCATTTGCTTATCGCGATTGAAGCGAATGCTTTTATGGCTTCATCGAGTCGCGATTGGAGATTACGCAACGGAAGATCGATGGATACTCACGGTAGACATTACACAACAGCTCGAAAATGTCGTTGCGCCCGAACTGCATGGCGAGGTGGAGAGCCGTGTAGCCCTTGAGATGAAACGAGAAAGATGAAAAACTATTAGCGATCGATGAGGAAATTTTTTCGGAACAATTAAATAACATCGCGCACAATGTAAAAAGCTTGTTCCTTGTTGCAGCGAACGTGGGCTGGACGCGGATATGTTGCGAACATAATGTGCTTGGGAAATTCAAGACTAAAATGAAATTAACATGGATTTAAATGCATTTTTTGTTGGCACATTTACAGCGAATAGTTGCGTTTATGGTTGGGGAAGGTCTGCGGGTTAAGTTGTGCTTGTTGATGGGAACTTACTGGGCGAGCTCGAGCGTTGCCTTACTTGCAATCGCTCCCAGACCGAAAACCCCGACTGAGGCAAATGTGCAATTACCCGGTGAATTGATTGACAAAACAGATTTCATGCCCGTCAGCCAGCCGAGCCGAGCGGGCTCGAATTTAAATTTTTCAACCCTTGAAGTTGCGTTTCAAGTTCCGAGCGAGAGAATTTCTCAGCCTCGGCGCCGTTGACAATTGCTTTGTGTGTTTGTCAAATGATTGACATTGCGTGACTCGGAACATCAACATTTCCATTCGGAGAAATCCCAAAAGATGTCAAAGGAATTATGAAAGTAATCGCTCGAGTTTAAAACATTTGTTGCTTGTCGAGTGCAATTTTAAAATTGCTCCCTTCGCACCCTTGAACAGCAGCGAAGCGCGTCTAGCACCGGAAAGGAAATAAATCCAGTTCGTTTCGGCACCATTGATAATTTCCACACATGAGGTGCTCGCGCTTCCTTCGCCTGTGGAACATGCCGTCGATATTTCACGAGACAACGGAGAACTTCTCGAGAGAAAAATGTAAAATTTTCTATTTTTATTAAAAAATTTCTTCGGTATATTTCACGTTTGATACACGAAATGTTCAATAAAGGGTTGAGTCGGAATCAGGGCGTGAATTTTACACGCTTCGTCATCTTGCCAAAAGTGTTGTCGACTCTCGCTTAAACTCGCTTTTAATGTGCGACGTGTAACTTTAATTTCAACTCATAAATTTCACCTCTTCGATTCCCTTCGATTTTTTAAACATTCAATTTATATGTTGATAGAAAGTGAAACACGATAACGCAGCTCTCGCTCACTCTGCCGATGAGCATAAATTTGAATTTCCTTTATGTCGCCAATTTTTATGACGCGTTTTCCCCCCGCGAACCTACAAAAAAATCTATAAACGTTGATCCCTTCGCATGCCATCGCATCGACAGGGAAAAATGTGTTTTTTAATTTAATTGTCTCGTGTTCAATAAACAAACATGGAAAATATAAAAAGTGAATTAAAATGTGAATGAAACTGGGCTCGAGAAGTTTGTCAGTTTCGTTGCAATGCGAGGATGAAAAGATTCAGCTCGACGAAGCTTGTGGTTGTCCCCAAGTCATGAGAATTAATGGAAAAGCTTTCAGGAATTTTTACCTTCGATTTGAGACTCTGAACTTCATTGAACTAATTCCGGAGTTAAATTATCGCGGTCGAATTCGAATGGAAAACTCGAATTACATCTCAAGTTCGCTTGGCTTTCCATACCAACTCGGCAAGCTCAGATCCCGCTCGCTAAGTCAACAGCAACCTCCTCCAATGTAAGAGAGAATAAATGCCGAGTTGGTATGGAAAGCCAAGCGAACTTGAGATGTAATTCGAGTTTTCCAATCGAAACTATTAGCTCAACACTCGACCTGAAGCACTAGACTTCCATTAAACACCCAACTGGTTGAGTCCATTATGATGTCAGCATCCTAAAAGCGACGACGACTTTTCCAGTCGAACGGCAAAAGTTATACAATTAAATATCGTGTTCGGTCGCTCCATTCATTCAGCGAACATTCGCAAACCTCAAACTATTGTTCTAATCTCATTAAAGAAACATTTTGATGAGCCATAATGGCTCCCCGTTCATCATCAGTTGAAAGGAAAGTTTTGAATTGTGATAGTTGCCCCATTGATAACCAGTTGCTCCGACAAAGGCCCGAGCTGAACATCTCGTCTTCCTTTGTCTTAATCCACACACTCCTCGAAAACTTAATTAACTTTCCATTGTCCCGCAGCCGGATTTATCGTCTTCAGAGCAACTGCAGCTTCAGTAGCCTCCGATTGTCACTAAATCTAACAAGTCATGATAATTGAATCTGAGACTTCATTAATAATTCAGTCGTGCCGTTAGCACCTCGTCAGGCGAGCGCAAACACCTTTCAGTCGCATTCAATTTGTCTAATTAATGAAAATCGTGCAGTTTATCAAATTAGCTTTTTATATTCTCACTCGCTCGTTGCCGTCCATTTGTTTATGAGAATGAGAAAAATGACTTAGACGAGTTGAATTGAAATTTAAATTCAGGAGCGTTCAAATGAACAAATGGAGTCGTGATTCAGTCATTTCCACAAGACATTGTCTTGCTATGTGCATAAATATTCATTGTTTGGTTTGTTGATTATGCTCGCTGATGATTCAGCGTAGCTACGAAACCATTAGTTGAACTCTTCGATGGACGCGGAGAGTCTTCAAAAGAGCTTTCGGTCAGCTTGTCGAGCGGCAGTTGATACTAAGTGGACCGCCTTGCGAGGCTCATTAACTTAGCATACAACTCTCGTTAAACTCAACAAAACAAACTCTTATTCAAATGAGCCTTTTCGTCGCGTAATTCGAGTGATTGATTGAGCCAACGCCGAAGGAAATTCTTTATCGAAATTACGTGAGACTTTCATGTTAATTTGATGTACTTACTCCATTCTTTTCAGACGAGAGCAATTCAATTAGGGCGCATCCGTGGAGCGGTGCATGGAATGCCATTTCCGAATGCGGTTGCAGACAAGCGACGGTATGTAGATGCATGAGGTTTCCATGGAAAGAGAGCGGAGAAGGAGAAAAGGTTTCGTTGTTAAAATGAAGAATTAAGTAAAGACAAAATAATTAATTGCACGTTTCGCTTTGCTCATTGAAATGATAAATGAAAATTAATTCAATTGAAGAGCGTCGCTTACCAACTACACACACAATGACTCGCTTAACTCACCGTGCGGCAGTTTACATCTGCTTTCAAGCTTCCCGCAATTAGCTTGATTACATTCTCATTTCCATGTTTAGCGGCCCAGTGCAGTGCAGTCTGTTCGAAGAAAAGAGCAAAGACGAGTTTGTAATCGATGAAGTGATCAATTAGCTTGTTGAACGCGAGAATAAACATTCGAAAAGTTGATGGTCGCGGAGACAACTGAGTCGTTCCTTCCTTTAGCGGCGAGCGCGGCAAGCAAATGATGAATGACTGACAGAGTTGAATAAATTAAAAGCGCATTTAAATCCGAGTTTCATAACTTCAACATTCGGAAAGCGCAGCGCAACGAGAAAGAAACAACTGCAATAAATAATTCTGCCTCACCGAGTCTAATGAATTAATGAACGCTGATTTGCATTTGCATTCGTCGGCAGTTATTGTATCGGGCGCCATGAGCTCAACCGAACTGTTCCCGGCCCAGCACGCACAAAATGGCAACGATCAAAGCCAGAGATCGTAGAAATATAATTTTGACATCAAAGAAGTTTTAAGATTGTGGGCGAGACGAACAGAGCAGCGCTCGGCCTACGAGGATTCCTCGACATCAAAGCAATCGATTTGGAATCGTTTCAAGAAAGCAAATAAACCGATAAATCGACTTAAGCTTAATTAATCTCATTGCTATTTAAAGCCTCATAATGTTTGCAGTGATCGTTCTATTGTGCGATCGCCTTTTGCTGCCGAGAACGAAGAAAGCCATTAATGCGCTTAAGTCTTTAATTCCGACATCAATGGACTCGCATAAGTTGCAGTGCAGAAAGAAGCAACGAAATGCGAGAGAGAAAGCAGCAGCCAAAGTCTGGGAAGCGCAGCGATGATCAATTGTTTCATCGGCCAAGATTTCGGGCGACAGATTAGCTAAGTATTATGGTTCAATTTTATGGTAGGAAAATTTGTAAGCCGCGATATCGACTCAGCGATAAGATTGACTGCAGCCTAATTCATTTAATTTCTTCCTCTCTCTTTCATGCGACGGGAAAACGCGAGACCTGAAGCTTCTAGGCATGTGAACGAACATTATTGTTTGCCGTCTCGGCAGCGATTTCCACGATCGAATTTCGCAAGGATTAAGCAATTATTTCGATGTCTTTTATCGGGTTGCGCGATGCCTCTTCCCAAAACCGGAGCAAAGAAGAGACAAAAAATATCTTTTAATGGATTGAGGGAAAATAAAAACGGCAATGATAAAAATCTTGGCGACATTGAACAAAGGCAGAAAAGGCCCGAGCGCTATTCTTATGCTGTCTGCGCCTGACGACGTCTTCATGCGACGGAGCCTCCACCAGCCGAGTCAGGACGATCGCACAGTCGTCATATTTGTCGTCTCGTTACTCCGAAACCTTCTCACGAGCTGCAAAGTCCTAAGTGGCGAACTCAAAGTGCTAAATTAGCGTCGAAATTGAAATTTATGTCACGGGTCAAAGCCGTTTGCAGTTAATTTAATTTCCATGTTCGGCGAATGCAGCAATATGGATTCTATTTCGCCTCACCGATCGGCAGAGCTGCAAAACTTATTGTCGGTGTTTTCACATAAAGTTTGAATTTCAAACATTCTCGCTCGCTCGTTCGCTTCTTATTCAAGCGAATTTATTTGCCTTTTTACTTCATCGAAGATCTTTAATCTGATCGAAAAGAATCTTTTAGATTTTCATGCGGAATTTCGAGTTTCGTTTCGAATGTTTGTTTTCGACTGTAATCTTGGCTCGATGATACTTACGTACTAAACGGCACGAAGAGTTTTTATCAGCAGCATGAAACGAGAAGAGAGAAATGAAAATAAATTAATAAATAAGTTGAGTTTGATAAAAGATCTTCAGAGTTGATTGAACGCGAGTTTTTCGTTATCAACGTCACTCGCAAAAGGCTCAGTCTCATTCGTGGAAGCTCACAGCTCGTCACTTCAGCCTCGGACACTCCCACTGTCCATCACAAATCTGCAACGAGCTCCCAATCATCCGAAAGATGAATTTACACATGTTTTCCGTTGTTCGACTCGGCATCAACATCAACAGCAGATACGACGACGACTTTCCCGCACGTCAAAGCGAAAAGGGGAAGAAGCGCTCCCAAGGAATTTAAATTTATCTTTACACCTGCCAGAATACTTCTGACCAGTGTTAATGTCTGCAATTTATTCTTTTAAATTGTATCGACGAGGCGAGGCGAACGAGACGCGTCGAGCAAATTGATGGGGGAATCGAGAGAGCGAGGAAGACAAGTGCAGTGCCATCAATTCCGGTTCACAATATTATGTCATAAAATAAGATCAATTTAAATGGAATATAAATTCTGGCCCGCGGTTTCTTCCTTTCCACTCGACGGACGACGCATTATGCGGGGCTTCAAACGGACGACCGTCAAAAGTTCCACCTTGTGCAGCGAGTCGGAGACAAAAACCGACAAACAATCCTCAAGTGCATCGCCAGTGTCAATCAAAGGCACAAAGAAATGATAAATTGGAGCAATTAAAATGAACTTTCTGTCGACTCCGTCGCTGATCGATGACCGAACTTGACGAGTGAGCGAAAAAAAGGCTAAAGAGTCGCAGCCCAAAATGGAAAGAACTGTCGATGCTTTGTGTCCGCGTGATAAGAATTTAAATAAAAAACACATTTTCGTCGGAGTCAGCGTTGTTTCTTCAATTGATTCCCGATTGCCAATGATCGATTTGAGGCCCACGACTAAAGCGATTGAGAAAGAAGCAGTTCGAGCGCTTTGTCTGGGCACCTGTCTGATTTATGAAACACAAAGAGCTCATGAATAGCGAGAAGGAAGACGAGGAGATGGAGAGGCAAACAAACAGAAATCCTCAATAAAGAAAGGATAAGAAGCGAGCTAATACGAAATTTATTGGTGTGAAGTCCGGTAAGAGAGATGTCTCGGCAATATCTTCACGCTCATCAAAGGAATTGTGAAGTGTTTTCGTTTGTTTGACGAGCGAGGTCAGCGAGGAATAAATTCTCTCGAAGGGATTAACGTTGTAACGACTTAATAGTTCCTGACACCGCGGGCCGCTTGGCGTAATTAGACGAGCCGATAAGTGAAGTCTTCAGAAAAGGTTATCGGACTGCGGAGATCTCACAGCGAAGCCATCGGCATCTGCCTCGCTCTCAGACGAGACTTTGACGAAATTCTGACTGCGAATTTCCATAATTAAGCAACATTTCATAAGAGATTGCAATTAATCATTAGCTTGACATTTCGCTGATGGGCATCGCGCGAACGGGCGAACACGTCGTTATTCAAATGAGGGCTCGTGCGCCGATTCCCATCTGAGCAAATAAAGACAGCTTTCGGAATCAAATTACGGGTTTAGGGCGCTGCACAGGTGAAACGTCTGCCTGCTTTAAGTGATTGCCATGGATCGAGGCTGCGCTTTGAAGTGGCCAATTCATTAATCAAAAGATCCATAACAATGACAAATGGTGATGAAACCACAGAAGTCGTAATTGCAGGGATTCGAGAGTGGTCGGATCATTCAATTATGAAAACCAAGAGTCGAGAGGAGAACAAAACTATTAATTCGATAATTTGAAGGGAGAGCACGGCGAGGAGATTCGAGTTGATATCGTGAGACTGCAAGTAGCAATTGCTAAATGAGTTTCTGTTGCGAAACTTGCTGCAATCTCATCAAGCGATCAGCTGCTCTCAGTTAAATTGATGACCGAGCACAAGGTGGCTTCGACCGTTTGTCGCGTTCCCCTCGTAAAAATAATTGCAATCTTCTCGAATTAATTGGGAAGAAGTTGCGAATTTGAGCGTCGTAGGCTGAGCTTCTGTTTGCTTGGAATCAGATTAGGACTTTCTTATCTTTGCCAGCGAAGCCGGCTAATGATTATTTATGTTCTACTTCCTCGACTACCTGAAGCCTCATTAGCCTCTCTTATAAATGATTATCGATAATCGGGTCACTGCATGAGAATTCCTTCGGCCGAGCGACAAAAAATTCAATTAAAATATTAATTGAGTCGAATTTATCGAATATTTTTCGTCCCTCGTCGTCTCGTTTTACGCACATCTCGTGTTTCTCGGACCATTTGGTGGCGGATTTAAAGCTTAAGCTTCTTAATTTATGCGCACCTCGTTAGAATAAAAAGGAAATTAAAATGGAAACGAGAAGAGAAATTCTTCCTTCGATCTTTTTTCGAAAAAAATTCGTCGACGTCGACACAAAAAAGAGACAAAAGCGCACTAATTAATTAATTAACCGACATTATGGCGTTGAGCTTCTGGATATTTTCAATGCTGGAGGTTTGCTGCCTCGTCTCTCATGCGATCTTTCTGCTACTGTTTCGTCGGCTGGCTGCAGAGCAGCGAACGAAGATTAACGATAACATGTCATTTGATTTTATAAGTTTAATTACAGGCACTGCAGAAGATCGTCATCAGCAATCACGGTCGCTCTCACGAGAAACGCGAACCAGCGACGACGACTCATGTGACATCCGATGAGCAAATGAAATTAATTCTCGTTCCCGATGCTCACGATGAGGCGCGACAAGAAACAGATTGCGGGATCTTCTCTCTTCTCTGACGACGGAGATCGAAGCATCGTCACGAGAAGCCGGCGTTGGATGTTATCAATTAAGAGCGTCTATCGTGATTTGAGAAAAGATTCACTGGATCAAATCGCCGGCGAGTGAAGCTTAATTAACAGAATCGAGATCATAAATGTGAAATCGTAGAGCGTGGCATGATCTTCCATTTTACGAGGAAGACGCGCGATGTTTCACGCACGAACGAGTCGTGAGCTAGACGGGGGGAGACGCGTATGAAAACATCTCAACACCTTGTTGAAGACGTTGATACTTACACCCTAAATCATTCCACCGATGCCGCCAATTAAGTGGATTTGATGTCGTGAAGTCAGCCGAGTGCAACGCGTCCCAGAGGTGGTGAGTTAATTGCGAAGCAAAAGTTTTTATCGTCATTTATCGAAATGTGAAGAATTGGTGGAATTATTTTAATCGTCCAATCCGTTGTCATCAACAGTGTTGTCGTAAAATGTTGAACATGAAAACGAGAAACGAAAAAAACACATGTTAGAAAATGAGCTGGAAGTATCGGGAGCGACATGCACGAGAACTACAGCCGAGTAATTATATATTTAGGCATCGAGTGGAGGCTCCGAGAGGAGGGAGTCGAAGTCTAATCATCACGCACAGCGACGGGAGAGAATCCAACTGGCTAAGTGGACTCATTATTGGCCTTGTTCATAACTTTAATCGAGAAATAAATGTCCTTTTTGTCATCGAGCGTGTAGTTTGCCGTTATCTCCGAAAGTCTCATTTGCATCGGCATGGGAGAATCCAACAAATGTCATCGCGGTGATAAGCTTGGCGGACTTGAAGCTCGCGACAAATCAATACAAACTTTGCCGAGCTCTCCACGTCGACATGAAACGAATCAATCAATCGAGACTTCACTCTCTCGGCGCCTCATTACCATAACAGTAATTTATGTTGTAATTCAAAAACACTAATTCCTGCTTTGTGTTTTATTTAGCGGACGCTGTCGCTTTCTTTCCGTTCGACTCTTGTGGAACATTTTTTGTTTTTGGCTTGTCGTCGATGTTAAACATCAAAACGAACAACGAGCGTAATTTATATTTGCGCAAATTTCCATGCTCAGGAAGAGTGAAGGACGAATGGGGAAACTGATTTCTCGTCGGTCATTAAAGGCGAAACTTTTCAGGCCCGAAACGCAGCCGAGGGTTGAATAGAAATATCAAAGTCATTAGCGCTACGTCAAGCCATCATTTATCATTTCCAAAACTATGTTTATTTAAGTAAAATCATCAAGACAACCGAACGGCTTTATTAATTGAATTCACTTTGAGTCGAGAAGGCTGTTTAACCTTCCAGGAGCAACGCCGAAGTGGATCGTTAGGCTAATTTAAGGAACGATTCTCTGTCGGGGGAAAGTTATTAAACGCGCGCAGATGCAAGTTGATAGCTTCATTGGGATCCATAATTAAAACAAACATTAGCGGCGGGGCGATAAGCGTCGTCGTAATCTCGTTTTAATTGATAGTGGGGAACTAATTTTAATTTAATAAATGCTTGGCAAACGATCGAATCGAAAGCTGTTTGCGAAAATAAACAAACAAGATGCACTTAAGACACTCTTAATGAGGCAATAACCATCCTGGAGTTGAATTTACTGCGAACGACGCGAAGTTGTTAAGTTGAATACGAGGAAAGGAATCAAAAATATTTTAGCGATGCAATTAAATTTGTCGCAGAACGATTAAGGCAGCCGTTAACGAGAATCACTCATGGAGCGTCGTGAAGTGCATCACGTTAATCAAATTGCGAATAAAAGACTCGACAGCTGACGTCGAGCTCGATAGCGATGCGCTCTTGACTGCAATTAATTAAAACTCGACTTCGACTCTTGAGTAAAACTTCTTGATAATTAAAAAGTTACCACACTCGATGGTCAAGGCATCTGTTCTCGACTTCTTACCGTATTTGGATCCTGCAAAGAAACAAAAGGGGAATCATAATTAACGCTGATAACAAACAACTGCCGTGTGAAAATTTACATTTCTCTTTAACAAATTCAAAGCAGCAAATTTTTTAATTAAAAAATGGTGAAGTTTACAAATTTATGAACGCAACTCTGGATGGGCAACATGCCATTAACCTTAAGCGTCTCGCTGATGCTACAAATTGATCAAAATTCGAGAATCAATTTAATTAAATCACCAAATTGCATGACTTTTAATGGCTTAACGAACATCCAGCGCAATTCAATTTCTTCCCGATCCTTTGATCGTTCCCCGCGCCAAGTAATCCAGCCGAATCTGAACGCCGTTCATGACTGGAAGTGCATTTCGCATTGAACATTTTAATGAGTAATAACATCAATTTCTTCCTAAATTATTATGTTGTTGAACATCACGAAAGGAATTACTTTAAATTACGATTAAATTGTTTCCATTAAAGCGCCGTTGCGCGAGCGCAACCAGCAACCACAAAAATTATTAGAACATTGTTTCCGCTACTGGCTGGAACGGCCACAGCTCTCGCTGACATCGTTGCGTAAGGACCTTCGGGCGAAGCATCAATCAGCCTCGATTAAGCCTCGACAACAAAGTTCTGTTTGCGTTCACTTCAACGCAGATACAACAAAATGGAAACGCATTAACTGGCACATAAATCATTAAAAATGCAACTTTCGCATCGCTTTGATTCGCTCTCCTCCCCGTTCGAGAATTACCAACATCGATTAACTTCCATCGTGATGCGAATCATCGATCGAATTAATCGTAAATCGCAATTTATTGATGAATTGAGTTTAAGCCGCAGCGATAATGGTGGGAAACGGCGCAGCGATTGAGACATCAGATGGGAGCCTCCATCGCACTTTGAGTGAATCAATTTTTTAATGAGCCAGTTCTAATTTTAGTTGCATGATAAATTGATACTTTTCAAGTGTCGAGTGGAGGAGCGAGAAGAGTCAACAGAAACAAATGAGTCGCACGGAGATTTCCACCGTCGACACATTTATTCTGTAAAGTGCTGAAATTTGTTTGAAGCTCGGAGACAGTTGGAATTTATTTATGAGTCGCTTTGGTGATTAATCGTCGGGGCGTCATTGTCCTAGACGCGAGGGAAGAAGAGCGAACGCGTGTATCAATTAGCGAGACCACAGTTGCGTTGTCACAGTGGAAATTAGTAATTCTGTTTCAGGTATTAGAAGTTCGATGGATTAAAATGTTCCGGCACTCGCTTTGCCGAATTTGCAATCTCGGAAGTCTTGTTGCATTTGATGCAGCGGAAACTGAAGCGTTTAATCGGATTAAAAATGTTTCTATTTGCGATGTATTGCTTATTATGCCATGTTCCGCAACGAGCGGTGCAGCTTCGCTTTATTCCTCCAGCGACAGACGAAAAAGTTCAGCGGGAAACATTCTGAGAAAGTTTCCAACTAGCTCCGAGTTTGTCGAGACAATTGTTGAATGAACAGACGAACCGGCAACAAAGTTTATAGAGTTTGAAGTTGCGCTAGCGCAACATGAAAGTTTGTTTTTCCGAAACAACAATCAAGGTGAATGTGATGAATTTATGAGCTCTAACTTTGAACTTTTAACGAGATGAACTTTGAAATCAGCTCGTGTAGTTTGCCAGAAGTTTAATCAGCGATCTCTTTCCTCGATTCCCTCGCATTTAATTCGTCAAGTTTATTGAGCTGGATTCCACCGAGCGATCCGTGCAGCGTGTGTGGTCGTTGAGACTCGAGAATTTGGGGAAATAAAATTATTTAAACCCGAAAAGACTTTTTCCTCAACAGCGGATTCTTAACGACAACTAATCTGATACTCATTAAGAAAATCTTTCCTTGTGTTGCTTTTGTTGAGCTCATGAATCTTTTATGCGCTTCTTCCTCTTCTTCGCTCAGGTGAAGACAAAGTTTGAGTTTCATGACGAAATCTTATAAACTTTAATCGAGCAATTGCAAAGCTATAAACTCGAATTATGAGCTTCGAAGTTGGCTCGACTAATTGAATGGCTTCTCGACATGAGAGCGCGAGGAACTTATCGAGAAACAGCGTCAAACGTTTCGTCGCTTCGAGGGCCGAAGGAAGAAAACATTAATTTCACTTCAGAAACTTATCAGTCTCGATTCGGTCAGAAACCGTGAAAAGCTATAAATTTTGGTGGCCGGAGAAATAAATTATGGGGCTTTATCTTTAAAATGGCATTTTGTAATTCTTTTATACATTTCTCGTTCGCTCGCTGTCGCAGCAATATTAATCCAGAGGGAGAGAATGTATCAGAACACAAAATGTGACACCGTTGAATTCAGTTATTCCAGCCTTTTATCAATCTAATTGATTGTAAACATTTATTTCACTTCCATAAATTATTCATTGGCTCGAGAAGTTTAAAAGGTTCTTCGAGGAAATCAAAAATTTTGTTTGTCGCGAGATAAAATCCGTTTGGAGTGGCGAGCGAGTGGCCGAAAGAGTCGTGAACCTGACGGCTTCTTCTTGGCGAATCCGTCGATGCTAGCCGTTGACGAACACTATAAAAAGCGTCTTCGCCATAAATAAAGCCATTTGAGCAATAAAACGCCTTTAAAGTGTTTTCCAGTTATTCTTCATGACTCGTGTGAGTCTCTCTCGATGTTCTTGTAAGGCGAAACCATAAAACTTCATCGTGAGACTTTAACTTCCCTCGTGACATCTCAATAATATTTCATTTTGCATGCTACAATCGACAGAGACTTCTTTCTAATTAAAACGCAGACGAAGGCGGATCGGCCGCGTTTGTCAGAAGAATTAAGAACGACAATAATTTGTTCCTCGATCGACTTGATAAGTCAATTAGCTTCACCGGCAAAAAATCAAAGGCGAGTCGGGTCCAATCAATCTTGAGAGAATGGAGATCAAGTGAAGCAAAGTAATTGAATTAATGTTGTATTGAGACCTCATTAGTTTCAGCATCGAGCCTCGAGTGGATCGATCGAATGTAAAATCCGAAACAGAAATGTCAGAGCTTTGCTCAACGAGAAACCGAAACACGTTTAATGTTCACCCAAAAATATTTATGTTTAATTGCGCTTCCTCCAAGCCTCCTCGCTCAACAGAATTCCCTGCCTGTGATGAATAAATTTGAATATTCAGAACTGCAAACTCTGCAGCTTAGAGCTTTAATTATTTAAATAACGTTCCTGTGTTATTCCGAATTGTAATTCAATTTCCTCCCGACATCTCGGGACAGCAGCCATCGACTCGATTCACTCTCCGACTTAGGCTCTACGCTCGGCGATAATGCAGACGTGTATAATTTATTACATTTATGCGAAAAATGCTCTCGAAATGCAGAAACAAAACGCTCGAGTCTTGGTACAGTTTAAGACAATTAAATCCATTATTAAATTTTCAATTAGTGACACATCGTGTTTGTTCTGCTGATGTAGCTTACTTAAGACTCGTCTCCATGGAGCGATAGATTCTCTCGCATTCGGTTCTGTCAGGTCGTGTTCGTTCTCCGAGCGTCTCGGAATATTAAAAGATCTGATTTTGAAATATTTATTGTTGAATTTGTAAGAGGAAACAATGTGCAGAGCTTTGGAAACAAATAGCACGAGAGTTTATCTGAGTGCACATCTATCATTCGAGTGCTCTTGTTCCTCTCCGCCTTCGCTCCAGCAAGTCTTGAATCGAAAATGACAATTTAATTCATCAAATAAATGCAAAATGCTTGTGCAAGCTCGGAAGTAAAACGTCTCGTGATGAAGACTTGCCGGAGCTTTACGACGACAAATTTTTACGGTCTTGATCGATGTCAAGTTAACTTCTTTCTCCCAATTTATCCAGCCCAATCTCGACAATAGTTTACAG
The DNA here is from genome assembly GCA_033064975.1 of Smittia sp. YW1114-2. Taxonomy (NCBI): domain Eukaryota; kingdom Metazoa; phylum Arthropoda; class Insecta; order Diptera; family Chironomidae; genus Smittia; species Smittia sp. YW1114-2. The sequence continues at coordinate 1,277,046 of CP093832.1, forward strand.
CGGGTTTTATTGCCGCTTTTATCGGCTTTCAAGCTTTTTCCTATTAGGCAATGGATGTCGAACATTCGAACATTTGATTTCGTATGCAAATGACGAGAAGTTTATCACTTGTGGTTTTATCGTTTGGAGGAGAAAACTCGACTCGAACTGCAAATCGGACAAAGCTACAAATTTGAGCCGCTCGATCGCTGGCGTCCATCAACATAAAATGTCTGATTCGCTCGGTTGCCGATTAATTAGAAAGAATTTCCTTCGCTTCTAATTTAAACTCGCCGACCCGTCCAGATTTATGTTGGAGGCCCAAAATTAGCTCGGGAATATTCAAATGGATCGGTGGAGAAGAAAAGAGTTTCGTGGACTCCGAGTCAATCTGTTTTGAGGAGAAGCTTATTAGTTTTGTCAAACGACGCATTAATTATCGAGGCATTTACATTTTTCGCCTTCTGACTTCGAAATGAAGCTGAGGAGATTCTCATCAACTGATAGCGCATCGCTTTGAGCCCGCGCTCGCATTGATAAATTTCCCATGCCGGCTAATGGCCGTTGTTGATTTCACATTCAGATTGTTTAATTTAAAACCATAAAGATTTGTTTTTATTCCGAGAGATGAACGCGCGATAAGCTGCAGCGATGCAAATGATGGAAATTTAATAACTTTTTCCTTTGGGTCTCCGGCTACCTGTTTGCTGTTTCACACATTGTCGAACAAATGAAGTCGAAGCTTCTTTTATAATTTATCGGCGCGACACTTTCGGGCGACTGTTGCTGGCTGCCGAAGGTCATGAGTGCTTCCAATTAAATTGTTATCATTAGTGCAGCCGATGCAATTATGCATTCTCGCTCCAGACTTATGCTTGAGTTATGGGTTGTTCTGTCTTGTTTTCTCGTGAAGGATGTCGCCCGAGATGATTTATTTGGTATTCGGTCTCGCTGTGTTGCAAGTGATTATTTTGACGCATCATTTTCATGCTCGGTCGCTGCAGATTTGCAAATCAAGTGAGAGAAACTTTGGATTTCCGGGAACGCGTCGACTCCTTTCTCGCCAGAATTCCTCAAATTATTGATGGCGAAATCAAGATTTTAATGAACAGTAGCGAATTGATATATTCAAGCATTCCCAGCATTACTCGCGCGATGAATATCGAGTTGTTCGGTTCGCAGGGCGAAGATCGATGCCGTCGACTTACATTTTGTTCGTTTCGAGCTTTAACAAATTTTTGAAATTCCCTATCAGCGTTTTTTCGGTAAAATATCGTCGAGAGTATTGTCGACTTTATCCATCGAAGACTTATGTGCAAGCAGAAACAAGAGGCCGATTGGAATTTAATTTTGTGTATTTTCCGTCTCGAGAAAGGCATCTCGCTTCTGCATTGTGGTCGAGAAGCATTTTTCCCAGAAAAAATTACTCATTTGTTATCGCATTTCGTTAACATGGAAATCAATTTCTCACTGGTTTTACATGAGCAGAAACAAAGACCTGCTATCAGATTACCCGGACCTGGAAATCACTTGCCCGAGAGAAAGAGAGACAAGTCGATGGCCGTTGGACTTCTTCTGGGGCTTCAGAAGCTCCTCGCTCAATCATTCGCGACCTCAAACCTCAATTAATAAAATTGTCGAGTGACAACCACACACTGGAGCCATGACGAAACCTTTCCAATCTTCTTATCTCCCTCAATCAAACATGAAAAGCGTTTCAGCAAAAGTTTCAAAATATTTCTTTATCCGATCGGCTAGAAATCTCAACGTAAAAAAATATTATCTTTGCCTTCTTCACGACGTCGAATGACAAGAGATGAAAGCAAATTAATAATAAAATCCGAATCGATCCAGCTACCGTTTGCTCAAGATCATCTACCATCATCAAGTATCAGTCTCGGTCTAATGGAATGTTTTTGTTTCGGAATATTCTGAAATTTATATTCGACTGAGTGAGTTTTGACGAGATTCGAGAGTCGCGATAAACACGGGAAAGTTATTTCAGTGTAGCAGGTAGGACGAGAGTTGAGTTTCATGTTCAGATGATTCATTCTGTTTCGCCAGCTGAGAGCATCGCATTCTTCTATCGTTATCGATTACAGCAAACTCCCGACGAGTTTCCGAGCAGAAACAAGCGCACAGATAAGCAAATTCTCTCTAGCCGCAAGCTGGACCGTCGTTGTTAATTAAAATAGGACTGGAAAAATTCTTTTTTGCGGTGGTTGCGTAATTTCTCCGACCTCAGTTGGAAGCTACGGAATTATGAAGCCAAACTTTAATGATGATGATGAAGGACGAAACCTCATTTCGAGTCCGAAGCAATGCCCATGAGTGCGGTTGGTGTTTTGTGTAGCAAATAGAAGCAGAAAAAGCGGCAATAAAAGTGACCTTTCTAACCATTAAGCTATCGTAAAACAGGATGTATTTTTACACTACTTTATAGCGAGAGCCAGAGAGGAATTTATATTTGTAAAGGGATTATTTATTCATAACTATTTCGAACATGGATTCGGTGGGAACATTGTTCGACCAATTTACGTGTTTACGTCGCAGGGGCAGCAGCAGCAACATGGCCAATCTTTCTCTCCGACGATAAACTTTTTATTCTCCGCTCGGTGTGAAACTCATTCATAAATTTTAATGTTAATTGGAAAGTCATGTTGCTAGTTTAAATTATGATATTTTGGGTCGAGCTCTTTAATTTCCCTTGTCGTGCAGATCGCACACTCGAAACTAGAAAGCTTAAGCGCAGCTCAAAGACTCAATTAATCTCAGTTGCAGAAGTTACAAATTACTTTTTGCATGAAATTAACGGCTCAATTTACATTAATTCGAGCATTTGTCGCGCGTTTATTTCAAGTGTTTGCCTGCTCGCACTCGCAATTAATTATGAAATTTCACTTTTATCTTTTTCGCGATGCTCCCGCTCGCGTCTTCGTGCACGCAAAGAATTCGAAAATAATTAAATGGTTATCTCTTGAGATCACAAAGCATCTGCTTTGATGTGAGTGCAACTTCATTTACACCAATTTATTTTCACATCTATTCTGTTCCTCGCAAGTCTCAAATGTTATGATTGATTGAGACGTTTAAAGTCTTGAAGAATGTGTCGTGCTCGAGAGGGAAATTGCTTCAACGACTTTCGATTTCTGAACGGGAACGTATCAGAATTTTAATTGTCCCGACAAGCCCGGTTGAGGCGCGAGCACGAGTGCGATGCAATCAAAAGCTGCAGCTTTGCATCGAGCAGCTCGATCACTTTACATTGAACGGCTGCGCTGAAATGCTAAAGAATTTTATAATTTGTGAGGCGAGAGGAAAACATGTTGACACAACGACGAAAATTGCATTTTGCGACTTCGCCATTTCCTTTGAATCGGGCTCTCGTCTCCCGAGTGATTAATTCGCCATATGATCGCTCGACGCTCCTCGCAGTCGAGGCGAATCGCGCCAAAGAATTTCTAGCAGTTACTCTAGCGATAAATTTGTGTCATTCAAAATGTTCGCTGCGCTCGTTTTCGAGCGAAATTTCGCAATTTTCAGATTCACTTCGTGTACAAATTTAATTCTGTTCGCAACAAAGAATTTTAATAAGCATTAATTCTGCATTAGGAAGGAAAACGAGCGTCAAGCTGAGGCATAAATCTTGCGAATTAACTCATAATTAAAACAAGACGTGAGCCGGAATGTTCGTGAGTGTGATTAACCAGAGCTGAGATTGCTGACTGAACTCACGATCGTCCCTCGGAATCTTAAAGTTTTTAATCAAAACCACACAAGATTCTTTGGATGCAGAGGCAGAACTTGCCATGTTATTGCTCAGCACCGCCCAGCTTTTCCCATATTTAATTAAATTATCGCTCTCGGAGTTTTCGCAAGTGAATTTCTCTATCGCCATCGTAAGTAATAATGAGATAATTTCTAATGAAGAGCCGTCGAGTCGACAAATGAATTTATGTGGTTCAGGATTCGAACAAATGAAGGGAGACCGAGCGCATTCGGTTTAATTTATTGTCTATTCCATTCGATAAATTCTTCCTCCTCACACTTTTTGCTGTTCAGTTCTTTCGATAAATTACGCTCAAATGTTTTCGTTTCAAGTGAATCTCCAACTTGTTTAACACATGTAGCGTCAAAGGAAAGTTTTCAAATATTTAGAACTTGTCGGATCGAAAATCGTCAGCAAAAAGCGAGACAAAATTACCATCAATCGATCATAGGAGCTGCCAGCCATCTGGTAATTCTCTGCTCTAATTATTGTTTAATATTTTCCTAAGAGACAATTAATTAGGGCGATGTTGATACACGAAAAAAAGAGAACTCGTGTGCCATTGCTTGTACCATAAATTCATCCGAGTACGAGAGAAGAAATCATAAAACATGGCAGTCAAAAGTCAGATAGAACAAGACTTGTCGCATTTAGACAAAAAATATGTAGAATTTATGATGAGAACTTTTTAATGTCGTCGAGCGTTTAGGACTCGAGAGCGATAAATTAAACAACGTTTGGTGATAAAACATTCGTTCGGTTTTGAGCCGCTTTAATGAGGTAAAGCAAATTAAAATGCAATCAAGGCGACGACTCAGCCCGTAATTAAAACGGTGATTTTTTATAGACGAGAACGTCGTCGATCGTAAACTCAAATCTCCTTCCTTTCAGCCTAAGCGAACGAAACATTTTTCGTGTCTTGTCGAACATAATTTCCAATATTTTTGCGCCACGGTAAGTCAAGGAAATGGCTCGAGAAATTTGGAGCAATCTGCGAGAATCTGAATAAAAATGCGAGGAACATTTTTGTGTGTTCCGTAGCTGGCCTACGGGCTACATGGTTTCCCATCATCTCGTCGATATTTTCGTAAATATTTTCTGCTGAAACTTTTCCCTCCGCTAATTTGAGATCTCTTGAAAAGACTGAAGGTTGTTCTAGCGGAAATGTTCGCTCGCAGGATGCGGCGCGGGAGCTCATGATAAGCTTAATCATCGTTATTAGACCGCTGCGTGCTACAAGCAAAGTTAGTTCTGATAAAGACCGAAAAATTGCGAGGTAAATAATCCACTGAAGCTGCTGCTGATGAGAAGCAGAAGCGCGTTGTTGCACGTATGCAAATATCGATCGCTTTAGGCTGCGAAGAACATGAGCAAAGTATCAATGAAATCCAGTTTGAATGCAGTTGCCAATATAAAAAATCTCTGCATTGTTAAATCACGATGAAAGTTGGCTATTAAAAGAAACCTTAAGGACGAACATGTTTCAGTAGCAGTTCAGCGATTGTTTCTCTCGACGCGGCCTGGGCAGTCGCCACGAAAAAAGTGAGAACAATAAATTTGTCAAACCGAAACTGCTTAAAGCTCTGGTGAATGAATCGCGATGAGGATTACCAGGCCGCTCGACTGGGCGAGCAAAGCAACAAATCAAGCATTTTTCAATAAACATATGTTTAGACAGATTTAAATTATGGAGCCGGGCGTTTGTCTGCCGATTAAATTGACCATTGAATGCGCTTATAAATTATGGAACTCGATGCCTTCCGATGAAGAGTAAGAGAGAACGAAATTGCTGATTTATTTCGGAAAGAAGTTCAATGGGTTGGAAAGCAGCAAATGAGGGTGTCGAGCTCACAATTTGCATGAGCTTATCAAACGCTGCGTTCGAGTTGGCATTTAGCAAGTTGGTCGAGTGATTTTCACAGTCAGCTGAAGCTCAACGCATGCTCAATGCGCAGTGCTGATGACTCCGAAATTGATATTTTCACCGCAGATCTGCAAACAATTCCATTGCACTTTACGCAAGCGAACAGTAATAAAATAATAATAATGTAGCCTTAATAAAATATCTGCATAGAATCGCTCCATTAAATGCTAATTGACCGTTTTTGGATTGTTTCTGTCTGTTATTGTTGTCTGCGTAAATGAACGAGCTCGTAGTTCTCCCAGTCATTAACATATGTAGACTATCTCACTCTCGTAGCGCAGCTCTAACCCAATGAATGCAACCACCGCATCGCATAACTTTCAATTAATAACTCGGCCTTAATAAATAAATAGCTCGCACTGGTGTCGAACATGCTATTTTTGGGTTTAGTGGTTCATTTTTGGACGCAGCCCGTTCCCGAAGCTCTGGAAATATTTATCGTCGTCCCCCCGGTTCGTGGAACATGTGTACGGTCGTTTAGAGAATCGCTCATCGAATTGCGCAATGATTTCACGAGATAATTTATCGGATCGCATGACGACGTGTTCGAAGACAAATAAATCAACGTGAAAGGTTTTAATAAGTCGACTCGTTCACGCCAATCTCTTGTAACATTCGAAACTATTTTCTCGCTCGGGAATTTTCTTATTTTTGGGGGAGGCGATAGTTCAAACACGAGGAATGCCGTGCTAGATTCCTTCGAGAAACTATTAATATACGAACGCAATGAGTGGGAGTTCTGTTTGCTTAAAGTTCTGCGTTTTCCCCCGACAAGATTTCAAATGATTCGCAGTGATTTTACGAGGCGTCGAAGTGATAAACATCGATAAACAAACAAGCGGAAGGGAGCGAGCATAAATGACTTTCCCAATTTGACGCCAGGCGCCATATGTGCGCTTCATGGGGCTCTTTACCTGACCTTTCAGCGCTCACAACGAGAGGAAGAGATATGAGGAGCAGAACAATAAGAAAGGGCATCTTTGACATCGCATCATCGTGTCGAATCGTTCTGTTCTCCTTCTTCACGCTTTCAACTCTCAATATTATGATTATTGGTGTTGGCTTTGATTGTGAAGCACTAAAAGGCAACGAGGAGCACACCGATATGTACACACATAAATTCACGTGATAACAATGCGATGATGGTCGCTTTTTATGTGCTGGAGCTCTCGGGGCAGAAGAGCCAGAGAAAGAAGAACAATAATCATAAAATGAATGAGAAATGTTCGGTTGGCAGTTCCAGAGAATTGCCAGAGATTTGCATCATCATCTCACACATCAAATCTCCCATGGAGCTTGTGACCATCCCAAAAAAATCTCAACGCAGCAGATCACCAGCCGAAGATATGAGAATCGTTTAGTGGAAGACGAGGGAAAATATAAATAAACTTGATTTATTTTCAATTATTGAGTTTTTTACGGTTCGCTCCAACTGTTTTGTTGGCTTTTGTTCTGGTGAATGGAACTTTTCCCATTTGGATCGTCGCTGCTGCGAACTGTTTGACTTGATGAGTTCATTCGGCGCAAACAATTCGAGCGGAGAATTAATTGAAGATTAATATCGGATCCACTTGAGTTTCCGTCGCAATGTCGCGCTAAGCTCACTCGATTTTTCATCACAAATGTGTCAGCAAACAAATTAAGGAAAATGTTTTTTCTCGCGTCGTGTAGAAAAATTATTACCAACTGCTCTCGGGGCGCTCAATGTGAACTTATTTTGGGATCAACGTCAGCTATCAAGTATTATTAACATTGTCACATTCGGCGGCTGCGAGTGTGAAAGCGATGCGCTTCGAGAACTGTTTCAAAACAAATAAATGTCACAGTTAATTCCTTTTGTCTTAAAGACTTCCCGCCGCATCTCAGTTCAAAGATGAGGAATTCGATGTCATAAGAAAGAGCTTGACATGCACGAGGAGACATCAAAACGCATGATGGATGCGAGGGTCGCAATTGAGCACGTTCGATAGCGACGAATCAATATAAATAGACTCGTCACTCGGAGCCATTGACATGATAACAAATGTGATGCGATTTATAACAATTTTCGTTCGTTTTATAGTTCAACTTGTCTTCCCTCCTTGACGTGTTCGTCGTCTCTCGCCTCACATTTTCCTCTCGCCTCAGTAAAGATTCTTTTATAATTCATCTTCAGACTTTTATTTTTTTGTTTCCACTTTTTAAATTTATTGTTTCGGCCGAGCGCAATAAATTGTTTCGAGAGCATCTTTTGGGAGGTCTGACGCTTGATCTATTTATTCACTTCACCGATTGCGACGATTCATCGGAATTTGGCGAAAGTTAGATGACGTGGAGAAAGTTGAATCTTCCCACAAGATCGCTCGAGAGTCTCTAATGAGCAATTTAACTTTCAACCCCTCAACAATCAGATCTAATTTCTCTCGCAGCAGCGATTTAACAAGTTGGAAAACACTTTCTCCTCCGATCGAAGCCACTAATTAGTACTTTCCAGACGCCGAAGCAGTTCGAGCATCGAGATAAATCACTTAACGAAGTAATAACTTTGAATTACAAGCTCTCTCATCGTGCTTGTTGACTCGTGGGGTGATCAAGGAAAATCCCTAAAGCGACCTTTATTTATTTTTCATCTCCGGCAATCGTCACGATACGTCAAACCAAGTTGTGTCGTTAATGTCACAACATGCAGCCGACGAGCGTCATTACAGAAAATCGAAAATTTCATGGAAAATCTTTCGTCATTTAAAAATAATTCTTCTTGTGCTGAGGCCCAATTTGACGGCGAGTATGGAAACCAGATGCAAGCAAATTTCACAACAAGCATTGAGGATCACGCTCTCCACCTTCCTCCGCTTCGTGGAAGGAATTTACGTCTTCAGAGAATCTATTTGTTGCACAGTAAACGAATCGCTAGACATTTCTGATAAAAATCGCTCGTCATCTTTCCTACCGCACAAGAAAGCGGATACTTTTCCATGCTCCGAGAGCGAGAAAGGTCAGTTTGCATCGAGTAATGAGAACTAACTTAGCCGAAGCCACATAAAGTCCCGGGCGAGAATCAAGATAAGGCGAGAGGGAAGTTACACAAAACACAGCAAAAACATAAAACAATAAAAATACGGAGGAAAGATCTCGGTATAGCATTTCATCAGCATCAGCGTTATCACTGCATCTCGATCGCCAAAAGTCTATTTTCCTCATCGCTCGAGCAGCAACCAACACACGACGTTTTTGCTCCTTTGTTTACTGCTCTTTTTATTACATCACAGTTCTTCTGCCTTCTCTTCTTAGCTTTCCATTTGACATGAAACTTTTGGCGCCGTTCGATTCATCGTGGAAGCATTAAACGTCCTTTTACGTCTACATAACTTGACCGTTTTTTCTTGCCAACTCTTAAAACGGATTATGATAAGCGAGTGAGAGTTTGTCGAGAATTTTAATGCGAAAGCGATAAAGTCAGACGGTCGAGAATGTCTGTCCATGTCGCTTGCAATTATTGCAAAGAAATTATGGGACTTTAAAGGAATTCCATGACACGAAGACGATGGCTCGTTGTGTCCATAAAGATCGTTGCTTTATTAGATGTTAGAGTTACTCGGCTACTTTATGAGATGTTAGAGTCACTCGTGGTGAAACCAAGAGCCAGAGCGAATAAATTTGAGCAGCCGAGAAGCTACCGAACGAACACATGTTCCGCTATTTGTTGACACTCTTTAGTTTTGTTCATTCTAATGATCTTGCTTCGCAACCAATAAATTTATCTTCAAAATGGATGTTTTACAACAATAACACCTTTCTGCGAGCAGAAGCGCGCGCCGAAGAAGAAAAGTTCGTCGTCGAAAATTAATAATTTGTTCAAACATCCCAAATAACATGATACAAGATTCATACACGCTTTACGACGCAGCTCACTCGACATGGATGTTTTACAACGTTCGGGGAACTTTTCTCTCGCTCGCTAGAACGCCGAAAAACTTTAAACTTTTACGAGTGTTCTGCAAACAGAAAAACTGTTCTATCATCGATCGAACATCCGAAACATAATTCAAGCTGCATTCGCAATTGCTGTGTGGAGTGCGATGTTCGGATGTGTTTGAGGGAGAAAAGCAGAGCGAGAAAAAACGCTAAAGTACGCCGAAGAGGAGGAGATTACAGCAGAACCATAGAGCGAAGCTTAACGGCGATGAACATTGTTTCAGCGAATTACAGCCTCAGCCATTTTTTCTCTCGACTCTCGCTCAATAGACGACGAGAAAAAATGTGTAAACATCGCGATTCCGTTTGGGGGGAAAGCATTTTCCGCACCCACTCGCTTCGCTTAAAGACTCGACTCGTAGGTGGCAATTAAGCGGCGTAATATGCATTTTAATCGGCCCGACTTTCGCCGTGGTAATTGCAATCAAAAGTCGTGCTTGACATTTGCTAAGACCAGTCAAGAACACGACGGAAAATTAACGAATGTGAAAATCATGTCATAATGAAATTAATTTACGCGAATCTCGCAACAGATTTTTTCGTGTGTCGAATAAATAACTCAGTGGGACGCGCGAGGTGACGGTGACGGGACGATTTCGGGACTGCCTCGCAGACTCCTCGCCTGCTTACAAGCAGCGGATTTAATTTAATTAATGATCGGGAGAGAAAACGCTTGTTGTCTGCTTGTGCTACGATGTTAAAGATTTTGTAGAACTACCTTGTTAAATTTTTATTGCTACATCGAGGAACAGAAATATCACACGAAACGGCGCAGATTATTAAGAGCAGCGCGAGGAAAACTCACACTCAGCTGACAGCGAAGCAAAGTCAAGCACTTTCGACAAATGTAACCCAGATTCGACACATGGGCGCTCGCGATTGAACTTCAGGAGATTAACATCGCAAGCGGAAACCGTCACTTGATACCGAATCTTTTCGTGTCATCGACGAGCGAGCGTATTTGTTTGTTTTCACATGCAGAATATGTTTGGAGCGAGCTCTCTATGTGTAAATTCGAGACATGATTTTTAATGGTGACATGCTGTGTGATGTAACAGAAGTGAGAGATCTTCATCCTTAAAAGGTTTTCATGTTTCGCATCGAAATTTGCTTTCAATTTACGAGCTCTTGAGGGGCTTCCAGGATAAGAAAATCAGTTGACTCGATGATAAATGACTCGGGGATCTCAAAACGGAATGCTCAACGCTCTAACGATGCGGTTTTCTAAGAAGCGACGGCGATGAAACAGATGACGGCAGAGGCTGAGGCGTTTCAAGTGTCTGCTCTGTTTCGTCTTCGCTTCACGCATTCTTTCTAACCAAAAACTGCAACAATTCGTCCTCTCGAGAAAGGGACTCGTCATTGATATTCATGTAAAAAGACACTTCTTAAGTGATCGGATCTTATCCAGATCGTAGTCAAGTTTCCATTACAGACTCTTCGGCTAATTTTGAGGGAAAAATGAAACTTGAACTCTCGAGGGTTTCGAGCTAAGCATTCGACCGAGCAGATAAATTGGAACGACGTTCAACCTAATGCTCTGTTTGTTTGTTTCCTACAGTTGTCCCAAACACAGTTTCTATGAATTTTACATAACTCATTCGACGAGATGTCAACCGAGTGCGGCAACAAAAAATCTTCTCGGGAAAACATTTGTGACTCGCACTCCGTGCAGTTCTGTAATAAAAATCGCGCAAGCAATTTCGCCGGCTGCTTTCAGATGAGCTTCAACTGTTTATGAGCCATGAAGAGAAGTAATTTAGAAGTTTAAGCGAAAATTAAGCGATCATAACGAGGTAATTGCGGCATGAAGTCGCTGAGCAAACACAATTAGCTTTACGACCGACCGTGGCGTCTTCATTTCCAGCTGGATTTCTTAATAGTTTCGAGTATTCAAACATGGAAAAGGATGTTTGATTAGCATTTATAATTGAGTGGCGAGGGCCCCGCACACATATGCTGGAGTAATTTACATGCGGAAAGGTAATAAACATGTTAGGCCTTTCGTCTCTCGCTCAACGACTTTCTCAATGAAAATTTACGGGACCGACAGGTCACTTGACACCTTTATGGCCTCGGAGAAGATCTCAACAGATCCATTCACATTGTAAATTAATAAAAAAGCAAACTCTCGGTCCGGTCCTACGATAAATCCAAATTAAACGAGGAAGACCTTTTAGAGCGACCTTCTTCTGGCGCCGGCCTGTCGTCTATCCCTGCTCATTATGTGGACATTTTTCCACCATCAACTTAACAAATCAGTTGATTTATTGCGTAACTCTAGTCGACCTAATTTTCCGAAGCGACATCTGACTTCCTCTCAAGAGTTTTGTGGTAAAAATCTTCGAGAATACGATTCTCGGAACTCTTCACACATTTCTGAGTGGGGAAGAAGAGAGCGAATTGTCTTAGGGCAGCGATGTTTAGCGATAAAAGACGCAGACTGTCGAACCCATAATTAAGATCTATCGTCAAAAGAATTCCTAATTTAATTATCGAGCGGGACTCACATGCAATTTGACGAATTGAGGATGCTCCGAAGCGAGCTTGGCGAGCTCTTGATAGTTTGCGCGCGCTGCTGCAAGCATCCACTCCTTCGCTCGCGGGTGATTATTCTGTCGAACGGCCAAGGTAAAACTTTGTCTCTAATCAACTGCGGAAAAATCTCACCAAACTCTCGGAACTTCCAGTTGTATCGTCGTATGTCTGTGGACGAAAAGAAGAGGCGAATTCATCAGCTGAAACAAGGCAACGAACAGCTACCATTGCCAATTACTTCGACTCCCAAAGAAAGCGAAACGAAGGAAAATCAATTAGAGAACAAACCGAAACAAACAGTTGAAATTAATTACGCCCAGCTCGGAGTGAATTATTAATTCTGCAAGCAAAGGCAGCAACGACTTATCAATAACCGTCGATCGGTTGTACAATCAGAACACAATTTTGCAATCATCGTCGAACGGGACCGAAGCGATGTGCGTAAGAAGGCTCGGAGAAGTTGCCTGGTCATTTCCTGATATCGATAAGAATCATAAGATGGCTTGTTAAACACCCAAAAGAACATTCACTTGTTGAGCAAACAAGCAATTTCATCCCGATCAGAGAAGATTAACGATTTGTTGTGTTTTAATTTCGTCGATTAGCTGACTTGCTCCGAAAAATATCGACAGATTTTTAATTATCTTCTCCTTCTCGGGTTGTTTCCCAATTGGAAATACAAATTGTTTGATGATTTATATTTTTCAATAACGCTCGCGAGAATCTGAAGATTGTGAAAGTCATGAGAGCTTTCGGGAAGGAGAAGCTTGCCAGCTTCAAGCCGATACAAAACGTGAGTAAACGCTATTTCTGACAGCGTCGTATTAGCTCGCGATGACTCGACGCAATGCCTTCGGGCCTGAAAGGTTTATAGTTTTCTCACTTCACAACAGAACAACAAACATTTCTTCAATTACAGATGAATGAAGTTTGTTGTAAAACAAATTGTACACACGACGATAGCGAGGAGAGAGAAGAAAGATTAATAAGAGTTTGATAGGAGTGGAAAGGAAACTTTCTGGCCGCCTCATCTGATCGCTATCGACAGTTCAAACGAAAGATGAAAAGCCAACTCGTCTCGGTCCTTTCCCGGAACATATTTTCTAATTGAATGTTTTGTCGTAATTTCGATGTTGGAACGAGCGCGTGCTGGGACTCGTCTCCCTCTCCTCTCCATCGACATTTTTTATCCAGACAATTGTTCAACCGCAGCACAACTTTTGTTACATCCAATTATAAGTTTCATCTTTTGTGTGCTTCACGATACGTCAAGGACTGCTCATCGTCCCGCTAAAGCGTCGCTCAGGTAACGAAGCGAAATATCCGGAGGCGAATTAGCGTCGTTAACTTTATGATCTGGAACATGTTTCTATGAAATGCCCTTTCTCTCATTCGCCCAACGTTTGCGACGACGACACAAGCCGAAAAACATTTAATTAAAATCGCTTCGCATCCGCCCACTTCAACGAAAAATCTCTTTTTGTTGCGAAACGAGATGCTGCTTTGAGCCGCACAATAATGACGATCATAATTGAGAGGGCAATTCGAGGGAAGCAGAGCACTTCACCTTTCTGTCTACGTCGGCCGAGAGGCTTTTATCGCTTCGCCCCTCGCTCTAGACGCTTCAGCTTGTCGATATTCCAACGGGAGTTTTTGAGTTTTAATTAGAGGTTGCGAGTTTCAATGTTCATCTCCGCTCTTGTGGGAAAACGAGTCCATGAAGTCTCGTCTGCCTAGGCTCGCCCGCTCCGATCGAAAGTGCATAAATTGCGCAACTTTATCTCAGGGATTTTCTATCGAGCTCAAATTTATTTGTGGCTCATACACTCGTTAATTGAACACTGTTTCATAATGCACAATAGTCCGAAATTGGCTTCGCCTCTCGCTCAACAGCAATACCGTATTTTAATTAAGTTTCGTCTTTTGCGGGTTGCACAACTTGCCCTCCCTCTGCTTTGTGTCGGGCGGCGCCCAACAACGGTACGGAGCAGAATAACGGAACGCAACGTTCTCTAATCTCTGAGCTTGTACACTCGAGATCGAGGCGCAGTGGAGCGTCGTGGACGTCAGCACAGTTCGCGACAGGTGAACTCGAACATCGACAACATCCAGAATGGAAAAAACTTGTTCAAAGTTATTAATTTTTTGTTTTCAATTTCGTCAGAGCTAATAACAGGTATCGGGTTATGAAGTTTTCGTGTCTTTATCAGCAGTCTGTGTGTTTTGCCCTTAATTGAATAAGAAACACTTAAAACAAACGAATTGTTGCCGTTTGTCAGCAATTAACGAGAAGTAAATGCCCGAAGACATAATTGGAAGGAATTTCTTCGACTGCTCACGCATCAAGCCGGCCGCATTTACATGATCTTTAAACGGCCGAAGGAATTTCAATCAGCAGCCAAATGGTTTTAATTGTTTTCTGGTCCTTTGGAGCTCGGGGCGGGCCGGCGACGCTAGTAAATCCGGCGAGGAAACAAGCGAAACTTGTGTTATTCGATTTAATTTTACAACTTTTTTCGTCGCTTCGGAGACGATTGAACAAGTCTTAAACATGAAGCGAAGAGCCAACCTAATTGCTGCCTTCTCGGTCGAGTTTTGTTTGTTTTCCAACGCGCAAATTGAGCTATCAACGTCTCAAACATGATTTCTGAAGTCGCCTCGTCAACACAAAACCTCGAGCGGGGCTTAGGAAACTTATTAACTCGATGTAAAACATCTCGCCGCGCTAGTCGCTTGATGGACACTCGGTCTCAGCGCCTTGCAATCGTTTAACATCGATACATTTGTCATCGACGGAAAACTAATCGATTCACTCATCAGACATAATAATCGGCGGTGTAAAATTTGAAATCCAACAAGCATGTACATGCTTCATCGTGTGAGAGAGTTTCGAGCTTGTTTAAATTTGTTAACAGTTGTGAATTGAATTTTCCCTCAGCCAGAAGCTTTTTCCCATCAATTAGACAAAACAATAAGAGACACAGGTGAAGTCTTAAGTTGAAATTAAGAACTTTCTCACAACAAATTGTCGTGTTCGCCTCTTTTCTTCTCTTGCTTCGACGGGAAGAAATTGCGACACACGAAAAACTTTTTCATGTAAGAAATTTAGCTGAACAAATAAAAAGAAAGATGAACGGGAGCTTCGAACATGTAATTTCTTTTTTACGGAAATATTCGTTGTGTGTGTGGCAACTTTTTAATTTGCCATGTTTCTCGAAGTGATGACGAAGAAAATTTTAATTTCTGAAATTCCGTAACAAGACGAGTTCAGTTCAGGAGAGGAAGATCGTCGTCAGCAGCTTCCACTGAGGCGACAGCTGTTTATTTTTAAACTGAGCACTCAGTCGTCTCTTGTGAGGATCATTCGGGAAATTACTCAATGCACGCGAGACTGTGACTTATGTTATTGATGACATTTAAGTAATAGATCATGTTTGTTCAGATATTAAGATTGACACCGTCACTCCCGCGCGTCGTTTCCACGACAATTTCTTCGATTCTCCTCTATCACGTCTTGACGAAATCGTGTCGTGTGTTCCGCTGCTCCTCCGCGACATGTCGCTGCTTAAAGGTATTCGGGAAAGGCACGATTCCGTCTAAGCTTTGTCAGGCACGCTTTTCAATTAACGTCTGATGCCTCATGAATTCGAAATTGAGGGAAAATCTCTCTTTTTCTCGACTCCAATTGCAGTCGAAGAACAAAAGACAAAGCTCATAAATTCATTAAGCCAGACATGGATTTGCATATAACAACAATGGAGCTCAGGCGCAGCCAATAAAGATCGATTTTTTTCCATCCTTTTTCTGTTAATTCAATGAAATAAATTAATCCGAGTGTCGAAAATAATTGAGCACTCAATTAAATATGCAAGCGCTGTTGAGGCTTTCTTTATGTTTCGCGACCCCGCAGCGAGCGATAGTTTTTCATAAGTGGCCCACTGCGAAGGTTTCCAAAGGCTCCTCTGTGGTTGCAAACTTGCGTAATTTATTGGCCAGCGTTGGATGAGAAATTGGCAAGCATTCGCAAAGATTCCTAACCCACTCAGCTTCGCGTTTTGGCTCGTGGACTCGACGAGTCTTTAATCAACGATTGGAACTTGAGATTTCCATTCGATTCCAAAATCCCATTAGGCTTGATCGATATTTCGTCGAGGGGAGAGGAAGAAATGATTTACGATGTTGCTGTTGATCTGACAAGTTGTTTTCACGAGAAAGAAAACGGCACCCAGCCAATGATGATTCCGCAACTTTCGATCCTTCTTTTCAGCTTCGATCTATTCCCATCGTATTTCAATTATTTAACGAGCATTTGATTCGATGATCTAATGAATAATAATTTAACAGTGCGGCGCTGCTGGAGCGCTGAGTCATCTCGACGAAAAGTTAAGAGTTCAACTATATTTTGGGAGTCGAAGTTTTCTTTTTAGCGAATCACGAAGGTTTTTTGGCGTGGTAATGGAAGGAGCGAACTCACCTTCTCCGTTTTCTTGGCAGCTTTGCTCAGCGGCGATGGAACCTTGGCTTCTTCTTCGGAAGCATATCGATTGAACTTCTTCATCGCCTCTCGCACGCTCATTTTGTTCTCGTCGGTTTCAGCTGACGGCGAAGCAGCCGAGTCTGGCGATTGATTATTTTCCTTGTTGTCATCTGTTTGCTGCTCGATTGAGTTCTCACGGCTGATTGAGCGATGATCGATACTTGATCGTTTGCGCGGTGGCAAACTTGGCGGCGTCTGCTCATCGATGATCTGCTCGAAACTGTTTTTACGGCTTGCAACATCGACGCGATTCGAATCGAGATAGCTGGTCATCGCTTGTTGGAACTCATTGACACAATCTTTGTACTGGACTTTAGTTTGTGACTCGAGGATTGGGAGGCCAACAGTCGTCATTGAAGCTGGCACATTATGTTGAATGGATGGCGAAGAAGGCGCTGATGGGAATTGAGGTGGCGGTCGATAAGGCGGCGGCAATCGACTCGGCGAATCTCCCAAGTCTGACGACATCGATACCATGCTCACGGGACTCATGCAAGCGCTCGTGTCCATGAAACTCTCCTCGGACGGAATCTCGTTGTAATACTTCTTGCGCAAAATCAAATATTTCTCGCTGCCCTCGCTCTTGATCGTCGCCAGGATGTTAACATACGTTTTGAACTGCTTTCGTGCCTCATCTAATTTGTAACGAGTCAATTGGAAACAAGAGTTTCTTATAAATATTTCAATATTTCCATTTCGATAAAGGCGAAGAGTAATGAGATAGCAACAGGTAGCCGTGCTTCGAATTAACCCGCAACATGAACTCTGCCAATGGCAATTAGTCAAGTCTGCGTCTTCGATTTGTCTGCATCGACATTCGCAAGATCCAGTTGGGCGGAATGTTTATTTTCGCGTCGATGAGTCAATTCACTTACTTATAGCTGGGCCCGTTAGATATTTCCTGAAGTGCTTCACCAGCTGCGTGTTGGTCACCTTGTAGTTGTTCCTCAAGAAATACGCGTGGATTTCGCTAATCGACAGTTCACTCGGCTCATTCATCGTGCGTGATTTTGCACTGAAATTAATTTTTAAAAGAAATTCACTTGGAACAAAAATGTAAACAAGAATCGAACTTAGTTGAGCGCCAAAGTTTTCGTAGTTTCGACCTGAGAAGAATTCAAAAAGTTCGTTAAATCCGATCGATCGCGATCGCGCGGATTTGTGCAATGCAGCGTGGATATCGAGGCCATAAATCCAGCAGACATTATTCAATTATCTTCGGGTAATTTGACGCGAATATTGGAACAAGCTAATTAATGTTCATCGGGAAATTAATGGTTACAATGTTGAGCTGTTCAACTTAAGCAGCGCGCTGCTGACTTCAAAATGATTTGCAGTTCGGGGGTTTTTAGAACGGACGTCAGCGGATAGAAATCAGTTCCTAGAACTGATAAAACTCATTTCGTTTAATCAACTTAATCGATCAAGAGGAAACCTTCGAACCCTCGAAAGTTCCCATCGCGCCAGCAGTCAATGAATCAACCTCTCAATGAAACATTTCTCTTTCTCATAGCCCACGTTTCCATTCATGAATTCCATCGCTTCCCATCAACGATCTTTGACCTCGTCGAACACCAATCATTTCAATGAACTCCGCTGATCCATCAATCGAAGAAACAAACCTCGAGTCGCGACCATCGTCGGATGTGGGCTTCATCCAGAATTTCAATTGACATTTCAATGGATTGAACGTGGAATTTAATTATGAGCGCGTAAACAGCGACGTGGGGAGCGATCAGAGGATGCGACGTCGAGCATGATTAATCACTCGGGCGCCAACAATTTATGATTCAATTTGACCTTCGAGGAACAAACACCTGTTATGACTTTGTCGTCTTCAATGTCCCAAAGAATTGCTGTAAATGACCAGCATGTTAAACAAATTAAACGTCGAGAAAACGAACATCAAAACGCGTTTAATTCCACTGCGAGAACAATGAAGCGACCGGCGAAAGCTTTCACTGATAGCGATGAGTGGTCCGATGATAATTTCAATTATTCCCCTCGATGAATTAAAGCTTACAAGTGTTTTCCATTTTCCTGGAGCGACGAGAGATCTTCACCCTCATCAGCCGAATGAATTTCCGTTTCCACTCGAGACCTCAAGAAGTTTCTTCGCCGTTTCGGGAGCTTGAACATGAACATGTGTATCGTCATTAGCGTTTGAGTCCAATTTGTGATCCGCTCAAGAAGCTCGTCGCTCATTAATCAACTCTTCCCATCGCATAACTTAATTAAAACATTCGCATGAACATTTCACGAGCTTCACACAAGAACCTTTGAAATGAAACCGCGCGATCATTCAATCGTAGAGACCTCACACACCGCACTTACCGAAACGAAACATTGATTGACGCGATTGTTGAAATGAAAAATTCTCAATGCACTTAGAACAATTTTCGGTTTCAACACTCGAAACGCCAAGTCGCGCGTGGCGGTTAACTAAACCCATGAAGTTCCGTTTGTGCTCGCCGCGGACTAGAACTTAATTCTCCATACATGTTCCATTAATTAACTTTCCGTTTGTTCGTTTTCCTTTTGTCGCTTCGGCAAATCGCTCGTCGCTTATCAATCGCAAGACAATCGACAAGAAACTCTTTATTTTCGGCGGCTCGCTTCTATGGAACTCGCTCGTCTATTAATTGTCATTTCCTTTGTTGACAGTCGGGGAATCAATCGACAAACTTTGGTTACCAAGAATTCCGGGTTGGTTTCTTCGCTGGAGATTTCGACGACCGAATTTTCCGTCGCTGCGAAATGAAAATTTCCCACCCTCGACTAACATTTTCCCCTTTTTCCTGGAGCTCTCGCCGAAGATATTTTCTCTCGTTCGCCGCTCTCTCATCCGCCTGCATGAAAATACCTGCGTGAGATGGCACAGGATGCTCCCGATGACGAATCCTCTGTCGAGTTCCATCGCATCGGGCAAGAATTTCCCTCAACGGAAAATCTTCGCATGCAAATCTTTCGCCTTCATTGCTTCAACTCGAGAACTTCCACCGGTGTTCGAGTCGCTCTCTCTCGCCCCCACTCGTCCTTCCTTAAGCAACACACATTTTCGTACACACAACTCGAGAAATTTATTTCCACTGCGAGTTGGAGTTTATTCCGTTTGACTGGGAACATGGAGAGTCGATGGAGAACATTTTAATGCTTTATGTTGCCTGCATACATACGAGAAAATGTTATAGCCCGAAAAACTATATAAAATATATTTCTGGCCATTATTATTGTTGTTGACTCTTGGCAGCAGTCCCGAAGAGCTTGCACAGCATTTTCCTAATGGCACGAGGAGTCTCGTCCCGCTCAGTATTTTATGGAATATCCAACAAGTCAAACATAGAGTTTCGTGTGTATAATAATCAATCCACATCAACCAGTGAGTTGATAACACAGTTGTTGACACATGTGGTCCAGTTTTTGGAGCGGCGAGTTTGAACTTTAAAGCGAAACGACGGATCGGCCAGACGAAGTGTCGCAAGTGAAAACGAATCCGCTAATTCGTCGAGAGTTTCAAGTTCTTGTCGGGTGAAGCGAACGCGTTGTTATCGCGTCAACGTTTCCTTATCGAGGCGCACACACGACGAAAGACGACGAACGCAAGAAGAGCTTGGTGGTTGGAAACATTTCGCAGGTTTTGTGTGAATCAGTTCGCTGCTCGTGCACGACGCTTGTCGACGACACTCTCAAGTAAAATTGCGTTAACGGACAAAGAGACGAACAAGTTGAAGTTGAAGAAAAACAGATCGTTATTAACGGATGCGAGTTGCGTTAAGTGAGCGAGTGCAGTGGAATCATGTTCGAATGACAAGATGTTTAATTAGTTAAATGCTCGCAGTCCCGTGTGCGGTAATTAATCAAATTAGCAGTGAAAGACTTGAACTAATCGCTGACAGTGACAGAAAACTCATTAATTGAAATCAGTGGCTGACGATCATGGAGATGGCTTGCGTCAACGACGACTGGGAGCAACACGTGGTGAATCCTCTGATGCAGGACATGAATTGCGGCGACGACGAGTACTTCAACGCCCAAGATGTGAGTCCTCTCGATTTTGAAATTTAAATTCGCCCTCGACGTGGCGCAAACTTTTCCCCCTTTAACTGAGTTTTCCATTTGGAGCTGAGGCGAACCACGTGTCGCCACACGAAACTACAAGCGAATAAATTTCCATTTTCCTGTAGATTTACAATTTTTTCCTGTCGCCAACGATGAGAATTTTAATTCGACTGTAGAATCATTACGAAGAGATGAAACTCCGTTCGGGAAGCTTGCGGCTTGCGAAACGAAAAAGTTTTCCCTCCTAATCACTCATAAACTCTTTCTCCTGCGAGCTGCGATAGGCCGACGAGAACTTTTACTTCATGAAATAATCATAAACACTCGTTGACTCGTTTTACGCGCGCGAAAAAACTTTTTTCGCCGGAAAGAAGCGAGATAAACTTTTCCGTTTCTTGACTTGGCGATGATAATTTTTAATTTTCCTGCCTCCCTCGCATTTGAAATTAATAATTAAGGCAGCAGAATGTTGCAAAGGTGTAAGGAATGATAATAAAACGTGGAAAGCGAGGAAAACTTTCCTCGCGCGCCTCCAATTTCTCATCGAAATCTTCTCGAGTTGCTTGGGCGGCTGGAGGTGAAATCCTTTAACACTCGGCTGATAACCCTTCGCGAGGCAGCGGAGTTTCTTTAAACTCATGAAAGGCTTTAATGACGTAATTACAACAGCAACAGAAACTTTTAGTTTCATAAATTTCTGACGCAAATTGCGCTTAAGCACATTAACTTTCTTTCCGCTTCCTCCTAGATGATCCGAGGGAGGTTTACATGCTCGTCGTCACACATGAAACTCATTTAATTATCATATAAATATACGCGAGAGATTTCCAACACATGGTAATGAGTGTAAGAAGGGCGCGGGCTTAACTGCTTCGAGGGTCTTCCTCTTAGTTATGATGAACTTCGCTTCTTAAAAACTTCTGATTATGTTGAAAGAGCGACACAATTGCCTTGGCAAGATGAAACCTCGCAGCGTAAACGCATAAATTAACCAGAAAAACGTTAATGAAAGGGCTGAGAAACATTTTAATTCCACATCGTCCCAAGTCGCAGTCGAATCTGCTCGCAGAAAAAGAATTCTTCTATCCGCGTTTGTCACTCGTCGCCTGTTAAATGTGCGTGAAATTTTAATGTTGCGCGTTGATAATTTATGTTCAATTTCTCGCATATTAAAACAGAATAAAAATGGCATGTTCGACTCAATATGTGGAAACAAACAAATATTTTCGGCAATTTTCATTTTTTGCGTTTATTTTGGCTGTCGCTGTTGGGCTGGAAAAACTGCGAGTGGGAGGATGCGTTTAATGCGATCTGCTTACGATCCCACTCACCCCAAACGGCAGTGAACAATTTGCATTCGGGCGGTAAAATGGAAACGGAGCCGATGCATTTAAATTACATTCGAGTGTACAATGAAATTAATTAAATCTGGCCCACGAAATATCGAGGGAGCGTTGGCGAGAGGAGTCTGGCTGAACTCAGAGCCAGAGTTACTCACTGCTTGCCACAGCAGAGTGATTAACAGGCTAGAGCATCTGGCTAAAGCTTCGAGCTCCACGTAGCCCAAATCGAAGCCTAGCGTCGCTCCAATTAAATTATTTAAATAATTTCACAAAACTTTTTTGAGTGTAAATTGGCTTTATTGGTGATTTAATTATGCGTTTTCCACGTTGCAATCGAGTGGAAAGCGATCGGCAAAATGCGCTTGACATAAATTTCCCTTCGAGGAACAAAAGATTTTTTGTTGAATTAAAATAAAATGCGGCGAGCGAACAAAAGCTCGAGATGATAAATGAATGGAAACCGCTGAAACTACACGTGGTTTTCATAATTGGCATCGTTTTGTGGCCAAAGCAGCTGGCTCTGGGGATTGATAGACTCGCTATCGAGTGTGCAGTCGCTCAAGATTTCGCTCCTCAAACCGTTCAATTAATCAGCAACTCCTCGACCATAAAACAAATCCTAACATGCAATTCACATTTCTCGCGGTTCCCGCTCGCTCTGATGGCTTTCCCTTCCACCACCGACGTGCTCGTTCAGCTTTTATTAGCCACAAAAGGCAAAACAAAACGAGAAACCAATAATATTTTCATTTTATTTTGTTTTTATTGTTATTGAGCCAATAAACGATAATAATTCCCTCGAATCCCAAATCGAAGCGTTTAAGAATGAATTTTTCATGCCTCGAGACTCTCGCGACTGCCGTCGAGTTGTTTTTTGGGAAAACTTGAGGAAACTGAGTCGCGAGTCTGTGATTTTATGGTCGGGCGATATTTTCTGTAAAAGCGAGAGAAATAAAACCATCAAGATTGTTCGCTTATAAATTCTCCACCGCGCGCTGAGTGAGGACAAGGAAGGCAGAATGTGAGATTTTCTTATTCGCTGTTCTCGTCCGTTTGAATCCGAACGTACTCGCTGCCTGGCGCCTCCAATTATATGGCATTATAAATAATTCGAATAGCAGTCGCGAGAGACTCGCAGATACAATTTTTAATTTATTTATTTCGTTATTTTTATTAACATCATTTCACTTCTTTACTTGCGTTTCGTTTGCTTCTCCTCTGCCTTTTCGTTCCTCGCTCAATCACCATCGATGGCTTCGAGCTCTCTCCACGTTTTCCCAGTTCTACGGACCAGCGACAGATTTTTCGTGATTAAACTCGGGAAGCGTCTTTAGCCTTCTTTATTAAACGAGCGATCGCTCTTGCATTTATTAATGGGCAAAAGGTGAAGCGCAATAAAAACGTTTTGTGGAAAATGAATATGCTAAGAAAATATTGGCGAGATGTCGACTCGGTGTAATGAATTCCCGATCGATTCGACTTTGCTTTTTTATTCTCGTTTAATTTTTACAGCTTTATTTATCAATTAAACTCCGTTGAGAGTACCTCGGACGATCGAGGGAAGCAGAAGAGTTCAGAGGGCAAATAAATATCCATTTCGCTCGATGCGTCCCGTCGAGAATTGAAACGAGAGGAGAAACACTTGGCGATTTTAAGTGATTTCACTCCATTAGAGAGCATCGCCTCATGTGCGTCAAACTGTCGTGAATACGCAACTCTGATTCTCCCTCTCGACTGCATCACCGGGATTCTGATTGATTCGGTCTAGGGGTGTCGGCGCGGCAGTAAACTGAGTGCATTTAAAAGCACATTTATTACCCTCGAAGCAGAGACGAACTCTGTTCTTCATCGAGCGACAGAAGCGTCCAACGTCGTCCCTGAACTTCTGTCATGCGAGGAAACTAGAGTGGAAACCCAAACATATGTGGCAGAGTCTCAACCCCCGAGAGACTTTTTGTCTTCTGCGTGATGTTTAGAAGTTTTTTAGTAATTTCTTTGCGCCAAACATTCGAACAAAATGAATATTTATTACGATTGCTGCTTTTGCACGACAGCTCAACGATGACGATGGGAATAGAGTGATAGCTGTGCCGTGATTCGTAGCGAGCTGACGAGGGTATGAAAAGTTCTGCGCTCCCCTCGACGAGCATCAATCAAAACTCGTCGATCAATAAAGCGATATTCATGTCGAGGTCTTTCGCAAGCATCGAACGGAATAAAATTTAAATTTTTTAATTAACATTTTACTGTTTATTTATTTACAATTAGTTTGGCATTTATTGTGCATCGTAAATCACGCTGTAAAACACAAGAAACGACATCGGTAGAGTTTGAGAAACTTTTGGGAGAGTCGTGTAATTTGTTCGTTCAGCTAACAGTTCAGTTTATTGTTGTTTGCGTCTCACGGTGAACTCGACCGGGCGAAGTCGAAGCAAAGCTGGGCGCGAAGAAGACGAGGAAAAGAAAGATTTGCTTTATGGCACCATTAAGGCATTGAAGAGTTATCATCAGTCAATATCAATCAATAACTATCGGGCGATAAAATAATTATGAGCCAAGTCGACGATCGCTCTCAGCACCGAGTCGTAAAACCAGCAATAACACAAACCGTTTCCATCACTGAAAGATCTTCACTCCGAACACCATTGGCATTGTCTCGGCAACCAGATAACATTCGGATGATTCTGTTTTTTATTATTTTGAAAGTAAAATCGCCCCCCGAGGCGCAACAAATGACTCTATAAATGTTTGTTATTGTTGAGATATTGAAAGAGCAGAGTATTTATCATCTTCCTCCTAAGCACTGCCGAGCACGGCGAGAGTAGAATCATGCAGAAATGTTTTGAGGCTTTTCTGTCCGCTCGAAAGCAATTTATCGAAGATTTATGGAAAACGTTTTTTGTTGAAGCGTTGCGGTGAATTGTGCATTTTTATAATTAATGCACTTTTTACCCCAAAAAAAAGAACACACGAGAGCGAGAGACGGCGCGCTATGATTCAGCAGTAAAATGGAAACACAACCGTTACTCCATTTTCGATATCAACGCTTTTCTTGAGAGCGAATTTAATAAAATGTTAAACATTTATTGCTCGACTGGAATTTCCTGGAGTTGCCTCGGATTTATGGACTAAGCGAGCAGTCATATTCAGTCGTTAACGACGCAAATGCCACACACAACTAGGAGCCAGAGTTGATAAAAGTCCGCTAGGACATTTGCATGTGCAGGCGATTCTGTAACAAGCATTCAATTGGGTGGTAGGTGGGGTGAATCGAAAACTACGTCACAGTCAAGTCCAATTTAGGTCGCGCAAAAGTTGTTCGAGTCCATCAGCTCGATGTTGATCATCGTCTAGATTTTTGTCTCGACGGAATTAACGCACGAACTCCACCACAACTAGCTGCTTCTCCTCTTGCAGTTCCTTCAAGTTCGAGAAGTTTCACAATCGCCCCAACAACTGTTTGCCTTATAAGTGCGGTCAGTTATGTTTTAATGGTCTTGTAAAAGCGCTGTAAATGTGCTCTTGCATTATTCGACTCCCCGAGACAGCGTTTTGCATAAACTCTTATTATCGCTGGCTGGAAAAATGTTAATAATGTTCATTTTCACTTTATTAACAGATTAAAACATTTTTCTTCTCTTATCCAGTTGCAAAAGTTTTCTTCTCTGCTTCGGTCAAATTAAATTAAAACTTTCTTCTGCATAACTCGAGTTGGTTTCGAGCATTTAAATGACTTTGGCGATTAAGCGAGCAAGTTATCAAAACCGAAATTAGAAAGCAAAACGTCAAAAGGTTCTTTGACCATTGTCTCGCGTATGATCGCAGATAAATAATTTGAGAAAAGGGAATTTATGATCTTCGAGTGACCACAAAGAAAAGTCTGGCCAGAGACAATGGAGTTGTTTGCCTTGCACTGAGACTTTTCTAGCTTTCTCGGAAAGCAAACATAAATTTATTTTGCAATTCACTTTTCGTGCGACGACAAAAATCAGTTCAATGGAAAACGGAGAAGCGAGAACAATCAAGAGCAACAGGAATCTCAGGAGTTTCTTCTGCAATTATTTACCTTGCTAGACAATGCCAAACATTTCGGTTGTCGAGGAGTGAACAATAATTGCTAGTTCGGTGCGTGAGGTCCATGATGACTTTATTGCTCATCGAGTGATTTATGGTCGATGATTTCATGGAATTATTTTAAATCTCGTCAAAATGCTCGTCCGGAATTCCAAACGAAGAGAGAAGTCGATGCCAACGACACAAGACCAGCGCTCGATGCAAAATTCCACAAAGCAAGATAAAGAAGAAAAATACTTTAAATGGTTTAAAGGATTTGCCAACATGATGGATACAAATTTTTGTTGTGCTGCGATATGATCTTCCAACCGAACCTTTTAACATTTGCGATGACACTTGTCGAGATCTTTTTTCCTCGGGGTGAGTGGAGTGGAAACAGGAAGTCGAAGAATGAATGATAATTAGAGCTGGGCTGCAGGTTTTGCATTCTGTCGACTGTTTTGCCTCGAGTTGATTGAGTTGCGATGTCTGATGGCTGCAATTCAACTGCACAGTAGGAGAGGATCGTATTGGCTTAACTTTACAGTTAGCTACTCGATTTTCTGTGTAACCGTGGCGAATCATTCGAGAGAAAACAGTTTCAAGATCAACAACAAATTACAGAATTGATGGATTGAATCATCAACTCTCCTTTAAACTCGTTCCAGCAGAATAAATCAGAAGCACCTGAGAAGGCTCTTCGACCGTTTGTTGCGAGTCGAAAGTATAAATTTCACTCATTATCGAACGTTGTACCTGCCAGTAAAGAGCGAGAAGCAACACGAGGGGAAAAGGAACTGCAGACAGATTTGATCCCAGGCTGATATGTGAAAAATGGGCAAGAATTCGATCCCTAATCTGGCGAGAGTGATCAAAACAAATTTATAAGCTTCGTGATGGAGCGAAGGAAAAGATCTCTTTCCACTCACTTAATTGCCATGAAATATTTAAGGCTGAAAGGAAAGTTTGTCGTGCATGAAAGGAAACTTTCGCAATCAAATATTAAAGAAGCAATCCAAGTGGTTGGGCAGGCAAATTCCGGTGATGATTGCAAATGCGATTACCGAGGAAAGAACTTCGGATTTGCTACGGATTATCAATAAGCAATTTCTTGGCCCCAGTGCGGAAATTAGACAAACTTAATCCGCTTAGCTGCAAGTCCGAATGGATGTTTAATCGAACACAAACTTCATTAGAGCCTTCCAGAAGGCGACGGAACAAAGAGTTCTAAGTCGATTTGAATTTATGGATTATACCTGAAAGGAAAACAAACATCGAAACGCCCGAGAACGACTCCAGACAAGCGGAGATCTCGACGACAAAACGACAGAGCCTTGTTGCATGCAGTCATGTTTGTTCTTCGCTCTCCTTCGCCCCAAAACAAACCACAGTTCTTAACAAAGAGCTCATAGAGCACAAGCACGAAAATAAATTCTCATTTCACCCTCAAACGCAGAGGGAATTTGTTAAAAACATTGTCGAAAAGTTTTTTTTTGTCTATTTTTTAGCACTGACAATGGGAATTAGGGTGGCCGAGCCAAGTTCCCAGGCAGTGAAAAGCCATGAATGGTCATTTGGCTGGCAACGTCTTTATTGCCATCAGTTAAATCAACTCGGAACTGCATGTGGAGATCATAAAGCGAGAGCAAGATCATAAAACTTGCAACTCTCGCCCAACTTTGTTCTCGAGAACATGAAAAGATATTAAATTTCTGTTGGAGGAACTCGACACTTTCCACTTAGCTCGAATGCTCTCCAATCAATGCAAAAACCTCAATCTGACAGTCCGTCAAATGCAATCAATCAAAGTCGCAAGCGGACGGGAAGAAGAAGTTCCCGAGACAATCGCTCGGAGCTAACATGAAAATCAATTAAACTTATTGGTTGTGCCGCAGTCCACGCTAGAAAATGATGGAAAGGTGATAACATAATAACGTGCTGGATCAATCTGACGGCACCGAAGACTCTTAAACGATTCATAGACAAGCGTGGTTGGTAAAGACTGACAGAGAGACAGTGGAACTGCTCGATTAAGTTATGCGATGGATAGCTTATCCGCTCGTCAACCAAACTAGTTCCTAGATAAATTTCTCAAAGGCAAACCGCAGCGTTGGTCGCGCGGACTCGATCGAGATCTCGAGAAATTGAAATTAACAATTGGCGAGACAAAAAGAATTCTCGAAGCGAAGGGAAAATCATTAATCAATCTCGAAAGCGATTTTCTCTTCTCCTTTCAAGTCGTCAATCGAACAAAGGCAAGAAATGAAAAATAAATAACTTAGAAAAGCCTCCAACAAGTTTCGTCGATTGAAAACGAATCGAGAGAGTCGCAATCCGTGTAAAAATAATTAAGCCGCCCATTTCACACTCTTTAAGCATATCCAATCAGCTCGATTGATTTGTTGTATCGCATAAGTTTCTCGTTTGATATTGAAATGTTGAGAATGGAAAAGTTTCGATGGAAATTCGTGTCGAATAAGCGCAGGAGTTTGTCGTTTGAACGAGAGCTCGATGAGCTTGCAAACGAAGTTGACGAGTGCTAGAAACTAGCGAGCAACGACAGAAACTTTACACGTGAAAAACACAGCTTTTCCTCGACTCGGAGTGATATTGTTGTGTTGTCTCGTTAGATGTTCTTTCGTTGTTCGCCTGAATGTCTGTTAGATTGCTTTTTGTGAAAATAAACACTTGTCGCGCTATTTGTTAAATCGTA